>CM046963.1:100944891-103344891 GCA_025698475.1 Gossypium anomalum
GCAAAATGGGAAGCCTTTTTTGTTCAAGGATGGTGAGGAGTCTGCACGGAGGTTGATTTTGTTTCTAAATAGCAGTGAAAGCAATGTACGTATTGGGGATTTTGTTTAATGGTATTTATTTATGTATGTATGTCATTGCTGTTTTATATGTTCTAAGGTTAAATTGTCAATGATTGTATATGTTATGCTCATTGTTAATTCTATGCTAAAAATGAAGGGTTTAGATCCATTAATTGTTTATTCTAATTTGTGTATGGAGTAGTTCCTAAAGGTCAATTCTTGCAGCGAAGGACCTCCAAGAAATGTTTATCTGTATGAATCTTGTGTGGTTATACATGTTCTTAAGTAAAAATAAGGCCCTTTTTTTTACCATTTTTGATGCTGTTGAAATAAGAGCTTTAAAGCTAGTATGTGCTATGTTTCTAAATGTTTTTCAGTTTTTAGGTTGCGGATGTTGATAAAGCGAACATGGTTGATTTAATGAGTTTTTTGTTGAGTTATGCAAGCAATGTTACCATTTCCTCAGAGAGAAGCAGTCTTTACAACTCGGAGTTTGTTGAATCATCAGTCCGGCATTTGCTGGGTGAGTTGGCAAAACTGAGTGACAGCTCCCGAGTTTCAAACTATTTCAAACATGAGCAAACTCAACTCCCAGAGAGAAATGGGCAAATGTCAAGGTCTTTTGGGCCGAACATTGAAATGAAAAGGGGCGATTGGGTTTGCCCAAGGTAGATTGTTTTTCTATCATCTTCATAGATAGTGTAGTGTTATTTCCCTTCTTTGCTAAGTTCAGCTTGTCATAGGCTTTGGTGGTATGCTTGAATAAGGTGGCATATGTAGAAATTTGTTTAAGTATGAAAGAAGCTTGTAAACTATCCATGAAAATGTCTGTATGCTCTGATTTGCACCTAATATAGACCTTATTTTGAATGGAAATTGATTTGTTAAAGCATCATTTGGATACAAATTTGGAAGTGTGAGGGTAATTTGTGGTACTTATGATTGATGTCTTGAAAATGTCTGGATGACTAATTGTGTGTTCTCCATGATACCTACGTATGTACTAAAGATTTATGGCAGCATAACGATTTATTTGTTGTGCAGGTGTAATTTTATGAACTTTGCAAGAAATGCGAAATGCCTTGAGTGTGAGGAAGCACGGCCCAAGAGGCAATTGACTGGTGGAGAGTGGGAGTGTCCCCAGTGAGCATTGGTTTTTTTTTTTTTTTTTAACTCCTCTTTTGGGAATTAGAAATGTGATTTTATTTTATTTAATTTTTTTTACAGATGTGATTTCTTTAATTATGGAAGGAATACGGTATGCTTGAGGTGTGATTGCAAGCGACCTGGACATATCTCACTTGGTAATACCCACTCAAGGCCTGGTTTAGCATACAATACTGGGACTTCTTCAAATAAGGCTGATCTCGATAGGCGGTTAGCTGCCAATGAAGAGAAGGCACAACGATGGTTTAGGAAGGTTTCTCAGCTTGACAGTACTGCTGATGTGAGCAGTGCCATAGCAGATGAAGATTTTCCTGAAATCATGCCTTTGAGGAGAGGCGTGAATAGATTTGTTGTGAGTACAAGGAAATCACCTCTGGAGAGGAGGTTGGCCAATGCTCAGTACCGTAGAAACATGGATAATGATGGCATTCCTGAACGTGACGATTTCCAGACTGGGGAAGTCAATAAGACCCTGGACACGAAAGTTAGCCGGAGTTTAGATGAGGTTCTTGGTTGTTCATCTACCCCTTCCGGATCTAACGATGGTAGCGTCAATAGCAGAGCAGAGAATGGTCATCCTAGGGGAACCAAGTCCAATTATGTTCCATTTGTGCCATTACCTGCAGATATGTTTGCGAAGAAACCTGAAAATTCAGAAATACAGGAGAAGAATCCGAACGTTATGTCAAATGACCATGACTCTGTTGTGTCGAATTCAGTTGGACAAATGGATGATGTTTCTGGGAGTGAGGAGTTGCAAAAGTCTCTACAAAGTCGGCAACATTCTGAGACATTAATGAATAAGAAAGAAGGCATTGATAAAGAGGTAGAACAAGCTGAAAAATCTGAGAGATGGTTTAAGAAAGTTGCAGAGCTCCATAATGTTACAGATCTTGCCAATGCAATTCCCGATGAGGATTTTCCTGAAATCATGCCTATGCGCAAAGGAGAGAATAAATTTGTAGTCAGCAGAAAGAAAGATCGTTCTTTGACTTCTCCGACTTACAAGAGGCGTGCAGCAACGGAGCAAGCAGGCAATACCAATTATGTTCCTTTTGTCCCGTTCCCACCGGATTACTTTGCTAAAAAGGATAAACAAGGAGGTAATGGAACAGATTCTAGTGCAAAAGCAGCTCGTGAAACTCCAACCTCTGCAATACTAGAGAAGCCTTCAGAGAAGTTATCCGAGGTGTCTGTTGCAGATACGCAGCCAGCGCAAAACTGGAACCCTAAACCTTCTGGAGAGAACTCAAGTGAGACAAGGAGAGATGCAGCTTCTCCGGCACAGACTAGTGGATATTCAAACCCGAATTCTATCAATTCCCAAACGAGTAATAATGACAGTAGGAAACAGGTGACAAATTTGACGGGAAGTCCATCTCAACAATCTGAGTATCAGAATGTTAGGAGTACTTGGAGTGGAAAGAGTTTGGAAGGTTCAGCAGTGAAAGAACCAGATCCATTGGACATGTCGGAGGAGGCCAAAGCAGAGAGGTGGTTTCGCCGTGTTGCTCAGATAAAGGACATTTCAGAGCTCAGCCAGATCCCTGACGAAGATTTCCCATCAATAATGCCGATGAGGAAAGGGGTGAATAGGTTTGTCGTGAGCAAACGGAAAACACCATTGGAGAGGAGGTTGACATCCCAACAGTATCGTAAAAATCTTCCGGTTGTGAACTCGGATCCTGGCAAAAATGGAACTGATAGTAGCTAAGGTAACAAAAACAAACTTATTGTTTCCATATTATACATTATTTGAAACATCCAATCATGCTGTTTATTTCTGTTCTATACATAAGACAAGAATGATGAAACTTTCACCAGAATGTGGTCTTGTCTTCCATTTAAACATTTTTGTGTACTTGAGCTTTTTACTATGGCAAAATGAACTTCTCTTGAGACTGAAGTGAGGGTTTAGTTTTTTAATTTTAATTTTAATGAACTTGGATTAAGAAAAACTTTTGAATCAATCAAATTATGACACGGTTGATACTTAAGTGGCAATGGAATAAGAATAAAACTTTAGGTACCTAAATTAAAAAAATTACATAGTTTAGATACCTATTTTTCGTATAAGCCTAAATTAAAATATTCTAAAATTTAGGAATTTTAGGTTTATACAAAAAATAGGTATCTAAATTATGGAACCATTTTAATTTAATTTTTTTATGAATTTTCAAAAACAAATTATGAATTTTTTAATTTATATTATAATTTTCTAAGTCATAAAGATTTCATCTAAAAAGTTTAAATATATATATATATATATTTAACTTTCTTGACATGTGGTATTGTAGAATGAAATATAAAAGTATAAGGGTCAGGTTGATAAAAATAATATAAGTATGACTACTGTACTGGAAAAAAAGGTACTACTACTATACATGTGCTTACTTACGTAGTTTACTTGTGTCTCCTGTTATCTTTTAATTTTCTTTGCCTTGTAGAGATGGGTAAGCAAAAAATACAAGGGACGGGTAAGAGAAAAAAAGAAAAATGTGTGTGTGTTTGTGTGTTTATTATATTTTTCATGGATTTGTAGTAATATTGTATGTGTATATTTTATGACTTTTAATTATCATTGATTTACATTGGGTTTTTTTTTTTTTGGGGGGTTTCTCCTATTTTTTACGTGGAAAATATGGGCCTTATATAAAATTTGGCGCATTTATCTATATATATCCTGTTTGAATTATTATTATTATTTGATATATTAATTATTTTGTTAAGTTATTTCTTTTTTTATGATTTGTGAATTTTTTTGTCATAATGATTTGATTTTAATAAAAAAACTGTTTCCCAAAAAATATTAGAATATAAAAATTGTTTAAGAGTTATTCAATTCACGAAAAATATTTTGTCTATTTTTATTTTATTTTTAAATTACCTAATTAAATTAAATTGTATTTAAAGTTTTAGATTCAAATAATAAGATCAACTTGGAAAAAAATAATAAGATTCAAATAATATTATTCAAAAAATTAGACTTAATTTACTTGCAAAATTTTTTTTAATTTATTCTAAGGAATTAGCTCATTTATTCGTGAGTTGATTTAGCATTCAGGTGACTCAATAAAGAAATAACCATAATTGAGCACATATGATGGATTTAATCCAAAATAAATAATTAACCCTAAACTTGTATTGACAAAAAAACAAAAAAAAATATTATTTGATAAATTTTAAGTTATGAAGTAATAAATAAAAAAATCATTTAATTTTTGAAAAAAGCAAGCGATTTCCTAAATTTGTAATTGCATTATGTTGAACTTCTCTCACCTTCAACGTGCATTTTAAGATACCCAATTAAGAAATAATATAGAATGACAGAATCCATATCTTGTGTTGTATGTTTCACATGCAAGTTTTATATGATTTTTTTTTTCTCTTCGAACCATTATTCCATTTTTATTTTAACTTTTTTAGCATATATTTCACCTAAATTTCTCCTGAGATTTTTAATCTCTTCTTGAATTTATATTTATTTTATTTTTCAGAAAGACTTTATAAATTCACTCGTTTATTATTATTATTATTATTATTATAAAAAAAGACAATCAAACATCAAATTATATAAATCTTTTCTGGAGATAAATCCATTAATTCATCCACATAAAGAAAATCCTTTTATTTTACAAATGAAAATTTAAAAAAAATTAAAATAATAACTAACAATATCCATTTTAGTTTTATTTTCATAGTTATATAATATATTTTAAATTATAGATAATGGTACCCCACATCTGTCAAAAGTATCCCAAGTACGAAGCATAAGAGGTCGGTGCACCAATATTTCCAGACTTTTTCTAATACAATAAATTGATTATTAATTATTGAATTGAATAATAAAGAGTTTGATATTTTTAAATAAAGTTTGAAAGAATAAAGTAACTCAATTTAAAGATTCAATTGGATTTAAATTTAATTAAGGTTCAATGTAATGATTAAGGTTTTCAAAATTAAATCGGTAATCGAATTGATTAATTTACTTATTTTTTTATCCGATTAGTTTGATAAAAATAAATTATTAAAAAATTCATTATAAATTAAAAATATATAAAACAATTCATCTTTCTATTTAAATTATATTTTTTTCTCGATTCAACATAACACTTAATGAATCAATTTTTTTTTTTTTGGTGAATAGAAGAAGAAACTACACAAAATACTAAAAGGAAACAAAATGAGATGTTACATCTAATTGTAGACCCTCCTCCCTATCAAAAGCTAGCTTGGTAATATGACCGACTTCCATGTTTTCTTCTCTAGAAACAATTGATCAGTGCACATCTCTTTCAAGTGACCATATTTTCCACATGAAAAACATGTGGTTGGCAATGATTTATATTCCACCTGAATCAGTTCCCCATTCACCAAAACTTAGGACACCGAAGGCCTATCAAGATCTACAAAAACTGTCATTCTAGCGAAACAACCCTTGATTTTTTTATCAGTGTTGAAATCGAGCTTGGCCACTTTGTCCACCAGTCCTCCTCCAACTTCCAAAATTCCAAAACCTGGAAGACCTGACATTCTGATCCATGCCAATAGCACACTCGGGTAAGGCTTATTGGGATTGAAAATTTTTGTCCATGACAGAACAAGGAGATATTCACCATATATGATCTATGGTCCTTGCGTAAGGACTTTTTTGTAATCCTCAATACACTGAAGTTTAGCCAGGAAATAGTCATTCTCAGTATCCATTAGATGAAACGATTTTGAAGGTCGCCGTAAACTACTGATCCGATTAAACAAGGCGACGTATCTAATATTTCGACCTGACAACTTCAACACTACCGTTGTCTCTATATCCTTGAAAAGGATCTATTAGATACGATCCGAAAACTCAATAGCTGGAATTCCATTAACCATGGATTTCTTAATGTCACCTTCCAGAAATTCCAAATCTTCAACAATATCAACTTCAGCATATCGGAATCCTTCCTCTTGAACTGAAACCCCTTTCCCCAGCAACATCTGTTTCCAAGAAACTTTTAGTTGCGGATCCAAATCCACGACCATATCATTATGAACATCACCATCACCCTCTTTAAATCGGAATTTATTTGTTTCCCGACCATCAGCCGACCGGGATTCAGAGATCTTATCCTTTTCGAGATAAATATCCATTGAGCGAAAAAAATTATATTTTAACCAATACCTCAAACCCAACCAATCGGTTTGGTCAAACCCTGAAAACACTTATAATTATAAAAATTTAAAAATTAAATCGATTGAACGTCATACACTCATATTTTACTGATGACATCAATATATATATTTTTTCTTATAAGAAATGAGCTCTGCTAAATGGGTTGCCGATTGCACCAAATGTTTACAAATTTTGACTCCCTTTCTCTTCTCTGCCAGGAACTGAGCCAAAACAAAATAAAGCACCTTTTGCATGAGTTAAAACAAGGAATAAATACCCATTTTTCCTCCCTGGTCCTATCTATTAATTAGAAATTTGGGGGTCTTTTTATTAGAACTTAGGAAGATAAGATCTTGGGGTATAGTTGGAATCAGGATCATGGATTTGGAATTCTTGCAATCTATGGATATTCAGATTCTTGTTGGTGTAGCTGTAGCTGCTTTAGCCATTCTTGTTGGTGCTGTTTATCTGTTTGCCTCTACGAAATCCAAAGGTTTTGCCTTTTTCCATATCTTTTACCAGTATTGATTGATTGTTCTTGGAATTTCACTTATTGGGTGTACCAAATTCTGGCTTTTTGTGTGTTTATATCTGTTGGTTAATGGGGTTTTCGTTTGTTCGTTTGGTACTGATTCAGATATTAGCTTCTTGTTGTTAGTGAATAGAAGATGAAACTGGAAATTTGTTGCAATTGTTTTGCTATTGTTCTTGATTTGTTCTGGTTCCTGCTTGTTTTGGGGATTATTAATTGAAAGTATAGTAGGATGTAGTTCTGTTCTTCTCTAGATTTTGAAATCAAATGCTGGATAGTGGATGACTGACACAGACATGGAATTATTACCATAGGAATATGTCTAAAAGTCAAAACAACTGAAGTGTTTTACCATGCTGTTAGAATCATGTGATTGCTAATCAAGTTGTTTCGGATCCATAAGTATTGAATGCCATGCTTAATTGCAGACTCGAGGCAGTGAGCAATTATAGCTTTGCTTTCTAAGTTAGCTTAATGACTGATCGAGGCTGGTATTATGTGGCTCTTATAAAGAACAATGTACAATGGAAGCACTATTAAGTTGCTCACCTAGTTGTATGTGCTTTTAGGCTGTCTAGATCCGGAGAATTTCAAAGAGTTTAAACTTGTGAAGCGCCAACAGCTGAGCCATAATGTGGCAAAGTTCACATTTGAACTTCCTACACCTACTTCAGTTTTGGGTCTTCCCATTGGACAGCATATAAGTTGCAGGTTAAGTTGATTGTATTTATCTTTTTCGAATTTCCAAACATTTCTGATCAGGAATATCATATAAGTTGGATGTTTTTCATTTTAATAGGGGCAAGGATAGCCAAGGTGAAGAGGTTATTAAACCATATACACCTACAACATTGGATTCTGATGTTGGTTATTTCGAATTAGTTATTAAGGTACTTGCCTGAAACTTCTTGCTGGTTGGAGTTGACTTTGTGTGATATAATACTTATCCGGGTGCTCATATATATTGGCGGACTTTTCTTTTTAAGTAGATGTATCCTCAAGGGAGAATGTCGCACCATTTCAGAGAGCTGCGCGTTGGTGATTGTCTTGCTGTGAAGGGACCCAGGGTATACAGTTTTTTTCATATGAACGCATAAACTGGTCTTGGCAGTATGGTTTCTTTCATTTGACATGTGGTTTGCATTTCCTTATGTTGTTGTTCTGTGAATTGTTTCTTTCAGGGGAGGTTCAGGTATCAACCCGGTGAAGTTAGAGCATTTGGGATGATTGCTGGAGGCTCTGGCATTACACCAATGTTCCAAGTATGTTATAAATCATAACAGATACTTCTGTAACATATATGCAAGGTTTAAATGTTTGAATAATGTTTGAATAATATGTCACCTTCTCTTTTCATTTTTTTCTGGTTTTGTTTCTGATTAGGTAGCCAGAGCTATATTGGAGAACCCGAAAGACACAACAAATGTACACCTTATCTATGCAAACGTCACATACGAGGACATTCTTTTGAAGGTGTTTTAATATCCAACTTCTCTGTTTTTAATATTTATACGAGGACAAGCATGGTTAGTGACTACTGACTAGTAAAATGGTTAAATTCAATTTTTTCCCTTTTTTTGCAGGAAGAGCTGGATAGCCTTGCCGCTAAGCACCCCGGTCGCTTCAAAGTCTACTATGTTCTGAACCAGGTTAGTTGCCTTTTCGTTGTGGCAATCTTGTGTTTTCACATTTACCGAGCATCATTGACACCAGCTGGTTGTTTCTGCAAATATATAGTCAAAGGCCTAAGTAGAGAGCGTGGATTTACCTAAATTTGAAGTGATGTTAAATTCATCCTGCTCTTTTTCATGCATAGCAGCAATGCATATACGAATACGATGGATAATGCTGTTAAGATCTTGTTGAAATAAAGAACAATAATGCCAGATTTCTGTTATAGCCATTTATGTACGTTCAGTATACTGAATTTATACGGAATTTGAACTATTCGAACAATTTCCAATACAAATTTATTTATTTGAACATTCTTGCATGATTTACTGAACTATTTTGGCATGACTATCGGCATCGATAATGTATTTTTGATAAATAATTGAATTGCTGCCTGTTCCATTTTTATGTAATCTTGCTGTTAAAGGGCTGCAGTCGGCTTTTTTTGGCTAACAAACTACATTATGGTGGTGTTTCCTTAGCCTCCTGAAGTGTGGGATGGTGGTGTCGGCTTTGTATCGAAGGAAATGATTCAAACCCATTGCCCTGCACCAGCACCGGATATCCGGGTATATTACTTGTTTCTTTACCATCTTTTTGGCTGTATGCCTGAAATCTCCGAACGATTTATGTATATTGCTACATATATCATGTAGGTTTTGAGGTGTGGCCCTCCACCCATGAACAAGGCCATGACTGGACACCTTGATGCACTCGGATATTCGCCGGATATGCAGTTCCAGTTCTGATCCTTGTAGACTAAGCTTAAGCTCGACTCCGAATGTCATTTGTTGGGTGCCCTTCTGTTATAATCGGAACCGCTGCTCAGAACTTGTTATAATAAGTTTTCTATCACCATGTACTGAAAATAATGTAGACTTGTGAACATACTCATGTCGGATTCATAATCAGTCGGTAATTTACACCCGATAATTACCGCCAAATTCAAATAATAAACCTGCTTTACGTCCATAATGCACAGTATTAAACAAATAAAGCATTTAGTTTATTTTATATAAAAATAATAAATTTAATTACATCTGTGCACTATTCTAACTAAATAGGTTAAATTTTGCTATTTTAATTTTGTCATGTTTAATTATTGTATTTTTTTATTTTTTAATATTTTGATCATTACCAAACAATAACTATTAAATTTATTAAGTTCTGTTATTAGGGCAAATATATTATCATATGTATATTGTTATGTCAACTTATTATTTATGTGGACCCTATGTGTTGGCTTGATGGTCAGGTGTGGCCTAAGTTTAAGTCACTCAAATTGCTTTACTGTTAAGGCCATTTAGTTAATGAATTAATGAATGTCATTTACATCAAAATTAAATTTTAAAAATTCGAAAAATATAAAAACTTAAAATGATCTAATCGGAGAATATATAAACTAAATTCATAAATTTCATTTTCTTAAAATAGTAAAACTAAACCATTAAAATATTAAAATTCGGTCTCATCATTTATGTGAAGCCATAAATAATAAATGGTTGAGTTTTTTTTTTAATTATTTATCATAACTGCGTTTGGTTAAACATCGTTTTCAAATTTTTTATAAGTTAAATTCAGTTTTTTTTTTAATTTAGATTTATTTTGATTAAATGAGTTTTATTTTATAATTTTTGAATATTATTTAAAATAATTTAAATATTTTTAGAATAATAATTTTTAAGTAAATAAAAATTGTATTCTTTTGAAAAATAATTTTTATATATAACTTTGAAATTATTTTAAATTTAAATATAAAATATTAATTTTACATCATAAAGATTAAAATTAATTATAAATTAAATGAAAATAAAGATATTTTTTAGGGGCAGACATATTTTCTCTTCTAAAGAAACGTGAGGGACTTTAGCCCTCAATGATGACCATAATGCATTTATCTTCTCCCTTAAATGACCATCAACTTTTTCAATGTTTTTATTTGTTTATTTATTTTCACCTACAACTAGGTAGTTGATTTAAATATTTTATTCTTTCAAAATTTATATTATTTATCAAATCATCTTAAAATACATATAATAAATCTATATGTATTAACTTTATTGATATGACTTTAATGAAACAATTTATATGTATATCATGTTAGCAATTAATTAACATTTTAAAAATTAAAAATATTTTTTTATAATTTTTATACTTTTAAAATAAAGTTTACAAGTTTTTGTAAATTTTTAAAATTAAAAAAAAATTGTTGATATGACAATCTACGTGTATGCCATGTCGGCAAAGTTAACAAATATTAAAATTTTCCATTGATAATTTAACAAATAATACAAGTTTAAAAACTAAAAATGTAAAAATTAAATTGGAGCTAAAATGGCTTTTTTATTTTTGGTATAAAATAAACTTAGGTCATACCTACAGCAACAACTAGACTATTGCCTTCTATTCTTTTTCATTATTAATTGACGGATATCGTCCTCCAACAAACCTTTCACAGAATGTGATGGATAATAAAAAATAATCAACCTGATCTACTCTGTCTCCATCTACCTTAGCTAGATAATCAACAACTTTGTTCTCATCTCTTTGAATGTGGCGAAACTTAACTTGCCAATCTTTGGAGCATTAGCCATGTATTATTTTGATTTTATCAATGCTACTTACTGCTTTTAAAATTAATTTTATTTTATCAAATTAATGGATTAAAAAAGTCATTATATTTTTATTTTGATAAATAAAATCGTCAATATTTTATAAAAAAATTGTATCAATGAAGCCATGGTTCTTTGAATAGCAAGTTCGAAGTTTTAAAAATTTTGAGGTCGTAGATAATTTTTTTTAAGTTTCAATTGAGATATATTTTGTTAGTTCAATGATTGATTTTATTTATAATTATTTGAATTATAATAAATGTAATTAATATTAATTTTTTTTGTTGTTAGAAACAATATAAAGTGTTTTCTAACAATAAAAATGAGGCAACAAGTGTTTCTAACAAGAAACGGTTAAGACCTCAATGTAATAATAATAAATTAGTTAGAAGTAACAACCACAGAATCAAGATTAGTCTCGAGAAGCTTCTATAATAAGGTTGAGGTCTCTTCATAGACCTGCATCTCATCATAATTCTTGCTTACAAATTTAACTATCCAATCAGCTACTCTATTATGTTCCTTAGGAATGTATCGAAAATGAACTTTCCAATTTTAGCATAAAAGTTAACTAATTAAACACAACTCCAATATCATATTATTACCTGCACCACCAGTTAAAATAGTTTTCATAACTAAAACATTATCACACTCCAATTCCAATTGTCTAAAACCAAACTCCCATGCTAAACTAAGGTCTTCTAATATAGCTCTCTCAATCAGCATAGTAAAACGGTACATCTAATTAACATCATGATCTCTAAATACTCTTCTAATCACAATAATATTATTGTTTTCCGATAATGTACTATTTATGTTCAACTTAATCCACCCTTTCCAGAAGGCCTCCAATGAACCTGCCAAAAGTAAATATTTAATTTCTTATTTATACTTAAATAAACATTTAATATAAATAAATTCTGATAAAAATAAATACTAAAAAAAGAAAGAGAAAATGTAGCTACGGACACATTATTTCAGGGAAGCTGCCAAAGTAAATGCCACGTTTGTGTTAATTAACTTTATCCCAATAATTAAGAAAAAGCTGTTTACATTATTTGTAGAAAAGAAAAAGTTTTTTGGAAATCATTTACTGAAAACTGCACTAACCGTTACAACACCAAAAGCATGTTTGCTTTTCTTTTGATTCGTTGTCAGATGTAGTTTAATAATTCAAATATAATACTTAAGGGGGGTTTAAATAAGAGATTAAGTATGGTACGATACGTTTAGTTTATTTTATTTTTTATTTTATATTATAATATCGTTATAATATCTAATTTTATTATTATTATTATTTTTACATTAATTACAGATAAACGTATCGTTCATTCAAACTTATCCTATTAATTCAACTTTAAATTTAACTCCAATTTCCATTAATTTTCACCTTTAAAATTTGATATTCAAACTTAAATTTAAATTAAATTATTTAATATTAATTGAAAAGTTAAAGAAAAGGTCAATTCCTCAAATTAAACATTATAATATTAAAATTCGAAGAATGAGTCTCTATCTCATTTTAATTATGTGTAGCCATGAAAAACAGATGTTGAAGAAACAAGGACTGCAGCATTCCACGATTCCTAATTCTCTGCCCATAATTCATTTATTTTCTTCCTGCAATTGCTACCAACTTTTTTCAACATTCCACCTACCAAACTTTCTGGAAGGGGTCGGATCCAATAATTATTATAAAATCCTTGGGTCAACACTAAATTTTTATTTACAAAATCATTATAAATTAAGAGTATACTGATGTAAATTGAAAATAATTAAACATAAAAAATAATAATAATCATAGTAAAGATTTGAATGCACCGATTAAAGATTTGTAAATTGAAATAATTAAAGGTAGAAAAAGTCGATGCGTCCATATAAATGTCCTTTGCATCATTAACTCCTGACGAGAATGTTAAAAAAAAAAAAAAAAAAAACCAATCATTACAACAGTGTTTCTTCCGTGCATTGTACTTTCTTTTTGGGAAAATAGTTGGTATTATTCAAAATTCAACAAATAATCCTGTACATTTTCACAGCGAAAGTAAGTATATTTTTCTGGTTTTATATGTCCATAATATACTGCTTCTTAGTAATGATACAAGCATGTTGCATGAGATCAAGAGTTTTCCGGTAACGATTTTCGAGATTAAAAACTTGGTGATGTAATTTTTGTATTAGGAATTGAGATTTATTGAGATTGTTTTCGAGGCATTCTTAGATTATTATAAAGGGTCTATATTGAAAATACATTAAAGATGTTAGACATGTAGGATTGTAAACTAGGATACACCTACTTTACTAAATGAGATAAAGTTCAGTTTTAATAAGTATCCCAAGAATGATTCTGAGACTAAGCAAAAGTAAATGATTCTTACGTTTCAGCAATAGAGAGTGTAATGTATGTTCATGATTGTATGCGTCCAAATATTATGCACATTACTTGAATGTTAGGCAAATATTTAAGCAATTTAAGTATAGATCATTAGAAAACAATTAACGAGTCATGTGGTATCTTCATAGAATCAAACATTACATGCTCACATATTAAAAATCTAATAAGCTAGAGATTGTTGGGTATAAAGACTACGATTTTGCTAGATGCCAAGATAGTATGAAATCTATGTTAGGCTATGTCTATATGCTTGTTCGAGGAGTTGTCTCTCCGAGGAGTGTTAAGCAAACACTCCTAACTCCTCCTTGTTCGGAATACCTTTTGGATATGATAGTAAAATTTTGAGCTCATAAGGTTATATAATGACATGTAATTATAGAGTAATTAGTATATATATGTGGTCCAAGTGGGAGATTATTGGAAAATATGAGCATCACATGTATAATACGGGTAATTACATGTTATTATTTACTATCATGATAGGTTGGCCCAAATTAATCTTGTCTTAATAATACAATAAAAAACCAAAAATCTTAATATCTTTGACTTTTTTTTTTTTGTTCCAAAATCATATATATCAAAACTAAACAGAAATAATGTAATGGTTCAAAGCCAAATAATTAACAAAATTAACAAGTACATGTATTCATAATTTTGGCATGGACAAAAACAACAAAGCAATTCATGCATATCCATGTATTCATAATCAAATAGAAAAACTTAATTACATTGAATTTACCATGTAAATTCAAAGTTGTATTTATGATTAAACAGATATTCACATGAATCCTTCAAAAATATTTTCAAGCCAATAAATCAAAAAACAAAATCATAATAGTTAGCATATCCCACAATTCATACAATAAACCATATCATCATAATTTAACCAAATATTTAGAACCATAAGATGCCAAAACCTAAGATTATAGAACCAAACTTAAAACCAAAATATTTAAATATGTATGTATCTTGGCAGTATAGATAATTGAAATTCATCGACTAATATTAATAACTTTAAAATAAGCAATTATGCACCAAGAAAAGGAATTAAAATAGGCGACACAATTGGTAAAATTCAACAACAACTATGATGCAAAACATTAAACATGAAAGATTAATTCATCTTGCACCAAAGCACCCATTAAATTGAATATATAACCATAAAAAATAATAATAACAACTTCAACAATATTCATCAAAACTTAATTTCACCAATTAAACTATAAAAGATATCTTATTGAATAATGGTTATAAATACCTATTCACGACAACTATAATCATGCATTAATCCTCAAAATTATTTATATGCATATAATATATATACACAATATATACACAATTATAATGCTAGAAAAAATAATACTGGTTTGCCTTACATATTTCATGCAAACTCAGATTTATATTCATGATTAAAACATTATCATAAAACTTCTTGACACGCACAAATACTTAAAAAAATTCATAACCATCAAATATAAAAAGAATCCCAAATTGTATAAAAGCCTTCATATGCGCAACCACTTATGAAAATTCATAGTCACCATATTAAAAAAAATATCAAATATTTTAATTTTAGTCGGGTTCTATAAGGACTAAAACTTATATAAAATAATTATAGCAGATACGAAAAGTAATCATTTATATATATGAATTGAATTCAATGGTGAATATAATTCATCATAAATAAAGACAAAATATGATAATTCCATATACATTTAACCACAAACAAAAAATTTAAAACAAATTGTGCTAAAAAAATATCTTAACAACATTCATTTTTTCGATTATCAAGAGAATTAAATTTCAAAACCAATTGATTAGAAAGAAATCTCACAAATCAATTTTTATCAATTGATTATAAATAAATAAACCTTCATCTTTCGAATAGCATATGCAAATATTAAACTAGATTACATTTATAAACCTTAAAACTTTATTTAAAGAATTAAAACACAAAAAATTTATCAAGAATTTTAAAGATTCAACATAATATATAATTAAAATATCAAATCTATAAAATTAAAAAAGAAAAACGAATCAATCCAATTCAACATGACGAAGCTCGGACGCCACTTGTTAGAATTGTAAAATAAATCAAAAATAAAATTTAATAAACCAGGATCTATCATGCAAATCATCCAAAATAAAATCAAGAATAAAACTAGATGCGGAAGCGTACCTGAATCACTGACTTCCTTGAAGTTTTTTTTCGGATATTGGGGATTTGATCTTCCAAATTAGCACATAAGAAATTCAGAGAATATTTACCCTTTACTAAGGATGGGATATCTTGTGTGTAATTTGGGGACCATAACCCTAATATATATAACTTTGGCATATTAGCCCTAATTCCTAAGTAGCCCATCATTAATTAGAACTCAATTACTAGAATATCTACACATGTTAGATCCATACTTTATTTAATAATTAAAGCCCAATAAACCTTAACTAAATTAGATCACTTTTAATTTGGGCTAAACTATCATGACAATAAATAATAACATGTAATTACCTTTATTATATATGTGATGTCCATATTTTTCAACACTTCCACCATGGAAGCTGAGCTTATAACATGTTATAAAGCATTTAACCATGGAATATGGATGCGAAATTTTGTCACTAAGCTACAAATTGTGAATGAAATAGAAAGATCACTTAATTTGTTTTGTGAAAATAAATCTGCGGTCCTTTATTCCAATAACAATGGGAGCACATCAAAGTCAAAGCACATAAATATTGAATTCTTAGCTATTAAAGAACGAGTTCAGAGTGATTATTAATATAAATTCCATGACTGCGAATTTGTTTACTAAGGGAATACCACCCAAAGATTTTCACGAGTTCTTGAGGATATTCAATTTAAGTAGGAGTTTGTAACTTTCTATTATAGAAAAATTATAAGTTATTTTAGTTTACAAATAATTTAAGGGTTTTTTTTTTTTTTGCAAAAATAAAACTTATTTGATTTATTAACCCTCTGATTTTGATAATGTTTGATTTCACTAAGGTTTAAGTAAGACCAGTTGAAAATAGGCATGTTTAACTCACATTGTATGTAATTTTCATTCTTCACATTCATACTTGATCAGTGTCATTTGGTTATGTTAATATATGTGATCAGGGATAAATTTGCTTATGATATATGTAACGAAAGTCGCCTTAGTTCTATGTTAATGGATGAGATTGTTCTGAATAAATTTTGGATATGATAGTAAAGTTTTGAGCTCAGAAAGTTATATAATGACATGTAATTATAAAGTAATTAATATATATATATATATTTATATATTTACATGTGGTCCAAGTAGGAAATTGTTGGATAATATAGACATAACATAATAATAATAATAACTACATGTAAAAGTAATCTAATTTGATTAAGGCTTATTGGAAGGGAGTTTGTATATTAATTTAAAAAATTAAAAATATAAAATTTTAATATCTCAAGATACCAATGAATTCATATACATACTCATATCTAATTTTTATTTTTAATGATCTCACATAACATAACCCGATTTGTTCATGTACCAATACGATTTTTGTGATTAATTTAGATGCCTTCCCTGTTAGTTTGCTTTGGCCCATCCTCATCCATCGTGTTATTTTTTGGATTATCTTGTATAAGAGGGCATATTTGGTCATTTACGCCTGCTTTGCTGACTGAATAAAAACAATGTTTCCCAAGAAAACATAGTATGTAAAGATACCACCTGCATCATTTCTTTCACATGTAAAAGATTTTTTCCTTATAATAGAGGCAACAAGTGTTTCACATGTGACGATTTTCTCAAAATAAAAATAAACCTGTCACCATTTTAAGATAAAGAAAAATGTAATAAATATTCAATTTTTATTATTGATAGAAATTAATTTACCTAACCTCCAACATAAACTCTTTAATTTTCATCTGTAGATTAAGAAATCAATATTCAAATTTGAAGTTGACGATAATGATTTACTGTACTCTAATTTTATAAAAAAAAATATTATTTTAATTTTTTTTTTAGCTTTTAAATTTGTATTATTTGTCAAAGTAATGAAAACGTTAATATCTATCAACTTTGCTGACATGGCATCTATGTATATGCCACGTCAACAATTAATTAATTAAAAATAAACAAAAACCATAAAAATTCCAAAGAAAATAAAAAATTATTAAAATTATTTTAAAAGCATAAAAATTATAATAATATTCTATAATTTTTAAAAATTTTAAAAATTTTAAAAATTTTAATTAATTATTGATGTGGCATACACGTGAATTATCATATTAACAATCCATTTCGAGGTGTTTTGATAAAAAGTACAAATTTAAGGGCTAATTATCAAAATTAGCAAAATTTCCCCTCTTGCTTCCAACGTCCGCTACATAAAGAAAAGCACGAAGTATCTTTCTTTTTCTAAATTTTTCCATTTATTTTACAGTTAAAGATTAAATCTTGAAACCTCGATCCAATGGCCCATAATTTTCCCATAAAAGTATTTATCATCATTTTATAATTTAAAATTTAATAAATTACTCTTTAAAATATATTCTATCTTATGTAAGATATAAGGGTAAAATAATCATTTCAACCTTTTTTATCGTTCATATGTTTCCCACATGTATCAAATATAATCATTGTTGACATAGATATTATTTTCTGGCAGTTTAATTACAATTTTAATCCTTTTTCACTTAATAGCAAAATTACATCTTTAACCCTTCTAACTTTATTTCTATTACAATTCAGTTTATGCTTTAATTTTAAATTTACGAATATCAATATATTTTCAACATTATTTTTTAATTAGTCATTTTCCCACAACGCCTTTCTCTTATTGAAATAAAATTTTCTATGCTTTTACAAAAATTCAATTTTAGTCATTCACTTTCCAACATCAATTTTATGTATCTTAATTATTTGTTAATAATATTCACTTTTTTTTAATATCGAAACTTCTGAATGTTACATAAAATAAATTTTTTTTATAAAGTTAGAATGCTAAATAAACTTGTATTAATAATTGTTACCCTATAGCAATCTTGGGGTCAAAATTTATTAAAATAAAAAAGGAATTTCATGATACTAAAACTATATATGCTAATCATCAAAAATAAAAATTGATATTGATGATAACATCCACAATCTTGGTTAACTATCTTTTATTGCCTAAGATTAAATTTCTTTTAAGAATAGGTTGTTAGGTTAATAATACTCATAATGATAACTTAAAATAAAATTGCGATGGCTAAACAAAGGAAAAGCGTGGGACAGATTTTCTTTTGTCCACTTTACGTATTAATAAGGCATGGACCTACTACCGTTCTTTTTTAGTTCAATCATAAAAAATTTCTCTATTCCATCATCTTTCACATCAGTTTCTTGGAAAAAGGAGGAACTACTGCTACTACTGTTACTACTGCAATATTTGCATTGGGACACTGTAAATGGTCAAAGGTTTGTTCATTCTTACAAGAGAACGTACTCGCTGTGTTACAAAATACATCGAGGTTTGAGCGTTCAGCGTTGTCCTTAAGTGTTATAGAGGTTGGTATGATTATATTTTATTTTTTATTTAAAAAATAAATAAATCAGTCTCTGAATATTAATTGAAGAATAAATTGATCATTCTAATTATATTAAAATAAATTTTTAATTAATAATATTTTCTAATTTTAAAAAAAATAATTAATTATTTACGTATTATATAGGTGAATTGACACGCGAACATCGTATCAGTTTAAATAAAAAAGTTGAACAGCTCTTAAATTAATTATAATTTAAATAAAAAAATAGAAGCAATTTTTTAGAAAGTAGCTAACGTATATGGATACATTATCTGAAGGAAGATGCCAAAGTAAATGTCACTTTACGAAATAAATCAAAACTCAATAATTAATTAAATTAATTGGGCTTCTCCAAGAAGTGATAAAATTTATTGATTATAAGTTTACAAATAATTTTCTGATAATCAGGCGCAAAAGTGGGGGGCCTGCTGCCACTATAATTAATTTTCATTTAAATTCTTTAAAATTTTAAATTAGTAAAAATCTTAAAAATATAAAAATTTATTTTAATCTTTTAAAAATTATAAAAATATAGATTATTAAAATAATAAAATTTTATTTTTATTATTGTTAAATTTACAAATTAATTTCGACCCCTAAAAGAAATTCTTAATTTCGCCCTTGCTGATAACTGCATTTTTTTCCAATGTGAAAAGTTTATTAGCTTTTTTTTTTTTTATAATTCGTTCATAGGTTAGATGTAATTATGCAATAAACAATAATTGAATTTTTTTTATGTTATTTTTTTAGTTTTCTTAAAACATTTTAAAAGGAAATTATTTAAAATTTATATCTTTAAATATTAATTTTAGTACTTTTTAGAAATATTTTTGGAATAAAAGAAATATAGATTAGAAGTTTAATTAGCAAGTAACTATTTATTCTTAATATATAAGGTTAAAATATGCAATTAGTCCTTGTACTTTACATAAAATGAGATTTAGTCTTTGTACCTAAAAAGTTAAAAATTAAGTCTTTTTATTTTTTTATTTAAAAATCTCAATTAAATTATTAAAATCGTAAATATTTCTATCAAATTTTGTCAATTTTGAATTTTGATTAGTTTGTCCTTACATGATGTGACATATGATTGACGGAAAATAAATATATTAAGTTGACCAATTAAGATAGAAACTACAAACGATATTGATGATTGAAAATTTGAAAAAGTAAAAAGATTGAATTTTTAACTTTTAAAGAAAATGAATCAAATCTCAAATTCTATATAAGTATAGGGACTAACAACATATTTTAACCAATACTTAGTATTTTGAAATTAATCATGTATCAACCAACATTAAATCACATGTTGCATGTTTTGTAATTAATCATATCCTACCATGTGTAAGCATTTTGGTCAACAAATAAAATCATAACTAATATTCAAATTTAAAATAAAAGTTTTCAAAAGTTAAAAGAAAAAGTAATAATAATTCCATTCCCTTTTTTGAGAATATAATGACACTCACTTTTAAATAAGTTATTGTTTGGTAGAATCTGATAGATTTTTTAAAATATTAATTTTCAATGATTTAATTTCTTTTAAGCATATTTGATACTTCAAGTTAAAAATAATCTGATAGATTTTTTTATTTATAAAAAAGTGTGAAAAATAGTAAATATATAAGAGTTATTTATCACTTAATGGATAATATTTTCAGTTTATTTTATTTTATTTTAATATTATATTATCCTATAAAGAATGTACATTTAAAATTTGATTTTTATTTAGAATAACATGAAATGTTTAAAATTTTAAGACAAAATGTAATATTTTATTTAAAATTTAAAAGCTATATTTATCCAACAATCTAATTATATTTCATAATTAATTTTATAATTTAAATTCAATAATTAAAATTTCAACACTTAATATTTTTAATTTATCAAACTAATACTAAAATTTTATTAAATAGTAAAATTACACTAAGAAACGAATAAAAGAGTCTCGATCGCATTAATTCTGTAGAAATGGATAATGGAATATGTAGACAAACATAGAAAGAAGTGGATTGCAGCCCTCCACGAGCCTCTCCCAGTAATTCATTTATTTTATTTATTAAAATTAGTAAATTACAAACAACTTTCCCACCTAATAACTTTACGACTTTCTTCCAATAATTCATTTATTTTATTTATGTATTTCTATTTTTTTATGGGTAGTTATTTAGAGCTCGTTAATCAGGTTTTAAAAAAATAACAGCGTAATGACTTAAATAATTTTTTTTAAATAATTCGGTGACTATTTTATAATTTTTTAAAGTTAAATAATTAAAACGTAAACTTATTAAAAATATAATTTACCTTAATTATTTACCAAATCATTAGGGTCCTCTATGTTTATTATCGACAAATTATGTATTTTGTTCCATTATTATGTTAATTGTTTAAGATTCGAATTTTGTATGAATGGTTATCTCAGATAAATTATTTGAAAATACCATTTTAGTACGAACTCTTAATTGGGGTAGTTACATTGATTTTCTTTTAAATGTGGTGTGTAATTAGGTTTGATATAGTTTTCTCTTTTTATGAAACTCAAATCTCAAATCTTATTTAAGGGGCATTAAATTTTTTTACCTCTCGAGTCAATATGCTTTAGTGGTGTGAGAAAACTCTAATTCATAATTTATTCTCTTGTTGGAAGTTACAACGGTTAAAATAGAATTGATCACTACAAGATCTGAACTAAATAACCAACTCAATTATACTAACTAACCATAATAAATCTATAGGAAAATTCACATTTTTATATAGGAGGAGACTCAAATCTAAAATTATATTTTTTACAAAAATGGATGATCTTAGATTAACTCAGTTATAGCAATACCTCACAAGCTCATGCTTCACAAGGAAACACTTGTGACTAGGGGGGACCTTGTGAGTTAAGTTACTTGCAAGTCCAAGATCTTGCATCCTAGACCATTGAGGACATTCTCTTGACTTGGATGGGATGTTTGCCAATCATACGTTACAAATATCCATTCCCCAGACATGATAGTCCATACTAAAGATACGAATGAGGTAACCTACGATCAATGGTGAATTTAGGGGGGGGCTGGTAGGGGCCCCAACCCCCCTAAAATGGAAAATTCTTCATTTAAACTAATTTATAGTTTTTAAAGTTGTAAAATTAATAACAGTAAAATTACATTTTTACTATCATAAAAATATACAATTTAATTCCGCCCTAAAAAAAAATTTATGGTTTCATCCCTACCTACGACAACAAGACACCAATAGATTGACTAATTTTCAAGGAGTCCAAGACCAATATGTGGACGAGATGTAGCAAATCAATAACTACTAGGGAGAACTCACTTAAAGGCTTTACATGCATTTTAGGTGAACCATACGAAACCTCCACAACCTCCTTATTGTGTCAAAAATTGGTGTAATGAGCATGGACTCACTCCTTACCTTCAGAGTCAGTCAAGAAAATGGATTAAAAAATCATGGTCCTATTCGTCTGTTTCTTATGTTAATTTCTCCGAATTTCATTTCACATCTTAAGAAAAAAAACAATTGAATCTCTCTTATTAATTTGATTTGGGAGGTATAAAATTATATAAAAGTTGTAAAATTATGGTTTAATTCACTATCTAACTCTTGAAGAATTAAAAAAATTATTTTTTTTAAAGATGCGATAAGATAAACTTTTAAGTTTTGTTTGGTTGAGTAGAAAGAAAATTGGAAGAATGGAAAATTGAAGGGGTAGAAAACTAGAAGAATGGAAAACATTAATTTTCTTTTCATAAAAAAAAAAAACTTTGAGCTAACATACATTTCTCTCTATTTTATCTCCTCCCATCTTTTTAATTTGAAAGGATTGATTTTTTTTTCCTCTCACTTTTCTTCTCAACCAAACACACTCAAATTTTATTTTCCTTCCACTTTTTCGCCTAACCAAGCACCCCCTTTTAACTCTAAGTTTTACATAAAAAAAATTGACTCTTAAATTGTAATTAAATAAACTTTAAATATAACTAATTTTCTTATCTAAAATAATAACTTATTTAGATGAATAGAAATATATATTAAATAAAAAAATAAATAGCTAAAGATAAGTGGGCACAATTATTTGAACCAACCTGTAAAAGACGTAACGTTTGAGAGAAATCAGCTAAAATTGACTTCATTTGTTGTTATTATTATTATTAATCTAATAACTACAAACCTATTTATATCAATTGGACACTTCCAGCAATGTTTTGTGGTACCTATTGTTTATAAATTTACAAATAATTTGCTCAAAACTGCATTATTTTTCAACTTTAAAAATTTGTTGGCTCTGTAATTTATTTTTTAAAATTTTATTTATTTAGGCTTGGCTTTTTTTTTTTTAATTTGACGCACTCGAAAATTTGTAATATTATTAATATAATATTTAAATTGATTTTATATTAATTTTAAAAAATATTTTTATAAGTAAAATTAAGTTATTTCTTATTTAGTGACAAATTGAGGTGTCTAATCAAGGTTACCAACCTTTCTTGCTTTACCAATCTTGGTCAACATTGATTTTCTTGCCAAATAAAAATAAAATAATTTTAATACTTTTTCCATTTATGGAAATCATTTTTGAAGTTGAATTTTCCGTGTGTCTTAACATTTTTGGATCGTTGGATCGGTGTTTACTTTCGATATGTTGGCTTTTGTAGAGAAATTTACCCTCAATCTCACCACACTTCATTGATAAAATTGTTTGAAAGACCACCATTGGAACCTTATGTGATGATTTGATAGTTAAGGGTGCTTACCGCCTCAGGTATGGCCTGAATTCAAGTCGCGCTAGTTATGTTTGTTGTTTGGCCTTTGTCTTATTACTGTAATTCACAAAAAAAAAAAAGACCGCCGGTTTTCTTAATTTTTGACTGGGGGATAAGGTCATCAATGGAGATACAAATCTCCGGTGGAATGGAGTAATTTCTATTTTACCCTTTCAACTTCTTCTTTTTCCTCTAATTGTAGTTGTTTTTTTAATCAAATTATTATTTTTATATAAATACAATATTAATTATCATTTATTATCAAATCATTTTAAATAATTTATCATCAAATCATATTAATTAAAAAATTGATCAACTATAAATAATAACTAAAAATAATTTATCATTCAATATAGTAAATAATTTTAGATGATTATAAAACATTTAATTAAAGATATTTATAAAAATATTGTGATAGATATTATTTTATTAAATAAAATTACAATTTCACATATTTTTAATAATTTTATAAAAAAATATTTTAAAACTTCTATTGTATATAAGTTTTAATGTAATGCCCTTAATAGTCATTTTACTTTCTCATCTCATTAGTACAGTTACTTTTGAATCCAAACACACATCCTACCGCTGTTTCTAATCTCATTGCTATAGTATCTAATCTCATCACTACGATAACTAATCTCACAATCACCGATGTTTTTAACCTCACTAAAAGTACACTCACCGCTCATCTAAACTAAGTCTTAGCTTATTAAAACTGAACATTCAATACATTTTAGTATTCACTTTTTAAAAAGTAAATTACAAGAATAATCTTCTAACTATGCTTTTGGTTCTATTTTGGTCACTCAACCATTAATTCTTTTCATTTAGTTACTTAAGTTTCGAAATTAAAAATTTCTATCACTCTCCCGTTATTTTTCGTTAGATAAGTGATGGAAAGTTGACGTGGCTTTTTTTATTGGCCTAACAACAAATTTAGTCCTCCAATGTTCGCACATTCTATAAATTTAATTTATAAATTTGAAAATTTCAATAAATTTAACCTTCAAATTTTACAATTTTTTTTTCAATTTAGTTCTAATATTTCTAAAAGTTTAAAAAAAATTAAAAAACATTGACGGCTAAATTTGTTAAAATTTTTAAATTTAGAATCAAATTGATAAAAATATGTTAGAATTGGAATACTAAATTTGTTATTAAGCCAGTAAAAAATCCCACATCAACTTTCTGTTACTCATCTAACAAAAGAGTGATTAATATTTAGTTTTTCAAAAAATTGAGTGATTAAATCGTAAAAAGTAATAATTGAATGATAAAAAATAACTAAAGGCATAGTTTGATGATTATTTTTGTACTTTACCCAATTTTAAAATATATAAACGATTTTTGTATCTAAGTAATAATATATTTTATAAAAATATTATAATTACAGTTGGGTTACATTTTAATATAATTATAATATTCATTAAATAAATCGATACATTAATAAAATATAAACAAATATAATAATTGATTCATCTATTTATAATCTATAATTTATATGTTATAGGAATAATATTTTATGCATTATCTGTATAAAAGTCTCATGCAACATCAATAAATAATAATATAATACATTGTCATTAAATTAAACAAAAAAATGAGGACTTATAAATAAATACAAAAAATTATATTTAAACATAATTAAACATTATTTATCATAAATACATATTAGGGATAAATATCAAAATCATACATGAACTTTGATTTTTTGTAATTCTATACATGAAATTTTGCTTTCAATCAATTTTCACCAATCACTAACAACATTATTGAATTAGTATCATTTTGTGTTGATATATTACATAAACAAACAATCATATTAATATGATATGAAAATAAATTTATGTATACATTTCTTTAAATGTGTACAATTGAACCAAAATCAAAAGTTCATATATAATATATGAACCAAAATTCAAGTTTCATGTATATAATTACTTCAAATAGTATCAAATTGCACATTGAAACAAAGTTCATGTATAAATTTGATATTTATCCCTAAATATTAATAACTCTTGGATTTAGGATATTGGGTTTAAGAGTTTAAGGTTCTAAGTTCTCATGTTTAGGTAAGTTATTATTTATTTATAAGCCCTCCACTACTTTATGTTTTATTTAATGATGAGGTGTCATGTTATTATTTACAGATAGTGCATAGGACTTATGCATTGATAGAGCATCAAATATTCTCCCTATATTATATATATATAAGCACGAGTTTAGAGAAATTTCAAATTGACAAAAATCTATTTATTTTTCATCATTTTACTAAATTTACATTTAAAAATAACTATACTTTACTATAAATTGTGATAATTACACATTTAAAAATAGAAGTTGTGATAGTTGTACATTTTAAAATAATTATATTCTAATAGAATATGTGATAATTGCACACTTAAAAATAATTAAAATTTAAATTACAATGATTATTTAAAAATTTATGCTAATTTTAAAATAAAATTGTGTTACATGAATAAAACTCTAAAAATAAAATATAGGAAAAAATTGCGATAATTATCATTTACCATTAATTAAAAATTTTATATTAATTATTACAATTTAAAATATAATATTTTAAAAAATAATTAAATATTAAATATGTAAATCGCATTAGAGTCTAATATTCACAAAGGGCAAACAAATGGACCATAAAAAGTGTGTATTAATCTTAAAATTGATCGGTTTAATTCCGTGTCTAGTCCCTATACTCTTAAGACATTTTGAAATTGAGTTCTTTTGTTTTTGATTTTAATATTTAACCCTTCTATCAGTCTAATTGACAATGCTATTAATGAACAGTTCTTAAAAAGTGATGAGGGAGACAATTTTTAAAAAATCAATTAATAACAATATTAACTGAGAAATTAAAAGCAGAAAGGATTAAATTTAAAAAGTACAAAAAGTGAGAGGAGAATTAGAGCATATTATAAATGTCATGATTAGTAGATTGCCTTGATTAAAGTGAAAGAGACTAATTAGGAGGTTTATTGTAAATATGGAAAACCCGTGAATAAATAAAATAAAATTGAATGCCGCAACCTAATACGGCCTGCCAGGTTGTATGTATATGGATGTGTGTATTTTCACTGGGATCGAAACGCTACGCTAATTGGCAAAACTGCATTAAATGATTATGCTTTAAAGTGCCTGAGTCGACAACGTGGATTTATTTCACTCCATTGGTTCCAGCAACCCCCATTCTCCCGTTACCATTACAACCTTCAAATTAGTCATTCAACCCTTTGATCGGTGGTTGGTTCATTACTCTGCCTCAGCCCAACAGGCCTTTGCTTCCAACGAACGCTCCATTTATATTCTTCTTTTCTTCTTGTGTACTTTCCCTGGGATTCTTTGTAATCGAATCATCTGGTAACCTTTTTCTTCTCTTTCTCTTATGCTGGTTTTTGGATTTATAAAAACATAGCGTTTAGGCTTTTAGATTCATTTTTGTTTTGGTGCTGTGGAGGTGCATGGGTGTCGATATTTTGAGTGTAGGCAAAGTTCATAATATTGATATTGGGATCCTTGGGGGCGGTTTCCATCCGTTTCCACCAAAATTGCAGGGAGGGTTTTGCTTCAAATGAAAAGGCCTTGATATGCATTCTTAGTATTAGTATTCTTCAGCTCCTTTCTGTACTTTCTCTTGGATTCTACTGGTTCTCTCTTTCTTCCTTCTATTCATATCATTTGGTAACCTCTCTCCTCTCTCTCTCTCTCTCTTCACGTTAGTTCACTCGTGGTTTCTCTCTCTTCACGTTAGTTCACTCGTGGTTTCTAGGTGATGCCAATTTTTTTTAAAAAAAAAAAATTAAAACGATGCGGTGTTCGGTATGTAAATTACAAATCAGTATTGGTAAAACAAATTTATTGAAAACCGAGTTTCAGTAAATTCAATTAAAAATTTATCAAAAATCGAGTTTTAATGTTTGTTTTTGGTGAAAGTTGGAATATTTTACTACCCTATTCGAATAGCTCTCGAGTTTTTTATTTATAATACTTATAATATTGAAATTACGAATTTATCCCTAAAACTTTTAAGTTTTAACATCTCCACTCTCGGCCTCCCTCTTTTTTGGGCTCCTAATAAAAGTGCTTTTATAATAATTTTTAAATTTAGTAAGTTAAATTTTAATTAGAGATTAAATAAGTTTTTCTTTCATGTTATAAAGTACTATATATTTATTTAAATTTAATATATTATTTTTGTATGGTGCTGTTGCACGGTTTCCACTTTAGATCCATTGATAGATTTTATGCCATAAATGAACATAGAGATGATTGGACCTACGCTTTTCGTACGTAGACTATATTGACAATATTAATAATTTTGGTACGTAAATTTTAATACATTTATGTATTTATAATAATCTGATTTTAGTCTAATATTTATTGAATAATAAATTAATAATCCGTCTCAAATTAACGAATAATTAAAGCAACGTGTAATATAAAGTAAGGTTGATGATGGGTATGCCGTGATTGGATTTTCCACGTTACTGGTTTTGTTAGTCACCGTTTTTCCATTAGCATCAAATATTGACTTTGCCTGTTTATATTGAATAGTGCTTTGAAACATTCAAAGCAGGTCGGGATCAGTGAGAAAATGGAAGGAGATATCAACCAGAAGCTGCTAACAGAGACTACTAAGAACGAAGAGGAAGAAGTGCAATTTAGAGAAAGATTATGGACCGAGACAAAGAAATTGTGGATTGTGGCTGGTCCTGCAATTTTCACCAGGTTTTCAACCTTTGGTGTCACTGTAATCAGTCAAGCTTTTGTTGGTCATCTTGGTCCTACTGAACTTGCTGCTTTTTCCCTTTGTTTCACTGTCCTTTTGAGGTTTGGCAATGGCGTTCTGGTACGTACATGCTTTTTCTTGTTTGGGTTTCTTTTAATTTTTCTGAAAATGGCTTATCTTTTAGTTGCCAAGATTTTATAGTGTTTGTTGGATTGTTTCAGAGATTTTCTGAAGGTGTGTTGTTAATGAAAATATTGATTAATTTAAACGAGGTTTTTCATTTGGATATGTTGGTTCAAAGGTTAGTATTAGGAAGGCATCTTTGGTTTAGTTTGTTTAAGGTCTACAAATTTATTAAAATAAGCTGTTGGTTTCACATCATATGTTCAGAAAGCTAAAAGTACAATAGAGGCGATTGTACTAAGAGTCAAATTAGGTTTTGTCCCTTCTACTCTCTGTTATGTTAAATTGAAAAGCAAATTGGTCCCTGCATCTCAGCATGAGGTACACATGATACACTTCATTTCACTGTATGGTTATTCAGGCAGTCATCTCTGTTTTTAACAGCACAATTAGATGAATTTTTTAATCAATTTGCTCTTTGATAAAAAATAGAGAGTCAAATTTGTCCATTTTTTGAGTAGACGGGACAAAATGCAATCTAACTACTAGTACAAGGGGTCTCCATGGTACTTTCACTGTTCAGAACCGATTTGAGTACTTACCATCTTGATTATCAACGTGAAAACTTAGCTTGATATTTTCCCCTGTTAGAGTTTTGTGAGGCATAAGTCCGTATCTTGGAGATAGGGGAAGATTGCAAGTGCTGGGTTTCGAATCTCAAACATGTTGGATTTCATCCCTTAAAGGATGATTGCATAACTGGATTAAGCCCCAGTTCGGTATTAACGTTTCTAGAAAATTGCAATGGAATGAAGTTGGTGAAAGGATTGGACGAGTGTTAAATGTCTGAAACTTTTGTTTATGCAGCTTGGTATGGCCAGTGCATTGGAAACGCTGTGTGGTCAAGCATTTGGAGCAAAACAATACCATATGCTTGGGATATACCTTCAAAGATCATGGATAGTTTTGTTTGCAACTGCCCTCTGTCTCCTTCCTATATATATCTTCACTACCCCAATTCTGATGGCTTTAGGCCAGGATGAAAGGATAGCAACGGTGGCAGGATATATCAGTTATTGGTTCGTCGGGATCGTGTTTTCTTTCATTGTATCCTTCACTTGCCAGATGTTCCTGCAAGCACAGAGCAAGAATATGATTATTGCATACTTAGCTGCATTCTCTATTGGAATCCACATCTGTCTTTCATGGCTTTTGACTGTGAAACTCAAGTACGGCCTCTCCGGGGCTTTACTATCAACGATTTTGGCCTATTGGATACCAAATATAGGTCAGCTTTTGTTTATTACATGTGGAGGTTGTAAAGATACATGGAAGGGTTTCTCAATGTTAGCTTTCAAAGATCTAATGCCTGTTGTTAAGCTATCTTTGTCATCTGGTGCTATGCTCTGGTAAAGTTTCTGTTAACTTAAAACAACTCTTCTTTATGGAATAATATGAACTAAAGTGTTACAGAAGATATTGATGTTGGGAATTTTGTTGTCCTTGTCAGTCTTGAGCTTTGGTACAACACAATCTTGGTTCTTCTAACTGGAAACTTGAAAAATGCTCAGGTTGCAATTGATGCTCTTGCCATTTGGTAAGTAATTCGTACGTTTTTATCCAGTTTCAATGGTTTCACTTGTGTTTATTTTATTTTATTTTATTTCGATACTAATACATATATGTTTTTGTTTTCAGTCTCAACATTAATGGATGGGAAATGATGATATCGCTAGGTTTCTTGGCTGCAGCAAGGTATTATTATCAGCATAAAGCTTGACCCAGACCATGGATTTTAACATATTGCTTGTTTTCCTGCAGTGTTAGGGTGTCGAATGAGCTTGGAAGAGGAAGCTCCAAAGGTGCCAAGTTCTCAATTATGACCACAACGCTTACATCACTTTCCATTGGATGTGTGCTATTTGTGCTCTTCTTATTTCTTAGAGGACGTTTAGCATACATATTCACAGAAAGTGAAGAAGTGGCTAACGCAGTTGCGGATTTGTCTCCATTGTTGGCTTGCTCCATACTTCTAAACAGTGTTCAACCTGTCCTCTCTGGTAAATTTTCATTTGCTGTTAACATTTTGTACCTTCATGTCGAATTTGAGTATGTGTTGAAATGGAACAACATAAACCAAATACATGCATACATGATACATCGAGATTGAACATTTAGTTTGCTCATATGGGATTTTTGTTTTAAACAGGAGTTGCTGTTGGTGCTGGATGGCAAAGCATTGTAGCATGGGTTAACATAGCTTCCTACTATTTAGTTGGCATTCCAATTGGTGTTGTTCTCGGTTACGTATTCAAAATGGAAGTCAAGGTGATCTTTTCGATCCGAATCAAGTTTTGCTTGTACCTAATTACATCACCTTATCTGATCCTAATACTGTATATATTTTACTTCCTGACCATTTTCAGGGTGTTTGGGTTGGCATGTTGCTGGGAACACTTCTTCAAACTGTTACACTTATTATTATCACCTGGAAAACTGATTGGGATAAGCAGGTAATCTTCAAAATTTTAACTTTTAATAGCATCCAACATGCTTTGATATTTATGTAAACATTATGTGCAGGTTCTCTTGGCTCGTTCACGAGTTAATAAGTGGTTTGTACCAGAATCCCGGGAAACAAACAGCAACCAAGAAAATGGTGCTTGAAGGGGTCAATCTTGTTTTTCTTCCTAATGGACTTATATTTTTTGTTGCTATATATCATTTCTTGAAACCATTGACGCATCTGCGTCAGTATTTTGATTTCCCATAACATTTAAGAAAAGTTTTTGGTGACATTTTGTCTTGTTTTGTTGGGTTGGCTCATTTAGTTAACTATTAAAAGGTAAATGCATTTAACAAAATTAGCTCAGCCACCTTTTATTAACTGGTAAAAACAAAACTAAATTATTTATACTCGACTGAATATTTTACATTATATAGATTTCTGACATATTTATAGATTGATATTATGCATATACATTTTTGCTTGTTTATAGATTCATGTGTTATATATTATCAAATTTTTCATATCTTTATTTTTATCGTTTAACTTTTATTATTTTTCTATTTGTCACTAAATTTTTTATTTTTGTCATCGAATGTTAACATCTATTTGAAATTTGATAAAATTGTTGACATAGTCTTCTTTTATATCTAATAATAAATTTAGCTTTCAATGTTTATAAAATTAGTTATTTTAATTCAAATTTTAAAATATTAATTTAGCCCTCAGATTATTTTTAATTTTTAAAAGAATTTGTGAATTAAAAATCCCGCAAAATCTAGTGTAATAACTATAAGAAATTATTACTAATTAAAAAAAATCATGGAATTGTTACTACATCATATCCACAACCATCTAGAAGTCATAATAGTACAAGTATTAATGAAAAAGTTGAGTAAAATCCAAAACGCAATAATAGTACAAGAATTAACAAGAAACTTGAGTAAAATTCAAAATAATTAAATCTTATTATTCTATCTTTTCCTTTTTTTTTTTTTTGGCGTCGGGTCTAAATTATTATTTACCATTAAAAAATTGTCAATTTCAGTACTTTCTCATTGTTTACTAGAAATTCTAGAAATATAGTATTGTGTTTTTGAAAAATTGTGAATCTTGTTAAGCTGTTTTGCTAATCTGGGTTCACACCAAATTCCATTATTGTACTCTTCTCGTGGTTTATTTCCTTTTCTTTTTTTTCCAATTTCTTGTGCTTGAAAAAATGTTTCCTTTTCTGGTGCTTGAAAATGGGGCATTAATGATCTTTCAGTGCCACTCCTAATTGTGTATAAAGTTGTTCAAATTTGCGTGTTTAGTCAAAGGATGAGGAATCAATGGCATCTACTATTACTTACTTTCTGGTCTCACCTTATTTTGGGGTTAACCCAAAGTTGAAGTCTCGTTTTAAAGCTATTATTAAGCTCGAGTGTTGGTTTTTTTTTTTAAAAGTTTACAAAGTTATTAAAAATTAAAAAAATTGTAAAATTGTAAATGTTGAGAACTACATTTATTGAAGTTTTAGAAAAATTTTATTATACTTACTTTCTAGGTCTTACCTTGTTTTGGGTTAACCCAAAGTTAAAGCCTTATGTTAAAGCTAAGAGATTAGATAATTATTTTTTAAAAATTTATTTAAGTTTGGGGGTTGGTTTTTTTAACACAAAATTACAAAGTTTTTAAAAATAAAAATTCGTTATTTTGTAAATGTTGAGAGCTAAATTTATTGAATTTTTAGAATTTGAACTAAAATGACAAATTTTGAGGGCTAACTTTATTGAACTTTATATATTTAGGATTAAATTTGATAGAATATGTAAACATTAGAGGGCTAGATTTATTATTAAACCAATAAAAAATTCCACATTAACACTTCAATCAAATTTTAAACCGCTGTTGTTTATATATATATATATATATCAATCCTAGTTTAGTTGTTGTTTAATAGAGATTGATATATATATATAGAGAGAGAGAGAGAGATAAAATCATTAGGTTAGCAAGTCTTGAAATCTATATTTAATTAAGACTTGTATAGGTTATTGTACTTAGAATTGAGAGTACTTGATCTGTTCAAGTGAGGAACATTACTTATGATAGCGTATTTGATTGTAAAACTCGTGCTGTGGTTATACAAGCTATGTTCACCAGGGTGAATTTAGTGGTGAAAGTACCAGTGTTCTAGGATACAAAAGTGAGGAAATTGCCATTAGGGTGTGGTAAATTTAGATTCGCTTGTTGTAAGTGTTGAAGATAGTGGATAGTTCTAACTGAGCTAAGCTTTGCAGATATAGAGAAACCAAATTACATAAATAATATTTGTGTATCCGATTTTTGTTCATTGCTTTGCAGTGCTTGAAAATGTGCCAAACTCCCTAATCGCTTTTTCCAGCACTTAGCTTGCTTATTAGCAATTGTCTTAAGATTAACAATAGGTATAGATGTATACAAATGTTTATATAAAGTGCCACTGAGACCTTGGCACTATTGGCAAAGGTTGAGACTTTGGACCTTGTAGGCTTGGGTTTAAATTTCACCATCCACGTGGGGTCTCTCCCACCATATATGTATGTCTTGTGTGAGTTTTATCTAATTTTTTCTGAATTAGTCTATCTTTTGTCTAGTTCTTTGTCCGCTATGTATTATAGTAATTGAATTCTACACTATAACTGATCTAACATATATTTGTATATATATTATACTTGTAATTGTACTCTAATTGTACTTGTGAAACTTTAAAAAAAAAATGTATAGAGATATCATATGCAAATACATTTCAATGAAAAAAAACTAAAATAGTATAACATTGATATGTTTATGTTATCTATAATATATAAAAACAAAAGTTTATAAAAATTTTAAATTGACGAGAATATATTTTATTTTTCATCATATTACTAAATTAACTCTAAAAATATTTATAATTTTCTTAGAATTATTAGTTAAAAAAATTAGAAAAAAAAGGTTGTGTTAAATTTTTTTTTAAAAAGGTGTGTTAATTTTATTCATAAAGTAATTACTTGAATTGAGTTCTAAACATCTTAATTATAACTTAATTAATATTAGAGTTATATACCAATTAAATTTTAAATTAGCTTTATAAATAACATTCAATAGTTAGGCATATTCAATCAAGTAGTATCTAAGAAAAATTACTAGTAAAAAAAATTGGAGATGTTCAGTATTAATAAGTTAAATTATATAAAAAAAAAAGAATGGAGAATTAAAGTAATGATTTTTCAAAAAGGCAATATTGAATCATATTCATACAATAATGGCTTCGGAGAGTAGTTGAAGATTATTTTAATTGATGATGGGGAAATATAATATTATGATATTATTTTTTAAAAGTTTATAATGTGTGAAACAAGCACTCTTAAAACTATTTTTTTAATCACTATTATTAAATGTGATTAATAATTTAGTTTAAATATCTTTCATATTTATCTTGAACTATTATTATAATTGTTGCATGTTGTTTTGCCTATCTTTTTTTATTATAGTTTAGTTTCTTATATAGTTCCAAAATTTTATATTATTTAAAAAGTAAGAGGAATTATCATTATCAACAATAGGTAACAATGATTAAAAATACGTTATTTAAAAATTAATTAAAAATTAAACGCTTAAAATCACATGCAACGAATGTAATATTAGAAACTAGTTTATAATCTATATAAAAGTACGAGCTTGGAAAAAACTTTTGAACTGAAATCATATTTCTAAAATCATATTTAAAAATAATTATAATATTTAATTTAGAATTATTAGTTAAAAAAGTTGAAGTAGAATAGAAGTTGTGATAACTATACATTTACAAATAATTATAATTTAATAAAAGTTGTGATAATCACACGTTTAAAAATAATTATAACTTATTTTACAATTGTTAGTTAAAAAAAGTTGTGCTAATTTTAAAATAAAGTTATTACTTGAATAGGACTCTAAGTATAAAATATAGGAAAAAAGTTATGATGATAATTATAAATAATAATTATAATTACAATTACCAATTATTAGTTAAAAAACATTTGACATCAAAGAACTGTGCTAATTTTATTGATGTAAAATGAGTTTTTTACTTTAATAGAATTTTAATCATTTTAATCATCACTTAATTAATATTAGAGTTATATATAAATTAAAGTTTAAGTTTAGCTTTATAAATAACCTCTGGTAGTTAGACATATTTGATCAACTAGTAAGAAAATAATTGAAGATGGTTAGCATCAATAAATTAGAATTATATATAAAAGAAAAGAAATGGTTATTTGAAGAGGTAATATTGAATCATATTCACCGAGAAAAATGAAAGATTATTTTAATTTTTGATACAGTAATATAATACTATGATTTTTTTTTATAATTTTTGTTGTATGTTGATTATTCTATATGAAACAAATATTCTTAAAATCATTTTTTATCTATCTGTTATTTATTTGGTATTTGTGAACATTTGTGAGTTTATTTTAAAAAGACACCTCATAATAATATTTTTTTTTAAAATTATTGATTGCATTAGCACTAACTTAATCAATAATTTAATTATAGAATAAATAAATATCATACATAATTTTTAACAATTAGTCACTTATCAGATTCAATAGAGTCAACTGTTACCTTTTGGCTTATTATTTTTATTTATTCAAATTTTTAATTACTCTTATGGATTTTGCTGATGTGGATGAGCAAAAAGAAATGATTATTGATGTTTAGAAAAAGAACAATTCTCTTACAAAGTAGAATAGAAGATAAACATGAATTAGTCTTCATTTTCCAATCCCTGCCTCTCCCTGTTTGCTTGGAATTCCCTGTAAGTTTTAAGATGTGTTTTTATCTTTAAATTTATTTTACTTTTAAAACTAATTTTGGTGTTCTCGCTCTTAGGAACTTCAAACTCTTTCAAGAGTTCTTTAAAGTATCATATGTCATGTAATCAATCAAATCTTCAATAATGATTAATATTGTCTTCAGGTCATATTGAGATTTTGTCTTTAGGCTTCAATGAGAACCCAAGCTTAGTTTATAGAGCGGAAAACCTTGTTAGATCAAGTTATGTGTGATGTACGTACTACTTACTGAAAGAACGTGTGCGTCTTGCGCTTCATAAGATTCAAACCCCCAACCTAAGGCATATAGGTCATTATGGGCCAAGTGGCATCATACCTCCCCCATAATAATCTATATGCTCTCAGTCGGGAGTTTGAACCCTACCGAATGCGAGATGTGCACATCCCCTCAGTAGGTGTTCCATACATCACGTATGATTCGATTTAACAAGGTGGTTCCACTTCTTGTCTCAGACTTAAGCTTTCATTGGTGTCAAGCGACAAAATCGTAACATGACTCGAAGACAATATCAATCATTATCAGGGATTCAACCAATTACTCAGTACTTTCTCCGAAAAATTCTGAAGTTACCACAACTTTTCTTACATTGAAAGATGAAACTATGACTTGTCATTAGCTTTATATATTTAGCATCAAAGTTGAATTTTAAAAAAAATCTGTTCTATTTCTAATTTTGTTGTTTTTTTACCTCTGTTTTTAATAGGCATTTCAAATAATAAAAGGGTAATTGCACTTAATATTTGATATGGTTGAAAAAGAAACAATCTTTCTCTATGTTTTCTTAAGCATGAAAATCATATGGTTGATGATTAATGATAAAAAGAATGAAAATCATAATGATTAATGCTTAAAAAAACCATATGCTTCCTTGAAGTTTTTACCAAAATTTAATTATACCTCAAATTTTTGAAAACTGTCATTAATTTCACAAAAAATTTAATTAGTAAACTTCCAAAATTTTTAAATATTTTAGTAAGCCTTCCAAAATTTATTCCCAGGATTTGCCACTTGTTGTAAAGCAATGGGAGGAGATATCAACCAGAAGCTGCTAATAGAAGCTAAGAAGAATGAAGATGGAGATGTGAAATTTAAAGAAAAGCTATGGACTGAGTCAAAGAAGTTGTGGATTGTCGCCGGCCCTGCAATTTTCACCAAGTTTTCAACCTTCGGTGTCACTATAATCAGTCAAGCTTTTGTTGGTCACATTGGACCTACTGAGCTTGCTGCCTTTTCCCTTTGTTGCACTGTCCTTTTTAGGTTTGGCACTGGTGTTCAGGTATGTACATCCTTCAGATTGACATTGCAATGGAATGAGCTTCTTGGTGAGGCTCTTAGACTAGTGTAAAATGTTGAAAACTTTTGTTTATACAGATTGGTATGGCTAGTGCATTGGAAACACTGTGTGGACAAGCATTTGGAGCAAAACGATACCATATGCTTGGGATATACCTTCAAAGATCATGGCTACTTTTGTTTTTGACTACCAGTTGCCTTCTTCCTTTATTTATCTTCACAACTAAAATTCTTATAGCTTTAGGCCAAGATGAAAAGATAGCAATAGTGGCAGGTTATATAGGTCATTGGTTCATCTTCATCATGTTTTCAATGATCATATCATTTACTTGCCAAATGTTCCTACAATCACAGAGCAAGAATATGGTTATTGCATACTTAGCAGCATTCTCTATTGGAACCCACATCTGTCTTTCATGGCTCTTAACAATGAAACTCAAGTATGGGCTCATTGGAGCTTTGCTATCCACAATTTTGGCCTATTGGATACCGAATATAGGTCAGCTTATCTTTGTTACATGTGGAGGCTGTAAAGATACATGGAAGGGTTTCTCAATGTTAGCTTTCAAGGATCTATGGCCTGTTGTAAAGCTATCTTTGTCATCTGGTGCTATGCTTTGGTAAGGTTTTTGTCAGCTTAAAACAACCGTTCTTGATGGAATAATATATGACAAAGATATTGATGTTGGGAATTTTGTTGTCCTTGTCAGTCTTGAGCTTTGGTACAACACAATCTTGGTTCTTCTGACTGGAAACTTGAAAAATGCTGAGATTGCAATTGATGCTTTTGCCATTTGGTAAGTGTCTGGGGCAATGTTTTCGAAACGATGTTTCGAAACGATTTAAATTATTTCACTTCGAGGTTCATTTTTGTTTTAAAACTAATACCTATATGTTCTTATTTTCAGTCTAAACATTAATGCATCGCAAATGATGATATCACTTGGTTTTTTAGCTGCAGCAAGGTATTAGGTAAAAAGAGATCAACAGTTCCACTCAATTTCGAAATTGAGTAAATTGATCATTTTCAAAAAAAATCAGTGTAATTTAATCTCTATCAATTTTAAAAAATAAGCAACTAAAGACAATTAAACGGAGTTAATGTCTATCAAAGTTTATACATTTTGTTATATCAATCAAATTTACATACAATTGATGGAAGATATTAACGCCGTTTAATTGTCCTTAGTTGCTCACCTATGAAATTGACAATAATTAAATTTCTCCAATTTTTTATTGAGAGAGACTAGTTTGCTCAATTTCAAAATTGAAAGGGACAGGAGAGGTCTTTTTACCAAGCTACTATTATCATCTTAAAGCTTGAACCAGACATGGATTTTTGCATTTTGTTTGGTAGGAGTTAACATATTGTTTGTTTTCCTGGAAAATTTGCAGTGTTAGGGTGTCAAATGAGCTTGGAAGAGGAAGCTCCAAAAGTGTGAAATTCTCAATTATGATCATAACACTTACATCGCTTTGCATTGGATGCGTGACATTTGTGTTGTTCTTATGCCTTAGAGGATGTTTAGCATATGTATTCACTGAAAGCGAAGAAGTGGGCAATGCAGTTGTGGATTTATCTCCATTGTTGGCTTGCTCCATACTTTTAGACAGTGTTCAACCTGTCCTCTCTGGTAAGCATAGATTACATGCAACTGATTCAGGTGGAATGTGTCATTTTTATTTTAAGATTGTCCCTGTGTTTGTTCGTTCGTAGAGGGTCATATCTCCCTGTTGAGTGCTTAAAGGAAAATGAAGAATTGGAACAACATGAATGTATTCATGCATGGAGATGGAATATTTTTAGTTTGGTCATAGGGGACGTATTTTTTTGACAGGAATTGCTATTGGTGCTGGATGGCAAAGCAGTGTGGCATGGGTTAACATAGCCTCCTACTATTTAATTGGCATTCCAATTGGTGTTGTGCTCGGATACGTCTTCAACATGGAAGTCAAGGTGATTTTATCACATCCACATCTTTTCTATTTTAAGAAGCAAACTTATCAGCTTTTCAAATTTGTATAAAATTTTCATTTTCAGGGTGTTTGGATTGGCATGTTGCTAGGAATATTTGTTCAAGCTCTTGTACTTAGTATTATCATCTGGAAAACTGATTGGGACAAACAGGTAAGCTTCAAACTTTCCTTGTTTCAAAAACAACATACTCTGATATTATATGTATCATTTATCTGCAGGTTCTCTTGGCTCAATCCCGACTTAACAAGTGGTTTGTACCAAATTCCAGGGAAACAAACAACCACCAAGAAAATGGTGTTTGAAGGGGCTGATCTTCTTTTTCTTTCTAGTTAAACTCACTTAATATCAAATGATTCAATCGATTAAATCGATTAAAACAAATTACGTTGGATTTATATAAAATAGAAGATTAGACGATAAATTTAATATTAAAAATTTATAATTGATAATCAACTAACATAATCTATTATAACTACTTTGATGAAACTCACTCGATGAAAATTCATTTGGTTCCTTTGTTAGAGCAAAGGCAGCAAAAACAAAGCTAAAACAAAAGCAAAATAAAAAGAACTGAAGCAAAAATCAAATTGAAAGAGTTTGAATGAGATGATAAACGAACAACAACATTTTTCATTGATAATTCAAAAATATATGTAAGTTCCATAAAATTGGACAGTTACCTCATGATGTAATTGCTCCCACTAATGCATCACAAATACAATCTTTTAATTACATACAAAAGTAAGCTGACATATCAGTTATTACATCAAAATTCAAATAAAAACTAATCCTACCAACTTTAATAACAAGTTTCAAGTTACGTGTCAACTTGAACAAGTTACAAATGGACCAAAATAAATAAAATAAATAAAACTAGTTGCTGCATTCGGTTCAGCACCAATGCTGGTCTGCTTGATGAGCTGGTGCTGGTCACATGTAGCATTGCAAGCCAATGCTCAACACTCCTCCTTGGACTGAATGCAACAAACACCAATTTTGCTTCTTAAAACTTCAAACCTTGTAGCACCGAGTGACTTAGTCAAAATATCAGCCAATTGGTTTTGTGAGCTACAATGAACAAGTTGACTTCTTTTGATTGCTTAGCTTAACGAACAAAGTGAAATTTAATCTTAAAATGTTTGGTTTTGCCATGAAAATTGGATTTTTAGCTATGGCAACTGCTGATTGGTTATATAGAAGCTTCATTCAAGTCTGATTGGCAACTCTGATTTCAGTTGGTTGAGTCTGTTCTTCATTTACAGCTGCAACAGCTGCAATATACTCTGCTTCAGCTATAGACTGAGCAACAGTTTGTTGCTTCTTTAAGCTCCAGCAGAAAACTCCTGAGCCAAGGGTAAAGAAGTAACCAGAGGTGCTCTTCATGTCATCGACAGAACCAGCCCAATCACTGTCAGAGTAACCTATTAGCTTGAGCTCCTTTCCCTTTTCAAACTTGATTCTATAGCTCAAAGTTTTGTTAACATATCTAAAAATTCTTTTAGCAGCTTTAAAATGATTAACATCATAGCAGTGCATAAATCTTGAAAGAAGATTAACTCCAAACACAATATCAGGCCTAGTTGTTGTTACGTAAAGCAAGCAACCTACTAGGCTTCGATATTCCTTTTCATCAACCCTCTCTTGATTCCCACTACTAGTCAGCTTCTCTCCTTGAGCCACTGGTGTGCTGACTATCTTACAATTTATCATGCAAAACCTGTTTAGAATCTTCAATGCAAAGGCATGTTGGCTGATGAAGATGCATTGATCAGATTGGTTCACTTCCATACTAAGGAAGTATGTCATGACTCCAAAATCTGTCATTTCAAACACTTCTTGTATTTGCACTTTGAATTCACTAATCAATTCATTTTTGCTTCCAGTCATAAGTAAATCATCCATATAGAGTGATACAATCAGCAAGGTCTTACCTTCTAACTTCTTCACATAAAGTGTAGCTTCACTAACACTTTTCTCAAACTCGAGCTTAGACAGGTATGTATCAACCCTGTCATACTAGGCTCTTGGTGCCTGCTTCAGGCCATACAGGGCCTTTTTCAACTTATAAACTTTGTCCTCTTATCCTAGGACCTTAAATCCATCAGGTTGCTTAATGAAAATCTCCTCCTTAAGAAAGCCATTAAGAAATGCAGACTTAACATCTAACTGGTGAACCTTCTATTGCTTCTGAGCAGCTAAGGCAAACAAAAGTTTAATTGTGTCTAGCCTTGCTACTTGTACAAAAGTCTCCATGAAATCGATGCCATATTGTTGACTGTAGCTTTTCACCACTAGCCTTGCCTTGTACTTGTTCAGTGAGCCATCAGCATTATACTTAGCTCTAAATACCCACTGGACACCTATAACTTTCTTATCATCTGGTCTTTCTACCAATTCCCAAGTGTCATTCTTATGGATCATTTCTAATTCAGTTTTCATGGCCTTTTTCCAATGTTTGTCCCTGGTAGCTTCCTTAAAATCTGAAGGTTCAACTATTGCAACATCACATCTTTGGTAGATGTCAGCAATAGTCCTGGTGCCTCTCATAGGAGCATCATCAAAGTCTTCATTGCTAGGCTGGTTTTCAACTGGTTCCAGGTTGTTGTCAGGTTGGTCTTCTTCAATCAGCTTTGTATCAACACCATTCCAACTTCAAACTTTTTCTTCATCAAACCTTACATCCCTACTCACTAAAATCTTCTTTGTTGAAAGGTCAAACACCTTGTAGCCTTTTTTAATGCTGTTGTAGCCAACAAATATCCCTGGGGCAGCCTTCCTTTCAAGCTTGGTTCTCTTCTCAGCTGGGATGAGGGCATAACAGACACAACCAAATACTTTCAGGTGTGAAACAGTTGGCTTGAGTCCATGCCAGGCTTCAAAAGGAGTCTTGTCCTTAACAGCATGAGTTGGCAGCTTATTGAGTAGGTATACTGAGGTATTGACAGCCTCAGCCCAAAACTTGCTTGGCAGCTTACTCTGAAATAACAGACATCTGGCTATGTCAAGCACAGTTCTATTCTTCCTCTCACATACTCTATTTTGCTGAGGAGTATAGATAGTTGTGAGCTGATTATGAATCCCAGCTTGCTCACATAATTTCTGAAACCTTTCAGATAAGTATTCAGTGCCATTATCAGTTCTCAAAGCTTTGATCTTGCAACCTGACTGATTCTCAGCTAGTGCCTTAAATTTGCTAAAGGCTTCAAACACTTCAGACTTCTGCTTTAAGAAATAAACCCAACAAAACCTGGTCAAGTCATCTATGAACAGCACAAAATACTTACTGTCATTCAAGGAAGGAGTCTTCATTGGCCCACAGACATCAAAATGAACCAATTCAAGTCTGTTTCGAGCTCTCTAAGCCATGTTGGCTGGAAAGGTAACCTGGTTTGCTTACCAAGCTGGCAAACCTCACAAATAGTGTCTTTGGCTTCAATTTTGGATATGTCATCAACTAAATTCAGCTTGTGTAGCAGTTCAAGTGATCTAAAATTGACATGGCCTAGTCTCCTATACCAAAGACCAGTATTATCAACAGGGCTGGTGTAAGCCTTCTTTTCAAGTTGGTTCAAATCAAGCATAAAACTCCTATCAGTCATTGTTACTGTGACTAGCTCCTAACCATGTGTGTCTTCAACAATACAAAAGCCATTCTTAAAAACCAGTGAATACCCTTTTTCTACTAGCTGTCCAACACTAAGTAGATTCTGATCTATGTCAGGCACATAAAGTACTTCAGAAATCACTTTATTACCTGAACAAGTGTTGATCACCAGATTGCCTTTACCTTTAGCTTCAATCAGGTCCCCGTTGCCAATTTTGATTTTTGAAGCAAAACTTCTATCAAGGTCCTTGAACAACCTTTCAACAGTTGCCATATGGTGTGTACAGCCACTATCTACTAGCCAATCACATCTGCCTTTGCTTGAGGATACAAAATAGGAGGCTGTGAAAACATGCTCCTCCTGAGCTTAAAGGTCTTCAGTAGCTTGAGCTTGCATTTGCTGCTGAGCTAGTGCCTTCCCTTTGTTCTTGCACACTTTTTCAATATGGCCAAACTGTTTACAGCCTCTACACTGAATGTCTGGCCTGTATCAACAGTATTTCTCCAAATGTATGGTCCTTTTATAGTAAATGCATGGTGGAAATCTCTTCTTACCTGCATCCCTCATTGGTTTCTCCCTTTTATCAAGCCAAGGCTTCTTCCCTTTTTGACTTGAACTTGAGCTTTCTTTTGCCTTTACTTGGAAAGCTCCTTCAAGACGCTCTTCTTACCTATTGGCCCTCCTTTGCTCAAGTGCATACAAGGAGTTTATCAACTCAGATAGTGAGATGGCTGACAAGTCTCTCGAGTCCTCAAATGATGAAATCTTTGATTTGAACTTCTCAGAAAGAGTGGTGATGACCTTTTCAACAACTCTGCTCTCACTGAAGTCTTTTCCAATGAGCCTTATGCTGTTGGCAGCGGCCATGATCCTGTCCGAGTACTGCTTTATAGTCTCAGACTCTTTCATCTTCAAATTTTCAAAGTCTCTCCTAAGATTAATCAATTGTTGCTGCCTTGTTTTGTCTTTCTTTAACATCTCCCATGCTTTCTTAGGTGAGTTACAGGCTATTATCCTGATAAAAATAACATCAGACAACCCATTCTATAAGCAAGCCAATGTTTTATGCTTTTTGGTACTCTCTTCACTATGCTACCTGATTTGAGCAAAGTGGGATTGACCTTCAATGGAGGTGGTTCAGCATCATTCTCTACTACATTCCACAAATCGTGTGCCTAGAGATATGTCCTCATTTTTATCACCCAAATATGATAATTTTCTCCAGTGAATACTGGTGGTGGAGGTGGAGTAAAACTCATTTTGCTAAAACAAACTCAACAGCTTCAATTTCTTTCTTCTCAAGCTTTTGTTTTCTTAATAAACCAACCAACAACAGAGGCCCTCAAAGATGACATGCTCTAATACCATTTGTTAGAACAAAGGCAACAAAAACAAAGCTAAAACAAAAGTAAAATAAAAAGAACTGAAGCAAAAATCAAATGGAAAGATTTTGAATGAGATGATAACCGAACAACAACATTTTTCATTGATAATTTGAAAATATATGTAAGTTACATAAAATTGAACAGTTACCTAATGATGTAACTACTCCCACTAATGCATAACAAATACAATCTTTGAATTACATACAAAAGTAAGCTGGCATATCGGCTATTACATCATAATTCAAATCAAAACTAATCCTACCAACTTTAATAACAAGTTACAAGTTACATGTCAACTTGAACAAGTTACAAATGGACCAAAATAAACAAAATGAATGAAACTAGCTACTGCACTCGGTTCAGCACCAATGCTGGCCTGCTTGATGAGCTGTTGCTGGTCACATGTTGTATTGCAGGCCAATGCTCAACATCCTTTTATCACATCTTAGCATCTTTCTATCCCGTGCACCATCAAAATGTTATATTAGGACCCACTTGATGATTCATGATAATTTTGCTACACTTTTTTATAATATCTCAAAACCTAAAAAGGTTCTCTATGATTGTACCACTAATCCTATACGTAAAACATTTATCTAGGACACTTGCATAAATCTCCTGATTCATGTAAGCTCTCCTTCATCACTCAAAAGATTTAAGGGTAAACTATATTGCAAGTGACCCAATTATGTTTAAGTTTTTGTTTGATCATTTAACTATAAAAAGTTACAAAAAGATAATTGTAATAGGCCCAATTCGCCCGGCCCACAATAAAACCAAAAGTAAGTTAAAATAAATAAATAATTCCATAATGTCCAAATCTTTACAAACTATCAGTCCCAAATAATAATATTAAAAGCAGCCCAAATACATTTTCTAACCCAATTGAACAAAATCCCTTAACCCAATTACGTAAAATTTGGCCCAATTAAATAAATCCAATAGCCTAAACCCGAGGCCCAATACACCCAAAAAAAAAAGAGTACAGCAGATGAGAGCACCAGAAGCTTCTGGAATAGGCCAGAGAGTTGGGGCTCCCACGAGTGGCTCCTCGCACGGCCTCCTTCGTATGTCTCCTCACTCTTCCGTAAGGCCAGGTTTGCACAGGAATACACGAGAAGAAGCAGTAACAGAATATACAGCCAAATGACAGAAGCAAAATATAATTTTTATTTTTCATTTATTCTGTAAATCTAGCTATAAAAAGCCATTATCTGTACCTTGATTTTTTACGCACACTACACAAATCTAATACCAAGAATCAAAGAATTAGAAGGTGATTTAAAATTTTTTATATTTCGTCTTCAATATTTTTTTTACATATATCTTTTTTTTTTAGTTTTTTTTAAAAAAAAAAGAAAAACAAGAAAGTTACCTTCATGAATACATCAGTGAGATCCTTTGTCCTCTCCGTCGAAATCGGGGCTAGAAATGCGGATACGCAAGTGAGAATGGTCTTTGAGTGTTGATTCTGATGGAAATAAAGGCTACTTCCATACCTCTCACCAATTTTAATGGTGAATTGGTGACAAAATGGCCTTAGAAATTGAAGGCTGCTGAGTCGAAACCCTAAACAATTGGGTGTTTGGCTTGAATTTTGAAGGAATGGCTAATTGCCATTCAATTTTCTTTTAATTTTAGGCTTACAACAAAACGGCGCCATTTCAGAGGGAACAACCCGCGCGTCAACCCATCCAAAGACCTGAATCCGCGCTTTTGCGCTTAAAATGGGTTACTTATGCAATAGATCCTCCCCATTTTGTGTTGTGTTCCAATTAGTCCCTGTTTGTGTCTCACTTTTTTTTAATTTCTCCTAAAAATTTGCATGTTACAGTTGAGTTTGCACTACAACACTGTGTTTTGGGGCTTGGACTATTCTCAATTCTAGTCCCTATACATTCGCGCGCATCACACATTAATCCTATTTGTAATTATTTTATTTGTAAATTGACCCTTTTGTTTTAATTAAGCTTTATCCTCTGTTCTAGTTGTACAAGCCCATTTTGACCTGGGCTAGCCCAAATGACCCCAAACAGGCCCAACACTTAACCCTAGCCCAATTACCCCAAATACAACCCAAAATCAAAAAAGAAAAAAAAAAGAGAAACCCTAAAATCAGCTGCTGCCGCCTCTGACCTCTGTCCCTAGCCCCATGCCGGTCGGCTACCTACTCCACCAACCCTCTGTCACCGCCATTGACCCTTAACCCGCAAACAAATCAAGAAAAAAGGAGAATGGAAGCAATAACATGCAAAAGGCACAGAACAGAAGGAAAAGAGGATAATATCATGTATTCGGCTACATATAGCCAAAGAAAATATGTAACTGGAGCTTCTTCTTTTTTTTTATGAGGACACGCATACAAAAGAGAAATAAAACAAAAATTAAAGATTTCTAAGGAAAAGGTTGTTCTTTCATTCTGTTAACTTCTTTTTTTTTTCCTTTTTACAAACCAATTTCACACACATACACACCTACAGAATATACATTATGCACACTCTACGCATACACATACAATATACATACATCAAATCTAGAAAATTTCAAAAAAAAAAATTCTGAAAACGTGAGCTTCCTTATTCTTTTAATTTTTCTGCTATTTCTATCAATTTTTCTGCAAATATTTTTCATCATTCGGTTTTCTGAAACAAAGAGAATAAAAAGGCAAGTCTTACCTTGCAAATCAGCCATGGATCTCTGTCCTCTTCGCTGAAAATCGAAGTTGGAAGGGCCCAAAGGCATCATCGATCGTCGCTGGAGTGCCATCGACCACCTGATGAAGTGGTGTACTCGGTGGCTGCTGGAATATGCCCAAACAAATTAATTTTTAGGGCTGTGAATTTTGGTGAAATGTGGGCTGCGTTTAGAAAATAGATTTAGGAAAAGGAAGGTCTTAAATGACCTGCTAATGAAACGGCATCGTGTAAAAGGGTGGGAGGAACATTTTGCGCCTAAAATGGTCTATTTATGCAACAAATCTTTCCCTTTGCGCGAACCTTTCAATTAGCACCCAATTCACTTACCCATTTTTTTTTAAATTAGCCTTCTAATTTGTGCGTTTTTTTTCTTTGATCCACGGTCTAGTACAGTATTGTGGGCACGGGATATTTTCAATTCCAATCCCCGCGCATTTCCGCATGTGGCACATTGATCCTATTTTATAATTATCTTATTTGTAAATTGCTTCTCCAGTTTTAATTTTGTTTCAATTGAATCTTATTTTCTTTATTTACTGCACATACATTTTTTAAATGCTTAGTTATTAGTTGTAATATTTTGTGTTGTTTTTGGTAGCTGAATTTTGTAATCTTTTCTCTTTTATCCCACCATTCTAATAATTAATGTTTTATTTGTAATATAATTTTATTTGTAATATAATTCATTTTGGTTTGTGTATGCTAGTAATTTCATGTTGTTTTGTAATTTCTTTTGGATTCATCCCCATACTTTAATGCTTATTTAGTATACGTTTAGTATTTATCTAATTTACATACATTATTAAAACCCTGGTTGTTAAATTTGTACCTAATTATTTTTATTAAATGTATAATATATGATAATTAAGTTTTTTTTTAATTCATATTTTTTCATTTCATATTATTTTAACATTCTATCATTTCCAAAATTTCTTCACATATATATTTTATGGTAAAATCAAAGTTAATTTTATAATTCCATGTTATTTAAACATACAATTATTTCTAAAGTGTCTTCACATGTATATAATATATATTAAATCGTTTTTACTATGGTGCATGTTATTATTTTTATATAACTTTACGTAAATATTTTCCTATGTATACTTTTTTTTTAAAGTTATTTACATGTATAATATATTATTTTTAAGAACCATATTTTAAGTCATATAATTTATTTATTGTATACACTTTCATGTTGTCCTTATGTAGGTATTATCTATATGTTCCGTCAATTCAAATCGATTTGTTGCATGTAAAATTATGCTATATATTATTTGTTTTAAAATTTCCATTATAAATATAGTTTCATGAATATACATTATTAAATTTACGTATTTTGTAAATATAGTTTTTTTTACCTTCTTGTGAATACGGTTATATTTTCTAAAATTTGTTATATGTATTATTTATATAATTACTTGATTTTCCCTACATTATTAATTTCATGTTTTTTTACAAATAATTATTTCTAAATTTATTTATATATATACATGTTTTATGAATTTGTTACGTACATTACATCTTATCATGTGTTTTATTATTCTTTTACATTTTATATATTATTTAAGCTATCATGCATATTGTCAATTTTAAATAAATTTGTTTTTCAAAAGATTTTGCATATTACTTGGTCCAAACGTTTTATCCTACAATATTTATTTCATATAATTATATATCCTTAGATTTCATACAAACTTGTCAACTTATGGTATGCGTCAATTAACTCATCATTATTTTTAAAATGTCCTACACTATATTGACTTTAAATTCCATTTTATTTTGTACATATTTTGGTGGATTATTTTATATTGTGCCATGTTAATTATTGTTGTACATCATTTTTATTGATTGTTCATCATCCATGATTAAAAATTTGTCGCATTTTACTTAGAATAGTTGTACATAATTGTGGATTTGTTAATTGTGACTCATTGTGTCCTATTATTTCATGTTCATAAATTCTTTCCCATGCAAACGTTTTGATACAATTCATTAAGCATTCCATTTTACAATGAATAAACACGTTTTGAGCAAGTCTCCAAGTTTCTTTATCATTCAAAAATTCTGAAATAAGGCAATATCCAATATGTGGGGAATTCGAAAAATCGTGCTCAATCGTACTGGGTATAATTTTTCGGTGAACCAAATGTTTGGATAACCTTTTTATAATTTTAGTGTACGAGTTTTCAAAAATCAAAAATCAATTGTATTTTTAAAGGTATAAAGGATCGTATCCAATCGTACTGGGTATGTTACTGCATATCTTTGAAACGAGCGATTTTTGACCGCTAATTTGAACTATTCAAACATTTTAAAAAAAATCATACTTCAGAAAATCTTTTCTTTTAAAACTTTTGATATAAGGACAGCATCAAATCAATTTGGTACCAATTTTTGGGCGTAATGAGGGTGCTAACCCTTCCTCATGCGTAATCGACTCCCGAATCCTTTTCTTTATTTTACATGAAACAAATTTATTTTTCATTGAATAAAGCGTTTTAGTAGGTGATCCAATCACACCTAAATCAAGAGATTGGTGGCCACTCTACTTTGTTTTCAAAAGTCGATCCCCATTGCTTTCAAAATAAAAAGGGTTTCGACAGCTTGGCGACTCCACTGGGGACATAAGAGAGTCAAGCCATAAAATTGATTATTTGCTGTCCTTTTGTCAATAAATTGAAAATTTATTTTGAAGATCATGGTTTCTTCATTTGCTTTCGATTGTATGATTGTTATGGTTCGGGTCTTGTATAATAACATGGCATTGCACTGCATGACCTCTATGGTCACACCTTCTAAGTGGGAGTAAGAAACTATGCTTTCGTGAGGTTTTCACCTCCGCATGGGCTAGTGGATTGCTTCCGGGATACATCCGTACCTATAATTTCGTGAGATTTTCATCTCCGCATGGTCATAAGGAAATGTATTCCCCTGAACTGAACTCAATCCGTATGAGCCTATAATGGGTGAGGATCGAGGAATCTGCTGGTTCAGGTACCCTTACTCTAGAACTAAACCACATATAGAGAACCCTAAGAGCCTTTTAGGTGGAGCTAGGTTAAACTGTAGTGGTCGCACATATATATGCTTTAATTATCTTTATTTTGCTTGTATTTTATCACTAACACTTGATACTGACTTGTCTTGTTTTGATTTTATTTTGTATGACATTACATACTAAAGGAGGTGTTGATTCATATTCGATTACTAAGTTAGAAAGTTTCACATAGAGAATGAATTTCTTAATAAAGTTGAGGATAATGCGGTCGTCCGCGCATGGTCAGAGAAGTTACAATCGGAGAAAGGGGATAGCTTGATAGAAAGATATACATCAGAGTTGCAAGAATTCATTCGCGTCAATGTAGCACAAAATGAATTGCAAGAGTTGAGAGATATCTGGACTCGTTGGGATGAAGGAACCAAACAGTTGTTCTACCAAAGCTATGGTGATATATCTTACTTGTTAGATATTAAGGTGAACAAGCACCTGTTCTGAGTTATGGTTCAATTTTGGAATTTTGCTTACAAGTGTTTCACTTTTGGGGAAATGGATTTAGTGCCTACCGTGGAGGAATATACTGCACTGCTCAAGTGTCCAAAAGTGCAAGTTAAAAAAGCTTATGCCAAGGTTTTTAATGGTCAAACCTTTACGAAGAAATTGATGAATATTTCAGGGATGAACGAGCCTTGGGTCACCGCTCGAATTTAACAAAAGGGAGATAGCAAATGTATCCATTAGGAGAATTTGAGAGATTTTGTTTTAACACATTCGGAAGAAAGAAAGAGGGTCGATATCTTCGCCTTAAGAATTTATGGATTGGTAATTTTTCCTAAAGCTTTAAGGCACGTGGATGAGGCAGTCACCGACTTATTCGATCGTCTTGAGAAGGGAATCACACCTGTAACTGCGATATTGGCTGAGACATTCAGATCTTTGAGCATGTGTCGAAAGTCAGGTGATGGGCGGTTTATTGGATGTGCGCAGCTGTTGATGGTGCGGTTTCACGGGTACTTTTGGAAGGTATCACGGGTACTTTTGGAAGGTAGATAAGGTTTTTTATCGGGTCTTTTCTGGAACTTATTCCCCGTTAAAAGAGGAAGCAGCCATACAAAAGAGAGAGGATATCTCAGAAGAGAAGTGGATGAAAATTCTTCAAAACCTCAAGGAGGGGGATATAGAATGGAGAGCATTTTGGATGGTTCCTGATGAGATTCTGTATCGATATTGGGTACCTTTGCTAGGAATTTGGGGAGCTACCGGGTATACTCCATTGCTTACATTAAGGCAATATAAGTCAAGGTAGTTTATACCCACGACCTACGGACTTGCTCAGTGTGAATTCTCTTTTAAAGATACCCACTATAAGAAGAAAGTACGAGAGCTATCCGATGCTTAGAAGCAAACTCGCTGGATGAAGAGGTTCGCTGTCGGTTCCATGGTGACGCCCGAGTATGATGGATGGTTTAAGAAGAGGGTTAATGATAATGTTCCTAAGCCAAGCTTGGAGAATACGCAACCTATGGTAGAACAACTATGAGTCATCCCGTCAGAATTAGAAATTATAAAACAAGACTTCGAGAAGAAGAGTTTAGAGCTTGGGAAGAAGATTGAACAATTGGAAGAAGAGAAGATGCACCTAAGATTAGACGCTGATGTCTAGAGATCAGAGGCTGAAAAGTGGAAAAAAGGGAAAACTAAGGCCGAAGAGGATCTAGACAGTTTGAAGACTGACTATAAGAAGTTACGCCTGTCTATGAGGACTTCGGGGTTAGGTAAGACTTCCGAACAATGGCGCCATGAAATTTAAGAAAAAAAGGCCAAGGTCAATCGATGGGAAAGGAAATTTCGAGAAGCTCAGATACAAAATGAAGATCTAGAAAAGAGTCTATCAGAAAGCAGAAATGAACAGGATGAATTAAGGGCTAGAATGGCAGAACTCGAGAAGTCTCTTCATCAATACCGAAAATCAATAGAGTTAAGGGCTAGCTTGAGCAAAATAGAAGAAATGAAAGGAAGAACAGAAGAGTTAGAAGCAGCACTACAAAACTGTGAGATGCGGATTCAGTTTTTCGAGGCGAATGAGGAGCTTTGGAAGGAGCAGCTTCACCATGCGCAAGACCAAGTCAGAAACAGGGACTATATTATAGGGGAAGCTATAACCCAGATTCACGAGGTAGCCGATTACTTACAAGCCTTGGCGGTACAAGCAGACATACTGAGTGTAAAGTACGAGTTGGAGTCAGATCGGGGACAGGAGCTAGCCTCGTTGTTCATGAAAATTAAGGCTCTGAGCATTAGGGCGAAGTCTTATTTGTAACTCAGTTTTATGTAAAAAATTTTATTTTCTAGTGAAGTTTTCTAAAAGGAATTGAATCAAAATTGATGCCTCTTTTGCATTCATGCATTTGCATTACATTACATCATATGTATTAAAGGCCATAAAAAGATTCTAATTAATTAAAAAATGTTTCAGTAATCTGGAAACCGACGAAAATCTTCCAAGTTGGCATCCTTACGACACAAGAACTAAAGCAATGGATAAAAAACTAGAAAGATTGGAACAAATGCAGAAAGAGATGCAAGAGCAGATGCAAGCACAAGTATAAGAACAGTTAGCTAAAATCCAGCAGTAAATGATGTATCAAATGTTGGAATCGCAAAGAAATATGATGGAAGAGCTGACCCGATTACTGACTAATCGACCAGACAAAGGAAAAGGCCCTATGGCTGACATTGGAAATAATAATGAATATTCCCTTTTCCCTCCTGGTTTTACGCCTGCAAATTCTCAAATACAGCATGAGATACATATATAGAGGCCATCTGTTACTGAAAATCCTCCCTACCCTCCAGGTTTCACCCCGATGAATACTCAAACACAACCCGAGCTGCACACGCAAAGACCGTCTGTAACAATCAGGGCTCAATAATTTTAGGCCGATACCTCGATACCAATCAACTATCAAACAGGCTCAGGCTCTAATCCAGGGGATAACCCTATTAATCCTATAATCTCTGATCTGGATAATATGGCAGAAAATGAAAGAGTTAGAATAGGGCTCTCGAAAGAATTGGAAGACCGATGTAGGTGGTTAGAGGAAAGGTTCAAAGTAATGGAAAATGCTGACTATCACTGTGGGGTCGATGCTAAAGATTTGAGCTTGGTTCCAGACTTAGTTCTTCCCCCCAAGTTCAAAATGTAGGAATTTAAGAAGTACAATGGAATGAGCTGCCCTGAAGCTCATATTACTATGTTTTGCAGACGAATGACTGGGTATGTTAACAACGACCAGTTATTGATTCATTGCTTCCAAGATAGTCTGGTTGGGGTGGCATCTAGATGGTATAACCAATTGAGCCGTACTAAGATTAATTCATGGAAAGACCTAGCTCAAACCTTTATGAAGCAATACAGTCATGTGATGGATATGGCCCCTGACAGAATCACGTTGCAAAATATGGAGAAGAAATAAAGTGAGAGCTTCAGACAGTACGCCCAAAGGTGGAGAGAAGTGGCGATGTAAGTTCAACCACCTATTCTGGAGAAAGAAACAACCATGCTCTTTATCAATACACTGAAGGCTCCATTCATCAACCACATGTTAGGGAGCGCTACTAAGAGCTTCTCAGACATAGTGATGTCTGGAGAAGTGATAGAAAATGCGATAAGATGCGAAAAGATTGAAGCAGGGGAAAGTGCTAAGAAATCAGCCCCGAGAAGGAAAGAAAATGAGGTGAACAACACGAGCTCGTACGATAAGAGTTGTTCTAAGCCAGCCATTGTGAACTAACCGAGGGCAGCGACTACCAACCATCAGGGCTTCACAAGACAAGATTCTAACCTAAGGCCTAACAAAGAAAGAATCCAGTTTACGCCTATCCCGATGTCCTATAGGGAATTGTATCAAAGCTTATTCGATGCCCATGTAGTGTCACATTTCTACTTGAAACCTTTGCAACCCCCATTCCCAAAATGGTATGACACAAGCGCCCAATGTGAGTACCATGCAGGGGTAACGGGGCACTCTATTGAGAACTGTACCGCATTTAAAAAGTTGGTAGAAAAATTCATTGAAATAGGTGTTATAAAGTTTGATGACTCACCAGGCCCTAATGTAGTAGAAAATCCATTGCCCGATCATGTTAATAAAGGGGTAAATGCAATAGTCGAGAGTAGGAGCAAAAGAATCAAGGTTGGCGTGGCAGAAGTAAAAACCCCATTGAGTTGGGTTTGGGAACAAAAGATTGATGGAGGTTTGATTGCACAACATTCAAGGGAAAAGCCTAGAGAGGTAGGGAAATACTGTGAGTTTCACGCCAACGAGGACCATGGCATCCAAGAGTGCAGCGAGTTTAGGTTTATAGTACAAGATTTGATGGACAATAAAGAGTTAGAATTTTATGAAGAAATCAAAGGATCAAAAGGAGAGGTTTACGCCTCAGAAGAAGGAGTAACAGAAGGGGTTCATAAAGTGAATCATCCTGTGGTGATAATTTCGCGACCAAGGAACAATGAAGCAGGAGTACAACTGGCGCCAAGAGTCATAATCTAGAAGCTGATATCCTTCTCGTATAAGGATGACAAAAATGTCCCTTGCAATTACGACTGCAACGTGACAATCCCGGGGAAAGAAAGCCCGCTTAGTGCTTCACAGGAGAATCAAGATATAGGTTTTTATACATGTAGTAGGAAACGTTATGATCTTGCAGGTGCAAGAACCAAAATTGTCAAAGAAAAAACCTCAATAGATGAGCGAAGGAAGGAGAAGACAATCAGCTCTGAATTACTGGTCAATGAGCCGGTGACTGAAAAGGAGGCTAAAGAATTTTTAAAGTTCTTAAAACACAGCGAATATAGCGTTGTAGAACAGCTATATAAACAGCCGGCTCGTATCTCAGTGCTAGCTTTACTTATGAGTTCGGAGACATATCGGAACGCGTTAATGAAGGTACTAAACGAGACCTACGTTGCGAATGACATCTCTGTCAATAAGTTGGACCGTCTTGTTAATAATATAAGCGCCGATAATTTCATATTTTTCAATGATGATAAAATATCGTCGGGAGGAATGGGGTCGACAAAAGCGCTATACACCACCACCCGTTGTAAGGGGTTCACATTACCGGGGGTATTGATTGATAATGGATCGGCACTAAATGTCCTACCACTATCCACATTAAATAGATTGCCCGTGGATAGTTCCCATATGAAGACGTGCCAAAATGTGGTGAGGGCATTTGATGGCATTGAAAGGAAGGTAATGGGAAAGATTAAAATACCCCTCTTAATTGGTCCAAGCACATATGTGGTAGATTTCTTAGTTATGGACATCAAGCCCTCTTACAATTGCTTGTCGGGAAGGCCATGGATTCACTCGGCAGGGGCAGTGTCATTGTCATTATATCAAAAGCTCAAGTTTATAACGGAAGGCCGATTGGTGACCATGAACGCAGAAGAAGATATCATTGCATCCGTTACCAGTAATGTACCATATGTGGGGATAGATGAGGAAGCTATAGAATGTTCTTTTTGGTAATTAGAATTTGTAAATGCGACTTTTGTTGTTGAAGGAAATAAGGTCCCGACACCCAGAATCTCTAGGACTACAAGAATAGGCCTACAACTAACGGTTAGAAACAGAGCTTTACCAGGGAAAGGGCTTGGAAGAAGCCTACAAGGAAGGGTCGACGCACCTATGCTCATAGACAAATGAGACTGCTTTGGCTTAGGATTCAAGCCAGATGCAAGACAAAAGAAAAAAGAGCAAGAGAAGAAACAAGAACAGAGAAGAGCACGTTTAAGTGGGGAAGAGGTTAAATGAGAGCCGATGACCTTTCCTCACATATCCAGAAAATTTGTGTCAGGAGGAACTATTTACTCTGAAGGAAGAGCGACAAGGAAAGGATCTTCCGAAGAAATGTTGGAAAACTTAAGCATTAACGTCACATACGAGGAAGGAACTGGAGTAGAGAATTTGTCGGGTATTCACCCTTATGAGCCGGGAAGTGTTCTGAATAATTGGACTGCGGAGGAGATTCCTATATTCTTTAGAACTAATTCAGAGTAATGCCCAAAACACACCTATTACTCTAGGCCTAAGAGTTATAAGTGTCCTTTTGTGAAATAGGCTGTTCACAAATCATTATTTCAATGAAATACATTTTTTTGTCTTATCTCATGCAAATATTCTTTTTTTCTTTCATTCGTAATCATACTATACACATCATTGTTCTTAAATTCTTTTGTTCTTTGTATCTTCCTTCATACCTACAACAGGTCTCCAGATATCAACGATATGAGCGATGTTGCTACTAACTCAGAGTCTCCTTTTGAGCGAGATATGTGTCTAGAGGGATCTCAGGACTTTGAAGATGACAGAGACTGTAACTTATCCCCTGATTTGTTAAGAATGGTAGAACAAGAGGAGAAGCAGATCCTACCTCACAAAGAGTCAGTAGAAGTCGTGAACTTGGGAGATGAACTAGAAAAGAAAGAAATAAAGATCAGAGCTTGCATAACCCTAGAGACAAAGCGGAACCTTATTGAGTTACTCTAAGAGTTCAAGGATGTCTTTGCATGGTCATATCAAGATATGCCTGGGCTAAGTACTGATATTGTGGTACATAGACTCCCCATTAAGGAAGAATGCACGCCAGTTCAATAGAAGCTTCGACGGATGAGGCCAGATGTTTTATTGAAAATAAAAGAGGAGATCAAGAAGTAATTCGATGCTCATTTCTTACAAGTAGTTGAGTACTCAGAATGGGTAGTCAATATTGTCCCTGTCCTTAAAAAAGATGGAAAAGTACGGATGTGTGTAGACTACAGAGACTTGAACAAAGCCAGCCCGAAAGATAATTTCCTGTTGCCTCATATCGACATATCAGAGAGCCATGGTAACCCTATTCCATGATATGATGCATAAAGAAATTGAAGTCTATGTCGATGACATGATCGCCAAATCTCGGATAGAAGAAGAGCATGTGCAAGTCTTGAGGAAATTATTTTTGAGGTTGAGAAAATTCTAGTTGAAACTCAATCTAGCAAAATGTACCTTCGGGGCCAGGTCAGGAAAGCTGCTAGGATTCATAGTCAGTGAAAAAGGGATTGAGATTGACCCAAACAAAGTTAAAGCCATACAAGAGTTACCTTCACCGCGTACTCAAAAGGAAGTTTGAGGATTCTTAGGAAGATTAAATTACATCGTTCGGTTCATTTCACAACTAACCAAGAAATGTGATTCCATATTTCGTCTCCTTAAGAAACACAACCCTGGTGTTTGAGATGAGGAATGCCAGAAGACTTTCGACAAGGTTAAGCAATATTTGTTTAATGCCCCAGTGTTGACACCACTTAGTCCAGATAAGCAATTGATACTGTATTTAACGGTGTTTGAAAATTCTATAGGATGTGTGCTTGGCCAACATGATGAGTTAGGAAGGAAAGAAAAAGCGATATATTACCCCAGTAAGAAGTTCACTGAGTGTGAAACGAGATACTCGCCAATTGAAAAGTTGTGTTGTACCTTAATCTGGACAACCCGAAGACTGATACAATACATGTTGTATCACACAACTTGGCTAATTTCTAAACTGAATCCTCTGAAGTTCTTGATGGAGTCAGCGGCTTTAAACGGAAGAATGGCCCAATGGCAAATTCTACTCTCTGAATTTGATATTGTCTATGTAAACCAAAAAGCTGTAAAAGGTAGTGCAATAGCAGACTTTCTAGCCAGTAGAGCTCTAGAAGACTATGAGCCTCTGAAATTTGATTTCCCAAATTAAGATCTGATGTATGTGGCAACCACTGAAGAAAACCCTCGAGAAGATTATCCTTGGAAGCTAAACTTCGACGGAGTATCAAACGCTGTGGGTAATGGAATTGGAGCAATCTTGGTATCCCCAGACGGATATCATTATCCTTTCACCAGTAAATTGGATTTTGATTACACGAACAATATGACAGAGTACGAAGTATGCATCATGGGTATCCGTGCAGCCATAGAACGTAAAATTAAGGTGTTAGAGGTATATGGAGATTATACCCTAGTGATTTATCAACTCAAAGGTGAATGGGAGACAAGAGATCCCAAATTGATCAATTACAGAAATCTGGTCCTTGAATTAATTGAAGAATTTGATGATATCATTTTCTGCTACCTCCATCGAGAAGAAAATCAGATGGCTGACGCCCTAGCAACTTTAGCTTCCATGATCAAGGCGAGCAAACAAGAAGATGTGAAATCGATCCAAATGAGTATTTATGAGGCTCCAGCTCATTGTTGCAACCTCGAAGAAGAAGTGAAAAATGATGATCATCCTTGGTACCATGATATCCTGCGGTATGTGAAGAATCGTGAGTACCCCGACCAAGCTACTGAGAATGACAAGAGAACATTGAGAAGGTTGGCCAGTGACTATGTCTTGGACGGGGAGATCCTATACAAAAGAAGAAAGGATCAAGTACTGCTAAGATGTGTAGACGTTATTGAGGCTAAAAAAATATTAGAAGAAGTTCATGAGGGCGTCTGCGGGACACACGCTAATGGCTTTACAATGGCCAGGCAAATTATGAGGTTTGGTTATTATTAGTCCACCATGGAAGGAGACTGTATTAACTACGCCAAAAGATGTCATAAGTGCCAAATCTATGGAGACAAGATTAATGTGCCTCCTTCACCTCTGCATGTCATGACTTCACCATGGCCTTTCTCGATGTGGGGCATGGATGTGATTGGGCCAATTTCACCAAAAGCTTTAAATGGGCATCGATTCATCTTTTTGGTCATTGACTATTTCACCAAGTGGGTGGAAGCCACTTCATATACCAATATAACTAAATCGGCAGTTAGCAAGTTCCTAAAAAAGAAAATCATTTGTCGATATGGAATGCCAGAGAGGATCATATCTAAAATGCGTTGAATTTGAACAACAGCACAATAGCGGATGTCTGTAGTCAATTCAAGATCAGGTACCACAACTCGTCACTGTATCGCCCGAAGATAAACGGTGCAGTTGAGGCATCTAATAAAACTATTAAGAAGATTGTGAGGAAAATGACTGAGACTTATAAAGACTGGCATGAAAAGCTACCATTCGCCCTCTATGCTTATCGAACGTCTGTCAGGACTTCTACTGGGGCAACGCCTTTCTCATTGGTCTATGGAATGGAGACGGTTTTACCTATCGAGGTCGAGATTCCTTCCCTCAAAGTTTTGTCAGAAGTAAAGTTGGACAAAGTAGAAAGGATCCAGTCCCGATACGATCAATTGAATTTGATTGAAGAAAAGAGGCTAAGGGCTATTCGCCATGGTCAAATGTACCAAAAGCGAATGATGCGAGCTTACAACAAAAAAGTTCATCCTAGAGAATTCCACGAGGGAAACCTAGCATTGAAAAAGATCCTGCCCATACAAAAAGATTTCAAGGGGAAATGGATGCCGAATTGGGAAGGACCTTATGTGGTAAAGAAAGCCTTTTCTAAAGGAGTATTGATATTGGCCGAAATGGATGGCAAGACTTTACCTGATCCTGTGAATTCAGATTCGGTTAAGAAATACTTCGCCTAAAAAAAAAAAAAAAGGGAGAGGCTAAGGTGAAAACTCGCAAAGAGCATCTTGAGACCAAAGGGATTTTGAATTGAAAACCCGTAAAGAGCGATTCAAATATTGATCAAAGGTGGAGCATACGATACCTAAATTAACAAGGATGAGAGATGTTACACCTTGGGGCATCTACAAGGGTACTCTAGATCCCCTAAACACATATTGGGCAAAAAGGGAGTCTTCAAGAAGTTCGTACAGAGAAGCTCACGCTGCGATATCTGGAGCACCTATTTTCTTTTTATTCATTTTATTCTTGGAACGTTAGTTGTCTGTGATTAATTTATTCCCTTCAAATTTTGTTTCTGACAAATTTCAGTTCTGTCATTGTTGTGATCTTTTTCAAGCATTTTGCATCGAAATGATGATTAATGGGTTAATGACACCTTCACAAAAGAAGCTCTGTATATTACTCTGAAAGTTTCTAAATAGTACAGGGTCTACCTTGGAAACACTTGAGAAGAAAGAATTTAAATTGGGACTACCTCTTTGGGTCTTCTGTTCAAATATCTAAGCTGAATAAGAAGACAGGGTACCGATTCAGTAAAAGAACCTTGATGGACAAAGAGCAATGACAACCTAAACATTGAAAAGAGGATTCATGCTCGCAACATGCTGCACTCATGCATTTATAGATCATTTATAGCGAAGCTAGTTAGGAACATTTGATTCATTTCGATCATAGCATCCTAATTCTTTGGCATAAGCATAAATACATAGAACTGATTCTACAGGTCATGTCCCTAGAATCAATGAATTCACAAGCCTTAAATCTCTGAGTAGTAGGGTAAAAGGCTGAAGATTTATAGATCTTAACCCCCTAAGTAGTAGGGAAGCAGATCGAAGACAGTGAGCCATAACCCCCTAAGCAGTAGGGTAACAGGCTGAATTACCAATCACTTCTCCCTGAAATGGCGTTAGAGTGGCCAGAAGCCACAGCAGATCTCCTTGAAGTTTCAGCGAAGTAGATTAAAGTCATAAGTCTTATCTCCCTGAAGTTGCAGTGGAGCAGACTAGAGATAGCAAATCTTATTTCCCTGAAGTTGCAGTGGAACAAATTGAAGCTATAAATCACAGATCTTATCTCTCTGAAGTTGCAGGAGAGCAGATCAAAACAAGTCTTATCTCCCTGAAGTTGCAAGTGGAGCAGACTAGAGATAGCAAATCTTATTTCCCTGAAGTTGTAGTGGAACAGATTGAAGCTATAAATCACAGATCTCATCTCTCTAAAATTGCAGTAGAGCAGATCAAAACAAGCCTTATCTCCCTGAAATTGCAGTGGAGTAGACTGAAAGCTATAGATCTTATCTCTTTGAAGTTGCAGTAGAGTAGATCATCACAAGCCATATCTCCCTAAGGTTACAGTGAATAAGATCGAGACAACAAGATGCAGTGGACTAGAGCGAAACTACAAGAAGAAGAAGAGTGCCAAAGAAGTCAAGACTCGACGCTGCCGGGCCAAACTGGTCTTCCTTGAAAGTCTTTGCTCTGTTCTCATTACACCACAACAAGCAAAGAGGGGCAGCTGTATAAGCCCATTTTGACCCGGGCTAGCCCAAATGACCCCAAATAGGCCCAACACTTAACCCTAGCCCAATTACCCCAAATACAACCCAAAATCAAAAAAGAAAAAAAAAAGAAAAACCCTAAAATCAGCTGCTGCCGTCTCTGACCTCTGTCCCTAGCCCCATGACGGTCGGCTACCCACTCACCAACCCTATGTCACCGCCATTGACCCTTAACCTGCAAACAAATCAAGAAAAAAGGAGAATGGAAGCAATAACACACAAAAGGCAGAGAACAGAAGGAAAAGAGGATAATATCATGTATTCGGCTATATATAGCCAAAGAAAATATGTAATTGGAGCTTCTTTTTTTTATGAGGACACGCATACGAAAGAGAAATAAAACAGAAATTAAAGATTTCTAAGGAAAATGTTGTTTTTTCATTCTGTTAACTTCTTTTTTTTCCTTTTTACAAACCGATTTCACACACATACATGCCTACAGAATATACATTACGCACACTCTACGCATACACATACAATATACATACATCAAATCTAGAAAATTTCAAAAAAAAAAAAGAATTTCTGGAAAAGTGAGCTTCATTATTCTTTTAATTTTTTTGCTATTTCTATCAATTTTTCTGCAAATATTTTTCATCATTCGGTTTTCTGAAACAAAGAGAATAAAAAGGCAAGTCTTACCTTGCAAATCAGCCATGGATCTTTGTCCTCTTCGCTGAAAATCGAAGTTGGAAGGGCCCAAAGGCATCATCGATCGTCGCTGGAGTGCCATCGACCACCTGATGAAGTGGTGTACTCGGTGGCTACTGGAATATGCCCAAACAAATTGATTTTTAGGGCTATGAATTTTGGTGAAATGGGGACTGCATTTAGAAAATAGATTTAGGAAAAGGAAGGTCTTAAATGACCTGCTAATGAAACGGCATTGTGTAAAAGGGTGGCGGGAACATTTTGCGCCTAAAATGGTCTATTTATGCAACAAATCCTTCCCTTTGCTCGAACCTTTCAATTAGCACCCAATTCACTTACCCCTTTTTTTTTAAATTAGCCTTCTAATTTGTGCGTTTTTTTTCTTTGATCCACGGTCTAGTACAGTATTGTTGGCACGGGATATTTTCAATTCCAATCCCCGCGCATTTCCGCATGTGGCACATTGATCCTATTTTATAATTATCTTATTTGTAAATTGCTTCTCCAGTTTTAATTTTGTTTCAATTAAATCTTATTTTCTTTATTTACTGCACATACATTTTTTTAAATGCTTAATTGTTAGTTGTAATATTTTGTGTTGTTTTTGGTAGCTGAATTTTGTAATCTTTTCTCTTTTATCCCACCATTCTAATAATTAATGTTTTATTTGTAATATAATTCATTTTGGTTTGTGTATGCTAGTAATTTCATGTTGTTTTGTAATTTCTTTTGGATTCATCCCCATACTTTAATGCTTATTAAGTATACGTTTAGTATTTATCTAATTTACATACATTATTAAAACCCTGGTTGTTAAATTTGTACCTAATTATTTTTATTAAATGTGTAATATATGATAATTAAGTTTTTTTTTAATTCATCTTTTTTCATTTCATGTTATTTTAACATTCTATCATTTCCAAAATTTCTTCACATATATATTTTATGGTAAAATCAAAGTTAATTTTATAATTCCATGTTATTTAAACATACAATTATTTCTAAAGTGTCTTCACATGTATATAATACATATTAAATCGTTTTTACTATGGTACATGTTATTATTTTTATATAAATTTACGTAAATATTTTCCTATGTATACTTTTTTTTAAAGTTATTTACATGTATAATATATTTTTTTAAGAACCATATTTTAAGTCATATAACTTATTTATTGTATACACTTTCATGTTGTCCTTATGTAGGTATTATCTATATGTTCCGTCAATTCAAATCGATTTGTTGCATGTAAAATTATGCTATATATTATTTGTTTTAAAATTTCCATTATAAATATAGTTTCATGAATATACATTATTAAATTTATGTATCTTGTAAATATAGTTTTTTTTACCTTCTTGTGAATACGGTTATATTTTCTAAAATTTGTTATATGTATTATTTATATAATTACTTGATTTTCCCTACATTATTAATTTCATATTTTTTTACAAATAATTATTTCTAAATTTATTTATATATATACATGTTTTATGAATTTGTTACGTACATTACATCTTATCATGTGTTTTATTATTCTTTTTACATTTTATATATTATTTAAGCTATCATGCATATTGTCAATTTTAAATAAATTTGTTTTTCAAAATATTTTGCATATTACTTGGTCCAAATGTTTTATCCTACAATATTTATTTCATATAATTATATATCCTTAGATTTCATACAAACTTGTCAACTTATGTTATGCGTCAATTAACTCATCATTATTTTGAAAATGTCCTACACTATATTGACTTTAAATTCCATTTTATTTTGTACATATTTTGGTGGATTATTTTATATTGTGCCATGTTAATTATTGTTGTACATCATTTTTATTGATTGTTCATCATCCATGATTAAAAATTTGTCGCATTTTACTTAGAATAGTTGTACATAATTGTGGATTTGTTAATTGTGACTCGTTGTGTCCTATTATTTCATGTTCATAAATTCTTTCCCATGCAAACGTTTTGACACAATTCATTAAGCATTCCATTTTAAAATGGATAAACACGTTTTGAGCAAGTCTCCAATTTTCTTTATCATTCAAAAATTCTGAAATAAGAAATGTTTGGATAACCTTTTTATAATTTTAGTGTACGAGTTTTCAAAAATAAAAAATCAATCGTATTTTTAAAGGTATAAAGGATTGTATCCAATCGTACTGGGTATGTTACTGCATATATTTGACACGAGCGATTTTTGACCGCTAATTTGAACTATTCAAACATTTTAAAAAAAATCATACTTCGAAAAATCTTTTCTTTTAAAACTTTTGATATAAGGACAGCATCAAATCAATTTGGTACCAATTTTTGGGCGTAATGAGGGTGCTAACCCTTCCTCATGCGTAACCGACTCTCGAACCCGTTTTTTTTATTTTACATGAAACAAATTTATTTTTCATTGAATAAAGCGTTTTAGTAGGTGATCCAATCACACCTAAATCAAGAGATTGGTGGCGACTCCACATTTTTTTTTTCAAAAGTCGATCCCCATTGCTTTCAAAATAAAAAGGGTTTCGACACTAGTCACTGTATATTTGCTCTCTATTACATGCTGGATTATACGTTGGGATATTTTTAATGATTTCGGCTCTTTTATTCTATCATTTTAATAATTTGTATATTTTTTGCAATAAAGCTCATTTTAATTTATGTATGCTATTAATTATATGTTATTTTGTAATTTCTTTTGAAGTTATTTACATATTTTAATGTTTATATTTCTTGAAATTCATTTATTTTATGTGTCATTTAAGTTATCATTAAGCATATATCTTTGTATTTTAATCCACATATGTTATTAAAGCCATGTTATTTTTAAATATATAGCTTTTTAAATTTGTACCTAATTGTTTTTTTAGTTTTATTAAATGTATAGTATATGATAAAATTAAGTTAATTTTATAATTCATTTTTTTCATGTTATTTTAATAGTCAATTATTTCTAAAATTTCTTCACATGTATATAACTCATATTAAATTATTTTACTATAGTCTACATTATTGATTTCATATTCATATTTCTTTTATGCATATATATTTTTTTCCCCTTTAAAATTATTCATTCGTATAATGCGTTTCTTTTAAGAACTATATTTTAAATCATACTATTTATTTATTGTATACACTCTCATATTTTATTATCCTTAAGAATGTATTATTTATATGTGCCACCAATTCAAATCAATTCGTTACGTGTAAAATTATGTTATATGTCATTTGTTTCAAAATTCCCTTTTAAAATATAGTGTTATAAATGTACATCTCTAGATTTAGGTAATTTATAAATATAGTTTTTTGTCTTTTACGTACATGGTTATATTTTTAAAATTTGTTATATGTATAATTTATATATTTACTTAATTTTTCATACATTATTAATTTCATGCTATTTTTTTTACAAATAATTATTTCCAAATTTATTTATATATACATGCTTTATGAATTTGTTATGTACATTATATCCTATCATGTGTTTTTTTTAAATATATTTTTATCTTATTTAAGCTACCATGCATATTGTCAATTTTTAAAATTTGTGTTTAAAATATTTTGCATATTATTCGATTCAAATGTTTTATTCTACAATTTTTATTTCAAATAATTATATATTCCTAGCTTTCATACAAACTTGTCAACTTATGTTATGTGTTAATTAATTCAACATTATTTTGAAAATGTCCTATACTATATTGACTTCTAATTCCATTTTATTTTGTCACTACAGCAAAACAAGTTTTTAGTGGCGTTTTAATAGAAAAGAGAGGTATTACGTATTTCCAAACTCTTATATATAGTGTTTACTATATACGTAATAATAATTTCATTATGTAGGACCGTGAGCGAGTTCGAACAAGCAGCAGGCAAAAACAAAAATTCACGCACATGGCAGGGTCGAGAAGTTTTGCTTCTGTAGCTGAGGTCGAGGTATTATAAATTTATTAATTATTTCAAATATTAATAACTTTCTAATATTAAATAATTTTTTTACTATTATATTGTAGGAAGTCAAATCTGGACAAAAAATTGGACGCCTTCAGCTTTTTGAGATTACACATAGGAAGAAAGATGGATCTCCTATGACATCCGAAGCTGGAGAAATTATGGTATATTTACTTAATAATATTTGATTTATTCTAAATATTTATAATATTTAATTATAATTGTTTAATTCAATTCATCATTAGTAGTTTTAAATAATGTTAAGTTATGTTGCATTCCTTTTTATTATATATTTCGTTTCTAACTCTTTAATTGATTTTTTAGGAGAAACTAAAAGAGAAGAAGGCGGAATATGAAGCGACTGCTTCGACTGATAGTTCTGTTAATCTTGAGAACATTGATAATGAATTATCACTTGAAGTTTTGGGTCCCGAAAGTGCGGTTGGGTTCGATTTCAAGGATCCGTGTTACCCCAACCCAATATTTTGGAACCGGCTCCCGAAAGAATACATGCCTTCCTAAGTCAAGCTAAAGTGAAGTTCGAGGTTAAGAGATCAGATAGCTCAGATGCAAGCGAACACGGTTGAGCAAATTGTCGAGATTCAACGAAAATATGAAGAACTCCAGCAACAACTTAGAGCGGAGGCGATGAGAGAGAGAGGCAAACAGACAACAACAAGGGAGGCAACGGCAGCGAGGAGGAGGCGGCAGCGCGATGGCGGCGAGCAGAGCAAAAAGTACGATGACCTCCAGCTACAGCTTCAGCAGATGATGCAGATGTTTCAGCAGTCGCAAAAGCCGCCATCTTAGACATTAGTTTTCTCGTTGTAAGAATGTTTTCAACTTTGTCACGTTTAACATTATTGTAAGAATATTTTAAATCATACTTTATTAATTACATCATATATCTTTCGTTAAATTTGAATTATTATTTAGAATTAATATTTTTGATTGTATTTTTTATGCTAAATTTGCTGTTTTTGGCTGCATTTTATGCTATATTTGTTGTATTTGGTTAGATTTTAATGCAGGAAGGGCTGAATATTGGTGAAAAAAATGCATTGCAAATCTGCCAAAATTAACTGCGTTTGTGGGGCTTGCCGCTAAAACCATGACTTTTAGCGCGCTTTTTTCAAACGCCCTTCACTCATGACTTTTAGCGGCATTTTTTTTAATAAACGCCACTAATTTTTGCGGCGTTGCCTATACCGGCGTTTTTTGCAGCGTTTTCAAAAGCGCCGCTAAAAGTCTGTTTTGCTGTAGTGTGTACATATTTTGTGGATCATTTTATATTGTGCCATGTTAATTATTGTTGTATACTATTTTTGTATTGATTGTTCACCATCCATGATTAAGAATTTGGTTACATTTTACTTAGAATAGTTATACATAACTGTTGGATTTATTAATTGTGACTTGATGTATCCTATTATTTCATGTGCATTAATCCTTTCCTATGCAAATGTTTCAATACAATGCATTAAGTATTCTATCTATTTTAAAACAAATAAACGTGTTTCGAGTGAATTTCTAATTTTCTTTATTATTCAAAAATTCTAAAATAAGGCAATATCCAATATTTGATAATTCAAAAAATCATGCTCAATCGTGCTGGGTATGATTTTTTCGGTAAACTAAATATTTGGATAACCTTTTTATAATTTTAGTGTACGAGTTTTCAAAAGTTAAAAATCAATTGTATTTTTAAAGGTATAAAGGATCGTATTCAATCGTGTTGGGTATGATACTGCATATCTTTGAAACGAGAGAATTTTGACCGCTAATTTGAACTATTCAAACATTTTAAAACGAATCATACTTTGAAAAATCTTTTCTTTAAAAAAATTTTGGTATAAGGATAGCATCAAATCAATTTGGTATCAATTTTTGGGCGTAATGAGGGTGCTAACCCTTCCTCATGCGTAACTGACTCCGAACCCATTTTTTTGATTTTACGTGAACCGAATTTATTTTTAATGAAATAAAACGTTTTAGTAGGTGGCCCAATCACACCTAAGTCAAGAGATTGGTGGCTACTCCACATTTTTTGTTTTCAAAAGTCGATCCCCATTGTTTTCAAAATAAAAAGGGTTTCAACAATAATTTAATTAATTGTGTTTGTCTTTTTTGGTTCAGTTCTGTTAATTGTCAGTTAAACCTAATCATAAGTCAGGCCAGTTGCCCAGCTTCGAAGGCCCACCCAAAAAGTGGAAGGATTTGGGAAAAAATATAGGACCAAAAAATGGGCTTGAACAAAAAATAATGTCTGTTTTCTAAAAAAGTCAAGCCTTGGGTAAGATTTTTTTGGCTTAAGCCGGTCCGAACTTGCTTAATTTTTTTACTGTTGTTTTGCTATCGTTTGTTGTTATTTGCTGTCATTTTGATGTTGTTTTGCTACCATTTTGTTACTATAGTTTAGATATTTTATAACTCTTGTTTTATTATTAATTTTGTTACTATTTTAGGGTCATTTGCTTGCTAAGTTATACCTATCTTAATCTTATTAAGTATGAAAACTTGTTTTGAATGTATTTTCAATTTGTTGGGAAACACTTATTTTATTTAATATGTTGTATCTTTTAAATTTATTTTTACATAAAAAAATAACATATTTTTAATATAGGCAGGCTTAGCAGTTTTTATTTGAACCAGGCCTGAACAAAATTCTAGGCCTATTTTTTAGGCCGGGCCGGGACCTAGAAAATGGGTATAAAATTTTGTATTGGCCCAACTCGAACCCCATTCATGATCAGGTCTAGTGTCAATAACTTTGTGAAGAAGAAGAGAAGTGAATTCAAAAAATGATATAATAATAAATTTAGCCCTTAATATTTACGTATCATGTCAATTGGATCATAATTTTAAAAAATAACTTTCAGCATTTACATATTATTTTAATTTGTTCTTAATTTTAAAAAATTCAAAAATATAATAACAATAATCAATTTTGAGAATGGAAGATCTTTTGGGTCAATAAAGAAGGATAGATTAGAAATTAACACATCTAAACCAACATGTCTTTAATTAGATTTTATTTGTTTTTTTTTAATTTAAATATATTTCTCACTTTTGTTTTTGTCTACAAAAAGATGAAATGCCATGAAGTTTTTAGATTTGCCAGATTTTTGGAAGACCTCAGCCATCAAAATTGAATATTTTTTGAACCACATATATTATAATATTTTATGCAAAATTTTATATATTGTGTTGAGATTACACCCTATATTATAAGATTTTGACATTATTTAAACAAGTAAGAATATGGGGTTGTTGGAATATTGAGAATTCAGATACCATGAATTTATTCTGAAATATAATAATATGTACAATAAATATAAGATTCAGCAAACCTAATACTTAGACAAATGTTTTATTGTATAAAAACGATGGTAGAATCATGAAAAACCATGGTTTTAAGATATTATAAAAAATTAGTAACGGAAATATTAGGCAATGTGAAGTAAGTAGTATTATAACCCAATGTTGGTCCATATGATTGAATCAACTTCCAACCATAGGATGTTCTTTAACTTCGTTTGTAGTAAAATTCACCATTAAATTGTGGCCCAGAAATCACCTTTTCTGTATTTTCAAACTCCGTCATTAGTTGGGTTCTTAATTTCTTCAACTCTTCCATTTCGTTTGTTTCACTTGTGCACATAGATTGACCAGAAAAAAAGAAAAAAAAAAGACTTGTGCCCATATCCAAGCCACATATATCTTGGCATAAATTACTGCTAATTCACATGTTTCTCTCATCAGTAGCCACGTGCCATTAATTTTGGGGTTAATAATAGTTTTCATAATTTTAGGGTTTAATTAAAATGTTTAAAATTTTTAAGAGGACTAATTAGAGGGTTTGAATTAAATTCTTTTAAACTTTTGAAAGGCTATTAAGTTATTTTAAAATTTTTAAAAGGTTTATTTAATTTTTTTAAAATTTTAAAGAGACATAATTAAAATTTTGGGGAGACTAATGTGCTGTCCAGCTCCGACAACATTCCACCCGTGCTGTCAACATACATATTCTGAAAATCATGATCATAAGTTGGCTATCAATGATTTACATGTTCAAAATACATAATTTTTTATATGCCCTCAAAATTTCTCCTATACTTTCAAATTTAAATTTTGACTTGATAAATTAATTTTTGGTATAAAAGAAATAATTTTACATATTAATAAAATATTTTATATATAATAAATTTTAAATTTGAAAAAAAAATAAAACAAATTTGATAAAACGAACCAATATTTGATAATTCTTCATTCTTCATTTTTTCTTTTTTTTGTTTTTCATCATACTTTTTGGTATTCTCTTATTTTTTGGATAAAAGTATCATAAACCTCCTGTACTATGCATTGGACTGCATTTTAACTCCTAAATTTTTTGAGTGATGAGAAAACTTATATTGGTAAGAAAATTTATGCAGGTCTCCAAAACAGATTGCCTTATTGTATAGGATTTGATGGTAGAATCATGGACCACCTTCTTATAATGTTAGAAGATGTGGCTTTGAGATATTATGAAAAAGTAGCAGCGGAATTATTAGGAAATCTCAAGTGAGTCCTAATATAACCCAATGGTGGTCCACATGATAGAATCAACTTCCAAAGTGGATTCTATTACAACCATACGTTGAATTCAAGAATTATGTAGTAAAGTTCGAAAAGTATAAAAGTCAGATTGATAAAAAAAAAAAAAAATAGTATAAGTGCCAAAGTGTTAATTTAACTATAATTCAAGGACAAAAAAATGTATTAAACTTATATATTGAAAATTAACAATATAAGCTCACTGTCAATGTTTTACATTTCCTATAACCGAGATTCCAACTTTAAAGTTACTGAATGCTACTTAATTGGATTAAAACCTAAATCAAGACAAGCTTTATACATGCAAATTAAGTTGATAAAATCAACCAGATATCTCTACAAGGTACCCTTGTGACATTTTACTATTTCTTGAAGTTTCAGTTCAATGTTAACTATTTTGGTATGTTGTCAATAATCAAGTATAATTTAATCTAACAAAACATATCTAGAGAGCAGATGAATTGAAATAGAAAATATTTGAGGAAAATAAAATATCATTATAGTGTCTTGTTCAATTGTAATTACAAACTAGTTAATTATTTTCTGATATTGAACATAATTGTAAATATAAAAGAGTTCATATGAAGAATTAGAAATATGATTAAATGAATTTGGGTAATGGACATTCATACACCAGATAAATCCTCACATAGTGGATAAGCATTGTGGCAATTTATATTTGAACTATACTTTTTGTATTCTTTGATATCTATTCGTTGATGTTTACACATATATATTTGATGTTCCAACTTTAAATTTACTTAATTAAATTAAAACCACTCGGGAAAAAGAAAAAAGAAGAAGACATTTTCCTTTCTTCATGTGGAAGAATCCATTCAGGGGCCTCGAACGGCCCAAAAGCTATACAAAACTACGAACATCAAAAGAAAAAGAAAAGTTCCAAATCCAGACCCATCATCAGAACCAGCAGAGCTACTTGTTTGCTGAAATATACCAATGCGTAGCCGTGGAGTTGGGAAATCCGTGGACAACAACTGCACAAGAAGCAACAATAAAAGAACCACAAGCACCATCAGCGCATAGTCCATAATCGATACACTAGGGCCGAAGATCACCCATCCCAGCACTCCCACCATTAAAGATGGCACCAATGGAGATGGCCCTTCACTACTCATTGCTCTCTCTCTCTCTCTCTCTCTCTCTCTCTGGGGTTCTTTTTGAAATGCTAAGAGTAGTGTTCCCTCGGGAGTTAAAAATGGGGTCTATTTGTACTGTGGAAGTGGGTCAGCTTTGTTGAGGATGGATCTGGAATTTTGACGCAATTCGATGATCCAATTCTTTGGTTTATATGTGCTGGTTGAACCATTGGGTGATAGTTGTTTGACTTCATCCAATAATTTGTTTGTTTGTATATAAAACGGTGGTAATCGAACTAAATTAAAGGCAGGTGAAGATTTTTTTTAATTGTTTTCTTCAAAGATATTAATTATGTATTCTCAAAATAAAAAATTGTAACTATCAAACATCGTTTTAGCTAGGGAGTTAGTTGCTATAATAGATCAATTCCAATTTTAAAGGTTTATTTTTATGTAATTTATTCTCTCTATTTTTTAGATTTCGAAATTTAAATATAACTCTTAATATTGTTAATATTTTTTTATTTAAAAAATATCATTATAATAAATTTATTAATAATATTAACATCTAGACTTTAATTTTAAAATCTAAAAAATAAAATAATTAAATTTCATAAAATAAAAGTATAATTTTCAAATAAAAATAATAGATATTGGGCATGTTGTGATCCCTAGATTAAGATAAGTAAGCCATGGCAATAAAACTGTGTAAAATGTATTTAATTATTGTAAAAAAAATAAGAAAAAGGAAATATAAACAATAAGAAACTTTTATATTACGGGTGTTTTATAGAGTTGTACTGAGATAGGCGTCTCTTTTTTATGTTCTGTTTTATGATTTTTTCCCACAAATTTTTTAAAAAAAAAAAAGGAAATATAAAAGAATAGGAATTCTTTGTGTGATTGTGTTTTTATTTTTCAAAATTGTATATAAAAATTTATATTTTATTTAAGCTCTTTGGGTTAGGACAAGTCAAATATTAAAAATGTGTAAAAGGTTATAAATATATATAAAATTTTACATTCTAAAAATTCATTTGATGTATAACTTTAATATTTATATATTTTGTATTTATTCTATTTTTTGTGTTTTTCTTTCAGAAAAAAAAATAAATTCTTTAATTATTTTTGGCAAAGCTAAGTTAATATTGTCATTATGAACATGGGTTAACACTTCTTCTAGTGATTGTACAAAGGAATGAGCAGTCAATGAGTAAAAATAAGTTATAGAAGCTAAATCATCCGTGACTTACTTCCTTTCTCTATACGTATGTTGCTAATCCATACATCTTGGCATAAAATCCTTGTTTGCTGCTAATTCAAATTTTTCTATCCACATATATATGACTTAATATCTCTTTTTATCCTTGTATTATAATTAAATTATCACTTTGGTATATGTACTTTTTTTTATCAATTTGGTATTTGTACTCTATTTTGGTTATCAATTTGGTCATTGTATTGCTCAGCGTGGTCCCATTTGGTGGATTGTGTGGGCAGATTTGGCTAAGTATGAGTCGGAGAAGGCAGAATGCGCCTTATCCACTAGGATAAGTTAGTACTAGTTGTCATGCCATGATTGATGGATTGTTTGGAAAACCAAGTCTTTACAGACTTGGTTGAAGATTCGTCATTCGGCGAAGTGAGAGCTATTGGTATATACGTCTTTGCGTGCTCGGTGTGGAGAACCTGCCAATCAACGGATTCTCTTAGCGAGTTTTGTGTTGGCGAACCCTTCTGTTAGTATCCGCCTAGTGGTTTGTTTCATTAGCGTGTAGAATCTGCTTTTATCATGCTTGCTTGTGGCACGTGGGTATATTGTTCAATTTTAGTTAGTTCCTTGTTAAGATCTAGTTGGAAATCAACTAGAGTGAAAAGATATTTACTATAGGATTTGTCTATAGATTGATATGCTAGCCACCAAGGGATGCTGAATCAACTTTGAATTGTTGGCCACGTGTAAGGTTATTGTGAAGGCCGTTTGGGTTATAAATAACAACGTGGCTAGTGAAGTGGGGGTTTTTCGTTCTGTTTTGTTTTATTCTTGTACCCCGAAAAATGGGGAGTTCTTCATCAGAGAAGAACCATTGAGTGTCCGAGAAGCAAGAGAAGGTTGTGGAGTGTAGCGAAAGACTTCATGGTGTAACCAGCTTCTTTGAAACCTTTTGTAAGTCTCCAATCTGTGTGCGTATCTAGTTGTATGAGTCTTCTGTGAGTCTATTCAGTGTCCCTATATACTATTAGCTTTTGGGTTATCATAGTTAAAGGCTATGAGTACATGCAACACCCCTAACCTGTATCCATCGCCGGAACAGGCTTACGGAGCATTACCGAAGTTTACAGATTAGATAAACAGACATTTCAAAATTTTCATATCATATAATATTCATGTCAGAAACCAATTGAAATCAAACATATTGTCCCTTATACTAGCCCTCGAGGCCCAAAATACGCGTTAGAAATAAGTTGGGACTAAATCTTGTACTCAAAGAATTTTTCAGAAAACATTAAAATTTTTCAAAGCTGCAGGGGTCACATGGCCGTGTGACTCACACAGCCAAGAGACACGCCCGTGTTTTAGGCCGTGTGGACATTCGAAATAAGAATACACGGTCATGTCCCAGCCCATGTCCGTGCCCGTGTAACTCACTGAATTGGGTCACACGGTCAAGCCACACGCCCATGTGTTAGGTTGTGTAAGCATACTGACTTGCATTCTTAAGAAGATACAAGGGACACATGGCCATGTCACTTGGCCATGTGTCACACATAGCTAAGACACACACCCATGTCTCTGCCCGTGCGGACGAAAATAGGCCATTTTCCAAGCCACATTTCTCACCCAATTTGGTAGCAACCTAAACACAACAATTTGCATATAACCAAGTCATAAATAGACATCCAAAACCAGCCACGATCAAGTTTAAAACATGAAATATCATCACATACAACCAATATAGTAAAGTCACATATATATACACTTCAAAATATACCAAACACAAGTCAAATAAGTGGTTAGTCTCAACAAAACACTTATATGCAAACATTGGTTAAATTAACATATACATGCCATTATAACCGGAATTAATTAACCGAAAGTACCAAAAGAGCCGATGGATAGTGTGATATAGCTCCGACAAGCTTCCAACTCGAATGAGCTTCCAAATCACTATAAAACACGAAAAATAACACAGGGTAAGCATTTAAGCTTAGTAAGTTTGTATAACAAAGGAATTAACTTACCATTTAATCACATTTAAGGTAAGTATACAAAATATATCCAACTCAATTTGGCTAAAAGCCTAAACACATATCTTCAACAACCATGTTAGTCATGTAATTCAACCACTATTCAAATTCCATATACATGTAACATCTATACCATGTATCCATATGTCATATATAAATCATTTCCATGTAATTCATGTAAATACCTGTACTAAATTCGTATCGAACTCATATGAACTCATAACAGAACTGTGCCCGTTGAACCATTTAGAAGATCGTTGGATACGCGGATAGTACACGAGGTGCACCGAACTGTAATCCATCAATTCGTGTACATGTATGCTCATACGAGCGGTAAACGATAAGCTCCTTTGAGCTGAATGACGGTAAGCTCATACGAGCTGAGTAACGGTAAGCTCATAAGAGCAGAAATCGGTAACCCTAATGACATGTCATTTGTATCCTACGGATTCCTAAGGTTCAAACGGGACTCGGTAATTTTCGAATATACAATTAGTATTCATTCACGGAAATTATATAGTTCACGAACAAATAATTCAATTTAAAACATATAAATATACAATTTAATTACGCGAACTTACCTCTACGAGTGTACGTAGATACGGAAGTGACTAATCTGATATTTTCTCTTTACCTCGATCTAACTCTGTACGAGGTCTGACAGGATCTATACGAATAAATTTAATTCATTTCAATATAATCCTCATTCAATTTAATCCAACATGGAATTTTGGTAAATTACCATTTTGCCCTATACTTTTAATTCTTTTGTAATTTAGTCCCTAGGCTCGAAAAATAAAATTCATGCAATTTAATCCTTACCAAAGCCTAGCCAATTTTATAGTAGCCCATATATTTCAAAAAATTTACAAATTTTACAATAAATTTATCACATTTTTCAATTTAGCCTTTAATTAATTATTTTACCAAAAATCTCTTTACAAAAATTATTTATCTAACAACAACCATTCATTTTCTATCATCAAACTTCAAAATTCAAGCATGTTCACCAATGGCAAAACCTTAATACTTTAACAGTTTTACAGACTAATCCTCAGGCTAGCTAGATTAAGCTACAACGATCCCAGAAACATAGAAATCATAAAAAATGAAACAAAAATTCTACCTAATTGAGCAAAATAAGCTTGCTGGAATTTCAAGCTTCCATGACTAGGTTTTCTCTTAAATTTTTGGTGGAAGATGATGATAATGGATGATAATAGTTGTTTTATTTCATTTATCATTTATTACCTATTTACTAATTTAACCTTAAAAACTAATCAAAATTTCAATAATAACAAACCATACTTATCCACTAACAACCTTAATGGATAATTACTATATAAGGACCTCCACTTTAAAATTCTATAGTTATTTAATACCTTAAGCTATTAAAACACAACTTTTGCACTTTACGCAATTTAGGCCTTTTTATCAAATTAAATATGTAAACAGTAAAATCTCCTAACTAAATTTTTATGTGGTATTTCTATCATATTATAGACTATAAAATAATAATAAAATAAATTTTTGACTTTGTGGTCCCGAAACCACTATTTTGATTTCACTAAAAATGGGCTGTTACAATACAAGTAAAAACATCTTCTCTAAAACATAGTAAATTGTTACATGTAACCATTTGCATGTGCATATAAGTGATAAGAAACAAACACGACTTCCTTAGTGCACAAGCTTAGCATTCGAAAAAGTGAGATGGGCCACCGGTAGGGCATGTTAGTTGTTAACCAGAATGGCAGATATGTTGGGTCACTGGTAGGACATGTTACTTGTTAACCAGCCTGGCAATATGGGTTTTGCCATCGGTAGGGAATGTTAATTGTTAATCATGGTAGAACGCCCTGACCTTATAAGAAAACACGCAATTGTTCAAAATAACAAGGATTAAGATAACGATTTTGAAGTGTAAATATATGATCCAAGGCTAGCACAAGGAAGGGTGTTAAAAAAGAGTAAGAAAATGTGAACATTGATATGTTGCACAAGGTGCATGTTATGACAATGTGAATCTAGACTTGTTGCATGTAGTGAATGTTATGTATATTTGAAGTAAGGAATGAGATCACCAAAAAAGAATGTTTGATTATGTAGTTGCAATGCATGGTAATATTGCATGATAAGTGTTAAGTCTTAATCTTGTTAATGTGTTTTGGAAGCGTATCCATTAATTTGTTATGTGTTTGACGTATGGTATCCGCCAAGGGAGAGTTATATTCAATAGGCATATAGTACCTATCAACCAATATGTTTGGGATGACAGTGGTAGGAGTTGTTAGCATTTATGTCCATTAAGGTGAAGTATTTATTGGTGTTAGTGAAACTGTTCTTTAGGAAAGTAGTTGCGAACCATGTTCGTCAGATGATAGTGTCCGCCAGGGATACTATCCGCCAAGGATAGGTATCCGCCATTGTTGTATGTAAGAGGATATAAGCCCAATTGTCTCTGCGTGAAGTCTTTTGGCTTATTGTTTATATATATATATATATATATGTCCAATTGTTCTTGCTCATGAAACCTAACGGGAAGGGTTGAGCATTTTATTGTTAGAGTTCAATTGTTCTTTCGAACTTATCCCTTTTTCTTTCCCTTTTCCAGGTAATACGACCATGTAAAGGGCTCGTGAAAGGGGCTTTGACAGAAAAAGCGGCCTCTATTGTGAGCCTCACCTATGTTCATTTTGTAACATGCATATGAATTTTTGGGGTGGCTAGATGTATCAGTTTGTAAATTGAAAACGATGTATATGTTTTTCACTATGAATATATTTTATGAACTCTTTGGCACATTCTTAATAGCCTATTTGGCAAATAATTTTAAAGTATCCTACCTTGTCTATTATGGCACAATGGTTTCAACTATTTTATTATGGCGGATTGTCAAATGTTTTCTTACGTTTTTTTGCTAACAATATAAAAATAATAAATCAAGTTTAAGCGTATTTTCAGTTGTAATGCCTCAACCCGCCAATTGAGGGTTGGGTGTTACACCATTACCCATTTATATATTTTTTGTTAAAAAAATGAAACCAACCAACAACATGTTGCCACGTGTCTGTAAAAGTAAAAAAAAAAATTAATGTACTAGCATTGAGACTTATGAGCAGTATATCAGACAATTGATGTAATTTAGAAATTTATATGAATGAAATTTATCATTAATGCCTACTAAAGTTTAGTTGTTCATTACATCCATACATAAGTGCCTATATATGTTGAGCATATATATATATGAATGATTTAAGGTATGTTGGACAATTAATTGACCTACTCACATAGGTAATCATCTCTATGGCTTAGTGTCTCTATAGCTTAGTGTCACATAGAGATGAGATTGATTTTAAGCTTTACAAAATTGAAAGTTTTTAATGAGAGCTCAAGCTCAAAATAGAATCGCCTTGATAACAAGGCATGATGAAGTCATGTGGTGATGAAGTTATGATTGAAAGTGAATAATATATCTCAAAATTCACTTTTCTCTGCCTTTATTGTTGAGTGAGAATCCTGTTGATATATTAATTAAAAGTAGAGTTATGAATATTAAGTGTATTTAAACTTTCACCTGTATGATATTGAAATCTCAATAATAGACATACATCCCAAGAAAGGAGAGGGTAATGCCGTAGCATGTGTCTCATATCACATGTACATGAAACAACCAATATGGATAACAGAATATTTGATCTTTGCTTCTAAGTTGTGTAAGACCCATGAGATCAACTAGATATCTCTACGAAGTACCTTTATGACCTTTGATTGTTTCTTTAAGTTTCAGTTCAATGTTAGCTATCTTAGTATGTTATTAATGATCAAATATGATTCGATCTAACTGAACACATCTAGAGAGTAGTTCAATTAAAATAGAAAGATTTGAGGAAAAGCGAAGATAATTATAGTGTTTAATTCAATTGTATTCACGTACCAATCAACTATGGAACATAATTGTGAATACAAAAAAGTTCATTATAATTTAACAATAAAAGAGTTCATGAGCAATTAAAAATGCGACTAAATGAATTTAGGATACTACATATAAACTCTACTTATATTTACGAGCTGCTACATACGTCTAACAATTATATAGCAATCAACTTTCAAGAATAATGTATGTCGGTCAAACGAACTACTTCCTAGTATGAAATTTAAAGAGAAATGAAAAGAGATGAGAATCTCTTGATGCTTAAATGCAAGAATAATAGGGACCATTATGTATTAGTGAGAGACACTGAATAACTCCTCACATAGTGAATAAACCGTCTGAGGCAGTTTCATGGGGATATAACATGAAAATAAGGAGTTAGTCCCTCTAACTTGACCCTCCACGTTTTTGAGAAGAAAATAACAATAAAAATATATTTTTCTAAGTTGTTAAGCATTTCACTTATTCTCTAATTTTCGGGAAGATAGTGATATGGGTATATAAATAATCTTCGTTCGTGATTTTATTTCTGATCAGTATATTGAATCATATTTACTTGATAATTTGGTATGTTCGCTTTCTATATTATTTTACATATATATTCGTTGATATTTATATATATATATATATATATATATGAGAAAATACTGCTTAATTGGATTAAAATCTGAATCGATACAAACTCTGTACATGCAAGTTAAGTTCATGAAGAAAAAAGAAAAAGACATTTTGCTTTCTTCACGCGGAAGAATGAATTGAAGGGCTTCAGTCAGACCAAAAATTATACAAAACTAAGAACATCAAAACAAAAAGAAGAGTTCCAAGTCCAAACCCATCATCAGAACCAGCAGAGCCACTTCTTGTTTGCAGAAACATACCAATGCGTAGCCGTGGAGTTGGGAAAAACTTGGACAACAACTGCACAAGAACCAACAATAAAAGAAGCACAAGCACCAACAGCACATAAAAGTTGCCACTATCTGGATCTCCAGCTTGAGCCCATGGCAGAACAGAGTCCATCATGGATAGAAAACTAGGGCCAAAGATCACCCATCCCAGCGCTCCCACCATTAAAGATGGCACCAATGGCGATGGCCCTTCACTACTCATTGCTCTCTCTCTCTCTCTCTCTCTCTGGGGTTCTTTTCGAAAAGCCAAGAACAGTAATGTTCCCTCGGGAGTTAAAAATGGGGTCTATTTGTACCGTGGAAGTGGGTCAGTTTTGTTGAAGATGGATATGGAATTTTGATTATCCAATCCTTTGGTTTATATGTGTTAGTTGAACCATTATGTGCTAGTTGTTTGAGTTCATCCAATAATTTGTTTGCTTGTTATAAAACAGTGGTAATCGGATTTTTTTTTAATTGTTTTCTTTACAGATAGTACCTATGTACTATAAAAAAAAGTTAGTAACCATGAAACATTGCTATATAATATTCGAATCTGAATTTTAAAGTAAATTTGTAGATTTAAATTTAGATTTTACGAAAATAATAGAGACTTAAACTGAAAAATAGTAAAAGGTTATTTCGTTTATGATAGTCAGTACTTTAATCGGCAAATAGGAGGATACTCTAGACTGAAATCATGGAGATACATAGAATTATTTATAAATAGGAGGATAATGCACTTTAGAACACTCAAACACACGTCCTCCTATATTGACAATAATATCAATACCAATCGAGTTAAGACTCAATTGGCAAGTGTTTAAAATATTTTTAAGTATTTTAAAATGTATACATATAAAAAAAATAGAGAAATGTAACAAAAAATAAGAAAAAGGAAATATGGAAAATAAGAGATTTTTGTGTGTGTGTGTTTTTTTATTTTCAAATATATATATATATATATATATTGATTAAGCCTTTTTGGGTTAGGACAGGTCAGTCAAAGTATTAAAAATGTGTTAAAATGTTATAAAATCTTACATTCTAATACTTCATTTTATGAAAAACTTACACATTTGTATTTATGCTATTTTTGTTTTATTGTTACTTTTTCTATATTGTTTTCATGTCATGTCTTAATCATTTTCATATTTTGTATAACTTGTCAATTCTTATATTTGTTCAATGTAGAGCCAATTTTTTATGTTTACGTTGTCTCTCAATCGCTAACATATTTTGTATTTTTTTTTTATTGTAATTCAATTTAGAAAAAAAATTATTAATTTATAACGTGTTCGTGTTATTTTTTATGTTCTAAGTATTATTAATTAAAATATTTTTAATTATTAATAATTAGTCTTATATATATTTTAATATGTTTGTGTATCGTAAAATTGATCCGAGCTGAAGTACTTAAATAGATTATGGAATATAAGTTAAAAAATTGTGATTATTTAAATCAGAGCTTATTTTACTTAATTTATAATTAATTTTAATTTTTTAATGCTATAAACCATCTATTTATATTTAAAATGGTGAAAACAATTTCAATAAATATAAAAGGACTCTATCCTGAAAATATATGTAAATATCTTATAAAAAAAATAAAAGGTATTTCGAGAATTGAGATTAGAGTTTGGTATAGTTTGTATGTGCACACTAATAATAGATAAAATTAATTATGATTTTAACGTGTTAAATTTATTAAATTAACTATTAATTTTAAAATTAATGTTTCAGTTGTTTTATTTTATATTTTTATTTTATTCTTAAAACTATTTTAATATCTTATATTTGTTTATAATTTAAAATCAAATAAAAATGTTATTAATTAAAATGTAAACTTAAATATAATCAAATTAAATTTTATGAATCAAAATATAATTTCTAATTTTTTAATAGTTTATTTTTGAAAGTGGAATAGTTATTTAGATTAAATAATCTAATTGTATTATTTTTAAAAAACGGAATAAATTAAGGATAAATTAAAAATCTAACTTCCTAAAAAGTTAAAATAAAATCTAATTAAAAATCAATACCAATATTACAAGTATATTTAATTTCTTTTATCTTAATTTTCTACTTCAATCTTTCCAATGCCCTTCAAAATTGACTATGACTTGAAATTTACTCTCTGGAAAATTATTTCTTTAGCACTCTACTATTTTTGAGACACCTCAAATTATCAATGTTAATAATTTCTGATTGTTGAATGCTATTTATAATCATAAATTTTTAATTTTAATTAGTATAACTATAATACTAATTAAATGATAATTGATTTAAAATAATATATTTATTAATAAGGGTTAATATTTAGTACACTAGCAGTATACTTTTTTTTTATTATGTAAGTAGCTTTAAAAAATTATCAAGTTTTTTTTTTTAATATTTTACCATACCTTTATACACACTTGTCAACCCCTTAACCATGCTTGTGGAATTTAAAAACTATACTGACAGCGCATCAAATATTTTCCCTGTTAATAATTAAATACTCAATTGTACAAAAAAAAAAAAACTATTGATATGATTCAATCTATTTTTTTTATAAAAGATTTTTTTCTATTATTCTTAACTATATAGTTCAAATAAATAAAAACTCTATTACTAAAAAATATTTATTTAATATCAATTTAATAATTAAATTAATATTAATGGATTTCTCGTTGATTCAAAAGTTTTTCACATTCATGCTTTTATATATATTATATAAATAAAATATTTTATAATTTTAATACATTATTAATTCTTATTATATAGATTGAGCTTCAGCTCATTTAGCATTTTTACTATCACAATAACTAAATCGACGTGGATTTAATTGCACTCAAATACACATTTTTCCATCATATAAGAATTTAGGATACAAATAAGTGTGGAGATTATATCAAAAAGAATTTATTATATATTTTAACATATCCATAAATTTATATTATATTCTTACTATTTTTTTTAATATCATATTTTTTTTGAACAATCTCATTATAAGTTATGATCATATCTACTCTTTTTGACATAATCTTAAAACTACCCATAGTTCTTCCCAAACCATAAATAGAAGGATGATACATTTCAACGCACTCGAACTCACATCCTCTTGTATTAATAACAATATTCATTTTAATCGAGTTAAAGACTCAATTAACAATATCATGTTAAATTTTATAACGTGGTATACTACCCAAAATTTTTAAACGTGGTCGGTTAGAGGGAAGGGGAAATTTTTAAAATTACTCATCATCTAAAATAGTTATATATATATATATATGAATCTAGTAGAAAAAATTTAATTAAGCATTAAAATAGGTATTTTGTCTTCTAGAATTTTATTTTATTTTAGATGTATGTTTGTAAAGAGAAAAGCAGCGTAATGTAGACGGTATAGGACCTCTGAGTTCAAGTTAGCCAACTTTGATCGAGTTTTTTATTTATAATAAATTATTTGATACAAAGTACTTAATACCAGTGTCAGGTCTTCTCCTACCTTTACATTCTCCAACACAGCTTTCAAGTGTTGTTTATTTACAATATCTACAATAATAACTTATGAAATAATAGCAAAAACTCCTACTTCATTTCTTGTGCCAAGAAACCATTATAATACTAAAAGATATCACTTTAATATTTCGCCTTCCAATCAACGAGCAAACAGTAATTTGAGATAATAGCAATAACCCGAACTCAGAGTACGAGTACTATCAGCTGCTACGTGTTGTACCATCTAGGCAGGGGCCAATCTAGGATGATAGAAGGCACTTTAATTTTTTTAAAAATTTTAATTTAATAAAAATAAAATTTTATTTTTCTTTAAAAATGATAAATTTTAATTTAATTTTTTAAAAAAATATATATTTTTATTATTGTAAAAATTCCAATTTAACTTTGACCCTACTAAAATTTTTTTTAACTTCACCTCACCCTTACATCTAAGAAGGAGAAAGCAGAGTCAAAGAGGTCAAAGAGATTTATATTCATTTCTTTAATTTTCAAACCCTACCTACATTATAGCAAATATGCTAGAAATAATGTCCATTGCATTTATCTTTCTTCACCGGAATCTTTTCCTACTAAATAATTTTATGAGTGTCCTTAAGTTTGACTAAAAATAAAATTAATTTTGACTAAAGGTAATAAACTATTTAGAACATACTAATATGACAAAATTTTGCTGATTTTGAAGAACGCATAAAATATTTTGGTTAGGATTTTATTGATTATAAAATATTACCAAAATATTTAATCTAAATTTCTACGTGATTAAAATTGTTTCAAACTCTCAAATTTTAATATAGACACACTAACAAAAATTGAGTATTAACAACTTAATATTTCAAGAAAACTGTTTTTAACTTTGGGTATTACTCAATCGATTTTTTTCTAAAATCAAAGCCTTTTATGAATAGCAAAAGAGTTCAAGGTTTTCTTAATATATTGATCATTCAAATATTAAAGTTTGTTCAATATTCAGATGAAATTGGGTATAAAATAAATATATAATTACTATAAATAGATTTTTTTTCTCGAATAAATGGATTTAATCTTAAGCATAAGGCTAATTTTTAAGGCCGAGAATGGAGTTAATTTAAACTGTTAATATTATTTTCTTGCCCCTCAATAACAAACAACTTGATGCAAAATTACAAATGGGACATGAAACCAACGAACTAACATAAATTTTATATATAAACAAGCGACTGCTATTCACTCATAAAGATAAAGGACGTGAGGAAAATGAAATTGTAGCATTATGCCATGCCATGATGCAGCATTTAATCACACAATACAATAAACATCACTTAAGTTTCTTATCAATATGATGTTATAAAACGCCAAGGTTAAATTTACATCGAACCTTCAACCGGTTGGGATTGGTACGTACGTCGCCTTAACTGAGACTCTGTAGTTGGCTGCTGTAAGAAGATTTTTGTTGGATCATTAGGATCAACATACCTGCAAAAACAGAGAGAGAACAGTTTACTTATAAGCTATTTCAGAATTTGCTCAGCTATAGTATGTGCTAGGATACCCATGCCCTTCATTTTTACACATTAGGACATTATACTCATACGACACCTGGATAAACATAGATTATGTTGTTGCCAACTAGGTTACTTACGCATGTCGCATCATTTCATCGACGGGAGTTTGTGCTGCTTGTAAAGGATCCACACGAGGCTGTGGTTCATGATTTAATTGTTGATTATATCGTCTCACTGAGGCAATCAAGTTCAAGAAAAGTGGAACAAAGGTTCCGCATCCACCTTCTTTGAACAAAATCTTGAATGAATGAGTGGAGTAGAGAGCCCTATGCTCATTTTCGGGGACCACCTAGGATTTCATAAAATTGACACATTCAGGAACTACTAAAAGATCTGTTGATAGTTAAGGGAAGAAAGCGGAATCTACTTACAGGCTCCACTTGACCAGAAATGTTATTGCAATGAAATATTGGTTGGTTGAACTTTTCATCATGCACATAAAGCTGCAAAAATATAAATAAATATATCGAATCAGTCTCAAAGTATAGGAAAGAGTGGCAAGGTTACTCTGACTCTTCCAAGGACACATATGCTATGTTATTCTGACTCTTCAATCTTCTTGAAATAGTCTTACCTGGCACACATTTGAAATCGAACATGAGGAATAATCCTCCAAATATATAGAGAAATTTTGAAAGATTTGAGCACACCCGTGTGGAACATATACCCATACCAAATACTCACCCAAGTAGCAACATAGCTCAAATACTCAGCTTCAATATTATCAACTTAGACCATTGGAAAACTACCACATAAAGAAAAAAGAACAGAATTGTAGTTTAAGAAAGCAAATGCCAAAATCCAAAACCAAAATTATTTATGCTAAGAATTAGGGGTAATATCATTATATAATGCCACATAGATTTACAGCACCATAATTAACAATATGAAGTACTAAAACATATAAAGCTCTAGCAAGTTGGTTGTGGTAGAAACATCAGATGCCATGCATGTCAGGCAACAAGCAATGCCAAGCCATATGCCGTATTTGCTATCCAGTCATTTGAAAGGTACACAATGATTGATGTAAGAAGAAATTATGTTTTTTTTGGTATAATAAAAGCATCCTCCATGTTCTGTCCATAAAGACTAATTATTTCAGGATTCATAGCAGCCCCTCATAACAATGTTATCTCCAAGACTCGAACTTGAATTATTTTCCTAAAAGTGCAAACGTACGTTACCACTGCGAGCAACACTTGTTGGTGGAAGAATTTATTTTGCTTGAACTTTTAATGTTCCTAAAATGTTCAAGTCCAACATCCTGAGACTAGTTTTCAAATATGGTTATGAAGGTATGATTCTTTCAACTATATGATCAAACTTTTTTTTTTTAAATGCATACCCAGGTCCGACACTCTCTAACAAATAAGGATAACATAAACCAGACCAGAGGCACGAACCCTAAAACCTTGACAAAAAGATAGATAAAGGCAAAATCGCCAGCCAACAACAACATTAAAATGCAAAGATAAAACATAAATTAATAGGAAAATCAAAATTCATGGGCAACGAGGGATTGATTCAATCAGTGAGTTAAATTGTCTTAATGATAAGACACCTTGGGTTTTCAGGCGCAACAATGGCCTATCAACAACGCTATCAAGAAACCCAAAGAAGAATCCTGGCCCCTGACAAAGGGTCGAATAATTAATCTGCATCTAAATTTAGTAATTTCAAAACACAGAAAAGAAAGGATAAAATACCAGAGGCATATCAAAAGCAAAGAAATTCCCAACAGGGCGACTTGCAACAAAGACCATCCGTATATTTGACAAATATATTATGCCCCATGCTTTAACACGACCTCCTTGAGATCTGAGAAAAAACCGAAACCCAATTTATCAAATTGAATAAGGACTGCATCTAAATTCTCAGGAAAGAAAAAAGATTTAAGAAAGAGGGGTACCCAGGAATCTTGTCAACTTCGAATTCGACGCCATGTCTTACGAGAACAAACATCTCGTTGGTGAAAGGGATGGGCATGCCATTAGGGAAAAGCTGAGGATTTAGAGCCATTTTTGCAGCTATGGATGATCGAAGAATTTACAGTTTCTTTTTTCTCGATTCAATTTTGTTTGGGTTGTAGTTGTAATTTTCTTTTTCTTTTAGATTTTATATATTTCTGACGTGTTGGAGTCCAAAGTTTAGAGAATTCTACAACTTTCTCCGCTTCTTCATGGTAAAACTACCGTGGACAACTATAAGGTTCATATTATATGAGTAAATTAGTCTTCATATATTAATTTTTATGTTAAAAATTTTATTAATTTATACTGTTAAAAATTAATGAGGTTAAAAAATAATTAAACAATATCACATGACATGTTATATATACGTCATATTGATGTATAAGAACTAATTTTTAACAACAAAAATCATGCTGACATACAAGGAGAAATTTTTAAAAGCAAAAATAAATAAAATTTTTAATAAAAGAATTAATTTACTTTTTAATCTAAACATAGACCTATTTTTTAAATAAAAAAATATAATATAATTTAACTCTCAATATAAAAACTTCTATAATATTTTACCCTTCTCCAAATATTACGTGTTACGCCGCCAATCACAATTTGTGTGGGTTGTGTGGGGTGTTATATACATAGATAAGTTAATTGCACTAAATATCGCTAAATTACAATATTCATTTTAAATTAATCTCAAAATTTTAAAGTGTTCAAATTATATCTCCAAAATACCGAAGTTATATCAATTATATCCTTTTGATGATAAAAGTATTATTAAATCTTATATGATATAATGGAAAAAAAAAACTAAATACAATACACACGAATTGTTGAATCTAAATCGAGTAATGAGAAAAATAAACCGGTAAGTGGTAATGCATCATTGAAAAGAACATCTGTTTTTCTATGAACAGCCTTTGATATATTTGTACCTCTGGTTAAAGAAGAAATATGTGTTTCTTAAACAATTCTTGTGACCCTCAACCACGCATGCTGCTAGATTCATCTGTAATACTTAATTATGATACTCTGACTCGGGTACTTTAAGAAAAATGAAGAGTCAGAGTAACATAGATCCTTATGCTTGATATTACGAGGCATATGAAATCAAATACTGCTGCAGATGTTTTGTTCTTGTTTTACTCTTCAGCTTTCGGAAAGCAGACATCTCAATTTGCCGGATTCTTTCTCGGCTTACACCGATGGATTCCCCGATTTCTTGCAAAGTTTTCATCCTCCCATCCTCCATTCCGAACCTCCATCTGATCACCTGTCTCTCTCTAGGACTCAAGCTTTCCAACACTTTCTCGAGATCCTCCTTCATCAATTGTTTTGTCAAGATATCTTCCGACGTATCTGCCTCAGGGTCCGCAATTACTTCCTGAAAGAAACTAAAAATGACATGCACCCATCAGAAACTGAAATCAAAAAGTTCCACAATGCTCAGAGGTTGGAATTTTAAAAGATAAACAGTAATAGCTGGATTTGAAGTAAGACGGACCGAAGGTTTGAGATTTTGGTAGATCCCGATCTTCTGATCAAGAGATCGAGGAGCCTTCGGAGTGAGAAGAACGGTGGTGAGCCTCTTCATGGAGAGCCCTGTTGCCTCTGCAACTTCTTTGTTGTCGGGCTGCCTTCCATTTTCACTGTACAACTGCTTTCTAGCTTCTTTCACTCTATATGTTGCCTCAACCATGTATAACTGCAAAGCCGAAAAAGTCAGCAAAGTTAACCGATGCGATGCATTAATTTCAATAACTGCATTTATCAAGGAATATTAATATGATGGACAATAATCGGTAGTGTCTAATTTATCTTAGAGACTTCCATGGCAATGCATTTAGGACCAGAACACTAAAGAACTTACTGGCAAGCGAATTGTCCTTGACTGTTCAGAAAGAAACTTCCGTACAGCTTGCTTAATCCACCAGTGAGCGTAAGTTGAGAACTTGAAACCTTTAGAAGCATCAAACTTCTCAGCACCTTTTATAAGGCCTCGGCATCCTTCCTGCAAGTGAACCAGCAAGAATCAGAAACTAAAAAGTAACCTAAAGCCACTCTCTCTCTTCTATTTTTTCCCCCACAGTTCCGTTCTCAAAAGAAGTTTGGCCACATGTAGGAGATTGCATACCTGAACAAGATCTTGGAAATTCATTCCGGTTCCCAGATAATTTTTTGCAATAGAAATAACAAGTCGTATGTTGCTTTTAATCATTTTGTCCTTGCAAAGTACACCATAATCTAAGCGCCTCCTCAGGGTCTTCTGATCAACTCGAGCAGCGGCAGCCCACTGTGCAAAGGTCGGCAATTCTCCGAATCGTTTTGCAAGCTCTTCCTGGAGACTTTCCAGTTTCAATAGGTCCTGAATATGGGGGGAAATTAGAAACTAACATAATGAAAACGGTAGAAATAAGCACACATCAAATTTTCAGTACAAAGTGCACCAAGTAGAACATTCAGAAATCTCAAGCCAATTATGGCTTCATCTCAGATAAATATCAAGATAAGAAATATACTCTCGGTGACAGATTACATGATTACAAGATCGTTATCTTCCTAAGAGTCTTAAATTATCATACCTGTATACCTTCCGACAACTCAAGTTCTTCATTAGCAGTGAGAAGCCTGGAAGTAACATTAGTCCCTCTCAAAAAACGCAATGGATCAGAATTGCCATCTCGGACAGCACCATGCCTTTTTTTATTGGTGGAACTGGGTTTCACAGAAACAACATTGGCAGCAGCCTTCTCTGCTGCTCTCATTCTTCTGGCTTTTCGTTCAGGTTGACGCTTTGACCTCACTGCTATGTTTCCAGATAATTGTTCCTCAAGAAGTTCAAGTTCTTCATTTGTTGGCTCTGGTTCATCAGATTCTTTTGTGGAATTTTGCTCTGAATCACCTTCTTCAAATTCACAGTCATCTTCGAGGGAATCTCCAACAATTCCAGCCCTCTCGGCTTCAGTAAACATGGCCCAATTGGAAGTGGAAGTATCAGTTGCGGATTTACTTTCTGATTTAGCAGAACTGTAGTTCTTAAACATCAAGACAGCATCCTTTGAAACCTTAACAGCTGCTCGTGCAAGAGCTACGGCTTCAGCGGCGGCAGCAGCAATTACAGCCTCATCACTTGTAAGAAGATTTTCAGTTCCTAAAGTTGTTCCAAAGCATGCCTGCAGGTATGCCAAAGATGGTGAAATTATAACTGTATCACATATATCATGGTTTGACCTCATAACAAGCACCAAAAGTCAGTTGTAAAATTTGACTCTTTGACAACGAGATTATTCAACCAGATGCTATAATTCTAAATACACAGGCCCAAATGATATACGGCATAGCAAGACAATATGGGCAGAAGTCTGTTGCCTGTAACTGGCTCAATTTTAAAAAATCACTGGGAAAACATAATTGCTGGAATTAAAACAAGTACTCTAATGGATCTAAGAAAAACCTATGCACTTCTAAACAAATGCAGTTCATTGGAAGTTACGACTCGTTGCTGAGCATGAACTTCATATGCAATAAATGATTCATAAGATTATCGGGAGGCAACGAACTAGATGAAGGAAGAAACACGTCTATTTCGAGAAGTGCAACAGAAAATACAGATTTCATTCACTGAAATTCTCAACTGCATATCCTCCAAGATAACACAACTGACCTCTAAAGGTGGACCAGTTCCCCCAATATAGGTCCGTTCTCTGTCTGCCACAATTGAATTTGGCTGAGCTTCAAAAAATGGCAACCTTAGCTTCTCTGCATCAAGCACTGAAGTTGTCCTCGTTGATGCTGATGGTGAAGTGGTAGATAAAACACAATGTGCCCGGAAACATATAGATTCTTTATGTCTTGCTGTAGATTCAGCCAAGAAATCATTAGGGAAAAAAAACAATTAAAGACAAATCATACCATAACCAATAAGGATAATGAGCATACAAGACACATTACAAGACAATGAAGCTTTCTAGCTTTACATCTAATAATCATCCAAAGGGAAGCCTTACGAGCTACAGAATTTTATACAAGATCAAACAGTTAAGGGGCTAGCTGCAGCAGGGGGCATTGGAAATAGTTCAGTAAAAAGGACAAATGGATTTGTAAACAAATTTTTAGATCCTTCTGTCAAAGAGAGAAACATATGAACAGTGCCACCTAAGCCCTTGAAGATCGATCCACTAACCATACAAGCATCGGTAAAATTTCCACAATTGTGTTGCTCAAGAGAAATGTAATACCCATTCTAGCAAAAGAAAGTAAACAACTAACCACAAGGGAAATATAAAATGGTGTAATAATTCTAAAACCAAATTAAGGGAATTAGTTCCTCAGAGGCTGAGGAAGACAGTTCACTCTTTGCCTCTTAAGCAAGGCATTGACTACTAAAATAAAGGGAATGCATAATGAAACCCGTTCAGAGTGAAAACCATGCGGTATTGGCATAACTTATATTGTTATAAACTACGCTACTTGGACTCGGATGTGAGTGCTGGACAAAGGCACGTTTCCAACACAGATATATTCTTTACAAGATTTCCATGTGTTTGGACAATCTTGGATGATCATATACCTATACCTATGTCCTGACTCTTGACTTGTGTAGGGCTCTGGTGTCAAACCCAAGTACCACAATAAATATGAAGATTCGGACTGAGCAACATTGGTCGAAAAGTGACAAAGCTGCATTAAACACACTCCTATTTCTGATTTTTTTTTTTAAAGCGCCTTTTATTATAAAATACACAAAACCAGCAAAAACTGATCTGAAATATGGTAGAAATAAGAGGATGAGAATTAAATTCATCTGATAACCTATTAGAGATCATTCATATTAATTGGGATCTACGTTATTCAAACTCTGGATTTTCTTTGAAGTACCCATATCCGGCACATATTAGACACATTCCGACATGGAATGGGGTTTGATCCTCCAAAACTTAGTAAAAATCGAGCATTCTGATGTCAGGCACATACCCATATCCTAGATTTACCCACAGTCCAAGCAAAATAGAATGAGATAAGATAAAATGGCTTTATGGCATCAAAATTACTACCAAAGATAAAGCACCCAAATTGAGATTCATGTTGAAACAAATCCAAAAGTGGAGAATGCTACACAAAACTAGCAAAAAAGACAAAGCACACCCTTTTCACCTTGGGCTAAAAAGTCTCTAACTTCAGACACAGTCTCAATTTTAGCAAAAGGAAAACAAATGCATTTATGAGTAAATAACACTATACCAAATTCAAAACTAGTACAAAAAGCAAAGCACACCCAGTTCGGTTCTGATTGAATAAAGTCTCCCACATTCAATCAAGTTAATAAATAAGCAACTAATCATTTGAATTCTAATTCAAAAAAAGGCATTTTGTTGTAGTGTGGAAACTTACAATGGGGAGAGTGGTAAGTCCTGAAATTGATAGAGAAAGTGTCACGTTGGCACTTGAACTGTGGCAATAAACAAGACATCCTCTCCCGTTTTTATTCCCTTCCTGATTTCCTTCTTCCTCGCTGAACAACATAAAAACAAAAAACAAAAATAAATAAAGCAAAATTAAGTTTTCTTCTTTGACACCTTATTGATATTTTTCATTCGAAGAAAGGGAATAATGGGTGTTAATAAGGCGGTGCCGAGTTGAAGGGAAACAGGAGGAGAAGAAGTAGAAAGAGAATTTTGAACGATGTAAAAAGATAAGGGATAGTGGGGTACTAAGGATTGCCTTCAGCTGAGAGTCCAACAGGGAAAACTACACTAACTCTTTCTGCTATTTTTTTGGTTAAAGTCCTTGTACTTTTATATAAATTCCAATTTTAGTCCTTGTACTTTTATTCTAGGAATTCAGTCCCTCTACTTGTCATATTTTTAAACTTCAGGTCCAATTGTTAACAAAGTGAAAATTATTTTGTTAAATTTAGGTTCATTACAAAGTTATTTTCTTAATTACATGGCTACCAAGTGAATTTTTATTTAATTTTAAAATGTCAAACCAACAAATTTAAAGCAAATTTATAATTGTGTTAAAAACTAAACCTGAATTTTAAAATCTGAAAAGTATAGGGAGAAAATTCTTGAAAATACAAGCACATAGATTAAATTCTAAATTTATAAAGAGTACAAGGACGAAGACATATTTTAACTATTTTTTTCTTTTTCTTCAATTTCACTATTTAAATTAAGGTAAATTCAACCAATGTCACTAAACTATTAATAAATTTATGTTTTAGTCACTTAACTCCAATAAATTATAAAATTGACCACTGAACTACGAAATTTTAATAATATATACATCAATAAGCATTAAGACTAAACAAAAATTAAAAATAAAGTACACATATAAGCATGAAATAATTAAAAACTGAGTACATAATGATTATAATCAAGTTAGAGTTGAGTTTAAGCAAAGGTAAATTCATTTCTTAATCTCTCAAGCAGTTGTTGTTTGATGTCAAAATTTAGATGCCTAACATTTGTACTCACTTAAGTATTTAATAATAATTTATCATAAATAATAAAAAGATGTAACTTAGTGATTAAGGAATTAATTAACAGCCAAAAAGGTCGATAATCGTATCATTTAAAAAATAATTTTAATTAAATATATAATAAACAAATTATTGCTTCGTTTATTTCATTGTAAAAGTTTTTATAGAAAATATTTCTAGCCTACCCAACCTGAACATCGGGTCAAAGAACGGGATGTTTTATACTCTACTACATTTTCACTTATCAAATATTTTCTTATAAACTTTCATAACCTTTCAATTTAGTCCCTTTTTGTCATAAAAGTTCAATATTCATTAATTAATCATATTAAATTAATTTTCTTTCTTGTTAAACTTTAATCAAATAATTTATATCAATATCTCTTCACATATCAAATTTCTATGTATTTCTCACATATTATTTTTTATCCACATATTTTCTCAAGTTTAACAATTTAGTCATTGTCATCATAAAAATTCTATATTTTTTCACAATTTCACTTTTACAATATTTTATGCATATTTCCTAACACATTCATTAAATTTTTATCATAATTTTTTATCCCATATTAAATTATTTCACAATACTCGATAGCAAATACAAAAGTTGTTAATTTAAAATCAAAATTTTAATATAAATAGATTAATCATTTAGGATTTAGGATTACTTAAAATTTTTTTACTTAAGCAATTAACCAAATTTACTATTTACTAAATATAAATATTTTTCGAATAATTTACTTTATGAAATATATATCTTACTTATTGATATACAATTGAAATTTGATGATTATAATATAATAGTATAATTCAATTTATATAATTTTAAATTTGAAGTATAGAGATTAAAATTGAAATTTAACTATTTTTTATATAAAATTAAATTATATATTAGTTACACCAACTCAATTATAATTTAAGAAAAAATCAAATCGAAATTATAACAATAGAAAATAAATAGGAGCATTTAAAATTAAAATTTTTAAGAAATAAGTATTATAAGTTTCAATTTAATTACATTATTTCATAAAAATTATTAAAAAATAATTTTAACTCATATTTTTATATTGTTATTGTTCTTTGACAATGATTATTTTAACGCATTAAATTTTAATAACTTAATTTTTTCTTAAAAATATATATTCAAATAAAAAATTATAAATGAAATAATTGGTTTTGAAGCATTTTAACCGGAATTTAAAATTCTAACAATTTATTAATTTATCAATTAAGCTACAAATAAAACATAATATCAAAATGATTATGAAATTAATAAGGATTGAACAAAATGAAAATAAAATTAATAATAAATAAAAAAGAGAGCATGAAAACAGTAAATAAATTTGTATTAAAAGATTATCATATTCAAATCTAAACAAACCTAATAGAACTAATAGAGCAATCTAGATTATATAAATTTATTCCATTAAAACTCTTATTAACAGCTAAATCTAATCACCTATGGTGGAAACTTATTAAGGGTGGCCATGGTGGTGGTGGTGGTGCCCGCCATGGTGGTGGTGCCCACCATGGCGGTGATGGCCGCCATGGTGGGGCTTAGGCTTAGGATTGGGATTGGGTGTCTGAAAACACTGTTGTTGAACCAGAGGAGCGAGGAATGGATTATTAAACTCGTCGAAAATAGTGTTCAAGCAATCTTCATGAGTCGCTTGAACAGCAGCGCAACATTCTGGACTAACGTAAGGTCTAAACATCAGGATCGAACTTATGACATCTTGAAGACAGGTTAGTTTGCTCGCCAGGGTTGTTCCCAAGCACTTGCCATTAACCATCGGTGGCTGCGGAGGAGGAGGAGGAAGAGGAGGAGATTTTTTACCATGATGTGAAGGTGGCTTTACGGCGGTTGGGGGTGGTGGATAGCTATACACAGGCCATGGCCACGTCCAAATCCAACCATTTTGCGGCGGAGGTGGTGGCGATGATGGATACCACCATCGGCCAGCTGCTACACCTTGTTCACCCAAGGTGATCAAAATAGCCAGAAGAACAAATAGGAAGGCTGAAAATGAACTCTTCATCTTTGTAATGTGTAATGCAAAGTCAGGTGAGAATTACTCCTATTTATCGACATTTCTAACTATAAAATATTTTCTTTTGATTTATTTAAAAAAAATTAAGATAAATAATAATATAATTCAAAAACGATATCTTATTTTCAACCGCTAAATCCATTATCAAACTTTTAATTCAAAAATATTATTTATGTTAGTTTTAAATTATATTATTATTATTATTATTATTATTATTATTATTATTATTATAAAACCATAACATTTGGTAAAAATGGAAAAATCTTACGTAGATTGTTCACAATGTCACAATGTTTCCTTCATTGTTTTTTTTTTTCAAAAATGTTCTATATAATAAAATAAAATTTGACTTATTTATTTACTTTAATATTTGAATTGATTTACCTCATGTATTATATACTTTTAAATTTTAATTAATTTTTATTTACCTTATAAAAAGTAATTTAAAATATCCTTTGCTATAATCTCTATATATAATCTTAACTTTATATATATAAAGCAAAACTTTAAATTAGAAAAAAAAAAAAAAAAAAAAAAGACAATTGCCTTACATGGATGATCTGACTTTTAATGGTTAAACAATCTCAATATATAATATTGATAATTAGGAATTTTATATATAAAGCACAACTTTAAATAAATAAAAAAGGAAAAAGGTAATATATTGTTGAAAAAATTATTTCTGAAAAATGCATTTAATTAAATCTTTAAATTCTCAAAGTACATCAATTTATTTAATTGTTACTTTGCTGATATGACTGTTAATGATGTTGACATGGCACATTATATTAGTGGCAATGTCACATCAGTAAAAATAGAAAATTAAAAAAATTATTTAAATTTTTTTTATTAAAATAAACTTAGACAAATAGTTGTTTAGATTCATTTAAGTATTATTTTTTAAAAAATTATAAATTTATAAAATATTATTAAAATCTATAAAAAAAATATTAAATAAAATTTAAAAATAAACATTAATAAAAATCTTTTAAAAATTAAGTCCAAAATAAATTTGGATAACCATAGACAAAAATTTCAAACATTAAAAATATATATATTTAAAATTTTTATTTATGAATCGAACTTGAATAAGTAATTATTCAGATTCATTAGAACTTATACAAAATTAAGTTTATTTTAATGATTCTGTCATTTAACTTAAGCTTTTTAATGATTTTTAATAATTTTATTGTTTTGAATTTTATTTAATATTTTATATAAATTTTAATAATGTTTCACGTATTTAAAATTAAAAAAATTAATTTTATAATTTTAAAAATTAAGTCTAAAATGAACTTGGATAAATTGTTGCATTTGTCCAAATTTGAATTAATCTGATTGTCCAGATCTATTCCATACATAAAATTTTTAAATTATTTTTTATTGATATGGCACATCAGCGCCGTTAACGATCATATCATTGAGGTAATAGTAAAAAATGGAAAACATTGATTAAAGAATTTAATTGATGCGATTTGAGAGTTTAAAAACTTAATTGAATGCATTTTTCAAGAATGGACTTAATTATCTTTTTTGCCAAAGCTCATGAGCTTATATTACCCTTTTCCAAAAAAAAAATAAAAAATCAAACCATTCAAACTGACAAAATCCTACATCCAAAGAAGGCTACAACTTGTAGGAGGAACATCGAACCTTTTTCTAGATCTTGTCTCTTATTAGGAGTGTAATCGAGCTGAACTGAATTTGATTACTGCCAAGCTTGACTTTGACAAGAAATTCTATACTCGGCTTGAATTTGATCGAATATCTATTTTTAAACTCAATACCGACTCGAGATATAATCGAGCTACTAGAGTTTGAGCTTGACTCAATAATTAAGTTCAGGATTAATAATATATTTTAAAGACAGTGACACAATTTAATAATATAAAAATATGAAAAGCTCGATAAGACTTATAAGTTGTTCGAATTCTATTGAATTTTTTTCAAGTTAAACTCAAATAACTTACGAGTAACAATGTTACTTTACATTCCTACTCTAGTACAAATTTGGCCATAAAATCAGCAACTTTATTGGCCACTCCAAACACATGTTTGGAACTAACTATCCAATCACGATGGCATAACTCCTAAGTCTCTATTAGCATGCCCACATTGCTATCTCCTTTGTTTGACAAAATCCTCTTCACAACAATTTCGTTATCACTCTCAATTTTGTTTAACTAAAGGTTGCTCGCGCTTCACTACTACTTTATGATAATTTTCAAAAGTATAACTTCCACAAGGTTAAATTATGTTATTAGTTCTCGTATTTTATGAAAATTATAGATTTAGTTTTTATATTTTAATTTGATTAAAATTTAGTCTTTGTATCTTTTAAAATTTGAAATTTTAATCTTGACCTAAATAGTAATTTTTAAATCCGTTTGGTTAAATTCAATTACTAGTCTTGTACTATACGTACTGTTATGGATTTAGGGTGAGTTTAGATGGGCGGTACATTTACCTGCAGTTAGTGTAAAACAACGGCGACGGTGAGATTAGATATTGTAGTGATACTATAGCATGAGACAAAAAGTAGGCGAAATGCACCGCATCTCACCGCCCATCCAAACCCACCCTTAGTCTATATTCTCTAATTTGATCACTTTGAGTTCCTATATTTTTCGGATTTTGAAATTTTAATCTTGACGCAAATAATAGTTGTTAACCTATTAACTGATATTTTAGTGAATAATACGTGGAAATAACAAATTGATATGGCATTACAAATATAATAATATGTTTGTCATGTTAGATTTTGGAAATAACAAAATTTAACTTAATGGGTTTAATAGTTATCATTTGACAATGACTAAAATTTTAAAATTTGAAAAGTACAAGAACTAAAAATTGAAAAAAAAAAAAAGAAGTAAATCCTTAACTTTCAAAAGATATAAGGGCTAATAGCAATTTTAACTTATCAATAATAGTTCAACTTTTTATATAAGATCTTAGATGATGAAATATAAACTACTTACAATTTATCACCATATTTGAAATTAAAAAATATATAAAATAATTGAAAAACATAAAAAAAAATTACATCAAGAACAAACGTAGTTGTCCAAATTCAAATATATTCAGACAATCAGTTGTCTAGATGTAGATGTGATTTTAATTCTTTTACATATTTATATATTTTTATAAATTTATAATTTTAAAAAATATATTTATGTATTATAGTTTGTAAATTTTATGGGAATAACTTATATTAATATATTTCTAAAATATATAAATTTTAGGTACCAATAAAATAATGTCATATCATCAATTTTTAAAGACATATAAATGTTATTCTACACTTAACCACATATGATATAATCTCTAATTGATTTTAATTTTAATTAAAATAATTAAAATTTTTGAGGAAAAAAGTTGAAACTATATGCCGAAAAATCATAATTAAAAAATTTTAAAATTTAAAAGTGCTTAAATCAATAATTAATAATATAAAAAAATTGATTAAAAAAACATAAGTAAAAATTGGGAAAATAAAAACTAAAATAAACGGTTAAAAATCTAGAAAACAACATTAATAAAAAATCAACATTAATAAAAAATTGAAATTTGAAAAATTATAACCACCATTGGTGGTTTTATCCAATTCTAAAATTTGATTAAATTTTTTTAAAAAAATAGAAAATTAGAAAATAAAAAGTAAAGAAAAATTACTTGCCTAGAAATAAAAAAACTGACATTTCGAAAGTAAATAAATAAATGATGATTAAATTTAAAAAAAAAAACTAAAAATGATTTAAAAATTATAAAAGAAGAAAATATGTTTGTTTGTTTATTAAAAGTTTTAATTTGTTAATTCATTTAATTAAAGTTAAATTAAGTTAGAGAATATATTAAATATGGATGAGTGTATAATAAAATTTTTACATTTTTAAAAGTTGATGATGTGACATTATATTATCGGTACCTAAAAACTATATATTTTAGGATCATCCAAATATAATTTATTCTCAAATTTATATATATTTCAAAATCTTATTGGCTTTTATATATTTTCTAATTGTACATATTCTTATAAATTTATATTTTATATATATTTTTAAAATAATACTAACCTAAAAACTGATATTTTAGAAAAAAAATTTAAAAATATATAGACTTACTAAAAAACACATCTAGAAAGAATCTAGACATATGGTTGTCCAAATTCAAATGTCTCTAGTCAATCATTTGTCTAAGTCCATTCTTACTGTGAAAAAATATACTTTTTTAATTAATTATATTTTTAAAGAAATTTTAATTTCTTTAATTATGTTTGCAATGCGTTATACTAAGAAGATGTTGAAAGATCTTATCCAGTACATAGGAGAGATGATAACGATAATAATGTAAAGGTGAATAAACCTTCGCCAGTGTCGGACCTTAAGTAGAAAGCGAAAATTAAAAAAAAATTGGAAATTAAATGAGGCCATTAGGGAATGTAACCTAAAATCAAGGAAATCCTATCGAGGAAGGAATAGCCAACTCAAGTAAATGTTATTGAAAATGTTGAAATCTAACGGTTGCTAATTACTTTTAAATCAAGTGATGAAAGGAAGTGCCTGACTACAGTGACCACTTTAGATGTCACTGCGATAAATAAGTGAACAATAAACATATAAGATTGTTTACACAGTTTAGTTTCCTTATGTTTGCGGAGCTTAGCTCAATGAGTTCCACTATCTTTAATCTACAATAGAACAAATGAATCAAGCTCTACCACTTATTTTTATACCTGAAGGTTTGAACACTTACCTCTAAATCCTCCCCTAGGTATTTAGGCTATAAATATAAATTTTCTACACTTCAAATTCCCTCATAAAATATGTTCCTCAATGAATAATAAAGTGCTCTTTATACTCTCTTACAAAACTCATACAAATCTCTCAAAATATAAAACTTTTCGAGACTTACTGACATACTAGAGACTAATTACAACCCAACCCCTTAATAATAACAACTATAAAATAGCAAAAGCAATATTCTAATAAAGATCAATGTAAAGTGAGTCGTTGGAGATTTGTTCTTCAAGAAAGTCTTCAATATAATTGTAGCGACGTAAAAATTTTAGCTTTCGGTCGCTAATTGTGGCGATCTAGTGAAAAAGTTTGAAAACTGAAGTTCGATTTGGAAATAAAAAGGGAGTCGCCACTGATCCTTTTTTCTAGGTGTGATCGGACACCTATTAGATTTTTTTTTTTAAAACGAGGAAAAGGCCGAGTTTAGGTCTACTTTCGGGAGTCGGTTACGCGCGAGGAAGGTATTAGCACCCTCACGACGCCCAAAATTGGTATCTCATAAACACATGTTGTCTTAATTTTCAAAAATACGAATTCAATGTAAAATTTAGTTGTGATCCGATTAAAAAGACGAGAAATTTTAGTTTATTTCAGTTTTTGAGAAGGGTATATCGCTTTAACACGAGTCAATTGACATTCACCCAACATAGCGATGAACTCGATGACTTAATGTTAAATCGATATGTTGCCTTGATTGTTGAAATTAATTAGAAAACATGAATGGGGTTGAAATACTGTAAAGCAAATTGGAATAATCAAATGGAACAATTAAAACATTATTTTGAAGCAAATATCGTAATATGGCAGTAATGTTAAAGATACTAACAATACATGCAAACTTAAATACAATCACATTATAAAATACGAGCATGTAAAGAATATACATATGTAAAATGATATCAAGAATATGTACATAAAAGTACATATATAGATATGATGATATTATAAATATATTATTTATATTAATTGAACTATACATGAAATGATGAGAATAATGAGTATTAAAAATGAATAATATGATATACGAAAATAATACAAATAAAGAGTATATGTACATATATATATATATAATAAAACATGGGTACTTATTATGAAGTATAATAATATATATGTAGTATGGTATTAAAAACATAAAAATATAATACTAAAATATACATTTAATATATATGAAAAATATGAATATAATACAATATATGTAATATAATATAATAATATAATAATATAATATTAAAAACATGATACTAAAAGCATATATACATAATAGCATGAAAAATATATATATACATGTATATAGTATAGTAATAAAATACTTACATATTGTATACATAACATAAATATTAATAATGTTGAAAACTTATTAATAAGATTACATAAATATATTATAAAAATGTATGTAATATATGTATATTAGAAATAATGATAGGAACTATAATAATAATTTATTAATAATAAATAATAAAAATAATAGCAAAAATAAGAATGATAATCATGAGAATAATGTAAATAATATAAAAAAATAAAAATAAAAATAAAATAGCAAAGATAACACGAAAATAAACTTGAAATTAAAAAAGGACTAAATTTGAAACGGAAATGAAGTTTTGGGCGAATTTTGAAAGAAAATAAAGAAGAAGGGACTTATTAGAACACGCGTTAAACTGTGGGGGATTAAATAAGCAATATTTCAAACTTTCCAAAACGCTGCGCATACACGAGGGATTAAATCATAAAATGCAACACACTTTTGGGCCAAATTAAAAATAGCGAAAACTTGACTGTGAAATAACAAAAATGCGGAAGGGCCAAACGCGCAATTTGCCCTTCCGCTAAAAAAACACGCGGATCCTTGCGGTTTGCGGGTCGGGTCGACCCGACCCTGGGTGAAACGACGCCGTTTCAGCACTTAAGTGCAGGGTCCAAAACGGCGCCGTTCCAGACCCCTGTATAAACTAAAAAATGTTGAAAAAAAATCATTTGAAACAGATGAGGGGAAAAAAAAAAGAAAAAAAAAGAGAGAGGGGAAAAGAGAGAGGGGAGAGGGAAAGGTCCGACCAGGGGCCGATCGATCGTCGTCGTACGATCATCTGGACCGCCGTCACTGCTGCCACCGCACCACCGTGCACTGGGTATTAAAAGGTTAGATTTTTATTTTTTTTCTTTTTTTTAAATTTCGTATTATATTGTTATGTATTTAGTGTGTTTTTTAATATGTGTGTGTGTGTGTGAGAATGAACCTAAAACAGTAACTAAAAATATAAACAAAATCACCTTAAGGTTTTTCACACCTTTTGATTCTTCGATCTCTGATATTGCCTTTGATTCGATGCTATTCTTGCATTCAATATCGATTTTTGTTGTTAATTTTTGTTCAAGAATTGAATCTTTTTCTTTTGTTCCTTTTTTAATAAACTGCCCAGAGAGCTTACATTTGTTTAAACTTGGCCTTTTATAGCTTTTTACAATATCTTAATCTACTGCTTGCGTGTTTGATTGCTTGTGCAGGTGGCCGGTGGAGGTGACTGCGGGGCAGGTGGCGCCAGGGGATGGGGGCGTGCTGCAAACTGGTGTCAGAAGCAAGTGGCCAAAGGGTAGGTGGCTGAGTCGGCAGCAGATAGGTTTAGGAAGACTAGGGTTTTTTTTTATTTTGGGCTAAGGTAGTTAGGGTGTTGGGCTTGAAGTGTAAATGGGTTTAATTTAGGGTTAATGTAATGGGTTTAATTTGTATTGGATTTGGGTTAGTTTGGGCTGAGGGTGTAATTTGGGTTTGATTTAGGGTTAATGTAAATGGGTTAGGCTTAGTGGGCTTGTGGGATTGTAAAAGGGTTTAGGGGTAAGTTTAATTTAAATGGGCCCTTGTAATAGTTGGCCAAAATTGGCCTACAACAGCTGCCCCTCTTTGCTTATTGTCGTATAACGGGAATAGAGCAAAGATATAATGAAAGGCCAATTTTGCCCCGTCTTGCCGAGTCTTTGACTTCTTTAGTGCTCTTCTTATCCAGGTAGTCTCTTTCTAGTCCATCGCATCTTGTAGCTTTGGTTCAATCCACTGCAACTTTCTGATATATGCCTTGTAAATTCAATCTTCTTCAATGTGGCTTCAAGGATATGAGATTTGTGGCTTCGATCTACTTCACTTGTAGCTTCAGAAAGATAAAATCTACAGCTTCGATCCACTTTTCTATGGCTTCAGTGAGATGAGGTTTGTGATCTTCTCTTCTGTGACTCTAAAAGGCAAGCTTTGATATCTTCGATCGGCTCCACTACAACTTCAGAGGGACGAGACTTGCAACTTTGACCTACTCCACTGCAACTTCAGGGGATCCAAATCTAGTGTCTTCCATCAGCTTCAATCTTTATTCTTGTTCGGCATGTGATCTTGAGCTCAACTCATTTCTCGCAATATGAATTGATTCTTTAAACACAAACAATAAAAACAAAAATTGAAAATACCTCAGCATGTGAACTGAGGCTCAACTCACTTCTCGCAATGTGGGTTGATTTCTGAAACATAGAAATTAAAAGGTTCAACTCACCTCTCGCAATATGAGTCGATTTCTTTGATAAATAGAAATTGAAAACAGAGGTTAAAAAGACTCAACTCACTTCTTGCCATATGGGTTAATTTTTGACAAAAGAAATTAAAAGCAGAAATTAAAAGGCTCAACTCACCTCTCGCAATATGAGTTGATCCTTGAAAAACATAAATTGAAGACAGAAATTTAAAATACCTCAGCTTGCCCTGAGGCTCAACCCACCTCTCGCAATATGAGTTGAAAATAAAACACAAAAATTGAAAATACCTCAGCGTGCCCCGAGGCTCAACTCATTTCTCGCAATATAAGTTGATTTTTTGAAACATAAATTGAAATTACCTCAACGTGTCTTGAGGTTCAACTCACCTCTCGCAATATGAGTTGATTTTTTAAAAAAACATAAATTGAAATTACCTCAACGTGTCTTGAGGCTCAACTCACCTCTTGTAATATGAGTTGATTTTTGAAAAACAGGAATGGAAATTACCTCAACGTGTCTTGAGGCTTAACTCACCTCTCGCATTATGAGTTGATTTTTGAAACATAAATTGAAATTACCTCAACGTGTCTTGAGGCTCAACTCACCTCTCGCAATATGAGTTGATTTTTTTAAAAAACATAAATTGAAATTACCTCAACGTGTCTTGAGGCTCAACTCACCTCTCGCAATATGAGTTGATTTTTGAAAAACATAAATTGAAATTACCTCAGCGTGTCTTGAGGCTCAACTCACCTCTCGCAATATGAGTTGATTTTTGAAAAACAGGAATGGAAATTACCTCAACGTGGCTTGAGGCTCAACTCACCTCTCGCATAATGAGTTGATTTTTGAAACATAAATTGAAATTACCTCAACGTGTCTTGAGGCTCAACTCACCTCTCGCAATATGAGTTGATTTTTGAAAAACATAAATTGAAATTACCTCAGCGTGTCTTGAGGCTCAACTCATCTCTCGCAATATGAGTTGATTTTCCTTGAAAGGCATGAATTAAAAGCATCAAAATGCCAAAACCTGTCCTTTGGTAGAACTCAGGTGTCTTTTTACTTGATTCAATGCGACTCTCTTCCAGATTTCTTGCTCTGCTGGAGTACCTGTATATGCCATGCATGAGGTTATCATGATATGCACATGTTTGTCTTAAATGCCTTTATGTCTACATGATTATGCAGTGCTCCTTAAGCATGTTTGTCGCTTGTCCTTTTTGGTCACGAATTTTCATGATCTGCGTTCGTTGCTTTGGCTCTTGACTTCCTTTTTAAGCCATGTACCCGTTTTCAAGCTTTATAAATAATCGACATTTCTCGGATATCACTCTTTTACCTCTGGTTGAACTCTATTCTTGCCTTAAAGCTCTTGTGCTTATCAAATTTTCATCCAAGTAATGCTTAACATTTCTTTTGTTTAGAGCATGTCATTTCACCATTTATCATGTAAATAAACACATAATGAGATGCATGAAAAAGGTCAAGTAGGGACAAAAATGATATCTCATATTCATTTATTTCAAGTGTGGCAAACAGAGGAAGTTAACCAATGAGAGTAAAAAATGTCAAAAAGAAAGAAAGGATCGTATTCAACGGATACAAATGCTCTAGATATTCAACACATGAACTCTTCCACGTTCCTCAATCAAGAATCTTTTCGAGTCTGGCTCCTTGCGTAGAAGATTTTGAGCTTTCAGAGATGCTTCAAATACTGTAGTCTCACTGTTTGTCGTACGGTTTAAAACACATTGCCTTGTAAGCCGAATGTTTGCTTCATTAGAATGCCCTCTCGGGTTTTCATCCTAATCTTTTGTGTTTAATCAAAGCGCCCTTTTCGGGTTTTCGCTCTGATCCCCTTTTTTTTTTTTTTAAAGATGCCTTTTTCGGGTTTTCATCTTGACTTTCTTTTTTTTTTTTAAGCATAGTACTTCTTCACCGCATCTGAGTTCACTGGATTCGGTAGCTTCTGCCATCCATCTCGGTAAGGATCAAAGCTCCTCCTGAGAATACCTTCTTTACGACGTATGGTCCTTCCCAATTTGGTGCTCATTTTCCTCGCAGGTCTTTTTGTATTGGGAGAATCTTTCTTAGCACGAGTTCTCCTTCATGGAATTCTCTTGGCCGTACCTTCTTGTCATGGGCCGCAATCATCATTTTCTGGTACATCTGCCCGTGACAAATTGCCCTTAGACACTTTTCTTCGATGAGGTTCAACTGATCATATCGAGCTCGAACCCATTCTGCTTCTTCTAACTTTGATTCCATTAAGACTCGCAGAGAGGGGATCTCAACCTCGATAGGTAGCACAGCTTCCATTCCATATACTAGAGAGAAAGGAGTTGCTCCCGTAGATGTTCGCACAGATGTGCGATATGCAAACAAAGCAAATGGAAGTTTTTCGTGCCAATCTTTATACGTCTCAGTCATTTTCCCAATGATCCTCTTAATGTTCTTGTTAGCTGCTTCAACAGCCCCGTTCATCTTTGGGCGATAGGGCGAAGAGTTATGATGCTTTATTTGGAACTGCTCACACACTTCTTTCATCATTTTATTGTTCAGATTCGTGACATTATCTGAAATGATTCTTTCAGGCAAGCCATACCGGCAAATGATTTCATTTTTCAAAAACCTGCAAACTACAGTCCTCGTCACATTGGCAAACGAAGCGGCTTCTATCCATTTTGTGAAGTAATCGATAATCACAAAAATGAATTGATGTCCATTTGATGCTTTTGGAGAAATTGGCCCTATAACATCCATGCCCCACATAGAAAAAGGCCACGGAGAAGTCATGACATGGAGGGGCGCAGGGGCTACATGAATTTTATCGCCATAGATTTGACATTTGTGGCATTTTCTGGCAAAATTGATGCAGTCACTTTCCATTGTCAGCCAATAATAACCGAGTCTTATGATCTTTCTGGCCATATTGAAACCATTGGCATGTGTTCCGCAGATTCCCTCATGGACCTCTGCGAGTATTTTTTTAGCTTCAACATCATCCACACATCTCAAGAGCATCTGATCTTTTCCTTTTTTGTACAGGATGTCCCCGTTAAGAATAAATCCAGCTACCATTCTTCTGATTGTTCTTTTGTCGTTCTCGTTCGCTTGTTTAGGATACCTTTGATTCTTGACATATTCTAATATATCATGGAACCATGGACGTCCATCTGCTTCTTTCTCAATACTACAACAGTGTGCAGGGACCTCGTATATGCTCATTTTGAGGGGCATTATTTCTGCTTCTTTACTTGCTTTAAACATTGAAGCCAAAGTGGCCAGGGCATCAGCTAATTGGTTTTCTTCTCGTGGGAAGTAATGAAAAGTTATTTCTTTGAATTCCTTGATCAATTCGGCCACTAAATCATCAGATTTGATCAATTTTGGATCCCTCACTTCCCACTCTCCACGGATCTGGTAAACTACTAGAGCTGAGTCTCCGTAAACCTCTAGGATTTTAATGTCTCGATCAATAGCTGCACGAAGCCCCATGATACAAGCATCATATTCTGCGATATTATTGGTACAAAAGAAGTTCAGTCTTGCAGTGAACGGACAATGATTCCCCTCTGGTGATACCAGGATGGCTCCGATTCCATGCCCCAAAGCGTTCGACGCACCATCAAAACACATCTCCCATGACTTCTCTTTTGAGGACTCGGATTCCATTTCTGCGATGCACATTAAGTCTTCGTCTGGGAAATCGTCTTAACGGCTCATATTCTTCTGTCGTTCGAGTTGCCAGAAAGTCGGCTATTGCACTTCCTTTTATCGATTTTTGGCTCACATAGGCAATTTCATATTCCGAAAGGAGAATTTGCCATCGTGCCATTCTTCCTGATAGTGCCGGCGATTCCATCATGTATTTTATCGGGTCCAACTTTGAAATCAACCATGTCGTATGGTACAACATGTATTGTCTGAGTCTCCGAGCTACCCAAACTAGAGCGCAACAAAATTTTTCAATGGACGAATACTTTGCCTCATATTCAGTGAACTTTTTGCTGAGGTAGTAGATCGCCTTCTCTTTCTTTCCCGTCTCGTCGTGTTGCCCCAGTACACAACCCATTGAATTTTCGAACACAGTCAAATACAAAATTAATGGTCTTCCCGGAGTTGGCGGTACTAGCACTGGAGGACTAGACAAATATTGCTTTATCTTATCAAAGGCCAACTGGCATTCCTCATTCCATTCTTCCGGGTTATGTTTTCGAAGAAGCCGAAAGATTGGGTCACATTGGTTGGTAAGTTGAGCGATAAATCGGGTGATGTAGTTTAATCTCCCTAAGAATCCTCTAACTTCCTTTTGCGTGCGTGGGGGTGGTAACTCTTGGATGGCTCTTATTTTATCTGGATCTACCTCGATGCCTCTTTCACTGACAATGAAGCCTAGCAACTTTCCTGAGGTAGCCCCAAACGTACATTTGGCTGGATTGAGCTTTAACTGGAACTTTCTCAGCCTGTCAAACAACTTCTTGAGATTCACTATATGCTCTTCTTCCCCTCGGGATTTAGCAATCATATCATCGACGTAGACCTCTATTTCTTTATGCATCATGTCATGGAATAACATTACCATAGCCCTCTGATATATTGCCCCGGCATTCTTTAACCCGAATGGCATCACCTTGTAGCAGAACGTTCCCCATATTGTTATGAAGGTAGTTTTCTCCATATCCTCAGGGGCCATCTTGATCTGATTATACCCCGAGAATCCATCCATGAAAGAAAACAACGAATGTTTTGCTGTGTTATCTACCAACGTATCAATATGTGGCAAGGGAAAATTATCTTTTGGGCTTGCTCGATTCAGGTCATGGTAATCCACGCATATTCGTACTTTGCCATCTTTCTTTGGTACCGGGACTATGTTAGCCACCCATTCTGGATATTTGGAGGCTTGTAGGAAGCCAGCATCAAATTGCTTCTTGACTTCCTCTTTTATTTTCAACAACATTTCGGGTCTCATCCGTCTTAATTTTTGCTGGATGGGCTTGTATTCTAGCTTTAATGGGAGCTTATGGACCACTAAATCTTCATCTAGCCCTGGCATGTCCTGGTATGACCATGCGAAAACATCCTTGTACTCGTGGAGTAAAGTGATCAAATTATACCTGGTGCTCTCCGAAATAGAAGTCCCGATATTCACTTCTTGTTTCCTTTCTTCAGTACCCAAATTTATTATTTCCACAGATTCTTCATGAGGCACAATCTGTTTACCCTCTTGTTCCACCATTCTTAACAATTCAGGAGACGAGACGTAATCTTCAACATTTTCTTCAGCTTCAAATTCTCCTAAACAAACAGCCTTCTCAAAATCAATTTCAAGACTCGTAACGGGTTTGTTCATGTCATCGATATCTGAGCACCTGAAAGTTGAATGGAAGAGGAAACTATAGAGGGGCATCCAAGTATTGGAAACAACAGACAAAAATGTTATGGCATGGAATGTGGCAAATGTAAGGATAGGCTATGAAATGAGAAAATGATCATGAAATTAGCGATAATGCGAAAAAAAACCGTGACAAAATGCATCTTCATTGATATTCATTTGAATGATAAAGAGCGAATGCACGCTCTTACAAAAGAATTCTATTATATCTAAGGACACAATAGAAGTTAATGTTTGGTATTACTCTGAAGACTTATAAACTACAAGAAGCTCCTCGGCAGTCCAATTGTTCAACATGAAACCAGGAGGGCAAGGGCGTATCCTTGAGACATCTTTACTTGCACCAGCCCCTTTGTCAATGACATTTATACTGACATTCTGAAAACCCCTTTCAATTAACCCCAGCATGTTTCGTGGATCATCTTGTCCAGGGTATATCATTCCCGCAGATGTAAATGTTTTTGACAAAGGAAGGTATTCTATTGGCTCCCATTCTGGTTCTCGGCCCAAAGTTCTTGCAATCCTTCTTTCCTGATCTTTCTTCCACTGTCTTCTTCTTTGACGCATGTCAGGCTGGAACCCCAAACCGTACCGGGCCTTGTGGTGCACTGGTTTTAAAGCCCTGACTATTCTTTGCAGATATCTACCTAAACCTCTTCTTGCTCGAGCTCCCCTTCCTACGGTCAACTTGACACCCATTCTGGTATTTCTCGACAGTTTCGGCACTGGAATTCTGTTTCCCTTAGCAACAAAAGTGGCATTGACAAATTCGAGGGATCGGAAGGAACATTTCACTGCATCTTTGCTTACTTCAAGATATGGCGCCTCTGCAGAGATAGATGCGACAATGTCTTCTTCTCCCTCAACTGTGACCAGACAGCCATCTATGATAAATTTCATTTTTTGGTGGAGGGATGATGGGACCGCTCCAGCAGAATGGATCCAGGGTCTCCCCAAAAGGCAGTTATAAGAGGGTGTAATGTCCATGACTTGGAACTCGACATCATAAATGTAAGGGCCCACTTCTAGAGGGATCTCAATCTTTCCCATAACTTCACGCCTCGTCCCATCGAATGCCCTTACTGTAGAATGACAGGGCCTTAAGTAAGACAAATCCATCGGTATTCTGGAAAGTGTGGCCAATGGCATAACATTTAATGCTGACCCATTATCAATGAGCACGTTCGGTATTATGTAGCCCTTGCAGCGAGTCGTGATATGCAGTGCTTTCACCGAGCCTCTACCGTTTGGCGGTATCTCATCATCACTAAAAGAGATGAAATTGTCCGCATTCAAATTGTTTACCCACCTATCAAGCTTTTCAACAGATATGTTGTTGGCCACATAAGCTTGATTTAACACTTTCAATAAAGCATTCCGGTGTGGCTCTGAATTTAACAGTAGAGATAAAACTGAGATTCGCGCTGGGTGCTTGCTCAATTGTTCCACCACACTATACTCACTGTGCTTGATAAACTTCAAGAATTCCTAAGCTTCTTCCTCATTCACAGGCTTTTTAGTTTCTTGCACGGGTGGAATTTCTTGCTCGACTTCGACTTCGTGCATTACTGCCTTCCCTTTTTGCTTCAAGTCACTACTTTTCTTTACTGGTTCAATTTCTTTGGAATAACACCGCCCACTGCGGGTAAAATGGCCTACCTCTCCAACATCTCCAGTTATAGCTTCAGACTTTTCACTTTCAGGTACGACGATATTGACATCGCATCCACCGCATCTTGCTTTATTGTCCTTATAAGGAAGGAGATGGTACTTCGATTATCACTTTTGGTTTTACCGGCTCCTTCTTCGCGTCATAATAAATTATTAACGGTCGATCAGCGCTATAAGGGGGACCTGATGATTGATTGTCAGAGGTACATATTTCTCTACTATCGGCCTCTTTGGCTTTACAAAAAATCCCGATCTCCTTGTTATCCATCATATTTTGCAATAATCTTCTGAATTCGTCACAGGACTGAATGTCGTACCCTTCGATGCCATGGAACTCGCAAAAACTATGACTCTTTGCATCCTTTCCCTCGAATGCTCCGTTAAAACGACAAAGCAACCCTCTTTCAGCTAGTACCTCCCAGATTCTCTGCAGAGGTGTTTTCACTTCAGAAACACATCTTCTACTTTGTCGTTTATTCTCCTCTCCTACTGCACTCACATTCTCTTCGATGTGGTTTGGAAATGGGTTTCCGGCCGTGCTGCTAGTACCATCAAATCGCAAAATACCCGCATCGATGAGCCCTTGAACTCTCCTTTTGAAAGCCAGACAGTTCTCAGTAGAATGCCCCTGGTTCCCCGCATGGTATGCACAACTAGCGTTTGGATCGTACTATTTTAGGTATGGAGGTTTAAGGGGTGCCATGTAGTGGGGAGAGATCAGTTTTTTCTCTAAGAGCTTTGGGTATAGCTCCCCATATGACACAGGGATGGGAGTAAATTGAGGCCTCTCGGGATTAGGCCTTGTTGGCCTTGATTCATTTCTGGGTTGGTTTTGAACGGGTGCAGTGTTTTGTGAAAAAGTGGTGACGGGTCTTTGGTTGTTCATGGCGTATACGAGGTAGGAGGGAGGTGGTATTTGGTAGTAAGGGGTTTGAGGAGGATAATGGAAATTTGAAGGTGGATAATTTCGGGGTCGATGTTAGTTTGGATATGGATTAGAGGCATAGCGGTTTCCCATCCCGACCATGTGGGTTTCTGGTTCCTTCTTTTTCATAGGCGCTGCCCTTTTCGAACCCTCTGAACCTTCCATTCTGCCGCTCTTTACGCCATTCTCTATGAGCTCACTAGATATTACAATATCTGCAAACTCCTTCGTGGCACTTCCCACTAATTTGTCATAAAACGGCGCCTTTAAGGTGTTGATAAAGAGAACGGTTATCTCCGTTTTTGTTAGTGGGGTTCTACTTGGGCTGAGACGTCTCTCCATCTCTGCGCATACTGTCTAAAAGTCTCTGACGGCTTTTTCTCCATCAATTGTAAGGTCATCCGGTCTGGCACCATGTCTGATACATGCTTGTATTGCTCACAGAATGCAGACGCCAAGTCTTTCCAGGATCTAATCTTTTCCCTGCTAAGTTGGTTGTACCAACGAATGGCTGACCCTGTTAGACTATCTTGGAAGCAATGTATAAGTAACTTATCCTCGTTCATGTAACCAGTCATTTTTCGACAGAACATGATGAGATGTGCTTTTGGGCACCTTATCCCATCATACTTCTCAAAATTAGGCACCTTGAACTTCGGAGGCAAAATTAGATCAGGTACCAGACTGAGTTCCTTGGCACCTAGTGCGGAGAAGACTTCAGTGCCTTCTATTGCTTTAAGTCTTTCCTCTAGACTTCTATATTTTGCATCATGATTATCCAATTTTAACTTGGCTACCTCTGCTGGGTCATCTAGATCTGGAACTAGTGGATCAGTAGGACTAGCCCCAAGGTTTGACGCGAATATTCCTTGCCCCAAATTAGTGGGTGGAGTAGGCGGCATAGGTCGATGTTCCAAGCCTGTGGGTTCCCCTTGAGTATACCCTCTCTGTGTTGTATATGCGGGTGGTGGAGTGAATCCCGGGGGATAGAGTGGATCCTGATCATGGTGAATTCTTGATTGAGGTTCCATAACATCGGGGTTCTGCATGGGTCCTTTTCCTTTGACCAAAGTTGTCATCATCTCCATCATTTTGGCCATCTGATCTCTTTGCTCAAGTGATTCCTCTCTAGATCTTACCATTAGATCTCTCGTCTCTTGTTGCGATTTGGCCAGTTGCTCTTGTAATTCCTTTTGAGCCCTTTCCATCCTTTCGATTCTCTCATTGAACTCAGCTTCCATTGTCCTAGTTTGTCGACGTGTTCTCAGATAAATGTCGTGATTCCAGTCTTGAAGTCTTGCAATCATGATTATATGGTTCTTTAGTTTGGTGGATGATTATGGTGATATGTACATGCGATGAATGAATGAATGAGTATATGAATGGATGAATGTCCAAAGAAATAAACGATGCATAAATGTTAGTTATGAGTAAATATGCAAGAATTTGGTGTTGATTTCAAGATAGCCCCATATGTAGGCATTTCATTTATCAGAAGAGTACGTTACAAAAAGTTTTTATTTTCCAACAAGCACACAAATTTCTAGCCACATTGCCTTGTTTCTTCACTTGCTCTAAAAACTCGATATACTTGATCTTTGGCTCGGAGGAATTGGCAATCGAGAACTTCAGCTTCATCTGATAATTGAACAACTTGCATAGCCGCTTTACGAATTTCATTGATCAAGAAGTCGAGTTGCCTTTCTTTTTCTTGGAGAGTTCCTTCATACGCGTGCATGTCCCTATCGTACTGATCATTCTTTTCTTCTAGAGCCTTCAGGAGGTTATCTAATTGTTGTTGACGAGATTGTAGCATATTTTCTAAATCTCGTACTCTCCTTTTTAATTCTTGATGTTCAGACTGACTATTCACAAATTCTGCAGTCACCATTTCATACTCGGCATTCTTCCTTCTTAACTCTATTGCAGCGCGCGCGGCCTTTTCCTCTTCTTTCTTTGCTTTTCCCTTCCAAAATTCCATTCCTCCTTTGATGTTGCTAATTTCTTCTTTCCACTCTGCTGTCGACTTGCCCAATCCACTATTCTTTATAGTGTTTCTTAATTTCTTGTTTTCCAAATGAAGGTCCCTTAAGTCGTTTCTCACGATCTCGGCCTCCCTTTGTACTTTTTCAGTTCTGGACCTTTCAACCTGAACTTCAATCTTCAACTGATAGTTTTCTTCTTGAAGGGTACTGAGGTCCCTAGACATCTTAGCTTTTTCTCGCTCGAATTCTTGTCTAGCTATGTCCAACTCAGATGGCATTTCCTTCAAAAAAGGATTCTGGGCAGTGTAATTTGTTGATGAGATTTGCTGACTATTTACCCGTTGCTTTCTCCATAGGTCATAGTCTTGGGTAAGGGTATCAGCATACAAGGCTAATTCCATGAAATGAATTTCCTTCCAAGACTTTGCAATGTCTCGGACTCTCTTCATATATCCCTCACCCGCGAAAGCGAACTCGAATTGTGCTAATCCTCCAGTTGCGGGTAAGAATTGTCGCGAAGAAAATTGCCTTTGGACTAGTAGCGGAGCATATCCAACTCCTCCCCATAATCCGAGTAAAGGTACCCAATCTTGGCTTCCACATTTGTATAGCAGAACTGAAGGACGGATCTAGGGTGCCCTCCACGTTATATCCTCGGCGCGAAGATTCTGAAAAACTGATACCCAATGTTGCTCGGTGACTTCTTTCAGCCATTCTTTCTTGAGGTAAGCTTCTAGCGGGGCGAATGTTTTTGAAAACATGTGGAATGGAGTGTGCTCTCCTTTCCAAAAATGACTCAAAATCCAAACATTGAGCAGCTGTGCACATCCGATAAATCGTCCCTTTCCAACCCTTCGACAAGTACTCAGGGACCTGAATGTCTTGGCTAAAATGGTCGGGACAGGGTTGACTCTTTGTTTTAACCTTTCGAAGAAATCAACTACTGCAACTTCAAGATGTCTGAGAACTTTCGGGAAAATGACCAAACCGTAAATGGCCAAAGCGAATAGATTTACTCTCTTCAATATGTCAGGATGGTTCAGAACCAATTCCCGTAGGCCAGACCACGGAATGCAAATGGTCTCATTCTTCTTTTTTATTTATTTTTCGGCCCATGCATCAGTCATGTCTGTCAGTCTTACTAATTTTTTCTTGAAGGTCATTGGCTTAGGCTCCTTCACGTATATCTTGCCGAATTACACATTGTCGATGCGGAGTAAAGCAGCATACTCTTCTATGGTTGGAGTCATGTCCTCTTGATTAAAGGTGAAGCACTGATAAGCTGGGTTCCAAAATCGAACCATGGCTTGAATCAACTGTTCGTCCACACGGATGGTGATCAAGTGAGCTATGTCTCCATACCTCTCAGCGAAAATGCCCTTAGTGTCTGAATCCCACTGATTCCAAATTCGCACCAAATCTTCGAGGTTATTTTGGCGAACATTCACAGTTATTTGTTCGGGCAAATTGGCAGCACACCCTTCTACTAGACTATCCCCCTTATCTCTCTGAGTCTTTAGAGACCAGTCCCGAACCACGGCATTCTTCTCGGTTATTTGTGTAATTGACTCCTCCATCAGAAACCCGTTCTTTGGCAACTAACCTTTAATCAACACCTTCCTAATGTGATGCCTATGATGCACGATGAAAATAAAAATAAAAACAAACAAACTTGGTTAGTAAACACAACACATATGGTTTGAGAAACAAATTAAACTACCCAATCCAAATCTCTTTGTATGAACAATGTAAATGAAAGGCAAAAAGGCATTATCCCCGTGTACTTATTTTGGTGACTATAAGCGGACAGAGGTTCGGTATGGCTCTAATTGGATGGCTCGTATGGCTCATTATATGTGGGTTTTGGTTCTAGATAGGTACTCGAATTGCCTGTACTATCATCTGTTAAGACTAGTACGGAGCCTCGGTCATAGCCCATCACAGGCTCACGAGTTCAATTCGAGGGATTACATTTACTTATGCCTATGCGGAGGGACAAGTTAACTCACGAAAGCATAAGTCATATGTAACCCGAAAGTATTCACTAGCTTTGTGCGGAGGGACGAGTTAACTCACGGCTAGCGTAGCGTTTACTTTCACTTAAACGGACGGAGCCCGGGTATAGAGCTCATGTTATGCAAAATGCAAGTACACAGTGTGTGGGGAAAAACTCATAAACCTTTATGTTTTTATTTAAAGAAACTAAACCAAAATTAAAAACATGAAAATTGAAAACTGAAAAACAAGCAAATAACAAGTTAGAAGAAACATGACGCAAATGCATGAAATTTTGAAAACAAGATTTCGGATCACGACCATATATTTACTTGAACAAGGAAATTTAAAAATTTTGACAAAACGTGTTTAATTCAACTCGACTCTCAAAACCGTGTCCCCAGCGGAGTCGCCAGCTGTAGCGACGTAAAAATTTTAGCTTTCGGTCGCTAATTGTGGCGATCTAGTGAAAAAGTTTGAAAACTGAAGTTCGATTTGGAAATAAAAAGGGAGTCACCACCGATCCTTTTTTCTAGGTGTGATCGGACACCTATTAGATTTTTTTTAAAACGAGGAAAAGGCCGAGTTTAGGTCTACTTTAAAGCCAGAGAAAAATTAGGGTTCGGGAGTCGGTTACGCGCAAGGAAGGTATTAGCACCCTCGCGACGCCCAAAATTAGTATCTCATAAACACATGTTGTCTTAATTTTCAAAAATACGAATTCAATGTAAAATTTAGTTGTGATCCGATTAAAAAGATGAGAAATTTTAGTTTATTTCGGTTTTTGAGAAGGGTATATCGCTTTAACACGAGTCAATTGACATTCACCCAACATAGCGATGAACTCGATGACTTAATGTTAAATCGATATGTTGCCTTGATTATTGAAATTAATTAGAAAACATGAATGGGGTTGAAATACTGTAAAGCAAATTGGAATAATCAAATGGAACAATTAAAACATTATTTTGAAGCGAATATCGTAATATGGCAGTAATGTTAAAGATACTAACAATACATGCAAACTTAAATACAATCACATTATAAAATACGAGCATGTAAAGAATATACATATGTAAAATGATATCAAGAATATGTACATAAAAGTACATATATAGATATGATGATATTATAAATATATTATTTATATTAATTGAACTATACATGAAATGATGAGAATAATGAGTATTAAAAATGAATAATATGATATACGAAAATAATACAAATAAAGAGTATATGTACATATATATATATATAAAATAAAACATGGGTACTTATTATGAAGTATAGTAATATATATGTAGTATGGTATTAAAAACATAAAAATATAATACTAAAATATACATTTAATATATATGAAAAATATGAATATAATACAATATATGTAATATAATATAATAATATAATAATATAACATTAAAAACATGATACTAAAAGCATATATACATAATAGCATGAAAAATATATATATACATGTATATAGTATAGTAATAAAATACTTACATATTGTATATATAACATAAATATTAATAATGTTGAAAACTTATTAATAAGATTACATAAATATATTATAAAAATGTATGTAATATATGTATATTAGAAATAATGATAGGAACTATAATAATAATTTATTAATAATAAATAATAAAAATAACAGCAAAAATAAGAATGATAATCATGAGAATAATGTAAATAATATAAAAAAATAAAAATAAAAATAAAATAGCAAAGATAACACGAAAATAAACTTGAAATTAAAAAAGGACTAAATTTGAAATGAAAATGAAGTTTTGGGCGAATTTTGAAAGAAAATAAAGAAAAAGGGACTTATTAGAACACGCGTTAAACTGTGGGGAATTAAATAAGCAATATTTCAAACTTTCCAAAACGCTGCGCATACACGAGGGATTAAATCATAAAATGCAACACACTTTTGGGCCAAATTAAAAATAGCGAAAACTTGATTGTGAAATAACAAAAATGCGGAAGGGCCAAACGTGCAATTTGCCCTTCCGCTAAAAAAACACGCGGATCCTTGCGGTTTGTGGGTCGGGTCGACCCGACCCTGGGTGAAACGACGCCGCTTTCAAAGACTTAAGTCAGAGTCCAAAACGGCGCCGTTCCAGACCCCTATATAAACTAAAAAATGTTGAAAAAAAATCATTTGAAACAGATGAGGGGAAAAAAAAAAGAAAAGAGAGGGGAAAAGAGAGAGGGGAGAGGGGAAAGGTCAGGCGCCAGGGTCGATCGTCACGGCCACATCGGACGGCCACCGGACCGTCCGTCCGCCACATGTGGCGCCACACTGCAGACTGTGGCGGAAAAGGTTAGATTTTTATTTTTTTTCTTTTTTTTTAAGTTTCGTATTATATTGTTATGTATTTAGTGTGTTTTTTAATATGTGTGTGTGTGTGTGAATGAACCTAAAATAGTAACTAAAAATAGAAACAAAATCACCTTAAGGTTTTTCACACCTTTTGATTCTTCGATCTCTGATATTGCCTTTGATTCGATGCTATTCTTGCATTCAATATCGACGGAGTTGTTAATTTTTTGTTCAAGAATTGAATCTTTTTCTTTTGTTCCTTTTTTAATAAACTGCCCACAGAGCTTACATTTGTTTAAACTTGGCCTTTTATAGCCTTTTACAATATCTTAATCTACTGCTTGCGTGTTTGATTGCTTGTGCAGTGGCCATGGAGGTGATCATGGGCGGTGGCGCCAGGGGATGGGGCGTCTTTTTGCAAAACCGGTGTCGAAAGCAAGTGGCCAAAGGGTAGGTGGCTGAGTCGGCAGCAAATAGGTTTAGGAAGACTAGGGTTTTTTTTGATTTTGGGCTAAAGTAGTTAGGGTGTTGGGCTTGAAGTGTAAATGGGTTTAATTTAGGGTTAATGTAATGGGTTTAATTTGTATTGGATTTGGGTTAGTTTGGGCTGAGGGTGTAATTTGGGTTTGATTTAGGGTTAATGTAAATGGGTTAGGCTTAGTGGGCTTGTGGGATTGTAAAAGGGTTTAGGGGTAGGTTTAATTTAAATGGGCCCTTGTAATAGTTGGCCAAAATTGGCCTGCAACAATAATCTCGATCGATTATCCACAATCTAATGAGTTTAACTGTTTGATTCGAACTAATCCAATCTCTAAAATTAGTTGCTTTAAATATCAAGAATTAACTTGAACAAAGAAAATTTTAAGCCACAATATAAAAATAATTACTAACTTCAGAGATCAACTTTGACAAAAAAATCCAAACCCCAATATAAAATAATTACTAAATTTAGAGCCTAACTTGAAAAAAATTCGTAAAAACAGCTACGAAGTTGAAACTCCATAATACTTTTTCTTTGATTTAATGTTTCCCAATTTCTAAATATCGATGCGGAGTTAGTCTTAACGGTAAGTTTAAAGAGAAAAATAAAAATGTTGACGTGGCAAACGCTAACTACACTCCTAGTACCGAAAAAGAGTGAAAAGAAACCGCTCCGAGTCCCATTTTCACGGGCCGGAGCCCTCACTTTATTTGTAAGACCGCCCTCGTAATCTCGATTTCTCCTCAGACCCGACAGAAAAAGGTCAAAGGCGAGACAATCTCTAGCGATCAACTATGTTCAGGCTTTACAAAGGTTTCAAGGAGCTGTTAGCTTCCTCAGCAACGGCGGCGGTGCCGTCGACAGCAGCCAAGTTTTATGCTGCTGCTGCTGCTGCGAAATCAGCCTCTCCAAAAGTGGCCCAGAAAAGTCGGAAAAAGCCGACCACTTCAAAACCCAAGACTAAAAAACCAGCTGCTCTTCGAGCCGAGACTCGACCCACTGGGATTTCTAAAGTTACCCCGGTTTCTCCTGCTTTGGGACAGTTCCTTGGAGCTCAACAGGCTTCCCGTACTGAAGCTGTTAAGCAGATCTGGTTCTATATCAAATCCCAAAACCTCCAGGTCGTCTCTCTCTATATTTCAACTGTAGTTTTTTTTCTTTTTACTATGTTAAATGGTTTTATGGTTGGTAGCTTCTTTGGTTGTCTTTGCTTTGTGTTTTTGGCCCTCTTTGGTACTGTTTTTTTTTCTGCCTTGGATCTTTGTTTTATTATCTCTGTGGTTGTTAATCATGAAGTTCAGAGCTGTTTGATGTTTATTGTTAATAGAAGCTGATTTTGTAGTGGTGGTAGGATAAGTTTTAAGATTGTTAATATGAATTTATTACAACATAAATATATTTAGAATGTTGTTCATTGGTTTTCATTGATGGGTTCTTTTGTTCATGGCTCTAAGTTTTGTGCTTTTTGAGGGGATTCAACTTGATGCTTGCATTCCCACTGTAAAAGAAGTTCTTTGTTGTTCTTGCTGTTGGCTATTTTTATTTATTTATTTTGGGTGTTTTCGATTTGTTTTTAAAGTGACGTTTATAGGAGAAAACTAGGTGTAAGTCAAGATGATACTAGAAGGTCAATATTAGTTTCTAGTGTAAGAAAGTGAAGTATTGATGAAAGGAAAGAAGGGAGTGTTTGAAAAGTGGTTTTGAAAATGTTGGATTCTATTGCCTGTGCTTAAATCGAGCCGCAGGTTACCCACCATGGCCCTTCTTCCATTTCCTGGTTTTCCGCAATCCGCATGCTAAGGTTTTGCTTGGATCTTGTATGGAAAATCTTAAGGCTGGAAAACTGGAATGGAACTTTATTATTTCTTGTGACAAATGATGTTTTCATTTACTTTCGGAGTTTCTAGAACCAAGAGGTACCCTGGTTGGATACTGGATATATCATAGGGACTAGAAAGAAAATAGAACTATATGTGATAATTAAGAATCAGTCTTTAATCTCATAGGGTGTCTTCCTTCAATTATTTGTTAGATCCTAGAGAAGGCCAAACAAATTAAAAGGAGTAGTGCTCGTTGTCCTTTGGACTAAACATGCAGTCCTTGAGACCGAGGCAGAGAGCAATAGATGCTTACACTAGGCAACATTTTCACCTTCCACTTAAGTTTTTACTCTTTAATGCTTGCATAAGAGATTTCATAGGAGAATCCTACTTCTTCCTCATATTTTTCCCATGGTACGTGCTTCTATTACTGATTAGCTATTATCGGTTGAAAAGAGATAGTGAATAAGGAAAAGGATGTAAATGTGAATGGTTGAGATAAGTTCCTCAGCAGTGTCGGTGAATCCTCCTACCCTTTTGCATTTGTTTCGTGTTTTTCTGTCAAGTTGAGTATCTCAAATTTATGCAGTCCATAGCTGTGTTTCCTATAGCTATTTTTCTCCAACTATTGTTTTCTTGAAGTACGTGCATCTGACACCTTATCTGACTCATTTCGCGTTTTGCTCAGAAATCTTAACGTGAGTGAGTGACATTGTTTCATGAGAAAATTTTGTTTAATAACATAAACTAAATTATACGTTTAACTGCAGAATCCCAATAACAGGAAGGAGATCTTTTGCGATGAGAAGCTTAAGACCATTTTTAATGGAAAAGATAAGGTAGGTTTCCTGGAGATTGGGAAAATGTTAACCCCTCACTTTGTGAAGACTACCTAGCCTATATTCTCCTATTCGGCCCTCGGTTGCTCAATAAGCAATATCAAGCTAGCTCTTTCCAGTGTATGTTAATGTTTTGCCTTTTGTTTCGGTAGCTGAACTCTCTTGGGGTGGGCTTGCAACTAAGAAGGTTCTAGTTGAACTTTAGTATAAAGACTTAGTAGGGACTAGGAAGTAAATTGTTGCATATTAATATGGTTTCCTGATTTCAGTATTACTGTTTATGGTGACTAGATCTTTGATAAACTTGTAGTTTAATTGTTTGAACTACGAGAAACCGTTGTTGACATTAACATTCGAAGTTCACCCTGTAAAAGCTGCCTCGTTTATGGTGCGACAATTAATGTCATTTCAAAGATTATCTGTATTTAAGTTCTTTTTCTCTCAAGTGAACTCAGTGTGGATTTATGTGAGTGGTGAACAACCTTGTCTATATTCTACCTCTTTCTTATTTGCTGGTCTTAGTTTTTGGTTAGTGACAAGCTTTGCTTCCATAATTCTTAGATTCTGTACTTGAAAAAAATGGTGCTTTGAGCCGGAAAATCCAAATATATATATATATATATTTGGTTAATTGGACCGTGTGTTCCTAAACTATGTGTTAATTGCTTGGAACTGACATGGAGGTCGATTTAAACATGTTAGATCGGAGAAGGCATATAATATCTTAGTAATGCGTAGATTAATGGAAGGATCTGATTGGTATGATGTTGATATTTTGAAGACTCAATTAGAATGATCTGAATATTAGAGATCACTTTAAAATTTGACTGAACTTATATTATTTTATATATATTTGTAGGAGTTGGCTAGATCACTCATTTATGCAAAATGTTGGGAAAATTATACCGGTAGTCACAAAATTATAGGTAAGTTTTTATTTTGGTCACTTAAACTAAAAAAGTAATGAACTACTCAAAAGTTTTCATTTAAGTTATTGAACTATTTAAAAGTTGTTATTTAAGTCATTGAATTGTTAATTTCGTTTAAAAGTTTCATCAGCGAGCTCCAAACAATGATTCGACAATCGTGCGGTGAACCAGTGCCCACCTGGTTAATTTGATGGTCAGGAGATCGAAGAAAAAAATTATTTGAATTTTGGTTCATAGATGTGTGATGTTCGAAGTTGTTTCATGAAAAAAATAATCAAACTATAAAAAAAAGGAAGGAAATCAGTGCAAATAATATGAATAGAAAAAATCACATGGCATCATTTTTAAATAATATCGTTTTAAGGTTTGAACTTGTCTCCTCGTTATATTTATATTTGTAATTGCCACTTGTATAATTTCAATAAGAAGAATGATATTTCAACACGATGAGAGAGGTTTCTCATGTGTTTTTCATGATCTTATTTTATTGACCCCAAACTTTTGTATTTCCTATTCTACTTTTCAAAAGCAATATTATTTTTGCGCCATCATTTATTTGAAATTAAGATAATTAAAATTTATATATAATCTTAAAATCTTAGAGAAAAGCAATTGAAAATGACTGGCATCTCGATCGGTCGGAAGAAACTTACCGTCAAACAGTTGATCGTCGAACTATTTGTTCGTCACAGCTCAGGCAGCTCACATGATAAATGTGTATTTAATTAACAATTAAAAATTAAAAATATTTAACTAAAAATTAATAAAAATAAAAATATTAAAAATTAAATTTAATATATACCTTTTAATTATAACAGTTGATGTGTTACAACTTAAAATAAATTTCACCCAACATACATTAACAACGTATAAAACTTTAGAACAAATCAAATCAAAATTTAATATTAAAAAATACAACAAAAAATTGAATCCAACAACTCAAGTTATAAAGATAAGCAAAATCCGTCCAAATCCAAATGGACCGATCGCCATCCCAGTTATAAAAAGAAAAAAGGTCAAAATTTCCAACACAATAATGTGGGAAGCCATGACAGCACAATAATTAGCCATATCATTCATTCACCCAAGTTTCTTCTTCCTTCCTCTCTCTCCTTCTCCTTTTCTGGGGAATTGAAGCTTTTGACAATGGCCGTACGATCAAGGAAATGGATGATATTAGTAGCAACGATATGGATACAAGCTTTTACAGGGACCAACTTCGATTTCTCATCATATTCTTCCACATTGAAATCAGTTCTTGGAATATCTCAACTACAGCTTAACTACTTGTCCGTTGCTTCAGATATGGGGAAAGCATTTGGCTGGTGTTCTGGGGTGTTTTTAATGTATTTCCCGTTGTGGGTTGTGATGTTTATGGCTGCTTTCTTTGGGTTTTTTGGCTATGCTCTTCAATGGCTTGTTATCAAGCAAGTCATTTCCCTGCCTTATTTCCTGGTTAGTTCTCCATCTTTATAGACTCTTTCATGGTATTAGTAATTTGTCCTTGTTTAAATTGCCTGGTTTCTCTTCTTCCTGGGATTTCTAATCTGTTCTATTTTTTCCTGAACTTTGCAGTTTTTTTTCCTTCCATTTTCTTTAAATTATTTATTCTATTTTCAGAATTTGCTGCTTTTGTAAGTTTATTTTTTTTTTATCTTCGTTTCCATGGGTAGGTGGGGGGGGGGGGGTTAGTGGAATAATTAAAAACTGAACCTTAATCCATACAAAACCAAACATTAGAACACAATGTAACATAGTTTAGCAAATGAAATGTAAAGCTAACAAGCTTTTAATCCAATTATGCAATAAAAATTAGCATCTAACAGGGCTCTGTTTGTAACATAATAATAATAATGAAATTTGGTGGCTGGTTGTTGAAGTAGTAATGAATACTTCTCTAACCATTTCAGGACCTTTTGTCACCAAACTTTTTACCATAAATCCTTCATTAATTGCTACTTTCAACTGATTTCTGATTATTTTTTTTGTTTATAATAAAGGCTATGTTTTCTGAACTTAGGAGTGATTTCGAATGTGTCTGATACGAATTTATTCAATTTTTTCTTTTATGTTTCTCATAACTTTGTAGGATTATATTATAAGAAAAATGAAGAGTCATTAAGGGGAATATGGGATTTTCTGTTGAACCACTCTGCTTGTTATCAGATCAACTAATGTTTGGTATCTAAAGATTAGTTAGTCCTGATCTGATGTGGTTGAAAACCACCTATGACTTTTGTTTGGATTATTTCTTGGCAGAGAAGTAGGCAAACCTTCCATTCCAACTTACTTTTCTTGCATTGGCAGCAAGGGCTCATCTCCTGAACTCCAGGAGTCGCCTTCTACTTGATACAATTTATTCAAACATTCGATATTACAATTTAAAATAAACCAGACAGCTTGTGGTAGAAATGCAGCGATGGTCAGTTCCATTGAAGAGAAATAGCTAAAGATTCTTCGTATTTGATAGGAAAAAAACATTTTACATGGCTTAACTAGGAAATGAATACAGGACCCTTGGGGAGTGGAGATTGTTGCCATGTTTATATATCCTACCTATTATAGGACACAATCTGGAGAGAAGGACCAAAGAGGTCGAACTCCACTCTTTAAAAACCGTTGTTTGTTTATTAGGTGAAGATACTTAACATTGAGCCAAAACTTACAATTTTATGCTGGCATTACTGAACGCATTACTTTACGGCACATGTCGTTCACTGGAGTTAGAAGTGTGCATGGGCCGGGCTACCCGGCTTGGCCCGAAGGCTCGCCCGAAAAATTGGAGGTTCGGGTAAAAATATAGGCCCGAAATATGAGTTTGGGTAAAAAACGAGGCCCGTTTAGAAAACGGGCCGGGCTCGGATAAAACTTTTTTAGTCCGGACCAGTTCCGGCCCGAATTATATACTAAATGTATATATATATTATTTTTAATCATATTTATATTTTAATTTTAATTTTAATATAATTACTTTTTATTATATTTTTAATTTGTGTATTGTTTTAAGAATTGTTTTAATATCATTTTTTATTTGTTTCTTGTTTTAATATTTGTTTTAAATGTATTTTATGATTTATTATATTTTAAAAGTTTTTATTTAATGAAATAAATTAAAAAAATTTAATATGGGTCAGGCTGGACCAGGCTTAACAATTTTATTTCGAGTCGAGCTTGGACAAATTTTTAGGCCCATATTTCAGGCCGAGCTCGGGCCTAAAATTTTGCCCGAACCCGGCCTGGCCCATGCACACCTCTAACTAGAATAGAATAGGGTTGTAATGGAATATAGCTGAAATCAGTAATAGCATGAGAAAAAAAAGCTGAAATGACCAAAGTACCTTTAGAAGAATTTTTTTTAGATAGATTATTATTGTTATTGTTATTAAATTTTAATAGGATTATTATTAAATATAATTTAATAAAAATAATAATATATAATTTAATAACATTCTTAATATAATTATTTTTATATTAAATTATATTAAAATATTTCAAATATTTTATTTTTATATTTTCCGAGTCCAAGTTTTAAAAGATTATTATGAAAATTAATTTTATTTTGTTATTCAAGGTTGCATGAAATAGTTATTTTTTGGTGATATCAAAAAATAGCTATTACGGTTGGACAAAGAATATGGAAGTAATGACTATTCTATTGAATGAGTATTACGTTTAACTAAACAAAAGAATGGTTTACCATTCAATGAATAAGGGGGGAGTGCTATTCCATTCCCTCCAACTAAACATTGTGTTAGTTTTTTTATAGACCATCTGTACTTATTTGACGACTCCGCTCGGTCATGTAGATCTGTTGTCCATGGCTACTTGACACTTGGAGTTAATATATCTATCTGTATTCCTGAAAGGAGCTGAGGGAAACATTTGCTTAAGTAAATGCATTTGATTAATGCTGACTGCTGAGGCACCATTTCACTGCAAACTAACCCTGCTTTAATGCGAATTCATGGCAGGTATTTCTTCTGTGTTTGATAGCTGGTTGTAGCATCACTTGGTTCAACACGGTGTGCTTTGTTTTGTGCATCAGAAATTTCCCATCCAACAGGGCACTTGCTTTGTCCCTCACCATCAGTTTCAATGGCGTAAGTGCTGCTCTTTACACTCTAATTGCCAACGCAATAAACCCCAAGGATGACACTCTCTATCTCTTCTTAAATGCACTAGTGCCTCTTCTTGCATCCTGCTTAGCTCTCATCCCAATCATCCGCCAACGGCCTTTACAGCTGTCCACCTATACTATTAACCAGGATCCCTTCATTTTTATTGTCCTAAATGTTTTAGCTGTAATCACTGGCCTGTATCTTCTTCTTTTAAATTCACTTTCATCCGAAACATTAAGGGCACGTACTCTCCTGTTGGGTGCCTTAATCTTATTATTCCTACCTTTGTGTTTACCTGGCATTGTCTGTGATAGAAACTGGGGTTTTCTTACTAACTCATCCTTGGTTGACCTGAGTGACCCTGAACTTCATACGGAATTGATAGAAAAGGATCAAAGTAATAGCTTGAATATTGAGCCATTTTCTGCAATAAACAAAGAAGGGCTTTTTGAGAAAGTAATGGAGAAAGGCAGGTTAACAATGCTCGGCGAGGAACACCCTGCTAGATTGCTAGTGTGCAGGTGGGATTTCTGGCTATATTATGTGGCTTATTTCTGTGGAGGGACAATTGGGCTGGTTTATAGCAATAACCTAGGGCAGATCACACAATCACTCGGATACAACTCGAAGATTAGTGCAGTCGTGACTCTCTACTCCTCTTTCTCGTTCTTTGGTCGTTTGTTTTCAGCTGGCCCAGATTTCTTGCATGGGTATGTATTTACTGCAAATCTGCAAATAGTGTGCCTACCTAAATACATAACATCAGAAAATTATGGAACCTTGCGTGTCTTAAAAATGCAGCAAGGTGAACTTTGCAAGGACTGGGTGGCTAGCTCTTGCCTTGGTGCCTACACCAATAGCCTTCTTTTTGCTTGCTGTGTCAGGTAGCGAGGTTGTCTTGCATGCTAGCACAGCAATGATCGGATTAAGCTCTGGATTTGTATTCTCGGCAGCAGTTTCCATCACATCAGAGCTATTTGGGCCTAATAGTGCGGGTATCAACCACAATATCCTCATCACCAACATCCCCATCGGATCACTCCTGTACGGTCTCCTTTCAGCTTTAGTATATGATTCTAATGTGACAAGTTCAGTCGACAAAAACGTGTTGCAGGAAGCAATAGTGTGCATGGGTAGGGACTGCTATATGCAGACATTCATTTGCTGGGGATGCATTTCCCTGCTAGGCCTCATCTCAAGTTTTCTGTTATTCTTAAGAACCAGGCCGGCTTATGGCGACCATGAAACAAATCGAAATCGAACATAGGTTTTGTGGACTAAAAAATAAATTCACTCTTCCTTCTTTGTATTTTCCTTTCATATGATCTCTTATTTCTAATGTGCTTGAAAGGGTATAAGGATTCCCGGCAAATTTGAGAAAATCATAGACAACTAAAGAAGTGTCTAACCCCTTCGAACTAGGCTGGAGCTGTTCAATGATCGAACCCAAATATGATTTTCTTCAATGTGGTTTGGTTTGATTAGAATTGTTGTTCATTGAATAGTACACGTTTAAAAGATAAATATATTAATTTATTTTCATGTTGAATGAATATAATTATTTATATACGCAATCTGTAATCGTCAAATGGTACCATATCAATAATGTTATTAATTGTTTGCAAAAATTTAATCAAATCATAATATCATGTATATAAGTTGCATAAAATAAAAATTTATAGTTTACACCTTAAATCAAAGTTGATATATAATTTTAAAATTTATTCTGAAAAAATAGTAATGGTAAAAAAAAAAAGCTAAATGATTTAAATGCCATAAAATACTATTATTATTTTATTTTGTATTAGTTTTTTTAATAAATTTATTAATTAAATTGATACTGCTCTGATATAAGCTTTATATGCAGTATAAATAATATTGAATATAAAAAATTCAAGCCTATGTCTCATGAATTGAAAAGGAATCAAGCTTTGCAACTTTTGGGTTATTAAAATAAGAAGTAATTAGATTTAATAGATTTGAATTTTTCATTCAATTTAAAATCATAAACTTAAAATTCAATTTTTTTTATTAAAATTTCAAATTAATTTAACCAATTTAAAGAGATTTTTAGAAAACCGCAAACAATTATCAAAAACATATTATAAAAGATTGTAATCTCCGATTGGAATTTATACTTTTTTTTATATTTAAAAAGTTAATTTAATATATATATAGATATCGATTGAGTCTTACCTTGATTAGCATGTATATTGTTGTCAATATAGGAGAATGTGAGTTCGAATGCGCTAAAAGCTGAAGCGTATTATCTTTCTATTTAAATTATACTTAAAGTTAACTGTTAGTAAATTTACATTTTGGTCACTCTATTTTAAAAAGTTACAAAATAGTTATTAAATTATTTGAAACTTTTCATTTAAGTCATTGAACTATTCGAAAATCGCTATTGTATGATATTCTTTGTTCACACTATCTGCATCAACCGAAAGCTTTCTTTCCCTTCTCTTCTACAATTGATTTATTTATTATGAAACAACATTAAACATCATGAATGTGTGAACCGAAACCCAAACAACTTTCTTCTTTAATTTTTGACACTGACTGTTAGATCAACTTGGAGCTAAGTTATGTTCTTCTACTCGTCGATGAGTATTGATTCATTGTACTGACTGTAGTGTAGAGCTCACTAGCCAAACTTTAAAATAGAACTTAACAATCTAGTGACTTAAATGAAAACTTTCAAATTGTTCGATGACTTAAATGAAAACTTTTAAATAGTTTAGTGACCATTTTGTAACTTTTGAAGTTGAATGATTAAAACGTAAATTTATTAATAGTTTAATAACCTTAAGTGTAATTTAACTTTTATATTTTATGTAAAATCTAGAAAAATATTTCAACTAAAATTTTAATTATTCTTATATTAACTTTGTATAAATATTAAAAATCTTATTACACGTGAAATCACAAATTTAGAATATAGATATGTACGATATTAAAATAAAAAATTAGATTAAATTATAAGTAAGACAACATTTAAGCAAATAAATACATCATATGACAATACTAAACGCACTATAATTATTTATCATGATTTTGTTATCAATTTTAAATTAGTGTCAAGTTGACTTGTAACAACTTATTGAGATAATAAATTATGCATATTAAAAAATGTATATAAAACATCAAAATAAAAGTAAAGCTCTGATTAAATGATAAATATAAAATTTTACTAATTTAATTGGTACGAGTTTAAACCTTATTATAAATATACATATATATTTAGTTGTTATTAAAATGAAAAAATTAAAATATACTCCAATAATATAATTTATTTTATTTTTATAATTTTTTAATTGAGTTACAGCATCGAATAATAATAATATGATTTATTAGGTGTATAAATATTTATTCCATGGGCTTTGTTGATGTTCACCAAACCGGTTATATTTAAAAAAGTTACCAAACAGGTCCCAATTTGAATCTCCCCTGTCAAATTTTCGTATTCCAATTCCTATAGGAGATCGATCTTTCAAGTTTGAATCCTGGATTGAGCTTAACAAGCAGAGAAAAAAAAGAAAAGAAATGGCAGCAAAACAAATGGAGGAAATTCAAAGAAAACTATCGATGTTAAATTACCCTCGAGCCAATGCTCCAGCTCAGTCTCTTCTCTTTGCCGGCATGGAACGATACGCTCTTCTTGAATGGCTCTTTTTCCGGTAATTTCAATTTCAGAACTTATTTTTTTGGATTTGGGAATTTTCTTGGCTTCGTATTTTAATTTGGGTTGAATTCAGGTTGTTAGGGGATAAGTCACCGTTTTCACAACAAAATCTGCAAGGGGATGCTATGGATCGTGATGAAGAAACTTCTAGAATCCAATGTAAAGTTCATTTTCTCTTGAATTTACCTTTCTTTATCAGTTCTTCTTTTTGGGATTGGGGTTGTGTTTATTTTATTTTTTGTTTGTTTTCTGGAAAAATGTTAAATTTGCAGATTTGGCTGAGATTGCGAAATTTTTGGGGATTACTACTACAATCGATACTGAAGTTATCCAAGTAAGCTAACTTTGATTCTAAGTTACTAATTTTAGAGGCTCTGTTTGATACTTTGCTTTCCTTCTCTGAAAGTTGCCCAAAAAGAATGCAAAGTAATGCTTTTATATGAAAGTAGATTAAATTAGGCCGTTTGTTATCCACAATTTGGAATTTTAGATTTTAGTTATTAAAAAATATTATTTAATTTTTTATTTATTTATCTGAATGCCTACTTTGATCTTTGGCTTCTGTAAACTTTACATGATTAATTGAAGCTATGATATATAAGTAGTAGTGACATTTCTTGTGAAGTGCTGGATTCAGCCCTAGTATTAATGTGGCATTTTGCATCTTGTTCTCTGAAGAGAGACACCAAGGGATCAAGTTCCTAATGATGTTAAACTGTTATGTTTTGGGCAACTGACATTTTAAATCTGTAGTTTTTGCCCCCCTCTAATATGGGTTTTTGATGACACCTTATGTCCTAAATGAATGTGAGGTTGGTTGGATGTGGTTGGTTTGGAGATGAACAAAACCGACAATACACACTTTTACCTTTTGCCCTCTAACTATTTAAAAAACAATTTCCTTGCAGTGTTAGGAGACATTGACATTTTTGAGAAAGTACTGAGAAGTATAGAGGCTGATCTCTTAAGTTGTTCAACGAATGTCTCAACGGAAAAATGGAATTAGTGTTGATTATGACTGTAATTGGATACATCCTATGTCATTTATTGTTTGTTCTTGTTTGTATAGCACATCTGGAACTTTGTATTTTGACGTTTTGGCTCAAACAATAACATGGTTCTTTCCAGGGTCGAGGAAGCTACGAAGATCGAACTGAAATGCTTCGCCTTATTGTTGATCTGGTGGAGGCAAGCATATCTGCAGATAATCCAGAATGGAGGTATGGATGATAAGGAGTTCGAATTTGGTTCGAATTACTTTAATTCTCTAATGAGAAATTGATTTCCTTATGTTTTATATCATTATTTGTTTCAGTCATTGTTTTCAAGTTTAGTCTGGTATCATAGTATTATTATTATTTTTTCTTCCAAATTCTGCTTTACATTTGTTTGCAGTGTGGATGAGCAGGTAGCAAAGGACATACAACTAATAGATGCTATTGCTGAGAAACAAGCCCTGATATTCTCTGAGGAATGCAAGTTGTTCCCTGCAGATGTGCAGATTCAATCCATATATCCGTTGTAAGCAGTGTTTTCACATTATTAGCGTCTACATGTTTACTTGATTATGTTTTTCTTGTTTCTCTTCTATTTGCAGTACTATTTAATATAAATGTAAACTTTCACTTTCCTCCTTTTGAGCTTTGATTTTCTTTCAACTGATCTTTGATCATAAAAGCCCTAGACTCATCTGAAGGTGATTGTCCAGTAATTGTCAAGATTTTCCCCTGTCTGTTGCTGAGGATCATCTTCAAGCTGCTTTGCCAGAGAGCTGGTATTTATTGCCATGATAAAATACTCAGCTCTCAATCCCTAATGTGTGATTGAGCCCGGGTGTGGGTTTTTTTTTTTTCTTTTAGCATTTCCTGACAGGACCGTGTCATATTGCCATCATACACTCATAGTAGTCAACATTTCTTGGGACTAGTGCTGCAAAGTGGGGCTTCACTTAGTACACGTATCTAGGGTCTACTTGAACCAAAACATGAAATTGTCATATGTCATGGACTTTTGGATTATAGAACTAATTTCCTGCTAGTCCAACAATGCTACTGGCCTCCTGCCTCCTTTAATTAAGTTTGTTTGCAGACCTGATGTTTCTGAGTTGGAGTCAAAGCTTACAGAACAATCCAAGATTCTCTCAAATCTTCAGCAAAAAGTTGATGACTTGGCATCAAAGGTTTAAACTTGCTCCTTATATAGCTCATAGTTTACTATGTTTTTCAAATTCAATGTCTGTGTTTATTTAACCTCATGTTTCTATTACTAATTACCTATTTTGTTTCTTTTATTTAATTTAAAATTTTTTTCCTCTTTCTAGCATGCTTACAACCCTGATGAGGAGTATACGGAGGTGGAATCGAAACTGCGGGCACAATTGGAATCTTTTCTTGAAACTGCAAGATCATTCAATATGATTTACACCAAGGTTTTGCTTGCTGTCGCTTTTAGTTGATAAGCTTTTATATATTTATTCTCAGTTACCTCCTATTCTGAGAACAGTCAATTGAAAGATCTTGCTACATGTATGTCTTAAATCAATATACTCTTTTTCTTTATGCTCTTGACATTGTGTAATGACATAACATGGGATGATGTTGCCAAATGCCATTTAGGTGGGTTTGTAGGTTACTTTATTGATTTTTGGGTAATAGAATTTTTTGTTTTGATGTCTCGAATTCTTAGAAAGAAGGTTAATTAAGGAACACCTTTTGGTATACTTTCCAATGTCTAAATGGTTGAATTTTGATTGACTTCAACAGCACTTTGGATCTGATCCCGGAGCTTAGCTTAGATGGTTTTTATAGCTACCCTTTGAGAGGTGATATCCAATAGGTTTTGTGTTCAAATCCCAGCATATGCTACGCCTTCCCCTATTCCCAGGCTATGGCCTTCTTTGTACCAAAAGAAATTATACTCTGGATCTGCTCAAATCCTTATTCTAGCACGTATTCTTATATATCATCCATTTGATGTGTTCTTCACTTCATATGATCATCTATTGCCCTGGAATTTCTCTGTAGAACATTTTTTATATCTTTTTATGTATGTCTGTGCATGTTTTTTGAATCATATAGAATTTGAATGTTTTCATTATAGGAAATTCGTCCCTGGACACACATGATGGAGGTACCACAACTTCATGGGTTTGGGCCTGCTGCCAATCGCTTGTTGGAGGCTTACAAGATGCTTTTAAAGGTATCTCACTGCTGATTCTATCATAGTCCTAACTCATGTAATGTATAGGAAATGATTTTTTTTTTCCAACTTTCATAAGCTTAGCTATATAAACAAGTCAAATGCTTGTCTTTTGTTCAAACATCTGCCCTATTTTCCTGTTCTTCTCTTTCCATGTTGCCTATACTGTTTTGGAAGACAGTTTTGCTAACACTGATATCATCTGCTTTAATGGGAATGCATATACGTGTCCGTCCATATGTGTCTAGACATGCAAGAATGAGGTAGACATATGTGGACTAACATGCTGACAGGATTACTTTTACCTAGCATGGTCCAGCTAAGCCCTCACTTCCTCTTACATCAATCTGATTTGGTAGAGGAGCCAATTAATTGTAATCAACCTCTGTTACTTCTTGCTTTCAGTAGTTAGTAATCTGATCTAGATTTAGAAAGTTTCAATTGAAATGCTAGAAATGTGAGATTGATAGCTTTTGGGGAAATTAACCATTTTGAATGAAGTTGGATGAGTAATTGATAACAATAGGCAGCTTAGATCGGCCAATTCTAAGTTAGATGGCTTGTGTGACTTTGGATTATATACTTGCTACTTTACTTTCTTTGATAATTAGCTTGCTATGTCCTAACGTATTTGCATAGGATCTTTAATATGCAAAAAGTGGCTGGAAAAATGCATTTCTGTGTCATCTAAGAATCATCATGTGAATTTATCATAGCAAGACAGAAAATCCTAATATAATTCACGTATATAAATGAGAGCATGCACACATATAGAGGGAGGGGGAGATGCCAATGGGGTTGAGTTGGTAAGGTTCAAATACTTCATTAGTAAGGCTTAAGTTTGAATCCTATGCAAGTCCCAATTGAGATCCTTCACTTAAAATATTATGCACCTAAAAAAAAGAGGGAGAGGGAGAGGGAGATCAGGTTGGAAATAATGCTAATATAAGCTAAGATGGCACATGTTATATCCCACTATCACTAAATATAAGTTTCAGATTTTGGTCCTGGATTATTTGATAATATTCATATCTGTTCTACATTTTAACTATCCTTTCATATTCTGGGGTTGTAAATAAACCTGAGATTCCTTCCCTTCTGTGGCAGTTCCTGGGCAACTTGAGGAATTTGCGAGACTCACATGCTGCTCTTGCGGTTGGATCATCTGAAACGGTTGCTGGTGAACCCTCTCCTGTAACAAGAATTATTTCCGAGTGTGAGTCTGCATTGACATCCTTAAACTGTGATCTTGGGATTCTCTCAGCTTCAATTGCTCGTGAGAAAGCCATGCAAGGCCAGCAAGTAAATTTCTGATGATTGTAGCTAGACAATAAGAAAGTACTGACCGAGTATCTCACCGTGTGTATGTTCCCTAGAAGATGCACCATTGTCTTTTATTCAATATATGAGCATCTATTCGGATTTGGATTAAGACCTGGGTGTTGAGAGCTGGCTCATATGATGAAATTTGTTTCGGTTTAAAAGCATGGCGATCATCAAAGGATGGAGTTTGAGTTGATACTTTGGGTTCATGTAGATGTAGTTGTAAGTTGCAAGTGTTGATTCATCAATGTCATTTGCAAAGGTGTGAATCTGACATTCATAAAGAGTGATATTGGATTCTTTTGGCTCAATTGTTTGAAGCAAGGTGATACATATCATCTACGATCACAATGCTGTAATTTCACTGTTTATTAGTTTGAAGTAATGCATAGTTGGCTGGTTATGCAAGTAGATTTGCCAATTCATAAATTCATGTTGTATACATGCTTTCAATTATTAGTGTTTTTTTTTAGAAAAATACAAAAGGGTATAGTACGAGCATAAAGGAAACGATTGCAGGTATTGGGATTTGGGTCAAAATCTATTAGATTTTATTATTTTTGATTCGTTTATAGTAGGAGTGATTTAAGGTTTGAATCATTTGGGTCATTACAAGTTTAAGTTACATTAGTTTGGATTATTTTAGGTTTTAGTTGTTTCGAATTAAACTCACTTCAAACTATGGTAATTATGGTTAATCATGTGTCCTTTGAGTTTTGATTATTTTAGGTTTTAGTTGTTTCGAGTTTAATTCACTTCAAACTATGGTAGTTATGGTTTACCATGGGTCCTTTGAATTTGAGCTATTAGGTTTGAATCATTTCTTGTTTAGTTGATTCGTGTTTGCTATTTAGATTATTCAATCATCAAAGTTAGCATATTCCATTTAACTTTTTTAAAAAATATTAGATCAAGTTTAAAGAGATTATTTAATCAAATTAAATTTAAATAAAATATGAAATAACATATGAACATGGAAAACTATTTAATACATTGTCAGTGAAGTTTGACAAGTGTATTATAAGGTGTAATAAAAAAATAAAAAAATAAATTATATAATAAATCTATTATAGTGTGTTTTATATCTTTATTATATTTTATTTTTAAAGATTTATTTTAATATTTAACTTAATTATCAACTTTTCCTTTAAATTTATAAAAAGTAAATAAAAATTAATTAATTAATTAATCAATCTATATATATTTTTAAATTTATGTAAAAGTTTTAATATTTTTTTGAATTTATAAATAATTTTGTAACTGAAGAAAATGAATAAACACAAAGTTATAGAGAAATGAAAATATTTATTAATCATATGTTTTATTTTGTCAATAGGCATGACTTTTCTAATTCTTAAAAGGTAATCAAATTTACTAGAATCGATTTCACATAAATTCAACTATGGAGGTTTTAATTATAATTTATAGCTATTTTATATAATCAAGCCTATAAATTATAATTTATTAAATAAAAATTATCTTAATTATTATTTTAATAAAATATTTAAATTTCAAATGAAAAATCTATCAACCATATTTGATCAAATGAAAATAATTTTAGTGACTAGAATTAAAAATATCAATTTAATAAATTATTAATTTTTTAATTAAATATTCTACTATGAACTTGGAATATCATTGTGAAGACCCGATTTTGCCCGGGCCACTAGGGCCCAATACCCTAAAACCATTTACAGCCCAAACCAAAACAAAGACCAGCCCCAAATCCAAAAGCCTAAGACCAAATCAGAAAAAATTTTTCAAACCCTAGCCCCTATCTCCCTCTAAGCGCCGGACCTAACCCCCGACAGCCCTCACCTGCTCCGCCACCGAACCTGCAAAGAAAAGACGAGGAATTAATGCGAAAACAGTAAAAAAGACAGCTATATAGGAAGCTGAAGAGACCGAATGCTGGGGGATTTTTTTTGGGGGGTTTTCATTTTTCTTTTCTGCTTCTTCTTGAACTAAGAAAACATACAAGATATTGTAATACATAAAGGAACAAAAAATCAAAAGGTAGATTTGAAGTTGTTTTCTTTTTTTTCCTTCTCTTTTGAATCGATTCTGCTTATTAATTTCTAGATCTTACGCATTCTAATATAATAAAACGAGAAAGAAATGATAGAGAAGAACATAGCCTTACCTCGCGGGTGTCACGGGTTCCCCTGGTTTCATTGAGATTGGAGCATAGGAAGGATTCCATGGCTGAAACCTTTGTCTCTTGAAGCCTGAATCTACTCGTCACTATTGACGGAGGTAGATCGGCGCTTGAGAAAGGGGCTAAGGGGGCAAACGGCAGCCTAAAGGCGCCTCTTTATTCGTAAAAAAAGGGGGAAGAAAAGGGATTTTAGGTCTGTCTTCAAAGGTTTGGTAATAACCTAGGGTTTGCCAAATGAGAAGAAAGGGGATTAAGGTGGTTCAGTAGAATTTTGGCTGATTTTTAGCCTTTTAAAGGAGTAAAAACGGCACCGCTTTTAAGCTGCTTCAATGGCTCTGGCTTGGCGCCCGTATAGGGCGACCCGTTTACAACCCGATCCATGACCTAAGGGATCCGCGTGTTTCGTCCTTTGAGGGCTAATTTCGCCCTAGGTCCCTCCCCTTTGCGCACGCGGTCAATTGCGTCTTGATGATTCATCTGTTCTCTTTTAAAATTCGCCCTGCGATTTGCGCGTGTTTGCGCTTTGGTCCTCGTTTCTGCTTTGTGTTTTAGAACTTGGTTTATTTCCAGTTCTGGCCCTTATGTGTTGACGCACGTCGCATATTGATCCTCTTCTAATCACTTTGTTTGTAAATTAGCTCGTTTGTTTTAATTGTGTTCTAATTTGGTCCCCCTTTTTACATTTTTTAAATTGAACCTCAATTAGATCAATTAAATTCTTTTTTAGTTTTCTTTTTTTACTTTAGTTTATTTATTAAATTTAATCACATTATTTGTACCGTTTTGATTGTTTATATACCATGATTTAACTATAAATTTACCTTGTATACATCATTATATATTATATGTATTATCATTTATTTGTGTTATTGCTATTCTTTGGTTTATTATTATTGTTTACCATCATTTTCATTGTTAGCATTATCAATATATTATCATTTTGTTAAGGTGCTCTTATTGTATTTTTACATCATTATTATTATATCATCATTGTATTTATCATACCACTAAGCTAATCAATCTCTATTAACCTTATCATGTTATATATATTATTTTTTTGTGTTTATGTGAGTTATGCTCTCGTTTATTTATATTTCTATTGTTAATTTTTATAATTACTCTTTCTAAGATAGCATGTACTTCATATTACTATCAATTAAAAATATTTTATTATTATTAATTTTATCTTATGTCTATTATTAACGCTACATTGTTTCATATAATTATTTTGTATATATATTAAATCGGTTAAAAAGTAAATTATGTGAATCGTACATCATCTTAAATTATTATAAAATATTAGCATATATATATATATTGAATCTATAGAGCCACACATTTTTTTCTTATAGTTTTCTTTGTATATAGAAAACACATTTCTAAATCTTATATAGTTTGTGCTAAAACCAACTTAATTCGTATACATATTCCTTTTATTCTAAATTCATTTATATATATATATATACATGCCCATAATTTGTAAATTCAATGTGTTCTTAAAATTATTACATTTGTATTATCTTTGCATATTTTTATATATATAAGTTATCAATTTTAAAATAATATTCTTCGACCTTTAGCATAACATTTGATTTAAAATATTCATTTTATAAAATATATTTCAATAATCACATACATACCTTTACCTTGATTTTATAAAAAGTTTCTAGTTTGATAATTCACATAATTTATAGTATGTATTCATCCTTTAAATTTATTTTATACTCATATACCTGTTATTCTTTAATTTCTATTTTGTTTTTGCATTTGAACGTGGTATTAGGTTATATATATATAGTTGTGGTATATTATTTTATCTTGTATTGCCATCATATTAGTCCTTATTCATCCATGATTAGGAAATTAATAATGTTTTTATTTTGATTGTTATATTGTTAATTTATTAAACGAATTATGGTGTCTCCTTTCACCCATCATAGCATCTTATACATTCATGTTATCCCGCGTTTTTTTATTTGCTCTCCGGTCTTCAAATATTGTTTACAATTCATAACCTTTTAAAGAATAATTATCCCGTTTTATTTCAAACTCGAATTTGTATATTACAAGCCGTTTTCGCATTTATTTATCGAAATTCCTTAAGACGAAGGCGATATTTGATGTTTAGCAATTCGAGGAATCGTGCCCTACCGTGCTGGGTTGCAATTTCGCTTTTGCTCTAAATTATCGAATATCTCTTTCGAATTTTGTACATGTTTTCTAAATTTTTTAAAACAAAGGAAACGTTCGAGGTTTGACAATTCGGGAATAGTACCCTATCGTGTTGGGTCGCTATCTCCCATTTGTTCCAAAAATCGAATGTCCCTTTTCAATTTCGCTCATGTTTTCCAAATCCTAAGGCGAGGTAATGTTCAACGTTTGGAAGTCCGAGAAATCGTGCCCCTCTTGTCTTTGGGTTTCGATTTCACATTGGACTAAATAGTTGAGCATCCCTTTGAAATTTCCAAATTACAAAACTTTGGAAGTCGAAATTTATCGTGCTTTCGAGGATATCAAGGATCGCATCCTACCGTGCTGGATGTGGTGCTATATTATTCTGAAACAAGAAGATTTTGACGACCAATTCGGGTTATTCAAACGTAATAATAAGGAATCTTATTTCAAAAATCATTTTAAATCTTAGACACGAGGACAACATTTAATCAATTTGGTACCAATTTTGGGCGTAATGAGGGTGCTAACCCTTCCTCATACGTAACCGACTCCCGAACCTGTTTTCTCAAAATTTTGTAGACCAAAATCATAGTTTTAGTAAATTGAAATGTTTTATTAAAATTATCAAGTCTTTAGGTGATCCAATCACACCTAAATAAGAAAAGATTGGTGGCGACTCCACATTTTTGTTTTCAAAAGTCGGTCCCCATTGTTTTCAAAAGAAAATGGTTTCGACAATCATAAACTTATAAATTGACTACTTAAAATTTAATAACTCATAGTAAATTAATTAATAAATTAATTAAACTTGTTAAATTTATAAACTTTATAAATAAACATGTGAAAGAAATAATGCATCCACATGTTCTACAAATTTTGATTTTGTTGATTTAATTCTTACTTTTTTCTCTTGCAACATAATTCTCACTTACTTTATTTGATATAAAAATTTTCGATATGAATTTTATATTAGGTTTACAATGATTTGTCTTTTTATAACAGGGTATTGTTATAGGTATATTTTTGTCACTATTCAGTCTTTGGTCCCAATGCTATAGTTTTGGGACCTGGAGGAGTTGAACAATAATGGTTAATCTCCGAATGACACTTTCTACGTTGTTACCCTGGAAGCCATTGGCATCGGAACCAAAGAGAATAAAGTTCAGCTTTTCTTTCGGACTTGACAATGACAACTTTGTCAACGATCGGGCACTAAATTGACTCTACTCCCACCAGATATGTACCTGCAACTTGAATATCAGCAATGTCTTGCCATTGAACACCTTTGTTCTGGTTTCCCACACGACTAGGTGCTTCAGCTTCGCTCCTGTTGAAGATTTTGCAATCTATGGGAACTTGGCACAGATGATTTTCATGATTGTATATGATACGGAAAAGCAGATGCTCTCGTTTATGCCTACCGATTGCTCCAAGGTTTAGCCTGTAGGATTTTTTGGTAGTTTATGTTAAACATTTTTCATTATATATATTTTTGGGCACATAAGCAAAATCATGAAGTAGAGATAGTAGTGCTAGGGAATATGGGATGAGTAGGTAGATGTTTGCAACGCAACCCGCCACATAGTTAAATCGAGAGGATGGTTGCCTCTTTTAGATCGTAACTAGATATGCATTAAGTATGTGTGGATGGTCTCTCACAACAACATTAACTTCTAATGTATTGGTATTTTTCTGGAAGGAGTGAAGCCCACTTTTTATCCGTTGATATAAATATTTCGTAATTAATTTGAACTGGAGACAATTTAATCAACAAGTTTCTACTATGTATATATTATATAAACAATGGGTAGGCTAATTCTTGAAGCAATCAGTGGGCTTAAACGAGACCGTCTGTGATTTAGTATCATATCCAATCAAGAAATTCATTTGCGCCAAGTTACCATAAATCGCAATATTCTGCGCAGGACTGAAAGCGAAGCAAGCAGTTGAGTCATCAACCTTGACGAAGGTGTTCAATGTCTTTAATTTCACATCAGCATTAGCAAAATGTAGTGTAACTTCAGGTGCTTCAAATTCGTGTATAGCAACGTAGCATAAATTAAAACCCTGGGGACGTTGAGCCCTTATTCCATTAAACTGACTGTCCATGGCTGATTCAAGTTGTGAGTAAAAATCTGATGGGAGAAGAGTCAATGTAGTGCCTGAATCAATAACTATGTTGCCTTCGTCTGTTCCGAAAGAAGAGCCTTTGAACTCTATTCTTTGGGTACCAACACTAATGGCCTTAAGTGTAAGGAAGTAAAAAGTGGTGGGGGATTTTTCAATTAATGGAGTTGAAACAGTTCCAGGTCCTGAAACTATTGCATTAGACCCAAAGTTCATTTTGCTGGATTTTCCTATTTGGGTCATTGGTAACAAGCAGTATGAGAATTTGCCATTAATGGGACTTCCCAATTGGTTAATAAGTGAAATTTCGCCACCTCCAAGGCCAATAATACCAGAGGCTTTACCACTGAATGTACCAGCATTGTTGTTTCCACATCCAATGATTGTGTCAGGGAGAACCACGGCCTGACCAGTTGTCGAACCCAAGGTGAGTGTATCATAAGCGATATCACCTTTTGAGAAAGAATTATCACCATAAGTAACTGAATAAATGCAAGAAGTATCAGTAGGACTAGCACAAGTGCCCCCTTGAATGTTCTCGCATGAATTTGAACTACAAGACATCTTTCTGTAAGTTGATGATTTGGTTGGGTCGAAAAGTGGTGCGTCTTGCTTGAAGCACTGTGAACAAGGCGAGCATTGAGTCCAAATAAGATCACTTCCTGTATCGGCAAGTGCAACAACACTGAAACTTGGGGTACCAAGTGATATGTTCATCAAATACTCACCCGTGTTGACGATAATATCGGGATTTGCTTCCGTTGTTGTGATGGAATTCGGATAGAAACGATGAACACGACTGAAGGAACGACGAAAGGCATTGGTGACACGATCGAAGGTAGTTTCGAAAGGATTGTAAAAGGGAGATTTAATGGAGTCACGGTGGATTAATTCGACACTGAAGCCAACATTTTGAGTATCAGTAAGGCAAAGGGTTGAGAGAGAAATGATAGCAAAAACAATTGCTGCTGCCATTGTTGATGTTGGTTTGGAGGTGACAATGATTAACTTGATCTGTTGATTTATTTTATAGTGTTGAAAGGGTAATACAAAATAAATTAAGATTGAGAAATTTAAGGAATAATTGATGGTGAAATAACATCAAAAGATACAACCAATTAATTTTCGTTTGTAATATGAATATATAATTGGAAATATACATTTAACATTCATTTCCTATCTCCATGAATCTTTACGAGATAATTTTCTTTAATTGGGCACGGAATATTAATTCAATTGACTTCCAATTATATTCTAAATCTATTTAATGACATTATTTATTTGTTAATTTTTTATATTTTAATAAAATCAAAATTTTTTAAAGCTTTTTTAAGATCATAAAAGTCTCTATTAGTTGGGCTAAGCAGCACCTTTTGATTCACGAGAGAGAATCAAATAGGCAGCATTCTTCTATTCTAGATAATCTCTTGTCAAATAATTGGTTTGCCTTAAACTTTGATGGCTCCATTAAGTCCGATGTAGGGTTGTTTTTGCTGAGGATTCTGCTTGATTAGAGAGGGATTTGGATCCTTGAGTATAATCATCGTCTGGGGGCTTGTTCAGTATTTGATATTGAACTTTGGAGTATCTTGGATGGGGTAATTCTTGTATAGAGACGAGGTGTAATAAGGTACTAATCCAATTTGATAGTTTAGACATGGTTAAAACAATTCAAGAAGGGGATTTAACTATTTCGAATTCCATTTTGATTAAGAGGATCATTCAAGCCTTACAACATATGAGCAGTGACATATAAGAAATATTCCGAGGGAGAGAAATCTAGCTACAGACCGTTTAACTAAGATGGTATCTGATAGGAAGATTGATGTGTGGGTATTTACTGAAACTCCCACGAAACTTTAACAATTTTACAATTTAATAGAGCTAGCAACTTCTACGATCTTACTAATTTGAATTAATTTTTCTTTTGTTTTTATCACAAAAAATTAATGTCAAATTTCCATCTATATGGGTTTTAAGTCTCAAATTGCTACAAGGGAAAGTGGAATTTGTATATTTTTTCCTTTCATACCTTTGAATTACTGTGCAATTAGTTATGGGCATATTGATGATGTTAAGACTTAAGAATTTAAAAAGTCCGCGATGATGAAGTAGCGATGGCAAATATGGAAGATTTAGGATCTTAATCATGAGCATTTGTAGATTTTTATTTCATATTTTATTCTGGTTTAACGTGTTGGTCGTTTTCAAATTTATTTTTATTTAGATTTAAATATATTTTGATTATTATTATTTTTATTTGTGCATTATAATAATTAGATTATGACTATAGTCATACAAATGCAGTGACTGTGATTGTAATTCTGTTTATGTATTAGATAGATTAATTCTAAGTGTAATTATATTGATGCATTACTAGTAATTACGAATTTAGTTATCTCAACGGTTGCTTGTCGTGTGATTTTTATGGGGTGATAATTGTTTTAGATCACTCAGGTATTTTACATTTTTTAAATCGTCCATTATAATTTAGTTTGGCACCATTTGATTTTTGGTTTTGTATTTTTGATTTATTTTTTCAAAATAAGCTTTATTTTATGAGTTTAGTATATTATTAAAAAAATAAAAGATTTTTTAATAAATATTTTTAAAAGTATATAATTTTTCAAGAATTTTTAAATTATTTTTATTATTTTAAATATAATATATTTATTTTTATATCATAAAAATTAAACTTAATTATATATTTAAAATTAATTTGATTTCTATAATCGTAATTTTAAACTTTCATTTCATAAATAGTCCAAACGGAATAATTTTCGATTTTTCTTTCTCAGCACTAATTCAGGTCTTATAATTATATTTTTTTTGAAAAGTTTGAAAAAAAAAACCGTTTTAAGTGAATTTTTTTCTTTACCAAATTTATTAATTAAGACAAAAGGTTAAAATATGGTTCAAGTATTTGTATTCTTTAGGTAATTGAAATTTAGTCTCCATAATTTTATTTTTCAAGATTTTAGATTTTCTATTTTTAAGATTTAAAAATTTAAATCTAATTGCTAATACTGTTAAATTCTTTTTTTAAATTTATTAATGTGATAATTTAAAATAAAAAAAGTATTTGATAACTATATAACAAAAAGAAATGACACTATAATGAATTTAAATTTAATAGAAAAAACTTTAATGGTGTTAACAATGAATTTACATTTTTAAATCTGAAAAATAGAAAAAATAAATTGTTATAAAATAAAAAGATGACTAACTTTGAAAGTGCAGAAGAAAGAATGGCAGCCATTGTTGTAAAATGTTGATAGCTTTGAAAGAACATGGAATGAGTTGGTGTAGTTTAAGTTTTGAGTTTAATTATTTCTTAATATTTAACAAAATATAATTACAAAGAAAAAACTTAAACAAGGAGGTGCTGATAACAAAGGAGAAGAACATGTAGCAATCATCAAATATTTAACATTACATAAAATCATACTAAAAGATTGAATAATATTATGTAGAATTAAAAAACAGGCTAATTCTTAGAGCAGTCAGTGGGCTTAAACGAGACTGTCTGCTTTTGAGTATCATATCCAATTATGAAATCCATCTGTGACAAGTTACCATAAATTGCAATATCATCAAGGGAATTGAAAGTGAAGCATATAGCTGTGTCGGAAACCCTGATGAAGGTGTTCAATGGCTTTAACTTCACATCAGCATTAGTAAAATGCACTGTAACATCAGGGATTTTAAACTCGTCTTTAGCATTATAGCATAAACTCAAACCCTCAGGACCTTCAATCCTTTTAGCACTAATCTGGCTAGTCATGGCGGATTCAACTTCTGAGTAAAAATCTGATGGGAGAAGAGTCAATGTAGTGCCTGAATCAATGATTATGTTGCCTTCTTCTGATCCCAAAGAAGAGCCTGTGAACTTTATTCTCTTGGTTCCAACAGTGATGGCCTCAAGTGTAAGGAAGTAAAAGGTGTCGGGGGATTTTTTAACCAATGGAGTTGAAACAACTCCAGGGCCTGAAACTATTGCATTGGAGCCAAAGTTAATTTTGCTGGAATTACCTGCTTGGGAAATTGGCAACAAGCAGTAGGAGAATTTGCCAGCTACGGAAGTTCTCAATTGGGAAATTAGTGAAACTTGACCACCTCCAAGGCCGATAATGCCAGATGTCTTCTCATCGAATGTTCCACCATTGAAGGTTCCACATCCAATGACTGTTTTCGGGAAAGCTACGGGTCGGCCGGTTGTCGAAGCCAAGGTGAGTGTATCAGCAGCGAGATCGCCGTCTGAGAAAGAGCTATCACCGTAAGAGACGGCATATTGACAAGAATGGTCAGTAGAACAAGAGGTGCGTTCAAGATCAATGCATTGACTTGCACTGCAAGAAATCTTTCTGTAAGTTGACGATTTACTAGGGTCGAAAAATGGAGCGTCTTGCTTGAAACACTGAGAACAAGGCTTGCATTGAGTCCAAATAAGATCACTTCCTGTATCAGCTATTGCAACAATATCAAACCTTGGGGTTCCAAGTGATATTTTCATCAAATATTCACCGGAATCGGCAGTGAGATCAGATTCAGCTGCCGTTGTTGGAGCAGAATTCGTCTTGAAGCGATGAACACGATTGAAGGAACGACGCAAGGCATTGGTGACACGATCAGAGGTGGTTTCTAAAGGATTGTAAAAGGGAGATTTACTGGAGTCACGGTGGATTAATTCAACACTGAAGCCACTCTTTTGAGCTTCAATAGAGCAAAGTGTAGAGAGAGCAAGGATAGCCAAAACTATAGCTGCCATTGTTGTAAGAATTGCTTGGTTTGGGGTGACCATGAACTTGATGATTCATATATTATAGTGTTGAAAGGATAATCCAATTAAGATTGTGAAAATTAATGAATAATTTAATAGAAAAAAATATAATCAATTAATTTTCCTTTGTAATACAAAGTATAATTGGAAAGATACATTTAACATTCATTTTCTATCCCATTCAATATTCTTTTGCGATTCCTAGAATCACAAAATCTTGAAAAGAAAGGAAAAAAAAAAAATTTATTTCTCTTCTGGAGTAATAACTTTCCATCTTTAATTTTGGGCACAGCACATTAATCCTGTAGATTTTATTTTTTACAAATTACATTGTGTACATATTTAATGACACAATTAATTTATTAAATTTCCATTTTTGATGCATGAAGTTTTAGCTTAATATTTTTGATTAATTTACTACAGTAAAAAATATTATATATGAAATTGTTCTCTGTATCAAAACTTTTAATATTTGAAAATTGATGTTACTAAAGGGAGCTTTTGGTTTGGCAAAATTAAAATTTTGATAATAAATATTAGACCGATGATATATTTTGAAAATCCTTTTTATGTTGAATACATTTGTATGAATTTTCAGTGTCAATATTTAGTATATTTAAATTATTAGATTGAAAGCTAATATTTCAATATATTCCTAAAATTCAGAATATAGTTCTTGATTGAATGACGAAATGTGTTTATGACCATTCCCTAGGCCTGACGCTTTTTTAAGATCCCCAACTTTGGTTAAGGAGATATTACAGTTGGATAGTTATTTTTTCAACCGAATTGTCTAATTTTAATATTTTTGCTTAATGCAAAAATAAAAAAATGCAATCTTTCCTCCAAAATGCAAGAAGGGGAAGTGGAATTTATATATTTTTCCGTTAATACCTTCAAATTAATGTGCAAATTAGTTACTGAAAATTTATATCAGTTAACAAAAAATATATATATATATATATATATATTAAATAAAGCCTTGACACTATTGATGAAGGTTGTAACTTAGGCATGACAAATATATATATTTTTATAATTGAGAGTAGAAATGAAATTATTAAGGATTGAATCTAAACTTTCATGCCATAACACAAATGCTCTGTAAACTTAATACTTTAAAGTCATGCATACTTTATATAATATTTATAAATATTTGCAAATTATTTATAATATTTATTGTAAATATTTGAAGACAATCACTTTGATAAATAAATTATTTATAATAAATAAAATAAATTGAAGCTCGTGACAATTACACACCATATATATTATAATAATATGAGGTTACAGAAAAAGGAAATAACAATCGTGCCCACATTATAATTTTTGACAAATGACACTTTTTTTTTTTGAAGCACTTCTTTATAATTTGAGTAAATTATTCATTGCTTTTTAAATTTTTAAGTTATTCCATGCTTTTTGTTTAAATTTTTTGTTTATAATTTTTTATATGTTAAATATAAAATTGACTTTAATATGTCTTTATTATAATATTTTACTTAATCAAATTAACTTTTAATGTTATCATGGTAAAATTAATGAATATTAATTTGTTAAGTTTAAAATATAGTTAAAAAATATATTAATAGCATTTATTAAATTAAATTTATATTTTCAAATATAATAATTACAATTAAACACATATTAATTACATTGATTGATTAGAGTAGAGTAAAGATAAATATATAACAATTTTAACATTAAAATAAATTAATTTAACAATATATAAAATAAATAAACCATAAGAAATTATTAATCATATTATTTAAATTATAATATATTAATATTAATTTTCAAATTATGATGTTTTTCTATTATTTTAATATTAAATAATTTTAAAATTAAATAAAATTAATATAACTGATTCTAAATTAATTAAATATTTCTAAAAATATTTTCCAACTACATTATCTTTTTCAATTTATTAATGATTTTTTAATAAATTCATTAAAACAAAAACTAACATTATAAAATATTATAAAACTACAAAACATAATGACATAGGTTAATCATTTTGATATTTTTGGAGTAAAGATATAAAATTAGTTTTTAATTAAAATATTTATTTTTTAAATTTTTTTGAAAAATAATTTTTATCTAAATCTAAATAAAATCAAAATTAGATAACAAAATTTATCATTTTTACTAAAAATAGTCATTCAAAAGAAATATTGGATCTGAATTTTTTTTATCCAGTGAAATTGAATTCAAATTGTGCTAATCATTTTATCTATTTATTTATTTTCCCTCTTTTATTATTTTTATTGAAAATTTTAAAATAAATTAAAAAAAGACAAAAAAATTAAACATTATGGGTATGACATCTTTAAAAAAAAAACACATTAAAAGTATGACAGTCAAAAAAATGTTACAAGAGCATGCAACTAGAATTAAACCATGGTCAACAATATTTTCATTCATGTAATTTGGCTTCACACACATATATATTGATATTATTCAAATTTTATTGATTAATTTTTTTTATAGCAGATAACATATTTAAAATTTACATTGGATTATTTTCATTTCAAAATTTAAATTTTATTAACAAACAATTGATAAGATTATTTTGGGATTTCTTACTATAAATATCTCACTGTTTTACTAGTTATATGTATTACAAGATTACAATCTACTTTGTTCACTTTTATTTTCATTAATCTTTCTAAAGTTTTATCGTGATGAATGGTGTATTGTTAATCTCGTTATTTGTTTTGTCCTTCTCAGCCATATTGTTCAACCAAAGTTTTTCAATCCGTGATAATTACGTTTATGATAATCATCCAGCTGTACAAGCTAATAATTTTTCGCCATTGTTCCCTTGTATATGGTTAATAGATACAATTTTGCAACCATTGCTTAATTTTCCACCTTTTTTCAGCTCACCACCACCATCAGAACCTACAAGGTCTCCAGCAGAGGATCATAGACTTGATGAATGCCGACAAATTCTTTTCAAGAATGTTGACACGAACTGCTACGTACAATTGTTAAAATCTTTTGATGCACCCAAGATTTTACTTCAATCGGATTGTTGCCGTAAAATTATGCTAGTTCCAGATGATTGTTTTAATGAAATTCTTTTTACTTCAGATCATGATGTGACTTTCAAATTAAAAAGTTATTGTTCTAAGAAATTAGCTGCAGCACCATCAACTTAGATTAGATTTCTCTATTTATTATAATTATGTTCTAATTAGACTTTATTTTTTTAATAAAGTTACTATCTTGTAGTTTTTTTTTTTTTTTAATAAACGATTTTTCTGCCTTAAATTGAAAGTTTAAAGTATTGAATGTCTATGATATTAGTTTTTTTTTTTTTTTCCAAGTTTTATAGTTGTTTTCTCTTTTGATGCAATTGAGTATTTATGAAAGTGAACTTTTATTATAAATATTTAACAATATCTGAAGTTAATCATTTTTGATAAATAAATTGTTTATAATAAATAAAATAAATTGGAGTTTGTAACAGTTACATATCGTATATACCATAACAATACAATGTTACAAAAAAAAAAAAAAGTCATGCTATCTCACAGGAAAAAAATTATATGACACAGTATCTTTTTTCTAATAGTTTAATGTCACATCAATAATTTTATCTTGAATTTCATGATTTTTATCTTGAAAAAAATTGAATTAAAATGAAAATCTTGAAATTTAAGATAAATTTGTTGATGTGGTATTAAACAATTGAAAATAAATAATATTTCTGTTTCATACAATCATTTCTTCATGTTCACATTACAATTTTTGACTTCATTTGAAGCACTTATTTACAAATTGAGTAAATATCTCTTTTACTCATTGCTTTTTAATTTTTTAAGTTACTCCATGTCTTTTGTTTAAATTTTTTCTTTATAATTTTTTATATATTAAGTATAAAGTTGGCTTTAAATGATTTATGTCTTTGTTGTAATATTTTACTTAATTTAATTAACTTTTAATGTTACCATTGTAAAATTAATGAATATTAATTTGTTAAGCTTAAAATATAATGAAAAAAAAACACATATTGAAAGCATTTATCAAATTAAATTTATATTTTTTAAATATAATAAGGGTTAATTACATTATTAAAATATAGCAAAGATAAAAATAGAACTACAAAAAATCAAATATTAACAATTTTGACATTAAAATAAATTAATTTAACAATATATAAAATAAATAATTCGTAATAAATTATTAATAATATTATTTAAATTATAATATATTAATATTAATATTCAAGATATGATTTTTTTATTATTTTAATATTAAATAACTTTTAAAATTAAATAAAATTAATATAACTGATTCTAAATTAAATAAATATTTTTAAAAATATTTTGTAATTATATTACCTTTTCAATTCATTAATGATTTTTTTGAATAAATTCATTAAAAAATACTAAACAACTAACATATTATAAAATATTATAAATTTTATATATACAATTAGCCTGCGCATTGCACGAGACTACAAATTAATTTATAAAACTATAAAATATAATTAAATAGGTTAATGATTTTGATATTTTTGAAGTAAAGATATAATATTAGTTTTTAATTTAAATATTTATTTTTAAATTCTTTGAAAAGTAATGATTATTTGATAACGTTCTTTTATCTAAATCTAAATAAAATCAAAATTAGAGAACAAAATTTATCAATTTTACTAAAAATAGACATTCAAAAGAAATATTGGATCTGAAATTTTTTTTTATCTAGTGGAATTGAATTCAAATTGTGCTATATCATTTTAACTATTTATTTATATATTTTTTACTTTTAATTTATCTTCCCTCTTTTATTATTTTTATTTATTGAAAATTTTAAAATAATTTAAAAAAGACAAAAAAAAGTTAAACACTATGAGTATCACATCTTAAAAAAAAAAAAAAACAGTCAGAAAAATGTTACAAGAGCATGCAACTAGAATTAAATGGCTACACACACATATTGATATTATTCAATTTTTATTAATTAATTTTTTTTATAACAGATAACATTTTTAAAATTTGCATTGGATTATTTTCATTTCAAAATTTAGGTTTTATTAACAAACAATTGATAGGGTTGTTTTTGCGTTTTTTTGCTATATATATCTTACCATTTTACTAGTTACATGCATTACAAGATTACAATCTATTTTCTTCACTTCCATTCTCATTAATCTTTTCCACAGTTTTATCATGATGAAGGGACTATTTGTTTTGTTATTTTTAGCCACATTGTTCAACCAAAGTTTTTCAATCCGTGACAACTATGCTCATGATAATCATCCAGTTGTACAACCTAATAAATTTTCGCCACTGTTTCCTTGTTTATGGTTAATAGATACAATTTTGCAACCATTGCTAAATTTTACACCTTTTATCAGCTCACCGCCACCGCCAGAACCTATAGAGTCTCCATCGGCGGATCCTAGATTTTATGAGTGCCGACAAATATTCTTTGAAAAAAATTTTGACATGAACTGCTACAAAGATGTGTTAAATTCTTTTGGTTCGCACAAAGTTTTACTTCGACCGGATTGTTGCCGTAGGATTATGCTACTTCCAGATTATTGTTTTAATGGGATACTTTTTCCTTCATATCAGGATGTGACTTCCAAATTTAGAAGTTATTGTTCTAAGAAATTAGCTGCAGCACCATCAACTTAGATTAGATTACTACCTTTTAGTTAGACTTTATTTTTCAATAAAGTTAGTATCTTGTAATTTTTTTATTAATAAAATTGGTTTATGATTTTTCTGTATTGAATGTTTATGAGATTAGTTTTTTTATTTCTTCCAAGTTTTATAGTTCTTTTCTCTTTTCATACAATTGAGTATTTGGATTAATATGAAACTTTATTATTTATGAGATTAGTGTTTATTATTTCCAAGAAAAATAAGAATATGAATTTTAATTATAGATAATTTTGTTTGGATTCTGCAACCTTTTTAGTAACTTTTTTATTAAAAAATTAATTATGAATTTTTAAGTCTAAAGTCATAATATACTCAATCGTTTTGATGAATCTATAATATATATAAATATATATATATATATATATAATGAAATTAATAAATATTGTATCCTGAAATAGATGCAAATTGATAAAATTATTAGAGAAAATTGTCTAAAATTATAAGAGATAATTACATAAATTAAATCACTTTTAATATTAAATTAATTTTTATCAAAAATAATATTTTTTAAATAATATTGGTTAATATGTTTTTTATCTACCTCTAATAAATTAGAAAATGGCATATTTTGAGGTATATTAGTGCTTTTATGGTTGATATTAGTGTGCTGATTCGTGTATTCGTCCTTGAGTTTGATTCGATTAATATGGCTGTAACATAAAAATAGAATGTGAAACATATGTGATAATAAAATGGAAAAATATATAATGAAAATGAAAATGAAAATCAATTGTGATATAAGAAACAAGATTCAAATACTTTGAGAGTGCATCGAGATGTTTCATTGATATCATAAATGTTTATAATGATATGATAGTATGAAACGATGATATATGTTTATGTGATTATGAATGCTGAAATGAAATTTGGACACTATGTATCTTATTGTTATTTTACTTGTTTATCCATTTAATAAGTATGCTTGAATTTAAATTATGTTAGCATCATTGGGTACTCAATAGTCAACATAAGTTTCGAGCAAGTTTGTGCTCTTTTGTTTATATATTGTTAATGATATGTACCTAGGTAGAGTCATGTTTATATGTTGTTTTAAGTCTTTTGAAATATTTCAGTACTTGTTTCTTTGATATATAATTCTGATGGATATATGCATGAGTTTACTTGTTGCATTAGATGTTAAATCATAGCTAGTATGAAGTACTGAATGTCATGTTTGCATGTGGATTAAATGTGTTTCGGTATGTTAAATGTGTGGATTGGTATGATATGATGTTAGGGTATTTTAGGTGACATTTGGATATGAAATTCATGATTGAAATATTGTATTGTAGGTGAAATCTTCGTTTAGTCTACATCTAGAACATGTCTTGAGACACTAAGAAGAAAAATAATCAAATTCTCCATTTTTTAGTATAGATCTTGAGACATATCAAACAAGTTTCAAGATATCATGATATAAGTCTCAAGTCATAATGGGCTATGTCTCAAAACATCTAAGCATGTAAGGTAGGGGTCTGAACCAGGGGTGTTGTGTATTGAGACATAAGGGGCTAAGTCATTGATTAATTTAGTGCGCTTAGTAGTCATTGATTAATTTGGGTGTGGATGTTTGTCAAGGGGTCCTTGATGTAGGTGCTTTTGGAGGATGGTTTGGGTTGTTGATTCTGATGGGTTCTAGTTTGCTTGATTATTCTAGGTTTGTTTTTGTGTTAATGTTGAATTAGGAGTGATTTCCTAAAACTGTTTCTGAAGTTGTGATGTCATAGATGGCTAATGACCATGAAGGTTTTGATCTACTCGTCATGGTGTTTGTTAATACGAAAGATTGATATTTTTTTATGGAAGGCCTCTAGGAGGGCTGAAGCTTTTGAATTTGTGTTTGTGTGACAAAGATGGAACGACTACTGAGGCAAGAAAGTAAGTGATGGAAAAGAAGAATTTTACAGCAAGTGGGCGTGGAAGATGTGAAAGAGTAAACCTAGATCTTTCTTTTGCAGGTGTTTCGTTTTAATAATGTGTATCTGTTAGTGGCATAGTTTCATTTAATTAATAATGTGTGCAATGAAAAATTAAATATCATCATAATTTACATGTCTAGGTTAGGTGAAGCATGTAAGATAATACTTTTAAGAAGATGAAAAATATAATAAGTGTGATAAAAGTTAATAAATTAAACTTATGCCACTAAAAGCTACATACTCGTTTAAGCACCCCCTAATCCTTTGTAAGCAATTCTCAGGCTCTTCTCAATTACCCCCAAAAATGAAGTTTGTGGCTCTGCTTATTCCTCTTGCAATTTTGCTTTCAATCGTTAAGGGTCAACTTGTTCCTGCCATGTTCATATTTGGAGACTCGATTGTTGATGTAGGAAACAATAATGATCTGGTTACGCTTATAAAAGCTAACTTCCCTCCTTATGGGAGGGATTTTGCTCATCAAGAACCAACCGGAAGATTCTGTAATGGAAAGCTAGCGATAGATATTATTGGTTAAACCTTGTTTCTTTTTCTTTTTATAATCATGTTTATCTTTTATATTTATTAAACAGTTTCTTTTTTCTGCGTTTCTAAACACAGCTGAGGGACTTGGCTTCACTGACCATCAGCCCGCTTACATGAGTGACAATGCTAACGGGGAAATGTTGTTGACTGGAGCCAATTTTGCATCAGCTGCTTCCGGTTATTATAATGCTACAGCAATTTTATACGTAAGCCAAAAAGTTGTTTTTATTTCTCTATGTACTTTCAAATATTCATTCATTTATTTATTTTTACAGAATACATTCTCTTTAAGTCAACAATTGGAAAACTACAAAGAGTACAAGAATAAGTTAACGGCTATAACGGGGAAATCGAATGCATCTTCAATAATATCGAACGGAATCTATCTTATTAGTTCTGGGAGCAGCGACTTTCTTCAAAACTATTACATTAATCCTTTATTATTCACATCCTATACACCTAATATGTTCTCAGATATTCTCATTGAATCATATGATAATTTCATTCAGGTTTTCCTTAATACTTTTTTCACTAAATTAATATATATATATATATATATAATTTCATGATTTTCTGAAGTTTCTTACAGAATTTATACGAGCTTGGAGCAAGAAGAATAGGAGTCACAACTTTACCACCACTTGGGTGCTTACCGGCCGCCATCACAGCTTTTGGGCATGGTAGCAATCAGTGTGTGGCTAGATTAAATAACAATGCAATTTCATTTAACAACAAGCTCAATCACAGATCTCAAAGGTTAAAGAGAAGGTTTTCTAAGCTTAATTTAGTTGTCTTAGACATCTATAGTCCTCTTTACAGCATTATCACAAAGCCTGATGAGAACGGTAAAAATACTAAATATTATTTCTTAAAATGTTAGAAGCATAAGTAAGGCTTAACTTCTAAGCAAGCACTAATAATTTAAACCTGTGAAAATAGGTTTTGCAGAGGTAAGAAGAGCTTGTTGCGGGACTGGATTGCTTGAAACATCCATACTATGCAATCAACATTCCATTGGAACTTGCTCAAATGCGTCACAATATGTTTTCTGGGATAGTTTCCATCCAACAGAGGCTGCAAACAAGATTTTAGCTACGAACCTCTCTAATAGTGGAAGCTCTTTAATTCAACCATAGTTAAAATTTATAATTTATGGTTTAGCTTAAATTTAAAAAATTAAATAAAGACCCTATAGCTGGTTTTTATCATGTATTCACTTTATATTTTATGAATTTTCTTATAAGGATTTTGTTGAGCTAATGTCTATTTTAGTCTTACATTTAATTTTTCACTTCTTTTAAACTTTGAACTCGTATTTTTGTCAAAGACTCCAAAATCGATGAAAAAGATAATGTTTGCTAACTTTGCTAAAATGGTATATATGTGGATTGCGTACATACAATGTCAATATTTAATTCATTTTTTAACATTTAAAAATATTTTTTATATTTTTTAATTTTTTATAATAATGTTTATAATTTTTTGAATTTTTAAATTTTAAAATACTAATTAAATGATGATTTGTCATCCACATGACAATATACATGAATGTATAGCCAACAAAGTTAAAAATGTTTAACTTTTTCATTTATTTTAAGTGGTTTGACAAAAAATATAAATTTTAGAACTAAAAAAACACAAAATTAAATGAAAAAAAGTTAAGCATTATAAAATTTAAAATAAAATATAAAAAAAATGCATATAACATGATTACAAGCTCAATAAATCATAACCGTTAGAATTCCGCACAGAATATCCCCATTTAAGATCAGGGGCAGAAGAAAATTATTAAAATTAGTTTATAAAATTATAAGAGATAATTAAATAGGTTAATGATTTTGATTTTTTGGAGTAAAGATATAAAATTAGTTTTTAATTAAAATATTTAAAATTTGAAAAGTAATGATTATTTTGATAACATTCTTTTATCTAAATCTAAATAGAATCAAAATTAGAGAAAAAAATTTATCATTTTTACTAAAAATAGCCATTCAAAATAAATATTGGATCTAAATTCTTTTTATCTTGTGGAATTGAATTCAAATTCTGCTATATCATTTTATCTATTTATTAATTACTTTTAATTTATTTTCCCTCTTTTGTTATTTTTATTTATTGAAAATTTTAAAATAAATTAAAAAAAGCCAAAAAAAATGGAGTATGCAGCTAGAATTAAATGGCTTCACACAAACATATTGATATTATTCAATTTTTATTAAATAAATTTTTTTATAATAGATAACAGTTTTAAAATTTGCAATTCAATTATTTTCATTTCAAAATTTAGGTTTTATTGACAAATTTATTGACAAATAAGTGATAGGGTTGTTATAGCATTTCTTGCTATATATATCTCACCATTTTACTAGTTACATGTATTACAAGATTACAGTCTACTTTCCTCATTTTCATTTTCATTAATCTTTTTAAGGTTTTTATCGTGATGAATGGTGTATTCTTAATTTCATTATTTGTTTTGTCTTTTTCAGCCACATTGTTCAATCAAAGTTTGTCAATCCTTGATAATTATGTTAATGGTAATCATCCTGTTGTACAACCTAATAATTTTTCACCACTGTTCCCTTGTTTACGGTTAATAGATACAATTTTGCAACCATAGCTAAATTTTCCACCTTTTATCAGCTCACCGCAACCACCAGAACCTATAGAGTCTCCATCGGTGGATCCTAGATTTTATGAGTGCCGACAAATCTTTGAAAATTTTTTTGACATGAGCTGCTACAAAGATATGTTGAATTCTTTTGGTTCGCACAAAATTTTACTTCAACCGGATTGTTGCCTTAGGCTTATGCTACTTCCAGATTATTGTTTTAATGGAATACTTTTATCTTCAGACCGTGATATAACTTCCCAATTTAAAAATTATTGTTCTAAAAAATTAGCTGAAGCACCAACAGCTTAGATTAGATTATTATCTTTTAGTTGGACTATAGTTTTGAATAAAGTTATTATCTTGTAGGTTTTTTTTTAATAAAATTGGTTTATGATTTTTCTGCTTTAAAATTTTAAAGTATTGAATGTTTTTGAGATTAGTTTTCATAATTTGTAATGTTTAATATTTTATTTTCTTCCAAGTTTTATAGTTATTTTCTCTTTTGATACAATTGTCTAAAAAATTAAAAGAGATAATTACATAAGTTAAATCACTTTTAATATTAAATTAATTTTTATTAAAAAATAATTTTTTTAAATAATATTAAACCTTAAGGATTGTTTGGAAACTAGATTTATGAAATCCAGCGTCGAATCGATCTGTCATGCCAAAAATTTAGACTATTTTTTAAATCAAATTGGATCCAAATTAATAGACTTGAAATTTTATGACATCTTGAATCCGACCCGATTAATGATTGTCTTATTTTAGTTTAACAAACTTCTTAACTCCACTAGAATGTTATAGTACTGGCTAGCAGAATTTGTTTTTCTTGATCTTAGTTTCGTAACATAACATTCTTCCCCTAGTATTCCCTTCTTGACAAAAGAATTTATTCAAAAATAAAATTCCGGCGAGAATGGCTTCGGGTTTGACGACGGCTGATTCGACGGCGAAGCTTCTCTCCGACCTCAAAATCGACGCTGGAGATTGGCCTCCTAGTCTTGTCAAGAATCTCCACCTCCTTTCTCCGGATCAGGTCTTGCATGTTTCAGATTCCGTACTTTTGTAAAAAATTACCGGATATTTATGTGTTTATATATATAATATTTATTCGACTATGAATATTTATTCGACTATGTAAATTATGCGTTATTATTATTATTATTATTATTATTTTTTGTTTCGGCAGATCCAATTGGGGAAGATGTTGTTGGAGATGGGACAGAGTCATTTGTTTCAGCATTGGGCAGAGCCTGGCGTCGATGACGACCAAAAGAAAGCTTTCTTCACTCAGGTCTCTGATATTTTTGAAGCTATTGAGTTCTACAGTATTCTATTATTATTTTTTTTTTCTTAATTAGAAATGTTTTTGGTTAAATAAGGAAAATTAATGCATTCAAGGAGTGGCTGTTTATTTTTACCGTTTACGTTTGAATTGTAGTTAAATGATTTTCAGTATTGTACATCTTAAGAGTGTACTGTTTTTTTCTTCCCTTTAATATAGTTATCTAAGCTGAACTCGAGCTATCCTGGGGGTTTGGCATCATATATTAAAACCGCTAGGGAGCTCTTAGCCGACTCGAAAGCTGGGAAGAACCCATATGATGGCTTCAAACCTTCGGTAATGAAATTACTCTCACTCGAAACTTTCTAAATTTTTATACAAATTGATGTATCAATATTCAGTTGTCTTAGTTAACGTGATTCGTATTATTATTAGTTTAATTTGACATATATCAAGTTTTCTTTACTCGTATATGTTCTTATCTTCACTCTCTTTTGCAGGTCCCAATTGGCGAAGTTCTCTCTCTTGGTGATGATAATTTCATCAAATTTGAGGATGTTGGTGTCAAAGAAGCCAAAAATGCAGCATTTGTTCTTGTTGCGGGTGGGCTTGGTGAACGTCTAGGATACAATGGAATTAAGGTATATAACCTATAGACCAACTGTTAATATTTTTCTTTTCTTTGCCCCTTTTTGAAGAGGATTAATCACATTTTTTGCATCGTATTGGTTAAGCCTGCTCCTACACCCTTGACTCTTTTGCTCTACAAACAACATATTTGACTAGCTACTCTTGACATCTTGTAGGTGGCACTTCCTGCAGAGACCACAACTGGAACATGTTTCTTACAACTCTACATTGAGTCCATTCTGGCTCTTCAAGAAGCTAGCAGTCGTCTCACACAAGGTAGGCATGGTATCTCAGTTGTTAGGAGGCGTTCCACATTAAATAGCCTTTTTGAAATTTTTGTATATTGAGTCTATTCTGGTTCATCAGGAAAGCTAGTAGTTGGTTCATACAAGGTTTGTGTGGTATCTCATTTGTTAGGAGGCCTTCCGCATTAAATAGCCTTTTGAGCTTTTTGTCCTTGACTTAATCATGAAAGATTAGGTGTTATTTTCCTTCAGTACTGTTGATTGCAGCAGCCAATGGGAGATTATTGAGCATCATCAGAAAAGCCACTTTCAAATAAGACAAGAATTTACCACTTTACCTGTAAAATGGCCATCATTTTATTAGGAAAATTGATAGAGTGAACAAGTAGAAAAGAGTTCCAAGTCAGGCTGTATTTTTTTCTTGTAATCAACTAGAGCAAATGAACTTATTTATTTAACCAATCTCTTTCATCTCACTAGCATAAGCAGTTCATAATCTTACAATCATTTTCTTATGTTTGAAGTGCCTAGGTCAACATATTTGCCTCAATAAGTAAAAAGAAAAACAATTAACCTTGAAGCCTTCAGAAAATATTTTATTGATTGTTGCATTTTACAACTTATTTGCTCTCTAACTCCTGAGTGTGTCTTAAATTAAGGTACATGTCAAAAGGAGATTCCTTGTGTTATCATGACATCAGATGACACACATACCCCTACGGTGGACCTTTTAGAATCAAATTCTTATTTTGGGATGAAACCTTCACAAGTTAAACTTCTTAAGCAGGTATGTTATCTCTCATTGATGTGTGGTTGGTGACAGCTGTTGTTAGGTGCTTTATCTTGTTGTATTTGCTTGCAGGAAAAAGTTGCATGCTTAGATGATAATGATGCTAGGCTTGCTTTGGACCCTCATAACAAATACAAAATTCAGGTAGTCCTAATAAAAGCCATATAAAAACATGCTTATATTTTGATTGCTAAAGCCATTAGGTTCTTCTCTTTTCTCTTTTCTGGTCTTTTTAGACAAAACCTCATGGCCATGGTGATGTACACTCACTTCTTTATTCTAGCGGCCTTCTGAATGTATGGTATGTCTCTCAAATACTCTTCTCATGCCTTTGCAAGTTTTCTTTACATTTAGATTTGCCTGTTGTCAAAAACTTATTTCTTAATGCACAGAAACTCCTTATATAATGCCCTTGTCCTTGCATCTCTTTATGGTAGTAAGACTAAAACAATGTTGGTCTCAAACCCACATTAAGCTATAACATCCATGTGGCTCTCTTAATTAGCTACCATACACTTATAAATAATCCATTTTCTAATGCTTCTTGACCTTAATCGTCTCAAATTTTATTTATACTAGGTCAGTGACATTGCATAGAAAAGTCAACTGTCAGTCTCTGGAAATTGGTTTAATGTATAATTCTTTTTATATTCCACCATGTTGAACTTTTATCTTCACTTTTTGCTAGGCATGATTCCGGATTGAGATGGGTTATCCTTTTCCAAGACACAAATGGACTGTTGTTCAAGGTTAGAATCTCGATTTCCATGATTTTATCTATAATTTTCTTATGTCAGCAGTGTAAAACTGGTAGAAATAAAAATTTACTATTTCAATGTAGGCAATTCCAGCTTCCCTTGGAGTCAGTGCAACTAAAGAGTACCATGTCAATTCTCTTGCTGTTCCACGGAAAGCAAAAGAAGCTATTGGAGGAATTACTAAACTCACTCATGGTGATGGTATTTATATACAAGACTGAAACTTCTATAACTATTGGAAGCTAGAATTCTTTATATGCTTATAACCTATCTAGGGATGATGGCATTCAACTAAAAAAAGGTCTACATTTCAGTAATTTTTTATTTTTCTAGTGCCAACTTCTTCTTTGTGCTTGTACGTGTTAAAGTTCTTTTACAATATATAGGATAATGCAAATTGCGTCTTTTCCTCCCCTCCCCAATTTCCTTTCATTTTCTTGTATATGATATATTATACATGTCTATATGATAAAACTGTTCTATGATTGGTATTTTGGGCGTCAAAGACCCTAATGCTTCATTATTAGTAATGCACCATGAAATTAACTTCAGGGAGATCGATGGTGATCAACGTGGAATACAATCAGCTTGATCCTCTGCTTAGAGCCACCGGACATCCGGATGGAGATGTTAATTGTGAGACCGGTTATTCTCCTTTTCCAGGAAATATAAACCAAGTAATTTTTCCAACTCAAAATCATTATTTAGATGTTTCACTTCTAGGAAGATGTCTAGTGTTATAACGAGGATTCTTTACTTTTGTAATTGATATGGAAGTACAAAGAATCACTGCATTTTACACCTGCTGAAATCTTCATTATCATTGTGATATTCATTAAATTTGATCTGGTTTTTGCTGTGGAACCTCTCATACATATGTAGAAAATGTTCCATTCATTTTCTAATTGAAAATGTTTCATTCATTGTCTAATTGCGCTCTCCCTCCGTCTCCTGTTCTTTTTTTGTTTCTGTTTACCAGTTGATTTTGGAGCTTGGTCCATACATTAAGGAGCTCACCAAAACAGGAGGTGCTATTAAGGAATTTGTTAACCCCAAGTAAATTGTTCTCCAAAACCTTATAATTTCTGTTTTCATGTATTTTGTTCTTTCTAAAGAAGAAAGCGAGTGAATATGTCATCTGTTTTGCCCTATGTTACTGCAGGTATAAAGATGCTAGTAAAACATCATTTAAGTCCTCAACTCGACTAGAGTGTATGATGCAAGACTATCCTAAAACATTGCCTCCATCAGCAAGAGTCGGATTTACGGTAATTGGTGGTTTGAATCCTTTCTTATAATTTCACTTGAGTCTTTTTAGTGTTAATAGGCCTCACTTCCTGTCTTACGTCAGATAGGATCCTACTTCTCTTGTGGTTCTGTGAATGAATTTGCTACTAATGTAAATATATGCTCATCATTTACCTGATGTAATGTGACTGTGTAGGTAATGGATACATGGCTTGCTTATGCACCAGTGAAAAACAACCCTGAGGATGCTGCTAAGGTACCAAAAGGGAACCCATATCACAGTGCAACTTCTGGAGAAATGGCCATATATCGTGCGAACAGTCTCATCCTTAAAAAGGTGAGCATGTTGTTCTGCTAAAACTCAGCTCTATATTTTCTCGTTCTTTAGGATGTTTTTCACTCTAATTCTGTCTCTCAACTTATTGTTAACAATTTTTGTCCGTTTGCTAGGCGGGGGTCCAAGTGGAGGATCCTGTGCAACAGGTTTTCAACGGCCAAGAGGTGGAAGTGTGGCCACGGGTTACTTGGAAGCCTAAATGGGGGATCACTTTTGCTGAGATCAAAAGCAAAGTTAGTGGAAGTTGCTCTATTTCTCAAAGGTCTACCATGGCCCTTAAGGGGCGTGATATCTTTCTTGAAAACCTAACCTTGGATGGAGCTCTTATCATCAATTCAACTGACGGTGCAGAGGTATGCCATTGACGATAAATTGACAGTTGTTTAATCCATTCCCTTGCACTCTTTTGCCACAATGTTTATTAGATTTGCTATTCCATTCCATGTTTTGGATGTTGTTCATGCTTACATTCTTCTTGCTTGATAACTCTGACTTGATCAGTGCTTTCCCTGTCGCATCATTATTTATGCCGTTCACCCATTGTCATCATTAGCTCAAATCCTTCTCTGCTTGTAAATGTGCAAGTAAACTATTTGTGTTGGATGGACAATTTAGTTCAGTTGAACAATATGGTAATAACAGTGTGGTTTTGGAAATAGGTAAAAGTTGGAGGATTAATAAAGAACAAGGGCTGGCTGATTGAGAGAATCGACTACAAAGATACAGCATTCCCGGAGGAACTGAGGATCCGAGGTTTCAGAATGGAGAAAAAGGAGCAGTTGGAGGAAACCTACAGTCAACCTGGCAAGTACACCTTAAAGCCATGAATTTGATTCTTGTTTTCAGAAAGTTTTAATGTGGCAAGTATTAGGTAATAATTGATATCAGAACAAGTCATTTTCCATTCTCTTTCATTTATTTTTTGGGAATTGAAATAAAACTGTTCTTCCATATTTAAATTAGATTGAAAGCAGGTTTTCAAAGCTAGCATATTGGGTTTACGAATTTTAACATTTGGTACCAATCAACTAAATTATTTTTTCAACACTAATTACAGACGTGTTATATAAGATGGAAATATGTAAATTTTAATGTATTACTCTACAGTTGCAAGTCTTGCTTTTATACTATTGAAATACTATTAAATTATATAATACAAAATTTAAAATTCTTGTAAGTATAATATAATTTAGAATGTATAAATAATGTAATTTTAAATTTAATAATAAAAAAGTAAAATATTTTTTAAATATTAATATAGTAATTTTTTTAATTTAAAAGTTTTTTTAATAAAAACTTCTATTGTAATTACATAAAGGTATTAAAATTTATAACAATTATATTAATAAAAAATCTATATTTCAAAAACTAATTATTATCATATTGGAATGACCCACCAAATCTATATTAATAAAACTTCTATTTGGAATGACCCACCAAATTGTTTATTGTAGATTTGAGTCACAAATTGGTTATATGAGGTAAAAAATTTTGAGTAATTTAATATTTATTAATTTTGAAATTTAATAATTAAAACTTTGATATAATATTGTTTTATTAAACAAAGATCTTTAATTTTATGTTATTTTATACATAAAATTTTGATTTGATTAAATTCTTATAAATTATTAACACAATTATTAATATAACATCATTTTATATTTATATATTGTATACATAAATAATTATATTTATCCAATATAAAAATAAATTGATGTATTTATTTCTTTGAATGTGTATGATTAAATCAAAATTAAAGTTTTAAATATATATTTGAACCCTAATTAGAGTTTCACGTGTATAGTTACAAATTCATATATTCAATTGCATATTAAATTAAAATTCATATATAATTTTAAGATTTATCCTCTTTTGAAACAAATAAAACTTTCAAGAAATTAAAAAAAAAAATCTAAAACTTTCAAGAAATTAAAAAAAAAATCATTAAAGAGGAAAAGTAAATCAAATAAATAGATAGATAAATAAATTGATATAATCATGTTGAGGAAAATTTGTAAGTTAAATTTCACTGACCAATTCAAAAATAATTATTATTTTATAATTTCAAGTTTATTAAATGTTGTTGTCTAATACTTATAATTGCTAAAGTGTTGTATTTGGTGTAACAACTTAATTTTCAGTGGTGTCGGAACAGTGATTCGAGATCACTAAATCCGACAAATGAGTAGGAAATATTATTAATTTAGTGAGTATAAGTTAAATGTGAAGTTAGGAAAAATTTTGAAATAGTGAATAGTGTACTAAAAATAAATATTAAAATAATTAGAATTGAAAACGAGGTATCGAGACCTCAGGAATTTTAAATCGAGCCATAAATATTTTTATAAATATTTATGGAGTGTTAATAAGTTAGTATTAAAGTTTCCTCAAGAATTTTAAAGTTCTGATAGTTAATTGAACAAAAAGGACTAAATTGTATCAAATGCAAAATTGTGAGAAATGATTAAATAGCTTAAATGATAAAAGAAAGAGGGTTTAAAAGGAAAATAGACCCCATGTCTATTTGGGCTGGACGGAAAGAGCAAGAAATCAGCAAAAAAATAAAGAGAATTAAGGAAAAAATTGCAAACTTGCAAAATTTACTTAATAAAGCTAGGACTAAAGTGGAATTATCTAGATTTCTTTTTATTTTTCTGCATTCTCATCAGCAAAAACACCATGGAAGAGTTCCCTTAAGCTGATTTTTCACATTTTTACTTCAACTAAGTTCAATTCTTGATTATTTCTTGAAATTTTTGTGTTTTTGTGACTTTTACAACTAGGTCCACTTGTTGAATTCATTAGTTTTTGATTCTATGAAAGAAATTGAAAGTTGCTATGAATATGTGATGGAAGTATATGATGATTTGGCATGGAATTAGAGCTTTAAGTTGCTTATATGCTGATTTTATTGAAAGAATTGAATAAAAAGTGAATGTTTGAGACCTAATTGTAAAAGAGTTTGAAGTCAGAGTTTTATGTGGAAATTATGAATTTCAATAGTTATGAAATAACTTATAATGTCTAGGAAAATTATTAATTGAGAAAATTATCTTAATTGAGGGGTTAATTGAGTAAGGACTGAATTGTATGAATTGTGAAATTTGGGGCAAAGTGGAAATCAACATTTTGCACTAAAACTGTTTTGGACAGCAGCAGTAATCTAATTTTGAAAAATCACCAAAAATTGTATAAATGGAATTAGAGGATGAATAAAATATGAAATTAAAGCTTATTGAGTCTAGTTTCTTATAGAAGAAATGATGTAAGCAATGAAATTGTAAATCATGAGATATGATAAATTTTGTGAGATAATGTCAGAATGATTTTGGGTTCCCCTGTTCTGACTTTGTAAAATCATCAAAAATTGGATAAAAATAATTAGGGGCTTAAATTTATATGTTTAGAATCCTGTCTATTTTCAAGAGAAACAAATGAGAATATCATTAAAATCCTTTACGATGAGATAATTAATTTTTAGTGAAGAAGGGTCGGAACTGTTAGACAGCAGAACAGGGGAGACTTTAATGAATAAACTGTATTAATTGGCCCAACCAAAAATTATGAAAATTTTATGGTAAGAAGATATATGAGTCTAGTTTCTGGGAAAATTTATGGATCTTAATTTGGACTCAAGATAAAAATAATTTAGTGACTATGACACAGATGAATAGCTTGAATATTCACATAAGTAAATAGTAAAAATTATGGATAATGTTACTTACAAGTGTGTTATTTATACTAAGGATGTGGATGGAGAGAAGGAGGAGGAAAAATATACATATATGTATATGAATGACTTGTGTATAAATTGATCACATGCCCGATTATAATCGATAAGTGTTGAATTAGAAATGATATAATGTTTTATTAATGATATAATGTTTTATTTGGAATATTTATTACGAAATTATGATTATCGTTATAATACGAAAATAAAACTTTTGAGTTTATATGGCTAAATTTTAGTGATCATCTGTTAATTTTATGAATTTCATTATGTGCTATTTTATATGTATTGATGATAAAATCGTGAATAATATAAAAGCATGAAAATTGAATAAATGATCAAATTGAGCATTTCAGTTCAGTGACAAGATGAATTGAAGGAAAAGACCATGGTTGGACCATGGCAACAAGTGATAAGTGATAGCTTCGGCTACACTTATCTGATCAAGGACAAGTGAAAGTGATAAGTGTAGCCGAATAGCTTCGACTACACTTATTTGATCAAGGACAAATGAAAGTGATAAGTGATAGTTTCGACTACACTTATCTGATCAAGGACAAATGACAAGTAGAAAGTGGTAGCTTCGGCTACCTGATCAGTGAAAAGTGGTAGCTTCAGCTACCTGATCATCGGCTACTTGATCAGCGAAAAATGGTAGCTCGGCTACCTGATCAGTGAATAGTGGTAGCTTCGGCTACAAGTGACAAGTGATTTCTGTGTAAGACCATATCTGGGATGTGGCATCGGTGTGATATGTGTATAAGATGTAAGACCATAGCTGAGCTATAGCATTCTAGTGAAAAGACCATGGCTATGCTATAGCATCAGTGATTATCAGTGAAATTCAGTGCATACCGGTGTAGACCAATTCCGTAAAACGTTCACTAATTTGAAGAAGTTTGGTAAGTATTACATGGAATTATGTGACATAAAGAAATACGAGTTGATGAGATATGAGCATAAAACTTGGTTGATGAATGAGTTCATTTGTGATTATATATTTCTACGTCTTGAGTGTATTATCCGTATGAATTGGTATTCCAAATGAGTTAATGAGAAAACTTCTAATGTGAAATAATTTGAGTTCAAAATGAAATATCATGAAAACATACTTGAAATATGTAGCGACGTAAATTTTTTTTTGCTTTTGGTCACTAATTCAGGCGATTATTTGAAAGTTTGAAAATTTAGAAATCGACTTTCGATTTTTAAAAAAAATGGTGTCGCCACCGATCCTTTTTCCTAAGTGTGATCGGACACCTAATAAATCATCTTCTTTTTAAAAAAAATTCATTTTTTAAACAAAAAGAAGGCCGAGTTTAGGTCTACGTCAAAAACCAAAGTAAAGTTGGGTTCGGGAGTCGGTTACGTGCGAGGAAGGTATTAGCACCCTCGCGACACCCAAAATTGGTATATTTATTAAACACGTGTTGTCTTGATTTTCAAAAATACGAATTCAATTTGACATTTAATCGTGATCCGATTGAAAAATGAGAATTTTTAGTTTTCAATTTTTTTAGAAGGGTGTCCCATTTTTAACACGAGCCGACGAATTTCACCCAACATAGCGATGAAATCGATGACTTAATGTTAAATCGGTTTATTGAGTTATTTATTGATAAAAAAATGAATAAAATATTTTTTAAAATAAAAATTCATAAATAAATAAACGGTGCAAACAATGATATAATGAATGTAAAATATTAACATATAATATAAGAGCATTAGGATAAAAATAAAAACAATATTTACAATAAAAAGAAAATAATGATAAAAATAATGATATGCTAATAATATAATAAGAAAAGCAAACTGATACAGAACGGGTAAGAAAAAATAAAAGAGTTAGAAATATATCGAAGCAAATAATAAATACGATACTAATATTAAAAACAATAACAATGCATATGATATTAAACGTAATAATAGTATTAAACGCGAAATAAAAAACAATGAATATATATATATACATATAATAATAGTTAGTAAAGTGATGGAAACATGATATTAAAAACACTAATAATATTACCTATATACATACGTATATATATTTAAAATATAAACATAATAATAGTATTACAAAGTATATACATAGTATAATGTTAAAAATACATACATAATATATAGTTATTAAAATATATATATGATAATATGTAAGAAAAAATATAATATAGTATTCGAAATATATACATGATATATATAAAATACAATATTAAAAAGGTATATATATACGTAATATATAAAAATGCATATATAATATAATGTTAAAATATTTACATAATATATACATACATAGTAATAATGTTCAAAACACCTATTAATAATATTACATAAATATATACCTATATATATATATATATATATATATATATATATATATATAAAAAGATATATACATATATAATAAAACATATAATAATATTAATAACAATAATAAGGATAATATAAAAAATATATACATGAAATAGTATAATATATATATATATACATAATATATAAAAAATATAATATTAAAAAATATACCTAATATAAGAGTATTAAAATAAAAAATAATGAAGAAATGAGTAAAAAATAATATACATAATAATATAATAAGAAAATAATATATTTATAATAAATACTTAAAAATATCTATACGTATATATGTATAATAATGATAAAAATAATAATAATAGTGAAAATAATAAATATAATAATAAATCTAATAATAGAAAAAGATAATACTATATAAAAGTATATATATATATATAATAAAATATATACTAATATTAATAATAAATGTAATAGGGGTAAAAGTAGATATAATAATATAAATAGTACGTTACATGAAAAATAATAATAAATAATAATAATATAAAAGAGAATATGATATAATAATAGTGATAATAATAGTACTAATAATAAGTAGAAAATATTAGTACGTTAATAGCAATAATGTATGTCAATAACAATAATAATATAAAAAAATAATAATATAGTAAAAATTAGTAATAATATGTATTAAAAATAATAGTAATGAAAATAATAATAATAATAATAATAATAATAATAATAATAATAATAATAATAATAATAAAAAAATAATAAGAATATTTAATAAAGAAACGAAAATAAACAAAAAAGGACTAAAATTGAACTAAAAACAAAGTTTTGGGGCAAATTTCAAAATAGAACAAAAGAAAGGGGCTGAATTAAACACGCACAAAACATAGGGGGACCGAAATAGCAATTATTCATTCCCATCAAAACGCAGCACATCAGCGGGGACTAAATTGAAAATCGCGACAAATTTTGGGGCCAAATTAAAAATAAAAAATGACTTAATTGCAAAGTAATAAAAAAGCGAAAGGGCTAAAAGCGCAATTAGCCCTTCCGTTAAAAAACACGCGAATCCTAGGCGGTTTGGGTCGATCTGGTCCAAGTCAAAACGACATCGTTTTGGGTGTTAATGGCCAACCCCAAAACGACGTCATTTTAGGGGGCTATAAAAGTCAAGTTTTTGAGGAAAAAAATCATTTGTTAGCATGAGGGGAAAAAAAGAAGAGCGAGAAGAGAGAATTCTCTCTAAACTAGGCCCCTGCTCCAGCCAGGAAGGCCACTGTCGTCGTCACTGGTCCGCCACCGCCGGCCACCATACACGGTGGCCAAAAATTCGAAAATGTATTGTTTTTTTTTTTTGTATTTTTAATATATATGTGTTTATGAATAACTTGGGAAAGAAAAAAAAAAGAAAAAAGAAAAAGAAGCAACCTTTTCCCCTTGTAGATCTTGCTTTTTTCGAATCTGTTTTGGAGATTTTTGGTTTGATCTTTGAATCTTTTCTTCTTCTTTGTATTCTATACTTACTATATTTTTTTTGTATTTCAAGAAAATGAACCCCTTTACAATGATTTTTGCTTGGCTTATATAGCCCTTTTTCAAGATTAGTTTATTACTGTCTTTGTTTCTTGCAGGTGGATGAACGGTGCTGACATGGGCGGTGGAGTAGGTGGTGGTGGCACTGGTAGGGGCGATACACCTAGGGGGCTAGGGTTTCTAATTTATTTTGTGTGACTTGGGCTATTAGGGTTAGTTTGGGCTTGGGTTAGGATAGGTTAAAATGGGTTTAAGTTTTTAGTTGGGTTTAGCTATTTGGGTAGTTGGGTTTTGGGTTTTATTGGGTTTTAATGGGTTAAAATTGGCCTGCAACAAAATACATTGGTATGTCTTGTATATGCTATTTGAATTCATAAATGTGAAAAGTAAATGTATGTGGAAATATGAGATGATGATATCTGTACATGGAATTTATTGATGAATACGTACATCTAAATTTATAAGATAGATTTTAGTGAACATTGAAATTGGGCCCAATAAGTGATTTGGCAATTTAAATCGTAATTGGTAGGAAGAGTTAATGAATTGCATATTTATGAATTGTTATACGTATTTGTCTGAAATACGAGGAAGTGATGGTAAGTGATACATGGAAATATGAAACTATGATATATATAAAAACATGGAATATGTTTGATAAATATGTTTGTTGTAGGCCAATTTTGGACCTGTTTATATCAAGATTACATGGGCCCATTTACAACTTAAACCCGAATGGCCCAATAACCCAAATAACCCACTTAAATTAAACCCAACTAACAATACAAACCCCTAAACCCATTTACAACCTAAACCCACTAACCCATCAAAAACCCAAATACCCAACAGCCCAAATTATCCATCTAAATTAACCCAACAGCCCAATTACACCCTAAGCCCAAATCAAAAAAGGAAAAAAAAACCCTAATCTTCCTAAATGTAGTTGCTGCCGACTCAGCCTCTGCCACCCCCCACTTGCCTCTAACACCGCTGCGACCACCAACTCAGGTCAACTCCACAGCCCTAGTCTATCACCACTTGCACCTACAAAGAAGAGACAGATAATATTAGAAAATGTATGTAATTCGGCTTTAAAAAGCCCAAACCGAAATAAAAAAAGGGAATTTTTTTTGGAAAATAAAAAAAAGCATTCGATTTTGAGCAAAAAGAACGATTCCAAAATATCAGAGTAAGAGAATAGCAACAAATCAAACCAAATATCAAAAGTCAAAGAACCCAAGGACCAAAAGTTAAAATCAAAGCCTTAAGGTGAATTTTTCTATTTTCATTTCCGTTTATTTTCGAATCTATTCCTTATATATTTATAAATACATAATATATAAATAAAAAATAATATTTTAAAATGTAAAAAAATTACCTTTTCACGGTGGCCGGCGCCGGCTACGGTCCGACGACCGGCAACGACTGTGGCCGAACTTCCCACCGAAAATCACCTAGCTCTCCCTCCTTCTCCTCCTTTTTTTTTCTTTTTTTTTCTTTTCATGGCTGCAAATGAAAATTTTAAAAAAATTGGCCTTATATAGCCCTCCAAAACGACGCCGTTTTAGGGGCTGCCTTTTAACCCCAAAACGACGTCGTTTTGGCCTAACCCGCGTGTTGACCCTACCCGCTCCAAACATCCGCGTGTTTTTCATTAGAGGGGCTAATTACACGTTTAGCCCCTCCGCTTTTTCATGCTTCTACAATCAAATTTTTTCCATTTTTAATTCGGCCCCAAAATTTATCGCGCCTTTTAATTTAATCCCTGATGATACGCCGCGTTTTGAGGGGAAGGAAATATTGCCGTTTCGGTCCCTTTACGTTTCTCGCGTGTTCAAATAAGCCCTTTCTTTTTCTTTTTATTTCAAATTCGCCCCAAAACTTTATTTTCGCTTCGAATTTAGTCCTTTTTCTAGATTTAATTTGATTTTTATATTATTTTTGCCTTTTTTTATACTATTTATTATTGTATTTGTCATTATTATTATTATTATTATTATTATTATTATTATTATTATTATTATGTGTTGTTATATATATATCTTTAATATATATATATATATGAATATATTTAGGTAATATTATTAACAATTATATTGTAACATATTCATTATTATTTCTAATATGTATATATGTTATGTATATTTCTAATACTATATGGTATATTTCTAACATTATTATTATATATATATATATACGTACTTATGTAGTGTATGAATATATATATATATATTTTTACTATCATTCATAATATAAGTATATATTGTATATATATTATGTATATATTTTTAATGTCATTAGTTATATATTTCTTATACTATTCCATGTATATATTTTTATATTTTTATACCATCTCATGTACATATTCTTGAATATTATGTTATATATATATATATATATATATATATATATATATATATATTAATATTGTATTATGTATAAATATCATTATGATATATATTTTATCCTTGTTATATTTATCATTAATATTATTACATATACTCTGTATACATGGTATTATTTTTAACATTATTATATTTACTATTATATTTATTATTTTTAATATTTTATTATTTATTACTTTATTTTCCTTACCTTATTATTATGTCATACTTTCTTTTGTATTTTTACTATTATTGTTATTATTATTATTATATTACTTTATTTATTATTATTATTTGTATATATTATTCATACTATCATTATTATATTATTTTGTACCACTATTACATTTATTATATTAGCATTATTATTACTATCATTATCGTTATTAGTATTATTGTGTGTTTTCATTATATATGTTTTTATATTTAAAAGTATTATTTTAATATTGTGTTTACTACATATATTTACCCTTTTTATTATTATTATCTATTATTTTATTTTTAATATATTTGTTTTCTTATTATTATTATTACCATTATTAACATATATATACATATATATTTTTTTATGTACATACATTTTTCAATATTTATTTTTTATTATTATTTATATATATTATTATGTATATATTTTAACATTACTAGTTATATTTTTTTATGTATACATTTCAAACATTATATATAGTATATTTCTAACACTATATATATATATATATATATATATATATATATATATTACGTATACATACTCTTAATATCATTGTTATTTATATATATTCATTGTTTTTATTTCGTGTTTAATACTATTATTACGTTTAATATCACATGCATTGTTATTGTTTTTAATATTACTGTCGTATTTATTATATTCTTCAATGTATTTCCAACTCTTTTATTTTTCGTTTTTACCCATTCTGTATTAGTTTACTTTTCTTATTATATTATTAGCATATCATTATTTTTATTATTATTTTCTTTTTATTGTAAATATTGTTTTTTATTTTTATCCTAATGCTCTTATATTATATGTTAATGTTTGTCATTCATTATATCATTGTTTACACCATTTATTTATTTATGACAAAAAAATGAATAAAATATTTTATTCATTTTTTTAATTTCAATAAATAAGGCAACGCACCGATTTAACATTAAGTCGTCGACTTCATCGCTATGTTGGGTGAATATCAATCGGCTTGTGTTAAAAACGGAACGTCCTTCTCAAAAGAAATCAAAATCTTAAAAATTCTCTTGTTTTGATCGGATTACTATTAAATGTTACATTGACCTCGCATTTTTGAAAATTAAGACAACACACGTTTAACGAGATACCAATTTTTGGCGTCGCGAGGGTGCTAATACCTTCCTCGTGCGTAATCGACTCCCGAACTCTATTTTTCTCTGGCTTTCGACGTAGACCTAAACTCAGCCTTCTTTTGTTTAAAAAAATAAATTTTCTTTTAAAGAGAGGATTTATTAGGTGTCCGATCACACCTAGGAAAAGGATCGGTGGCGATTCCCTTTTTTAATAAAATCGAAAGTCGGTTTTCAAACTTTCAATAAATCGCATCAATCAGCGACCGAAAGTAAAAAAAATTTACGTCGCTACGCACAACTGGCGACTCCACTGGGGATCCATTTTTGAGAGTTGAGTCGAATTAAACATGTGTTATCAAAATTTTCAAAATTCCTTGTTCAAATTAATATTTAGTCATGATCCCAAAATTGTGTTTTTGAAAAATCATGCATTTGCATCATGTTGTATATATTCTTCTAACTTGTTTTATCTGGTTGTTTTTCAGCTTTAAATTTTTATGGTTTTAGTCTTGGTTTAGTTTTTAAATAAAACGTAAAAGTTTGTGAGTTTCTCCCCACACACCGTGCACTTGCATTTTTGCATAACATGAGCTCTCTACCCGGGCTCCGTCTGTTTAAGTGAAAGTAAACGCTATGCCTTCGTGAGTTAACTCGTCCCTCTGCACAGGCTAGTGAATACTTTCGGGTTACATACGACTTATGCTTTCGTGAGTTAACTTGTCCCTCCGCATAGGCATAAGTAAATGTAATCCCTCGAATTGAACTCGTGTGCCCGTGAGAGGCTACAACCGAGGCTTCGTACTAGTCTTAGTAGATGATAGTACGAACAATTCGAGTACCTGTATAGAACCGAAACCGCATATAGTAAACCGTACGAGCCATCTAATTAGAGCCATGCCAAACCTCCGTTCGTTTAGTAGTTACCAAAATAAGTACACGGGAGAAACGCCTCTTACCTTTTGTACTTTCACTTTTTATGCAAGGGGATTGGGTTGGTTTAATAAACTAGATCGGGTAGCGCAATTTGACAAATTTTCCATGATTTTCTGCCTATATTTGACTACTAACCAGGGTTGTTTGTCTTTGCTTTATTTTTCATCATGCATTATAGGCATCATATTAGAAAAAAGTGTTGAATAGAGATTGGTTGCCAAAAAACGGGTTTCTTATGGAAGAGTTGATTATACAAACAACCGAGAAAAATGCCGTGGTCCGGGATTGGTCTTTGAAAACCCAAAAAGAAAAAAAGGGATAGTTTAATGGAAGGATGTGTTTCTAATCTACCCGAGCACGTAACTGTGAATGTTCGTCAGAATAATCTAGAAGACTTGGTTCAAATCTGGAATCAGTGGGACTCAGACACTAGGGGAATCTTCACTGAAAGATACGGGGATGTAGCCAACCTGATTGCCATTAAAGTTGACGAATGATTGATTCAAGCCATGGTCAGATTCTGCGATCCAGCTTACCAGTGTTTCACCTTCAATCAAGAAGACATGACCCTGACTATAGAAGAATACACTACTTTGCTTCGTATCGATAATGTGCAATTCTACAAAATATATGTGAAAGAGCCCAAGCCGATGACCTTCAAGAAAAAGTTAATGAGATTGATAGAGATGACTGAAACGTGGGCTGAAAAATAGATAAAGAAGAAGAATAAAACTAACTGTATTCCATAGTTTTTCCTGCGAGATTTGGTTCTGAACCACCCCGACATGTTGAAGAGGGTAAATCTGTTCGCTTTGGCCATTTACGGTCTGATCGTTTTCCCAAAAGTTCTTGGACATATAGTTGCAGTAATGGATTTTTTTGAAAGGTTAAAACAAGGAATCAACCCTGTCCCAACTATCCTGGCCGAAACCTTCAGATCACTAAGCATCTGTAGGAGGAAAGGAAAAAGTCGTTTTATCAGATGCGCGCAATTACTTAATGTTTGGATTTTGAGCCACTTCTGGAAAGTAGAGCGCACACCGTTCCATATGTTTTCTAAAACATTCGTCCCGTTAGAAGCTTATCTCGAGAAAGAATGGCTAAAGGAGGTCACCGAACAGCATTGGGTTTCAGTTTTTCAGAATCTTCGTACCGAAGATGTAACCTGGAGAGCACCGTGGATACGCCCTTCGGTTCTGTTATACAAGGTGGGAAACCAAGATTGGGTGCCACTGCTTGGATTATGAGGAGGAGTTGGTTATGCTCCGTTAATGGTCCAAAGATAATTTTTTTCACGATAATTCATACCCGTCACCGGAGGATTAGCACAGTCCGAGTTTGCTTTCGCGGGTGAAGGTTATATGAAAAATGTCCGAGACACTGCAAAGTCTTGGAAGAAAATTCATCTGATAGAATTGGCTCTATATGCTGATACTCTCACCCAAGATTACGACATATGGAGGAAGCAACGGGTGAACAGTCAGTAAATCTCATCGATAAACTACACCGTCTAGAATTTTTTCTCGAAAAAAATACCGTCTGAGCTAGAAATAGTAAGACAAGAATTTGAACGAGAAAAAGCCAAGATGTCTCGGGACCTTAGTGTTCTTCAAGAGGAAAACTACCAACTGAAGATCGACGTTCAGATTGAAAGACCCAGAACTGAGAAAGTGTAAAAAGAAGCTGAAGTCATAAGAAATGACTTAAGGGACCTCCATCTGGAAAATAAAAAGTTAAGAGGCACAATAAAAAATAGTGGGTTGGGCAAGTCGTCGGCAGAATGGAAGGAAGAATTAAACAATATCAGAGGAGGAATAGAATTTTGGAAAAGAAAAGTAAAAAAAGAAGAAAAAAAGGCTACGCGGGCTATGATAGAGCTAAGGAAGAAGAACGCCGAATATGAAGCTGTGTCTGCCGAGGTAATAACTAATCGATCTAAACGTTAAGAACTAAAAGAGAGGATACAGGATTTAGAAGACATGCTGCAAGATCATCAACAACAGTTAGATACTCTCTTGGAGGCTTTGGAAGAAAAGAACAGTCAGTATGATAGAGACATTCGTGCTTACGAAGAAGGCCTCCAAGAAAAAAAAATGCAACTTAGCTATTTGATCAATGAAATTCGTGGGGTAGACATGCACGTGGTACAACTATCGGAAGAAGCTGAAATTCTCATTTGCCAATTCCCTCCAAGTCGAAGATCAAACATATCAGAATTCTTAGCACGAGTAAAGAAATATGGTGATATAGCTAGGAAGTTTGTGTATTGGCTGAATCAAAAATGGAAAAATGTTTTGTAATGGACTCTTTTGATAAATGAAATGCCTAAATAGGGGCCGTCTTGAAATCAACACTAAATTCTTACATATTCATTCATGACTAACATTCATTTGACATTTATGCATTCATTCATTGATTCATTGCATATCCCATAATCATTCACTAAGGTTAGAATCATATAATTTACAGTTGCAATACTTCAAATCTGGAACCACGCCATTCGTATAAAACACATCGACAAACTAGAGCAATGGAGGCTGAATTCAATGAAAGAATCGAAAGGATGGAAAGAGTTCAAAGGGAATTACAAGAACAACTGGCTAAGTCACAGCAAGAAACGAGGGATCTGATAGTAAGATCTCGAGAGGAATCACTTGAACAGAAGGATCAAATGGCTAAGATGATGGAAATGATGTCGACTCTGGTAAAAAGAAAAGGACCTATAAACCCTGACGTTGTGGAACCACATTCAAGGGTTAACCTCGATCAGGATTCGCCTTATCCTCTAGGATTTACTCCACCGCACGCCCATGCAACACAAAGATGGTACGCTCAATGGGAACCTACAGGCCTGGAGCAACGACCTGCTCCACCTACTAATCTGGGGCAAGGAATGTTCGTATCAAACCCGGTGGCTAGTCCTGCTGATCCACTCGTTCCAGATTTAGACGATCCAGCAGAGATAGCCAGGTTAAAATTAGATGATCACGATGCAAAGGAAAAATATAGGAGCCTAGAGGAAAGGCTCAAGGTGATAGAAGGCACTGAAGTCTTCTCTGCACTGAGCGCTAAAGAACTCAGTTTGGTACCCGATTTAGTTTTGCCTCCAAAGTTTAAAGTACCGGATTTTGAAAAGTACGATGGGAAAGATGCCCAAAAGCGCATCTCATCATGTTTTGTCAGAAAATGACCACCTATGTGAATGAAAACAAGCTACTCATACATTGTTTTTAGGATAGTCTAGCAGGATCGGCTCTTCGATGGTACAACCAGCTTAGTAGGAAAAAGATCCGATCCTGAAAGGACTTGGCGTCAGCATTCTGTGAGCAGTACAAACATGTATCGGATATGGTACCTGATCGAATGACTCTACAAATGATGGAAAAGAAACCAGTAGAAACCTTTAGGCAATAAGCTTAAAGGTGAAGAGATATCTCGGCCCAAGTTGAGCCTCTACTGACTAAGACTGAGATAACGGTTCTTTTCATCAATACTCTGAGAGCACCATTCTATGACAAGCTGGTGGGAAGTGCTACAAAAGATTTTTCGAATATTGTAATATCCGGAGAACTTATTGAGAATGCCATCAAAAGTGGGAGGATGGAAGGTTCTGAAAGTTTAAAAAGGGCAGTACCCATGAAAAAGAAAGAGCCAGAAGCCCACATGGTGGGAACTGGAAGCCGTTATACTCCCAATTCATACCCAAATCAACTCCAACCTCAATATCACCCATCTCCAAATGTCTATTTCCCTCCTCAAAACCCTTACTATCAAACACCACCTCCTTACCCATCCTACCCTGTATATGCCACAAACAATCAAAGACCAGTCATTGCGTTCCCACAAAATACTATATCCTCCCAGGGCCAGCCTAAAAATGAACAAAGGCCAGCAAGACCCAATTCTGAGAAACCGTAATTTACTCCTATTCTTGTGTCGTATGGGGAACTGTACCAAAAACTCTTGGAGAAGCAATTAATATCTCCCCATTACATGGCACCCCTTAAGCCTCCATACCAGAAATGGTACGATCCAAAAGCTAGTTGTGCATATCATGCCGGGAACCAATGGCACTCTATGAAAAACTACCTTACCTTTAAAAGGAGAGTTCAAGGACTCATCGATGCGGGCATTCTGCAATTCGATGGTATTGGCGGTACGGTCGAGAATCTATTCTCAAACCACACCGAAGGGAATGTGAGCACAGTGGTAGAGGAGGACAAACGGCAAAGTAGAAGATGAGTTTCTAAAATAAGAACACCTCTGCAGAAAATCTGGGAGGTACTAGTTGAAAAAGGGTTGCTCTGTCATCTTAACAGAGTATTCGAAGGAAGAAATGAAAAAGGTCAAAGTTTTTGCGAATTCGATGGTATTAAAGGGCACGACATTCAGTCCTGCGAGGAGCTCAGGAGATTATTGCAAAATATGATGGATAATAAGGAGATTGAGATTTTTTATAAAGGAGAAGAGGCCGATAGAGGAGAAATATGCACCTCTGACAATCAATCGTCAGGTTTCCCGTATAGCGCCAACTGACCGTTAATAATTTATTACGACGCGAAGAAAGAGCCGGTGAAACCAAAAGTGATAATCGAAGTACCATCTCCTTTCCCTTATAAGGATAATAAAATAGTACCATGGAAGTACGATGTCAACATCGTCACACCTAAAAGTGAAAAGCCTGAAGCCACAACTGAATATGTTGGGGAGGTAGGCCATTTTACCTGCAGTGGGCGGTGTTATTCTAAAGAGATAGAGCCTATAAAGAAGAACAGTGACTGGAAGCAAAAAGGAAAGGCAGTGATGTATGAGGCCGAAGTCGAGCAGGAAACTCCACCCGTGCAAGAAACTAAAAAGCCTGTGGATGAGGAGGAAGCACATGAGTTCTTGAAATTTATCAAGCACAGTGAATACAATGTGGTGGAACAATTGAATAAGCAACCAGCAAGAATCTCAGTTTTATCTCTCTTCATTAAATTCGAGCCACACCTAACGCTTTGCTGAAGGTGTTAAATCAAGCTTACGTAGTAAACAACATATCTGTTGAGAAGCTTGATAGGTGGGTGAATAATCTGAACGTGGACAATTTCATCTCTTTTAGTGATGATGAAATACCGCCAAACGGTAGAGGCTCAGTGAAAGCACTGCATATTACGACTCGCTGCAAGGGCTACATAATACCGAACATGCTCATCGATAATGGGTCGGTACCCAACGTCATGCTTTTGGCCATGCTTTCCAGAATTTCGATGGATCTGTCCTATTTAAGGCCCTGTTATTCCACGGTAAGGGCATCCGATGGGACAAGGCGTGAAGTCATGGGAAAGATTGAAATCTCTCTGGAAGTGGGCCCTTATAGATACGATATTGAATTTCAATTCATGGACATTACACCATCATACAATTGCCTCTTGGGAAGACCTTGGATCCATTCTGCTAGAGCAGTTTCATCCTCTCTCAATTAAAAAGTGAAGTTTATCATGGATGGTTGTTTGATCACTGTTGAGGGAGAAGAAGACATTGTCGCATCTATCTCTACCGATGGACCGTACCTGGAAGTAAGCAAAGATGTAATAGAATGTTCCTTCTGATCCTTTGAGTTTGTCAATGCCACTTTTGTCACAGGGGAAAATAGAATTCCGGTGCCAAAACTGTCAAGGAATACTAGATTGGGCGTTAAGTTGACTGTGGGAAAAGGAGCCCGAGCAAGGAAAGGCTTGGGAAGGTATCTGCAAGGAATAGTCAGGGCTCTAAAGCCAGTGCACCACAAGGCCCGATACGGTTTAGATTTCCAGCCAGACGCACGTCAAAGAAGAAAACACTGAAAGAAATATCAGGAAAGAAGGATCGCGAGAACCTTAGGCCGAGAACCAGAATGGGAGCCATGGAATTCCCTCCTTTGTTAAGAACATTTATGTCAATGGGAATAATATACCCGGGGCAGGATAATACACAAAGCATGATGTTAATGATAGAAAAGGGTTTTCAGAATATCAGTATAAATGTCATTGACAAAAGAGCTGACGCAAGTGAAGACGTCTCAAGGATACGCCCTTGTCCCCCAGGTTTCATGTTGAACAATTGGACTGCCGATGACCTTCTTGTAGTTTATAAGTCTTCAGAGTAATGCTCAAACGTTAACCCTCTATTATGTCCTTAGATATAATAGAATTCTTTTGTAAGAGATTGCATTCACTCTTTATCATTCAAATGAATATCAATGAAGATACATTTTGTCACGATCTTTCGCATTATCACTAGTTTCATAATCATTTTCTCATTTTATAGCTTATCTTTAAAATTGCCTCATGCCATGCCATAACATTTCATTTGTTCGTTCCAATACTTGGATGCCCCTCTATAGTTTCCTTTTCTATTCAACTTTTAGGTGCTCAGATATCAACGGTATGAACAAACCCGTTTCGAGTCCTGAAATTGATTTTGAGAAGCCTGTTTGTTTAGGAAAATTTGAAGCCGAAGAAAATGCTGAAGACTATGTCTCGTCTCCTGACTTGCTAAGAATGGTGGAATAAGAGGATAAATAGATTTTGCCTTATCAAGAATCTGTTGAAACAATAAATTTAGAAACTGAAGAAAGGAAACAAGAAGTGAAGATTGGGACTTCTATTTCAGAGGGCACCAAGCATAATTTGATTGCTTTACTCCGCGAGTACAAAGATGTATTCACATGGTCGTATCAGGACATGCCAGGATTGGATGAATATGTAGTAGTCCATGAGCTCCCATTAAAGTCAGAATGCAAACTCATTCAACAAAAGCTAAGACGGATGAGACCTAAAATGCTATTAAAAATAAAAGAGGAAGTCAAAAAGCAATTTGATGCTGGCTTCCTACAAGCCTCCAAATATCCAGAATGGGTGGCTAATATAGTCCCGGTACCAAAGAAAGATAGCAAAGTACGAATGTGCATGGATTATCATGATCTGAATCGAGTAAGTCCTAAAGATAATTTTTCCTTACCACATATTGATACGTTGGGGGATAACACAGCAAAAAATTTATTGTTTTCTATCATGGATGGATTCTCGGGGTATAATCAGATCAAGATGGCTCCTGAGGATATGGAGAAAACTAACTTCATAACAATGTGGGGAATATTCTGCTACAAGGTGATGCCATTTTGGTTAAAGAATGCTGGGGCAACATATCAGAAGGCTATGGTGACGTTATTCCATGACATGATGCATAAAGAAATAGAGGTCTACGTCTACGATATGATTGCTAAATCCCGAGGGGAAGAAGAACATGTAGTGAAACTTAAGAAGTTGTTCGGAAGACTGAGAAAGTTTCAGCTAAAGCTTAATCCAGCCAAATATACGTTTGGGGCTACCTCGGAAAAGTTGCTAGGCTTCATTGTCAATGAAAGAGGTATCGAGGTTTATCCAGATAAAATAAAAGCTATTCAAGAGTTACCACCTCCGTGCACGCAAAAGAACGTTAGAGGATTTTTAGGGAGGTTAAACTACATCGCCCGATTCATCGCTCAACTTATCAACCAATGCGACCCAATCTTTCGGCTTCTTCGAAAACATAACCCGGGAGAATGGAATGAGGAATGTCAGGTTGCCTTTGGTAGGATATAACAATATTTGTCTAGTCCTCCAGTTCTAGTACCGCCAACTCCGGGAAGACCATTGATATTGTATATTACTGTGTTCGAAAATTCAATGGGTTGCGTACTGGGGCAACACGACGAGTCAGGAAAGAAAGAAAAGGCGATCTACTACCTCAGCAAAAAGTTCACTGAATATGAGGCAAAGTATTCGTCCATTAGAAAATACTGTTGCGCTCTGGTTTGGGTAGTTCAGAGACTCAGGCAATATATGTTGTATCATATGACATGGCTAATTTCAAAGCTGGACCCAATAAAATACATGATGGAATCACCGGCACTTTCAGGAAGAATGGCACGATGGCAGATCCTCCTATCAGAATACGATATTGCCTATGTAAGTCAGAAGTCGATAAAAGGAAGCGCAATAGCTGATTTCCTAGCGACTCGAACGACAAAGGAATATGAGCCCTTGAGATTCGATTTCCCAGATGAAGACTTAATGTGCATCACAGAAAAGGAATCTGAGTCATCAAAAGAGAAGCCATGGAAGATGAGTTTTGATGGTGCGTCGAATGCTTTGGGGTATGGAATTGGAGCAATACTAGTATCACTAGACGGGAATCATTTTCTGTTCACTGCAAGACTGAACTTCTTCTGTACCAATAACATAGTGGAATATGAGGCCTGTATCATGGGACTTCGAGTGGCCATTGAACAAAATATCGAAACCCTAGAGGCGTACGAAGATCAGCCCTAGTGGTTTACCAAATCCGTGAAGATTGGGAAGTGAGGGATCCGAAATTAATTAAGTACAGTGATCTAGTGGCTGAATTGATCAAAGAATTCAAAGAAATAACTTTTCATTACTTCCCACGAGAAGAAAACCAATTGGCTGATGCCCTGGCCACTTTGGCTTCAATGTTCAAAGCAAGTAGAGAAGCAGAAATAATACCTCTCAAAATAAGCATATACGAGGTCCTTGCACACTGTTGTAGTATTGAGAAAGAGGCAGACAGACGGCCATGGTTCTACGATATCTTAGAATATGTCAAGAATCAAAAGTATCCCGAACAAGCAAATGAGAACGACAAAAGAACAATCAGAAGAATGTCAGTGGGATTTGTTCTTAATGGAGACATCTTGTATAAAAGAGAAAAGGACTAAGTGCTTCTGAGATACGTGGATGCTATTGAAGCCAAGAAAATACTTGAAGATGTCCATGAGGGAATCTGTGGGACACATGCCAATGGTTTCACTATGGCCAGGAAGATTATGAGACTCGATTATTACTGGCTGACGATGGAAAGTGATTACATTAGTTTTGCACGAAAATGCCACAAATGTCAAATTTATGGTGATAAAATTCATGTATCCCCTTCACCCCTTCACGTTATGACTTCTCCGTGGCCTTTTTCTATGTGGGGCATGGATGTTATAGGGCCAATTTTCCCAAAAGCTTCTAATGGACACCGATTTATTTTTGTGGTTATTGATTACTTCACAAAATGGATAGAGGCCGCCTCGTTTGCCAATGTGACGAAGACTGCAGTTTGTAGGTTTTTGAAAAAGGAAATCATTTGTCGATATGGTTTGCCTGAAAGAATTATTTCAGATAACGCCTTGAATCTGAGCAACAAGATGATGAAGGAAGTGTGTGAGCAATTTCAAATAAAGCATCATATCTCATCACCCTATCGCCCGAAAATGAACGGAGTTGTTGAAGCAGCCAACAAAAATATTAAGAAGATCATTGGGAAAATGACTGAGACATATAAAGACTAGCACGAGAAGTTACCATCTGCTTTGTATGCATATCGCACATCTGTGTGGACATCTACGGGAGCAACTCCTTTCTCTCTGGTCTATGGAATGGAAGCTGTGTTACCCATCGAAGTTGAGATCCCTTCTCTACGGGTCTTAATGGAGTCAAAACTAGAGGAAGCAGAGTGGGTTCGAGCTCGATATGACCAGTTAAACCTTATCGAAGAAAAATGTTTAAAGGCAATTTGTCACGGACAGATGTACCAGAAGAGAATAATCGCGGCCCATGACAAGAAAGTACGACCAAGAGAATTCCACGAAGGAGAACTCGTGTTGAGAAAGATTCTCCCAATACAAAAAGACCTGCGAGGAAAATGGGTACCTAATTGGGAAGGACCATACGTCGAAAAGAAGGCATTCTCGGGTGGAGCTTTGATTCTCACTGAAATGGATGGGAAGGAGTTACCTAATCCAGTGAATTCAGATGCTGTTAAGAAATATTATGCCTAAAAAAAAGGATCAAGGTGAAAACCCGAAAAGGGCGTCTTGATTAACACAAAAGATTAGGATGAAAACATGAGAGGGCATCCTAATAAAGTAAACTGGGCTTAAAGAGCAAGGCGATTTGAACGGTGGGTCAAACAGCGAGACTACAATATTTGAAGCATCTCTGAAAGCTTGAAATCTTTTACGCAAGAGGCCATGCTCGAAAAGATTCTTGATTGAGGAACGTGGAAGAGTTCATGCGTTGAATATCTAGAGCATTTGTATCAGTTAAATGCGATCCCTTCTCTCTTTATGACATTTTCTACTATCATTGGTTAACTTTCTTTGTTTGCTACATTTGAAATAAATAAATGTGAGGTATCCCTTTGGTTCCTACCTGACCATTTTCATGCATCTCATTATGTAGTATTTAAATAATAAATAGTGAAATGACATACTCTAGACAAAAGAAATGTTGAGCATTACCCGGATAAGAATTTGATAAATACAAGAGTCTCAAAGCAAGGACAAAGTTCAACCAGGGGGAAAAGAGTGATATTTGAGAAACACATATTATTTGTGAAGCTTGAGGATGGGTACAGGGCCTAAAGAGAAAGTCAAGAGCCGAAGTAATGAATGCAGATCATCTCAAAAATCATAACGAAAAAGAACATACGACAAACATACCTAAGGCGCATAGCATAATCATGTAGGCATAAAGGCATTTAAGACAAACATGTGCATATCATGATAACATCATGGATGACATATAGGTACTCCAATAGAGTAAGAGGATATGATCAAAGGAAAAGACACCTGAGTTCCACCAGATGACAGGTTTTGGTATTTTGATGTTTTTATTTCTGTTTTCAAAAATCAACTCAAACTGCGAGAGTTGAGTTGAGCCTCAAGACACGTTGAGATATTTTCAATTTATGTTTCAAAAATCAACTCATATTGCGAGAGGTGAGTTGAGCCTCAAGACACGCTGAGGTATTTTCAATTTCTGTTTTTTCAATTTATATTTTTCAAAAATCAACTCATATTGCGAGAGGTGAGTTGAGCCTCAGGTCACATGTTGAGGTTTTTTTAAAATCTGCTTTTCAAATTAAGTTTTAAAAACCAACTCATATTACGAGAGGTAAGTTGAGCCTCAGGACACACTGAGCTATTTTCAATTTCTATTTTTTTTCAATTTATATTTTTCAAAAATCAACTTATATTGCGAGAGGTGAGCTGAACCTCAAGACACGCTGAGGTGTTTTCAATTTCTATTTTTTCAAAGTTGTTCAAAAATTAAACTCATATTGCGAGAGATGAGTTAAGCCTCGGGGTACGCCGAGGTATTTTCAATTTCTGCTTTTCAAAAAAATTAACTCATATTGCGAGAGGTGAGTTGAGCCTCAGGACACGCTGAGGTATTTTCAATTTCTATTTTTAATGTCTGTTTTTAAAGAGTCAATTCATATTGCGAGAGGTGAGTTGAGCCTCGGGACACGCTGAGGTATTTTCAATGTCTATTTCTTCAAAAAAACCAACTCATATTGCGAGAATTGAGTTGAGCCTTGGCTCACGTGCTGAGGTATTTTCAATTTCTGTTTTTAATGTCTGTTTTTAAAGAGTCAATTCATATTGTGAGAGGTGAGTTGAGCCTCGGGACACGCGGAGGTATTTTCAATGTCTATTTCTTCAAAAAAACCAATTCATATTACGAGAAGTGAGTTGAGCCTTGGCTCACGTGCTGAGCTATTTTCAATTTCTATTTTTAATGTTTGTTTTAAAGAGTCAATTCATATTGCGATTGAAGATACCAGATTTTGTCTCCCTGAATTTACAGTGGAACCGATCGAGAATATCAGATCTTACCTTTCTGAAGTGGCAAAAGAGAAGACCAAAACCTTATCCCACCAAAGCGATAGAAGAGTAGATTGAAGCTGTAGATCTTATTTTTCTCAAGTTACAGTGAAGCGGATCGAAGCCACAAATCTCGTATCCTTGAAGTTACATCGGAATAGATTGAAGTTACAAGGTGTATATCAGAAGATGCAGTGGATTGAACCAAAGCTACAGATGCGGTGGACTAGAAAGAGACTACCTGGATGAGAAGAGCACCAAAGAAGTCCATACTTGGCAAAACTGGGCAAAATTGGCCTTTCTTTATGTCTTTGCTCTATTCCCGTTACACGACAATAAGCAAAGAGGGGCAACTGTTGTAGGCCAATTTTGGGCCTGTTTATATCAAGATTACATGGGCCCATTTACAACTTAAACCCGAATGGCCCAATAACCCAAATAACCCACTTAAATTAAACCCAACTAACAATACAAAACCTAAAACCATTTACAACCTAAACCCACTAACCCATCAAAAACCCAAATACCCAACAGCCCAAATTATCCATCTAAATTAACCCAACAGCCCAATTACACCCTAAGCCCAAATCAAAAAAGGAAAAAAAAACCCTAATCTTCCTAAATGTAGTTGATGCCGACTCAGCCTCTGCCACCCCCCACTTGCCTCTGACACCGCTGTGACCACCAACTCAGGTCAACTCCATCGCCCTAGTCTACCACCACTTGCACTTGTAAAGAAGAGACAGAGAATATTAGAAAATGTATGTAATTCGGTTTTAAAAAGCCCAAACCGAAATAAAGAAAGGGAATTTTTTTTGGAAAAAAAAAAGCATTCGATTTTGACCAAAAAGAACAATTCCAAAATATCAGAGTAAGAGAATAGCAACAAATCAAACCAAATATCAAAAGTTAAAGAACCCAAGGACCAAAAGTTGAAATCAAAGCCCTAAGGTGAATTTTTCTATTTTCATTTCCGTTTATTTTCGAATCTATTCCTTATATATTTATAAATACATAATATATAAATAAAAAATAATATTTTAAAACGTAAAAAAAATTACCTTTTGACGGTGGCCGGCGCCGGCGACGGTCCGACGACCGGACGGTGGCCGGACTTCCCACCGGAAATCGCCCCAGCTCTCCCTCCCTCTCCTCTTTTTTTTTTTCTTTTTTTCTTTCCTTGGCTGCAAATGCAAATTTTAAAAAAAATGGCCTTATATAGCCCTCCAAAACGACGTCGTTTTAGGGGCTGCCCTTTAATCCCAAAACGATGTCGTTTTGGCCTAACCCGCGTGTTGACCCGACCCGCTCCAAAGATCCGCGTGTTTTTCATTGGAGGGGCTAATTGCACTTTTAGCCCCTCCATTTTTTCATGCTTCTACAATCAATTTTTTTCCATTTTTAATTCGGACCCAAAATTTATCGCGCCTTTTAATTTAATCCCTGATGATACGCTGCGTTTTGAGGGGAAGGAAATATTACCGTTTCGGTCCCTTTACGTTTCTTGCGTGTTCAAATAAGCCCTTTCTCTTTCTTTTTATTTCAAATTCGCCCCAAAACTTCATTTAAGCCAATTTAGTCCTTTTCTAGATTTAATTTGATTTTTATATTATTTTTGCCTTTTTTTATACTATTTATTATTGTATTTGTCGTTATTATTATTATTATTATTATTAGTATTATTATTATTATTATTATTATTATTATGTGTTGTTATATATATATCTTTAATATATATATGAATATATTTAGGTAATATTATTAACAATTATATTGTAACATATTCATTATTATTTCTAATATGTATATATGTTATGTATATTTCTAATACTATATGGTATATTTCTAACATTATTATTATTTATATATATATATATATACGTACTTATGTAGTGTATGAATATATATATATATTTTTACTATCATTCATAATATAAGTATATATTGTATATATTTTAGATATATTATGTATATATTTTTAATGTCATTAGTTATATATTTCTTATACTATTCCATGTATATATTTTTATATTTTTATACCTCTCATGTACATATTCTTGAATATTATGTTATATATATATATATATATATATATATATATTTAATACTGTATTATGTATAAATATCATTATGATATATATTTTATCCTTGTTATATTTATCATTAATATTATTACATATACTCTGTATACATGGTATTATTTTTAACATTATTATATTTACTATTATATTTATTATTTTTAATATTTTATTATTTATTACTTTATTTTCCTTACGTTATTATTATGTCATACTTTCTTTTGTATTTTTACTATTATTGTTATTATTATTATTATATTACTTTATTTATTATTATTTTTTGTATATATTATTCATCCTATCATTATTATATTATTTTGTACCACTATTACATTTATTATATTAGCATTATTATTACTATCACTATCGTTATTAGTATTATTGTGTGTTTTCATTATATATGTTTTTATATTTAAAAGTATTATTTTAATATTGTGTTTACTATATATATTTACCCTTTTTTATTATTATTATCTATTATTTTATTTTTAATATATTTGTTTTCTTATTATTATTATTACTACCATTATTAACATATATATATATATACATATATATATTTTTATGTACATACATTTTTCAATATTTATTTTTTATTATTTTTTATATATTATTATGTATATATTTTAACATTACTAGTTATATTTTTTAAACTATTTTATGTATACATTTCAAACATTATATATAGTATATTTCTAACACTATTACTATTTATATATATATATATATTACGTACATACTCTTAATATCATTGTTATTTATATATATTCATTGTTTTTATTTCGTGTTTAATACTATTATTACGTTTAATATCGCATGCATTGTTATTGTTTTTAATATTACTGTCGTATTTATTATGTTCTTCAATGTATTTCCCACTCTTTTATTTTTCGTTTTTACCCATTCTATATTAGTTTTGTTTTTCTTATTATATTATTAGCATATCATTATTTTTATTATTATTTTCTTTTTATTGTAAATATTGTTTTTATTTTTATACTAATGCTCTTATATTATATGTTAATGTTTGTCATTCATTATATCATTGTTTGCACCATTTATTTATTTATGACAAAAAAATGAATAAAATATTTTATTCATTTTTTTTAATTTCAATAAATAAGGCAACGCACCGATTTAACATTAAGTCGTCGACTTCATCGCTATGTTGGGTGAATATCAATCAACTTGTGTTAAAAACGGAACGTCCTTCTCAAAAGAAATCGAAATCTTAAAAATTCTCCTGTTTTGATGGGATTACTATTAAATGTTACATTAACCTCGCATTTTTTAAAATTAAGTTTCAAATATTTTGGTGAATAAAGCTTAAATATGAAATAGTAGGAAATTGAAACAAATTGTTATGAAAATGAATTTAAATTATCTGTAAGTGTTTCGTGCTTCTAAGTAATGCCTCGTACTCTATTCCGGCGACGGATACGGGTAGGGGTTGTTACATTTGGACTAAAAGAACTTTTTTTTTGGTCATTTTATGAAATTTATAATAATTTCTTAATTGAGTAAAAAAAATCAAACCATCCACTTTTATCAATCATAGAAGACCTATTTAAGCATGAAAACAAGCATTGTAAAATTCCAATCATACTTGTATCAATCATAGAGTACCCAAGCTTCTAACCATCCACTTTTATAAGTCATAGAATATCCATTTAGACATTAGCCATTTATAATTTAAATACCAATAAGGCCTCTTTAATTAAACCTAAAGAATAAAACTTTAGTTTGTAACAATTATAGTATTTTTTTAATATAGTATTCGTAATATAATAAAAGTAAAGTGTTATTTAAATATTGATATAATATTTTTTTTCAATTTAAAAGTTTAAAAAAGAAAAAGCTAATTATTACATAAAGGCATCAAAACTTATAACAATTATAGTATTAACAAAATCTATATTCCAAAAAATAATCATTATCAAAATTAAAATAAATATATAATATTTTAAATACTTATTAATTGCAAGTTGTGAAACTATTTAGAATGGCCCACAAAATTGTTTTTTTTTAGATTTGGGTCACAAATTGGTTACATGAGGTAAAAAAATTTCCTCATGTTATAAAAGAAATAAAATAATTTAATCCTTATCAATTTTGAAATTAAACAATTAAGGGTAACAATTAATGATATTGACACTTTCTATCCATATTTTTTTCAACGTGGAGGTTTTCAACAGCCAAGAGGTGGAAGTGTGGCCACGGGTTACTTGGAAGCCTAAATGGGGGATCACTTTTGCTGAGATCAAAAGCAAAGTTAGTGGAAGTTGCTCTATTTCTCAAAGGTCTACCATGGCCCTTAAGGGGCGTGATATCTTTCTTGAAAACCTAACCTTGGATGGAGCTCTTATCATCAATTCAACTGACGGTGCAGAGGTATGCCATTGACGATAAATTGACAGTTGTTTAATCCATTCCCTTGCACTCTTTTGCCACAATGTTTATTAGATTTGCTATTCCATTCCATGTTTTGGATGTTGTTCATGCTTACATTCTTCTTGCTTGATAACTCGACTTGATCGATTGCTTTCCTGTCGCTTCATTATTTATGCCATTCACCCATTGTCATCATTAGCTCAAATCCTTCTCTGCTTGTAAATGTGCAAGTAAACTATTTGTGTTGGATGGACAATTTAGTTCGATTGAACAATATGGTAATAACAAATGTGGTTTTGGAAATAGGTAAAAGTTGGAGGATCAATAAAGAACAAGGGCTGGCTGGTGATTGAGAGAATCGACTACAAAGATACAAAGATTCCGGAGGAACCGAGGATCCGAGGTTTTGAGAATGGAGAAAAAGGAGCAGTTGGAGGAAACCTACATCAACTTTGCAAGTACACCTTAAAGCCATGAATTTGATTCTTGTTTTCAGAAAGTTTTAATGTGGCAAGTATTAGGTAATAATTGATATCAGAACAAGTCATTTTCCATTCTCTTTCATTTATTTTTTGGGAATTGAAATAAAACTGTTCTTCCATATTTAAATTAGATTGAAAGCAGTTTTCAAAGCTAGCATATTGGGTTTACTTAATTTTAACATTTGGTACCAACCAACTAAATTATTTTTTTAACACTAATTACAGACGTGTTATATAAGATGGAAATATGTAAATTTTAATGTATTACTCTACAGTTGCAAGTCTTGCTTTTATACTATTGAAATACTATTAAATTATATAATACAAAATTTAAAATTCTTGTAAGTATAATATAATTTAGAATGTATAAATAATGTAATTTTAAATTTAATAATAAAAAGTAAAATATTTTTAAATATTAATATAGTAATTTTTAATTTAAAAGTTTTTTTAATAAAAACTTCTATTGTAATTACATAAAGGTATTAAAATTTATAACAATTATATTAATAAAAAATCTATATTTCAAAAACTAATTATTATCATATTGGAATGACCCACCAAATCTATATTAATAAAACTTCTATTTGGAATGACCCACCAAATTGTTTATTGTAGATTTGAGTCACAAATTGGTTATATGAGGTAAAAAATTTTGAGTAATTTAATATTTATTAATTTTGAAATTTAATAATTAAAACTTTGATATAATATTGTTTTATTAAACAAAGATCTTTAATTTTATGTTATTTTATACATAAAATTTTGATTTGATTAAATTCTTATAAATTATTAACACAATTATTAATATAACATCATTTTATATTTATATATTGTATACATAAATAATTATATTTATCCAATATAAAAATAAATTGATGTATTTATTTCTTTGAATGTGTATGATTAAATCAAAATTAAAGTTTTAAATATATATTTGAACCCTAATTAGAGTTTCACGTGTATAGTTACAAATTCATATATTCAATTGCATATTAAATCAAAATTCATATATAATTTTGAGATTTATCCTTTTTTGAAACAAATAAAACTTTCAAGAAATTAAAAAAAAATCATTAAAGAGGAAAAGTAAATCAAATAAATAGATAGATAAATAAATTGATATAATCATGTTGAGGAAAATTTGTAAATTAAATTTCACTGACCAATTCAAAAATAAATATTATTTTCTAATTTCAAGTTTATTAAATGTTGTTGTCTAATACTTATAATTAACATATGACCTAATTTTAGATGGTATCGAACAGTGATTCGAGATCACTAAATCCGACAAATGAGTAGGAAATATTATTAATTTAGCGAGTATAAGTTAAATGTGAAGTTAGGAAAAATTTTGAAATAGTGAATAGTATACTAAAAATAAATGTTAAAATAATTAGAATCGAAAATGAGGTATCGAGACCACGGAAATTTTAAATCGAGCCATAAATATTTTTATAAATATTTATGGAGTGTTAATAAGTTAGTATTAAAGTTTCGTCAAGCAATTTTAAAGTTCTGATAGTTAATTGAACAAAAAGGACTAAATTGTATCAAATGCAAAATTGTGGGAAATGATTAAATAGCTTAAATGATAAAAGAAAGAGGGTTTAAAAGGAAAATAGACCCAAGGTCTATTTGGGCTGGACGGCAAGAGCATGAAATCAGCAAAAAAAATAAAGAGAATTAAGGGAAAAATTGCAAAATTGCAAAATTTACTTAATAAAGCTAGGACTAAAGTGGAATTATCTAGATTTCTTTTTATTTTTCTGCATTCTCATCAGCAAAAACACCATGGAAGAGTTACCTTAAGCTGGTTTTTCATATTTTTACTTCAATTAAGTTCAATTCTTGATTATTTTTTGAAATTTTTGCGTTTTTGTGACTTTTACAACTAGGTCCACTTGTTGAATTCATTAGTTTTTGATTCTATGAAAGAAATTGAAAGTTTCTATGAATATGTGCTGGAAGTATATGATGATTTGGCATGGAATTAGAGCTTTAAGTTGTTTATATTCTGATTTTATTGAAAGAATTGAATAAAAAGTGAATGTTTGTGACCTAATTGTAAAAGAGTTTGAAGTTAGAGTTTTATGTGGAAATTATGAATTTAAATAGTTATTAAATAACTTATAATGTCTAGGAAAATTATTAATTGATAAAATTATCTTAATTGAGGGGTTAATTGAGCAAGGACTGAATTGTATGAATTGTGAAATTTGGGGCAAAATGGAAATCAACATTTTGCACTAAAACTGTTTTGGGCAGCAGCAGTAGTCCAACTTTGAAAAATCACCAAAAATTTTAGAAATGGAATTAGAGGATGAATAAAATATGAAATTAAAGCTTATCGAGTCTAGTTTCTTATAGAAGAAATTATGTAAGCAATAGAATTGTAAATCATGAGATATGATAAATTTTGTGAGATAATGTCAGAATAATTTCGGGTTCTCTTGTTCTGACTTTGTAAAATCATCAAAAATTGGATAAAAATAATTAGGGACTTAAATTTATATGTTTAGAATCCTGAATGAGTCTATTTTCAAGAGAAACAAACGAGAATATCATTCAAATCCTTTACGATGAGATAATTAATTTTTAGTGAAGAAGGTCGGAACTGTCAGACAGCAAAACATGGGAGAAATCAATGAATAAACTGTATTAATTGGCCCAACCAAAAAATATGAAATTTTTATGGTAAGAAGAAATATGAGTCTAGTTTCTGGGAAAATTTATGGATCTTAATTTGGAGTTATATAGCTCAAGATAAAAATAATTTAGTGACTATGACACAGATGAATAGCTTGAATATTCACATAAGTAAATACTGAAAATTATGGATAATGTTACTTACAAGTGTGTTATTTATACTAAGGATGTGGATGGAGAGGAGGAGGAGGAAAAATATACATATATATATATATATATAAATGACTCGTGTATAAATTGATCACATGCCCGATTATAATCGATAAGTGTTGAATTAGAAATGATATAATGTTTTATTTGGAATATTTATTACGAAATTATGATTATCGTTATAATACAAAAATTAAACTTTTGAGTTTATATGGCTAAATTTTAGTGATCATTTGTTAATTTTATAAATTTCATGATGTGTTATTTCATATGTATTGATGATAAAATCGTGAATAATATAAAAGCATGAAAATTGAATAAATGATCAAATTGAGCATTTCAGTTCAGTGACAAGATGAATTGAAGGAAAAGACCATGGTTGGACCATGGCAACAAGTGATAAGTGATAGCTTCGGCTATACTTATATGATCAAGGACAAGTGAAAGTAATAAGTGTAGCCGAATAGCTTCGGCTACACTTATCTGACCAAGGACAAATGAAAGTGATAAGTGATAGTTTCGGCTACACTTATCTGATCAAGGACAAATGACAAGTAAAAAGTGGTAGCTTCGGCTACCTAATCAGTGACCTGATCATCGGCTACTTGATCAGTGAAAAATGGTAGCTCCGGCTACCTGATCAGTGAATAGTGGTAGCTTCGGCTACAAGTGACAAGTGATTTCCGTGTAAGACCATATCTGGGATATGGCATCGGTGTGATATGTGTATAAGATGTAAGACCATAGCTGAGCTATGGCATTCTAGTGAAAAGACCATAGCTATGCTATGGCATCAGTGATTATCAGTGAAATTCAGTGCATACCGGTGCAGACCAATTCCGTAAGACGTTCACTAGTTTGAAGAAGTTTGGTAAGTATTACATGGAATTATGTGATCTAAGGAAATACGAGTTGATGAGACATGAGCATAAAACTTGGTTGATGAATGAGTTCATTTGTGATTATATATTTCTACGTCTTGAGTGTATTATCCATATGAATTGGTATTCCAAATGAGTTAATGAGAAAACTTTTAGTATGAAATAATCTGAGTTCAAAATGAAATATCATGAAAACATACTTGAAATACATTGGTATGTCTTGTATATGCTATTTGAATTCATAAATGTGAAAAGTAAATGTATGTGGAAATATGAGATGATGATATCTGTACATGGAATTTATTGATGAATACGTACATCCAAATTGGTAGGAAGAGTTAATGAATTGCATATTTATGAATTGTTACACGTATTTGTCTGAAATACGAGGAAGTGATGGTAAGTAATACATGAAAATATGAAACTATGATATATATAAAAACATGGAATATATTTGATAAATGTGTTCATTCATAATTATGGAATTATGTACCTCATGTGTGCTATTTGTAATACCCCGAAAATTTTTATAGTAAAATATAATCCGTGATATAGTAAAATAAGGAAATAAAGTGATAAAAAGGGAATTTTGAGTTATTTCAATATTGGGAAGTATATTATGACATATTGATTCAAGAAAGGATTAAATTGTAAAAGTAAGAAAAGTTTTGTTGCACAAGAGTAAATACTCAAAATTTAAGGGGTTAAAGTGTAAATATGAAAAAGTTGAAGGACCAATAGTGTAAATATTTTAAGAGTGGAATGATCTAGAACCTAAGGAAAATGGATGAATTAGGACCAAATTGAATAGGTGAAGAACTATGAGGGACTAAATTGCAATTTTACCAAATTAAATGATGACTCAAGGATGGAATTTTAAAAGATAACAAAGGGCAAAATGGTCAATTGGAAGAGAGAGAAATCTAGAAAGCAATGATGATGTTGGAGATATTTTAGATTAAATAAATAAATAATAGTTTATTAATATTTTAATTTAATTTTTTTAAATGATATTTTATTATTATTTTATATAGTATATATATAAGGAAAGAAAGATGAAGAATCATCATCTTTTTTTCCATGCACCAACGTATGAAGAAAAAGGAAGAAAGAAACTTTCTTTTCTTTACAATTTGGTCCTTCTACCAAAAATTCACCATTTTCACCCAAAAATAAAAAGAATTTCCTTAGCTACCAAGAGAGAAAATGTTAAGGAGGCTATGGGAAGTTAAAATATGAAGTTGGATTCAAGAAATGAAGGCTGATGGAGAGAGAAAATCAAGATGAAGGTTGGAATTAATAGAACAAGGTAAGAACATCATGATTTCAATATATTTTTAAGTTTGATATTATTGAAAAAGCTTGGGATTGATGTTAATGTAGAGTTTCCTTACATATGGTTCTATGTTTTTGATATGTTAGTGAAGAGAAAATAAGAGAAAGTGATGAGAAATAGTGTAGAGAAAGGAAATAAGGGTGTTATAAACATGGTAATTAATATCTTGTACTAAAACAGTTCTAGACAGCAGCAGTATTCTAAATTTGAAAAATCACCATAAATTGTAGAAATTGAAATTGAAGATTAAAAAAATATGGAATTAAAGCTTATTGAGTCTAGTTTCTCATAGAATAAACAGTGTAAGCAATGGATTTGTAAATTTTGAGATATAATAAATTTTGTGAGACAATGTCAGAATGAATTCGGGTTACCCTGTTCAGACTTTGAAAAATCATAAAAAAATGAATAAAAATAATTATGGGCTTAAATTTATATGTATAGAATCCTGAATGAGTCTAGTTTTATTAGAAACAAACTAGAACATCATTTGAATTCTGTACAAGGAGATAAATATTTTTTAGTGAAGAAGGGTCAGAACTGTCAGACAGCAGAACAGGGGTGACTTTAATGAATAAACTGTACTAATTGGCTAAACCAAAAATTCTGAAAATTTTATGGTAAGAATATATGTGAGTCTAGTTTCAGATAAAATTTACATATCTTAATTTGGAGTTCTGTAACTCAAGAAATAAATAATTTAGTGACTATGACTCAAATGGACAGCTTTGAATATACATATAAGTAAATAGTGAAATTATTGATAATGTTACTTATAAGCATATTATATAAATTTAAGGATGTGGAATGGAGAGGAGGAGGAGGAAAATATATATATGAATATTCAGCAAGCATGGCTAATTTGCATGTTTTAGGCTTAAGGACTAAATTGAATAAAAGTAAAACTTTATGGGCAATTTTGTAAAAATGTCAAAAATGACCAAATTGCATAAAATGGATTAATTTTATTATTTAAATTACAAAATTGAATGAAATTATTGATTTAGTTCAAGATAGGGGGAAAACATATTTTAGGGATTAAATTGAAAAGTGTTGAAATTATGGAGAAATTTTGATATCTTACAGAATTCATAGATTGATATCAATATGTATGAGAATAATAGCTAGAAATAAGGATTAAATTGCAAGAATTATATTTTCCAGCCCTAAGGATGAAATCGTCATTAATTGAAAGTTTAGGGGCAAAATGGTAACTTTTCCTAGAGCATTAATTAAATGCAGTAGAAAATGAAATGAATGAAAATGATGATCAAATTTATTTATAAAGATTCAGACGACTCAAATATGAAACTTGATCGTGGAAAAGAAAAGATATCGGATTAATGAAATTATAAACACAAACAAGAAATGAGGTAAGTTCATGTAACTTGAATTATATTCTTAAATACTTGAAATGTATGTTATTGATGTGAATATGATTGAATGTTCATTGTATGAAAATTGATAAAACATTGATATATTTGATATAAAGGGGAAGAAATCCCAGTTGAATGAAAGGAAAATTCGATGGATCTCTGAAAAGGAATTGACGGTAAAAGGATCTAGCCTGGACGGGTGATCCTATCCTGATATAGCCCTCCCGAAGAATATGTGAAAAATGGATTTAGCCCGGACGGGTAATCCGAATTAGGTCCGAATTTAGCTGGACTGTAATTCGGATCCAAGCTCATTAGAGTAATTGTCGTTGCGAGGATTTAGCCTGGTGGTAATCCCGACAATACTCTATGAGTTTATATTACTGGGATTTAGCTTTGACCGTAATCCCACTGTAAGGATGAGGTTCGCGAGTGTGCTCTCTCGATATGAAATGTGTAAGACCATGGTTGAAAGATACCATGGCAACTGATATGAAATGTGTAAGACCATGGTTGAAAGATACCATGGCAACTTTGATATGAAACGTGTAAGACCATGGTTGAAAGATACCATGGCAACTTGACATGAAATGTGTAAGACCATGGTTGAAAGATACCATGGCAACATGACGGAAATGAATAAGACCATGGTTGAAAGATACCATGGCAACATGACAGAAAAAGAGTAAGACCATAGTTGAAAGATACTATGGCATCATGTCAAAGATAAATAAGACCGTGGATGGGAGACGCTATGATATCTCTTGAACAATTGATATTCGTGTAATACGACAGATGATGAATGGTTACATGAAATGGTTGTGTGAAATGTTTACAAGAACTGGTCATATGGAAATATATGTACAAAATAGATGTATGAAATAATTATGAAGATAGATAAACAAAATAAGAGTAAGCACATGGAATATAATTTATGTTAAGTTTGATATAAACTTTACCGGAATAAATATACTTAAAATATATGGAAATGATGAAACATGAAATATTGATATAATGAAATGATTGATATATACTTATAAAGAAAAGGTAATAGAATTAATATGTTTCATGTCATGAACATATATGATTATCTTTGATACGTTGATACAAGGAAATTATGTAAGTGAAGACAATTATTAAACTCAAATGTGACATGTCGAGAAAATAAGTATATCAATGTTGAATTTATATGAAATATATTGAAGTATACTAACAATGATGTGGCTTGACACTTAGACAAAGGACAAACTATTGATTGAATGGTAATATATTTAATTACAAGAAGCATTGAAATGGTAAGAACTTAGATGGAAATAAAATTTAAGATTTTGCGAAATTTTTTTTATATAATCTCGATTTAATTCCATTTGGTTTCTAGTGTATGTTTGGGCTTCGAGGGCCCAATAAAGAGACGTTATGATTATTTTCAAAATCTGAATAATAAATGACTCAGAATTATCTGAAAATGTTCAGTAAACTCCGGTAATGCCTCGTACCCTATTCTGGCAATGGATACGGGTAGGGGGTGTTACACTATTTACATAAAGATGATATTTCAAATACTTTGGTGAATAAAACTTAAATATGAAATAGTAGGAAATTGAAATAAATTGTTATGAAAATGTATTTAAATTATCTGTAAGTATTTCGTGCTTCTAAGTAATGCCTCGTACTCTATTCCGGCGATGGATACGGGTAGGGGGTGTTACATTTGGACTAAAAGAACTTTTGTTTTGGTATTTTATGAAATTTATAATAATTTCTTAATTGAGTAAAAAAATCAAACCATCCACTTTTATCAATCATAGAAGACCTATTTAAGCATGAAAACAAGCATTGTAAAATTCCAACCATACTTGTATCAATCATAAAGTACCTAAGCTTCTAACCATCCACTTTTATAAATCATAGAATATCTATTTAGACATTAGCCATTTACAATTTAAATACCATTAAGGCCTCTTTAATTAAACCTAAAGAATAAAACTTTAGTTTGTAACAATTATAGTATTTTTTTAATATAGTATTTTTAATATAATAAAAGTAAAGTGTTATTTAAATATTAATATAATATTTTTTTTCAATTTAAAAGTTTAAAAAAGAAAAAGCTAATTATTACATAAAGGAATCAAAACTTATAACAATTATAGTATTAACAAAATCTATATTCCAAAAAATAATCATTATCAAAACTAAAATAAATATATAATATTTTAAATACTTATTAATTGCAAGTTGTGAAACTATTTAGAATGGCCCACAAAATTGTTTTTTTTTTTTTAGATTTGGGTCACAAATTGGTTACATGAGGTAAAAAAAATTTCCTCATATTGTAAAAGAAATAAAATAATTTAATCCTTATTAATTTCGAAATTAAACAATTAAGGTTTTCAATTAATGATATTGACACTTTCTATCCATATTTTTTTTTTGTGAAATGTCCATATTATTACTTTAATATAATATAATTAACAACATGGATGGATTTTTAATGTCTATTTAGACATTAACCATTTATAATTTAAATACCATTAAAACCTCTTCAATTAAACCTAAGGAATAAAACTTCAGTTTGTAACTTTAGTATGAGATATATTTAATTATGTATGTTTTATTCTGATTATTTTCTTTATTAATAGAAAAAAATAAGAAATTTTTTGTAATCCAAATTTTCTAGAGTTTCCTATTTGTTTGATAAGCCCTAATTTATTTTCTCACTGTTGTTACCAATTCGTATATAATTTAGCATGTATAAATAATGTAATTTCAAATTTAATAACTTTTAATATTTAAATTTAATAATAATATATTGTTCAAATTTCTATGTATTAATATAATAAATAATAACAAAAATTAATAATAAAAGTAAGATATGCACCGTCTTATTACAAGTTTGGAAAAATCAAAAGGAAGGTTATTGAAGTTACAATGTGAGGTTTAATGTTGTTTATGTTGAAACAAAATCAATAATAAAGTTGCTTTTTCTCTTAATAAAAATGTTTTTTTCCCTCTTCATTATTACTGGTATTAGTTTATTTTGTTGAGAATTTGCCACGCAAATTTCACATTTTTCAACTAAATTTCAACCAATCTAAATAGCCTAATATTTTCTCGTATTTTCCCAGCCACAAGGGCCACAACAAGAATCATCTCGCTTCAACACTAAACTAGAGATTATAAATAAACGCTACCCAACTCTCTCTCTCTCTCCATTGCCTTGACCATTTCTTACCAATTTCTCTCTATCATTGGCTTGTTCTCGCTGGCAATACCTCTCTGTTCAAAATGTCCCTTTAACGAAAGGTTTCCCTTTCCTTTCCTTCTTTTCCTGACCAAAATTGAAGCTCCTGAAACGAGAACGGAAAAGAAAGAAAGAGAGAGAGGTAGACCTAGGCTGAGATATGAAGAACAATTACATTATAGAAATAACCCTCATCTCCGCACAAGGACTTAAGAAAACAACCACCTTCCGTCGCATGAGAACTTATGCTGTCGCTTGGATTGATTCCTCCGTTAAGCTCCGTTCTTGCATTGATTGTGTAGGGGGTGAAAACCCAACATGGAATGATAAGTTTCTCTTCAAGGTTTCATCGGAGTTTCTTTACGGCGAAACCTCCGGCATTTCGATTGAGATCTTCGCTGATGGTATCTTCTTCGATACCCTCGTTGGAACTGTTAGATTGCTCGTCAGTAACCTCCTTCGAGACGGCTCGTCCTACATTGCTATAAGGGTTCCTTCTTTCAGTGCAGTACAAGTCCGCCGACCTTCCGGTAGGTTCCAAGGGGTTATAAACATCGGCGCATCGGTTCTTTGGACTTCGGATGTCCCGGCCATGAGCGGCGTCTCCGCCATGGGCTTCCGTAATCTATTCCAAGAGAACTGTATACCAAAAGGCATGAGGAGATCACATTCTAGTATAGGTGTATCTTATGAGAATCGATTCGTTTCTGGTTCGACGTCGACATCAATGGCTTCGAAGGAGCGGAAAAGGATGATTAAGGAAATGGAGAAAACGAAACATGCAAGGTCTTCATCAGATGGTGCTATATTGGGTGTCGGGTTGGGGTTGTCGCCTAAGAAGGCGGCTTATCTCCACCCTTTTGGCCTCAATCAAAGATTTCATGACCGGAAACTGACGAAAGTCCGGTCAAGTCTGACTTCCTAAGCATCTGGTTTGTTCATTCAAAAGTTTTACCTAATGTTCAACATTTAAATTCAACCGTTAAAAAGAATACCAAAGTAAGCATTGTTTCTCACTTTCTACTTTCCACCTACATTGGTAAATTATGGCATTGTTTGTTTTCTATATAAGAGAAATTATGGTGTTGTGTATTTATATATAGGAGTTAATTGCAGTATTTTCAAACTGTGAATTTTATTTTAAATTGGTTTTTTAACTTAAAATAACCCACATATAATTTAGTATGCATAAATAATGTAATTTCAAATTTAATAATTTTTAATATTCAAATTTAATAATAAAAAGATAATATTCAAATGTCAATGAATTAATATAAAAAATAATAAAAAGATATTTTTAATAATTCAAAAATTAATAATAAAAGTATAATATTATTTAAATATCAATATAGTATTTTCTTTCAATTTATTTTTTAAAAAAATATTTATTATTACATAAACACATCAAAATTTATAAAAATTAAAATATTAAAGAAAATTTATATTCCAAAAAATTATTATCAAAACTTAAATAAATATATAGTATTTTAAATAATTATGGATTGCAAGTTGTTTTGGAATGACCCACAAAATCCTTGCTCAAATGATCAGAATTGTTTCTTGTAGATTTGGGTCACAAACGTGTTAAATTTTTTTAATTTAGAAATTGAGTAAATTAATAAAAAAAATTAGAGCAATTTAGTTTTTATCAATTTCGAAATTAAGTAACTAAAAATAAGAATTAATGATATTAACATTTTTTATTTATATTAATACTTTAATATAATATAATTAATAACATATATAGATGAAATTTTTAATTGAATGACTAATTTGTTCTTTTTTTGAATTAAAAAACATAATGCAATCCATCTCTCAATATATTTGAGTGTGTGATTTTCTAAAAGCTAGATAATATACAAAAATAAATAAATAACTCTAATTAAACTTCAATTAAAACTAATCAATAATAACATAAAAATACTAAAATCTAATGCTGCAACAATTCAATTTAAGTTGATTTTTGCATGAATTGATTGCACTTATCTATTTTTGGATCCCCTGATGGTGACTCCATACTCCATAGGTTCTGGTGGCAGCTCTGTATACCATCTAGTGGTGGTAAGCTAAAAGATGGTGGAAATTTTAAGAATGGTTGTAAAATTTTGTTTATTAACCATAAATAAGGGAATCGCGGCAAAAATTTATTAGGTTGTTTTGTTGGATAATAATCATTAATAGAAAATCCTTGACTGAACAATGTGGTTAAGAAAGACTAAACAAATAATTATACACTAAATTAGATATTTAACAAATTTATCAATGGATTGTGAATAAAAACTAATTTTTGAAATGAAATAATTTAATACAAATCATAACCTCTTTTATCTTTTATCAACAAAATTTGAAAAAAAAATTTATATTTATAAATTAAATAAGTTTTTTTTTTCTTACTAATCGAATAAAATTTGTTAATATCATGTGTGAATACAAAAGGAATAATTTGTTTACCATTGTTTATGCTAGTTGGCTAGTTGCAATGCTTCCTCATCATTTCTTGATGTTATTGTACTTATAATATTGGTTTATCTATTTTAAAACTTTACTTTTTTTAAAGGGATAAATCTCAAAATTATACATGAATTATGGTTTAATGTGCAATTGTATACATGAACTTTGATTTTGTATAATTTTATACATGAAAATTTGATTTGATCCAATTCTTATAAATTATTAACACAATTATTGATATAATATCATTTTATGTTTATATACTGTATAAATAAATAATTATGTTTATCCAATATAAAAATAAATTGATGTATTTATTTTTTAAAATGTGTATGATTAAATCAAAATTAAAGTTTCAAGTATACATTTGAACCTCAATTAGAGTTTCATGTGTGGAATTACACCAAATAAAGTTCATGTATATAATTGCATATTAAATCAAAATTCTTGTATAATTTTGAGATTTATCTTTTTTTAAACAAATAAAACTTCCACGAAATTTTTTTAAAAAAAAGAGAGAATTTATAATTTCGATCCATGTCGTAACATCTTTTTAAATGCAGTCAATTTGAAATGTTTTTTCCCCATCATCATTATCATCATAATTATTGTGAAGAAACGTCCACAATAATTAGTCTTGGGTAGTTTATTTATGAAAGTGTATGTACGTATAGCCAAAAGCTGACCACGCTTAAAATCGGGTCAAATTTTTATTGTTCAAGCTGATTTTTTAGTAATAAGATTGGCTAAGCCTTATCTGGCGACTCCAAGAGCAACTATCTATGAGCATTATGGAGAAATTCTCTACGAGTGAGATACATTAGTTACATTTATATATGAAAAATCAAAATCCGGTGATATAAGATAAGAAAAGTAAATCAAATAGATAGATAAATTGATAAAATCATGATCATGAAAATTTTTGATTTTATTTCACTGACGAATTCAAAAATAAATATTCTTCTTTAATTTCAAGTTTATTAAATATTGTTGTCTAATACTTGCCTAAATTATTAGTGCTTGCTTAGAAGTTAAGCTTTACCCATGCTACTACATTTTTAAGAAATAATAATATTTGTTACCATTCTCAGCAGGATTCGTGATAACGATGTAAAAAGGATTGTAGATGTCTAAGACAACCAACTTAAGCTTAGCAAACCTTCTCTTCAACCTTTGAGACCTATGATTGAATTTGTTGTTAATTGAAATTGCATTTTTATTTAATCTTGCCACACACTGATTACTGCAATGCCCAAATGTTGTGATGGTTGCTGGTAAGCATCCAAACGGTGGTAACGTTGTCACTCCAGTTCTTCTTCCTCCAAGCTCCTACAAGTTCTATACTAAATTTTAGCTTTTAATAAAAAATCATGAAATTATATATATATTTTTAAAATTTAGGAAAAAGGTATTAAAAAAAAACTTGAATGAAATTATCATATGATTCATAATATCTAAGAACATGTTATAAGATTTAAATAATAATAAAAAAATGTAATAGTTGTGAAGAAAGTCATTGCTCTCAGAACTAATAATATGAATTCCACGAGATGTTATTGAAGAAGCATTGAACTCCCCAACACTAGCCACTAACTTTTATTTATTTATTACGAAAAAAACTATTAAATTCAGCAATGGAAAACTAGCCTTGGATTGTATTGATATACTAATGAAGTTCAAGGTTAATTTTCCATTGTTGAATCTTCTAGTTAGTTCACGATTAGAAAAATTCTTCCAATAAAACTTCTATAAGGATGATACGATTGTTGTTGGCTCCTACATTAATGATTGAGTCTCTAAATATGAAGATAGTAAAAACAAGTTTACCCAAGCAATATTTAGGATGAGAGATAGTTTGGATGGCTTAGATGAACTTATAAAAGGCTTACAAAGCCTAGAAGAAGGTGCATTTGTGAATTGCGTCAAGTTTAATTTATAAATTTTTTCATTAACCCTTTATTATACTTATTATATTTTTTTATCTTCTTAAAAACATTACTTTGCATGCTTCACCTAACTAGACATGTAAATCATAATGATGTTTTGAATACTTATAATTTTATATATAATATTTTTTTCATTCATTTATAATCATAATATTATTCTTTTCACCTACTTAAAAATATTATTATTACATTGATTCACGTCATAAATTTTATTAATATATAAATAATGATGTTAATATTCTTGATCGAACAATGTGACAAAGAAAAACACAACAAATTACGAAATTATCAACAAACCATTTATGACACTAAAGCTTTGAAAAATTAAACAAAGATGAAAATGTAATTTCGCAATGCATATAATTAAAATAATAGTCTATATAAATATAAACACAAAGATTATCTTATTTTTAATTGAAAAGTGATAGATATTATAATCTTATTTTAAAAGGCTTATCATTTAATTATAATTAAAAATGTTTTTTGAAATAAAATAATTTGATGCAATTTTTTTAACTACAATTTATCTATTATAAAATAGATAATTTTTAAAAATATATTAATAAAATTTTATTTATAAATTGACAAGTTTTTTTCCCTGATTGAATACATTTTCTTAACATCAAAATAATTTACAACCATAATAAACTCTTTAAGAATTTTATTAAATAATCCTCTTTAAGTAAACATTTATGCTAATTGAAAAATATATAAAATACTAAATCCTAACATTTAAATCGAACTAAAATCAACTATACTAAATTAAAAGAAAATGAAAATAAACTCAAAAAAAGAAAAAAATGTGAATACTAATTATTAAAACTGATGTAGGCTGGTAGTGGTGCAGCAATTGAAAAGTGATTTTATAAATGGATGGATGTAAAAGCTTTATTTTTTCAGTACATATCTTCAATTAAAACAAAATAATATGAAATTTTCAATTTAAAGCAAAAAGTCATAAATCAATTTTATTAAACAAAAAACTACTGAATTAACATCTAAGATAAATTTTATTGAAGAATGTACCCTAATTAAAAACTAAAAATAACATATAATAGTAAAAGTTAATCTAAGTTGATGGTGTTGCAACTGATTCTTTAGAACAATATTCCTTGATTTTGGAACTCACATCACGCCAGCCAACAAATATTACTTCTTTAAAGCAATAATCTGGCATTGCCATAATTCCATGACAACATTCTGCTGGAATTAAAACCTTGTGAAAATTTGCCGTGAACATTTTCTACCAAGAATTGATTACACTTATCTTCTCTTGGATCCCCCTTGGTGATTCTTCCACCGGCAGCTCTGTATCATTTGGTGGCGGTGAGCTAAAAAATGGTGGAAATTTTAAAAATGGTTGCAAAATTTGGTCTATTATCCATAGACAAGGGAATCGTGGCGAAAAATTATTAGGTTGTTCAATTGAATGATAATCATTAATAGAAAATCCTTGACTGAACAATGCGGCTGAGAAAGATAAAACAAATAACGAAGTTAACAAGACACCATTCATATTTATGAAACTTTGAAAAGATTAATGAAATTGAAAGAAAGAAAATAGAATATAATTTTGTAATGCATATAACTAATAGAATAAGCAGATATTTATAACAAGAATATTTTATTTTATTTTAAAAATAATTATACACTAGGTAAGATATATAACAACCTTATAAATTGATTGTAAATAAAAACTAATTTTTGAAATGAAAATGCAAATCATAACATCTTTTATCTATTATCAACAAAATTTTCAAAAATTTGAAAAAAATATATATTTATAAATTAAATAATTTTTTTACTAATTGAATAAAAATTATTAATGTCAGTTGTGTGAATATAAAAGAAGAATTTGTTTACCATTATTTATCCTAGTTCGCTAGTTTTAATGCTTTCTTATCATTTCTTGATGTCATTGTACTTATAATATTAGTTCATCTAAAATTTTTTCCTTAAAAAAATTAAAAAAATCATTAAAAGAGGAAAAGTAAATCAAATAAGTAGATAGATAAAATGATATAATCATAGTAATGACAATTTTTTAATTTAATTCCATTCACGAATTCAAAAATAAATATTGTTTTCTAATTTTGAGTTTATTAAATTTAGATAACAACCTTTATCAATTATTCATTATTATTAAAAAATAATAGTAGAGAAAATATTTTGATTGAAAATGATTTTGTATCCTCACTTTAAAAATATTTAAATGATTAATTTATTTTGTTCATAATCGGTGAAGATATTTAGTCAAATAATAATATTTTAAAGAGTTCTAGCATGATTTACTTAATCTGTTTAAAGAGATATTGCAATCAAAGTAGTTACGGTGGAAATTATCTCTTTTATTTTATACTATAACAAATGTTTAATTAGAGCAAAATTCAAGTGATTTACAATCCTCTCAAAACTTGTTTCTAATTTTTAGTGTGCAAATTAGAAAGTTCAATTTAGTTCATTGAAAGGAACATTATTCATGTGTATTTTTATATGGTAAATAATCATTGTGAAAAGACTTTGTGAAAAAAGTTGAATCCAGAAAATTGTATAGGAAGTGGAGAAACTGGGTTGATTATCCGAGATTTTATGTCAATTATTGATGAGTATGAAAGTAATGGGAGATTGTGAATTCCGAGTTTTGAACAAAATGCGTCTGATTACTCAAAATATTCGTGGAGCGAGAAATCCGGTGAAGAGAAGACTTGTGATAGAGATGATCTAGAAAGCTAGGTGTGGTATGAAAATAATTCAAGAATTAAAATTCGAAGAGCTTCCAAGTAATTAGGTGGAGAAGGTATGGGTGGCCAAAAGACGCTTTTGACTTTGTTTTTTTTTTTTCTCCTTTTGTCAGTAATTCAGGAGGGATAATTGTTATCTTGGGCAAGTCAAAGTTTGGGATTACGTGGAGTGAGGTAGGCAGAAATTTTATTCTTCTTCAAGGAAAATGGTGTTGTTGTGATTTCAAGTGTACGATGGCATACATTTATACACTGTGTCTTTGAAGAATAGAAGTGTTTACGGAGATTACCATTATGATGCATAGATAGATAGGGGCTTGGTGTTGGGGGGGGGGGGTGGGGGGGGATTTTGCTGCTAGGGACAGAAGAAACAAACAAAAAAAAAAAAAAAACTTTGGAGGGGAAAACTTAAAAGGAAAAAAGAAGTGTAAGAACAAGCTTTGAATGTATTTTCAATGCCTTGAGTAAAATATCTTACACATATTTATACTAGTGAACCATATTAAACCATATCTAAGCGCCAATCTTTTTTTTCAATATCGTTATTTTTATCATTTTTATCCAAAATGTATAATTTAGAATTGAATTAATTATAGAACAACATTTTGCTCCAACAAATGGTTTATTAATCAGAGAAGACCGTAAAATAACATAAAAAAAATGCTTATCTAAGTTTTTTTTATTTGATAAGCATAACTATTGAGTTAACATCTAAGATAATTTTATTGAAAAATGTACCCTAATTAAGAACTAATAATAACATATAAATAGTAAAATTTAATCTAAGTCGATGGTGCTTCAGTTGATTCTTTAGAACAGTACCCCTTGAATTTAGAAGTCACATCACGCCAGGCAACATATACTACTTCTTTAAAGCAATAATCTGGAACTGCCATAATTCCAGAACAACATTCTTTTGGAATTAAAACCTTGTGGGACCTAAAAGATTTTAACATATCTGTAAGGCATTCGCCGTGAATATTATCTCCCAAGAATTGATTGCACGTATCTAATATCGGATCCCCTGTTGGTGACTCTTCCGGTGGCGGCTTTGTATCATCTAATGGTGGTGAGCTAAAAAATGGGGGAAAATTTAACAATGGTTGCAAAATTTGGTCTATTAACCATAGACAAGGGAACCGTGGCGAAAAATTATTAGGTTGTTCAGTTGAATGATAATCATTGATAGAAAATCCTTGTCCCAACAACGTGGCTAAGAAAGACAAAATAAATAACGAAGTTAACAAAACACCATTCATATCGATGAAATTGTGAAAAAACTAACAAAATTGAAAGAAAGAAAATAAAATATAATTTGGTAATGCATATAACTAATAGAATAAGCAGGTATTTATAGCAAGAAAATTTTATCTTATTTTTAAAATAATTATACACTAGATATATAACAACGTTATCAATTAATTGTAAATAAAAAATAATTTTTGAAATGAGATAATTTAATGCAAATCATAACCTCTTTTATCTATTAGCAACAAAATTTGAAAAAAATTGAAAAAGGTATATTTATAAATTAAATAAGCTTTTTTTTTCTTACTAATTGAATAAAATTTATCAATATAAGAGGTATGAAAATAAAGGAAGAATTTGTTTGCAATTGTTTATCCTAGTTGGCTAGTTGCAACGCTTCCTTATCATTGTTTGATGTCATTGTACTTATAACATTAGTCCATCTAATTTTTTTCCTTTGTGATTGTTAATCTATTTTAAAAAATTTCCTTTTTTAAAACAAATAAAATTTTCAAAAAATTTAAAAGGAAATGTAAATCAACTAATTAAATAGATAAATAAAATGATATAATTAGGGTAATGCCAATTTTTAAATTTAATTAAATTGACGAATTTAAAAATAAATATTATTTTTTAATTTCGAGTTTCGATAAGAACCATTATCAATTATTCATTATTATTCAATAATAATAATAGAATAAATATTTTAATTAAAAGTAATTTTTTATCTTTACTTGAAAAAGAATTTTAAATGATTAACTTAATTTGTTCATAATTTAGTCAAATAATGATATTTTAAAGAGTTTACTTAACTGTTTTAAAGAGATATTGCATTCAAAGTAGTTAAAGTGAGAATCATCTCATTTATTTTGTACTATAACAAGAGCAAAATTCAAGTGATTTACAATCCTCTATATATTGAAAAAAAAAATTAGTGTGTAAATTAAAGAGTTCAATTTAATTCATTGAAAGGAATATTTATGAGTATTTTTATGTGATAAATAATCATTATGAAAAGATTTAGTGAAAAAGTTGAATTTAGATAATTGTATAGGAAGTGAGGAAAATGTGTTGGAAAATGGGTTGATTATTTGAGATCTTATGTCAATTATTGACAAGTATGAAAGTAACAAGAGGCTGTGAATTCTAAGTTTTAAACAAAATGCATCTAATTACTTAGAATATCTGTGGGATAAGAAAACCGGTGAAGAGAAGACTTTAGACAGAGATGATCTAGAAAATTAGGTGTGGTATGATCATAATTCAAGAATTGAAATTTGAAGAGCTTCCAAGTAATTAGGTTTAGAACGTATGGATGGCAAAATGACTTTTTTGACTTTGTTTTCTTTTTCCCCTCTTTTTTTAGTATTTTAGGAGAGAGAATTGTTATCCTGTCATACTCATTTAGAATGAATCGAGATGAATGATTGGTCGGATACAAATTAATCTGAATATTGTCCAAATTAATTCTAGATATGTATTTTATTATTTATAATTATAATTTTTATTGATTGCAACAAAATATAAAGGACATGCATGATAAAATAATACCTTTTTTCTTTCGACCTAAGCTAAACTATAAATTATAAAATTTGCTAGGGTTGAATAAGAGAGCTTCCACTATTAAAGAGTTTATCGGCTAAAATCTGATTTGCCGCATCTGTCGGATGAAAGCCATCCCAGAAAACATATTGAGATGCATTGGAGCATGTTCCAATGGAGTGTTGATTGCATAGTATTGACGTTTCAAGCAATCCAGTCCCACAACAAGCTCTTCTTACCTCTGCAAAACCTGTTTTCACATGCTTAAATTATTAGTGCTTTCTTGCTTAGAAGTGAAGCTTTACTCATGCTACCAGATTTTTGAAATAATATAGAGTAAGTATTTAAGATATATAATAATATCTTTACCATTCTCAGCAGGCTCTGTGATAAGGGTGTAAAGAGGATTGTAGATGTCTAAGACAACCAACTTAAGCTTAGAAAGCCTTCTTGTTAACCTTTGAGACCTCTGCTTGAGCTTGTTGTTAAATGAAATCGCATTGTTATTTAACCTAGCCACACAATGATTGTTGCCATGCCCAAAAGCTGTGATTGCTGCTGGTAAGCACCCAAGTGGTGGCAAAGTCGCGACTCCTATTCTCCTTGCTCCAAGCTCGTACGGATTCTGTGACAAACTTCGTCTATTAATAGAAAACCATGAAATTGTATTGTTTTTTATTTAAGAAAAAGACGCTAGAAAAACCTGAATGAAATGATCATATGAGTTAAGGAGAATATCTGAGAATATGTCTGGGGTATAGGTGCTAAATAATAAAGGATTAATGTAATAGTTTTGAAGAAAGTCACTGTTCCCAGCACTAATAAGATGGATTCCACGAGATATTCTGGAAGAAGCATTGGATTTTCCCGTAATATCCACCAACTTATTTTTGTACTCTCTGTAGTTCACCAACTGTTGACTCAGAGAGATGGTATTCTGTAACAAGAAATAAATATTTAAAAGCCTGTAGGGAAATAGAGAAATAAAGACAAGTTTTGTTTCATTTTTACTTACATATAAAATTGCTGTAGCATTATAATAACCGGAAGCAGCTGATGCAAAATTGGCTCCAATCAACAACATTTCCCCGTTAGCCTTGTCACTCATGTAAGCGGGCTGATGGTCAGTGAAGCCAAGTCCCTCAGCTGTGTTTTTAAAAGCAAAAAGAAAAAGAAAAACTATTAGTTAAATAAATAAATATATAATAAACAATATAAACAAATAAATAAAAAGTTTATTGAATTAACCAATGATATCTAAAGCTAATTTCCCGTTGCAAAATCGTCCTGTTGGTTCATGGTCAACAAAATCCCTCCCGTAAGGAGGGAAGTTAGCTTTTGTTAGGGTGACGAGATCATTGTTGTTTCCTACGTCAAAAATGGAGTCTCCAAATATGAATAAAGCAGGAACAAATTGACCCTTAACCTCAAATAGCAGAAAGGTAAGAAAAATAAACGGAGCTAGAAACTTCATTTTTGACGATAAGTGAGAGAGAAGTAGGTTGGCTTAGAATAACTTGGAAATGGCTCACAAACTGTAAGTGAGATATAGTTTGGATGCTTAGAAGAATGTTTGTTTGTTGGTGGCATCTACTTTGATTTATAAATTTCTTTCGTTACCTTTTTATCACACTTATTATATTTTTCACCTACTTAAAAAACATTATTTTACATGTTTCACCTAACCAAAACATGTAAATTATAATGACATTTTGAATACTTAATAATTTTAAATATAATATTTTTTCATTAATTTATAATCATAATATTATTCTTTTCACCTATTTAAAATATCATTATTTCATTGTTTCACGCCATAAATTTTGTTAATATATAAATTATAACATTAATATTCTTGAACCAACAATGTGATTAAAAAAAAAACAAAAACACAAAATAAAACCATTCATGACACTGAAACTTTGAAAAGTTAAACCACAATGAAATTGTAATTTCGCAATGCATATAATTAAAAAAATTCTATATAAATATAAAAACAATATGTAATTACATTAAGAAGGTTACCAATATATAATAAAAATTCAAAATTATTAAGAAAAAATAAAATTAATAAATATTTTAATTATAATAAAAATCATTAACTAATTATTTACAAAGGACATTATGGATGATGGTAATCACCTGAATCATTTGTAAAAATAAATAAATAAATAACATAAATCCACTGAAATATTACAAATTAGCCGATCGTTGAGCAATCAGTAGGCTTAAACGACACCGTACGCTTTTCAGTATCATATCCAATCAAGAAATTAATCTGCGCCTAGTTTCCATAAATTGCAAAATCTTCAACAGAAGAGAAGCTGAAGCACCTAACAGTGTCCGAAAGCTTAACAAAGGTGTTCAATGGCTTCAACTTAGCATCGGCATCAGTGAAATGCACTGTAACATCGGGAATTTCGATGTCGTTTCGAGCATCATAGCATAACTCCTTAAATTCAAATTAGCAGTACCTAAATCCACTCAATCTAGTGTGTTTTTGGTACATTTTTTATAATCCCATCTTTACACTTTAAACCATATTCCAATAATGTATCTCTAATTAAATGCACTTCATTACACTTTAAGTTACAATTTTTTAATAATTTGATTAATCTTTTTTAGTAAAACAGAAAATATCATAAAAACAATGTTTATCCAATAGCAACTAATGCATGCATCCCTTTGTAATGGAAACTTTGGGTGAACAACATGGTTGAAATTGATAAAAACAAATAATAATGTTGTTATTTTTTTACATAAATTTAATTAAAACCAAAAAATAAGAAAATTTCAATTTAAAGCAAAAAATTCATAAATCAATTTTATTAAACAAAAACTAATAAGTTTTTTTATTCTATAAGCATAACTAAGAGTTAATATATAAGATAATTTTATTGAAACATATACTCTAATTAAAAACTAATAATAACATATAAATAGTAAAATCTAAGTTGATGGTGTTGCAGCTAATTCTTTAGAGCAATATCCCTTGAATTTGGAAGTCACATCACGCTAGGCAACAAATATTACTTCTTTAAAGCAGTAATCTAGAATTGCCATAAATTCAGAACAACGGTTGTTGGAAATAAAATCTTGTGGAAATTAAAAGCTTTTAACATATCGTCAAAGCATTTGTCATCAACATATTTATCCATGTACTGATTGCACTTATCTTCTCTTGGATTCCCTGTTGGTGACTATTCCAGCGGCGGCTCGTATCATCTGGGGGTGGTGAGCTAAAAAATGGTGGAAAATTTAACAATGGTTGCAAAATTTGGTCTATTAACCAAATCATAGAGAAAAGTTATTAAGTTATTCAGTTGAATGGTAATCATCAATAGAAAATCCTTGACCAAACAATATGATTGAGAAAGACAAAATAAAAAACGAAGTTAACAAAACACTATTCATATCGATGAAACTTTAAAAAGATTAATGAAATTGAAAGAAAGTAAATAGAATATAATTTTGTAATGCATATAACTAATAGAATAAGCAGATATTTATAGCAAGAAAATTTTATCTTATTTTTAAAATAATTATACAGTAGATGAGATATATAACAACTTTATCAATTGATTGTAAATAAAAACTAAATTTTGAAATGAAATAATTCAATGCAAATATTAACATTTGTGATCTATTATCAACAATTTTAAAAAAAAATTTAAAAATTATATTTATAAATTAAATAAGTTTTTTTTTCTAATAATTGAATAAAATTTATTAATATCATATGGGTGAATACCTTAAAAGGAAGAATTTGCTCAAATAAGGCAAAGGCAAGAGAGACCAAGGATAACAAAAACATTGGCTGCCATTGTTGTACGATGATTGAGATTAAGAAAATTTCTGGTTTGAATTACATATTGATAGGGTTGAAAGGGTAGTTGAATCAGCACAAAACAAATCAAATTCCAATATTTAAAGAGTAATTAATGGTGAAATAAGGACCAAAAAATACAGTGAATTTCTATTTTTTTAATTGAATCTTTTGAGATTCTTCGAACCATATGGCCTCCTTAAATTGCAATTATAGTGAGCATGGGAAAGTATAATTTATATATATTTGCGTTGATGCTGTTGAATTTATGTGGAATTATTTATAGTGATATTGATTATGTTAAGAATTTGAACAATCCTGCCTATTGATAAACTAAATATGTTAACTGATAATTAATATCTAAGTATTTTAATAATGTTGATTGAGTTTTAATTCGATTGGCATGAGTAATAATGTCAATAAAAAAGGATTTGCTTGCTGAGTGTATAGAGAATGCTATTCCAGCATCATGAATCAGATCTCTTGGCAACTATATTGAAAAAATGACAGTCTTTTACAGTATTTCCTCAGTAAAGTACTGTGTGTGAGATTTGTGAGCTCTGTAAGCACAAAAAGAGTCTCATTCAGCAGATCAGCTCTTCTAATATCTAATCCCCCTTGAACAGAGTTTATCCCAATTATACATGTGCAATTTCTTAATGTTTTGATCATGACCCCACCGGATAACAGGATAGCACATAGAACGAAATAGAGGAAAGAACTGATTTACTAAGTTTGTACCCCCCACCAAGAGCTAGACACTTAGATTTCCAAGTCTCAAGCTTAGACAGCATCTTATCAATCATTGATCGGAAAAACCTCTTATCATTCACACATCTAATCTGAATACCTAAATACTTTCCAGGCACCCAAAATGCTCGACACCCATCGTTTCTTATTGCTCCGTCCGGCAAGCCGTAAAAAACAGTTCAGATTTATTAGTGTTGAAAGAAAATACTATCATCTGCAAATAACAAATGTGACGCAACAAACACTCTTAATAACATCAGATTCTCCCTCATTAATGCTACAATTTGTCTCTTCTTACCTATACTTAATTCCCACATTAGTTCAGCGCTTTTTCCTTATTCGTTTGGCTTTTCTCATATTCAGTTAATATCTTTTGACATTTTCCTACATATTTCATACAAAATTCACATTCTCTATTCAAAATTCAATCTACTTTTGACTTCTCTTCAGTTTATTTTCACCATAAAAAGATCCATAATTTCAATGGCTACCAAACAGATTAATATTCTAACCATTTTTCTGTTGTTTTTCTCACTCTTTCTTCTTAACCTTCCTGGAACCAATGAAGCTGTATACAGAATCCATTATTTAAGCCTGGGAAACAAACAGAAAGATAGTAAAATTATGAACTTTAACCAAGCTTCCATGACTCATCTCTTCGCCAAAGGTTTCCCCCTCCCTCCTTCAGCTCCATCGAGAAGACACAATGATGCCTCCCATGGTTCAGTTGCATGGTCTAAAAGTTTAGCCCCTATGACTGCATAAACAAATCAAGTTGACTGCTTTGAAGCTTTTTCAAGGTTTTTTAAGTAGCTTTTTTGTGTTATTGGGAATTACAACACATGTTTATCTGTAGTTCATGTTTTTTGTTCCCTTGTTTTTAGTTTACTTTGCAATAAGAAAAAGAATTGTAAATACCAGATTTGAAGTCAATGTTACTTAAAAAAACAGCAGTATGTATGCATCAATTAGAAAAGGAATACAGGATATGCTTTATCGTTTTTCCTTTTTGTTAAACCAATTAAGGATTTGTTTCTATACATATGTGCATGCATTAGGATTTTTCATGCATTCATTCTTTTTTTATTATATTTGTGTTATATAATTTTCTTCGCATTTATTAGACAACGACGAAAGATCATTTAATAATCTAGAGTAAAATAAAATAAAATTTGAAAAAACGTATTAATTGACTGTTGTTTGAGTTTAATGTCGCAAGTGTTTCGACAGCTACCATTTACAAAATTGAATAAAGATATAAAATAATTATAAAATCTACCTCTTATTAAGCCTAAAGAATGTGAAATATTAATTATTGGACTCGTTTCTATAAATATATTGGGAAATAAAATTTTTTTTAAACAATTTACTATTTAAGTTAAACCTATTAAATTAAGACTTAATAAAAAATTTGACCATTAACGTTTGTATGTTTTGTCAAAATAGTCTTAATTTTATTTTGGAGTCATCAACCTTTTTTTTTTTTGAAAAAACTGCTTTTTCTAATTGATTTAATAAAAGTACAGTTAACAAAATTAAAGTTAACGAGGATTATATGAAATTTCATATATAAAGTATTTTTGATGAGATGCAATTTATTACTTAAATAATCTAATAAGACAGTTACATATATAAAATAATAAAATAAATAAATAATACATAAAATTTAAAAAAAACTCTTAATTTAAAGAAAATAAAAATAATTATAAAAAAAAAACTAAGTAGAAAAACCTCTCAATAAAAGATTGAAACATTGAAATTATTCATTAAATCTACTAAAAAAATAATTTAAAAAAATTTAAAAATTGATGACAAAAAAACTCAAAAATATAATTATAACTACTTTGATAAAATATAAAACTAAATTTATCATTAAGCTTTACATAAATTATATAACTATTTACACTAGTTCTTCTTCAAACACAAAGTTTAAACACTCTAATAAACATGTGAAACAGCAAAGGGAAATAGAATCCACACTAGAGGTGTACATGGTCCGGGCCGGGCTAAGTCCAAACAAAATTTTAGGCCTATTTTCTAGGCCCAGGCCCGGCACAAAATAAAATCGTTAAGTCCGAGCCCGGCCCAGCTTAGCCCATATTAAAATTTTTTTAACTTATTTCATTAAATAAAAAAATTTAAAATATAATAAATCATCAAATACATTTAAAACAAATATTAAAACAAAAAAAAAATAAAAAATGATATTAAAATCTTAAAATAATATACAAATTAAAAATATAATAAAAAGTGATTATATTAAAATTAAAAATAAAATGTAAATATGATTAAAAATAAAAAATATATATTTAGTATATAATTTGGGGCCGGGCCGAGCCCCAGGCCAAAAAAGTTTTACCCGAGCCCGGTTCGTTTTCTAAATGGGCCTCGTTTTTTTATCCAAACCCATATTTCGAGCCTATATTTTTACCTAAACCCTCCATTTTTTGGACAGGCCTTTGGGCGGGCCGGGTAACCCGGCCCATGCACACCTCTAATCCACACTGCCAAAATCAAATAAAAATGCCATTTACACGTGTAACAACTAACTCAATTTATTAGAAATACCCAGAGCAGTAGCAATAAATTCCTTGGCTTTGACTGTTAAAAAGGGTTTATATATTATCATTTTAAATATTTCTATTCGATTTTTTTTTTTATGTAATTTGAAGAGAAATCTGATTTTGTTGAGGAAAACTATAAATTGGATGATTCATAACTTAAAAAGTAAAAATTGTACTTTTATCATTTTGACCATTTTCAATTTACTTTCGAAATAAGGATAATCAATAAAAAAGACGAGCAAGAGAAAAACTTTGATTTTCTTTATTCATCGTCAAGCGAAGAGAAGAATAGGAACATTCCGTGAAAAGTTGTGCAATGGAGTAATAGGATTTTTGGCACTTTTTTTTAAAAAAATAATATTTTTTCAATAATTGTAATTTTAAAAATGTTTTTAATATTTGAAAAAAATTATTAATATTTTAGAATTCTTTTAGAATATTATGATAATTTTAGAATTTTTTTTATTTATCATTAAAAATTATAAAAGTATCAAATTAGTATTTTAATTATATTTTAAAGACGAACTATTAAGTCTATAAGTTAATGTATCATGTCTACAGTCCATTAGTGATTATTTTGTCATTTTTCATAATTAAGTAATTAAAAGAAAAATATATTAATAATTGGGTGATTTGCGATATAGCTTACCGAATAATGACTCAATGGCTCACATTAACATCTATCATCTAGTTATCATAGGAGTGACTTAAATGGAAAATTTCAAATAATTGAGTGATAAAATTGTAATTTTTTATAATTAGATAATCAAAATACAAATTTATTGATAATTGAGTGGTCACGGTTGTAGTTTATCCTTAAATTATTGTAAATTATATATTTTATTATTTTTAAATAAAATCAATTGTCGGCCGCCAATAAAAATGGAAAAAGAAAACAAATCTAGCCAAAAAAAAAAGGAAAAAAACTCCCATTACCAGGAAGAAACTAGAAAGTAACACTGCCAATTTGAACTCAGACCAAAAAAACACACTTTCTGGACCAATTAATTTCACTTTCTATCTATTTCTTCGTTTTTCGATCCTTCTTTGTTGCATTTCTTCTCTACTCTCTGAGTTTTGACTTTGGGTCAATTTATTTAAAATCCAATCTGTTTTTCTTTTGGTGGGTTCTTCTTTGGTTTTTTGTTTTGTTGCATGTTTTCTATTTATAATCCGTAGAAAAGATTCAATCTTTTTCTTTCATCTAGAATTGGGTTTTTTTTTCCTCCTGTTTTCTGTTTCCTCTCTTTTCTGGACTGTGAATTTGAGAAAATCCAAAATGAACTAAAGGATTGGATCGGAGTCAGCTGGTGGATACTCTGAAAATCAATGAAGTTTCAATCTTGAATTCAGAACTTCAATTCAATTGCCGATCAGCAGAATTGGGTTATTTTATTTTGTCTTTTTTTCGTGTTTTGAGTGATTTCTACGGTAATGGAGCTATCGGGAATAGTATTAGTTTGGGGGGCTAGAAAAGGTTGATTCTTATTTATTTATTATTTTTTTTTTTTGGGGCGGGCGGGGGCGGGGATAGTTATGGATGAAGTTGGCCCTAGTAATCAAGAAGAGTTTAAGGGGTACTCAGGATTGGGCACAGAGCAAGAATCTGCGTTGCGATGGCGACCGAGGCAACTGGTTTTTCGGCCTTATTCATCTATAAATGGTGCTGATAGAAAGCTGCGTGTTGTTGTTAGGAAGCCTGTAAGTTCGCCTTTCTAATTGATTGCCTATTCATTTTTAGTTCGAAAGTTTTTCAGCACTTGTTTCTATGCTGAAATGTATTGCAAATTGAGGAGCTTTTTATTTGGATCGATCTGAATTTGTATGGTTTAAGAGATGTTTAACTGGTTTTACTTTTACATTTTTTTTTGTGATTCTCTTTATCTTACTCAAGGAAAGCATATATAACCCAAGTAAGCATATGAGCTAATGTTGCAGAGGTTTCTAATCTGATTCGTAGGTGGATCTGGTCTTTTTTGGGTTACAGGTGATATTGTTCTAAGCCGTTAAGTTGTAATCTATGGTTTGATGTTCAATCCTTTTAATAAAATCTACTTTGCTGAGCCAAAAAAAAAAAAGGTTAGAAGAGAGAGTCCCTTACTGTCTAAATGTTCGCTAGTGGCAAATTGATCATAGAAAGTTCTGAACAAGATGGGAAATGATATGCTTAATTCAGTTAGTCTCTGCATTACAAGAGCTCGAGAGGAGTCTCGAATATGGGGTATGTGTCTAAGTCTAACACGGGTATGCTCAATTTTTCCTTTTCTTTTTTCTCATATTTTGAGGGTCATTACACCATACCAGTGTCTGAATATGTGTTGAATGTAGGTGTTGGGCGCAGGTATTCTAGGGAAAATGAAGAGTCTAGTTGACATAAGTTAGTCTTATATTCATTATTTCAGTAAGCTTAAGCGGATTAGGTGATCAAATTGGTTTCAGGTGGAAGAACGTGATGTGTCTATACAAATATTATTTAATTGAGATTATGATATTGATTTTAGATCCCGAGTTCTATCTATCCTGATACTATCAATCAATGCAACTCATGCCAGTCTATGATTTCTATAATTTCTCTTTGAATATTTTATCATATTGAAAAATTATGTAATTGGAAATTTTATTTCTCAATACTTTGTTTGGTTAGCAAATTGCAATGTGGTACTTGCACTGAATTGTTTTTCTCATCATGCAAAAGATTTGCAATAATCTCCAGCTTAGATTCATATGAGGCAAATCTTTGTGCTGACATGCAGTTTTCACCATGCAGTTGGTGGCAAGACTGACGAAGGACATAATAGAAACTTACCAAATATGCAATCCAAAATTTAAATATTCAGAAGAATTGAACCCAAAGTGGTTTTTGACTAGCCCATCTGTTGGTGTCCTCAATGATGGCCACGACAATGTGAACTCAGATCTGATTCTAACTGTGAACTTTGTCTTGATAAATTTAGAAACACGGCGAAGGTTTGATACTGCTTTTTATAATTTTCCTCATGATTTTGAAATATTTTCTGAATCATTTCATGATGATTTCTTTGCGAATTGACTTTACAAGGGCAGCTTAGATTTTGTTAATGGTCAAGGACAATTTTCTTTTCCTCTTGCTTAATTTAATGTGTTCTGCTACTGATACATGGTTGATCCTAAACTAAAATGGACTGTTTCTTGACTTTGATGTCTCAGAAATATTAATCATCTTGAAGTGCATTGTTTCTTTTTCGTGTAACCTTTTAGCTTCTTCTAGCCACAATATATACCTGTTTTGTTCTGGCTTGTAACTTTGAACTTTGGCATGCTGGAATTGGTTGTATGTCGGTGTAAATATGGAGCTTTGTGTTTGCAAGCTTGGTTAAACGTTCTTTTCAATTAATATACAAATTCAGGTGGCCATTCCACCATTAATCCTTCTTCTCCTTGAAGAGTTTCTGTTTTAAAGTTCTAATCTTTGTGTCTAGCTAGCAACAAAGAATACATTTTCTATTTTGTCTTGTACTGAGCCCCTACAAAGGTCTTTTTGTACATAAGGCCCTTATCATTTGGTAGTTTCATGGATATGACTATGCAACTCAAAAAAATATTTCTGGTGATCTATTATCATCCAAAATGAAGCTTAGTGAAGTAAACGTTTACTCATGTTTCAATCATTTTTGTAGATATATTGTCAAAAATGTTCTTGGTCATGGGACTTTCGGGCAGGTTGCTAAGTGCTGGGTTCCAGAAACAAGCAGTTTTGTTGCTGTGAAGATAATTAAAAACCAACCTGCTTACTATCAGCAGGCACTGGTTGAAGTTTCTGTTTTGACAACGGTAATTAAGTTTCCTTATGGCTGTCTATACCTTTTTAGAAATACCAGAAGTGAAGCATCAACCTCGTCATGTTTGCTTAATTGGTTGTCTTTTGCAGTTGAAAAAAAAGTATGATCCGGAAGATGAGCATCACATTGTCCGTATTTATGATTACTTTGTATATCAACACCATTTATGCATTTGTTTTGAACTTCTTGACACAAATCTGTAAGTTTATTGTCTTACGTTGAAGCAATATTCATCATTTGTAAATTTCTTTTCACCCTTTACATAGACAATCTCTTATAGAATTTTTCCAGCATTTTATTAACATTTTTCCCCTGATTTAGGTATGAGCTTATCAAGATAAATCATTTTAGGGGTCTGTCATTGAGCATTATTCAGCTGTTTTCAAAACAGGTGTTTTGAGTTTTCTTGTAGCTCTATTTGATTGAACTGAATAATGATTGGAATAGCTGTATACATCTCTTTGAAAATGTCTTTAGAATTGCATCCTAACCTTTTTTGTTTTATGTAGATTTTAGGTGGACTGACTTTGTTAAAAGATGCTGGAATAATTCATTGTGATCTTAAGCCAGAAAATATTCTTCTCTGTACAAGGTGAGTTGCCTTTATGGATTAGTCTGGATTACAAACTTGTAATATAATTTTTTGTAATTTTTTCAGTGAAGTTTGATATGTCTCTACTGGAAATAACAGTGTCAAGCCAGCAGAAATTAAAATAATTGACTTTGGATCAGCTTGCATGGAAGATTGGACTGTTTATTCCTACATTCAGGTTTCTATACACAACTATCACTGTGTACTGTTCACTGTTATCATACTGCGGAGGGTCTTATGACTCTTTTTCCTATTTTTTTCTGCAGAGCCGGTATTATAGGTCTCCTGAAGTTCTTCTTGGATATCAGAATCCTTTTGACATGAATTTGTAGCCTTCTTTTCTATTTATTGGTTTTGCTTACTGCCTTTGTCTTTTGGTGGATCATGCTGGTATGGACTTGAACTTCAGTGGAATAACTTCAGCAGAACATTGTTTGATCAATTGAATCCTGAGGTTTAAAATGACCTTTGGACTTTATTCCACAGAAGTTCTGGTCCAGCACTCTATATTAGTCACATCTTCTGTGGATTAAACCTTGAAAGGTTCATCTTTGTATTTCTATATGAAGATCTCTTTGGAGCAATGACGTAGAAGATTCATATTGCTATTCTTTTTAGCATGCTGCTACTACCTAAATTAGTCATGTTTCAAGCCTTTGGCAGTAATAATTAGAAAATGCCTATTTAAAATATTCAGTTCTTGTGATTCATTATTGTCTTTGATGATTATATTCCCTAATTCTGATTTTTGTCTTTGGTCTTGATCGTTAGTTCTAGTTTGAACCTTGACCACTTGATTAGATATACAACAGCTATTGACATGTGGTCCTTTGGCTGCATAGTTGCTGAACTCTTTCTTGGGCTGCCATTATTCCCAGGTGCTTCAGAATTTGATCTTCTAAGGCGAATGGTTGAAATTCTTGGGTATGCCTCTTGCTTTGATGGTCATACATATCTCTGGCTAACAATTTGTCAGTATTTCTAGGCATCATTTTCTTGAGACTGATTTTATATATAGCTTTTCTTTGGTTGATCTTATAACCGAGCAGATCTTATTGTGTCCAAATAGGAGAATTTCACTTATCATTAAATAAGCGCATGCAATTATCAAATTTCATACTCACTCTGTCTCTTATTTTTTTGTCTATCTTAGAAATTCCAGGATTCAAGGCAGTGTGTATCTAATGCTTTGACAAGTTTGTAGGCATTCATACTAAAACTTTCCCTTATGCTAAACAAAAATGTATAAGGAAAGAGAAACAAAAATTTGCATTGATTTTTCAGATCACTAATATTTTTTCAACATCACAAATTGAAAGTTCAGTCTACCCCTCTCTCTCTTCAGTTTCTTTTGTTCTACATAAAAGTATCATTATGACAAGTCAGATCCTCTAAGATGATTCCTCTATTGAATTGGCAAGATAGGCATTAATACTTATGAACGAGATCTGTGCCTTATAAGGGGTGAGTTAATGCTGCTTTTTAGGATCAACGTGAATAATTTATTTCTTGTATATAAGAACCTTGAAGGATGTGCTAGAATTTTCAATGTCCTTAAGGCTCTGCTTGGTATGGAGGATGGAAAAGAGTGAGGAATGCTTAAGGTACAAAGTAAGAATATGGTTATGAATCTTAACCATTTGATTTAACAAATTTTCCATCCTCACTCTTTTTCATCCTTCATACCAAGCAAAGGCTAAGCTCTTGGATTGTTTTATTATGGGAAGTCCAAGACCACCTGTGACTGCCACATTAGATCCCTTGGTTCTTATTGAAGTTTCAGTGTGTTTTAACAGTGACAATAGTCAAAAGATGCATGCATATTCTTTTGCACACATAATGAAGGAGCTGTTCATCTGAGTGGTCTAGGAGATTAGTCCAAAATAAAATTTTCATGCTTACGAAAACAAGTAAATAGAGAAAATTCCAATGAAATATGCTTTTTACTGAAATTGCATTAGAATTTCTGCTAATATGTGCTCATCTAGCTGAGTTAATTCATAAAAGTTCAAAATATCTTTAAGACCCTTCCTACTTGATTTTCTTGAGCTATGTTTGATCAGTTGCTGTTTCTTAGTTGTTCTGCTATTTCTTGCATTCAATATAAATATTATGCTGCTTATTATTTTCTTAATCTTCATGCATACTTCTTTTTGAAGGGTTTTGTACAAACTTTCATTTCCATCTTGTTTTAACTTATCCTAAACCAACCTGGTTACATTTAGATATAATTAAAATTTGTTTTTAGCACTCATTAGTCATTTCTCATTCAGTTAGTCATATCTTTGCACTTGTTACGAACAGCCTTTTATATGTGGTTATCATGTTGTAGAGAGCAGCCCCCTGATTATGTTCTAAAGGAGGCAAAAAACACAAGTAAGTTCTTCAAGTGCGTCGGGAGAATCCACAATATAGGGAATAGTGAAGTTTGTGGCAGAAGTGCTTACCAAGTATTAACAGAAGAAGAATATGAAGCCGTAAGAAATTTCCAGTGACTAGTTCTTGTTCATTTACATGTTGCATCTCTTGTCAAGTTTTTCATCTGATATAATTGTTGCTTGTTTCTGTTCAGAGGGAGTTAAAAAAACCATTGATTGGAAAAGAGTATTTCAATCATAAGAATCTTGAAGCAATAGTTACATGCTATCCTTACCGGAAAAACTTGCCTAAAGAAGATATCATTAAAGGTTAGCATCTAACTTCAACATTGAATGTACAGCTTGGAGTGGTGAGAAAATTTTTGTAGTGTGTAGTCTGTGAATAACTTACTAAAGCTGCTGCATAATAAATCTATCACAGAGAGTCAGATACGATTAGCTTTGATTGATTTCTTGAGGGGACTAGTTGAGTTTGATCCGGCAAAACGGTGGTCACCTTTCCAGGTAGTTGAAATTTCCCATGAGCACTTCTTATCATGCTATTCCAACTAAGTATGAAGAAACATAAGAGCTTTAACATCATTGTGCAGGCTTCCAAACACCCTTTTGTTACTGGGGAACCTTTCACACGCCCATATAGGCCTCCCCCTGAGACCCCTCACTTGGTAAGGGACTTACGCATGCAGCTCTGCAATTGAAGAAGATTGAACCTTATGTCATAAATCCATATTAACTATGTGGCTCTTATCTCAATGCTTGGCACCATCATACAGAAGAATTGCTTAGTCCTCTCCCGGCTCCCCTATCAATTGGTTGTCTATTCTTAGTTGGTTGATCAGTTATGTATTCTTCTGAGAACTGGTATAATCTTTTGTTACAGTATAGGCACTATTCTCTTATTTTTTAATGAAGTTGTAATAAAAGTTTAAGGTTGTTGAAAATCATTTGACATATACTGGTTTGAAACATGAAAGTTTTGGTCAATTCTTTTGATGGAACTTCAATTTCCATTTTACTATCTTTCTCTTTAAGTTGTGTGTCTGAGCAAAAAATTCTTTGGGCCTTTGAGATGGTTTGGCTTTATTGGTTCTCACTTTTCTCATGGATTGAGCTGTCTTTGACTTACTATTCTGTTCTTGTTGGATCACAAGCTTTATGGAAAATAGCACAAATATGTTATTTTCTGGGCAAGAAATAGCGCAAATGATACTTGCCTAATGTCTGGTGACTTTTTTGTTAGCTGGTTGCTCGAAACATTAAGGTGGACCATCACCCTGGCGGAGGGCATTGGTTTGCAGCTGGTCTTTCCCCTAATGTAAGCTTCTTAATTACACGGTATTTTTATTGCTACAGAATTAGAGTTACTGCATTATTTTGGTATTAGTCTTATTCAAATATATTTTCCAGGTGTAGGTTTCAAAGAGGAACAGAATTACTTTTCATAACAGCCCACAGTTCCCAATGGTACCGTATGGTCATGCCAATTGCTATAGCAGTATGGGAAGTCTTAGTAGCTATAATGATAATAGTGGGCTCAGAAGCAGCTGTGGGAGTTATGGAGATAGTAGTAGCATATTTGCATGTTATAAAATAATAAAATATGGGATAGAGAGAATGGGAGCATCTTGATACACAGCATGTTTCTCTATGTTTTTAATTGGTTGAAATATAATGGTCCAATGGTAATAGATTGCTCTGTGAATGTCTACCCTCACTGAGGAGAGTGTATTCATCATTCCTAGATAGATCTGAAAATGGTTCTTGCAAATATTCGCATAAATTATGGTAGCATTTTATGAACTTGCTTCTTTGTTTCATGTTCAAACTAAGTTGATCAAGGACCTGATTTTACAAAAATACGGCAATATTGGCCCAATATTTTACTGCTCAATATTAATTCTATGATTATTTAACTTATTAAATTACTTGCATTTTATTGTAACCACAGTGATGAACTTCTTCTGCAAGAGGATGGATCAGATGAGAGCCACGTATCTGCTGAGTTTGACAGAGGAATGCAGATTGGTTCGGCTGATTCATCTGTGAGAATTGGAAGGTTCAACCATGCCTCCTCGACTGCAAGCTCAAATTTGTCAACTCAAAGGTAATTGCATATCCTTCTTAGTGAATGGCTTTCAAAGGTTGAACCCTTTTGCTCATACTTGGAGAGTGGGGGATAAATTGTCGGGGGAAGGGGCCTCTCCCCTCGTTCTTAGTATCAAGACATGTATGTTAAGTTAATGCTTGTCGTACTTTTCATTTGTCCTTCAATATCGGCTCCCTTTTTTTCTTATCAGCACCCTTTTATTTCCCCTATTGAAAGGTGTAGTTTGCAATTTGTAGAGATGGATACGCACTCCATAATGGTCAAAATTTCTCAAACATACAAGACCTGAACTTTTTGTCATTTTGTTGAAGTTCTTCTTTAGGATTCTCGACTTCTATTTTGTTTGTGCAGTCCTCATTCAGCTAATGCTTCGCACGCTGGATATCCTCATTTTGTGCCCACAAATTCTCACTTTATGCTGCACAACACAAAATTCTCCAAGCCTATCTAGGCAGCAAAATGTTCAGCGGTTCAATCATGGAAGGTCAGCTGGTGTTCGGGATAGAGAATGGAATCACATGAAAGTGCATGTCCCTCCTAGCTTTAGTTCCAGGAGCCCACATTCTCCCGGAAACAGTTCATTCAGTAATGACATGCCATGGGGTAACCTCCGCGAGTCCATTTTCAAATGATCCTGTAAATAATGTAGGACGAAAGGCGAAACATCCCTAATGAAACGATTGCCTAATGCTGGAATCAACTCGATTTCTTGTGGTGTTCTTGGATTACGTATTGGGTGTTTGGCAAGAAATTTGTATGCAATAGTTCACTTTGTGAACTTACCATAAGCAAAATACTCATCCAGACCATGCAGTCTCTCTCACTGTGCTCTGCATAAATATAATTTGTGTTGCTTGTTTTGGTTGCATGCAATTGCTATATCTTTGGTTATGATGCTTCAGTTTACGAAGTAATAAATATGTGCTTCATCTTTTTAGATTTTTATATAAAAATCTATAAAAATTAATTTAAGTTTAGAAAATATCTACACTTAAATTTAAAACATCTTGATTTCTGAGGATTCAAATTTAAAAAGTAACGAGTGAAACACACGGGTAGTTGAAAGAAGGGTGACGTGGAAAGTGGACACATGGATTTGCTCTTCTTTTTGTAGGTAAGTGTGTGGTGGCCAACCCAATCCCATCCACATTTTCATTTTCAGAATTAAAAACTAAAGGGGAAATTGCATTTAAGGTCATTAAACTATTAGTAAGTTTATGTTTTGGTCATTTAACTTTTAAAAATTATAAAATAGTTATTAAACTATCTAAAAGTTTTCAATTAAGTCATTATTGCTGTGTGACTTTTTCTGTTCGCACCACCTGAACCAATCGAAAGCTTTACTTCTCCTTTATTTTCTATATAGTTCAATTTTTTTTTATGGAAAAGCTTTGAACATCAAAAATCTATAAATCAAAATCGAAATAGTCTTCTTTTTTATCTTCGACAATGATTATTAAATCAACTTAGATTTAGTGTGTGTTTTTCTACTCGTTGATATGTCTTGATCGTTGAATCATCGCTCGGAATTCACTAGCCGGACTTTAAAAAAAAAACTTAACAACCTAATAATTTCTTAAACAAAATTTTTCAAATAATTCAGTAATTATTTTGTAACTTTTTAAAGTTGAGTGATAAAATATAAATTTATTATTAATTTAGTGACCTTAGGAGTAGTTTATCTAAATTTTAAAAAATATAATAACAAAAAAGTTTAAGAAAAAAAAGGAGAGAAAAACAAAAAAAAATAGCAAGATGAAAAGAGCTATGAACCACTCAAAAAGACCCTATCTGCTACAGCCCATTGAATATCTCCTATTCTCCTCCCCAATCCCATATCCCTTCCAATTTTCCCTTTTCTTTATATAATAAATAAATAAAAATCTCAGTATATTTTGAAAGTTATATATATTTTAATATTTATTTATTAAAAAAATAACGGAGAAATTTGTAAGAAAACTGTGGAAGACAGGTTTCAACTCCGACAACCTCATGTTTTGCTAAATATTCTGATTTCCACATTGGAACATTCGTCTCTTTCTTTCTTTCTTTTTTTCCTTATATTTCTTCCGGGGTGTAACATTTCCTTCCTCTTTTATCTAATATCTACCATTTTTTTGAGGTATGCTTTTACTCATCTATTTCTTTTTAAGTTTCTTTGCATAAAATGTCCATTGTTTTCATTTTCCCTTCATTACATAGATATGGGTTATTGAATTTTAGTGTATTCTTGTCGTTCTTTGTTCATAAACAACTAAAAATTACAGAACTTAATATGGCAGAAATGGAAACTTATTCCATTTGCAGCTCTGGTTTGCCTGTATTTTTTATCGATTTACAAAGAGTCAGGCAACAACATTGGATGTGGACACTATTCATCCAAGTTTGTGGAAATTTCTTAATGTTTGATGGTTTACAAGCTTGAAAATATGAGTTAAATTCTTTTTATTGCTCTAGAAATTACAAAATTAGAGAAAAAAATTGAATTAGTATTTTCGTTAGCATTTATTTGCTTTTATTTTCGTTTAATTTCCTACTTCCATGTGTGTGTGTGTGTGTGTGGGTGTGGGTGTATTTCTTTTCTGTGTTTTGAGAGAAATAATCCCAACATTTTTTACTTTTTTCAGTGACAGAATATCATAAAGGAGTTTATCATATCAAAGAAGTTTAGCTTAATTGCCTACAGAATATACAGTTGAAGAGTTGTATGAAATTGAAACAGCTTGTTAAAATTGTGTGATGGTAATTGTGCCATCCGGAGAAGAAGCTGTATGATGGCAACAGCTGCTATTATCGGACTTACTGTCGGAAAGCGACTCTTGAGTTCTTCGTTTTCATATTCTGATATCATTGAGAAGCCCTCGTATGCCGGTGATTATGGCGGAGCTCCACATTATCAAACTGCTCCCACTAAAAGTTTAATAGTTGCAAAGAAATCATCTAATTGTAGCCAAAGTGTTCCTTCATACGATCGGCGTAGTCGGTCGATCAAAGCTCTTAAGGACCATGTGGATACTGCTTCACTTGTTTCGACTGCCGAACCTTGGTTTTGGGGATCCGATGATTTTGAAGAAGAAAGCTATGAACTTGACTACTCTGTGGAGGCTCTTCTTTTGTTTCAGAAGTCTATGCTCGAACAGCAATGGACTCTTTCATTTGAAAGGACGGTGTTCACTGAATCACCAAGTAGAAAAACTAAAAAGAAGGTACCTGTTACTTGTTCTGGGGTGTCAGCTCGGCAACGGAGATTCAATACTAGGATGCAACCTAATGCTAAGCAGCTAAGATCATTGATCAGTCCGGAGTTGCTTCGAAGTCGTTTGAAGGGTTACGTGCGAGGTGTTGTAAGTGAAGAGTTGCTCAGCCATGCGGAAGTTGTTCGATTGTCGAAGAAAATCAAAGCCGGACTTTCCTTGGAGGATCAGAGATTGAGGTAAACCATATATGATGTGTATGAATTGAATCATTCTAATTCAGTCTCGAAATTCAGTTCTAATTGTTGTAATGAAATCCTAGATTGAAGGAGAGGCTCGGGTGTGACCCGTCCGATGAACAGCTTGCAACTTCCTTGAAGATTTCTCGTGCCGAGTTGCGTTCAATGTTAATTGAATGTTCACTGGCAAGAGACAAATTGGCAATGAGCAATGTTCGTTTGGTTATGTCCATAGCTCAAAGATACGATAACATGGGTGCTGAAATGCCTGATCTTATTCAGGTAATTCATTATATCGACCATCTTTAAATACATGATAAGATATCAATTTTTCCGGTTTTACTGCGTGATTAACTTCTTTGTTTGATTTACGTGTAGGGTGGTTTAATTGGACTATTGCGCGGCATTGAAAAATTCGATTCTTCAAAGGGATATAAAATTTCAACTTACGTTTACTGGTGGATACGTCAGGTAATGTTCATCTCTGTTTGTGAAGAAACATTGTAGAGATTAAAAATAGATTTCGTAATACTCAACTCCATAAATGTAATATCATTGTTCCTGAAAGTGACAGGTCCTATTAATATGAGTGTCGCATATGGATATGTGCGACAAGATCTAACAAAGTTTGCACTTTATCTCAGGGTGTATCGAGAGCATTAGTTGATAACTCGAGAACTTTAAGGTTGCCTACTCATATGCATGAACGACTGGGATTAATCCGAAATGCAAAATATAGACTCGAAGAGAAAGGAATAACGCCAACTATTGATGTAAGTGGCATCCACTACTATCATATGGATTAAGTTTCAGTGAATTACGGTTAATCTGACTAATCATTATACTTCAAAATCGATGTTTAATATCTGAATCCGAGCCTATTTTAAGCTTATTTATTCTCTCATGGACTGTAACTAATTAATTGGTAATGTTATATTTCCAGAGGATTGCCCAGAGTCTGAACATGTCTCAGAAGAAAGTCCGGAATGCGACGGAGGTACAATACGCCCGAAAGTTACTTTCCAGGTTAACAAATACAATTGCATTTTCCAATCCTCACACTATAATTTCATTAATGCAGGCAGACAGTAAGGTCTTCTCACTCGACCGCGTTGCGTTCCCCTCATTGAATGGTCTTCCTGGAGAGACTCATCATAGTGTAAGTTCCGCTAATACGAACCAACTCAATAGAATCATGATTCCCTTGATGGTTATTCATGTTGTTTACTATTAACCAAGTTTCGGTTTTATCTTTTCAGTACATTGCAGATAACCATGAAGAAAACAATCCTTGGCATGGAGTAGATGAAGGGGCACTCAAGGTAAATGAATACTTTAGTTCACTGATCTCTAGAAAACTATTGAATGAACGGTTTATAATCGTAATGTTTGCACCTCTTTCTCATTCGTTTGGCTCCATCACCGGAACTTTCGACTCAGGTTTAACTTTCTTTCACTCTGATAGCACTCTACTAAGCCTTTTCTTATCTGACTATTAGTAGATCAGTAGAAATTGAACATCGATCCTAAAATGGTCATATCTTCGTTACCTCTTGTCTTGATGGCTGCTATGTTTCTCTATGCATTGTCCATGTGCTTCGTGAATTGGATTTGAACCGATCAAAGAACTTTCCAAATAAAATAGTTTTTATCCATGAGGATCCGATTAGAGCACATTTCTTTTCTGCAAGTGATGTCGTATGTAATCTTTATGAATGTTACATTTACAGGATGAAGTGAACAGACTCATCGGTATAACACTGGGACAACGAGAAAGGGAGATCATAAAACTTTATCATGGTCTTGGTAAAGAAAGTCTTACATGGGAGGACATCAGTAAACGGTGAGTTCATTCGTATCTGCAGATTTCTAACCATACCACCTCTATTTTTCGAAGACATTACCATTCAACAACAGTTTTCCTTTCAGTTTCATATTTCTCATGCAAATGCCATTTCGTTTTCGAGTTGTGTTTGACATTTTTTTTTTATCTTTTGTTAATTCTTCAGCATCGGTTTGTCGAGAGAGAGAGTCCGGCAAATTGGGCTTGTCGCGCTGGAGAAACTAAAAAACGCGGCGAGGAAGAATGGAATGGAAGCTATGCTATTGAAACGGTGATTTTCGAAATTCAGACATAAACATTGGTAAAAATGATTGTATATATATACAGAAAGCAAAATTGTATCTTCAATATCAAGACTAAAAGGGCATGGCTGCCATGAACTTAAAACTCCCTGTAACCAGAGTTCAACAAACTGACTGTATTACGGATCGGGAAAAAATTTTATGCATCGAATTTTTCTGTAATTATGATGATAAACATGTTGTTTGAATGCGTATCGTGATTTTACATTTACAGTATTTCGAGAATTACTCCCATCATACTAGCTTAGCCAAATATCCATAATTTATAAAGTTATTCAAATTGTGATACAGGGAAGGCCGAATGAAATGGTGATATATACAGGGGTAACTTTATATCGCTTTGAAAATTTAGATTCGCAACGTGTCCTTACACCGGACAGTACATTTATAAGATAAATTTTATTGCTAAAAATTTTATACGATAAATTCAATTTTTATGCATTTATAAGATTTTCCAAAAATTGTATGTATAAAAAACCTGACAATACACATACAATAATTAATAATTCAAATAATCAATAAATTTTCTTAAAATTTTCTAAGAAATCTCTATGATATATTTTTAGAAAAAACTATGATTTTTAAAAACAAAAATTTCCCAATGTTTTTTAACAAAATGCAAATTTTACAAAAATTTTAACGGTTTTTTTATACACTCAAAATGAATAAGGTAAAGGCAAGAAATCATGTCTGATATCAAATGATAGCAAAGTCAAACAATTCAAAAATAAAACATCAGAAGGCTGATTGGTTATTATCTCCAACCGTTGTCGAAATAAAAACACTTAAAATGAGAAGAGTAACAGTATTGAGGAGAACGTTGAATTTTATAATACAAAACAAAATTGTCAAAATCTTCAAAGTACTTAAAAACACTTTACTAGATTGAATAGTTTAGTGAGATGAAATTATTTTATGCTTAAAGAGCTTGATTAATTTTTTTACATATTTATACTAATTCTGCCGTTTTCTCCTAATTTCATGACTATAATTAAAGGTTATAGAAAATGGTTTCATGTTTTAGTGAATATTTCAAATGGTGTTCACAATGTCAACCACTAAGGCAACTCCCACGTTGCCCAAAAAACCTACATGCACAACATAACACAAATCTAGAATTCCAGTGAAAATTGAAACAACGATGACAATACAAGATTCATTACATTTATGTCAAATAATAAAGTTGGAACTTGTTGAAAGATTAATTTCACCAATATTTTACTTAAAATAATAGAATTCACCCCCGTTCTCTTGGGTGGCACTGGCTGGTTTACTCTTTGCCTTTAGCTAGGTTGCAGCTCGCTTCGAAGCAGCAGCCGGTAGTGCCTCAACTCCACCTACTAAAGCCAGGATACTCCGAAATTTCTGACCGTCTTCTAACTGGCGTAGGCTTTCCAACTGGACAATCTTCCTCCTCATGCAGTCCAATAGTTGCTTCTTGTTCCTTTGCTCACCGGCGAACATGCCCATCCTGGTCTTCATAACCATGCCACCATAGAGTTTAACGCCTCTGCATACCTAGCATCACCTCTAGGCACCACAACCTTGTCAGTTCTCATACCTTCGACTTCATACATGACGTAGCACTGAAGATTAAGCTCATCTTCACTTGGCTCTTGGAATAAAGATGCTGGACGGTACTTATCCCGCAAGGCAACTCATTCTCCTTATCGCCCTCTGTACTGGCTAGTCGAGCACAGAGCTGGGCAATTAAAGTGTCATACCTCATCCGCAGCCTGCTTTGAGCCTTGGTGAAATCATTCAGTTGTGGCACGAAGATCTGCCCTGCAACCTCCTGTACTACTTGGTCCTCCCCGAATTTGTGGAGCAACTTAGCCTGCTGCTGCTCGTAGTTGAGACATTTTTATCAAGCTTTTAACTGCTTTGAAATTTTGTTAATATTTAATTAGATAAGCTAAAATAAGAAATTGTATAATTAGCAAAGTAGTCCAGCAAAACGAAGCAAATGATAAACAGGGCAAACGAGTTACTAATACTTGTAACCTATTCAAGTTTTTCATTGGAAAAAATTCAAATTTAAATTTCGTAAAATCTGAGTTCGAACTATTAATTGAACTAAATTCGAACTTTTATATTATTAATTCTAAAGCTTTATTTTCAAATAAGCTCTAAATACTCAAGTTCAAAAAATATTGAACTTCAAAACTTGAATCAAGCTCGAATTTAGAAATATTCAAACTCAACTCGTCTCGATTATACCTCTATTCCGATCTTGAAAATTAAATAAAATAATATGCTACTATCTTCTAAACTTTCCACGTGTCACATCTAGACTCCGTAGACTCCCATATCAATCATCCCTCCAAATCCAAAAAGCAAACAGAGCTCACTTCCCTCTTTGTCTTTTTCACTCACCCTCTCAAACTCAATAACAGATATTTTTTAGTATCGAACGGTTCAATGGCTGATTCATTGAGTTTGCCTATAGCCCCCATTGCTGCCAATTATGATCGCTCTTCCTTGCTTTCTCGAAACTCCGCTTTCTCTTCACGTTTACTGCCTTCTAAGTGCTTCTCTTCCGGTAAGAACAAGTTGAATTTGTCGTCTCTGGGTCAATACTCCTTCCACTCGCTCCACCACCGAGTCACCCCGATTCGTGCTCTCGATTCAGACGTTCCTCACCCGCTTCACAAGGTAGATTACGAACTCTTCTGAAATTCAATTCCAAAGAATAATTAAACAGTTGCAGTTATTGACAGAGACAGTTCATTGATAATCATTTTTTTATCCTTCTCTATTTATTTATTCATTTGTGATCGCTATTTTGAGCAATCGAATAAGGAATTCAATTGAAGCCAGATATCTTTGAGAAAATGATTAATTGTTAAGGTGGTGTTTCAGTTCTTCAATTTTCACTGTCCACAAGTTAAAAAGATCGATTACTTTTTAATATGATTTTTCTTCTGTTTCTTAAAAGAGAAAATAGTCCTTCAAAGACCCTACGTGATCGATTGGTTTGCAATTTCACGCATTCTAGGCTTAGGTAAATCTATAGAAACAAATGGAAGGGATTTGGGATTTAAAGATTAACTTAACCTATCTGAATTTGTGCATGTTAAAGTGCATTCATCCTTTTTTTTTTCTTGTGTTTGTTGTGGAATTTGAAAGGGATCAGTAGATTTTAAGAGTAAAAAGAGCTATGAGCAATGGGATTCATTGACATCAACGTTTTCAGGAGCTGCAAATATACCATTTTTATTGCTTCAATTGCCTCAGATCATCCTCAACGCACGCAATCTTCTGGCAGGAAATAAGACTGCCCTTTTGGCAGTACCATGGCTGGTAATCTAGAATTGCAGTTAGATTTTTTCTGGTTTACTTAAGATTTATGTTCTTCTGTTTATGTATTATTGTTTTCCTGGTACTTCTTTATGATATCTTGAAGCCAAAAGTTAAGGGTTAAAGAACACATGAATTATTAGAGAGGACTTCTGGCCTTTTATCAATTATAGTAGGAGCAATAAACTAAATATCAGTGCCTTCTCTGTTTCGAAAATACCCACACGAGCCCATGAACTTCAATTCCTTTCACGAGAGCAATGGAATGATGAATTCAACATATTTTGTGGTTTAGTGTGAACGATATGTAAATAGAAAATAGATAGAGTTGCATAGGTTTTTTTGTGGAGTCCTGAGTACAGTTTTCCCCGCTTTTAGTCAGCTGCAAAAACCTTTCAAGAACCTCTATTTATGACAAGGTTAATCTCTGCTGAGCAGTTGTTATGCCCTTTACTTTGCGGAGCTTTTATAAACTTAAGTTTTGATGTATTTCTTGAATTTGTGCAATGGACCAAATGAAGATGTTTCTAGGAACCTAAGGAAGGGGGTGTTGTACATGCAGGGAATGTTGACTGGTTTACTTGGAAACCTTTCATTGCTTTCTTACTTTGCCAAGAAAAAGGAAAAGGAGGCTGCTGTGGTGCAAACACTAGGAGTGCTATCAACATATGTGGTGATTAGTCAGCTTGCGATGGCAGAAGCTATGCCTCTCCCTCACTTTGTGGCCACTTCGGTTGTTGTGGGTTGCGGACTCATTTTAAATTTGTTGAATTACTACAACATACTCAACAGAAGAATCTGGCAAATTTGGGAAGATTTTATTACTGTTGGTGGACTTTCTGTGCTTCCCCAGGCTAGCTCTTTTCCCGCTGTTCTCTGCTCGCACTTAAAAGTCCCTGTGCACACACAAACTTGAACATGATATATTTACAGATCATCAAAATCTATGTGTGTGTATATATATTTCAAGTATCTCACCATCTTTTGTACCAATTTGAGTACAGATAATGTGGTCCACATTTGTCCCATACATACCCAACAGCATCTTGCCGGGGGCAATAGCATTTATTCTAGCTGTAGCAGCTGTAACTATGGTAAGATCTATCTGCTACTATATGATATGTTAAATTTTCTGTTTCTAGCAATGAGCTTAAACTTTTTCCTTTTATCATGAAGAATTGGCAAGCAATGAGACTCCTTGTTCTTTCTATTTCGGTTGTTTTAGAAACAACTATTAAACATAGGCAGTACAATTGCACCCTTTTAAACTTGCACTTGCCAAGATTTGCAGGCACATACGGGCAAACTTTCAGAGAAAGGTGTGAAATTCGTGGGAGCTATTTCTGGATGGACAGCAACTCTTCTTTTCATGTGGATGCCGGTTTCACAAATGGTAATTCATGTTTAAAATTTTGTATCTAAGGCTATGATCAAGTAATTTTGGTTGATTCGAATGCGTACCTGATTAAGATTTGTGCTTCCTTTTCAGTGGACAAATTTTCTGAACCCTGATAATATTAAAGGCCTATCAGCGATTTCAATGTTGCTTGCTATGACTGGAAATGGACTTATGATCCCCCGTGCACTATTCATTCGTGATTTTATGTGGTAATTACTCATTAAATCTTATTTATTATTTTGTTTTTTATAAATGGTTCCAGCTACTTGCACACGGTAGTAAAACCAAGCAGACTGAATGTTAAGTGACGTCAGACTCGACCACTTTTGAGTTCTGATTGTCATTACATCGTCTATCCTTATTATTGTTGATTCTACTGACTTTCCAGGTTCACTGGTTCTACTTGGGGGACAGTCTCTTATGGTTACGCGAATATTGTATGCTTATACATGTAAGGGCCGTGCGTTTTATCATACAGGTTAATTTTTATTTCCTGTTGCATATCATGAGAAGTGTCTCAATCATTTTCTACCATTCCAGCTTCAACTCTATCGGCCGGGAATTCTTCATTGCAGCAACAGTCGGTTTAATTTCATGGCTAGGTTGTTTCTCCACCACTATTAAACTATCCTATGTCCTTTACTCTTATCAACCAGAGATATAGAGAAGTGAAAACAAATTTAATGTGTTTTTTACCTTAGAATTTTGAGATGTATCTAATTGATCTCCCCTTACCAACAGGAATAACACTCTGGAGAGACACCGTTGTGCATGAATACGAATCGCCAATACGAACTTTGAAAGAGTTGGTTTTTGGATCATAAGTTGAAGACAGTGCCACAAGCTGGAATGATACAAAAACGACCTGGTTGCATGATCATATATCCTTTTTGCCCGGATCTGAATCCGGTTTGCAGCCGGATACTCTGCCAACTAAAAGGCTATCCAAAACTGTATTACGTTGTTATATAAATTTTGACACGTTAATATATTCTTATCGTGTTTTTGTAATCTTTTTTCCTTTTTTGTATCTAATGTTAAGTAGGTTTAAGTCTAACAAATAGAATGATCATTTGTACTTAGTACTGGGATAGAATTAAGGATGGGGATAATACAATTCTCTAATAATACTAATAATAATTGTTAATGGAGAAGCTTTATTCTTGGCACACTCCAAGAAAGCTTTCATGGTGGTTGGATATTTAGTCTTCATATTTCAAATTCTAATAATAACAAAATTTAAGATTTGTTGACTTCATCCAAAATATGAACAGAATTTTATGCTAAATGTTAGATGCCGGACTTTAGTTTTCACCATAACAAGTTGATTCCTTTAGTGTTCAAATAAAAATTGGTTCTAGATGATTATATAAAAAATGAATCATTCGGCTACTTTTATCATTTCATAATCAAATCAATCTTTTTTTAATTTTTTGATAAATTAATATTTAAATCGTTTCATAATTCAAAAAGCCTATAATTGTGAACATTAAAAGTTGTATACTTTTTTTTTTTCAAAATAATAATAAATAATATATGATAACTTTGTTTATAATATTTGAGTTACTATGTGTATATAAATGAGGTAATTTTTTGAAATAAAGTGATGGGTCATTTGTTAATATATGTGCAACCCTATATAATATAGAATTCTAACTTCACAAATAGTATATTCATATATATTTAATTATCAATGGATTTAAGAGTTAATTTTGGATAGATTCTAAAGTTAAAGTAATTCTTTTGAGAGTTTTAAATTTATTATAAAGCTTTTTTAAGTTTTCATAACCATCCCAGTCCCAGAGTTCTTTTTTTTCTTTTTTCGATTTTATTCTTTCGCGATGAAATTTTCTTTTTTAAATTTGAATTTTCCCATCTCTTAATTATTCCTTTTTATAATGTTAAATGACAGAATTTTTGTAGAACAATCTATAAGAATTTATTTTTATTTATGTAGATTTAATTATAAATAAAATCATTTTTTAATATGATCTCTTTGTAAAATATTTAAAAGTATTAAATTTCTTAGTTTATTTGTTAGCTAGTTAGTTTAATTAAAAGTCACAATAATCTTTTTAATTAAAAAATAATACTTACATATATATCATGTATTATAAAAAAATAATAACATAATATCTCATCATTAGATTAAATAAAAAATTATAAATAAATATTAATAATTTTATTTAAATATAATTAAATAATAATTCTTGTTTAATTATGTTTAAATAAAATTATTAATATTTATTTATAAACCTCCGTTATTAATAAAAATAATAATAAAACAAAGAAAAAGACAGCCAAGCCAGCCCTTTATAAATTGAAAACCCAAGTTTTTATTCTTCACATCATCTTTCCCCTTAACATTTTTATCCACGTACAGAAACAATGGGAACCTGGTTCCTTATCCTCCTCGTAGCCGCCATTGTTGCTCTGCTCAAACCTTTCATCAACCTCAATTCCTCTTCTAAAAAGCCTCCCAAAACTCTCCCTCCAGGCCCTTCCACTTTCCCCATCATCGGCAACCTCATATGGCTCACCAAATCCTTCTTCGAAATCGAACCCATCCTCCGTACCCTCAGCTCTAAACTCGGTCCAATGGTCACTCTCCACATCGGTCCTCGTCCCTCCATTTTCGTCTTCGACCGTACCCTTGCTCACCAAGCTCTTGTTCAAAACGGTTCCATCTTTTCAGACCGCCCCAAAGCCCTTCCCACCAACGAGTTCATGACTTGCCACCAACGTAACATCAGTTCCGGCACTTACGGCCCCACATGGCGGCTTTTGCGCCGGAACCTCACGTCGGAAATCCTCCATCCTTCGCGTATAGAATCCTATTCCCATGCACGTAAATGGGTTTTGGACATTCTTTTGAATAATTTAATGAAAAAGTCAAAAACCGGAGAACCAGTTGAGGTTTTGTCTCATTTGCGACATGCCATGTTTTGTTTACTGGTTTTGATGTGCTTCGGTGACAAGCTTAGCCAACAACAAATCGAAGAGATCGAAGTTGTCACTCGAAAGATTCTTTTGAGTTCTGATCAGTTCAATATACTTAATGTTTGTCCAAGTGTTACCAAGGTTTTGTTTCGACATCAATGGCGGAAGCTCTTCCAGTTACGTAAAGATCGAGAAAATGTACTGCTTCCATTGATAAGAGCAAGAAGAAAAGCTAAAGATGAATCGAAAAGCAAGGAAACTGATGATTATGTGTTGGCTTACGTCGATACTTTATTGGACTTAGAGCTGCCATTGGAGAAAAGAAAGTTCAATGAAGAAGAAATCGTGACATTAACCTCTGAGTTTCTTAACGCCGGCACCGATACAACCACTACAGCTCTACAATGGATAATGGCGAATTTGGTGAAATACCCTGAAATTCAAAACAAATTATGGCTCGAAATCAAAAGCGTAATGGGAGATAATGATGATGAAGAAATCAAAGAAGATGATTTGCAGAAGATACCGTATTTAAAAGCAGTGATATTGGAAGGGCTGAGACGTCACCCGCCAGGCCACTTCGTGTTACCTCATCGTACGACGGAAGACACCGTGTTGGGTGGTTTTTGGGTGCCGAAAAACGGGACGATCAATTTCATGGTGGCGGATATGGGGTGGGATCCGAAAGTTTGGGAAGATCCGATGGCGTTTAAGCCCGAAAGGTTCTTGAAAACCGATGATTTTAATGGAGAAGTGTTTGATTTAACAGGGAGTAGAGAGATTAAAATGATGCCGTTTGGTGTGGGAAGAAGGATTTGTCCTGCACTTGGGTTAGCTCTTCTTCATTTGGAGTATTTTGTGGGGAACATGATATGGAAATATGAATGGAAAGCCATGGATGGAGATTCCATTAGCTTGGAAGAGAAACAAGAGTTTACCGTTGTGATGAAAACTCCATTAAAGGCCCAGATTTCAGCTAGGAACAAGATATAAGTTAGCAGACCTAACATTTCACTATGTTATAATCGTTTTAAAATATCTATATGTGATTTGTTATACATAATATATATATATATATTGTATTAAGTTGATTTAGATGCATATAACCTTTTAACCTTTACTATCATATGTTGCATTGTATGCGCTATTAGTCTGTCATAATCATCTTTATATAAGGATTAATACTTGATGGCATTGTTATATGCATGCATGTGATTATTATTTTAGGGTTTGATCTTTTTAAAAGCTTATCAGCATAATTAAAATTATAAATTCAATTACAATTATATCGAAAATTCACTACCGGTAATAGTGATTAATTATCTCGTCGCAGGTACCTTCTGAAAAGATAAACCACTTGCCATGAAATGTGCTCTATTTCCGTAAGTGAAGATCAAACACTCGATCACATGAAATAGTTTTTTTTTTTAAAGCAATAATATCTATATTATTATTTAAGCCCATGTTTGACTTTGTGTCACGAATCAATCAGGCACCAACTCCTCGGTTAGAAAAATTATGAAAATATCTTTTTATAATTAAAATAAGTTATATTATTCGATAGTATTTCAATATTTTTATTTACAAAAGTTACATGTGATTAAATTTGAAGTTGTGTTATTCGCATCAATAAAATATTAAATTTACCACTTACCCAAAGTTTTTATTTTAATATAATATTTACATTTTAATTGTATTATGCATATTTTATTACTCTAATTAATTATATATATTAATAATTAATATATTTAGTATTCTTAATATGTATTTACATGTTTAAGTTTTATTGTACTCACAATTTAATTTTTTATTTTTCATTGTAATACCATACATATTTAATATATTATTAATTAATTTCAAACACTACATTCCATTAATTATTAAATATTGTTTTTAAACTAATTTTTATATTTTAAATACATAATTATCTTATGCATATGAGCATTCGATAAAATTTCTAATTTTAATAATTTCATTGTCATTTGTAAATTCAATACAATAATATCTAGATGGGATCTATATTATAAATAATAATATATAAGTTATTCTTTATAACTTTTTTTTCCGATAATATGTCGTCTTCCTTCTATCATCTGATGTATCATCGACTGCATTTCACTGTCACCATTTGCAAATAATTTTTCCCTAATAAAGCCAAAATAAAAATAATAATTAAATAAATATCGCTGCCGGATTTATGAGTCAATTTAAGATGACATTTTCAACATGATTTTAAAATTTAGTGTATAAAAATAAAAATAAAAATTTATAATTTTCTGAACATAAAAAATTATTTAAATACAAATATAATTAAAAAAATAACATGAATATACAATACAGTAAAATCAAAATTAAACAAAATTATTAGTTTTCATAAATAAATTTTTATATAAAGTTTTCTTTTACCAATTTTCTACAAATTTCATGAAAAATTTACTAAATCATAATTTTGTTAATATCGACACATGAATATATTTATTTCTTATATTTAAAGATTATCAATTCTAAGCATTGTGTATTAGCTTGACGGTTAAAATATTCATCGTCCTACATATGACCTGAGTTTAAGTCTCACTAATTGTGTTGCTAAAGGTCAGTAAATAAATAAAAAAACAAAACTATCTTTTGCCATTGGACTTTTCTTCATGTTTACCTACGCATGTAGTGAGGGAGGTTCTAAGTTTGACATTTGCTTGCTCGTCATTTCCCACCTTGTCTTTGTCTTACAAAGTTGTATATTTTAGCCAATAAAACATGATTTTATGGTCGCTCCATCTGCTTTCTTCATATGCATTTATATACATATGCACCAGCATTTAAGAAATCTTCAATGCCTACGAATTAAATAATAAAAATGTCACCACCCAATTGCTTCATTATATATTTTTATTATATTTATTTTTTTATTATATAATATTTAGAAATATCTATAACCCCTCAATCTTTAAAATAGAAGGACAATGCGCTATAGCGCACTCGAACCCACGTCCTCCTGTACTAACAACAATGCCGACACTAATCGAGTTAAAACTCAATCGGCCATTCACTTCTCACTTAAGCTAACATCATTCAAGTGCTCCTATGAATTAAGCTTACATCATTCAAAATTGAGTGTGATTTTTTTTATATATGAATATATGTTTAATATGGCTATATCTAATCTATATTATTATTTAAGTTTTTATTGAGTTGATGTTAGGAGACAACAGTTACCAACTCAGTTAAGAAAATTACGAAAAATTTTATCCTAAATAAAAATAAATTATATTATTCAAGGGTATTTTAATATTTTTTTAAAAAGTCAATAAAAAATTGCATATAGTTAAATTTGAACCTATACTATTTACATTAATAGAACATTAACTTTATCATTAAAACCAAAGCTTTATTTTAATATAATATTTACATTTTAATTATATTATATATATTTTATTACCTTCATCAATTGTATATATTGATAATATTGATAACAATACCATGATAAACCATACATTTCATTATTTATTAATTAGTTTCAAATCATATGTTTCATTATTTATTGTATGTTATTTTAAAACTGACATTTGTGTTCTAAATATGTAGTTTTCCATGCATATACATGTTACTTTTAATGGGTTTTTTCTTTGACCAACAAGCTCTTGCCATGTGGCTTTTTTCCCACAATTATAACACTTTCCTTCAAATTTTTTGTTGTTGACATGGTTTTTGGAACCTCCCCCTTCACAAATCCTTTCGCCTTAATGACCTTTAGACTTGTCATCATTTTTCTTGGACTTGCCACTGTCGTGTTGCTCGAATCTCATTTCGCCTCTACTGGCATATAGAATGCCTCTTCTTCATTCTTTAGTGAGACTCCTTCCATTTGTTTAGTTAATGCTTCTTGAGAAACTAACAAATTTTCAAATTCGATAAGTGATGGTTGATTTTGCCATCCTTGTATAGTAGAAACAAAACTCCTATATTCTGGCTTCAACACATGAATGATGATCCATTTCATCCTAGTATCATTGATAGAAGCTTTAGGATCCAACTCAGAATGTCTCTCGACATAACATTTTTACTTTGTGAAAATATTGTGTTATTAACATATTACCTTGTATCACTAACAACAATTCGCTTTCTAGAAGTTTGAGCTTCATATCATTCTTTTTAGAAAACAACTTGGAGAGCATATCCCAAGCTTGTTCCGGGTTTGACATCACAAATATGTTCTAACACATTCTCCTCAACGGTTATCTTTAAGACGAACATTGCCTTACTAGCTTTTATTTTTCATTTTCTTAGAGTGTCACTTGCATCATTAACTTCTATTTGCGTCACTTCATTACCACAAATAACCTCCCAAAAGTCATATCCTTGCATATAAGAGACATTATGCAAGTTGATCATGTATTATAGTTGTTGTTGTTATTAAGCTTCTTCATTATGCCGATAATTTACATATTTGTCACAATTGAATACCTAAATAGTGAAAATGATTTGTAACACTAGCCAAAACTTTTTCTAGACATGAAATTTCACATCACCGCACTTTCCTCCAACAAGTAAGCATAGACTCGAAATTTGGAATTTTCATTTCAAATAAATTTTATGGTACACATCCGAATATACATACAAAAGTTAGATTATTATAAAATAGATAAACTAAAATCGATGAAGTCACTGATATAATCATAAATAATTTAAGTTGATCTCAAATCTTCAATTAATGTTTAAATTATGAAAAAATGTTTATACTATTGAATTTGGATAACTTAGGGCCGCAAAGAATGGACAGTTTGATAATAGCTAAATAAATTCAACATTGAAAAAATTTGGCATTGACTTTCTGATTTTGAAAAATATTCAATGACTTTAAAAAATAAATTCAACTTTAAAAAAAAATTTGCATTGACTTTCTGTTTTTGAAAAATATTAAGGTTTTGATTTTCTATTAGGATATTAAGCTTATAATATAGGTACATATTTAAATTGGTGAAAATTTCAGTAAATTCCATGAATCAAAATGGTTGAATCTATCAGTTACATTAAAAGGAAATAAAATATTAAATAAATATTAAACTCAGTAGATAATTAATAAAAATATGTTTAATTAAATGCTAGTCTTTAATCTAGATTCAAAATCAAAAGGTTAAAACTTTTTAAAAATCATAAAATAAAAATGTCATTGTTGAATTTGCTAATGCATAAAGTGAGGGACGTTCAAAGTTTGACATTTGCTTGCTCTCTATTTCCGGGGCTTTTTATCTTGCGCAGCTTTATAATTTTTTATTTTTTATTTTTCAAGTATGAACCCATAAAAAAAGAACGTGGTCAAATCAAATTTTCAATAGTTGTACTCAATTGTAATAATTTTAAATGTATCATACATTACTAATGAAATAAGACTATTTATTTATTCCGTAATAGTGCCTTATATGGAGTAAAACAACTTTGGTGATTAGGGTACTTTTGTATGGGCAGTACATTTATCTGCTGTTAGTATAAAAATAACGGTGACTGTAAAATTAAATACTGTAGTGTGAAATAAAAAGAAAGCTAAATACACTATATTACAGGTAAACAGTCATTCAAAAAAGCCTTTAATCTTATTGTATTAGCTAAATTTACTTGTACTACAACGATTATATATTAAAGATGCGTTTTACATTTGCATGAATCTGCTCATTAAGAGAAACATTTGTTAGTGCAATTTGTTTTGTAATCAAACTGTCTTTAGCGGTTTGCATGAGTGAGGTTGCAATAATCATTTCTTGCATAGTCTGCTTAATTAATTCAACAATTTCAACATTTATAGTGTCAAATATATGAAGTTACAATTACAAATACACTTGAATTTCATAATCATTTCAATTAGTACAAAGCACGATTAAATCGATAGCTAATATATATATATATGGACCTAGATAATGATAAATACAGATAGAGTGCGAATATAACAAAACTTAAATTAGAATCAAGTTTGAATTGAAAATTTACAAATAGTTTATATAAGATTTACAGCTACACTTGAAATCTCTAAGCTTTTTAAGATTTCTCGTATTTATATAATTAATTACTAAAATATAGAAAATACTTCTAGTGGCTTTAGAATCAAGGAGAAGCTAAAAAAAATTAGAATTAAATTATATATTTTTACGATAGTAAAAATATAATTTATTCATTTAATAGTTTATATAATTATAATTTTTAAAAAATTAAATTAAATTTTTATATTTTATAAGAACTTAAAATCTAGAATTACCATTACTAATTTAAAATTTTATAAATTACAAAATAATATAATAAAAAAATTTAAGGGTGTGGGCCCTGTGAACCCCCGATTCCACCCCTGTTTAGAACATTCCATCATAATCAGAATTTGGGGAAAATTAAAAGCAAATAAAGCTAATTACATTATTGCGACTTGTTTAGAGAGTTGATATTTAGGACTCAGTCAAATTCCAAATAGAGCCCAATAATCATAGTTGCTGCAATGGGTTAGATACGGTAGATCGTACATTTTGTATAATATTTTATTCTACTTTTTAAATTTAATAATACTTAAAATAATATATATTTATTTAAATTCTGACCTATTAATAAATAATCATGTCGGTTTTATTATCCCTATCGTGGTAAAAGACCAATGTTTTGGAAAAAGGTGTTGGTTCTATAATAATTTCCACAGGTGGGTGGATTTTGTTTTTGAAAAGATGGAGCATTAAATAATATTATTTAAATTATGAATATAATTAAATTAAAATATTAAAAATATAAATATAAATATAAATAATAATAAACAATTATCTTGATCTGGTTTAAATTTTTTTCAAAATTCATGTTTGTATACCATATATTATGAATATCTTAAAAAAGAATATGAAATTATAATTGTTGAAAAATATAAAATTGATAATTGAGTGCCAATGAAGTGTTGTTCTAAAATTATAAAAGTAAGTAATTATTTTGAAAATGCAATTTAATAGTAAAACTGTTTGTGTTGCGGTTTTACTTATTAGGTTCATAAGGGTGTATTTAGTAGTGATTGTATCAATCTTTAATGTATAAGGTGAGATAAATTATCGCAGGATGTGTGATAAGTTAGAATTACTTGTTGTAAATGTTGAAGAGGGTAAATATTTCTCGAGTGAGGTAAATTCTTATGTTTTGTTTGTTTACTATTTACAAATTGGTATTAGAAAAATACCCACTTCCTTATCACTCCTTTCAAGCACTTAATTTATACTGCAGCAATGATTTTAAAATTTTGAATAACTATTTACATCCATAAAAAATTTAAAATAATAACAATACACATTTTCATACCTTATACGAACTAACCACAAATTCATATCCAATATCAACGTTCGGAATTTAGTTGGATAAAATATATATTTATTAAAATTTTATATAAAAATCAAACAAAATTTAATTGAAATAATGAACTTGAAAATTTTAAAACCTGTATTTTAGTTTCAAATTTTATTATATATTAATTTTTATTACGTTTATATAAAAATAAAAATATTTTATAATAAATAATGGTATAAAATATAATTTTTTTATTTCGAGTAATATTTAATTAACTCGTAATTCTGACTAAGTACAAATTAACATGGAGATGATAATTTAGCTTTCTAGATGACTTTGATTAATGTAATAATAAGAGTAGAAATTATTGACAGTTGATGGGACAGTGGGACACTTTACCCAAAAAATAGTCAGCGGTTTGATTTTTTCTTTTTTCTCTCCTTATCAAAATTCAAGTCAAATTAACTCGAATTCATGCATGTATCTATTTGAAAGCTGAATTTCCATTAATAGTTAGACTTTGTGGGTGATTGGTAAATAGAATTTTGGGGTTTTTTTAGTTTATTTTTATATAATTGAAGTATTGGGTAATTAAATTTTTTTAATTATAATGTTTGGTGAATGGAGATTTGTAAAAATTTGATTGAGAATGAGATATGTGAAATGACATATTTGACTATGCTTGCTCGAAAATTACTCTTTTTGACACATGCTCTCAAACCTAATATGGGTGCCAAGATACTGGTAGCCCCCATTCTAAAAAGTATTCACTAATTAATTTATGTATTCTTAATTTATTTTCAATTTAATTATGTAAAATGATTTTTAATGCAATTTAAGAAAATTGCAAATAAGAAATTTAAGAAATTTGTTTATTTAAATTTTTAAAAATATTCACAAACTAATTTCCATAATGGATGTTTTAATTCATTGGTAATAGTGTTTTATTTCAATAATTTCACTTAATAAAAAACTAAAATATTATAAAAAAATACTTAACAATAAAATGTGTCATGCCCTTATTTGTCATTTTACACATATCAATTTTCAGCTATCAACAATCAGCCAATTACCAAACAGGGCCTTTATATTATACATGAGTTAGGGATTTAATTTTTATATTTTAATTTTTTTTTATTTTGAAATTTTAGTCTTAAACAAATTATAGGTATTATTTTTGTTAAGTTAAATTTTACTATTTAAGGTAGAGACATATCCACATTATATCATGTTTAAAGAGAACTGCCTACATAAAAGCTTACTTGCTGTCTTGAATGTTCAAATCTAAGTGGATTCTATGGGTGAACAATCATAAAAGTAATGGGAGTTCATCTCTTCATCTAATCTACTAATAAATAAAAATTATAAACTTATTGAGTCGAGTAGTAAGAAGTTCGATATTCTTTAAATAAAATTTTGGTTTAAGTTCAGCAATAGAGAAAATAACGTTGAGACAATTTCTCCAATTTCAAAAGCCTAATTCGATTTAACTTTAAATTTAATCAAGATCAAATTTTATTAATATTTTTTATTTTACATTAATTGTGAAATTAATTCTATATTTTAATTTGAATAAACATTTTCATTAATTAAAATAAGGTATGAAATTATTCGAAATTTAACCTAAACTTTCATACCTAAATGCTAATATTATTACTACTACGCCAAGAAATTATTAGCTTAATTTAAGTAATTTTAATCATTTGAAAATATAAATATCGATATTCACCTTGATTCTCGAAAATAAATGGTTGATGGGGCATTTATCCCAAAATAAAGCCATCTCAAATGTTAAAATTGTCTTCCATTTTCCCTTTATCATCAGCCAAATTATTTTCAATTTTGTGTATGCAGTATACTAGTTTGATTTTATGCTATAATTGCTTGGATATATACTTGTATATATTCTACTTGCAATGGTAAATTTTTAAAAAATGTATGATAAAAATTAAAATATATATTAATATTTTGTTTTTGTTTTTGTATAGTATATATTTTATAATTAATTAAATAAAAATATTTTTATTAAATAAATTTAAAAGATTGAGTTTTAGCTCGATTAGTATGAATATTGTTGTCAATGTAGAAATATATGAGTTCAAGTGTGATGAAGCGCGCTATATTTCTATTTATGGGTTGAGAGGGCATACGGATAATTCTAAACATTATATTAAAAAAATAAATATAATCAAAATATATAATAAAATTGTTAAAAGAAGAAAATTTTTGCGCTCCGCAAAAATGCAAATTATGTTGGACATATTTTGGATTTGCTTTTGCTAATTTGAGCCCAAGGGGATGAAATGGAGTATTTAGGAAGTCCAAGCCCAGCCTTAACATTTTCAATCTCTTTAAGATAGAAGCCCCCCAATTTATTTCACTCGGTTTTCATTGTTCTTCAATTATCCATCCGGTCTTTTTTCTACAACAAATTCCTTATCCATTCTCAGTTTTCATCGATTCCCAAGGCCAACCAAGAAAACCCAGACTCAAAAATGGCAATGTCGATGGCAATTGCCACCGATTGTGGAAGTAGTAGGTGGAGTATGGCGTCTTTGAAATCTGCTCTGCCGCGGCTAACTTCCACAGCTTCTTCCATTAAGTTACCATGTCGCCGCCGTGCTCCTCCGCCTGTCAAATCGCCTCAGCTTGTTCGCTCTTTCACTGCTCTCTCCCCCGTTAACCCTCTCCATTCCCTTGGTTTCTCTGGTAATTTTGCTTACTGAATAATTGAAAGAATATGCTGAAAAATGTTGTGTTAATCTCTTAATCTTCTAAAAACTAAATGATTTGGTTGAAGATAACTGGTTTATACTTTTTTTTTTATTCCATTTCTTGATGCTGAACAAAATTTAGGATTTTATGAGATTACTTTGCTGAATTTGCCTGTGATTTTTATGTTATTTCTAGTTTAAGGATTTGAGGGGTGTTTTCCCTTGTATTTTGCTTTACTGTTCTAGTTCTGGTTTCTTGTAGTTTTAGGACTATGAATCAATAATGAATTTACCATGAATTACTGAAATTTGGCTGTTAAAAGAACTATCCAATCCCTCTCAATTTGGTAATTGAGCAAATTGGTCCCTCTCCAAAAAAATCAGAGCAATTTAATCCGAGATAATTTCGAGTGAACAATTGAGGACAATTAATCACGAGATTAATATTTTCCATCAATTGTACATTATTTTGATTGGTATAATAACAAATTTAGATATTAAAAGTTTACACATTCTGTTAATTTGGTCCTAATTTAACAAATTTATCGTACAACATTTGTGTCAATGTTGAGGCTGAATTTGTTGAATTTTTTAGAATTAAGGCCAAAATAACAAAAATGTAAACAATGAAGGTTAAATTTGTTATTATACCGATCAAAATTATGTACAATTGACGGAACACATTAATGTTGTGATTAATTGTCCTTGGTTGCTCACTTTTAAAATTGAGAGGAATTAAGTTACTCCAATTTTTTTAAGAATGACTAATTTGCTCAATTTCGAAATTGATAGGGACGGGAGAGGAATTTTACCTAATTTGGCTTATATATTGCTTTAAGTTTTACCATTTGATTGTTGAGATTTTGATATTAAGAGAACTAGTTGACTGAACCATAGGCAGAGTTTAAGTCTTTCATTGACATAAATTCTCGATTCGATACTTGAATAATCCTTTACCCCTTATTTAAGGTCACTTGGTTATGTATTATATTACTTGGGCCTAATCGAGAGTGCCGGATACCATAGGTATCCGATACGGAATATTCAATATTTTAAGAGCTTTGCCTTTGAGGGTTTTAGAAGCTCATATCTTTACATCTATACTTGAATATGCATCAGATACGAATACAGTACTTGAATGAAAAATGAGCATAGGAAAGTTCTAATAGATGGTTTTAGTATCTATATCTTTGTTTGTTATGTTACTAATCACACTAACATTGGCAGGCCTCACCAGCTTTGAGCAAAATTTCACCATAGTTGATAACGGTGGCCGATTCTATGCAATGCGGCATGGCAGACGAGTGCCTAAGCTCAACAGGCCACCTGACCAGCGGCGTGCACTCCTGCGAGGCCTCACGACTCAGCTCCTTAAATACGGTCGGATCAAAACCACTCGGGCTAGGGCAAGCGCTGTGAGGAAGTATGTAGATAAAATGATCACGTTGGCGAAAGATGGTTCGCTTCACAAACGAAGGCAAGCTCTTGGCTTCATTTATGAGAAACAGATCGTGCACGCGCTCTTTGCTGAGGTACCGGAGAGGTACGGTGAGAGAAATGGTGGATATACAAGAATTATTCGAACCTTGCCTAGGCGAGGAGACAATGCACCAATGGCTTACATTGAACTTGTATAGGTGAGGTTCCTTGCATGATTCTATGAACATTGTTGCCTGTTTTGATACTACATTAATACTGCTGAACATAAGTTTGTCTTGTATGAATGCTAGATGGTGTTTTTGTTAAATTTCATACGAGTTTGATTTTTTTCATTGAATCATAGCTTAATGTATATTAGTATACACGAAAATGATAATATAAATACGATATGAATATAAAATGTGTCTAAATATTCGTAAAATCAATTATTTACATATAAAATTATATATTATAATATGTTAAATACAAAAAAAAAAAAAAAAAAAGTCAAAACTTGAAATAAACAATTTTTTTCTCTTTTATTTTATAATCATGATCAATATCATTATATAAAAATTCGTGTAATATTTATTATTATATAATATTCGTTAACAAAAGTTTTTAAAATTTGTCCTATTTTCTAAATCAACAAAAAAATCGTGGTTGTTGAAATTGGACCGATCGTTTGAACTAAAAATCGATAGTTCAGAGCCTAAAAATAATTAGACAAAAATTGAATCGATACAAAATTATTTGAATTGAATTTAAATTAATTTAAATATTTAATTTGATTTTATAATTTATAAAGTGATTATCTTTATTTCTATCATATTTCTTTGTATTTATTACTTTTTTTCCCTTATTTTTATGATTTTTTCTGATTATTGACTCATTAATAACTAAAATTTCAGAATTAACTTCTTTATTAAATTCACTTTCTAGTAGTTGATTCTCGGTAAATTTTGTGGTGCTGTACTATAGTTTTGCAAAATCCGACATTGAAAAATTTGGTGTTATAGTGAACTAACCATCTTTGCAATCCATTTGTCCGTGTATAACATATGTAAAACATCAAAATAAATGGCAAAATTTTAATGATGGATTATTTTACTCGTTTAATGTAAGAAAGCCAATTTACTCCTTTTTCTTTTCTATAAATAAATGACATGTATTCTGGATATAATACAAACATTGCTAGAATGCTTTTACCTGATTTACTAAAACCCTATTGCCCTGGTTAAAAATTTGGTCACTAGTGTGATTGAAACATCTCTGACTGTCATCCAAACACACCTATAATTTAATTAAGGTTAAATAAAATTTAATTCAGTTAGAAAAAATTAAAAAATTTTAAATTTTAAATTAATCAAATCGAGTTATTTAATTTTTAAAATCAACTTTAATAAAGAAATCATTTTTTTAAGTTCGAATTGAGTTCAATCTTTACATCAAAGAATATCTAAAAAATAGAATAAGCAAAATGACATTCTAACTTTAAGGTATAATTTTTATTTTAGGTAAATTATAAAAATAGTCATGTGAAGTTAAATTTTTTTTTTTTACTAACGTTATACAGTTGTAAAGATATGATCACCCATAATTAAAAGTTGTTATAGCCTTAACGAATAATTATAGTTACTTTCACAGTTTTTATAACAATAATTATAAAAAAATTCTTTAAAACTTCTGAAAATTCATTATTTATTTTTTAAAATTATAATTAAGTAAAAAAAATTAAAATTCATAATTTCAAAAATCCCTGTCCCAATTTCAGCCGCTCGTCTTCCCCGATACTCTTCCATTCCATTTTCTGCTGCTACGGTAACTGTCACTCCTAGCAAGGTATCTTTCCTTCTTGCTTAATTTTTTATTTCGTCTCTTTCAATTGATTACGAGTCATAATTATATTGCTTTTTTGTTTATAAATTATAGTACCAAAGCTTATCTATTTTACGTACAATTGCCAAACTTCCTCTGTTCACCTTCTCTGATAAACCGCATCAAGTTAAGCAACTAATTTTAGCTTAATGTTTAAATGTTACCCTTTTTTTTCTTTTATGTACACTTTGGGTTCTTTTTAATCTTTGCTTAATTCGAAATGGGTGTTTGACTTCCATAGCTGATAACTTCAAACATGCTATATTTAAGGACATTTTTTTTTCATTTCATTGTTTGTTTTAGTTTATTTTATCTATGGGTTTTGTGAGATATAGCTTATTTTGTGCTTTGAATTACATGTTTTAAGTTTTAACTAGTGGTCCGTTGCATTTGCTGGTAATATGCGTAGGATGTGTTAATGGCCAATCCTCTCCTATTGTCATTTAATGACTAGTTTTTAGTTAGCTTTGCTTTAGTTTTAATGTCTAGTTTATGAGATGTTTTTAGCATCTCTTTAGTGCTTCAAATGTTTGCTAATAAAGTAGCACATTCTCATTCATATAGGGATCTTTGGAGCAGGCATAAGTGGAAGGTTTTGGTTGCTTTAGTTGTAATGTTGGGTTCATATATATGTCTGGCAAATTTCCTTAAAAGTTCACATAAAAGTGCTTTTAATAAAATTCATAATATAATTTCTTTTGTTGTAGTGGAGACATGAATCTTCTGTGTCTACTATTTCTCATGTGGGCATGTTCCTTTTCTTTGTTTTGACTTTTGATTCTTGCTTGACCAGAGTCAACTGTGTCCTCCATTTCGGCTTCTGTTCTTTGTTCCAAATTAGAAGCCACTTCTCAGCTTCTTCACAAATGGAAGTTGTTTCTTGATGTTTTTCAACTCTGTGTTTATTTCTCTTGAGTTTGCCATCTGTTCTTTGTTTCTCTTAAAGGTTGTGTCATTTGCTTGCTTTAGCTGTTCAAATGGTCTAGATTTCTACATTACTTTACTGCTGCTGTTCAAATGGTCTAGATTTCTACATTACTTTACTGCTGCTACTATTATTAGTATATTTTTCTCTGGTTTTCAAAGATTTGATGCATTTTGTGCACTGTATGTATGTATAGGCTTACGAATTTTCAATTATTAGGAACAATTGCTAGCTGTATTAAAGCGGCCAAAGTTAACTTATAGTTATTTGGCATAGAAACCAACAATTTTTTTCTTCAATGAACAAATGACAAAGTATAATGTTTGAGTTATGTCTATGTTTTCACTTTAGTTTTCTAACAGTAGCTTTTGATTTTTTACCATGTAACTCGAAGAAATATATTCGACTTGGTTCGGAAAATTTTCAAATTGAGTATGATTGATAAAATAGGACTCATTAATTCGATTAACGCGAACTTTTTTCGCTCGATTTGATTCAACCCGATCAAACACTCACCTCTAAATTTAATACCATTTCAGTGAGAATGCATTTTGGCCTTAAATTCTAAGTGCATCGAAGGCCCTTTGATTTTCAAAGACTGAATTTTGTTTGAAAGAAAATATTTGGTAAAATTTTTATTATTAATCTACATTTCATTTTTGTGCCACAGTTACAGGCAGTGTGAAAGTGTACAACAGAACAGGGGCGAAGAAAGAGATTAAGATAACACTAACAGAGCGACAAGGAAAATAAAAAATGGTATTGCACTGTGGTACATCGATTCCGGTTACAAAACCCTTGTTAACCTTCACTCATCGTCGCAAACCCAAACCTAAACACCAATTTTCACGAAAACCATCAAAATTCAGTTGCCTTGTAGCCAATATTGGGGTTGATGATATTGTTCAACTCGCCCATAACAAGGTGCTGGTGGCAGCTGCTGCATCGGCAGCAATTGGGCAGCTCTCAAAGCCATTCACTTCTGTTCTTCTTTATGGAAAAGATTTTGATTTCAAAAGTGCTTTTCAAGCTGGAGGCTTCCCTTCTACCCATTCCTCTGTAATGCCCCTTTTGCCTTTCTTTCTCTTTGGTAACACTTCATTTCTTCAGTCACTTTGTTTTCATAACCATTTCAAGATTCTGCCCTCATCTTTATCTTATCTTATTTACGGACAGTCTGTTGTGGCTGCTGCAACTAGTCTGGCTCTTGAAAGGTATTTGCTCTTGTCTAACCATTCAAACTTTCCTTATATTTAGTTTTATGCCTCTAGAATTGGAATTCTTTTCAAACTCTTTATACCTATATTTATGTATATTTCAGGGGTTTCTCTGATTCAATATTCGGGGTGACGCTGGTCTACGCAGGCCTTATCATGTATGATGCTCAGGTATGCAAATGCTCTATTGTGGTTTTTTCCTTGTTTGTATGAATGCTATCTGGGTCACCTGTTTTGCTTTGCAAAGTTTCAGTTCTGCCACACTGGACTTTCATCTTATCCCTTTCAATGATGTTGTTTTTAGTGATGGTTTGGTCCTGTATCATGTGGATTCTTGGCAATAGCAATATAATCTTCTTTCTTTATATATATGAAGTAAAGTTTTGCTACATTTCCGCACTATTCTCTATAGACAGAAACAAAAGCGTCAACCATTAGTTAAATTAATCCCCATTCTCTACTCAGTAATTCTTGACTTAGAACATTCACAATAACTTTACAATAATACAATCTATTCCTTACCGCTCCTTTGATTAGCATGAATAAGTCCTGAACTTGCCTTGGTGTGCTTCTATGAAGTCTTCTGTTCCTTTCTCGACAAAGCACATAAACATAAGCATTCCATGTAAGTCGAATGAAGCTTGAATAGGTTTTCCTCTGATTTTCCAAAAATCCAAGTAATAGCATCCTGCCGTGTCTTTTGGACAAAATTCATATTGCAGGCCTGCAATATGTTGTCCAGAAGCAGCCTCGAATAAGAACATTAACAAAAAATATATGATTTCTGGTCTCCAGCTCTACTCCATATAAGCTGCACTCTGGGGGAGTTTGATGACTGACCCTAGGAAATCTTCCTGCTTTTTATGGGAAGTCTAGCCTGAAATGCTAACCAAGAGATAAAGGAATGGCATGGTATACAAAAATTGCACCATATTAGTTTATGCCAGGGAACCTTTTCCTGTTTGTGTCTGCACAGTTCTTAAAATTCGCTTGCTTCGAAATTTGGTCCATCCCAATCCCATTGCCTAAGGTCCCCTTGTTGCACCCCTACTTGTGGAATCCAACTTCTAAGCTGACCAGTTTTTTCCACGCCCATTTGTGCCATTGGAGTCACTGAGCTTGCATAACATTGCAACCCTTTTAAGACATATTGATTAACCAATGCAACCCATAATGAGTGAGTCAGCCTTCACTAATATCATCCACGGATTTCTCATCAAATGGCTTTATTTTAAGTCGCAAGATCTGTAATGCCAAGACCTCCTTCGGATTTTTTGTGGCAAACCCGTTTCCAACTCACTCTAGCACCTTTAGTTGAGAGTTGCATAACTAACGATCTTTCAGATTTCTACACCTAAAGTGCTGCAAACTAAAAATTACTGTTGAATAAGTTGTAACCTTTCATCAAAGGAAGGGCATTTAGCTGTCCAACTTCGAATTCTTTGAGTAATTTTCTCAATAAGAGGAGTGCAATCCCTATGTGTCAAATTTCTTGTTACCAATGGTACACTAAGGTACCTAATAGGAAGGACTCCCATTTCCAGATCAGTTTGCTTCACAATCTTCTATAACTCATTCTGACATATTCTAACACTAAATAACTCACTCTTAGAGTTGTTCATTTGCAGTTCTGATATTTTATAAAAATATTCAAAATATTACTAATAGCAAGAACCGATTCGAACAATCCCTTTGTGAACACTAGCAAGTTATCTGCAAAACAGCGTATGGTGAGCTACAATTCTTTACATTTTGGGTGATACACGGACACTCCACTTGCATCAACAGTATTTATAAGCCTGAAAGCACATTCATCCCTATGATGAACAAGCATGGGGATAAAGGGTCCTCCTGCCTAACCCCTTTTGCTCCTAAAGTATCACCTTAACCACTGATCATTTTGGTTGAGAGGCACTTGTGATAACTACGTTATGCATTTGAAACTCAGGTTGCTAAAATCCTTGACATTGTTTCCAGTATGGGGATGCATTTGTGGCTAGTTACTTTTGCTTTAGTCCAACTGTACTATTGTAGCAATGCAAGATCCTTGCCGCTTGTATATTTGTAATATATTTTGTACATATAGTGTATATATGTTCAACATAAGCACACAAATACACATACATAATTTTCAATTATATATATGTATATATATTCAACGTGCACTGATAGGTCCTCTATGCAGCTTTTGTTTCACTATTCTATATTTTTACTTCCTTTTTGATTGGCAGATTCTGCTTTATATTAGTTTAAGAGTTGTAGGAGGAGAAAAAGAAATGCATATGAACTTAGTGAGTAGAAACCTCATAAGGTCTTTTGTTTTATTCGTCATCTGTATTTATACATCTTCTCAACATATACTTGATCAATGTTTCCAGAAGTGGGATCTTTGATTTGTTTAAAATACCATCATAACGCTGGTGATATACATGGGCATGGCTAGTTAAAGCTGTGTTATCTTCTTTGGTCTACGTGTATACAATATAACTTGGTTGTCTGTTAGTAAAAGTATTAGCAGGACAGTTTGGTAGAATCTGAAGAAGTCGTAGATGTCGGTTTTGTAGGGGGTGCGAAGAGAAGTAGGCAATCATGCAAGAGCACTAAATACAATGTTACCCAAAGTAGAGGTTAATTCAGTTGTCTATGAGGATCGAGATAACTTGATTGATTCTCGAGAAAAAAGTTCCGAGAGGCTTAGCCCTATATTATCCAAGAAATCAAGTTCTTCAACTTCAAAAAATGCAAATGTTCCGGTATTAATTGCTTCTGAGAAAGAAACAAGGCAAACTAAAGAGGCAGCAGCATCATTTGAGTTTGCAGCAAATGATTATGAAGGTTTAGAAGGTGATGCCAATTATCATCAAGTTCGACTGAAAGAATCGATCGGACACACAGAGGTTGAAGTCATAGCGGGGGCATTATTAGGTTTCGTGGTAAGCTTGGCAGTATATTCGATAATTATGTGACATTATGCGTTTTATGTTATATATATATTGCACAATATTTTTTATTGAAAAAGAAAAGGAATTCTTTTAGCAAAGTTGGGTGTTCCAAATTAGCAAAGAGGGAGACAGATAGGTGAGTCCAAAGTTATATTGTATACGAAACCGCCTTTGTATACTTTCTGATTTACACAATGCAGAAAACTTGTAGAAATCAGACTTTGCAAGCTCTAATATGTTATTCAGTATTTTGTCTAATATCCCTATATATATACATTTACATATATATCCATTGAAGATTCGTTTGGGTTTCCGGCTGTTGCTACTTCCATTGAACCATCGTCTCTTCCAACTAGGGGTGTTTAAATTTTGGTTAAAACTAAATTAACTGGTTGAACTAATCTAATTCGGTTAATCGGTCGATTAACCAATCTAATTCGTTCGGAGGTCGCTTAATGAATTTTTGAAAGTTCAGTTATCGGTTAATTCAGTTTGAAATCAGGTAATTAACCGAACTTAATAATTAATAATACAAATTATATGTAGTTTTAATTTGGTTAATTCAAATAATCCAGTTAAATGAATATTACCAATTAATTTATTTTTATACGTTTTATTCTTGTTTTAATAAAAAATAAAATTATATAAATTTCGGTTAGGTTAATTTTTTTTAAAAAATTTCAGTTCGGTTAACGATTAAAAGATTAAAAAATCCAATTAATTCAATTAATATTAGTTCGATTACTTCCAACCATCTTTTCGACTTTATTCATCACCACCACTCATTCTAAACTTAACTCACCGAACTCTTCATTAGTCAACAATCACCTTCAACAGACTCACTACTATTCATCATCATTACTAATATCTCCATACGTCTGAACCCGATAAAAATATAAATGTAAATTGACATTTTCTGTTAAAAATTTTATTTATTTGTATTATTATAAATGATATGGTTGATAGAATAACCAAACAATAATATGTTAACGTATAAAAACTAATTTGCAAGAAGGATAAAATATAATTTAACTCTTAATACAAAGATTTTCATAATATTTTTACCCACTTGTGCCCAACCAGCAACCAATAAACAAAGGAACAAATATTAACCAAAAAAAAAAACAGCGGCCTAAAAATAGAACTTAAAAAAAAAAAGAGTCGGAATACAAGAAAGAAAATAAGTGGGAAAAAGAAAAGAAAAGAGGAGGCAATACCTTAATATATAATTAAATTAAATTAAATATAGAATTAAAATATTTTTTTTTATAAAAAGTCAAATATATTTAAAATTTCCTTAATAAATAAATATAAAGGGGGTTTACAAGAATTTTTTTCTAACAAAAGGAATGAACTCATAAAAAATAAGTATATTTTACAGTAACCCGAGGGATTAAATCTCTTTTAACCAACTATTTTAGACATAGTTACTTTATTAAAAATAGTTAATTTTTTAAATAGATTTTATAGAAAAATATTAGAAGGACGAGGTTTCAAAAGTAAAACTGAGGGGTTTAAAGTCTTTTCCCGCACTTCTGTAAGTTTAGAAACCTACTCCTTTTTAAATATCAAGCGTAAATTACACTAATGGTTTCTAGATTTTGTTTACAATTACGTTTTAGTTATCTAATTTTTAAAAATTACATAATAGTCACTAATATTATCAATTTGTTATATTTTAATAACTTACTTATTAACTTTCTTTTAAGAGAATGGTATGACACATTAATTCAAAAGGTAAACAATTAATTTGGTTAATTCAAAAGATAAATAATTAATTTGGTTTTGGAATTATAATTAAAATATGATTTTGATATTTTTAAACTTATTCTTCACTATAATTTAAAAGATTAAAAATCTTAAAAAATATAAATATATAAATTATTTAAAATTCTAAATATATTATAAAAAATATAAAAATATTCTTAAAAATATTGTCTCTAACAATGGTCTTTGTAAATGGAGAATATTAAGTAGAAAATTTGCTTAATATAACATATAGCATTTGAACTTGACATTTTTTTTCTAATTTAGTACTTAAATTTTTTTGGTCCAATTTGGTTCTCGAATTTGACACATTTTCCTAATTTGGCACCTAAACTGGACACTTTTTTCTTAAGTTGGCACTTAAACTTTTTGGGGGTCTAATTTGGTACCTGAACTTGACTCTTTTTTCTAAATTGGTACCTGATATTTTTTGTTTGATTTGGTACTTGTCAAATGTTTTACAAATTACTCCAATATACTAACAATGTTATTGTTTTTATGAGGTAGCAAAAATAATCAAGTATGACAAACATGTGATAGATAATATAATATTTATTTGTATTTTATATGTTCAGTTACTTTTAGTTTTATTTATTTAATCAATTGGTTTATTAATTGAAAATAATGAATTTCTTTTAATTTGGGGTTTTAAAAATATTTTTATTTAATATTAATTCGTTAAGCATAGCTCAATACCTTTTATTTTAACATGAATTTCCTCTAATACTTACAATATTTTTGTAGCATAGCAAAAAAAAAAATTTGTGTTTTGAGTAATTTGGATAACATTTGATAAATTTAAGTATCAAATTGAACCTAGAAAGAAGCTTAGGTACCAAATTAGGAAAAAATGCCAAGTTCAACTACCAAATTGGGCCCAAAAAAATTTAGGTATCAAATTAGAAAAATGTGTCAAGTTCAGGTACCAAATATTATATTAAGCCTAGAAAATTCTACAAATAATGAGCCAGTGATCCTTTCAATAATGTTAGTTATCTTATATAAAAAAAAATAATGTTAGTTATCAAGACGTAATTTTAGACAAAGTTTAGGGACCATTGATGCAATCTAAAAAGTAAAAATGGGGGGTTTTAAGTCTTTTCCAACAGTTGTATATAAGTATAGAAATTGATTTCCTCTTAAATGCCAAATATCAGAAGAAATCGATTTTCTTTAAAAAGTCCCGACCCACTTTCACTTACCACCTCCCCGCCGCCAAACAAGCCTCTCCGCCGCCTCCTCCGTCAGTCCTTCACTCATGCCTTCAAGTTTCCCGCATGCCAGGAAACTAAATAAGGTAAATTTTTTAACCCCTCAACTTAACTTGAAACGTTGATTTCTACTTGAGATTTTGAGTTTTTTGGCGTCAATTTTGTTCACACCGCTATTGACGTCTTTAGTGGTGGCGCCACCGCTATTTGAAACCCTTGACTTCTTTTTTGGTGACTGCTAAATTTGAATTTCTTTTTTACAATCTTGATCAATGGGTTTGGTTTATTTTGAAAAAGTTTAAACGTTTGAATGATTAAAAAAGATATATATTTTGTTTACAGGTTTAGTTTATTATATTAGTGATATGATTAATTTGTTAATTTTGAATCTTGACAGGGTTTAGGTGACTGGTTTTGACTGAGGATTTAAGTTAAGGTTTTGGGTGTCTTTATATGGGTCCTGACTTGAATCTGACCGAGAAAGCCACTTCGATAGTGGTTTCGACTGACAAGGAAAGCTCGGCCCGAAATAAAGAAAACAAAGGGATGCAAGGAAACATTGGTTCAGAGGTTGGTCTTATTGAATGCATGGATTCTGTTGAGTCTGAGATGGTTGATGTTGAAAGCCAGGATGCTACTGAGTTTTCGAGTTCTTTCAGTGACACAATATCTGGGGATGAGGATGGTTCGATTGTGAATGATGAAGTTGAATCACCTCTGCCGCCCCTGAGGTTGTTTGGATCGTTATCTGATGGTTGGAATGGACAGTTTCAGATGGGGTACTCTTTTGCTTTGAATTCTTCTTTCCTGTTTCTATTGATTTTTGATAATGCACTACTCTGGGAGTGTAAACGAGAAACTTGTGCTTGCAAGTTTCTCAGGTTTTAATCACTGTTGAGTTGCTTGACTTGAGTAGTTCAGGAGCTTACTCAAGCTTTTGAAGTTGATCTTGGGAATCGAGCTTATCTTCTACTAGGTAAAGGTGAGCTAATCGAACAAGCTTGAGCTGTTGGAGTTTTACCTCAAATCAAGCTCGAGGCATGATTTTGAGCCTCAAATTTTAAGCCAGGAATGAGTTTCTTACAGCTTGAACTTGACTCAGTTCAATTACGCCCCTATATTAGTCTCCTTTAACTTGTTACAATGAACTGGTGCTCTCAAGAATATTTCCATATGTGGATCATTGACCATCATATTTGATGCATTATTTTTTTTTTTTTTTTGTGTTCTTTCCTTCAGCTTAATAGTCCAAGTAATTGCAAACAAATAAAATTTTTCATCTTTGTAAAGTGCATTTTTTCCCCAGTTAGATGTCAAATAATAATTATTTTTTCTTCTTAACCAGGAAGAGAAGGTTAACGGATCACTGGAGGAGGTTTATTCATCCTATTGAGTGGCGCTGCAAATGGTTGGAAATTAAACTTTGTGAACTTAAGTCTCAGGCACTCAAGTACGAGAGAGAGCTCGCGGAATATGATAAAAGCAACCAGTTTGAGTTTGGAAGGGTTACCTCTGAAGGTTTTGATGCAAAGTCGCCAGCTTTTCCTTCAAAAGCTCAAAGAAAAGAAGTAATGAAGAGGAGGAAGAGAAAACGAGTAGAAGATACCACAGATGTGGCAACATATATGTCACATCATAATATATTCTCTTATTACGGTATGGAGCTTGTTATTATTGTTTATATGGTGTTTATTATTTTAAAAAAAGAACAAATCTAACTAAGTTCCTCTGGTGCCAATTAGAAAGTAAGAAATCGATTGATTCTGCCGCTGCTTTTGCTTTGGTTGATGATTGGGGCGTTTTAGGTAAGAAGTAAAAATTATTTTTCTCCGTGAGTGCATATTATAGCTTACATGTTAAGGCTGTGAATGATTAATAAACATTGTGTGCCATAAGTGTTCTTTTTTAGTTTAGTATACAATTAAGTTTAGCTTATTTAACCCTATAAGATCTAACTCTTTCAACTAGGGATGGCTGTGATATTATATTTATTATATTTGGTTTTATAATTAATGCGTGTTTAGCTTAGAAGTTGATGTTGCTGGAACTTTTGAAGTTCCGAAACTTTATTTGTTTGTTTGTTTTTTTTTTTTTTTTAATATAGCAAAAAATGATTTCAGTAGAATTAAATATGAAATTTTGGCTGCAGAGATTATCCTCAATATTATAATTTTATACTGAGGTGATAATAGAACAATCCATCTCGTGATTTCTACAGATAATAAAACGATTGATGGCTATGATGAAAATGGATGCAATGATGGATGGCCTTATCAATCTAGAGATGGTGATGATTTGATGGAGCAGATCCTTCGGAAGACTGAACGCCTACAGTCAAGAGTTCGGATACTAAAGACAAGAATGGACAAAGTTGTGAGCGAAAGTCCTCAAAAGTTCTCATCTGTCAACATGTTGAGTTCGGTTGTACAGTCTGATGCATTGAACAATTCTGGAAGTCATCATTATGCTGAGAAAGATGATCGGAATAGTTTGCAATGTACCACATCCCTGCATGCATCTGAGTGTCTTATGTGGGATGATTTTATCCCTGAAAGTTCACTTTCAGGTCAGGCAGAGTTGGCCACTCTCCCAGATATGATCAGGAACATGAGTCAGTGTCTGCTCGCTCTTTCGTCGGAAAATGTAAGTTTTATGTTCTAACATAATTTTGCTGCATTTTAAATCTGAGTTTTATTATTGAAATATCCATGTTTACTTTCAGTCCGACACTCATGTGGACATGAGGTATTGGGATATGACTTTAAAGGACCTTCCAATCAACAATAAAGAGAAAAAAAGAAAAAAAAAAAACTTAGTATACCTATGCCGGATATATACTCATATCTAACACTCACACTTGAGTTCCTTATTGTTAATATTGTCTCGTACGAGCTATGCTACCATTGTTTCTTTCATGACTGAACTTATATTCGGTCCCATATGTACAGATCGAGGCAGATATTCTAATACCTAACCAGGCAGCTGAGGAGGAGTTGCGTAGTTTCGGAAGTTGTATAACCCAACAGGCAGAGAAGCCTCGCGTATTGATAGACAACTCGAAGTCGAAAACTGTTCCTGGAGACAACTTGCAGAGTAACAACACCTCTCTTCAACCAAATGTGCAGCCACCATTTTTGAATTCAAAGCAAGCTGATAATGAAAGGGCCGGTGGGGTTAAAAAGTCGGACCTAAGTGGATGGAGCCGGAGATCCTCGGGTTAACTGGATTTACAGAAGTCGACTCACATTTCAGATAGTTGAAATGGAGAAAACGAGGTTTTTAAAGTCTTTCAGTTTTGATGATAAATATATGTAAATGGCAAGTGTGCATTCTGCTTTCCTCTCCCATTTCTTCCGCAACTTATATTACCTGTACATGCTACTTCTCACTCTACCTATAATATAACATCATACATGTTCAGTTCTTATATATATATATATATATATATATATATATCCAGCAATTCTGTGTTCGTAATCATATTGGCTTTGGTCGGGTAGGGGTGAGGTGAAGGTTTCGTGCAGTTATGTTACTCAAATTCATGACGTCATGAGGATATTTTATTTTAAAGATAAATATCAAAATTATATGTAAAACTTTAATATAATATATGTGTAATATTATATGGGAATTTGTATATGAAATTTGTATTTAATATAATTTTTTTATGTATTGTTTATGTAAATAATTATATTAATTCAATAATTGTGTGCAATTGGATTAAAATCAAATTGTTAATTTGGTCTCTCTTTTTCAGTTATATTTGACTTTCAACATTTTAAAATGAGTTAAATTTGATCATTACAGTATGCATGATAATTAATTTCCATTTTTACTTTAAATAGGTGATTTCCATTTTTTCTTTCTATTATCATAATTATTTTCAAAAAATTTAAAATTGTAAAGTGAGTTAACATGTATACAAATTAAATATATTTTTATTGTACTTTAATTAAATAAAATTTTCATTTAAAATTTCATTCAAGTGAAAATTTTATTATCTTAAAAAATTTCATTTAAATTTTTTAAAATTATTAAATACATTTTAATTTATACACACAAAATCAACCCGTGTAACATATAGGATAAAAACTAGTGTATACATGAATGTAAGATTATGACTAAAATCCACATGAAGTCCATTATAAATTATAGATATAAAAACAAACAAGAAAAATCGTTTGACGTTAAATATTTGAACATTTTTTCAACAATTCATCACCAAAGTGTTTTTTTTTTTCGCTTAAATACTCATTGAGTCTCTAAATTTCACTTTCCTTTAAATTGGTATATATATATAGTCTTAAATTGATGCCCAAATTTCATTCTATCAAGACGTGGGCAATGGCAATGTTTTCTTCTTAGCATTTGTCCTCTGCAAACCCACAAAATTTATCAAGATTTTTAATATTTTCAAACCCTTTTACCGATTTACTCTTCTCAAAACCCAGACATAAAAGACATTTTGGCAATGCTTTTTAGCATTTACAAATTTCTGGGTTTTCCCATCATTTCTCTCTCAAAAAGAGTGAAATGGCAAAACCGAAACCTTTATGCTTACTTTCCCTAGTCGTTCTGTGCCTCATTTCCATTTCGGCCGCCGAGACGACCTACATCTCGCTGGATTGAACTTTTCGTTGGTGCATGTAACAAAGTTAATAAGGGAGTTGAATCTGTTTCTTGAGAAATCAACATCGTTGATGAAGATCCAGTTTCATTGCCACTGGTGGAGAGGCAATTTAAGTTCCCAAATTTGACAGTGCTTAGTGAGATTTCGTCCAGTATTTGGGTTTGCTTCTGGGAAATACCCACATTGAGGCTGGTTGTTTAGTTTGAGATTTATCTTTTTCCTTTTCAGTATGATAAGTGGGTGTGCCAATTTCAAAGATTTCAACTTTTCTCAAGAAAAACGACTGATCATGGTGAAATATCAAACAATTTAGAAAACTTTATAGTCATTAGTCACTAAAATCAACTAAGATTTTAATATGTGAACTAATATCGGTAAAATTAGATGACGATGAAGATTGGATTCCAGAATTTGTGTTTAAATAAAATTTATTTTATTTTTAGTTTCTCATGTATTTTTATTTTTAATTTTTTTAAAAAGATAAAAAAAAGTAATATAAAATAATATTTTTGTTTAATTTTTTTTGTAATTTCTAAAAAATATTTTTTTATTTATAAATTATTTATGATTATTTACATATTTTTATACCGAATGAAAATTCGGGTATCAACTTGGAAAAATAAAAGGAGAAGGCAAAAGAACAAGTAGAAAAAGGTGCAACACAGAAACCTTGGTTTCTAATTTCTATATACAAAAAAGAAGACACTTGCAAAGCAATGAACATATCATCTAAAACTAAACTTTTAAGGCAAATGATAGTGGGAAAGAATAAGAAAATAGGCATTTTTTTTTCAAAACAGGGGAAAACAAGTAAGAATGCACAAAATGTTTAGAAAAAAACATTACCTACAATATACTGGGGAGCTGGTAATCCAATCTTTGCTGCAACTCTTTGATTTTCATGGAAAGCTCCATTTTTTGCTCCTTGTAGCTCTGCAACAAGTATTGTTTTCCTTCTATCACCTCTTTTAACTCTTCAACTTCACTTCTCAGCATTCCGATTCTCTCCTCATCTCCCCTTCCCTTCTCGGGGGAGTCCAAGTTAGTCTCGATACCAAGATACCCGTTTGCATGGCCGTTTTTTATGTCAGGTGCCAAAGCTGTAACTGTTGAAGTCTTGTCGTTTGTGTTGACGCGTACTACGCAATGATCGGCAATCACCTTCCTCAGCCTTTGGATTTCTCTCTCGGAATCGAACAAGTCTCGATTTGCAACGTCCAGCTGTGATTGTAAATGACTCGAGTGTGAAATTTGAGCATTCAGTGAATTCTGAAGCTCTGTAATCTGATCCTGCATCTCCAGAATCATATCGTCCCTTCTCTTCAACTGTTGCCTTAGCTTTTGTATCACTTCCCGCTTGCTATATATATCGGAGCCTGATTCTGAGACACGTGGTGAATCAGAGCAGTTGGAATGATGGAATGGCTTTGGAGGCAACTCAAGGCGATCAGGAGATGATGCCCACATAATGCCATTATCCTTGTTGAAATCAGATGTGGGAACTGTCACCGGAGGGAGAGCAACTTCAGATGAAGGCGGCATGTGGCCATTAGGCGGGTGCTTACCCCCTATGCTTTCGGCTCCTGTTTTCAACCAAAAACTTGAATAAGAGACCAAGAGGTAGAATTAAATTTATAAAATTACATGCACCAACACCTTAACTTTCACTATTAAAGAAGGTAAAGCATTAGAGAGCTATGTTGCTCCAACTCTTCGATTTTTTTCTGAAGTACCTATGTCTCACATTTTCGAACATAGGAATAGCATATGACCTCCAAATACATGAGAAAATGTTAAAATTTTGAGCATACCCATATCGTACACCCAACAATCACAACTGAGTCCAAGTAACATAGTGAGTAAATCAATCTATGACTAACCAAATTAAGAATGGCAAAGAACAGGACTGCCATTGAGAACTCCAAAAGGACCTTGTCTCCCAATATGAAGAGCTTACAGCAAAGGCCAAAGGGAAATATTGTCATGTATTAATACTTTAAGGTAAGAGATTCCAGATTAGGACGGTGATCCAAAAGGAAAGTGAGACTTTGTTTTTTCTTTTTCAAGCCAATACGTGACTATTTACACTTTAAAAAAAAAGTGGTTTTGGAATATATCGGGATTCACAACAAGCTTTTCGTCCCTTTTGTCACCCCACTCCAAAGATCCAAACTAAAGCATTGAAAGGTGAAAGGTAACAAAATTGTTTATACATTAGCAGCCTCACACCTGAAATGCAGTTGAAACACCAATCATCTTCTTGAGTAAATGAATACATGTTTGAGTGTAAACGGCAACCTGATGATCTCCTCCTGTCAGAAGATCCAATTCCTGTAACAAGCTAAATTCAGAAGCAGGCATATATTCAATACAAACTATTGCCGAAAAGGATGCTAGCTTACCTTTCGATCTAGTAGAAGAATCATGCAGTTGCTTGGTATCAAGTGCCTGCTTCAGCTTGTAACCAAGGCGGATTGATAAGGTACTCAGCAAGGCACCGCCAGCAATAAGAATCCAATTTAGCCCCTCACCCTGAAAACTTCTTGACTTCTGACCCCTAGATACCTGGCCACCTCTTGTATTCATTTTAAGAGTGAGGGGTCAGAGGAGAAAATTCTGAATCATCCAAGTATGACCTATAGTCAGAGTGCACCAAACTGCCATTACTCTTCATTTAAAACAAAATTTAGGTGAAATAGCATAAGAAATACATAAGTTTAACAAAGGCCACCTATCTTCACAAGAAACAAAAGGGTCTAAAGAATTGCAAGTGAACCAAATACACTAATGAAAAAACAATGCTTAAATTGCATGATTTCAATTTTGAGAGCAATTTGAATAACAAGAAATGCAATTAAGCTGTTCAACTAACAAAAGAGCAAGTTTGACCTCTCTAAGAAGAAATCATCATCCCTGGTTAGAATGTTTAAAACAACGATATAAACACGACCAACATCTCAAGCATTAAAGGGAATTTACAAACACTAGATAACATCTTAAAAACAGATGAGCCACAGGTCAAGTTGGTAACTTCATCAATTAAAAAAAGCACCTTTCAAATCCTTTCGAATTGGTTATCAAGATCAACAATAAATCTAAACAGTGTTGATCTACCAATCATAACAAAAGTAAACAATATTAACTAACTTATCCGTTACACGGCATTGTAAGGGATGCAGCATCAGTCATCAAATAAGTTTGAAAGATTCAATATAAATCAACAAAACAGTGTATGTCCAAATACTAGCACAAACGAGAGAAATAACATTCAATCTTCTAAACAAACAAGGAGCAAGCAATCAACTACACAAAGCTTCGATTCAATTCGCCACATTAAAATCGATACCTTACTACTGCAATGAGAATACAAACTCCATTTTTTTTCTAATACAAAAAAACGTTATAATTAACGTTTCGCAATACTGGAAACTTTATTCAAAGTAATCGGAATCAGCAGAAAGAAAAAAGAGATTATCGATCAAAATTTTTTGAAAACCGATGAGAAAAAATGAAAAAAGCAAACCTCATTCAAGCAAGGAAAAAAATTAGGGTTTGCTTGGAGCGGGGTTTATGCTGAAACACTGACACGGCGTCGTTTCCGAGAAGTACTTCCCCTCTGTCACTGTTCACTCCCTCGCTTTTTCTCACTCTCTAGCAATAGAAATGGCAGGAAACTAAAGAGAGGGTTTTTCAAATGGCGGCTTTTGGCTAATGGATGATTTTCTTTTATTTTTATTTTTCTATTGGATTAGAAAATAAAATTGTAAAATCTGGAGAGTATTACAATGTGAGCACGAAACGTGTGGGATTTTGCCTCGAATTTTCCGTTTGTTTCTGTTGAAGTTGTTATACCTTTTGGCTATTCATTCTTCGTTTTATGTTTTTCATTTATAAAAAAAGAAAAAGAAAATAATAATAACAACAATAATAATAATAACTACTACTGCTAAGAAATAATCACAATCACTTGCTGTCGATAAGATTTGGAGCATTTGGATGTTATGCTTTATTCCAAAATAAAAATTCAGAAAAATTAGTGGATCCATAAAATTAAATTAATTTATATTTTTATGACTTTTATATTATTTGTATTTATTTATTTTTTAAATTAACAATTAAATTCTTAAGGCATGCTCTCAAAGAGACAGAACAACCATTTTTGTGAAAATTGAAAACAACAATTAAAATAACAATGAAATATAAAAAAAAATTATTATGTTATTAGGATTATATTCAACTAGACTTGCCCATAGGTGAGATTATCCTTTTAAGCTCAAAGGCCTGCCCGAAATTTAAGAATGTTTGGATAAAAATATTAAGCCTAAAAAATAAGTTTGAGCAAAAAAAATTAAACCCGTTTAAAATATGAGAAAGATTCAAGGCTCGAGTCTAACTCAACCCGCTTTTAAGAACACATTAAAAAAATAAAATTGTACAAAATATATAATATTATTCTAACGCAAACATTAAAATAATATTAAGATAATTATATAAAAAATATATAAAATTATTAAATATGAAAATAACATAATATAATATAAATATTTTTAAAAAATAAAAAAATAATATGGACAATCTTAAATTGAGCCTCAACTTAGATTAGTCTTTTATAAATATGAACGAATTTAGATAAAATTTTAAACCCATATATAAATTATTAAAAGATTATAATTTTTATTTTATTTTTAAAAATTATAAACCCTATTTAACTTATTTTTGTTTCAATTGAATCAATTTGTATTGATTAGTAAATCAATTAGTTATTTCCCTTACTTTGAATCAGTACCCTGATTAGTTCAGATACAGTTCAGTATCTGACCGTTCCGACCAACCTTATTTCAAGAACCTTGGCTATAAGATAAACCGAAATTACTATTTATACTATCATTTATATATTTTATAGTTAAATTAAAATTTAAAATTATTAGTCGGTTAAGTCTTAACTCAATTGGCATGGACATTATTACTAGTACAGGAAGATGTAAATTCGAGTTTACTGAATCCCCATAATTTTAAGCACCATTATATGATGCAAAGACATTAATGCGTGCCATCCCGTGAGCGCTATTCAAAGCAACCGAAACCCGGCACAGAAAATGTTTGCAGCAACCAACCAAGCATAATTCACTAACATCAGACTCAAATAAACAAAGTTCTCATCCATAAATCGAACATCGGTCTTAAAATCCGATCATTTTAGATACGGTATGATTATATGATGCAAACTCGCTAATGAATGCCATCCCGAGACCGCTATTTGAAGCAATTGAAACCCGAAATAGAAATATTTGCAGCAACCAACCAAGCATAATTCACAAACAAATGAAAGGCCTTTCATTAAACAACTAAAGATACTGCCTAACATTCCAATGATCATATATTCCCATATGTAGTCACTGAAACAAATGAAAAAATTGAAAAACTACATACACGAGGCATCGATATCGATATATAGCCGTCTTGATATACTCTAGAGCATAATTGGAACTAGGATACACAAAGATAGATTCAATATATGAATATAACATAAAAATGGAGCAGGAATAAATTGACATGTAATTAGGAAATTACCAATGCACCATGCCGATTCCGATTAACTTGCATTCAACTTCTTTTCTTTGATGTAGTCATGCATCTCATTCAGCCAAAGATCGGCAAACTCGCAATTCTTCCATGCCTCGAACCATGGTCCTCCACGAGTATAATGTATGGCTTTAGGAAACGTTGTTGAGTCATTCTCGACAACCTTGTTATGCCCTTCAAGGAAATTCCAAATAGACGGGATCGATCCGATTTCATCATCTTCGAGCCACTGGAACCTATGAAGAAAAGCGCCTGTTTGATTGTTTACAACTTCTGGAGTCAGACCCTTGTTCTTCGGATGACCGCAATTGTACAACACCATCGAGGACCAATTCTTTCGAGGATACAAAGTTTGCACTGCACCATCCATTTTCGTGGTCTCTTTCGGGGTATAATCATGATGAACGCACATGATCGCATATTTATCATCAATCAACTCCATTAATTCCTTTATATCAGCTAAGTAAAGGAAATCACAGTCGATGAACAGCGCCCAACCATCGTAATTCGCCAAGTAAGGAGTCAGGAACCGGGAAAACGAGAACTCGGTACTCTCGAGCTTGTTCCGCTCGCGCCAGTAAAGGCCTTTTTCCCGGAGATCTGATTGAACAATGGGAGTGATCTCGACAGGAACCGATGAACGTTTCAAGATAGAATGGCGGCAGACCTTATAGGCAAGATCTTCACGCGGATCGTAACCGACAAAGATTTTGAAGGGTTTGCTTAAATCGCCATTGTTAGTCACTTGATGAGCTTCGCCATTAGCCAAAGTCATTGTTAACAGCAGTTTTTTCTTCTATAACACAGATCTGCACAGTTTTTAAAATTCAGTAAAAATAATAAAATTAAACCAAAAAAAAAAACAAGAGAAATTTTCTAGGAACAATTAGTTAATAATGGCACACTGAAATATCACTTTTTTTTTCTTTTACTTGTTTTTTTTCTCTTGCGGATTCTTGGAAGCCAAACAAAACCAAGAAAGGGAAACTTTAAGATTTCTCTTATTATTGAATTAACATTGCATCCATTAATGTAAAAAAGAACCAAAAAAAGCATAGAAAAACGTAAATCTAAAACAATAGAAACAGAGATTCAAATTCAGTCAACACAGTGCTACACATCCATCAAACAAACAAATAAATAAAAACCCAACTTAGCAGAAAATTCCATAAATTCAAAGAAAACATGGCACCATTAAAGAAAAAAATAATCAGATCAGCAAAAATATACGCTTAAAACCTAGAAAAGAAAAACAATAATTAAACTATAAAAAAAGAGAGACAGAGAGAGAGAGAGAGGACCCAAAAACCAAAATAAAGAGATACCTGAGAAAATGAAGAAAACGCGGGATCTCGAAATTCTTGACAGTGAAGAAAGAAGAAAGAGAACTAAAAGTTTCTTAAGAATATAGGGGAAGAGGCAGACTCCTGGAAGACTACTTATAGAAATGGTAACTCAAAGAACAGAAAATTAATCTCTAAAATTTCGAAATTATCCAATTTTTATTTTAGATGCAATAGAAATTTTTGTATGAATGTGTTGTGGCGAGGATTTAGCGGTGATATGAAACGAGGGAAAGGGGGCCAGTTATTCGTTTTTTCCTGTTGACGGGAAGTGACATAATTTCACCGTACAACCCCGATGGGTCATTATCATACACGTGGTTTAGTGAGTTGGATATTTTATTAATTAGTGAATATGTGCTCCAACTCCTCAATACTTTTCATTAATTAGAATTTAGTCCCTCTATTTTTATTTCAAAGACTTTAGTCTCTCGGATTTAAAAATGTAATTTCAATTATTAACATCTTTAAAATTATTCTAATAAATCTAGATTCATTATAATATTTTTTTATTACATGACTGTCAATAAATATTGTTTTATTTAAAAATATTAAATCGGTGAATTCGATTAAAGAATTTAGAGTCCTTACATAGTGAAACTTGAATTTAGAATAAACTGGTTTGTGGAGGGTGTATGGAGGCCAACATAGCGGAGGTGTTAGCGGTGAGGGAAGCGCTTTCATGGTTGAAGGAGAGGAGGGTTGCCGCTGTCGTTATGGAAACGGATTGCTCTCGAGTTATGGAAGTGTGTAATAATTCAGCTGATGGTGTCTGAGTTTCAATCCAAGACAGTTTTCTGATTCGCGTACGATAGCAAATAGAGCAGCTCATAATCTCGTTCAAGTAGCTCTATTAAGTGTTAATTATTTTGTGTCGAAAGAGGATCTTAATTGTATATTGGACATTATTATTTTGGATAATCTTTTAATAATTTAAAACGAAATAAATTGACATAAAAAATAAGTGTATCGAATAAACCTGTCGGGTTTGTGGTCTCCGGCTCTTGATTGATCCATTTAATTTTCATGTGTTCGATTTTTATCTTTTAAATCTTATAAATCCTTCCTTAAAAAAAATCTTAATCTGTTAATCTGTCAATGTCGAGCAGAATTTTATTGGGTTAATGAATTTTTTAATTCTCAACTTAACAATTATTTTCACATTGAGACTTAAATCTTTTTTTTGTCTAAATTAGTCCTTTAATTTGGTAAACTTTTTTTTTCTAAGTTAGTCTTTAAATTAGGTAATTATTCCCATAGTGGAGTCTGATTTTTTTGTGCAAGTTAATCATTAATATTTCCTTAAAAAAAGCTAGAACATAAAAAGTTTAAGTCTCAATATGGGTACAATTACCTAATTTAGGCCCGATATAAGAATAATTGCTAAGTTTAGTCTCAAAAAGTGCATTAACTTGAATTTTATAGTTAAAATATATTATAAGTCCATATACTATTCATAAATTTAGAATTTAGTCTATATACTTTTAGTTCTAGGAATTTAGTCTCTCTACTATTTAGATTTCAAAATTTAGGACCAACTATTAACACTGATAAAATTATTTTGTTAAATCTAGGTTTATTACAGTGTTATATTTTTAGTTATATGGCTATCAGGTGAGCATTTTTTCTTAATTTCAAAATATCACACCAATAAATTTAATAAAGAAATTAACAGTGTTAAGAATTTGACCTAAATTTTAGAATCTAAAAAATAAAAGGACTAAATTCCTAAAAATAAAAAATTCTAAATTTTGTAAAGAGTAAAAATACTTATTACATATTTTAACCAAAATTTCTTTATAATCAAACTATGGCTGTATTTGTGCTTTACTTAGCTGGTGACTGCTTTGCTTTAGATTCGCTTATTATTATTGATTGGAGTCCTTTGACATCATAACAGTTCAACGTCAGATTTAGCGAGTATACAATTTTTCGTACACTGGTGCGTGTATATTTTGGACACATTAACAATGACGTGCACCGACACAATGAATTCACGGGTTTCCACATGTACACCAAATGCTATACACGCTTTACATGTTTGAAAACGGTACCATTGTTTAAAGGGGTAAACTACCGTTTCATACTTAAAATTAGTATTCTTTTTCATTTTGGTCCCTGAATTTTCTTGTCAACATTAGTCAATAACTTTTTTTAATTTAATTCTTGAACTTAGATTTCATTAATGTATAATTGTATGACACTCAAAGATTTGATCTTGTGCAATATTATCACTTGAATTTTTATTTAAAACTTAAAAATTTATAATTTCTTTATAAGTTTCAATTTTTCTAGATTTTAATATAAAATGTTTTTAAATTTTTTAAAATATTGTCAATTTTCGAGACTAACGTGGACAAAAAAATCAAAAATCAAGTTTAAAAAAAATTAAGAAATCTAGAGTCTAAATTATGTTTAATCCCTTCTTTAAATATATTTTATATTTATATTTAAGGCACAAGGTCCAACTAACTCCAAAACGTTTAAAAAAATGCATCTACTTGAACTCTCGAATGTTAAAATTTTTATCAATTAAACCTTTTGACTATTAACTTTAATGGTTAATCGTTAAAGAGTAACGATTGTCTTTTTTTTTCTCTTTATTTTTGGTTAATTTTCATCACTTGTCACGTCGAGGCTATGCCACATGAATATTTTCTATTCAAAATCACTAAAAAATCATAAATATATATTTTTTAAAAAGTGCAAAACACTATAAAAAAAATTACAAAAATTTTAAACATTATTTAGAAATAATAGAAATTTTATATAAATTATATGAAGTTAAAAAAATTAAATATATACCTATAATTTAAACCTTAATTTGCATATCAAAATGTTATTTTGTCATTAACGATATCCACAGCGATTAACAGAGACGGACGACAATGGGAAGCAGAACACCGGTGAACGATGTGAAGATGGACAAAGGGTCGAAAGCTCTAAAAAAAAATCGTGGTGGATGAGCACAAAAGATAGTTTTAGAGATCAAACATTGTTTGATAATTTTTAAAGGGTATTGTAATGTTAACTATAGGTAGTGTGAAAATGGAAAAATTTTGGTTTTGTATGATTTTCTATATATTTGTATTTTTGTTTTATGATTTTTTATACTTTTTTATAATATATTTGCAATTTTTTTAATAATTTTTTATACTTCCTATAGTTTTTAAATATTTTTAATATTTTTTTTGTAATTTATATATTCTTTTAGAATTTATAATTGTTATTTTAAATAACATTTAATATTTTACTTGTAGTTTTTCAAATTTTTAATAATTTTATATTTTTTAATGATTTTAAATAAAAGAACATCCGTTTCCGCACATGGTAATAATAACCTTAGAGAATAGAAGAAAACACAACAATTATTGCTATTTAACAGTGAACCGTTAAATTTAACAATCAAAGTGTTTAATTGATAAAAGTTTTACCATTTGAGAGCTTAAAATTTTTTTTTGGCAGGGCTTATTATCATTCTTTTTGGAAAAATTCAAGGCATGGTTATCAAAACCAGATCCGACCAGCCAACACACTGTCCGGAATAAGCTAAAGAGTCGGTTGACCCACGAACTAACGAAAACCGGAAACCAAATGAATTGAAAAAAATCGGTTCGACTAGTTTCTGCATTTTGGGCTAAATTATCCTGACCCAAAATTGAAAAAAATTCGACCCAAATCCTTTTAAAAGTTGACCCAACCCAATAAACCACTCACCCAACCAAAAAAATAAAAAATAGTTAGCAGTTGTCTGCACCTAAACATCTCCATCCTAACCCACAACTCGAGCCTAACTCCAACGAGTTTCTCGGTTCCATTGAGGTTGAAGCAGCGTGGGTTTGATCAAACCATAATTCATGATGTTAAAACATCAAATTAACCTTAATTAATGGCATTAATGGCTTCCCATTTATTCTTTCCTTTCACATTAGCATATATATATATATATATATATATATATATATATACTAGTTTGGAAGATACTGTAACTTCTCAAAGAAATGAATTCACTGCCAAAGCACAGGAGAGAAATGGCAAACAGTCAATTACTTGGTAAGAGGTTAAAAGCTTTCAGTAATGGCTTTCTACACAATTTTCAGGTCAATTATTCATCTGAAGAACCATAAATGGAAAAAAGAAAAAAGAAAAAAAAGAAGGAAAATACAAGACAAGTAACAACTTAATGATAGTGAGAACATATAACTCATTAACTGGTTAGGCTTACCGATCTTTCGATTGCTGATGTTTGTACCAAAGATGTGTGTCGAATCATTAACAACCCATCACTGCACAATTGTAAACAAAAGCACCCGCTCTTTCCTTGACCGCAAGCACATTCCAGTCCGCTCCATTACTGCTTCCATCCTCCGGATTCCATGAATGCAGAACAATTACTCCGTTATCACCACTAACACGTCCTCCAGCTCCTATTACAAGTAAACTGTTACCACAGGCTTTAAATGCCAGTCCCCAACCGTTGTTCCAGTCGGCCCTAACAGGTAGTGTCTTCACAACGCTCCATGAGTTATTAACCTTGTCGTATTTTTTGACTTCATTTGTTGCTTGATCAGCAGAGTAGAGTTGATTATTTACGACTGCAACTAAAGGAGGCGAACGCATTGCAGGATGAAATGTACCCCCTGCATTGCAACCAGGGTACATATTTTCAATCCTCCTCCATGATCTTGTCTGCATATTGTACTCTTCACCACAAGACAAACAGTCTGTATGACTCGACATGCCCCCGATGACATAAAATTTCCCATCCATAAAGAAACCGGAACACAGTTTACGTGGGAAGTTCATATCCGGCAAGGTTTGCCAAGTACCCAATTCAGAATTGTAAAGCTCAGCGGATTTTAGAACGTTCCCATTCTTATCACTGCCCCCAGCTACAATAGCAATCTCCCCAAGGCTGCTAGATCCAAACAAACATCGAGGCAAATTCATTACGGGGCATCTAGACCAATCGTGAGTAATCAAACTATACATCCAAATAGCAAATCCAGACAACTCACGACCAAATACGAGTAATTCAGTCCCCACTGCCAGAGACTCTTTATCAGCACAAGTAAAACAATCATCACAGGGAATCCTCGGTAGCCTCATCCATTTCTGTCTCATAGGATCAAAAGCTTTCCAAGGCATCATATTACAGGCTAGATAAACCCAGTCTTCTCTTATGCCAAGCTGACGTCTCAGTTTATATAAATAACCGCTGCCGATCAGTGACCTAAATTTCTTGTTTAAACAGGAAAGATTTGGGTAGTCAGATCTGCTGCTCCGAGCCAGAATGTTCAGTGCCATGTCATCATTAAGACCAGGTAGTAGACTGTTATCCGATGCTTGTCCATCATGATTTTCTCCAGATCTTGCTACAATTATAGGTTTCTTTCCGTTCAGTCCTATATAGCCAAAAGTTAAAGTACGCACTTCTGGGTCCAGCAAACCTTGCCCAACATGTTTCGTATTAGTTTTATTAGCCAAGAGAATGTATGCCAATAGATCCCAATCATCTTGCGAAACTCTCAAATTGTGTTTGTATGATGCTGGAGGTTGCAAACCAGCCACCACTGGTGAGTCATATTCTGACCCATCGACTTTCGTCTTTGACTTCTTAAGTGAATCTCTGAACACCATCTAGAATGTGCCCTACACGAAACTATTCCTTGAGAATGTAAGAAAAATAGGATTAAGAAAGCAAAGTGACGATACCAAAAGGCAAAAGGAAAGGAAACCAAAAAGCGAACAGTGTTTAACACCCTATGTACTGTTAAATCTTGCTGGCCAAGAGTAATTTATGCAAACGAAATTATTTTCTCAAAAGCACATTAAGTTCAACAATTTAACAATGCATCACTTCAAGTATCATCTTCCTACTGTCAAATTAACAACACTGAACCATACAAGGATCAAGCCATAACTCAAGACTCTCATTAATATGAGAATGATTATGACCTAAGAAAAACAAAAATGGATAAGTTACAATAGAATATGCAAAAAAAGGGTACTTACGATCCCATGCAATGCAACATTGCTCAAGACAGACCCAAACCAAGGCTTCAGCATTTTTTCATCGTTAGCAAGAGAAAACATATGAATAACAACTTCAAAATCAACTCCTTATTCCAAAAGTAATCATCTTTCCATCTAGACATAATGGTTATTAATCATTTCCAGCTTCCGAACCTAATCAGTACTTCAGTCCCAAGATGAACCGATCCTATGAACAACTTTTTGGGCAAAACTCATACTCCAATAGAAAAGAATCTTTTAGTTTAATTAAAAAATCTAATCTGAAAGGCAAGTGGATTCCCAAAAAGGCGATCAACAGCATTCTAGCCAAATTAACGCCACATTGCCACTCGAGCCAACTTGCCCTACATATCACATGACTAGAAGCAAATGATAACCATCCAAATAGAATTCAATCATCTAAACAACTTTCTACAAGTAAGGAAAAATAACTATGCATTTAAACGGTTTGAAGGGTTCCGCTGATGTTGGATGCACAATTGTTTCTAATAGTCCCCCCCTCCCCCACCCCGTGAACTGTTACTAAGTAACCAAAATGAACTTGAAGTACGCGTGTTTTACGCATTTCCAAACACGGGCACGAGGATATAATCTCCAACGACTCTCCGAATACAACAAAAAACATAACCTAGCTGAATCCGAACAACACAAACCGACAGATAACGAACCTTTAACACCATTGGTAGAGATTTTAAACTTCTATTCAACAGATAGAGTATGTGTTTTATTCCTATCATTACTTTCTGCTAAAATCATGTAAAGTCATGAAAAAATTTGGTAAAGTGGTAGTTACAAGCAGAACTTTCCATTTTGTTCATATCTTCTACACTCTTATCTCAATTAATATATACTATTTACAGTAATAACATTGAACTTAAAGTTAGCAAACAATTTTATTTGTTATTTTCAATGAATTAAATCAAATTATCACTGTATATATATCTAGATATAGTAATCTTGAAGAATAATTTTACAACAAAAATTAGCAAAATACAAAGTTAATTTTTAACTTGATTTGGCAAATAATCCAACATGCAATTGCAATTACAACAAACTGATGATATCTAATATATTTCTGTAATTTGATTCTAGAAAATGAAACAAAAAATAGAAACAAACACACAGAGCCGAGGAAATTCCCAAATAAAATGAAAAAAAAAAAAGGAAACAACAATTTAAAGCAAAATTAAATTAATTCAACAATTGAAGCTTCAAAAAAGAGCAAATCTTAACATGCAATAAAATTCAGCTTTAAAAAAAAAAAACCAAAGTCATCGTCAGTCGTCACCTTCAGTGAATAAAAAATCCGACCCGATTCTTTCGCTACCTGGAAATTTCGATGAAATCCGATCACTGACAAGAAGTTTCAAAACCCAAAAAAAAAGGAAAAAAAAAAAAACCCTAATTCACATTACTCTTAAAGCTTTGATCACCCCCCACCCCCAAATTTCCCAGTATCTTTTTGTTTCTCTCCCTTTATCTTTCTCCGATAGTAATCTCATTCTCATCCATATATATAAATAATTAATATTTATAATTATTTATTAATATGATTATTTTATTACATAAAAAATCATCTTTCCTCTCACTTTCTCTAAAAACCCAGAGAAAAAAAGAAAAAGAAAAAAGAGAGACAGACAGACAGACAGACAGAGATTAAATTAATTGTATAATTTTTATGTTTCAATTTTAATAGTAATTTTCCGTTTTTTTATTTAAAAGGCGATGAAAACAGAGATTCGATTCTATCAACAATTTTCTAACGCTTGTTTTAGCTTTATTTTTCCCCCCTTTTTTTGTTTTTTTCTCCCTTTTTTATTTTTCATATTTTCTTTTGCAGTCCGTAAAAATTAGTTCTTCTTCTTCCTTTTATAACTTTTTTTTAATTAAAAAGGAAAAATAACTGGGTTGACTAGTCAACTTTTTTTTTATACCATTCTCCTTTAGTTTTTTTTTTTTTTTTTAACTCACCAATTGCTCAGTGCTAGTGTTTGCCTCTGCACGTGCTTCTTGCTTTTCTTCCGTTTTTTCTTTCTTTTACAATCAGATGATTAGCTTTCACATATGCTAAAGGTTTCTCTATTTTCTTTTCATTTCTTTATTTTATAATTAGAGGGTTAACACTTACGTTCACGTCATGAACTTATCCACACCACACCTGTATAATTTGAAGGTTAGTACTTCCCCAAAGCTCAAACTTCGATAAATTTTATCATTCAACATCTCTTAATCACTAGATCAAATAATATCCTATTTTTAGTATATAATGGTCATGAGTATGGACACATTAATAATATGAATATAGACCGAGAAGATTTATAGTATGTTTTCTCGTAGAATTTACAAAAGTAAAAGGGATCGAAACTTTAGAAGGTTATGAGTGGCAAAACACGTTGAATATTATTATTGGAGACTTAGTTACCTTCTTATGTTACGATTTTCTCAATATAAAATTATTAGAGAAGAAAAACGACAAATACGACTTACAAGATATTTTACAAATATAGATTGACATAAAGTAAAGGGATTTCAAAATCAATTGACATAAAATAAGATTTTCAAAGGTCAATGTAATCTGTGTCTCCATCTGATTTGACGTTCAATTATTTAACCTGTCATTCCTTTTTTTTTCTTTTATACTGATAAAAACAATCTTGTACTTCTTTCAGATCAAGATTTGTCTTCATATATGTCTGCATTATGGTGATTTTTTATCACATTTTTATAACTATCATACCAAGGATAGTTTTGAAACCATTCTTTTGGGGCTTAATTATAAAATTAGTCATTAAACTATACAACTTTTTTACTTAGGTACCTAATAATTTTTTGGGTCAAAAATGGCACATAAACTATCAATTCTGTCTCATTTTACCCAAAAAGTGTACGGCATCCAATAAGATTATGTCTTGCATGTGTTTCTTACTTTTCTTTCGTTTTTTTTTTTTTACAATTAGATGATTAGCACTTACACATGCTAGGGTTTTTTTTCATTTATTTATTTTATAATTAGAGGGTTAATACTCCCCCAAAACTCGAATTTTGATAAATTTTATTAGTGAACATCTCTTAACCACTAGACCAAACAATGTCGCACTCTCAGTATACAATTTTATATTCTAAATTTATATAATGAAAAAATAACTATATTAATTTAAATATATTTACTTTTTTTCCATTAATAATATGAATATAGAGTATACTTTCAAGAAAACTTACAGAAGATCCATAGTATGTTTTCTCATAGAATTCACAAAAGAAAAAGTGATCAAAACTTTAGAAGGTAATGAGTGACAAAACATATAGAATTTTATTATTAGAGACTTAATTGCCTTCTTACATCACGCTTCTCTCAATATAGAATGATTGAAGAAGAAAAACGAAAAATACTGTGTACAAGATATTTTGCAAATATAGGTCGACATAAAGTAAAGGAAATTTCAAAGTCAATGGACATAAAATAAAATTTTCAAAGATTACTGTAATCTATGTCTCCATCTGATGTGACATTCAATTATTTAATCTGTTATTCTATTTTTTTTCTTTTATACTGATAAATGCAATCTTTTATTTCTTTAGGATCAAGGTTTTTCTCCATATATGTCTACACTATCGGGTGATTTTTTTTTATCACATTTTCATAACTATCATACCAAGGATAGTTTTGGGACCATTCTTTTTGGGCTTAATTATAAAATTAGACATTAAACTATACAACTTTTTTATTTAGGTACCTAATAATTTTTTGGGTAAAAAATGGTAACTAGACTATCAATTCCGTCTCATTTTGCCCAAAAAGTGTATGGCATTCAATAAGATTATATCTTGCGTGTGTTTCTTGCTTCTTCTTTTTTACAATTAGATGATTAGCATTCACACATGCTGGGGTTTTTTTTTCCTATTTTTTTTTTCATTTTACCCTGGTAAATTGTATGAGTAAACATTTCTTAATCACTAGACCAGACAATATCGCACTCTCAATATATAAATTATATTCTAAATTTATATAATGGAAAAGTAATTATAATAATTTAAATATATTTAACTTGTTTTCCATTAATAGTATGAATATAGAGTATACTTTCAAGAAAACTCACAGAATATCCATAATATGTTTTCTCGCAGAATTCGCGAAAGGAAAAGTGATCGAAATTTTAAAAGTTTATGAGTGACAAAACACATCGAATTTTATTATTGGAGACTTAGTTGTTTTCTCACTTCACGCTTCTCTCAATATAGAATGATTGGAGAAGAAAAACGACAAATATTGTGTACAAGATATTGCACATATATAGATTGACATAAAGTAAAGGGATTTCAAAGTCAATTGACATAAAGTAAAACTTTTTAAGGTCACTGTAATCTGTGTCTCTATATGATGTAACGTTCAGTTATTTAATCTGTCATTCCTTTTTTTTTTCTTTTATACTGATAAATATTATCTTATATTTCTTTAGGATCAAGGTTTGTCTCCATATATGTACGCACTATTGGGTGATTTTTTTTTTATCACATTTTCATAACTATCATATCAAGGATACTTATAGGTCCAATTTGATAATGTGATAAGTGAGACGAAATGTATTTTTTGTGTTTAATATATACGTATAGTTTCTTTAAATATATATAAATTAATTGTGAAAAATAAAAATAATAAAATAATAAATTTGTATTAAATAATGTAACAAACAATTTAATTATATCATTTTAAACACAATTTAGTACATTTAGGTAATCATTCATTTATTTTTAATACATTTATTATTTTTAGTAAATTACAAGAAGAGAATATAATTCTAGTAATAATGCGATTAGTGTGACTCGTCCCCAGACCACATTTGGTACGGTGAACTAATAAGTCCCAACCTGGTTCATACGGATCTCCTTTTGGTTCGTGGTCAAATGTTCTATTACTAAGCTATAAACCTTTTAAGGGGATATTAATAAGAAATCATTTGATATGTAAAGTTAATTGAAAAAGACCTAATAAAACAAGCAAATCACAACTTTTTGAAGAATGCCAAAGATAAAGACTGCCGCCTAACGAAAAAAGAAGATAATCTCAATGGTAGTCTGAATAAGCTAGCAGTAACCTGAACTATCTTCAAAAATATGAGATTTAGAAGCGAGAAATTGGACGAGATTTTTACTATTGGTAGACATGAATCATGATATTAAGACATTGAATTTGTTGATACCGGTAAGAAAAGTATTGTTGGTGTTGTGTTTGTTAAAGCAAAAATATTGAGAGTTTTGCAACTCTTCCACCTTGTTCTCTAGGTCGGTATCTTGGTGAGGTATTGCTTGGGGCATGTACTTCCAATCTCTGTGCTGGCGAGCTTGTCTATCGGTTGATTGCTGGAAATATTCATTACCTGACCTTTGGTTCATCTGGCCATGTTGTTCTTGTTCCTGGCTAGACACTAATGAAGTATCATCATCCTTGCCTGCTCGTTGACGTCAATGGCAGCTTACAAAGCCACCATCAACTCTTCTATGCACTGTTGAAGGAATGCTTGTTGTTGGCAATCCAGCTCGTGTTGTTGGTGATGGAATGTTTTCTACCGTAAGAACTATTATTGCAAGTTTGGAAGTTGTGCCCAGAGCTTTGTGAATTGTTGTGAATTAGAGTTCTGGTTCCGAACATGATGTCCTAAAGCTGGTGAAGGAATCCTAGGTAATGATTATAATATCATGGAGAATGATTGTATTGGACAATATTATTGTTGATTAAACAAGTTGTAGGAATCATGGTACTGTTGGTCAAAGTTTATGTTTTCCTAGAGAGCTTAGGCAAGCTTGGTTTTCCAAAGAATGAGCTTAGCCTTCCTCATCAAAGGCCTTCCCTTAGCTTGCTTATAGGTTACGAGTAATCTGGTGGATAAATATCCACCTCACATATATATATAATAATAAAATTTACATGTTATTATTTACTTATCATAAAATGTTAAATCAAATTAAAAGTAGTCTAATTTAGTAAAGATTTATTGGACTTCGGTTATTAAATAAAGTATGGGCTAAATATGTATAAATACTCTAATAATTAAATTTTAATTGACCATGAGCTAGTCAGAAATTTAAGTTAATATGCAAAATCTGTATATTAAAGTTATGTCGAATTACTAATACATAATTTTTTTGATATTGCATATGCATAATAGAGAGAGTCACATTCTCTAAAATACTTGTGTGTTAATTTGAAAGATCAAAATCACGATACTTGAAGGTTTCAAGATATTGATAGATTCAGGTCAACTTTCACATTTAATTTTTATTCTTGATTATCTGACATGACAAATTTTAATTTATAATTTTAAATTTATATTAAAATTTTACCATATCTAACATCATCAACTACCAAGAATTTAGCTTTTACTATCAGTGTGTGTTTTCCATCACCCATGGTTATAGGCAATTTGATGGATTCAAGTACTATAATTGGTTAGTTTGCGAACCCGCTCTTCTCAACTTAGACTTAAGGGTTCCCAATTGTTTGACAGCTTGATAATGCTACACCTTCACTATGCTACCACTATACATCAAAATCGTTTATTATGGTCATAACTATCAGCGGTTTTATTTAAAATTGTGTATGTTAATTTCGAAAGCCGCTTATTTTTCAGGTTTTGATTAACGGAATAATTTAATAAGTTAACTACAAGTTTTTACCGATAATCTATTTTTCTTGTAGGAAATATGATTATGTTAAAGAGATGTGTCTCAAATTATTGCTAAATCTAAACTAGACGGAAGTAAATAACAGTGGACAATCTAACTATATCAAAAGAAAATATAACCATCCTTTCTTTATAATAAAGGAAATTAAAAAAAAGACAAATTTATTTATTCCTAAGCATAATATTTTTTGGAATTTATATAAAAAATTTTTTTTACTTTTATACATAAGCGGCTAAAAAAAAAAGCCTAATCAATAAAATTAAAAAAATGATAATAGCCCAACCACGAAAGACCTAACAAAAGAAACCCAAATCAAATAAAATTATAAAATGGTAAGGGCCCAACCGGGTTCGAACCGGTGACCTCTTGATCTGCAGTCAAATGCTCTACCACTGAGCTATGGACCCAATTGGCTGCAAATCAATACGAAATTTTCTTTACCATGAAAATTTTGATTTCCATCAATTTAAGCATTCCTTCGTGAAAAATATTTTCTATTTCCGGAAAATGACTATTTATTAGAAAAGACCCAACACCAAATCTGCATTCAACATTTTGTGGCATCCAAATAGTCTCTTCTTTAATAAAAAAACCCCCAAATTATTGTTTTCCTCCAAAATTTTGTTGATTTTTTTTTTGTTTTTAACATAGTGGGAATCTGTATGAAATGAAGTATGTGAAGAACAAACTTCAGCTTACCAACTTCATTACATTGGCAGATGGAAGGCAATCATAATTCCACCCCTAAGGTATTCTTTATTTCCTTCTGCCTTTTTCTTCTTAAAAAAAAAATAGTTGGGAAGAACTCTGTTTTACTTTATTTTTCTTTGCTACTTATTTGAGTTTTATTTTATTTTTTGTTATGGTTTGAATTGACTTTGCTAGAAATTACTGGTATTTTACAAATTACAAGTTAGAAGTTTACTTATGGAACTGTTTGTTGTGGCCATTGGAATTGTTAAAAACAAAGTTTAAAAGCTCAAGGGATTTACAAAATGGAAGAACTGAAGATTTAAAAGGGAAAAAATTATTTGGGCTTAGTTTCTTGCTGGAAAATTATTATTTTTCAATTCTTTTTTCTAAACAATTGTCTAAGTTGCCATATTTTTCTCTAAGAAATTAGAAAACCCTTTTTTTTATTTTTTATTGGTTATTTGATTATGATGGTTGAGATTCACTTTCTTATAGAAATGCTAACAAGTAAGAAATTCCAGTATTTCATGGTATGTTTTGGGTTTTTGGATTTCATAATTCCAGTATTTAAAGACATTGTTAAAATTATAATGTTACTAAGTGAGTAGTTTTAGCAATGGAATCTGTAGGCTGCTTTGTTATGCAGTATACTATTGTATGATTCCTTGCCATGTTATTCAGACTCGAGTGCGAGTATCAAACATGGGTATATTTCGACACCGTACTTAAAGCCAAATGAAGAGTTGAAGCAATTTCCGATATTAAATGGTTATATGATGTTGTAATTTCGATTCGTATCTTCACTGTATATACTTACCTCAGCATGTATTTGATACATAGTTGTAATTTGGGTTCAAGGATTACTACAAAATATTGGAAGTTGAGTATGATGCAACTGATGAGAAGATCAGGTTAAATTACCGAAAGCTTGCACTTGTTAGTGGTCTCTCTCTCGCTCTGGTTTTCCTTCGAACTCTTTCTTTTATTGAAATACGATCAAGTTAACCAGAGAAGGTCTTATGATGTTGTTACAGAAGTGGCACCCTGATAAGCACAAGGGTGACAGCTCCGTCACCGCGAAGTTCCAAGAGATAAACGAAGCTTACAACGGTATTTCTTCTGCTCATATGGAACATGATCTTTGCATTCTCTTTGCCATATGATTTCCTTACAGTCTTCTCTTTATCATCATACTCTTTTTCAGTGTTAATCGACCCTGATAAACGGTTCGAGTATGATATTACTGGAATATACGAGATCGATAAGTATACCTTACGAGTAAGAATTCATGTTAACCCTATGATATTTTGGTCTAGAATTGTTATGTTATAGGAACTCTGCAATTGTGATGCAGGAATATCTTGCCAGATTTAAAGGGATGATTCTTACTTGCAACGGGCTCGGAATCCCTCATACATCAATATGGTAATTCCCTTTTCTCTGTTTGCAAATCTGGAAAACTTAGCTCGATTCATTCTTGGGTTCGAAAACTATTTATTGGCACATTGGGTGATGATGCATTACTCGTTCCTAAACAAAAAGCCGATAGTAGTTTTACCGGCTTTATATTACAATCGGTCACGGTATTAACATACCTTATATGTTAATGCAGGACACAACAACTAAGAGAAACAAATGAATATGCAGATGATGAAAAAGGTTAGTTATTATCATTCATTGAGGTTTACAAGGATTGTCTCCTGTTTATTTTCTTAGTGGCTCAGGATGTATCTGTTTACTCGACATGTCGAGGCCATATGATCGGCAGGGCCACTATATGAATCGAAAAGCCGTAATTTTATCGGTATCGATCATTTCATACTCATTGAACCTGAACTTGTAAGTTATCTTCTTTGTATTATTATATCTCCGGGTAGACGAACATTGGGTAAAAGAAACTTTTTTCGTGCTGATACGAGATGTGTTTCGATGAGGCTTGGCTTTAGATTGTATGAGTTCAATAGAATAGCTGAATGTATGTGTGTATATATATGTAATTTAGACATTGCCATGGCATTGCTGATGCTGCAATCTTAGCTTATCTAAATTTGTGGAGAAATAAAGACTTGTTTTCCATTGCAGCTTCATTTCTTGTTGTTTGTTTCTTCAAGTGACAATATCTTGATGATTTTACAAAATAATGTTGGCCTTAGGGTATATATATAATTATCACATACGGTTGGGTTTTTATTGAATTCAAGTTGGTTTTAGTTCAATTATTCGAACCTTTCTGGATAAGTCTTCAAAGTGTCATCCATCGGGAGTCGACGGACCCCTCAACTGGTCAACATTATCTCTAGTTGGGATTGTCTCTTGATTCTAGAAAGAGCTCGAGTGCCTGAGGTGACAAGTTCAACATAGCGAGGATCAGGCCAGGTCGTGCATGGCGCTCAACCACCTACCAAGAGAATGTGAGCACTCTGTTTTGGTAGGATTTGAACTCTAGCACTTTGAATGGCAACGATGGGCAAATATGTCACCGCTTGATCACTTGAGCTCTTCGTAGAGTGGGTCCAAAGAATCTTCACACCAACGTGCTTTTTTTTTTCCTTAAATTTATAAAAGTGGTTAATTTTCAGTTTTGGCCCTTCTAATATGCTTAAAATTAATATTTAATCTTTATAATAATTTCTAACATAATTTAGTCTTTATATTTTTAAATGTTATTAATTTGTTTAATATTTTTAATGTAATTAATTAGTTCAAATAGTTATATTTGAAACTTTTGAATTAAAATGTTATGTGATTATATATGATTTGTAAGTAGAATTTTAAATTAAAAAAAAGTAAAATGATTAAATTCTTGAAAAATAACAAGCTAAAATTTTGGTTGAGTGATAAATTTAAGATTTTACTAATCCAATTGGTGTGGAATTAAAAATCACCATATGCATATTGGTTTTTGTTAAAATAAAAATATTCGAAGTACCCACAAATAATAAAACATAATTTAATTACAGAATGATATTTTCATAATTTTCCTAACCGAGTAAGTACCCGGTTGACTCGTGACACTAACTCAATTAGGAACTTAAATGATAACTAGAAATTCTATCACACACATATGCGTGTGGAAACTATATATTTTGAATACAAATTTGTGTTTAAAAATAACATACAATAAATAATGTAATGTATGATTAGAAACTAGTTAATAGTAAACATGAAATATGTACGTTATTAAAATAATAAAAATTAGATTAAACTGTGGATAAAACAAAATTTAAACACATGAATACATCAAATTGAGATTACTAAGTTGGTGTCTGAGTTAATTTGTAACACTATCTCAATAAGCAACATTATTGATAAAACTTTGGTTGAGTGGTAATTTTAATGTTTTTCTAACCCAATTGGCATAGGTCCAAATCTTATCATATGCATATTTTTATTATTTTTTAAATAAAAAGATTAAAGAGTTATCAAATAATATAATTTATTTTTAAATGTGAAGGGACATTAAAATAATTTCTCTAACTAAGTCGAGACTTGGTTGATGGGTGACATCAACACGATAAAGGGCTTTATAAATAACATAGAATATATACAATTGATAGAGGTAAGAAAGTGTACATAATAAAATTAAAATGTACAAAATTATTAAAATAAAACCTTGGTTAAGTGGTAAATTTAAAGCTTTATCAACCTAATATGCATGCGTTCAAATCCAATCATATACATATTTTTATTGTATTTTAAAAAATAAAAAAGTTTAAAGTACCCTCAAATAATATAATTTATTAGTTAATATGTGCCAATAGTCCCCATACTTGTACTTTTAGGAATTTAATCCCTCTACTTTTTAGATTTCAAAATTCAAATCCAACTGTTAACATCATAAAATTTTTTTTGTTAAATTTGTTATTGTAACATTTTGAAATTAACCTGAAATTAACAAAGAAAACAGTATTAATAGTTTGACATGAATTTTAAAATCTAAAAAATAGAATAATTAAATTATTAGAAATATAAGTATAGGAATTAAATCCTTAATTTTTGAAAAGTATAAAACTTACGGGCATATTTTAACCTAATTTATTTTAAATCTAAAGAAACATTAAATTAATTTCTTTAATTAAAGTGACACTTTAAAACATTTTATAAATAATATAAAAGATATTGACAAATAAATATTTTAATAAAAATAAAGTACATTTATTAGCAAAAAGTAATTATTTACATTTTGCAAATAAAAAATTACATGTGACACCACGCGAATAATATAGAAAAACTTAAGCAATAATTTTTTTAGTTTAATTAAGCATTTTATTTATAGCATAAATAAATATTTTAATTGAAATTGATATATATTTTCATGAGCTGAATATAAAGATTTTTGTATTCTTGAATTGGCTGGGCTTGAATTCAATTAAAATCATTAAAAATTATTTATAAATTTAAATTTAATTAAATTATTGTTTTTACAGGAAAAATGAAATTATTTATAAATTTAAATTATTCTTTCGTAAATATATTGAAAGTAGAGAAGTTTAAGTAGTGCTCAAGAGATTTCGCAGTTTATAGTCCCAAGAAATTCAATTTCTTGTTTGGTAGTAATTTTGTTTGTTTATGATTTAAAAGTTTGCTTATTTCATACGTCTTTTCATCATATCATTCGCCTGTTTCAGTTTTGGATTTTTTATATTGTAATTTGGTTCTTTTAATATGATGCATCTCGCTTGTGATTAATGCTAGACATTCGTAATTATTTTACTCAATAATTTCGACTATTTAAAATATTTTAGAAAAATAATAATTTCAAGTAAATAAAGATATTTGAAAATTTATTTTTATTATTATAAAAAATTATAATTTAATAAAATTATAATTTAATTCAATTTTAAATAATCAAAATATTTTAATAAACTATCTAAATAAATCAATTCGATTTGAATTTTCGATTTTTCTTTTTCATCCCTAATATCAGCCACACACTTGTTTTCTTATCCTTTTTGGTTTAGGTATCTTCCAAATATTGAATTTTTAGGTGGAAGCATATCATCCACTTGCTAAAATAATTGTTTTTTGCAAAAATACATTTTAAAACGAAATTTCCCTTTCTTTCCTTTCCTTCTATAAAAAAACATAATGAAAAAACACACACCATTTGCCTTTTTTGTCATTTTATTTTAATTTTTTTAGATTATTTCGGCATTTAATTTTCAAAACTTTAATCAAATTAATTCTTGAATAAAAAAATTGTCTAAATCATCAAAATTAAATGATATTATATGACAATTTACATATACCTTATAAAAATTCAAAAAAAAATTATTATTAATTATTTGAAAATCAATAAATTAAAAAAAAAGTTTATAGAACTTTTAAAAATTTATCTACATAAGCAATAGGATACATATAAACTATCGCACGAGCTTATCACATGAGTATAATTGAAAAGTTTTATCAGTTTATTCATTCAAAAAACTAATTTGATTAAATTTTGAAAGTTGAACGTAATAAAATAAGTTAACCTTAAGAACTAAATTTACATTGTGCGTAAAAATTTGATCACCGATAAAGTTCCTTTGTCGGTATATTTTTTAATTTTTCACCTAAGCTCATGCTCGGTTTTTTATTTTAAGAAATCTAGTTTATCAATATAGCAATATTTTGTATTTACAAGAATAATTATATTTATTAATATAAAATAAATTGATATATTTATTTAAATATGTGTGATTAAATTAAAATAAAAGTTATATATATTTTGTTTTTGTATAAAATAAATGGAATATTAATTTAACCGGAGATTTTAATGAAAATAATTTTTATATCAAAAAATAGTAATTTACATAAATCATGGCAATATAATAGTTTGAAAATGTGCAAATAAAATTTAAAAAATAAGATTTTAAATTCAGGGTTACCGAGCAATATCGAGATATGGGAGTTATCAATTGAGGCAATCGCTTGTCGTTTCATTTGACGACAATGAAATGAGATAGCCATCGTATAATTTTGTCTACTTATCAATTCATATTTCTCTTCCTTTGTTTTTAGATAAATATATATGGACTCATCTATTCTATGGATATATAGAGGCAATTGAATGAGAATATAATTATTAGGGTAATAAATATATTTTTTTATAATTATAATTAATTATAGTTTTTAAAAATATGTTTAATTAATAAAGTATAATTTTAAAAATTTATTCCTTTTACTAAATTGCCATTACACATGGATTTTTAATAAATATAATTTTAATTACATGAGAAATAGAAAAATAATAGTTGAACATTATCATTACTCGTTGAAAGGAAATAAATAGACAGCTATCAAAATGTTGTATTTCGAAAAATTAAGTGACCAAAAAAGATATTTTAATAGTTGAGTGATCAAAATAAAATAAATTTGATAGTTTGGTGAATAGTTTTGTACTTTTCCCTATAAATTACATAATATATAAATTTAATATAATATAAAGTATTATAAACTTAAAAACAGGCTTGAGTCTTGAATATTTAAGCTTGAGCCCGCTCCATGTTTTAAATAGGCTTAAATTTTTTGCTCAAGTCTTCTCAAATTTTAGGCGAATCTTAGGGTTTAGGCGGGTAGCACCACCCATTAATAGATCTAGTACTTTAATCTTTTAACTTTCAAAAAACCAATAAAAAATCTGTATGGTGGGATTTTAACCCAAACAAATTACATAATATATTTAATTTATCACTTAACTAAAATTTTATTTTAATAAATTTTTTTGTACATACTTTAGTACTTCCATTAATTGTATATAAATTTGTACATACTATTATTTAAGTGTTTTACTAAATTGGTGTCACTAACTTGGTTAGAGAAATTACGGAAATATTTTTCATAATAAAAATAAATCATATTATTCGATAATAGTTTAATTTTTTTATTTAAAAAAAACTAATAAAAACATGTTCATAGTGGAATTTGAACCCAAACCAATAGCATAAATAAAGCATTTAATTTACCACACAACTAAAATTTTATTTTACTAATTTTATACATTTTAATTTTATTACTTCCATCAATTGTGTGTATATATACTCTTATTATTATTATTATTACTACTATCCATATTGTTAATAAAACCACTGATTGAATTGGTATTACAGGTTAATCAGATTCCAACTCAGTTATGAAATGACTAATAGTCCTTTTTACTAAATGATTATAATATTTTTGTGATAATATTTTTGTCTTTTCAAACTTTTATATAGTTTTTAAATAAAAGAACTAAAATTAATATGTATAGGGTTGAACTCATGTTAAATGGATTTATAAACAAATTATTTACCACTACGCCATTAATAATTATTGAGTAATTTAAAAAATAATAATTTAAAAAAATAAAATTTGACACAATGTTTATTCTTAACAAATTTGTTTCACGGGTTAACTAGGTACCAACTTGATTAGAAAATTACAAATATATCATTTCATTAAGGGATAAACCTCAAAATTATACACGTTAAAATCTAATTGTGGTTCAAATGTATACTTAAAACTTTAAATTTGATTTATTCATACATATTTAAAGAAATAAATACATCAATTTATTTTTATTTTGAATAAATATAATTATTAATGCAAGTAATATATAAACATAAGATGACGTTATATTAATAATTGTGTTAATAATTTATAAGAATTAGATCAAATCAAAATTTTATGTATAAAACTATACAAAATCAAAATTTATGTTTATAATTATACATTAAACCATAGTTCATGTACAATTTGAGAATTTTTCCTTTTATTAAGTGACTAGTATTATTATTTTGATGCCTCTTTTATTTTTTTATACTTCTACATAGTTTTAAACTAAAAGAACAAAAATTAACATATTAAAGGATTGAACACATGTTTAATGATTTTATAAATAAATTTTGCATCACCACACCAGCAGGGGCGAAGCCAGAATAAATATTTAGGGGGCAGGATAAAAATTTAATTATTTTTAATTTATATGTTTATAATTTGTAAATGATTAAATCAATATTTTATAATTTTAGGGGGGCCAAAGTATAATTTTACCTTTACTAATTTAAAATTTTTAAAAAATTTTGAAGGCTAAAAGAGTAAATTTACATTTTAGGGGGGCTAGGCCCATGCCAGCCCCCTTGGCTTCGCCCATGCACACCGGTAATAATTCCTAACTGAACTTTAAAAAAATAGCTTTTAACATAAAATATTTTTTATCCGTCAAATTTGTGTATTTATGTTATTATCTTATTTTAATAATAAAACTATTGATTGGTTGATGTCTTTTTATATTTTTATATAATTTTAAAATAAAAGAATTTAAATTAACATGTCATGACTCATGAGATTAAATATGTATTTAATAGATTTATAAACAAATTCTTTATTATTATATTGTTAACAATTTAACAACGACTCGAGATTGATAAAAATATAAACAACTAAAAAATATTATTGAATAAAGTCTTTCTGCAATGTTTTTTTTTTTAAATAATCTTTCTGGCAAAGCTTTAAAAAAAAGTTTCAATAAATTTTCTCAATTTGAATTTCTTCGATATTCCAAATTAAACAAAAAGAAAATTCATAACAAAATACAAAAATTTATAAACACCCAATATATTTTCCTAAATTAATCGGAAGGAGATGAAATAAAAATCCTAACATGATCCAGAAAACTGAGATCTTGAGGCCTATCTTTCCTTTTCACATACCCTTTGGCTTCTTTCTCTGAATATATCCCAAACCCTTTCCTCCCGTTCTTCATCCACATCTCCTTCTCGAAGCTCTTGTGCGCGTAATACGCCTCCGCCGAGCACGTTATTCCCCCCGCAGCGGCGCGGGTTAACACCGCCTGATCTTCCTCGTTTTCTTTGTTATTCCCGCTTTCGTTCCCGTAGCCGGCGGGAATCAGCAGGATCGGCAGCCGCTCGTAATGACCGCGACTCGTGCCTTCCAACTCATCGACTCGGGCGAGTCCCCGTGACGACACGGCGTACAACTCGCCCGTGACTCGGTGTCCTGAACCAGGCATGTTGAGGAGGAAAGGGACGCGGTAAGGCCCGCAAACGAGAGGGTATTTCTCCACCGTTTGGTAACTGCCTTTGAACACGGCATCTCCGGTTCGCATCAGATCTTGAAGAAGAACGTGATTGGAGAACCCTCGTTTCAAGGTTCCGTACGTGAATATAAGGCTCGTACAGCTACTGTTTTCGGAGACCATTTTTATTTTTTCTTTTTGACGAGTAGCTGTGGTGATTGGCCTATGAGAAAGTGAGGGAAAACTGAAGGAAAAAAAAAAAAAAGAGAGAGAAAAAAATGATTTGCTGATGCTTATATAATTAGACCGTGTATGGATACGGAGTTCTATTTATAGGAGGATTGGAGGATTCCACTTTTGGTTGGTTGGTAATTTTAACTATAAAAAATTCTGTCATTGAAATTCACTGACGGCAAATCAGAGAAAAAGCATATGGTAAAATCTATTCAGTTAAAATATGCTTCGTGTTATTAATATCTTATTAGGTGAATGCCTATTAATATTAATATAAATTTTGATGCCCTTTTAAATTATAATAGTCATTAAAATTATATCTTTATTTTATTTATACTTCTTATACTTATAAATAGAGACTTTAAAAATATTTTATAAATATTTTAAATAATCAATAAAAATACGTTCTCTCTTTTTTCTCTCATTCTCTTTGTTCTTTACTTTCTATCTATTTATTTTATAACACTTAGGAATTTATTCCATGTATTTATATTTTTAAAAATTTAATCTATTTATTTTTAAATTTTAAAGTTTAAGTCTAACTGTAAATATTGTCACGATAATAAATTTAATAAAAAAATTAATAATATCAACAATTAGATTTAAAATTTAAAATCTAAAAAATAAATGAATTAAATTTTTAAAAGTATAAATACATCAACTAAATTCTTAATTTTTAAAATGTGTAAACACTACAGACGCACTTTAATCAACTTATTTTGCTGACAAATATTTTATTTTATAACCCTCACGATATTTGTGAAAAAAACTTAAATATATTTATTAAAAAAGTTTTGAAATTTTATTAAAAACATATTATAAAACAAATAAATATTAAAATAATGGAATCTTGTCAGATATTTTTATAATTTTTTAAAATTTTAAAATATTTTAATATTTTTAATTACTTTAAAAATATTTAAATAAAAATTTTACTTTATTTTTTGTTTTATGTTGCTCTTTATCATAACTTAGTGCATCATTTTTTACTTCATTTGAATCACCTTCAATTAATCAAAATCATTACTCCTTACTTACTGTCTTCACCTACTGAGCTCATTATTGCTGGAACCACTCTTTTAGCACCCCATACTACCATCATACTTCAAACTCCTTTTATTATGAAACCAAGATTTCTAAGTAGAGTTTTTCGTGAGTCGGGCTAAGACTTATTTTTAAAAAACTTCTGAAGCTTAGCACGAACAACCAACCTTAAAAAGATTAATATTTAAAATAATAAAATATCAAATACATAATTTTATATTAGTATTTATATATTTTATAATTAAATTTAAATAAAAATATTTTAAAAAATATATAAGTTAAATTCAAGTTGGATCAGGTCAACCCAAATACAAAAAATTATTATTCAAGCCTCGTTTAAATTGAGCTGAATAGGTTAAACCGACCGATAACTCAATCCATTGACAAGTATAACTCTAAACCTACAAAATAACAAAAATTTTCTATAAGATTTCTTATAACTTTCCATATTGTATATATATTTTAAATAATTTCTTTTTTTTTTGTAATTTCTAACATTTTTATAATATAAAAACAATATCTATGAAATTTAATCATATCTATTTTTATTATTTTCCTTTTTTTGTAATTTTTCATAATATATAATAAATATTACAGTTTTCCTATATACTTTATAGTTTGTAATTTTCTACATTTGATGTAATATTTTAATATTTTTAACTTTAAATAATTGAAAAACATTTAATTCCTTGCAATATAATTAAAAATATTAATCCATCCACGTCAACATTTTCCCACGTCAAACGCTCCATCATCATTTTTCTATGCCAGTTATTATTCATGAACGAACTATTAGGGGCTTTAATAGAAAATTATATTTTAGGGACTCAATTGATTACTAAATATTAATTAGGGACACAATTCATTGTAATTTTCGATTAAAGGCTCAATTGGTTTTATAATTATTTTATGAGAACTTTGTTGATATTTAAGCCTTAATATTTTAACAATCCAACTTTCACATTTCATATCCCATTTATGTAGATCATGTATGTTAAGTACGATTGAAATTTTTAAAAAATATATTTATTTTTCATCCAAAAAAAATATTTCAACCATCCAATGTATATAAACAAAGACGAAATTTTAGATCGATATAATAAAGATACTAATTAATTTAATTTTTTATATGCATGACAATTACAAGTACATTGATAAGTTCAATGGTATTAATACCTTTAAAATTATTCTATTAAATTTGTTTGTATAACATTTTAAATAAAAGAATTTCATTTGTCAAGCTAGTGACGAGAAAAAAGATGTTTGTGATAGACTTAAATTTAACAAAAAAATTATAACAGTTCCGATAATTAAATTTATATTTTTAAATTTAAAGAATATATAAGCTAAATTCTTCAAAATTAAAATAAAGCGACTAAATTTTAAATATGTAAAAATGATTTCCTCCCCGTACGATAAAAAGGAAATACAACAAATATAGGTGACATGCTTAACTATTTGAAAAGTCGATGCTCGATATGATTGGCACCTCATCAAATTCAATAATAACAACGAACTCTTAACGGTTTTGTAAACTTTTATATTCCTATATTTTAATTATTTAAATTAAATATTATATTTAGAATATTTTAAATCATATATAATTTCAAATAATTTATACAGAAAATAATTTCATGCATTGTACGGAAAATAAAACTAGTTATTATATCTATACTATTTATTAAATGTTTTATTGAACTAGTGTCACTAATAATTAAGTCACCAACTAGATTAGAAAATTTATGTTTTATAATTAAAATAAGTTATATTATTTTGGGTAATTTATTTTTTTTTTAAAAGATTCAGATAAGATGATATTTGAACCTGTACTAATTGAATTAGTAAAACCTTAAATTTACTACTCATTACTCAACCAAAGCTATATTTTAATATGTAGAATCTATTTATACTTACTATTAATAAAGTCTCTAATTGAGTTGATATCACGAGTCAACCGGGTACCAACTCAGTTAGCAAATTACGCTAATATGCTTCTGTAATTAAAATAAATAATATTATTAAATGGTACTTTAATATTTTCACTTAAAAAAAATTGCATATAATAGGATTCAAACCCACACAAATTACATTATTAAAACATTTAATTTACTACTCAACTAAAACTGTATTTTACTATTTTATACATTTTAATTTTATTATATACACTTTATTACCTCCATCAATTGCATATTTATACTTATTGTTATTTAAGTTGCTAATCGAATTGGTGTCACCAGTCAATGGATACCAACTCAATTACGGAAATTATGAAAATGTGATTCGATAATTAAAATAAGTTGTATTATTTAATGGCATTTTAATATTTTTATTTTAACAAAAACCAACAAAAATATGCATATAGTCTGATTTGAACTCACAACAATTTTAATTCTAAAATCTTAAAATTTGCACTCAACCAATATTCATCTGAATATATTTATACAATTTTATTTTAATATGCTCAATTTATTATCTCTATTATTTGTATATCTATACTTCTAATAGAATCTCTGATTGGGTTGGTGTTACAAGACAATTGAGCATCAACTCAGTTAGGGAAATTACAAAAAAATGTTATTCCATATTTAAATTAATTTATATTATTTAAGGATATTTTAGTATTTTTTAAAACTTAATAAAATTTTTGCACATGGTTGGATTTGAGCTTGTGTTATTTATAGCAATAAAAATCCACTTTACCCCTAAATCAAAGCTTTATTGTAAATACGAATGGACTTTTTTGTAATTTTTCTAACTGACTTGATTCTTTTATTTTATCATTTATTGTATGTTAATTTCAAATATAAATTTATGTTCAAAATACGTGATTTTCACGTACATACGTGCATAATATAACTTCTAGTACTATTTATAAAGCTCTTAGTTAGTGTCACTCATCAATCGGGTCCTAACTCAGTTAGAGGAATTTCTTTATTGTCCCTTCACATTTAAAATAATTTATATTATTTGATGGTACTTTAATCTTTTTATTTAAAAAAATTAATAAAAATATGCATATAATAATATTTAAACTCATGCCAAATAGATTAGTAAAACTTTAAACTTACCACTCAACCAAATCTTTATTTTAATATTTTTTATACATTTTTATTTTAATATGTAAAATTTATTATTAATAATGTTGTTAATTGAATTGGTGTGACAAGTCATCTCGATATTAACTCACAATTAATGATAAAATTGTGATTAATTATTTTAGTCTATTTAGTATTATTTATCTAATTATTTATTTGTTAAAATTTTATTTTACTCAAAATTATTTTTTTTAATTTTAATATGATGAATATTCCATATGTTATTATGATTAATTAATTTTAAATATTACATGTTATTATTTATTATATATTATTTTTAAACGTGATTTCTATAAGGCAAACTTTTCAAAAATATAATTTTTTCGTATATCTATGTTTCTCTAAAGACAGATATTTTCTAAAAGTCCTTTAATGGATTTTTACGTAATATTGTAACATTAATTGCTACCACCAACCGGCGACCGATAAAGCCGCCGCAAAGGCAAATAAGAACTTTGCTATTACACCAAAACTGAAACAGAAAGAAACGTTCCTTTTAACAAAAGCTTAGTTTCCAACTTTTTAATTCTAAGGGATTTCTCACTTTCATCAAATATCCTTTTCAGGTAAAACTTAAAATCATTTAATTCTTTTTTGTATCTATTGCTCATTGTCCGTATAATCCAAACCCTTATCCTCTCTCTTTTTAATTTTTTTAGATTTGTTTGTGACTCATAATTCAATAGTTTCATGTGTAGATTTTTCTGCTTTTTCATATCAAGTTTTGATTTAGATTTATGTTCTGGGAAACGATTGGAACAATGGGTTCTCTTTGTTTTTGTGCTTAGTTGATCAGATCCTGTGTTTTTCTCCTTTGATTGTTTGCATTGGAAGCGGTATGACAAAAACAATAGAAAAAATAAATTATTTGCCTTCGAAATTATTAAGAACAGTTTATTTAGGTTACGTTCATCCGGTTTTTTATGGGTTTTAGTCAAATTTTAATTGTACATCAATTTTGTCCCATTCTTTGTAGTCTTCAAATTGTTGGGTTTTAGAATTTCCGTTTAAATTTTGTGTTATTAGATGGAAAATTTTGATCTTTTCTTTGCTGCAGAAATCTTAGGGTTCTGTTGTTGAAGTAAATGATATCTGGTTTACAATGGATGAGTTACCAGAGAACTTGGTTTGGGAAATTTTAGGCAGGATTAGGAAAACTGGGGACCGAAACTCAGTTTCGTTAGCGTGTAAACGTCTTTATGAACTTGATAACGAACAGAGAATCTCTCTTCGAGTTGGGTGCGGGTTAGATCCTGCGAATGAAGCTTTGGCTTCCCTCTGCAATAGGTTTCCCAACTTAACAAGAGTAGAAATCACTTACTCCGGTTGGATGTCCAAACTAGGCAAACAAATGGATGACCAGGGGCTCTCGATTCTTTCCGGTTACTGCCCGTTACTGAGTGATCTCACTCTAAGTTATTGCACATTTATCACTGATATGGGCCTTCGTTACTTGGCTTCTTGCTCCAAGCTTTTGGCATTGAAGCTGAACTTCACCCCGAGAATTACCGGGTGTGGCATACTATCCCTTGTTGTAGGCTGCAGAAGCCTCACGATTCTCCACCTTATCCGCTGCTTGAATGTTAACGGTGTTGAGTGGTTAGAATATCTTGGCAAGCTTGAAACACTCGAAGATCTGTCTATTAAAAATTGTAGAGCAATCGGGGAAGGTGATTTGATAAAGCTAGGACCGAGTTGGCGAAAGCTAAAACGGTTGCAATTCGAGGTGGATGCTAATTACCGTTATATGAAAGTTTATGATCGGTTGGCTGTAGATCGATGGCAAAGACAGTGGATTCCATGTGAAAATATGCAGGAGCTTAGCTTGGTCAATTGCATCATCAGCCCTGGAAGAGGGCTGGCTTGTGTATTAGGGAAGTGCAGGAACTTGGAGAAAATTCACTTGGACATGTGCGTTGGAGTACGAGACTCTGATATTGTAGGCTTAGCACAAAAATCTAGTAATCTTCGGTCGATATCCCTCCGAGTTCCTTCTGATTTCTCACTGCCTTTACTGATGAACAATCCATTGAGATTAACTGACGAGAGTCTAAAAGCCATTGCTCAAAACTGTTTGATGCTTGAAACACTGAGGATATCTTTCTCTGATGGAGAGTTCCCTTCGTTTTCATCGTTCACATTAAATGGAATCCTTAGTGTGATCCAAAATTGCCCTGTCCGGGAACTCGCACTGGACCATGTCTATTCCTTTACTGATGTCGGGATGGAAGCTCTATGCATGGCTCAGCATTTAGAAACCCTGGAGCTCATGAGATGCCAAGAAGTAACCGATGAAGGGTTGCAGCTCGTAAGCCAGTTTCCCCGTCTCCATGTTTTGCGGCTAAGCAAATGTTTGGGGATTACAAATGGCGGGTTCAGAACTCTCATCGGTTCATACAAACTCGACTTGTTGGCCGTTGAGGATTGTCCTCAAATTTCGGAAAGAGCAATCTGCGGTGCAGCTAGATCGATATCATTCCGGCAAGATTTATCGTGGATGTATTGAAACATCTTTTACAGGTTTGAGTCGGTGATTATGTGGGGGTTTTCTTTTGATTGTTTGTATCCTTTCTAATTTCAGTGAACATTCACAGATGTTGTTGCATCATCTTTACATGTAACAGTTGATAATAACAATGTAACTTGTATATACCAAATTGTATTATTGATTGTTGAAAATGCTATCCTAATTTATCTTCTGTGATCTTATATCCGTGTAACAGGTTGAGTTTAAGATGAGTACAACAATGGCTGCCCCAATTCTTTTTATTTGTTTATTTTATTTTAATTTTTAAAAAATGAATCTGTAGTTGTCCTCCATGTCTCTAATATATACCGGACGTGAGTTTGGTTGAGTTTGATTATAATTTTTTTTTTAATTTTTATAATAATTTAGTTCAATTTTCGAATTTTTTATATTATTCGGTAAATTTCTAAAGTTTTTCATAAATATTTTTTAAAAATTAATTTTTCAAAGTAAATAAAAATAATTAACAAAAATTGATTTTTTTTACAAAAATTATCAATAAAAATTGACTTAGGGATGCTTTGCTGCAATTTAATGTTTAATATAAATTTATACAATTTTAAGAATATGATTATATGTTTGTTTTTAACCAAAAATATAATTATATGTTAAAAATTATCGTACACTGTCTATCTTTTGTAATTGGTACAATAAATAATTTGTCTCGTCCTTCTAGTATATGAAAATATAGTTCACGTGGCATTATTTAATTAGCTGAATTTTAAAAAAATCCTTATTGTTTAGGCTAAAAATCTGAATATTTTAATTACCAAATCTAGCCAAAAAAAAATTAGATAGCTAAATAAGAAAATAAGTATATTTTACGAGTATCATGAATTAATCCTTTTCATAATGAAGCTAAGTGCAAATAATCCTTTTTATAACGAAGCTAAGTGCAAATTTATTATAGGTAATATTGAAATTTACCAATATATTTTGTTTTTTTTGATATTTCTCATTATATTTAAAAAAAAAATTAAAAATTTACCATTCAACTTTTATATGGTTAAATTTTGCTACTAAGTTTTCAATTTTATTACATTTTACCAATAATTTTGATTTTTCTAGAAATTGAATTTTACCACTCAATATTAATTTAGATAATTTAGAAATAGAATATAATAAGAAAAATTATTTTAAATATTATGTTTTAATAATTAACAATAATTTAACATATAAAAATTAATAAATTAAATTAGAATTTCTATTTAATGAAATAAAAACTTGAAAAAATAAATATATATATCAAAAGAAAAATAAGTTTATTTTTATAAAATAATCATTTTTATTTAAATTTAAATTATATTAATTAACTTAATATTTTTAAATGTTAAATTAAAAAATATAAAATATTTTTATTAAATATTATCTTTAAATTAATTAAAAAATATAACTTTAATCAACCAAATTTAATATAGTATTAAAATTATAGTGATAAATTATCTTTAGATGACAATGATAATAGCACATACCAATCAAAGTGTAAGGACAAATTTCAATTTACACCTAAAATATAGTGACAAATTTCAACATTAATCACTCTAAAAAAGTCCAGATAGCCACGCGTCGAGCTTATAAAACAAAACCAGCGAGAAAGAAGCCTACTCACGGGAGCACCAGATCCAGCCTCTTCAATCGAAATCCTCTTTTCGGACCTGGCCAGAAGAACAGGGCCACACCAGATTAAAGAGGAAAAAAACAAAAAATCTTATAAACAATCCGACACCGTTTCCGATCTTATTATTATTTTTGTATTATTATCTAAATTATCGTCCACTTTTTCTCGATTTTCCTCCAATTTTCCTTTCCATCCAAACAACAGACTCTCTTTCCCGTCTCTGCATTTACGTTCTATTTTTTTTAGATTTATTTTTTTTTTTAAAAACTAAAGGTGATTGTGATCATTTATTCTCCTAATTATTTTTTTTTCTTTTAAATTGTTTTAATGTTCACGTAATCTGAAAAGTTCAACTTGCTTTTTCTCTGATTCAATTATTTTGTACTCTCCTGTTTTTTTTTTTTAGATTTATTTTAATTTATGCAATTTTAACTGAGAAGTGAATTGAAGTATAAGTTAGATTAATCAGATTGGATCTGTTAATTTGGTTCTTCAGATTTGAAATTGTAGGTTTTTGTTGTGTTTAGTTAAAATCGGAGTTCGATTTTAAATTTATTAAATTAGTTATTTACGCTCTTTTTTTGTGTGAAATTCTGTAGGGATTTGCGTTCGTGTGGATTTGAAGTACTTTCTTGAGCATATATGGACCGTGCTGAACTATCCACTGAACAGGTTGGTGATCTATCACTACATTAGCTTTATTTGTTATGATTTTATAGAAAAAAAGTGAAAATTTCATTTGCGATTAAGTTGCGATCTCTATTTAGCTTTAGAATCATTTGATCATTGCTGTTGTTCTTTCTTTTTGGCTTTGGAAGCAAAATGGAAGTGCGATCGGCTATAAAAGCAAATGATAAATTTGAAGAATTCATAAATAAATTTGTAAAGAAACATATTTCCTGCATGAATCAGGCGTTACATTTTCGTCTGTTGCGGTAGATTTGGTGGAATTCCATGGATGATTCTTTTCATTTTCAGTTACTGACTGCGAAAACCAGTCTATTGTACTTGAATTTGTGTTTTATATTTCGAAACCCTGAAAAGCATGGATCTTATAAAAAAATAGGTTAGGCGTTCTCCTAATTTTCTATTTTGATGGGATACAGAGGTTTTAGGATTCTTTTAAATTCTTCAAATTGTTTGTTTGTATATTTGATAGGAAATCTCTGTTTCAAACAATTCTATTCTTAAACCGTGTCCGAAGATATAGTGACGGTGACATGTTAATGGTGATTCCGTTTTGATGTCTTTTTCTCCTTTGAAGGTTCTGAAGAGGGACATCCCATGGGAAACATACATGACAACTAAGCTGATTTCAGGAACAGGCTTGCAGCTGTTAAGGCGTTATGATAATAGAGCTGAAAGTGTCAGGGCACAGTTGTTGGATGATGTAATGTTTTATAGCTCTTCTTAACATACGAGCTGGATATTATTTTGTGGATATGTTCTTCTTTCCCCTTCCAATTGATTCACTAGTTATATTAATTTCCCTTCCACAGTAAATTGAATCACATTTCTTGAAGGAAAATCTTATAGAAACAAGGATAGTCTTTGCAGTGATATTGATTGGTAAAATGACTGTGACAGGATGGTCCAGCCTATGTTCAAGTGTTTGTTAACATCTTACGTGATATCTTTAAAGAAGAAACAGTGGAATATGTTCTGGCTTTAATTGATGAAATGCTTACAGGTATTTGAACTTTGAAGAATATTGATCTTTTGACAATGTCATTCATCATAAACGAATTTACTTAATGATATTTTCTATTGCAGCCAATCCGAAACGAGCCAGATTATTTCATGACAAGTCTCTTGCTAATGAAGATACTTATGAACCTTTCCTAAGTTAAGTTTTTACCAAAGATTGCTTTCATTGTCAAGATACTCTTTGATTTTTCAACTACATATTCTTTAATCTTTCAATTATGACCAGTGGTACCCTAAAATAGTCTATAGTGTCTGCTTGATGACTGCTACACAGTTAGAATTACCTTTCTAAATGTTATATCTATATATATTGGCTTCACTTCTCCTTTATTGCATTATTTTAACTCTAAACTGAGCTGGTTCCTCTGCACTGAATCTGCTTACTGAAGAAACTGTCTTTTATTGTTAGTGATGGCTATTGACATTTTAGGAATTTTTCATTGAAAAGTGGGTGCTGGCCCCTTCAAGTTAATATAGTTTTCTCTTCTCTAGCACTCTCTTGCTTGAAATCCGAGTTAATTCGGTAGGATTTATCTCCATCTGCATAATGAACATGTACAAGCATCAGGGAGTCTTGATATCTTGCACATAACAGACTCTTAAGCGATTGTTCGTTGTAAGTTGTCTCACTAGTTGTAAAATAAATAGTTGCATGTTTTGCAAGTATATTTGATATTATGCTGAAAATATGCACGTATGCAAAAGGTTGTGATCTTAGCTCAAAGGTTCTAGTTACTATGTGGTCAGCAGACATGGTATTTATGAGGAGCTTCTGCTTTTTGCTGCTAGGTTCAAGAGTTTTTAGATGGAAATAATTTGTATCTTGTAGGTCACCAAGCATGAGTTTATATATGGCTGCCAGTGTCATATATTCTTTTTTAATCTTTATTCTGCTCTCATCTGTGTTACCTTATATATTTGGAAGAATAGAAATGTTTCTTCGTTAAATTTGAAAATGTTCATCCATGTACACTTGATTTCCTATCTTGTACTAAATTAACTGAACTAAAACTATCCAAAATTTGGTCTACTTTCAGGTTGCTGTGGAAAGGCAACTGGTTCATACAAGAAAAGAGCTGCAAGATACTTGCCTTAATAGTAAGGTACAAAATATGTAATCCAGATAAGCAATGAAGTTGGCATAGTGTCTTGCATCCATTATCTAATGATTCTTTACATTCTTTCTTCTATTAATTTATAGTGCAAGGCCAAAAACCCAGGATGGCGTTGTTGCAAATGGAGAAAATTCAAAGAAGAAGGGCACTACCATTAATGATGTACTAAAGGAATTGGTTGAATGGCTGTGCACACAGGTTAGCATACTGCTTTGCATTCTTCCTATGATTTCAGATGCCTTCTGGAAGTTCCCATGTCCATTTTGCAGTCTCTGGTTGTCTCATTCTCACTCATGGCCTTGTTGCAGCATGATTTCTTGTGAAAAAGTTCTATTTTTGTTGACTTGGATTACAGTTGTCCTTAATTCTTGATGCTTAATGTCTTCGCAGCTGAAGAAGCCTTCCCATCCTACTTGTGGTATTCCAACTGCTATTAACTGCCTTGCATCATTACTGAAGGAACCTGTTGTCAGATCTTCCTTTGTTCAAGCAGATGGGGTGAAGTTACTGATTCCTTTAATTACTCCGGCATCTACCCAGCAATCTATCCAGGTATTTTTTATTTACATATTTTGAGGTGGTTAAGTTTTAAGGAGGTGATAGTTTTCCTTATAAGCCATTTGAGTGGCCTAATTCTGAAATTGACAACGAATCTTTGTGACAGCTTCTCTATGAAACATGCCTCTGCGTGTGGCTGTTATCTTATTATGAGCCAGCAATCGAGTATTTAGCAACATCTAGGGCTCTTCCAAGACTGGTTGATGTTGTTAGGAGTTCCACAAAGGAGAAGGTGAGCTCTTCTAATGTGCCCATTATCCAAGTTCTGCCTTGTAATGTTGATGTTACTGGAATAAAATGTATGCATGAGCAAGCATCCTTTAATGTGGCACATGGGCAGAATTCTGTTATTTTTCGAGCTTTCCTTTCCCCGTTTAACTTTTTCTGCAATTCTGTACTAGCTTTATGAATTTTTATTATTGCCAGGGATGAATTGCATGGTTTTATATGCAGGCTGATTAATCTATTTCTATGTCAATTTTATCATTTGAAACATGTCTTTGATTTGTGTAATTATTTATTTGGGTATGACCAATTGCGGCCAGGTTGTCAGGGTCGTTGTATTGACCTTTAGGAACTTGTTGTCCAAAGGCACATTCGGTGCTCAGATGGTTGACCTTGGACTGCCGCAGATTGTTCAGAGTTTGAAAGCACAAGCCTGGAGTGACGAGGTAAGAAAACAGAATGTTTAATGCTTATGTTAAATCTTATTTTTCCTTCAGCTTAATTGTTAGATTCAATGCAGCTATGCTGAATTTTATGTACTCTTTATATACTGATTCTTGCATACGGATTTGATTTGGATATCTCATAGGATCTATTGGAGGCTCTCAATCACCTGGAAGATGGGTTAAAGGATAACATTAAGAAACTGAGTTCCTTCGATAAATATAAGCAAGAAGTTCTCCTTGGTCATCTTGATTGGTCACCCATGCATAAAGATCCATTGTTCTGGCGGGATAATGTTTCATGCTTTGAAGAGAATGATTTCCAGGTATATTTTTTCTTTTGTTTCTCATGGCTTTCAATTTTTCATGCTGTTTGCTTGCTTCTGGGTAACTTTACGAAGAGCAATTCAAATATAAAAATGTTAAAGTTGTCCAATTGGTCTGTTCAAAAATTACCTACCACCCAAATCTTCTTAGCCTAGTTTTGAGAAACACCAACTTACCACCACACACACTCACACATGTAAACTGCTACTTTGTGCAGTGTTTTGGCCTTTTGTTATGTCTTATCACTCTTAGAAGGAAAGTACTGCCTGGTTTAGACAATATGCAACTCCCTGATGATTGCTTGCCTGTCAGTAACAATCATTCATACGCAAGTATAGATATGTAAATTTTTTAAAAAGAATGTGTTCTATGAAAAAAGAAAGTATCTTGTCTGATAATGTGCTAAAGTTAAATTTCCAATGTGATGTTCAATGTTGTCAAGGGAGCCAGGTGCACTCTAGGTGTTACAATCCTTATATATATACATTCATATGTGCATAAGTATATGCATGTTTTTGTATGTCTGTCTATGGAAAATGGGCAAAAGATATAAGTGTTGCTGCTGCATTTGTCCTCGAAACGAGTTATTGCCATAACAATTTGTTCACATCTGCTATTTTTTGTTGCGTAATGACAAGATCTGGGATCAGTTAAAACAAGCATATTTATGTAGATTGAGAATATCCAAGTAGAAAACCGTGTGGTAATTAGTTATCATGTACTTTCCCAGGTTCTACGGGTCCTCATTACAATTATGGAGACGTCCAGTGACCCAAGAGCTCTGGCTGTTGCTTGCTTCGATCTCTCACAATTTATTCAGCACCATCCTGCTGGCCGGGTTATAGTAAACGACCTCAAGGCAAAGGAGCGGGTGATGAAGTTGATGAACCACGACAGTGCAGAGGTTACCAAGAATGCCTTGCTCTGCATCCAGAGGCTTTTCCTAGGTGCCAAATATGCTAGCTTTTTGCAGGCGTAGTTTAGCTTCATTGTGCTCGGTCATGTCTCATCGGATGGTAAGTAAATTATGCTTTGTAGGAGATTTATATTCTCGTTCAAGTTCAGTCGGGATGGCTGATATTTCTATCGGATAGTTCATTGCGAACATGTCTAAGGAAGAATTGTTTTGATTCTTTTGTCAAAAAAAACCTTCAAAATTAGTGTTTTTAAAATTTTGAGTTGTGGGTGTAGAATAAAATGTATGCAGTCCTTGCCCTATTTTTAAAATAAACTGCATTACAATGAACAACTTATTTTTAGCTTGAATATTTTGAACTTTGATGACTCTTTGTTTTTTTTATTTTTCTTACTCTTTGGTATCTGGTGAATAAAAATACATATGGGCAGTGGTGGAGCCAAAAATTTTATTTAGGGGCTGAAATTAAATTGTATATTTTTACGATATTAAAAATATGATTTTATCATTTTAATAGTCTATCTTTATTATTTTTAAATAGTTAAATTAAATTTTTATCATTTTTGAACTTCAAAGTATAATTTTACTATTATTAATTTAAAATTTTATAAATTATAAATAGTCTAAATTAAAAATTAACTATTTTAAGGGGTCATGACCCTTGAGTCTCTAGTAAGTTCTGTCACTATTACTACAAATAGGGAGAGATTCATTTACACCCATATATAAATAAAAAGTTCTATACTTTTTTTAACCATAGATCATAACTAAATCTACTGTTAAGATTAAAACATTATTCTGATTAAAAACATGCCTTAATCCAACACTTAACTTTGAGATCAACATTAAAATCTCACCGGTTTCTTTCTGCCAAAAACAAGGGAAAGTCTATATTAAAATTTTATATATCTTCTTTTACCATTCAAACCAATTTTTTTTCACAAGTTGTACGTAAATTATTTAATTCTCGCTGTTAAACTTCCTCTTGATTCATGATTTACTTTTTTGAATTTTCACTTGAACATTTTTAAACATTGAATATGAAATCTAGCCTAAAAATAATCAGAAGAAGGGAAACAAAATCGTTTAACGACTAATCATTATGGAAATAAGAAGGGAAAGTGCATTGGCAATTAAAACTTTTAACTTGTAATTAGTTTGAAATGGTAGGAGATTTTTTTTTTTCAATTTTTATTTTTTTCATAAATATTTTTGTCGTCCGTGAAGTTACTTTATTATTATTAACTTTCTTTTGACCTTTTTAGATTTTATTTGAAAAAAAATTGCAAAAAAATTAAGAATAATAATAAATATAAAGAAAACCACTGAACTTAAATATAGTAATTTCTCTATATATATATATATATTTGTAAATAAGGTGACAAAGACAATTGATAGTCACTGGTTACCCCTTTGAATTAATACAAAGGTATTTAATAGGTACCTGCGGATACACCGTATACTGCCAACACTGCTGTGGAGGCTTTTAGGCTTCCTCGAACTTTCCTGCGTTTAACACGGCCAAATTGTATATCTAACTTTTTTTCAATTTATATATATTGTGAAAGAAGTATACTTTTATATGCTGAAATTGTACTTAATATATCAATATATGTATGAGGAGAGAAATGGGTGTGAAATTCAATTCTAGAAAATCCAAAAATGTGGGGTTGATATGGTTTGAAGTTTAGCTCAATGAAATTGAAGCATACGTGAATCTTCTCTTATATAGTATGCAATTAATAGAAAGCAAAAGAGACTAAAAGGCCCACAAGCAAACCCAGCTCTTACCATTCCAGGCACGTACTGCACATTTGCTTACTTCCCACCCACGTGACTTTGTTTTGGTTTGATTCGATTTTATTAAAATTTTAAAATTTTATTATAATTTTATTTTGGTTTAATTTTATTTTTTATATTAACTTTATATTTTAAATTTTTGGGTTTATTTAGAATTTATGATTACTCTTTTTAATAATGTTGTTTTTAAAACTCATATTTACGTTTTATTCTTAAGAGTGCAATATATTTTATCAATAAACTTAATATTTATTTTTTGTATTTATAGCTTTTGAAATTATTTGTAAGATTATATTGATTTTTAAAGTCATCTTTTAAATATAAAAAATTAATTAAAAATTAAATAAGAATAAAATTTACTTTGAGGGTAACACGATGTTTTAGTTTTTACTTTAAAACCCTTCGACAATTCTGAATGATTTTCGATTTTTTTCTCACCCCTAATCTTTTTTTATTATTACTCATATTACTTTTTATTCACTATTATTTAATATAAATTTAATCACGTTTCATAAATATAATTTAGATAATTTATTTATTTACTTATACATAGAAATTATGGAAAAGTAATATAAGAGGATCTGACTTTCGTTTTATAACTTAATTTACACTGCGGTTACTTAAAATTCATCATATTCAAATATAATTATAAATATTTGAATTTAGGTGAGACGAGTTGTTTTAAATTCGAATCATTTAAAAATTATTTATTTAGATTATTTTAGTTTTAGATTGTTTTACATTTAGATTATTTTAGTTTTAAATTCTTGATATTTTATGATTAAATTTTAGTTAAATTAATTTTAAATTTAAAATAATCAATTTAAAAATTAAAATTTAGATAAAATTCTAACAAAACATACATTTTATTCAGGGTAAACTATCAAAATAGTCGCGTTTTAGTCACTTATATTTGAAATGTTACGTTTTAGTTACTTACGTTATCGGGTTGTAACATTAGTCACTGAGCCATTAATTGCCTTTAACATTGTAACGGTAAGCTGACGTGGCAGGTTAAATCATCATTTCAAATGAAAATTTTAGGTTAAATTATACATTTGGTCCCTATATTTTCTCGTTTTGAGCAATTTAATTCTTTTATTTTATGTTCTTTTAACTTTTTTCGTTTATTTTCCATTCTTTTCTGTTTCTCCATTTGTTTTCCTCCCTTCCATTTGTTAAAACTAATCCCTATACTTTCATTTTGGTGAACAATTTAATTTTTTCTTTTTATTTCTTTATTTGTTAAAGCCAAATATCTTTGATTATACTGTGTGTAAACCCAGAGACCATTTTCGATCACTGCAAGATAAATAAAATTGATCCTATTGAATTAATCAATACCGATTCTTCTTCTATGTATAATAGAACATCAAGCTAAATTCTATCAAAGACATTGATTTGCTTACCAAATTGATGCCAAGAACTAGAAACCAAGCTAACCCTAATGAGATTAGAAGGATTAACCAGATTCATGAGAATCTTCATTAAAATATTAGGTCCAAACAATTCTATAAAATCACTACAATAATCTATTTTTGGATCCTTTGTATAGCTTTAGTAATAACTATAAAATATAGGAATTTCAATTCACAATTGTCTATAATAAGCAAAAATTAAAAAAAAATTATTCTGAATTTTCATTGAAGATCAATACAAAATTGTTACCCTAAGCTAAAAACATATTAAAAACTAATCAAATGTAGGATTAAACAGAACGTATATGAAACACCTAACACCAAAATAAAAGAATAGGGACTAATTTTAACAAATGGAAAATATAGAAAAACTATGTTAAAAGAAACAGAAAAGGGAGAAAAATAGAGGGAGGCAGAAGCAGAAGAAAATGAAAAATATACAAAAAAAAGTTAAAAAACATAAAAGAAAATTAAAATTTTCAAAACGAAAAATATAAGGACTAATTGTATAATTTAACCTAAATATATCATTTAAATTGATGATTTAACACGCTACATCAGCTTACCATTACACTATTAATGGTAATTAATGGCTCAGTGACTAAAATGTTACAATACAATAACGTAAGTGATTAAAACGTAACATTTCAAACATAAGTGACTAAAATATAACTTGAGGCAAACAAAAGTAACTATTTTGGGAATTTACCCTTTTACTTAAAAAATAATAAATTTCTTTATTTTTTCCTGGAATGAAATATTAGAATATTGTCGAAGACAAACCTCCGACACTTTGAAACAGATTTAATCTCTCTTTTTCTAAATTAAATATAAAAAGTAATATATATATATATATATATATATATATATATATATATATATATATATATATAGTAAAAAGGAAAGTTCTGAAGTGAAATCTGAGTATTATTCATCATCTGAACAAGCACAGCTGTCAACTCTTGAGCTTTAGCTACAAAAATAATTTTCCTCTAAAATTAAATAAAAATAAAAATAAAATAAACCTGAAATATTATTCATTATCTGGCTGGCTGGTGGATTAGGTACATCTCTAGATCCTGCCAACTTAACACACCAGCTTAGATTCGAATTTTTGCGCATCAATTATATATAAATTTTAATTTTTATAACTTATTGTTATTATTTATGGATTTTATTAGATTATATTTAATTTTTTATTCGGTTAGATTTTACATTAATTTAATTCTATTTTGTAATTATTTTAATAAGAAAGTGTGCGTTTAAACATGATTAATCTACATTCTCTCGACAGTTATAATAGTAACAATGCCGATTGAATTAAGGTTTTACTTTGGTCAAATTTTGCTATTAGCTCTTGTATTATATAAAATTGCAGATTTAATCTCTATATTCTATTTTGATAAATTTTGATTATTGTACTTTTTTGAATTTTAAATTTCAATTCTAATCCAAGTAATAATAGTTAAATTTGTTAGGACAAATTTTGTTTAATCTCGTACAATGCATCAAATTTGAATTTAGTTATTAATATCTCATTTGATCAATTTTAGTTCTTATATATTTTAGATTTTAAAATTTTAATCTAGTACATACTAAATCAATTAACTGAAATTACGTACGTGAAAATAACAAATTAACGTCACATTAGATAAATGATAATATATTTGTCGCATAATATTTTAGAAATAGTAAAATTTAACTTAACGGAACTAGCAACTCCTATTTTGGTTAGGATAGAGATGAAAATTTAAAATTCAAAAAACACAAAAATTAAAAAGATAATTAAATTAAAATACAAAAAGAGTAAACCCATAATTTATGGATACGTAATGATAAAATTTTACCACTGACTTTTATATATACGATAAACATAAAACTTAGACATATATATTTTTACTATTTTTTGTTGTATTAATTAAATTATTTTTAGTTATTTATTTTTTAAAAATATTTATTTTTTAAAAAATGTTATTAAAAATTAAAACACAGTAATATATTTTAAATAAATATACGTTACAATTATCGTAATTTAATTAATTAATCCATTATCACCATCATATATATATATATTTTTAATATGTTGTTTAAAGTATGTATATATCGAACTATTTTTAATTTTTTAAATTGATTACGATTTGATTTAATTTTTAAATAAATAAAATCATATTATTATTATTTTAAATTAATTGTTATAAATTAGTTTCTTTAATATTTTAATAAATAAAATGAATAATATTAAATTTTTTAAGCTTTAACTTATTTGTTTTTTAATTTCTATATTGTTTTAAAATATATATTTAAATAATTTTTAACTTTAAAAATATTTTTTCAACTAAGGGAAGTTTTAGTGTATTAATAACCAAATTACTTCAAACATGTTTGTAAAAATTAAAAACCAAATTTGTTGATTTCAATTAAATTTTAATTTGTAACTTACTGAAATACCTAATCATGCTAACCATAAAAAACATGGACTAAAAGTGAAAATAATCATTAACATTTTCACCTTCAAGTCACCGACTTAAAGTTGATGAGAGGGACCAACTTATATTAATTAAAATATTGAAGGAGTTGAAATAAAAGGATCTGATTTAATCTATAGCGTATGTATGTATGTATGTATGTATGTTAAAATTGAACTAAGAAACATATCTTGTAAATTTCAACTAAAAACAAAATCAAATTTATAATTAAGTATACAAAACATAGTCAAATTAAATATATCATACAATAAATTGAATCAAAGGAGTTAAAAAATAATTAAAATAATATAAAACATCAACTATATTCAATAAATAGATTAAAAATTAAGAATAGGGACTAAATTATAAATCTGGCGATGTCCAAAGGACTTATCTTGGAGATGTCCCAAAAATAAAAAAATTGAAAACCTTCAATTGTGAATGTCAGGAATAATGTAAATTAAGAAAGAATATTTGATAGATTATGGAATAATGTATAAAATCAATAAAAGAAAAAGATGATGAATGAAAAAGGACGTTGAATTAGGAAGTATGATATGACGTATTAATTTAAGATAAAAAATCATATTGTAAAAATGTGAAAATTATTGTGGCTTTAGTGTAAATATTCAAAATTCATGGGGTTAAAAATATATACATGGAAAAGTTAAGGGCCAAAAGTGAAAATACCCAAAGGAGGAAAAGACTAAAATATAAAATAACTGGTGGATGAGGACCAACTTAAATAAGTAAATAAATGAGAGAGATTAAATTGTAATTCTTTTTTAAAAGCGAGTATATGCTCAAAAGTGAATGTTGAGAGGAAAAATGGTCATTTCCCAATTTGGATATATATCAATTATTAAAGTATAATAATTATGGATTATTAGGTGTTGAAAGATAATTGGTTGAGATATTTTATTATTATTGTATAATTATTTTATTGTTAGATATTTTTATTAATTAATTAATAGATGAATAAATGAAAAAAAAAAGATGAAAAGAAGTTATCCATCATTTTCCCATGTTTTTGTCCACCATGGGAGAAAAAAAAGAAGTTTTGAGGTTTTTCCAATTTGATCCTTTCCTTCAAAATTCATTATTTTTATTTAGAAATCAAATGAATTTCCATAGCTTCCAAGAGGGGCAAGTGACAACAAGATTATGGTGAGTATGAATATCATCTCGAATTCAAGAGAATTGAAGTTGGAGGAGATAGAAAATCAAGCTAAGACTTGAAATCAATAAGACAAGGTAAGAACATTAAGATTTTTTTCATGTTTTTAAGCATGATATTGTTGAAAAAATATGAAAACGATGTTAAAGTAGAATTTTGTTATAAAAAATTTTGTGTTCTTAATATGTTAATGAAGGGAAAGAAGAGAAATTGATGGAAAGTATTTTAGAGAAAGGAAAGGAGATGTAGAAAGTGGTGAAATTAAGGAAATGAAAATTTTAACTAAAAAGAGATAAGTATTCAAATGAGTTCCGGTTATTTTTCGAATGACTGAGGTGAATCATGCGGTAAGTTAAGTGTATGGGTATGTAATAGAAATCATGGACTAAAATGTTAATGATTAATATTTAGTGTATAAATTGGCAAAGCAATTTCTTCTGAGAATACGTAAGCTGTTTAGAAAAAAAAAGTAATAATGACTTAACTTTAAAAATTCACCAAAAATTATAGAAAATAAGTTAAAAAACATTGCTTCATGTATGTATATATATATATATATATATATATATATTATATGAATATGACAAATGAAAAGTTAAAAGTATCCGAAAGTTATATCACTTAGTTCTTAATTAAGAGTTATCATATTTCATAATGATGAATTATGTTTCTTAAATTCAAAAATTATATCACTTTATTATTAACAATGAATCACGATTATTCAATAATATATCTATTGAATAGTTTTGTTTATTATTAAAATATGTGACTTTCATTTAAATATTTGTGTTCCTATGAAGAGACATGAGACCTATTATAAATAGGAGTGGAATTTTATTTGTATGAAGCACCCAAAAAATGTAGAAACAAAGTTAGTCTCTCACCATCTTTCATAGTTCTATAAAGAATTGTTGTAGAAATTGATATCATTTTGCTATGCTCCGCTCAATGCTCAATTGATTGTTTCTGTTAGTACAAAACATAAATAGTCATTGAGCTTCATTGTATCCTCGAAATTCATTTGCCAGTAACTTTTTTGCACATCATAATATAAGTGAAGACAAATAAAATCTTAAAGAAAGTGACATTAATACACATACTTCGAAACATTGGTTAATTTCTCATAATTCAGTTTTATCTCCACACATCAACAGTAATTACAAAAATTAAGTTGATGTTTTATGGTAATTGTAAGATAAATTTTTATTCCGTAAACATTTCCTCTACAGCAATAGAAGCAGAAAAACTTGCTAAAAAATGTGGTGGAATACTGGATTTAATGTATACATATAACTTTAAAAACGCTGACGTGTCTTCAAGTTGGAGGTGACAAATGTCATCGTTTGAAGTGATTTAAAACTGATTATTATCATATATATGAGAAAAAAAAACTTTATTGAATTTATCCTTTGGAATGAACGCTTATTTTTAGTATGATGTGTTTAATTTTTTTTCGTCTCACATTACAGTATTATTGTAATACTTAATCTTATCGTCACGTTTATTTTTATATTAATCACTTATAACTGAACTGCGTATCTAAAAACCTAACCCAATTTAACGAAGAAAGAAATAATGAATTGAGTGAAATAAATAAATAAATAAATGAAACATGGCAGCCACAAAAAGGGAGGGTAGTAGATTAGATATTGAATTGGCATAAGCATTTGCCAGTTGATATCCTAACCTTTTTGTTCCCCTACTCTCCATGTGCTTCCTAGTTGTTTTTCAAGCTCAGATTTATTTAAAAAATTAATATTATTTAATTTAATTTTTGAAATTTTTTAGGTATAAAATCTCTTCGATTTCTTTTAATTTTAAAATAGAGTAGATAGTCCCTTTTGAAAAAGAAAAGAAGCAATTTAATTTTTATCACTTTTGGAAGTAAGCAACTAAGGGTAATTAATCCTAACGTTAATATCTTCTGTCAATTGTACATAATATGTTTATATATTTTGTCATTTTAACCTTAATTCTAAAAAAATTCAACAAATTCAGCTTCAACATTTACACATTTACACAAATGTTGCGGGATAAATTTGTTAAATTAGTACTAATTTGACAGGGTGTGTAAACTTTGAACACTAAATTTGTCATTATACCAATCAAAATCATGTATAATTAATGGAAAACATTAACGTCATGATTAATTGTCCTTAGTTGCTCACTTTTGAAATTGAAAAGGATTAAAATGCTCTGATTTTTTTGAGAATGACCAATTTGTTAAAATTTAAAATTAAGAGAGATTGAAAAATTTTTTGCCAATTTTTAATAGGATTTTATGATATAGGGTTTTTCACTTTTTCTTTAAAAACACAAAAGGCTATAATTTAAGGATAAATAAAATAGATATAGAGGTTGAAAATGAATATTGGATTTACTGATGTCCTTTTTTTAACAATCATATTATATGATGAAATTAGATTAAGGTTAAATGTTGAATTTATTGTTTAACGGTTAAATAATAAATAAATTTTTGGGTTAAAAGTTAAAATTTATTATTATATCAATTGTATAAATTTAAAAAAAAATTAAAAGGATAATTTTGCCATGTCGAGGAGGGATAAGGCCACTACCTGCTCTTTGTCTTTACCTCTAGATTAAAATTTTTTTGGGATAAACCTTTCAAAATGATTAAATAATGATCAAATCTTGTGGAATGTACTTAAATAATGATTTTTTAAAGCATTTTACCACAAAATCTAATACAAAATTACGTGAATGTGTACGTGTTTAAAATTGAGTACATAGCAACTAATTAAGTTAGATATTTCTTTTGGATTCAAAAATTAAATATTACTTAAAAAACATAAAAATATAATTTGAAATTTAATATAAAACTTTTATTTGAGCGATTTAAAAAAAATTAACACTTATTTAATCATTTAAAAAGATTTAACTTAAAATTTTAAAATTATTTAATCATAATTTAAAAAAGTTAGATAAACCCATAAAAGGTTTTCTTAATTTGAACTTGGATTAACCTTGAATTCCATATTTTATTTTGTAAAATTAAAAAAAAAATTACATTTGCATGTAGATTTTTTATACATGTACTTTAATCTGAAAAGATTATATGAAATAGTGACGTTATATCATTTGTATTTTTTCCAATAGTTTAATATTAAATCAGTATTTTCATCCTGAATTTCAGCATTTTTATCTTGAAAAAAATAAATCCAAATGAAAATATTGAAATTCAGGATGAAATTACTAGTGTGACATTAAATGATTGGAAAGGAATAATATTCTTATTTCATACAATCATTTCTCATATTTTAGGTACTTAAATGATACTTGTAATTGAGATTCGAATATTAATTTTAAATTGTAATTGGTATTCTTGTAATAAAATAGAGAAGTTAAAAAAAATTAAATCCTAGTACTTTTTTCATGAATAATAAAATAATATTAATTTAATTATAATTTTTACTTAGACTCGTTTTAAAAAAATATTATATATATTTTGCAACAGAAATAGAACAATTTTTTCATTTAATTTTCAATAATTAATTTTAACAAATGATGCGTTTTATTTTTTATCCTTGAAAAAAAATAATAAAAGAAATTAAGAAATAACAATAGAAAAGATCAGTATTGGCACTAGCAAAGGGAGCCAAAGGAATGAATGTTGAGACATGCCATGTGGAATGTCATGTGCATTGCTTTTCTTTTAAATTCCTTTTCAACTTGAAATTCATAATTAATTAATATCAAAAGGGAAACATTCATAAAAATAACTATGTGCAGATAGTTTGTGCTTGTTTTAATTAGGTATATAGATTTATATTTTTTATTAAATAGGTTTGAGTTAATTTATCTAGAAATTAAATTTGATCATCAAAATTTTGAAATATCGTTGAATTATTATTTTTTAACGAAAATATTGATCAAAACGTTAAATTTTTAAACACGGTAGCTCGCATGGTAATCTGCACGTACTTCGTTCTATTTTTTAAAAATTTTTATAAACTTTTTTGTAATTTTGAATTTTTGAATTTTTTAAATATTTTTTATAATTTTATAATTATTTATTGACGTGACATATAAGACAAATATTATAATGTCAACATGAAGTACATGCAGATTGCCACACGGGTTGTCACGCCGACGTCATTAAAATTTTAATGTTTTAATTAACAATTAAATCCATTTTGTGAGAAGCATCTTATACAATTTTTATTTTTCACCATTAGATGATTTGTTTTCTACATTCGGTAGGAAAGATTGTTTTCGTTGGAGTAGAGTTCATACTAAACGTATTTGGGTGAGGCTGTAGTTATCTGAAGGTTAAATTGAGCTGTAATTATCTAAAATTTAGGATAAATTGAGCTTAAATGATTGCTTGTATCATGAGAGTTAATAGCTTATAGCATGGTAATAGGTTAAGTCCAAACTATATTAATAACTTACGGTGTTCTGTTTTCATAAGTACCAAATTAAATGACAAAAGGTGTTCCCACTTCACTTGTCACACCTATTAATTTCGAGTTTTCGACTGTGTATTAAGATTAGTTTATTGAATTTGTTAATCGATATTCTGTCTATTTCTAATTTGAAGGAGCGATCATTTTATTTGACTTTTACACTAACCTCGACATCTATAAATATTGAAATTTAAATTCTGAACAAACAGATTGTAAAAAATAACAAGGAGAAACAATAGTATTTAAAATAAAAATAAAAAATTGCAATATTTAAAAGAAAATCTCGAAATATTTCTTTTTTCCTGCATATTATTCTTAATTTCAACTCTTTTTAAGTTATTTTGTTTTTAATTTTATGCCAAATCTAAAGCTTATTGCACACATTTCACTTATTCATCACTATTCCCCTAAGAAAGGAATTTTCAATAAATATTAAATTGGAAAATAAAAAAGTGAAGACAATTGAATATAAATGAACTTTTAGCTTCAATAACTTAATGTAATATTTAAATCTGGATTTAGTCAGGTTAAATTTATAATAAGGCACATAGGAATAAAATCAGGAATTATATAAGAGGGTCAAGATAAAATTAAAGAGGAGTTTGAAGATCAAATTTAAATTTTTTTATTTAATTCAAATATTCTTTTGCATTTTTATATTATTAAAAAAATTATATTTAAAAAAAATTAAATATCATCGATTGAGTCTTAACTTGATTGACATCCGCATCGTTATTGATGCATGAAATTAATGTTAAAAAAAGTCAGTTGGCCTCGTTAACGTGATCACATGCATGCAATCTTTTTTATTTCTCCCTTTTCCTTTTTACCATTTTTGGGAAGCTTCTTCTTTAAGAGATATCAATTGAGCAATAAAGCTCAATATGTGTTAAGCTCAAGATTAAGATCAATGTATTTAATATATTCCCCCAACTACATGAATATGAAGTACATAAATTAAAACTAAATATATCATTAATTTTTTTTTTCATTTTCTTTGGCCTAGGAGTAGGAGGTGTTGTTGTTTTTATTAAAAAAAAATCAAAATTTAATTCAATGATATCTGCATTTATTTTGTCCACCAAATGGATTCAAATGTTGTTGTTGTTATAGTAAACAAATAATTGTTCGAATTATCAATAAATGTTGGATGTAACGATAAGATATATTGTACTCTTAAAAAGAGAACTTAAATTTAAACATTAAAAATAGTATTGTCGGAAAGAGTAATCACGAACATTAAAAAAATTAATCTCTATAAATCATAAAATAACCATAATTTTAAAAGACAAAACTCTTTTAACTTAGTGCTTATGTAATTTTTAATAAAATATACAATTAGACCAACTAATGATGAGTATGATACAAATATGTTCACGTAAAAAATTATATATGTTTAAATCTATTTTGGCCTTTAAATTATAATGAAATTTATACTTTTACCTTCTTCTTTTTTTTAATTTTTTCGATCGCTTTGTCCTCTCTATTTTCATTATCAGTTTATCATGTTAGCCCTTAACTATTTTAGTTTAAAAAAATCTGATGGGTTCGCGTGTTCACCCTTTGATAATAAACTTAAGATCTGTTTTAGCTCTTATACGTTGCCCTTTTACTGGTATCCATGTGTTCGCATTTGATTAGCTTAGATGATGACGTGGAATTTTTTAAATGGAAATGCTCAAAAGGGCTACCATGATAGGTGAAATGAAAGTAGAGGGGCATAGTAACTGAAAACATATAGTTAAAAGGCCAAAATGAGAATATCGCTATAAATCAAGGGCTAAAACTGGTATTAGATTAAATTAAAGTTATTCATAAGTTGGGCCTGACCAAAGTCTGGTTTCAAAAAATTTTCATGAATAAAATATTAAAGAAGATATTTTATAATTAAATTTAAGTAAAAATATTTTATTGTAATTTAACTTGAATTCGAATTAAAACAGGTCAATCAAACATACAAAATATTTTATGGTTTGACCCTTGAAGAGGTCCAGACTAAGTATACATCGATATAAAAATAATTAAATACAATTATAGGATGTAATAGATAAACAAACAAAAGAAAATGAATTGCCATGAAGGTCTAAGTGGACCCACCTACCAATAAAGCAATTGATTTAGGGGAAATTTCCAGCACATGGAGCATTGATAATGGAACAGTATTCAGGATTATTAATATATCTCTTTGATGGAAATTATTAACATATCTTAACCAAATTACACTAATTAATTAATTAATTCAAAGCCCCTTTTTAATAAGCATTAAAAAAAGCTTTGCAAAATCTCTATCTCTCTGTCTCACATGTGCTTTCCTTTTTCTTATTTATTTAGGTTTTAGTTGAATTAAAAATATTTATTATAAATGTTAAAAAATTGAAAATTTTCAATAATAATAATAACTTTGAAAAGATGAATATTCTTGTTAAACTTGAGCTATCATATTCATATCCCCACCTTCTCTTATATTGATTGCTTCAAACATGGAGAATTTTTAACTAACAACATTTATCAAATCATGATTCAATTTTGTCATTTATTTCATTAAGATAATATTGTCTTTTTTTTTAATTATTTTATTTTTTGCATTATATAGAAAATCATTGAATTTTAATTTGAGATCCCTTTGTTACACTTAATTTTAAAATTATATAATAATGATTAAATTTTAATTTTGATCTTTGTGTTTTACTTGAATTTATGATTTAATTTTTATACGTCAATTTTTTTATACATAATTTCGTATTTCAATAGTTACAATGTCATTAATTATCCTAAATATTTTATTTTGATTAATATGTTGATGTAATTTTTAAGAGTTGTTAATATTATTAAAAATTATTTGTTAAATTTATGTCCATTGCAATACCATTTCTGTTATACAGTTATTGAGTGAAGTATTTTTCTTTTTAAATTTCAAAATGTCTCATTAACAAATTTAACAGAAGAATTTAATAGCGTTAGCAACTGGAATTAAAATTTTAAATTTCTAAAAATAAAAGTACGAAAATTAAATTTCGGAGATACAATTAATATAGATACTTAAATATATTTTAATATTTTAATATTTACTCTATAATTTAACTTAAAACAAAGTATGATATAAGGCGCGAAATAAATAAATAATTAAAGCTTGAATAATTTGCCAAAAAAAGATAATGACACAATAACTTAACTATAAATGAATCAAATAGATTATTGTCCTTAAACCCAACAAAAAGAAACACTGAATTTTCATGAGATAACAATCTTTAGCTTTAAATTACCAAAACAAATAAATTGAGTAAATTAAGGAGAAAGTTGTACCACAATCTACCAATTAATCCAATCCATTCACATAATTTTAGTATGTCTCGATTTTATTCTTAAAATGCTTTTTTTTTTTACACATGAAAAATATTTCCAGGTTAGCATTTAAAATCCATTTGGACTGCTATTACGGATGTAACGGAGTTTAACAGTAGAATGACCACTTCGTAACAAAACGATAATGTAAGTAATTAAAACGTAACATTTCAAACATAAATGACTAAAATATAATCTAAAACAAATAAAAGTGACTATTTTTATATTTTATCCTTTTTAAATTTATAAATATTTCAATCAAAATTCAATCCCAACCTCAACCCCATTGGGGGAGAGATAAATTTTGGGTAACATGTTTTTGAGGTAAAGTCCCACCTAATGCAATCTAATAGTTTTAATAAAAAGAAATTTGGCCCCAACCAGTGGAAAATTAGGGGAAAAGGTTTTGTAGGTTGCTAGTCATCTTCCTCCCACCATACAAAAAAAATAAAATCTCTTTTCCAATGTGCTATAAAACTCAACTTTGTTAATTACGCCATCTAAAAAGTTCACTATATTTAGTTCCATATAGTTTTATGTATGCTATATCTACATATTTTGATTAAGTTAGTGTAACTTAAAATTGCATTCTATTTCGTTTGTTAAATTATTAATTTATTTTTATTCTAATAAAATAATATATTTTTATTTTTTATAAATAAGTCAAAAATACATTTTCTTAATTTATCATTTTAATCAAATTAATTTTTTGATTTTCATGTTAATTTTTAATAAATATATTATATAATTATTTTCATTCATCACGAATGTATCATAATATTAAATTTATTATTATTATTATTAAGTGATTTAATTTAATTCGTATAATACTATTAAAAAGAATTACATGAGTATAAAATTTAAATGATTTAATATTTATTGTTTTAAAAATTAGTTATTTACTATTATCAAGATTAATATTTTTAAAGTTTTTTTTAATGGTTCGTAAATGATATTTTTTATTTGAAGTTGAATTGCAAATGAAAAAAAAATCTTCATGTATTTTCTAATTATACAGGTTAATTTTATTATAGTTTCATTCTTTTAATGTTATAAAAATTAAATTGATACATATTAACAAGTGGTTGGGTGCGATGGTAAGGTACATTGCACTCCTAAGAGGAGGATGTAAGTTCAAATATTGAAGATAACATTATTAAGAGAAACAGCCGCGAACGTTGACCATAAATCACAAAACGGATATATAATATTATTAAATAATAAACTTTAAAGCTCTTAAATCGAAAAATACTATATTGTTAAATAATTGTTGTTTAGCTAATTGACAAAGAACTTTTTTTCACAGTTAGAACAATTTAACTTTTAAATATTAGTGGGGCTCTATAACCACTTTAACCTTGGATCATAGAATTCTTTGTTGATTATTGGGAGGTTTTTCGATATACAAATAAATATTAATCAGTGTTTTATAGGTCAAAATAATAGAACTAACATTCATGTTTTGTCATTATTCTAGCCGACAAAGGTTTAATTAGCTTAATAAATTATTCAAAAGGAAGATTAAGCACGGTGCTTAGTGGATTGAAATTATATTTTAGTGGTTAATAAAATACTTTCTTATTTTTATGAAAAAAAATTTCTACCTTACTTTTCATGACTCAAAGAAAAGTTTGTATATATAAATATATATAAAACTATGGATATTTAAATTCAAACTTCAAATTTTATTTTAAAAATATTAAAGATAACTTAAAAAATAAATCATTTTCAATCTAAAACTTTTAACTTACCAATGAGGCCTTAGTTTTCGGTATTGAATACCTCAGTTCGAGACTCATTGTATATAATAATACATTTAACTTGAAAATAACACGAGATTTGAATCAAGAATTTTTTTTGTTTTTAAAAAATATAAATATAAATAAGATCATAAATAATATATATTTAACTAAGTATTGAGTATAATGATAAATTAAATCGTACTTTTGAAGAGAATAAAAATTCAAATTTTAGAGATAACATTGTTAAAAGAAGTAATTATCAATCTTAAACATGGGCCATAAACCGAGAACCAAAAAAAAATCAAATTATTGCAATACATAAAAAAATTAAAAAGGTCCTTGTACTCTTCACATATTTCAAATTTAGTCATTATATTTTTATTTCCAAGAATTTAGTCCCACTATTTATTTGATTTCAAAATTCAAGTCCAATTGTTAACACTATTTTTTTATTAACATTTTAAAATATAAAAAAAAAACTCAATTAGTAAAAATGTAAACTAAAAAAATAACGTTATAATGAACACATATTTAACAAAACAACTTAAACAGTGTCAACAGTTAGACTTAAAATTTAAAATTTAAAATTTAAAAAGTAAAGAAACTAAATTCTTAAAAATAAAAATACATAGACTAAATTCTAAATTTATAAAAGTATAGGAACTTCTAACACATTTTAACCAAAAAATTAAAAAAAAAAAGGAGCACGAGTCTATCATGACCCAGGCCTCCCTGCTAACTCTCTCTACTTTTACTTTGTTGAAAAAGTAAGAGTAGGGTTTGGCCTTTTGTAGCCTTAGAATATTTTCAACTCTCATTTAGCCTCTCAAAAAGTTTCTTACACTTTATTTTTATACATAAAAGGGTAAAATAGAAAATTATTTTTGAAATTGATGTTAATCAAAGATTTAACATAAAGTTTTCATGTTATAAAAAATATAAAATTTATATTATTTTATTTTAATAATTTTATTATAAATTTTGATCATATTTACTCTTTTTGATACGACGTCTAAAACTATTTGTAATCTCTTTTTAGTTCATAAATAAAATGATAATGGGCTTCAATACTTTCGAAACCTCGAACACATATCTTTTTATATTACTAACAATATTCATAACAATTACATTAAGACTTAATCCACCGTTTGAGATTCAGTTAACAAAAGAAAGTTACATACAAATTCGTATTATAATATTATTTTGTTTCTGATTTAGATTATCCTGTTAACATACATTATCATTACGTCGTGTTTCATTTGTTTTTCTATGTTCGTAATTTTATTATTTTATTCCCAAAAATCTACCCTTTTAGATTAACAGTCTAGGAAACAAACCCCGGGACATTTTCGTAACTTCTGTCATGCCGTCACACCTAAAAATAAACAAATTTAAAAAAAAAAAAAGAAAATTTCCAAAAAGAAGGAAAAAGAAACATAACAGTTTCAAATGATGTGTTCTTTTATGTTTCAAGCCACTCTTGAGACAAGAAAAATACCACCCAAAATAATTTGCTTCCCTCTCTTTTCCCTCTCTTTCCCTTCAATTTGTTCTTTTTTCTTTTTGATTCTACAAAAAACAAGGAAAAGAACCAGTTTTTTTCTTCTGATCTTTGGTAGCTAAAAAAGGGTTCTTCAGTTCATATTTAGCATTACAGTTCTTCAATTCTTTTTTTTTTTTCCTCCCAAAAATGTCACCATTTTAGCTACCAATTGCTGCTTTATACCTTCTCTGTCTGTATCTTTCCTTGTTTGAGAACAAGTTCTTCAGCTCTCTGGGTTTTTTTTTTCATTATCAAACATGTCTGCTAAATCCAAGTAAGTTACACTCATTTTCTTTTCTCAATTTTTTTTTCTCGGGAAAATTTCAAGTTTTCTTCCTTAATCCCTTTATTTTAGACTAGATCTGACTTGGGTTTTTTTTTTCTGGGTTTCTACTTCAAGTTCTTTTGATGATTTTACTTAAATTTTGGATTATTTGGATCTGTTTTTTTTAGAGTAGCAATCTCACTTACTTTCCACTACTTTTTCCTCACTCAATTTCTGACTTTCTTTTAACTTGATTTTATTCTTTGATTCTATTTTCCAAACGGGGTTTACTTAATTTTGATCTTTACTAAATTAAGTTGAAAAAAGTTACCAAAATTGATAATTGGATCCATATTTACTTTAATTTTCACATCAAATCTTGTTTAATTTCATTTAATAGTGCGCTTAAATTACTGGGAATTTTGATTCTAATGCTCAAAATTTAACACTTTGAATTTTAACAGATCTGAAACTCCAAGCAAGGTTTCACCAGCAACACCTAGAGTGGCAAGTAAACTAAGCAAGGGATTGGCTAAATCAGAGCCTGATTCGCCTTCTCCTTTGCAGAGTACTCGCCATTCGGTGGATCGATCCCTGCGATCATCGCTTAATTCGAAGCCGCTTAATTCGAAGCCTTCGATTGATCGGAAATCGCCGAAGGCCGCCGCCCCGGCTGAAGTAAGTTGTTTTCGATTCAAATTGTTTGATGTTTGAGGATCAAACAAGCATATATTGTTGTAACTATGGAACTAATGAAATTTGAATTGCTTTGTTTAGTTGGTTTCGGGTTTGCAGAAACCGCAAACTCGGGTCGGAAAGGGATCGGAGTTGCAGGCGCAGTTGAATGTGGTTCAGGAGGATTTGAAGAAAGCAAAGGAGCAAATAGAATTGATCGAGAAAGAGAAGGTGCAAGCGATCGATGAACTGAAAGAAGCGCAGAAAGCTGCCGAAGAAGCGAATGAAAAGCTTAGGGAGGCTGTTGTGGCGCAAAAGAGAGCCGAAGAGAGCTCTGAGATCGAGAAGTTCCGTGCCATTGAGTTGGAGCAGGCGGGGATCGAGGCTGCCCGTAAGAAAGATGAAGAATGGGAGAAAGAAATCGAGTCTGTGCGGAACCAGCATGCTTTGGATGTGGCTGCGCTTCTCTCGAACACCGAGGAGCTTCAAAGGGTGAAGCAGGAACTTGCTGCGACTTGTGATGCGAAGAACCGAGCGTTGAGCCATGCCGATGATGCAACCAAGATTGCTGAAATGCATGCCGAGAAGGTGGAGATTCTTTCGGCTGAATTGGTTCGGTTGAAGTCCTTGCTTGATTCGAAGCATGAAACCGAGGCTAATGAAAACAATGAAATGGTATTGAAGCTTAAGGCCGAGATAGAATCGTTGAAACGAGAACTCGAGAAAGCAAAGATCTACAAGGAGAAGTTGATGGAAAAGGAAGCTATCGTTGAACAACTTAATGTTGAGTTAGAAGCTGCGAGAATGGCTGAATCTTATGCGCGCAATGTATTAGAGGAATGCAAAAATAGGGTTGAAGAATTAGAAATGCAGATTGAGGAAACGAAGAAGTTGGAACGATCGGCATCGGAATCTCTGGAATCGGTTATGAAGCAACTAGAGGACAACAATGATGCACTGCATGATGCTGAATCTGAAATTGCTGCTCTTAAAGAGAAGGTTGGATTATTGGAAATGACGATCAATAGACAAAGAGGCGATCTTGAGGAATCTGAACGTCGCATTCATAAGGCAAAGGAAGAAACTGCAGACGCAGAGAAATTGGTCGACTCTCTAAAGTCCGAGTTAGAAACTATGAAGGAAGAAAAGATCCAAGCTCTAGATAACGAGAAGCTTGCAGCTTCCAGCGTTCAAGTTCTTTTGGAAGAGAAGAACAAACTCATTAATGAGTTGGAAAATTCTCGGGATGAGGAAGAGAAGAGCAAGAAAGCAATGGAAAGCTTAGCTTCCGCATTACATGAAGTTTCTGCAGAAGCTAGGGAAGCTAAGGAGAAGCTGTTATCGACTGCAGCCGAGCATGAACATTACGAGGCGCAGTTAGAGGATCTAAGATTGGTCTTGAAAGCAAAAAACGATAAGTACGAAACCATGCTTGATGATGCAAAGAATGAGATCGATCTTCTTACAAATACCATTGAACAGTCCAAGAACGAATACCAGAATTTGAAAATCGAATGGGAACAGAAAGAAATGCATTTAGTAGATTGCGTAAAAAAATCAGAAGAAGAAAGCTCTTCTCTCGAAAAAGAAGTTAATAGGCTGGTGAATTTGTTGAAACAATCCGAGGAAGAAGCTTCGGCATCTAAGGAAGAAGAAGCTCAGTTGAAAGAGAGCCTAAAGGAAGTCGAATCCGAGGTGATTTATTTGCAAGAAGCTCTAAAGGAGGTCAAAACCGAGAGCATGAAATTGAAGGAGAGTTTGTTGGACAAAGAAACGGAATTGCAGAGTGTCACTCAAGAAAACGAGGAACTCCGAGCTAAGGAAGCTGCTTCTCTTAAGAAAATTGAGCAGTTGTCGAAGTTGTTAGAAGAAGCTACAATCGAAAAGCAAAATGAGGAGAACGGCGAGTTATCGGACAGTGAGAAGGACTACGATTTGCTGCCTAAGGTAGTTGAATTCTCTGAAGAGAATGGACATGGAAGTGAAGAAAAGCCTAAGCTAGAGCTGTCATTGGAACAACCTGATGAGCCGAAAAAAGAATCCCCGGACCTAAACGATGACTCAAAAGGTGAGCCTCTTCAAGCAGAGGGTGCCAAAGAGGAGAACGTGAATGGAAAAGCGAACAGCAACGAAACGAAAGGCAAAGAGGATGAATCAGTTGAAGTTGAATTCAAAATGTGGGAAAGCTGCAAAATCGAAAAGAAAGAATTTTCACCCGAAATGGAAACCGAGCAAGAATCCTTCGACGAGGAAGTAGAGTCAAAGCTGGGGAACACCGAAGCTGAAGGCTTTGATCAAATAAACGGTTCTACGGAAAATGCTGACGACGGCAAAATCTCCCCATCAAAGCAGCAGCAGCAACAACAACAACAAAAAAAGAAGAAGCCTCTACTCCGTAAATTCGGGAGCCTACTGAAGAAGAAAGGAAGTAACAACCCGAAGTAGATAACGAAAAACCCGAAACCCGTAATGGCATGACTTTTAGCCTTACCAGCAAGCAGGTATAGCAGATAATGTCTTGCAAGCTGAATGTGTTTTGCTTCACTTATTTTGTTTGTTTTTTCTTTTAAAAATGTCCTCAAATAGAATTTAAAATTGAAGAGGGTTGTATTCATGTTTAGTTTCTTCTTCTTATTTTTTTTTAATTTGATTCTCCATATTGGATAGTATCTTGTATGTGATGGAGATAATTCTTTTTTTTTTTTTTTTTTAAATTTTCTTGTACTTCATTTTTAAAATTCATGAAATTGTGTGTTGACTTAAAAAGTTGTGAACTTTGTATTTCAATGTGCTTTCTTTATGTTTTGCAAGGAATCCAAAGTGTTATGCATTCATTATTGCTTCAAGTTTTTAACTTTAATTCGGGTTCTTCGATGGAAAAATTATAATTAGTTAGTAATATTAATAATTAATTTTAATTAAATTGATCTTAAAATTCGAATTAAAATATTTCATTTGATTGTATCCGATAAATTAAATATTTATTCTATTAACAAAATTATGAAAATTTCAAACATGATACTATTAGCAATTAACTTTCATCAAATCAATCTTAAAACTTGAATTAAATACAAAACAGTTAATACTATTATATTCAAATATCAAAATATATAATTTTAAAAAAATACAAATATTATATTATAAAAATATCAAACTCAGATAATAAATGATATGTAGCAACCAAATGATGTTGAAAATCAATTAAAATTGTTACATCTTCAAATAATTATTGCTTGATAAATCTCAAAATTATACATAAACTCTGATTTAATGTGCAATTATATAAATGAACTTTAATTTGGTACAGTTATACATATGAAACTCTATTTGCGGTTCAAATGTATATTTGAAACTTTAATTTTATTTAATCATACACATTTAAAAAAATAAATAAATTAAATTTTTTTATATCAGATAAAATATAATTATTTATGTATGTAATATATAAACATAAAATAATATTATACCAATAATTGTTTTAATAATTTACAAGAATTAGATCAAATCAAAATTTCATGTATAAAATTGTACAAAATCAAAATTCATGTATACAATTACACATTAAACTATAGTTTATGTATGATTTTGGGATTTATCCTCTCTTTTTTTTTTTAATGACGTTCAACAATCTTCATTATTTTTATATATTAATTTCTAAATATTGGATGCTATTTATAGAGTCAAAATTAAAATTAAATTTGTATATATCTCTAATATTAATTAAGTAATAATTAATAGATAAAAAATGGTTTTTATTTATTTTATAATTAGAAATCTATTAAAATGAAAACACAATTCTACTTTTAGATCAAAATTTTAAATAAATAATTTTAAATTAAATTATCACAATACGTGTAACTAATAAACCTAACCCAATTTCTATTTTGGGTAATTTTTAATTAATAATTATAACTACCATTCAGATTTTACGACAACCTTTCTTTAATCAATAAATTAAAATTAAAATATAATTATTTTAAAATGTAAATGTAATAATATGATGAAAAAAAATTATAATTATATATAATTTTATAGATCTCAGTATACCAAATAGTTAAGGGGTTGAAAAGCTGGTATACACGGTCACTCCAAAACACGGACGACCGCTGGTAAACGGCGCCGTTTGTACTCCAATTACACGCGCAGAAAAGGAAAAATTAAGATCCTAAAACTTCTGTTTCTCTTAAAAACACCAAATTTATCTTCAGCTCTGTCAAATTTTTTTTAATTTTTAAGTTATATATAAAAAAAGGTTGAGAATGTGGTTGGAGATCATCTGCGGAATTATCATTTACCAGTTGTTCCGGCGCTTCTTTTATGGTGGCAACGATATTTTAGACGTGGAAACCTCTGATTTTAATGCTATTTTCTCCGTCGCCAATCGGTACTTCTCTTTTCTTTTCACAATTTCAGCATTTCTTATGATTTTATGATAAAATTGTCCGAAATAAGTGTGAAACTTTCTTGATTTTGGTACAGCCTGTTGCTAAAATGAGTTTGATTGTGTAAAGATTACTGGATTGTTAAGGTTTGCTTGATTTCCTGGAAAATTGAAATCGCTCAAAGAATTTTTTTTTCGGTTTGGGAGATCAAAAATGAAAAACAGAATATTTCGGCTGTTCAATCTTTCCATTAAGTTTCCTTTGATTTTCGTTGACCATAATTAAGTCCCCATCTCCTCTATAACTGTTTCTTTTTGTGCATCATCTTTGTAGACTAGAAAAGCTTTGTGGTGGAAAAGTGTATGTGGGGCTTAACATTCCTGATGCCGACACTGGTTCTCGAAAGAGTATCGATATTGTTCTCGTTACCAAAGGGTAAGTTTTTTCTGCTTTGCGAGCTTCATTTCATTTTCTCAGCTTATGTTCTTATATATGTTTACACACATGCATATTAGTTTTATTTGGCTTGTTTAAGTTGCATACGAAGATGAAACATTTAAATAAGATTGAAAACATGTTAAATATATATATTGAGAGGGAGGACTTTATCTCTCATTGTCATCTGTGTTTTTATTGGTTGCAACTTGCAAGGATATGATTATGTAAGGACTTCTCTTTAATGCTCATTTTATTTCTTGATGCATTCGTGCAGAGAAGCAGCGGTTATTTCTGTCAAGAATGTGTCAGGGTTTGTTTCTATAAATGATGATGGTAGCTGGACTTCTGAAGGTGGCCGCAGCCACCGGAAAGAGCGTATTCCTGACCCTGTAGGTCACCATGCTCGCATGCCTGCTTCTTCAGCAACTCAATCTATATTGCTTTTGAATGTTTATCATAAGAAGGGTGTCTGTTTCCATAAAAGCTTTGCTAGATCGGTTGTATTCTTAGTGTCGGTCGTGCCGTATTAAGTGCGTAAATTTATCCATTTCTCGTTTTTCTCCATGTTCTCAAGCATCTTTCTATTGAAAAGAACATCCACAAAAGACAGGAATTACTTGATGGTCTATGGCTGTTGTGGGGGAAGAGAAAATGTCTAGTTTACAAAATCGGCTTTTAGCAATTATGAATATGCACTTGCTTTTGGTTGAAGCTCAAACAATATTGTTAAGTGGTGTTATCTCACATTTCTTAAGTATTAGGTTTCCTGTGGTCTTATATTAAAGTTGCACATTCTACTTATTGCCAATTTGCTTTGGGGTGGATGCTTAGTATGATAATTGTCAGCAGCATGTGAATGTGTGTGTTAAGTGACTCCTATGGTCTTATTATAAAGTTGGGCCTTCCACCTATTTCAAATTGTTATTAAGTTGGATACAATTGCGAAGCCTTACTTTAAATATGTTGAAAATTTTCCAACTCTAGAGAGCGGAGCAGTGAAGATGATTATAAAATATTTGTTGTTTCAGGTTGCAGAGGCTAAAAACACAGCTTCAGTCCTTGAATCGTATCTTGAACAAAGGGGAGTTACTTTACCTGAAGGATATTTTTCTTACAAAGTTATAATTCCCAATCCAAACTTCCGGTATGTATAAAATGGTTTTATTTCCTTTAAATAGTTCTTATAAGAGTATGTACTGAATAGTTTTTCAATTGCAGTGAGATTTATAGAATTTTTCCACCTGAGGTAATCACTTATGATCAATGGGTGCAATTAGAACCAGAACCCAAAGGTATGATATTCGGGTGGGTTAAGGGTGCTTTTCGTGGTGGGAAGAAGGAAATGCAGGACTCTTTCCATCAGCAACTTAACTTCATTCTCAGCACAGCCCCTATGTGGGACAGGTTTGTTATCTGACGTGCCAATAACTTTTTTTTTTTTTTTTACTTTATTTAACATTATGTTATAAATTTCTTATGCATGTTATTCCCTTTTTGTCAATAATGTTGATAATATGCCTTACTATATGGTACTGAAAATTTTTTATTTGATTTTACTTAGTTTTCTCTGCTTTTCCGCCGAATGAATTGCAATGTGTTAAGAGATTCATTAGGAAATAAAATGACACTACAGTACAAAGAAAATTGAGCTTGATAAAATTTGAGTTAAGCATTAGGGATTAAGTAATAATTAAGCTGTCCTGTCTTACCCTACCCATTGCTCCTATTCTGCATTCGTAGGAAGATAAAGTGTTTGTTATCCGAGGATACTTCGTTATTCTTTTGGTTATGTTCTCATCGTAGGCAATTTTAGTTCAAGAAATCATTATTTTCCATGATTTCTGTAGGCTGGAGCTTAAAGGAAGCAAGCATGTTCTAGGAGAATTCCTGGAATTTAAAGGGAAGCAGGAGGATACCCTGGCTTTGAGGAATATCAAGAGATCGAAAGTTGGTCACATGGCTGTCCAAAAGACTAGCATGCTTGGATTAGGTAAATCCCCATAGTTTAATTTTAAACCGCATTTTTTAGTCATATAATCTTCTTATATCTCTACTTAATTTACTTGGTGATGCAGCCCATTCAAAGCTCCAGGTAGTGTACTATCCTCGAGATTATCGAAGTGAAGGAGTTTCGGCTTCAGAATGGAGGGAAGTTGAAGTAAGATCAAGTACTGAGGTCATATTTCACCCTCAAAATTCTACTAAAGTCCGTAAATACAAGCTTTCTTCAATCTCGTCTATGTCACTAAGTGCCTAAGTCCTAAAAGATGAAGACGAGGTATGCCGACTATGGTTTATAATAAAACAGGCCGCTGATAAAAACCAGTTCTTTAAATGCATCAATATCTTTTGTTAATCTAGGGTTTCGTTTTTCTTTTGCGGTTGTTTAGTTGCTAGTTTTATAGAAAACAATTCCAACAAAAAAGGAAAGATGCATATAATCTGTTCAAAGTATAGTTGTCAAAATATCGGGAAAAAAGGGGTAATATCCTCTTATGGTTATTTGAATTGGACTAGAGCTGTCACAAAGTGGTATCAAATTGATTGATATGTGAACTGGTATGGACTGAAACTAAAAAATTAGTTGAATCGTTTTTTGATGGTTTATTTAATCACTTCTAATATTCGACTGTTGATCCAATTCTGAAAACCTAACTCCAACAATGCTGCTATCTCCATCAAATTCAGTTAAATCTTATAAAAAAAATGATTCAAATGAATCTTTGTTATATAAGGATATGTCTCTGATACAAATATGCTCTCTTTTTTTAAATGGATATGTTTGGATATAAACACTTTAATGGGAGTTGGCTCTCAGAAGGAGAATTCTTCTGGTATATCTTGAAACTTATAAGACAAAAAGGCATTATATTTCCTTTGAAGATCTCCACCTGATATATATATATATATGGCATTTGAAGTCAGTAAAACGGTACTCAACAATTGCAAAAGGTTGCAAATAAAGAGGATTACATAAACTACCTTTAAGTCTAAATGGAGCAACCTTTTCTGATGTAACCAACTTCACAAGATCTTTGCCTGAAAATCAACATAAAAAAAACTAAAAACTAAACAAATCCTTAAAGCAGGAAAAATATAAATGATCGCTTGTCGCCTTCCAAAATAACAAAAACAAGGAAGATAGGGTAATGGACTTGATTTATATTGAAAAGAATCCTGTCCATCTATCTTACCTAGACTCGGGTACAAGTACTGTATAATGTGTACATATATATATATATATATATGCCTTTTCTAGAAAATAAAATTAAGAGTCGGACCAAATTATAACATAAGAAGTCCAAGTTGATTTTAAGAATAGACCTGTCTTGGGCCGAGCAACCCACCCAACCCAGCCCAACTCGCATTACATTTCGACAAGGTTTTTGTCTCAACCCAACTTGGCTTGAATTCAGTTTAAATAATAATAAAATTACATAAAATATTAATATAAATATATTTTATTCATTTTTAACAGCAAAACAAGCTTTTGGGTGGGGTGGGCATGGCCTTAAAATTTTTTTAGAACTGACCCATGACAGATGTATAATTGAGAATATTTTCATTATTTTTACTTACCCGTAATATTCTTTACTCCTCCATCGACATTAACAAGGAAGGTCGGTACCTGGTATTGTTTCAACTACAGAAGCAATTTAGAAACATATATATTAGTACAGCTCATTACCAGTTAATAAAGATGCTAATTAATTCAACATATTATACAAAGCTTTGATTTTAAAAAGGTTATATAAGTTAAGTAACTTTTAATTTCTTTTAACCTTGGAGAGAAGGGTCTTTGCAAGATCTAATACACCAATAGAGGAAGAACCTTTAGCATAAGCAGGCACAAATTCCCCATTCTGATAGCCAGCCAAAAAGTGATAAGCAGCTTGGCCTGGAGAGAGCTTTGATATAGAAGGGATGTTTCCAGAACTGCAGGACAGCAAAAAGTTCCATTCTTTTAACATCAGATGACATTGCAAATACTGCATATGATTGTTAAAATGAACTGAACAACGTTCAGGTATTGTGTGTTACCTATCAGATGTTGCAAGGACGACAGCAGATGGTATCCTATATGGATTTATGCCACCTAGTTTTTTGGTTTGAAACAAAGGTGCAACCCCTTGAGGAGAAAGGACTACACCGGCATCTGCAGATACCAATAGATCGGAATAACTCTGAATGGCATTCTCAGGAGCAAACAAAAGAACTACAGAATCACAAGATACTAGGAGCCTGAAATTTACAACGTACAAACCTGAGTTAGATATGCACATCTATTTTGGAAATGTAGAAGTAGATAGAAAGCTTTCTACCTAGCAGATAGTAGAAGGCCTCCACGGGCAAATATAACTGGCTCAGATAAAGCAGTTAATGCTAATTTAGTTCCATTTATATCAGCAAACGCTTTACCACATAAAATAAGTGAAGATCGTTCAATATCAGCAGCTATAAATCCATTATTTCCTTGAGCTCCAAGCCCTATGATATCCTCCACAGCTGTACTGAAGAAATAAATGTTAGAAGCTGATATATAATGAATCAGTAAAACAACAGCATTAAAATTTCAAACCTTATTGATGTAGCAATGTAAACGGTTAAAGGACAAGAATCATGGGAAACAGCACGAGTAGGAGTCTCCCAAAGAATGCTTGAAAGTGACAATATGGCAGATGGACTGTCACTAATCACACGAACTTTAGCATCAGATTCCGGAGATAAACCGATAGCCCCATCATGGACAAAAATGTTTGAGACCGATGATATGTGAGTTGTGACCTGATAAAATCAAGAATAGCAGAACAAGCATTATTGTCTATCAGACTATATATTGCTATAGATATCCAAGAAGCAAGACATTAATACCTGTCATCTTAATACATCTTTTATGCTCAACAATTAAAAAAAATCAAACATAATGATTTTCTGTTTTCTCCTTGAAAAGTACTTAGATACTCCTCTGTTGTTTTAAATAAACGGTCCAGTATTACTACTCTCTCTCTCTCTCTCTCTCTCCCTATATATATATATATATATATATATATATATTATATGGACTTGTCTTCTGCATCCCTCTCTTGTCACATTTTCCACAAGCACCTTTCAGAAATTAAGCTTCAACCTACCTAGTAATGAATTTGACATTTCCCACTAGTGATATAATTGATCATGCTGGCATTGTATGCAAACAGGGAACATTTTGTAGAAAAATGTTATCATTTTTGAATAAGGAGGATCCAAATTTATTCTCTAAGATTCTAACCGTGCATATAGACAGGTGGTGTGTGAGAAAGAATGCATGCGAGTGAGCCAGAGAGTGAGCAAAGATAAGAAAAAATTTCATTCTTCTATCTAAGAGAAAGGCAAAACAAGAACAAAAATAGTAGAGCAACAAAACAAGACATGCCTGCTTCAAAAGTTTACTATATTGTGCCTTTGAAATTGTTGAATTTCCCCCAAGAGTTCCTCTAACATGAAGTGGAAGCCCTGACAAGGTTTCTGACATAAGAAATGGGAACCCCGGAATCAGAAACACGTAAACAATATAACAGGACAAAAATACCAATTCAGATAATATATATAAAGTTTTACCTGCAATGGTTGCACCTTTTGCTAGCAACTCAGAAGACTTCAAATTTTGGAAAGCTTTATCCTTCACAATCACACCTTTTCCAGCCAAACCCCAATTAAGTCCATAAGAAAATCCAGGGTTTTCCCTATTAAAAGAAGCAAAGAGCAGAATGCTAAGTGTGCAACTTCCATTAAGTGCAAACTAAAGACTGTGTCACATACTGTCACATGAATATCACACTTAGCAGCTACATGATTTTTTAACCATGTGGTGAACAAGATATGAATCAGATTCAAACACACATAAAATTCTATTACAAGCAAAAAGCATGAAACTCTTTAGAGTTCAATCAATGACTGAATAGAAACCATTACAACAGTTCGGTATTCAATGGCTATGAAGCACTGAAATGGAAACACAATATGAGTACAACATGATGGACACAACAAAACACCACCTTTTACCAAAATTAGGATACAGGTACGACAAGACACAATAATAACATAATGTTTATATATTTGGCGGACAGAGTAATGCAAATAAATGTGATTGATAGGCACATATGTCCACCAAAAGGTGGTTCTAAAATTGCATGTGCTTGGTATGTCCAAATGCCCAAAAAAGATGGCTTTTAACATCATTCAAGCAAAACTGAACTAAGGAAAACAATCCTAAGATGTTTCTAGAGGCAAAGCAAGAGAAGATATAGAAACTGAACTTATATTTGCCAATCATGATTGTTGATGGTTCTTCACCACTGCCTTTGGTGAAGAGAAGATTCACTAACACTAATACATGAAGGCTGTATCAGCCAACATCTTTCTTTTCTTTTCTTCTTCACTTCCTTGTTTATGTGTTCCTTTTCTTGATTTAATATCCAGGGTTCAAAAAATCATTTTAGTTATTAATTTATCTGTTTTTTTTTTAATCTAGTTGAGGATTTGTCATTCCTTTTTAGCTAAATTGTATTGTGGGTTTAAAATTTATTTTAAGAAATGAAAAAAAGAAAAAGTAAACCTCCAGCTGTGTCCCTGTTGTGTTAGTGTCTTGACAGCAACTTTTTTTTTTTTTTTTTTTTCTTTTGGTGTGTTCCAACATATAGGATGCATATTCGGCCATAAGGAGGCTTGTCATAACCGACGTTGGTATGAAGGGTATATGCCGTGTTGGTGATTCATACTAATCAGTAAAGATATGTGTTGTCCTCCAGATTTGACAGGCAGAAGCAGGAGGAAAAATTCAAAAGCCAGAGACACACCAAATGAAATGTCAATAAATTGATGTATATGGAAGCCTAAAGAGGAGGAGCAAGGGAACCAAATGTGACTTGATGAAATTTGTATACCGTGTTGGCCAGTCAAAATCATTCCATACCATATATATTCTTAAACAGCTTAAATCTCTATGTTTCTCAAGTAAACCTTTACCTTAGAGATTCAGCTGTTTCACCTTCCTTGTCAATAAAGGGGGCTGAAACTTTGTTCTGCAAAAACCAAAACCTAATAATACTATTAGGTCAAAATTAGTTTAGACTGAACGTAACAAAACACAGAATGTGAGACCAAAGTGTGAGACAAAGCTGAAGTTGAAACAAGGAAAAATAGTTGGTCACAGAATGTGATTCTTGGGGATTTAACAGAATGATGATGTGAAGCTCGAGAAATGCATGCAACAATGTAAATGAAAGACTTTAATACTGTTCCAAAGACAAAACAAATAAATTGCACCCAGATCAAATTAATAAGACCCATGTTACTTAGACTCTTAATTTTTCCTAAAGTATTCATGTCTGATACATATTTGACATGGGGATGGGATATAATCCTCCAAATATATGATAAACCTTCAGTAAAATTGAGCATACCCATGTCAAACACATACCCATATCCAAGAGATGGCACGATAATCGATTAACAACAACGCCAAGGCAGCTTTTGTGATATGATTATGGCTGATGAAATGTACTAACAAACAAATGAATTTGATTACTGCACTTTTTCCATTCTAAAAGGGGGGACTGGGGAAGCAGTGTAATTGAGAATTAACAACCTAGAATGAGTAGCACATATCACCAGCAACACACACACAGATTATATATACCAGAAGATTTTACTCTTACCTATGTTACTTGGACCCAGACGAATATAAGATAGAGGTACGTGTTCAACATAGTTGTGCCTAGTTTTTTCTAAGCTCTTCTATATATTTGTAGAATCATACCCCCATGGCTAAATATGTATTGGGAATAGAATATTGAACACGGGCACTTTAAATATGCTCGGGTAACAATTAGCATAGATTCCTACTGCTACACCAATTCAAAATAAGGGGTCTAAATGTTCAACAAATTTGCCCATGCTTAAGAAATTCAATGTTAGCATTATACTACATGTAAAAGCTCATTGTGATAGGTTTATACAAAGGAAGTTAACCCCAATCCCTAGCTCATAAACCTCTCTCCCGGAAATTCAAACTCAAGACATTTAAGCCGAATTTCAAGTAACAGTCCACTCCAAATGCCCTTTCAACATTTGCAAAGTTCAAATATTTTTTTTTTTTCTAGAGCCTACTCAACTGCTGCTATATGGAGTGCTCTTAGACCTATAGAGCAAATAAGGTAGCTTGGAATAGGTTAATCTGGTTTCAGTACAATGTTCCTAGGTACTATTATCTCTTGGATGGCGATTAAGGACAGAATGTCAACAAAGGATCATTTCTGGGGAATACCACAATGATGAAGTTTGCTCTTTCTGTAAGCAAGAAAATGAAACCAGAAGCCATCTTTTTTTCACTAGCGGGGTAACCAACCAAGTTTGGCAAGCAGTGTAGGAGCTTTGCCAAATTCAAAGAATGGCTTTCAATTGAGAGGAGGCCGACAACGGCAGTTTAACCACTTGAAAACCAAAGTTCTTATTACTTTCATGTTGCTAATTGCTTGGACTGCTTAGTGCTAACATCTATTTTACATGTAAACAAAGGAATCAGTTCAATTTTTTGCTTATGCAGATTAAGGAATCGGTTTCCATAGTGTTAACTTAGCTCTTTGTACAGTTTGGAACCTAAATAGTTCAATTTTTGCTAAATGATTGTAAAATATATTGTCATTGTAGCAGTTTACTTGCTTATTTCTTATATAAAGAAAAACTCATTTCAGCTCTAAGTTCATACAAATGCTAAATACTTAGCTCCAGCTAAAGAATCTAAACAAACAGTTAAAAAAAAAAAAAAGCCAACAACGAAATGCCCCAAAACTCAAACGATAAAATGAAAATATCTAAAAATTTCATGTCAAAAGAAGTTAAGCCACATCGAAAGAGCAAAAAATAAAGGAAAATAAAAGAGACTTACGCGCCGAGAAGAATTTAGGAAACGAGAGGAAGAAGAAATTTGGAGGAATCGCTTGAGAAAACAGTTCCTCATTTTCGTTTTATTAGCTGATAATGACAGAAACACCTCCGAGAAAATCAATGACTTTGGGAAAATGATAAAACCCAGAATGGTTTTTTTTTTTTTTTTGTTAAAATGTGCCTTTAGTCCCTGTACTTTTCGAAAATTAGGAATTTAGTCATTGTACTTGTATTTTCAGGATTTTAGTCCCTCTCTAGTCCCTGAATTTTGTAATATGAAAAATAGAGGGACTAAATTCCCAGAAATACAAGTAAAGGGACTAAATTCCTAAGTTTTGAAAAGTACAAGGATTATAGGCATATTTTAACCTCTCTTTTTTGTAATTACACCTTGTCAGTTAAACATATCTAAAAATAATAATTTTTAAGTTCTGCCAGCGAGCTCCAAGCAATGATTTAACAATTAGTACGGTAGATCAATACCCATTGACCAGTAGAAGAACAAATTTTAGATCCAAGTCGATCTGAATATTAGTGTCAGAGATTAAAGAAAAAAGTTATTTTATGAAAAAAAATTGAACCGTAGAAGAGAAAGGGAAATAGAGCTTTCGATTGGTGTAGGAAGTGCGAGCAAAAAAACCCATATAGTATCGATTTTAACAGTTTAGTGACTTAAATGAAGACTTTTGAATGGTTCATAAACCAAATTGTAATTTTTTTAGTTAAGTGACAAAATGAAAACTTACTCATAGTTTAGTGACAAATGATGGAATTTACCCTAGAATTTTTTAAACAAAAAGTTACCATTCAATAGGTTAAAACTTGTGAATTTATTCTTTGTACTTTAATTTGGTTATTTTTAATTTTTGTATTTTTTAATTTTTTAATTTTAGTTCTAATCAAATGATATTATTCATTAAAATGAGTTATTTGTTATTTTCAAATTTTGATGTGACAAACATTATCAGGTATGTATTGTTATGTAAGTTTGCTATTTTCAACTTTTACTTACAAGTCATTTGCATCAAAACTGAAATTTTAAAATTTGAAAAATATAGAGATTAAAAATGATCCAATTAGAGAATATGAGCTAAAGCTACAATTTTATGCATAGTACATTATTAATAGTGTAATTTAACCGTTAACATTGGTGTTAAAATTGAAATTTCAAAATTTTAAAAATAAAGAGACTAAAACTTGAATAATACAAGACTTAGTCATCGAGTAAAGTAATAAACCAGTTGAATTGTCGGAAGAATTTTTTTTTTTCATCTCATCCTTTATCTTCTATGTCGATAATAGTTACATAGAACATATATTATTTTGGAGGGATTCTTGATTTAACGTAATGGAGAAAGCAGGTTATTTAGGAGATGAAAGATCAACAATCTCACTATTAAACATTGAAATGACCATTGACATTGTTGGCCGATCATCTGCGCATTATTCTATGCACATCAATCCAACATGTATGCATCTCAGTATTTCCGAAAGACAACTTTGCTCATAATCAACTTCAATATCTATTAATGCCAAGATGTTATCTTCAATCCACAACTTCCATGCCTACAAAAATCACATACTAGTGTCTTGGATATGTTGTTAGTGATTACGTGAAGTTTGTAAACTTACATATCCCGGAAGGCTTAAACAATGCTCATTGTAAAAATTTGTATTTCTTCTTCCACTAATGATTTCCAGTAATAAAATACCATATCTGAAAACATCAGATTCTCTGAAAAAATAAGCTTGGGCAGGGTGGCTTTTGCCCGGTTTATAGAGTGAGCATTTTAGTTTTATCTAAAAATTCTATAGCAATTGAATTTTTATAATTTAATCCTTCAATTTTAATTCATTAACTTATCAGCTAAATTACTTCACCATTCTTTTTTATATTCTTATTTTATATTTACAGACTCGATTCCTGTTCTGGTACTACTAAAAATCGGATTGTTATACCCTCTATCTTTGTCGTTGGATAAGGTTCAATTATACTCCCAATGAGAGAATATAAGTATTGAGAGAGAAAAAAAACTAGATAAGATTCCACATTTAAACGATAAAATCCAGCGGGCTCTATCCGACCCAATCTTTTTTTTTTTTTCATCATCTGCCTTCAGTATTGGTAATGGTTACATCATTTATAGACCATTTATTATTTGGAAGGGATTCTCCATAAAATGCAGCAGTGAAAGCAGGTTGTGTTGGAGATAGAAGATCAGTGATCTCACTGTTAAGCATAGAAATCACCATCGACATCGATGGCCGATTGTTGGCGTGTTCTTGCACGCACAACAATCCAACATGTATACATCTCAGTATTTCTTGATGGCAACATTGCTTAGAAACAAGCTCAGTATCTGCTAATGCCAAAATGTTATCTTCAATCCACAACTTCCATGCCTGCAAAAACAAAAAACAAGTAAACGATTGTTTTTAACCTTTGAAAAGTTGGATCTATTAGTGATTATGTAAAGTTGTAAACTTACATATCCGAGAAGGTTAAAAAAATGTTCATTGTTATAGAAACTTGTGTTTCTTCTTCCACTAATGATTTCCAGTAATAAAACACCATAGCTAAAAACGTCAGATTTCTGCGAGAAATGTCCTCTGAATACATATTCAGGAGCCATATATCCACTGCAGATTAAGATTAATTTAACAACACTATATTTGTATGAAAAAAGGGTTCATGAAAGAGATCCCTAAGTTACTTACTATGTTCCCACTATCCTTCTTGTATTTGCTTGATTTTCGTTGCCACCAAAAATTCTAGCCATCCCAAAATCTGAAATTTTTGGATTCATTTCTTCATCTAATAAGATATTACTTGCCTTTAAATCTCTGTGTATAATTCGCAATCTCGAATCTTGGTGAAGATAAAGAAGGCCTCGACTGATTCCTTTGATGATATTAAACCTGTTTTTCCAGTCCAAGAGTTTTCGCTTTGTCGAATCTTCAAAGAAAGCAAAGAGTATTTCAGATGGGAAACTCAATGCAAGAGTAAAGAAAACAAATAAGATGTTAAAGTGATTGGGAAAGTTGAGTAATGATTTCTAACCAAAAAGAAATGCATCCAAGCTTTTGTTAGGCATGTATTCATACACCAACATCTTTTCTTCTCTTTCGATACAACATCCCAACAGTCGAACGAGATTTCGATGTTGAAGTTTAGAAATCACTAACACCTCATTGGCAAATTCTTCAAATCCCTGTCCTGAAACACTTGACAATCTCTTCACTGCTATTTCTTTCCCATCCAACAACTTTCCCTGAAAAGAAGTAGACCCTTTGAAGCCCATATTTTCACTCAAAGTCGAGTGTGACATGGGTTGGAACTCATTTTTACATAAAGCTAAAAAGCTCACCCTATAAACCGGGCCAAAGCCACCCTGCCCAAGCTTATTTGAAGGGTTGAAGTCTATTGTTGCAGTGGCAAGTTCCTCAAATTTGAAGAGTGGCAGCTGATGAAGTTTGGTCTCTTTTCCATTGTCTTCAAACATGGCAAGTTCCTCAAATTTCACATATACCCTTCTGCCTGTCCTATCTGATCATATACACACAAAATTCATAGCTCATTATATGTCAGAATTCCAGTTTTCGACCATGGAAATAGAATCAACAGTGGAAAGTACCTCTATCTTTGTTCATCCACCTCAGTAGAAAAATTAAGGAGACGACAATAATGATGGTTGTTCCTATTACCACTGTTATTATGATAGCTACGGTTATGTTCTTTTTATCTGCAAATCCAAAGAACGAAACTGTGAACAGAATTGCAGTGAAGGCAGATAACTAAATGAATACTGAAAAAAATGTTACCGAGTTCGGATCGAGGCAAGCGAATATATAGATCTATCCCTCCATAGGAGAATTCTTGTATATCGATCAAGTCTTTGCTCCACGACATACAACCGATACCGGCATCGAACGCGTAAGCGATACATGAGCAGTTGTTCAAGCATCGGTTTTTGCATTCGTTTTCGAGGTGTTCGGACCACTCCGCAAAGTCAGGCACTTTGATTCTCTCGAGCTTCAAAAACCCATATTCGTTATCGTCTGGTTCGCTGTCAGTGTTGTTTACTCGATGGCATCGCAACGGGTTGATCCTCGTACATCCATTAGTCCAATTTCCACTGTTCCATTCATCTATGTTGTTGGGTTTGAACCCTTTCATACAGCTGCAAATTGATGGTTTTTGAGAATTACAGATCCCAAATGCCCCACACTTTCCATAAAGGGCACATTCAGTTTCAGCAGGAGAGTCGTAAGTAGTCCAATTCCCTTTCTCATCATCCCAAAATCGTTGACGAGTAATTCCTTGGGGATCCAAGTAAACATATGATAAATAAGAACTGTTGAAGAAGGCTAAAGTAAGATAAAAAGTTCCTTGGTTGTCATTCACGAGACTTAGTCCATTAAGAACGAAAGAATTCATGTTTGGTATGCCGGTGAAGCTATGGCCATTCCACGGACCGCTCCGCCAATACGGTTTCGTATTGTTCCAAACGAAATTCTGAGGGATGGCTAAAGGCTGTAGACCCGAAGTAAAACTTCCAGTAGATGGATCAGAAGAGCTTTTCCATGATGTCAACTCCACTTTCTCACCGGTTCTTACATTTGTACTGAGTCTCATCATCGGCACAAACACGTTTAACGGCTCCCAGAAACTCTCCCACACGGTGTCTCCGTTAGCCTTCAAAACAAGGTTTCCAGTGTCTAAAATCTGAGCACTTATATTCACTCCTCTCGGATTTCTAACATTTGACGACCACAGAGTCTGGTTTTGACGGTCGGAAACGACGAGGTTTCCGTCGTCGGAAACCATGAAAACCCCAGAATCATCCTTCAGAGGCTTGTTTCTATTCGCTATCCAAATCACAGATTCTTCGAGAACCCCTCTATTATTGTACCATATTCCAACATAGCGATGATCGGTTGAACTAGAAAGGCTAAAGAATCCCAATCGGAAAACCCCATTGTTGGAAACTAAAGCTTGAGAATCTTTGATGGGTGTTGACGATGTAATGGTATCAAAGGCATTGCCAAAGCTTAAACAGCACAAACAATAATAGAGATGAAGAAGAAGTGACAAGTTTGAACCACTCATTATTCACAGAATTCTATGGTCTTCATGAACAAGCACCATTACTAAGCTATCCAAATAAGACGGGTCAATATAAGACAGCCAGTTGACGTATGTTGTATTGTTGACTAGCATTTTAATACATTATGATCAAGGCAAGATCCTCAAAGTTTTCAACTTTATCAGCTATTCAAATATTTTCTTTTATAGCGTTTAAAGACCGATGAGGTTTGCGTGGCTTGCCTTCCTTCATCTATAGACTTTTGAAAACCAGAAGTTGGGTTGGGGTCCTGGGGTGGTTGATGATTTTGGTTAAAATCTGTCATAGATCCTTATACTCTTCACTGATTTACAATTTAATCTCTATACTTTTATTTTTAAGATTTGTCTTCTATTTTTCAATTTTTAAAATTTAGGTCAAACTATTAACACTTTTAAATTTTTTTTATTAAATTCGTTGGCATGACATTTTGAAATAAAAAAAGGCTCATTAGAAATAACATAACAAAAAAAAAAAAACTTTGTAATAATCAAACTCATGTTCTCCTGTATTAGTAATAATGCTCATACCAATTATGAGCTAAGACTCAATCAGTAAAACTGACATATATTTAAAAAATAAGATATTACAAATTGAGAAAATGGCTCTTGAATATTAGAGATGAACCGACCCAAATTTTAGACCGGTAGTCATATCTTTGGATATGTCTAGTTCTATTGTTCAGATGTATTTTGATTTGTTAATTTGATTAGCAATTTTTAATTATTGATAACATTCGCAATTTATATATAAATGAATTTTGATAGGTTAATAATTTATTTATATATCATTGAGGACTTGATTTAATAATAAATTTGATACTTGATAATTTTGAGATATTAAGTTAGAATTTATAATAGGAAATTATGTATGGGTAAGTAGAGCGAAGTCGGAAATTTTATTTAGGAGGTTATAAAATTTTAGGAGATTAAAGTTTAAAGTTTTATGTTGAAAAGGCTGAAATTATTAAATTATGTAAATGTTTACTAATAATAATTTTAAACAATTTATTATATTTTAAATTTCAATAATTTGTATTTTAACAATAGTGTTTGAGAATTTCAAGTTGTGGCCTACTGATCGGGTGTTCACCTTCTCTAGGAATAATTTGGGTTCAAATAATCTTTGTAACAAAAATAATATTGTGACACTTGGTTATTCTCGTCAAGTCAATAAATGTATCTGACAGTCAAGTTGTAAAAAAGTTAAGTATGTTCTTAAATTTTTAATTCAAATTACTTTCTACAAAATCTAAATAATAATAATTCATTCCAAATAATTTATTTTATCCAACTATTATTTCTTTCTCCCTAATGTAGGGAAAACTATTAAATCAAATAGTAATCACAAATCATGTTATAATTTAATCTTCAATTTATTCAACTCATTTAATAATACAGACTCATAAATAGTGTATATTACCAACTTTTTTTGAATTATTATTTAACATAGCTAACAGAAGTGCCTAATTGATGCGTTATTAATACTTTAAGGACTCAATTAAAATATTTTAAAAGTATAAAGGGACTAAGTTGCCACCTTTTACACTACATGGACTAATTTGAATTGATCCCTAACAACAGGGACAAATTTGAAGTGATCATGAGAAGTAATGTAATATCCCGAATTAGGGCCTAATTGGAATAGTAGTTTCGTGACCACAACTCCGAGATAGAGATAATTATTTTGATGTTTATGATATGATTGCATGATTGTGTGAAAATTTCGTGATGAAATCTTATGCCTAAAGTGCTTAGATTGAAATTAGGGACTAAATCGAATAATTTGTAAAACTTGTATTCTAGGAGTTTTTAGTATGAAATTGTTTTGGAATATTAATGAGGAGGTCTTAAATAGAAATTTGATCAATTTCTAAGTCTATGGACAAAAATTGGACATGGATGGAATTTTTGGAAAGTTTAGTAGTAAGGGCATTTTGGTCATTTAGGGGTAAAATGAATTAAAATACAAAATTAAAAGCCAATTTTGCTCATCTTCAACTCCATGGCTGAATATAGCAAGGAGAAACCATGGCTAGGGTTTTTCAAGCTTCCAAGCTCGATTATAAGTCCGTTCTAGCCCCGTTTTTCAAGTTTTTTACGTTTTTAGAATCCCGGTAACTTGATTAAGCTTATTCTAGCAATAATTTAAGTTAGGGTTCATATTTGGAAAAATACCCATAGGTGAAATGTGTTTATTTTGATGTTTTATGATAGAATATGAAGGCTGAAATTATGTTAAACAATTTTTGCTAAGCGATTTTAAGAAAAAATGAGTAAAACGGCTTAATCGGTAAAAATTGTTATTGTTCATAACTATGTGTTAGAGTGAGAATTTGATGTTGTCATAGAAGGGAAAAATGTTCAGCATGTCATAAAACATAAGAAAATATGCTGAAGTTTAATTTACGAGCTTTGGGGCAAAAGTGTAAATATGCAAAAGTTTAGGGGCAAAACTATAATTTTGTCAAAATATGATTTTGGGTTAATTTGAATAATGTGAGCCCTAATTAGACTATATTTTAAATGATAGAGCAAGGAAAACTAAAATTCAGGCTAAAATAGGGAAAATACCAAGTTGTGGACGAAATGGTAAAAGTAGCCATTTTCACATACGAGGTAAGTTCATATGTAAATGTTGGTAACATAGTTATTATTTTAAATGTTTTTATGTTATTTAAATGATATGATAATTATTATGAAATATTATACTCGTGATAATTGTTTGATAATATGTCAAATTATGTGATATACTTGGAAAATGTGAAATACTATCGAGTATCTGTATCGGCATTCCGTAGAAGATGGTTGAGACACATGATTGGGAAAAAGGTCCCGTTGAACCTTAGGAATGGATTAGGATACAAGTGACATGTCACTGGGATATTTGGGCATCCGAACTCGTTGAGTTGAGTCCGAGTTCACTTATGGATGCGAATGTCCGAACTCGTTGAGTTGAGTCCGAGTTCGAGAGATGTAACTAGGCATCCGAGCTCGTTGAGTTGAGTCCGAGTTCACTTATGGATGCGAACGCCCGAGCTCGTTGAGTTGAGTCCGAGTTCACTTATGGGCGGGTTACATGGTAGCTTGGCTACATATGTGGCACTTATGTGCAAACTTTCCATGTATCTGAATTATATTCCGATGTGTTCAACGGGTAAAATTCTACTCAAATGGAGGAATACTCGAGATGAAAGGGGCGTATTGGTAAGTGTTGTGAAATGGATACTTTGAACAGATATGTACTTAACCCTCGAGTTGAAAACTCGATATAATAACAATATGGTAAGATGATAAATGAAAATGTGATATGAATGTCTCGGTGATGATTATGCAAATGATGTTTTATGTTTGCTTATATAGTTGTGTTACTTGCTATTTGCATGTGAACTTACTAAGCATTTGTGCTTATTCCCTCCTTTTCATTCCTTGTAGTGTTGACAAGCCAGCTCGGAAATCGAAAACGGTCGGAGGCACGCTCACACTATCCGTGTATCATCTTGGCATAATGGCTTGTATATTTCGAGCATGGCATGTATAGCATTATAGTCATTTTGTGTATATGGTCTTATGATATGGTTATTGAGTGGTATGGAAATACTTGGTAATGATTAGCCATTGGAATGGCTAATTATGATCATATTTGGTGTTATGTATGCTAAATTGCTAGCTAATCTATGGGAACCATGAAATGGGTAAAATTTACCATAAAATAGATTCAGACAGCAGTAATGACGTGAATTTGAAAAATCACTAAAAATAGTAGAAATGGAATTAAATAATGAATAAGTTATGGAATTGAAGCTTGATGAGTCTATTTTCATATGGATGGAACAAAACAGGTATATGAGTTATATTTTATGAGATGTTTAAATTTTTGTGAAATAGGACCAGAGCAATTTCTGAATCCCCTGTTCTGACTTTAGAAATTCATCATAAATTTTTCAAAGATAATTAGAAGTCATGATTTATATGTATAGATTCCTTATTGAGTCTAGTTTTATTAGAAATAAACGGCATAGTCATTGAAACTCAGTATGCAGGAGATATCTGATTCGTAATACACAGAGAGTCGAGAGCAATAAACTCAAACAGGGAGACTTTAACTAATAAACTGTACTAATTTGCTTGACTAAAAATTCTATAAAAAAATTATTAAATAGATATATGAGTCTAGTTTTAGGGAAAATTTACGGAATTAGATTTCGAGTATCGGAACTCGAGATATGAATTTTTAAGCGACTGTGATGCAGATTGCTAGCTTGACTGAAAATTTTAAAAATAAATTGTTTGAGCTGTTTAAAGTAATGAATTAAGTCTGTTAACACCTCGTGTTCGACTCCGGCGACGGTCTCGGGTACGGGGCGTTACAAGTAAGACCTACTAGATACTTTGACCTTTTTTTTTTTTTTTTTGCAGACAATAAAAGACAATAAAATCAACACACAACAAATAGTAAAAATATAAACAAGCAATTTTCTCCATTTCTTTTTATTTCTTCAGGAAACATTAACAGATGAAGGGGCACAGGGGAAGATTATAGATCAGTCATTGAATATTCTTTTGTTCTTTGGATGGTGGTATCAACTCTGCTATTTTTTTAACGTCTCGAACCACAACTACAACACTTATTAAACATACTCTAACCCGGAACACTCGATATTAGTCATTCTCTTATTTTGAGTTAATACAGGACCCCGGGTTTCGTTACCTTTAGGCCATTTCACTTTCGCCATCATCAGCTTAGCAGCCAAGGACTTGAAACCGGTCTTCATGCAACGAACAATAACTGTGACGAGCTCTCTGCAGAATACAGTTTTAAATCAGTTATTTCACTAAAAATACTTTGCAGAGCCAGATGGTGTTCGGGACACAAAAGACAATACATCGGATTGAAACACATTGCACAAAAGATAACCAATTCTTGAACACTTTCAACTTTCAAGGGACATGAAAGGTACAATGCTGGTTCAATGGCTTCATTACCTGCTGGAAAATTCTCATAAACTATTCTTTCTTCTAGCAATTGTCTCGAACTTGCAATCAAACTATTTGGTAATAAAACAGACTACGAGTGTAATTTGAACCGGACCTCATGAATAAAAGGTAAATATATTAAACTAAAAGGTTCGAGTTTAAGGTTTCATTATTACTAGATTGTCTAAAATTAAAAACATGCAGTCTCAATCATGGCAGTCATTTAATCTTTAAGCATAGTACTATTTCCAACATAAGAACCCCATAAAAATGCCACAACCATATTTCAATTGGACCACAGAAAGTTTGAAGGAAAGAAAGGTTGAAAATCAACAGAATGACTTCCTCTTAACTATTGCTTTCGTATTTCTTAAAAAAAAAAAAACATTTATGGTCTTAAAAGTTATACTTTTAGTTTTTACTGATCGTGAAAACTATAATAGGGTATGCTATGTTATGATCGGAGTCATAAACAACCTTTGGGTGCAGCCTAATAGAATGCGAAGAACAAAGAATAGCTGTCTGGTTTGAAATTCATAGATTAAGATAACAAATTCAGTCCTGGCAATACCGTACAGACTGAATCATATTTGTTACTCCTAAATGATAATGATAATTGGAACTTTAATAACGGTATTGGTACGAAAATCATCCACCGTACCGCACAAGCCATATGCTTGTTAAGCTTTGTTTTGGAAGCCTAGTGGGGACCTATTTTCACTGCACTTCCCGACAATCTGTTAGTCGAGTTGAATCTGTTTATGACCCAATTATTACAGAAAGTTGAGCATGGCCCTAAATATTTGCCTGCTCAAGTTGTAACGATCTCTTTTCTCTGGTTTATGTCCTGCCCTCTAAATAGCAATGTACTCCCCATAATAGTAGTTATACTGAAAGATGAGAAAGTAAGGGTAAAAAGCTTATATTTTTATATAGTAACCCAATTATTACAGAAAGTTGAGCATGGCCCTAAATATTTGCCTGCTCAAGTTGTAACGATCTCTTTTCTCTGGTTTATGTCCTGCCCTCTAAATAGCTATGTACTCCCCATAATAGTATTTATAATGAAAGATGAGAAAGTAAGGGTAAAAAGCTTATATTTTTTTATAGTAACCCAATTATTACAGAAAGTTGAGCATGGCCCTAAATATTTGCCTGCTCAAGTTGTAACGATCTCTTTTCTCTGTTTTATGTCCTGCCCTCTAAATAGCTATGTACTCCCCATAATAGTAGTTATAGTGAAAGATGAGAAAGTAAGGGTAAAAAGCTTATATTTTTATATAGTAACATGTAACTTAAAAGGTATATTTGAGACTTACAATGGTGAGCAAGGAGAACGTCCACCATTTACGTAATAAACGAACAAATATGAATCATAATGCTGACCATTGATCAAGTAAAATCCATGCAACCTCCGTACGCAATTGAACGACATCTTTGTGTATAAATGAATGGCTGGATTATTATAAGAAATCACATGCAAGTAGACTGCACGGCACACTGGGATGCTCGAAGCATATTTAATAACTTCTCGTATAAGTGCTGTAGCTGTTGATCAAATACCAAGCAAACTTTGGTCATAGGCTGAAGGTTTCATTTAAAAAGAAAAATGGAAAAAGGAAATGATGAAGAAGAACCGTTATTAGATGAAAATGCTCCTACCTATACCAAGATTTCTGTATGCATCTACAACTCCGAGTGTCAGAATATACACTAATGTTTGATCCACCCTTGATGAGTCATACCTGAGCAAATCCGCTATCTGCATGGTATATGTTAGTCAAAATGAATTGCATGAACCATTCAAATACTTCATTATAAACAAAAATTGAAGAAAATATTTAAGACCTGAAAACAGAACCTACATGTTGAATGACAACGATTAATTATTATACCAAATGGTTACTACTTATTCAAACATTTTAAACCCTGCTTAAGTAATAATCCAATCATCAAGCAAAGATCATTAATGCATTATATACACATAGGCACATAGGTAACACACCTCACTATCCTTTGCCAAGATGATTCTTGCGGTAACAAATCCGATAAGCTCATCACTTTGACCATCAGGTCGACTGCGATCAACAGCTGCCCATGACACAACATCACATCCATTCACGACACTTTGGAAAAACTCAGACTCATACCTGAAGAGAACAATACCCTTCCTTGAAGATGCAAGAACAAGAAATACTGTTTACCGAAGAACCTCGATAGAAAAACCAATACACTTCTTACCTGATAGGAAATACATCACTGTGGATTCGTTCTAAGGTCTCTAAATCAGATGGCTTTATAGGCCTATAGCAGATGGTAGGACGATGTTGGATTCTTGGGTTCACCATCAAGGACGTATCATTAATCCCCAAAAAATATGTGATAGATTTGAAGTTGTAAAGGAATTCCTGCTTCCATTTATGCAGCATCAGCCACGATCTCCATGCAGCACCTGAATGAAAACCAACACAAAATTCCACATTCTATTAGTTCCTTCTGATGTCGTATGAACCCGACACCAAGCTGAAAACACACAAAACCGCAACTCGTGGACATGACCAAGAAACTAAAGGTCCCTTCATTTTATAGCTATTATACCCTTCTTTACATCATTAGAAAACTTCAAAGAAAACTATGCAACAGCTTTCCAATTACAACATTATTACTTTTGGTATTCTGTTCTTTAACTGTACCAAATCATATTTTTGAAGAATTAAAAATTAAAAAAGGTTGTTTTCTTTAAAAAACAACATCAATGATTTCACTTCTTTATCACCTGCATTTTCTTTTATAAACAAATTAATAAACCAACAGCAAGTAGCAAAGAACAAACTACACCTAAAATAAAGCTTCAAAAACATACTAAGATCCACTTTCTTTTACCTATTTCCATAAGAAAACAAAGAAACCAATAACAAGGTTTAACATTTAAACCCAGCTTTCTTTCACCTCTTTCACCTAAAATAAACCCAGAATTCTACTATCCATTTGAATAATTGAATATCAATAAAGAAAGCTTTAACATTTAAATGAAGCAAAACCCAGAATTCTAAATACACTAAAAAACTAACAAAACCAATAAACCAAAGGATAAATTATTGAAAACCAAGTTGGAAATGAACCCAAATCGGCAAAATAAAAAATAAAAAAAGAATCCAAAGAACAAAGACCTTAAATGCAGAATAGCAAAATTACAAACAAAACTATTGAAAATTTTGTGGAAAAAAGGGGAAAGCTACCATACCTGGAGAATCTCAAGCTAAAACAAAGATCGAATTAGAAGGGGATCGTGGGAAATCAAAGGGTTTAAAAGAAAGGTTTTATTTGTTGATCAGTGAAGGGGGGGAAAGGAAACGGCAGAGAAACATACGACTTGAGACCAGACACGGGCTTTTGTCTTATTGGTGATGATTTGTGTTTTCTTTCTTGGGAATAAGTTGATGATTGTTGATTAATTAGAAGTGTAGTAATCAAAGTAGATGAATAGATTCTTAATCTGATTCTTAAGCTAAACAAAACTCAATGTGGAAGATAAGGCTATTTTCGGAAAAATATAAAAATTATTTATTACATTTCTAAGTGAAAACATTTCCCCAGCTATTTTTTTATTACTGGGTTAATATTATTTTAACCTTCTCAACTTGTTTAAAGTATCTAATTGGTCCTTAATTTTTTTTATTTAGTTGGTACTTTTCGTTACTCTAAGTTGATATCTCTGCATTAAAATTATTAGTTTATATTGACGTGACATTAATAGCCAATTCGATAGTTACATTAAGAATAAACTTGAACAAATAGGTGTCCGAAATCAAATGTATATGGACAAATGAGTGTCCATATTCAAATATAATGGTATACGAAATTAAAGACAATTCATATTTATTATAAACACTATTAATCTCTTCATAAGTTTTTTTTTTACTACATCATTTGTAATGGTATAAGTTTTTTCCTTTCGAAAAATATATTTGAATTTGTCACAGTTTTATTTAACATCAATGCTTGAATTTTAGTCAAAGTTTTCAAATAACGAAGAGGCAATTTCGAATCATATTTAAATAATATATATTGTTTTTATAAATTATAGGTAGATTATAAATTATCGATATAGAAAAATAATAAAATTTTAATATTCTATATTATTTTTATAAAAATAATATATTCATCCGCAATTAGACCTATTCATGATCGGGCTATCTGTCTAGACCCGAAGGTCCATTCGAAATTTGAGAGGGTTTGGAGAAAAATATCAAACTCGAAAATTGGGCTTGGACAAAAAAATAAGTCATGTTTAAAAGATGGATCGAGCTCGATTTTGAATATTCAAGGCCCGAACTCGGCCCAGCATAACCCAATTTTTAAAGTTTATAATGTTTTATGCTATTTTTTATATATAATGTAATTCATAACACATAAAAGTAAAAATTAAATCTATAGTAACATATAATACTACTATAATATAAACATTAAAAAAACTTAAAAATGACTATAAATAAAACTATAATAAAAAAATATAAAACTATTAAATATTAAATTAAATAAATAAATATTTTTAAACATAACATCACGGGACTAACATGAGTTGGGATTAACCATTTATAAATATATATTTTATTTGATTAATTTTATTTTAATTATATTTAAGATTGATTGAATTTCTAATTTATATTTTATTTAATTATTAAAAAATAAAAAATCTCAAGTATTTGGACAATTAAAAATTTTAAATAAAGACCTACCTACAAAAGTTGTAATTAATTTTATATTTTATATATATGGCTTTACAAATAGTTACGTGTTAAGTCGGTCTTTTTTTCTTTATTTTTTTTAATTTCATTTCATTTCATTTCTTCATGTAAATAATCAAATCTATAAAAAGCACCATAAAAGCCTAAAACCCTTCCTTAGCTTTTACTCTTTCAAATCTTAGCTCTTCCCATGGCAAGTTCGCTCACTCGCTGATCTTCAAATCCATATTTATTTTCTTCGAAAACCCTTTTCCTTGTTTTTTCTTATCACTAAAATCCCGCAATGGATTCTCTTCATGATTCAATATCAGCGGCGAACGCGGCGGCCACTGCCAACGGCAACACCGTGCCCCCTTTTCTCAGCAAAACCTACGATGTGGTGAATGACCCGTCGACCGACTCCGTCGTGTCGTGGAGTAGCGGTAATAACAGTTTTGTTGTCTGGAAAGTGCCGGAGTTTGCAAGGGATCTTTTGCCCAAGTATTTTAAGCACAATAACTTCTCCAGCTTTGTCAGGCAGCTCAATACATATGTGGGTATTTCTTTTTTTCCTTTTTATTCATTTCCTTTTCCTTCTTATTTGTTTTTAAATAAATATCGCGATTTTTATACATTTCGATAGTATTTGGGCGTTAGCTTTAGGTTATAGTCCTGCTTGGAATTTTAACGCAAATTTGTTGTTTGATTTTCTTCGATGTTCTGGGTCTAGTTTGTTTTGCTTTTTAAAAAATTAAAATTAAAAGAACCCATATGGATGTTGGATCATGAATGTATAGTATAGTTGTTTTATGGATTTTATTGAATGGTGATATTGGTTTTGCTGAAATTAGTGCGAATTCCCGCTGTAATATGCTGGTTATGCTGTTGAGTGACAATAAACTTGGATCTATTTAGGGCTTTACTAAATTACAATAAGTGAGTAGCTCTTTAATGGTTGTAGTTCGTGGTATTATATCTGATCATCAATGGCGTGCAAATGATTGATTGAAAAGAATTGAGATATATAAAAACGAAGAACTGAATGTTTGTGTATATGATTTGGGGTCCGGCTCAAATCTTTTCAGCCGAAAGGATTGAAGGAGCTAAGGATCTCAATTTGTCTGGCCAAATTTGAGGATTTTGAAATGAGATTTGCTGTCAATGAGATCTGCTGATGCTCCTTTGGATGTTTTGTTATTGTTTGGGTTAATGAATCCATGTAGCATGCTTTGATTTAGTGACAGACTTTTCATTTAGAGATTCAGTATGCAATCCTCTGTGCAATTTTCAGATACTAGCATCTTGCCTCGTTTCTTTATCGAGAAATATTATCTTGGATGTTTCACTTAAATTCTTATTGCAGTCCTTTGGTTTCCCCCCTTTTTGCTTCTGTATCAGCTGAAATGTCTAGTTTAGCATTCATGTGTGTTATTTGTACCAGCTTCATGTTTATAAAACAAATCCTGAATGCCATTATTAATATTTTCATCTAAAATCCTATATAAACTCTGCAGACGTATTTTACAATCTGTGACATTTTTGAGTCAGTCTCGATTCTTATTTTGCTCGTCATGTGATCTAACTACATGTGTTTGCTTAAAGAGAAAGTCAAGATGAAGTGCTTCATAACCTAAATTTTGTTCAGATTAAAAAAAAAAATAAAAAATCTTTGTGACTAACAAGTGAACAAAGGTCTGATGGTGAGAGTAGAATTTGTAGGCTGCTGCTGTGGATTGTAATTTGAAATGTTATTCATTGAGAGGGTCGACTTTAGATATTGAAGTTCCCCGACCTATTTTCTTTTTCTTGAGCTGAAGAACTCATCAAACTGTAATTGTGTTTGTTATCTGCAGGTTTAAGTATATGCATGTAATTACTAATTGATTGTGGTCAGGCATTCGGGTTCTACCAAGACAGATGATATCTGATTCAATTAGATATTAAACTTCAATCCTACTTTACTCATATGCGGGGTTTGCTAAATTCAGTTCGGTAAATATATAGAATAAATTGTGTAGTTGATTATCATAACTTTTTTCCTTTAGGGTTTTAGAAAAGTTGACCCTGACCGCTGGGAATTCGCTAATGAGGGGTTCCTACGAGGTCAGAAACATCTATTGAAAACTATCAGCAGGCGGAAACCTCCTAATGTCCAGAGTAATCAGCAACCTCAAGTTCAGAACTCATCTGTTGGAGCTTGCATTGAGGTCGGGAAGTTTGGTCTCGAAGAGGAGGTTGAAAGACTTAAGAGGGACAAGAATGTTCTCATGCAGGAACTTGTTAGGTTGAGGCAGCAGCAGCAAACAACGGATAACCAGTTGCAAACTGTTGGCCAGCGTGTACAGGTGATGGAGCAGAGGCAGCAGCAAATGATGTCTTTCCTTGCCAAGGCCATGCAAAGTCCGAGTTTCTTAGGCCAGCTTGTACAGCAGCAAAATGAAAGCAACAGGCGCATTACTGGAGCAAACAAGAAGAGGAGACTCCCCAGGCAGGATGAAGAAAATTTAGCTGGTGAAAATGGTGCCGTATCTGCTAAAGGGCAGATTGTAAAGTTCCAGCCTTCACTGAATGAGGCAGCGAAAGCGATGCTGCACCAGATAATGAAGATGAATACATCACCTAGGTTGGACCCTTCGATAAATAATTCGGGTTCATTCTTGATTGATGGTGTTCCTCCTTCCAATGCACCGGACAGCAGGAGCTCGTCCAGTCGGATTTCAGGTGTGACACTTTCAGAAGTCCAACCAGCTTCTGCGCAATCTTATCTGCAAGCGGAATCAGGTTTTCCTGACACTTGTCTGTCAGCTGCCGCTCATTTAACATCCGAGCATACTAATGTGGATCAAATTTCTCGGATAAATGAGCATAAATCTCAGAAACATGGAGTTATTCCAAATGTTTCTCAAATGCAAGGAACTATGGCTGATAGCACAGTTGGACTTAATGACAGAAGTTTGGCAGGATCTGAGAGAGGCAATGCAGATTATCTTGATCCACTATTAGATGTTTTGGATGGTACAATGCCAGTAGAAACTGATGATTTTTCTGCTGATCATGATATGGACATCTTGCTCAATGGATCTCCTGAACTTCCAGCAATTAATGACATTTTTTGGGAGAAGTTTCTTGCAACAAGCCCTCTCACCGGGGACACCGATGAAATTAGTTCAAGCTCACTTGAAAATGGTGCAAACCTGGAACAACAGCAAGCACCGGTAAGGCAAGAGAACGGATGGGATGGAATTCATCATATGAACCATCTTACCGAGCAAATGGGCCTTCTTTCATCAAATGGCCAGACCAGGTGACGTCCCACAAATCATATGCGTGAGGTAAATTTCTGAGCTTTTCACCCATTTTAATGTAGTCGTGACAAACATAATACTATCCCGAATCAGTAGATAACAAGGAAATGCTCTTTGTTTTAACATTTTGATATTTATTGCCATTTTTAATCTGCAATGAACGCAATGTTAAGAGAAGCTATCATCAGTTTTTGAGTTTTACAGTTTGGTATGGTTTTTGCAGAGGTTGATGATGATCTATGATGCAGTCAAGAAAAGCTTTTTAATTCAAAGAGAAATGGTTTGTTGTTGAAAGGGGTTATTTTTGGTGTTACTACATGTACCAATAACATAAAAGCATTGGAAATGGTTATCCAAATACATATGTATGATGTTTCTCGACTATACTTATCATCTTACAAATATGATGTCTTTTGCGCCTGTTTTACCCGTAGATGAATTCTAGGAAGAAGGATCTTTTCGTATGGCCCTCACTTGCCCGCTATTACTAGTTATTCGGGTTTATTTTTCTTGAAATACTTATTTTCGGTACATGTTTAGAAATGATCCGATTAAAAACTTGAATGGTAGGCTCATTGGCTGAATTGAGTTCATTTATATCCGAGACTAAGGTTCAATTTGTAGGTTTGTCTATGTGGTAATGTAATGTGTGCGTTTGAGTTTCAACTTATATTGTATAAAAAAAAAAACATACGTGTTGAGTACATATTTAATCCTTTCAAATGATTTCAAGTGAGATTCAAGTGTCTGGAGATTTAACCCTTTTTTTTTTTTTTTGGATATTACAATTTTACTTTGCACATATATATAACAACAAAATTATTAAGCTTTGAATGCTTTTTCTAAGATATGCACATGAATATAACATGTTCTAACAGGCATCTTAAGAAAAATTTCAAGCATGATCATATTAAAATCAATGGATATCTCTAAACATGATATCAATACAATATTCATAAATTCCATTCCAAAACATGCTTAGAAACAAAACATCAATGGAGAACTAATTTAATCATATTTTTCAATGAAGTATTGGTTTTCCCATTTTTCATTTTTGTGAGCTAAGAGCATCTAAATATTTTGGCTTCACCATTGCTACAATAGATAATTACTTGCATTTTGGTACTCAAATTGTTTTAGGTCCTTGAACTTTAAGAACTTACACTTATTTAATTTTATATTGAATTATTTTTTTATTAGACAAGTATGTAATGTATGGTCATAGAAATGACAATTTCACATTTTGCCATTTTTGATGAGTTTAGAATGAATGCTTTTTCTATCTTCAAGCTATCAAATTTCATTTTCTAACTCAAAATTTTTTTTGAAAACAGTGAAACTTTTTTTTTGGAAACCTCAAATTTATTTTCAATTTTTCATTCGAGCTTTCCAAATCAATTTTTGTTTTAAGAAGAAAATTATTTTCAACTTTATATTTTAAAATCATTTTTTTATATGAAATTCATTATCAAATTTCAATATTAATTCACTGAAAGCATTTTATAGTTCATCAAAAGAATATAAATTTAAATCATGTGAATTAAAAGACACCACTTGCTCTTCAAGAGCCATGAAACATATCACCTTTGAATTTGATAAGTGACATTCACTTGATTATTCATCTTTGATTTGCTTGCCACTAGTTCAGCTTTCCTTCTCACAAGTCTTCTTTATGTCCTCCTTCTTAACTACCTAGATTTTCCGTAGTCTATCCCATATTTATTTAAGGAAATTTTGTTGAAAATTTCTATTACAAATAGCACGAAAGAGTGTGTGTGCATAGCCTCGTAGTTGGATTGAGCGTTTATCTTGTCTTTGCACCATAATAAAATGTCTGGATAAAAAAATATATCCTTACTTTAATTGAACTGGTTTTCTCATTTAGGAGTGGAGGATATATATGAAGAAATGACATTTTTGTAAAGTTGTTGACCTTGACTCAAATGTTATCTTTTAAACTTGATATTTTTACCTTGATCGTCTCTCTCAATGGTGAAACCTTTGATGGAGAACTAGCTCTGACACTAATTATTAGGCTTGAAAATACTAAGAGGGGATGTATTGATATTTTAAAATTTTCTACAAACTTTTTTAAATGACAAGGAAAGGGATGAAAAGTTTGGACAATTCGGTTTATATTGGTTCGACCTCAATTGTCTACATTCACTACCTTGGTATAACTCAATCAAAGATTTTTCAATTTACTATACTTGAATTATTATCTTTCAAAGAAAATGTATAAGTTTTACAATTCATATCTTTTTCAGAAGGCTAAGATAGAAATTTTTCTAATTTTTATGACTTAACTAAAACCCTCTAGCTTTTTGGCTCAATTACAATCTACTTAAGGTTTTATACCTCAAAACCTTTAAAATGCTCTTTACAAAAAGAGAAGATGACCAAATTAATAATGAACTTCTATAGGTGTGTGTTTGCAAATTGAAGCTCTAAATGCAAAGATTTGAGAATTAGAAAATATATTAAAATAAATTCTAAATGAGTCTGTATAAGAGAAAATGAATAAAATAAAGAATTGAATGTTTTTCTCTTGATTTCTATGCTTGGATGTTCATCTCTTATATCTTAAAGTATTCTTGATGTATATATATAATAAGGGAAAATTTTGTGACCGTTTATAGCTATTGAAGATAGTTTCTAGTCATTAAAAGCATTATAGACAAACTTGTATCGATACAACTCACAAGATGTATGGGTAGAAATGAACTTCTATCAATAAAAGTTTGGAGCAATGCTTGGGGTACTCTCTGACTTATTTATATTTAAATAACATTAAGATAAATATAACTTAACAAGTAAATGGCTTTAAATCAGTAACAATAATAGTAATACAATAGTAAAATTATAGCAAAATAATGAGAAAATAATAAAAAATAGCAACAAAATAGCAAAAAAATAATAATTTTTTTTGTCTTTTTGTTAAGTCAAGCTCAAACTCAAATATTTTTATACTTAAATTTAATTTTTATCTATATTTTACTCAAATTCTTTTACTTTTTAAATAGATTTTCGTGCCTGCCTGACTAGTCATCATTACCAGTTTTGGCCTAACTTTGTTTCAAGAGTTGGTGCATGCTGGTGGTGATCCTATGCTAGGACAGGGGCTACCAAGTTGAAGCTGACAGTGGCTATTGCCTAACCTCTTTTTTTCTTCTAAACAAATAGTCTTGTTCAATAGCAGGAGGATTCAAAGGAAGGAAACGAGACAACAATACTATCCTACTAACTTTTCAGGCTCAATAAATTCTCACCCTGCTGGGTTGATAGTTGAATCTGGAATCACCTTAAACTACCCTAGAGTGGAAAAAGTAATTCCACTTAACTTGTAACAAGTATTTTCAAGTTATTTGTCCAAAATTGAACGTTGGTTTAAATTTTGAGAGGGTTTAGATAAAAATATTAAGTTAAAAAATAGGTTTAGATAAAAAAATTTAGATCTATTTAAAATATTAATTTAACTCGAGCTTGAACATTCAAAGTTTAAATTGATCCGCTTTTAAGTTTGTAATATTTTATATTATGTTATTATATATATATTTTAATTTATAATACATAAAAATAAAATCTATAATAATATATAATACTACTATAATATAAATATTAAAAAATTGTTAAATTTGCTAGATATAATATTTTAATAAATAAAAAATATATAAAATCATTAAATACTAATTTTAAAATAATATAAATATATATATTTAAATAAAATGAGTTTAAATTAGCTATTTATAAATTATAGGCAAGTTTAAACAAAATTTTAAATCTATATTTTGAGTCGGGCCGAACTTGGAGAAATATAAAATATGTTAATATCAACCTAGGCCGACCTAGTTCACGAACACCTCTACCTTCCAATCCTTTCGAGCCAAACCTTTTAGCAAAATGAGTTCTAGTTAGGTCAAAATAAGAAAGAGGCCGAGAGATGAGTTATTAATATATCATTCATGTGATAATTTATTTATATGTCACATTAAAAAATAAAAAAAAATAAACTTTTATTCTGAATTAAAAAAATGTAAATTTAATAACTAAAAAATATGATAAATTAAATTTAAAATTAAAATAACTTTTTTTTAAACATGAATTATTATGCCTTCAAACATAGAATAAGTACATCCTAACATCCTAATATCCTACCTTTTAATAGGAAAAGAAAATGATAGAAGACGCCAAGAAGCTGCATTTATAAAAAGTGGTACGGTGCCGTTTACTTTCTTTTTCAATTGACAAATGGAATCACGGCAATAACCTTCACATATACGCTATATTTATTATTTTACTTAACAAAAAAGCAAAAAGAAAAAGAAATTTAATAAAATAAAATAAAAAAACGTGTCTTTTTGCGTCGTATATCAAGAAAGACCGAGTCTGAAACTCCAATGAAAGGTCAAAAACTCAACTTTACAGTTTGATTTCAATTTCCGAAGGTAAATCAATTCATGGTCTCTGTTATTTTATTTTAATTTTTAATTTTTAATTTTCATTACATTTTTTTTATGTAATTTATGATTTTTTTTTCCTGATTTTGATTTTGAAGTATTTAGAATCTAGGTTTAGCTGACCCAGCAGTTGACTTAATGAACCTGATTTTTTTTTATTACAATTTTTTTCCTTATAATTGTTAGTAGTTAAGCAAGCCCTTTAACTAGTTTTCTGGTAATCTGATCCAAGTTTAAGATTTTTTTTTTAAGGTTTTAAAGGTTTGGAATTTTTTTAGTTTATGTACTCATGCAGTTGTATCTATGTTTTAAATTGCTGCTAAAATAGGAAGGGAGAAATTGATATTTGTTTTTAAACTCTTGAGTTATTTTGCTTTGAATTAGGTATTTGTTCTTTTATTTCTTTAATCAGTAACTTGTTCAATTTTTGGAGGTTTTGAAGTTAATATTTTGAAAACTGAGTTTTTTTTTCCTCTCCTGAAGATTGGGGAATTGGGGTTTTACTCATTTTTGTGTTTGAAGTATTTTAATGCTATATAAATTTTTAGATTTGAAGCAAGTTCTGCTGGAACTTCCTAGGGATGGAACATTGAAAAGAAAACCAGATATTTGATTGTTCTGATTAATGATGATTGAGGAAAATCATAGTTATTCCTGTTTGGTTTTTTCTAACATTTATGTAATTTTGAGGCTTTTGGGTGTTTATATTTACCATGGAAGATTACTAGGAAGAAATTTTATGTTAAAAGATTCTGACCCTAGGATGGATGTCATTATTTCTTTGCGTTTCTCCATTTTAATTTTTTTTTTTTTTTTTGGATGTTTTTTCAGGATATAGATTTTTTGTTTTGAAGGTTTGGTGAAAATGGACAAGAATTTGATGGACAAAGTTTCTGCCTTTGGTGAGCTCCTGAAGACGGAAGGAGCCGAGGTGGGAAGAAAGATGAGTGCTGGCATGAGCTCGGTTAGCTTTAAAGTGAAGGAGCTCTTCCAAGGCCCGAACCCTGCTGATAAGCTTGTCGATGATGCCACCTCAGAGGCCCTTGATGAGCCTGACTGGGCCTTGAATCTCGATATCTGTGACATGATCAACCATGAAAAAATTAGCAGTGTTGAACTGATTCGTGGCATAAAACGAAAGATAATGTTGAAGAACCCTAGGGTTCAATACTTGTCATTGGTGTTGCTTGAAACTTGTGTCAAGAATTGCGAGAAGGCATTTTCCGAGGTAGCAGCTGAGAGGGTTCTTGATGAGATGGTTAAGCTTATTGATGATCCACAGACTGTTGTTAATAATCGAAACAAAGCTTTGATGCTTATTGAAGCCTGGGGGGAGTCAACCAGTGAGCTCCGCTATTTGCCTGTTTATGAAGAGACTTACAAGGTAAAAACGTATATTTTCTATACCGTTTTCTACTGTTGTTGAAATAAGTTGTGAAAAACAATTATTTGGTTTTATTTACTCGTTTTCCCATGATGGTGTTTCTGATTGAAAGTCGTGGAGCTTTAGTTCTATTCATTAAATTTATACGCTTGCTGGTACAGTCTTGGAATTGTTGTTTATTTATCCTGCAAATCCTCATAAAATCATGAGATGGGGAATTTTTTGAACAATTGAATCCAAACACACGGTGCAACGTTGCTACTAAGACGAACCCGTATCTTTATCTTTTGATGACTAGTGAGATTCTGTTGAATGATCCTTTTTTCCTTTGTAGAGTTTAAAATCAAGGGGTATTCGCTTTCCTGGACGTGACAATGAGAGTTTGGCACCTATTTTTACCCCTCCTCGCTCAGTTTCCGCAGCTGAAGTCGATGCTAGTCTTGCAAATCAGTTTCAACATGACATGCAGCTTCAGCATGACACTCCTCCCCAAGCCTTTACCGCTGAACAAACTAAGGAAGCATTTGATGTAGCAAGAAATAGTATTGAGCTTCTTTCAACTGTGTTATCCTCATCACCACAACAAGATGCTCTCGAGGTATTATTGTCTTTTTATGCACTATATTGTTTCTAACTTCATAAAGAAGGAATGAAGTATTCTTCCTTATGGTGGTGCCGAGTAACATGCCTTGAAAAATTCGAGTCTTGGCTCTTATGAGTTGTTAGTGTGTTTTGTCTACCTATTCCTTTATCAACAAATGTTTTAGAACGATGTAACATGTAGTGAGCCTTTTTTTAACTCGTTGAATCTTCAGTAATTTTCGTTGATTTGTTGGCAGGATGACTTGACAACTACACTTGTCCAGCAATGTCGACAGTCCCAATCCACTATTCTAAGAATCATTGACACTGCTGGAGATAACGAGGCCTTGCTTTTTGAAGCTTTGAATGTGAACGATGAGATCCAGAAAGCTCTCTCAAAGTATGAAGAGTTGAATGAGCCATCAGCAGTTCAACGTGAGCCGGAACCTGCTATGATTCCAGTGGCTGTTGAGCCTGATGATTCTCCCCGTCATCCGAAAGAAGATGCCTTGATCCGAAAACCAGCAGGTACACGACACGGGACTCACGGTGGAAGCAACGATGACATGATGGACGATCTCGATGAAATGATTTTCGGTAAGAAAGGTGGAGGTTCATCCGGAGGGGGTCAAGATTCAAAGAAGCAACAAGGACCAAAAGATGATCTAATCACATTCTGACTGCTATTCAATACCATTCACAATTTACAACACAAGGCCCGTGCCGGGCCATTGTAAGCATAGAAAAAGACTGGAATAGGAAACTTGGGACGGGATTGCGGACTTTTTCTTTCGCATGCTACCTTTGATTGTTCCAGAACGTTATGTGTAAGTAATACATGCTTGGATTTGTTTACTTGGTTATCTTTATGGCTGTCATATTGGTGGTTTGATGGCATGACTGGCTCTTTGCTCATTGCTGCTTTATTCATGTCCTTCCATTTTATATATTTATATGGAATTATGGATATTGGGTTACACAACGAAAATAACTACATTTTGATGAGGTTTTTGGATCAAGTTTTTGATTTAATTATTTGGGTGTTGGTGTATGATTTAAGTTTGTGATCTTTAGTCTAATCTAGTCCAGTGTAGATCAAGCTTTCAACCTTAAGTAAAGACAAAGCTACAAAATTATTCTAGGGTTTAAAATAAATTATGATTTTTTGGGGGTTAAAGTATTATTTTTTCATCATATTAATTTATTATAAATTTAAAAATTTGAGGGACTAAATGAACACCAATTTGAATTGATCCATGTATTAAATTTTCATAATATATAGACAAGTATAGTAAAAATACAAATGCATGTCTAAATAATTATAGTGTAGGATTATCTAAGCTTTTAGTCTGATAATCCACAATTTATAGTTAAGTTGTTCTAAATTCAATAGTACAATTTAAATTATATCGACAGCTCGTGACAAAAACACATACATAGCATACATATTTGATGAGATTAGAGACCTTATCTCACTCGCACATGATGACACTCGAACTTAAGTACATAAATACTAAAGGCTTTCGTCTTAACCAAGAATGTCAATGCCTCGTTAACAATGCAATTATACTATTTAAATTTTATTATAAATATAAAATAAAAAATTAATTACGATTTTAGTCCTTCCATTATGCTAAAATATGAGATTCAATCCCTCTATTTTTGGGATGAACTATTTTAATTTGACATAATTTAATACTTTATTTTTATAATATTTTTAGTATATTCAAATTAATAACATGGTTAATTGTAGCAATTAAGTGATAACATTTATTGATAGAATATGATTGATGGAATTTTCATATAGTCTTAATTATGTGATTGAATAATAATAATAAATTCTATTGCATCAATTTGAGTATTCTAATAACATTATAAAAGTAGAAGATTGAAATAAAGTCGAGGGAACACAACTAAGGTTCTAGAGGGACTAAAGTTTAATTATAATTTTAGTCCTTCTACTATGTCAAAAGTTAACCTTTTAACTTTTAACTTGAAATAATTTAATCCTTCTACTTCTATATTTTTTAACAGCTCGAAATTGATAATTTTGCTAGTTTTTTTCCATGAAAGTCATGACATTTCTATTCAATTCACACAATCAAAGTCATATGAAAGCCATATTTAACCGGTAATAAATTTGCATATAAAAGGAATGCTTAATGTTCACATTATTACTTCTAGAGTTAATCGTGCCATACTATATCTTCATTTTAAATTACTCCTTAAATATTAAAATATCTTAATTACTTCCCGAACTATTCAGCTGTATCAATAAGGTCATTGTATTATTAAAATTATCAATTTAATCTTTAAATGATATGTCAAATCTTATGTGGTATAGTTTAAAATGAAAAAGCTAAAGAAAAATGTATATCGTAAAAATATTGAATTTTAAGGTTTTCGAAGCTTTTACAAAAGCTTTATTGCTTACTCAATCTTTTTTCGGTTTTACTTCAATTTTAGTTTTTACTTTTAAAAGTTATATGTAACATTTTACTTTTTTTTAAATTATTATTTATATTATGACACGTAAGATTTGACATGCCATGTAACAATTAAAATGAATGGTTTTAATAATTAAAGGAATATAACATCAATAGTTTGATTATGTAATTTGATTGTTTTGAAGTTTTTGGTTCAATTTAGAATGTGTGTCATAGTTTGGGGATATCTGATGCAATTAACACATACTTTAGTGGCAGCAATGTCATCAAGTTGGACTTAGAGGGACTAAAACCATAATTAGATTAAAAAATTATATCGATTAAAGCTCTCAGATCTCTACACTATCCTCCACTGACACGGTTCCTCTAATACACTGAAAATGAGAGCGAAGCAACTGCCGTCGTCGATCTTAACGAGATCCAAATCCCCAGTTATTCTCTTATTCGCCGTCACTATCCTCGCTCTCTCTTTCTTCTTCTTCTTCCTCTTTTCTCCCTCCTCCACCACCACCTCCGCCGCCGTCACCGTTCCCTATCGGCATCCGTCCGTACGACCCGAAACCTCGTTCGTCGCTTCCCTCGAGCACTTCCTCGCTCACAAGGCTCCCAAAATCCCCTCCTCTTCTGACGATACGGTGGGTTCCGTGATCGATCATGACGTCAGGAGGCTCGACGAGAGGAAGTTCGTCAAGGAAATGGAGTGGTTGCTTGGCGATCCGTACTACCCGATGTCCATGCCGGTTAGGGTTTACGTTTACGAAATGCCGAGCAAGTTCACCTACGATTTGCTTTGGTTGTTTCGGAATACTTTTCGAGAAACTTCTAATCTTACTTCCAATGGCAGCCCCGTTCACCGTTTAATCGAACAGGTGAGATCATTTCATTTTAATAGGAAATATATCTCTATATGATAAGTAGCGAGTTGAAGTGAATTGAAGATTCTCGATTTGGTTAACAAAGTTGACAAATTGTTTTATATATATTTTTTCAAATTGGCTTTTCTTTATTGGTGATGCAGCATTCTATTGATTATTGGCTTTGGGCGGATTTGATTGCTCCTGAATCCGAAAGGCTATTGAAGAATGTTGTGAGAGTTGTTAAGCAGGAGGAGGCGGATTTATTTTATGTGCCGTTTTTCACCACGATTAGCTTTTTCTTATTGGAGAAACAACAATGCAAGGCGTTATATAGGGTGTGAGTGCATTTCCTGGTTTTATAATATTTGTTTCTACATTTTCTTGTTACCCTGTTTTAGAATGTTTAGAATACGAGCTTGATTTCACTCCTATTCTGTTGATTACTTTTTGTGTCTACGGTAAGTGTGTGCGACTGTTTATTGCTGTGTCATGCACTTGTTGAGTTATTCGGGTTTATCAATTATTATAATTTAGGTAAATGCATTTTATGGAGTCATTCTTTTCAAAGGAGGTAGTGATTTATGTTGCACTAGCTCTTTGTGTTTGGTGAAGTGCCTGTTTCCAACACTTGTGCCCGACACATAGATACAGGGATGTGACTTTCAAGCATACTTCAAAAAAGTAGAAAAACTTGGAAAATTTGACCATACCCATGCCCAACACATACTCACACCCGAGTCCGAGTGACATCGGTAGTACTTAGTAGGGCAAGCAAATAAAATTATAATTGGGTCAATTCCTGTGCATTTCAAGTTCTAGATTGAGTTTATTTAATAATTTAGCTAGTTTCTGCTTGACTTTCTTCATTTTGCTGTCACTAAACTCAACTTTTGAGATCCAATTTGTATTAAGGTGTTGATTGGTTTGTCTTGTCTTAGTTTTGGTTTGTGTTTCATGAATTATGTTATCCTTTTTAATTCCATTTTCTCTGATTGAAAAGGTTTTGGGGCACATATATTGCACAAAACAGTGCATGGTTTCCCTTCAAGAACTTGTTTAATGTTTTATTTGAACAAATGTGTAAGTTTTAGAATTTGCCTATTCAAGGATTTTGTTTCCTTTTGGTTTCAGGAAGCCCTGAAATGGGTGACAGATCAACCTGCATGGAAACGATCTGAAGGAAGGGATCACATATTTCCCATTCATCATCCGTGGTCCTTTAAGTCAGTTCGCAGATATGTGAAAAATGCAATTTGGCTTTTACCAGACATGGACTCCACAGGGAATTGGTAAATATATGACTCTTGCAGATGAGATAGAACTTTCAACTTTACTAGTCATTTCAGCTTTTGAAAACGATATACTTCAACATTCTAGGTACAAACCGGGGCAAGTTTCACTGGAGAAAGACCTCATTCTCCCTTATGTACCAAATGTTGATTTATGTGATGCAAAATGCTTATTGGAAAGTGAATCAAAGAGAACGACACTGCTTTTCTTCCGCGGACGACTTAAAAGAAATGCTGTGAGGGTTTCAACTGTCGTATTAAAAAAGCCTTTGATTTTTTGCATTTTCACTGAATTTTCTATAATGAAAGAATGGCTCATTTTGGGCTTGTCAATAATATACATGCTTCTGCAAGAGGTTTCCAGAGTTTTGCCAACTTGTCCCCCCCCTCAATACTAGAATGGTTTAACAAGAAAGGGAAGGTGGACGGAAGAGAGGAGGAAGATGTGCCTATGTGTTTCAGAATTTTTATGAATTTGAATGGAGTGTTAAGTTATCCTTTTTAAACAGAAGAATATGCCTTCTCGGGCCTTTTCTTTGCATCCCACCTAGATATTTTAATGGTTGACTTCAAAGTAGCATTACATGTTTTCTCTCCAACATTGCCTCTACTCTCTGTCAGTCTTACATGCATGAATAATGTTTGTCATTTGATCTCTTGGCTGTGCTTATTTTGTAATTTTTCTTTCTCAGGGAGGAAAGATACGTGCTAAAATTGGTGCAGAACTAACAGGTGCCAAGGATGTAGTCATAGAGGAGGGAACTGCTGGGGAGGGAGGAAAAGCTGCTGCTCAGAAGGGGATGCGCAGGTAAGATAAGCTGATTCTTTTTCAGGGTGTTACATATCCTCCTTAATGCTGTGATTTTTCTCCTCCGTTATCAGGTCTATATTTTGTTTAAGTCCAGCTGGTGACACTCCCTCCTCTGCTAGATTGTTTGATGCTATTGTCAGTGGGTGTATACCTGTTATTATTAGTGATGAATTGGAGCTCCCTTTTGAAGGAATACTTGATTATAGGAAGGTATGCGTGTTTTTTCCTTTGCTTGAGTTGTCACTTCCTTTCCCTTGATGCATCTTGGCTACCTTGAGGGTGCTTTCTACATTTTGTTCAATGACTGCCTAAAAATAGAACTTCACTACTTTTGCTGATTAAGCTGCAATCAAAGAATAAAATGGAGTTCATATACACATAATAGCTAGTAAGTCACTTATTTTTTATTGTCTATTTTTTGTTTCTTTTCATGCAGATGGCTGTATTTATTTCTTCAACTGATGCTGTGCAACCTGGTTGGATTCTAAGATACTTAAAGAGCATTAGTTCTACTCAGATAAGAGAAATGAGGAGGAACCTTGCCGAGGTTTGTGTTTGCAAAGTTAGATGGAAAAAAAAAATTCCCCATTATCCATGCTTGTATCTAAGGATAAAGTTTTAGCAACCTGTTCTATTTTGCATAATGATCTCTTTATGTCTTAACAATGTTGCTTGTACCAGGTGAGAGGCCTTTAGGATTTTACATGCGTTAGCAAGAATTTAATTTCATTTGGTAATACTTAGCTACTCACATGACTTGTTTTCATCTAAGGGAAGGGAATTTTTTAACTTATTTTGAGAAGGTTTTATTTTTTTTTACTAGTTTTACTCATCCTTCTATTTTCAAGTTTAAATTTGTACAAACTATTCTTTTTGTTATAACAAGTTATTTTAATATTCATGTAATAATTAAGCTTTTCCTTGAGTTAATACACTAAACAACAAAACGAGGCATAAGTTTCATTAATAATTGGGTTGTACATTTTTAATTTCCTGCTTAACCTTTATCTTTTCATCCAGGAGAATAATCTGAAAGAAAGAAACTTTGGAGAATAATGTTAGCTAATACCATCTTTCATGATGCTAATTTGACTAACTCATTTGTCCAGTACTCAAGGCATTTCGTGTACTCTAATCCAGCTCAACCCTTGGGGCCTGAAGATCTAGTTTGGCGAATGGTTTGCTACTTTCTTTTCACTAAAATTTTAGCCTATATTTGTATCTTTGGTTGCCATATTTGAGAAATAATGCTGAATCTTATTGCTCCGAGTGTACAATTGTTTCTGTTGGAAAAACAAATTTAGAAGGGAAATTCTCCTTGATGGCAATAGTGGTGCCACCTCATTAGTAGTTATCTCAGTTTCATTACCACATCGTTACATAGGTCGTTGAAATTGGTTTGCTTGTACAGAGATGATCCTTTAGTTATCAGGCAGGACTGTTAATGCTTGAAATTTGAGAACAGAAATAGAATAGGATAAAAAGATAGAAAAACAATAAAAGAAGATGGGTGTAGAAACTTATTAGATGTTGGATTATGTTGCTAACAGACATGCATGGATCGTGAGAATGATGACATTGCCTATGCATGCTGCATGCTAGTTTTAGTTTTTTTTTTATGGCTATGATTCTATTGAGAGAGTAATTGTGTTTCTCATTAGAGTCATCTTCCTTGTAAAAGCTGGTGGAAATACATGAAAATGTAATGTTCAAATGATTAACAAGTTTTTGAACTTGTGATTTACCTTGCATTTTTTGTTTGCAACAGATGGCTGGTAAATTGGTGAACATCAAGCTTCATACTCGGAGATCCCAGCGCGTGGTTAAAGAATCAAGAAGTGTCTGCACTTGTGATTGCAGGCGATCCAACAGTACCCATTCCAATCCTATCAATTGATTGATCTCATTTTGTGGCTGTTGTTAGAACACCTTTTTGATTACCCAAAGTAACATTTTGGCTTTTGTTCATTGCAAATTGTTGCACGAATAGAGGGATGAATATATATACAATATAAATGCATGTGATTAAGTCATTCATTGAAATATCATAGTTGTACTTAAAAATCAATCATTTTCATATTAGTATCACTAATTATAATACAATACTAATGACTTTGAATGTCATTATTTTAACTTTTAGCTTTGCTCATAAAAATATTACTTTTTACTAGTAGTGTACTTGATAATAATCTTTCTTACGTGTCAATTTGTTATTATACTAGATAATGATACGATCACAAAAAATTTACATAAAAAGATATTTATAAAAAAAGGTAAACTACATAAATGGTGATAAACCTTCGAAAGTTTTCATTTTAGGCAATCGGGAAAAAAAGTTCGCAATTTAGACAGTCACATTTCATTGTAGAAATATTTATAATTTTTTTTTATTTTTCACATAATTTAAATAAAATAAAAATTTATCATTTTAGTCCCACTCTTTTTAATATGAATGAGGTTTAATCCTTTAATAATAAAGAGAGGTTAACCCTTGAAATTGGGGGCAACAACAGCCACCTGCTGTTTGTGTTCTTTTATTCAGCTTTTGAAGTGAAGAGTAGTAAGGGGAGGTTTGACAGTTGGATGAAACCTCAATGAGTGAAACCCCAAAAGACGAGATCAGGATAAGCAATACTGATGATGAAAGCTTGTGCGTTCTCACCTGACACTAAGTGGTAGAGAGATTAGGGGCATTGCTTAAAGTTTTAAGATAGAAGTTGTGCCTAATTTGTCAAGTTATTTGGGGGTCCTTACATTTTTCTTTGTTGGTTTGGTTTTAATTTAACCGATCTGAGAATGGAGATACCGAGTTGCTTTAGTTTCCCGTTTCGAAATATATGTTTATACCTTTAGTTTTTAAAAGAATGGAATGAAGAACTAAGGATATTGGAGTTGCCCTAGAAATGCAATTTCCAGGATCTAAGATTGTGTAAGCTGAATCGGAGCACTTACACCAAAATATCCCTTCGCTAAACATTCCCACCACCCTTAACTGAGATTGAAAGGCAGAAGCTGCAAAGCAAATAATAATAATTTTTTAGGGATTAAAACACATCATTCAACTTCCAAATGCAAAAAAAAGTTGCCTTCCACTTAGGTCCTTCAAAAGCAGAACAAAAACGATTTAGCTATAGGTTTTCCACAAACCAAACTCAAGCCGTTTTCTTTTCTTCAATTTTTAGTCTTAACCTCATTCTTTTAGGAGGATTAAACCTCGTTTATATTAGAAGATTGGGGACTAAAATGATAATTTGTTTGTTTTACTTGAATTATGTGGAAAATGCAAAATTTTAGAAATAATCCCACATCATATTTTCATTTACGATTTTAATGAGAGTGATAAAAATATCAAACTATATAATGAGAGTGTTTAAATTGCAATTTTTTTCAGTGCCTAAAATGAAAAATTTTAAAAGTTGGGTGACCTCCTGTATAGTTTACCCAATAAAAGATTATGTCTAGTGATTAATTGGAATGGTAAAGTTTTATCTTTAAACGTCTTGATGTCAGGTTTAGAATTTATTATTATTTAATTAAAAAATAAAAAGCAGCTTAATACTTTCAACAAGTTATAATTAGGTATTCACTTATTCAACCGATTTGTTGAGATTTTTGTAATCATTAAAATTTAATTAAAAAAAAAACTTTGAAAATTTCCTTTTTCATTGAAATGAAAATTTTAATTAGGTTAAAATGTACTCCAAGTCCTTATACTCTTTATGTATTTAGAATTTTTTTCATTTCAAAAAATTTAGTCCTATTTTTTAGATTTAAAAATGCGAGTCCAATTATTAAATTCGAGCTTATATATGGTATTGTTTTTTTGTTACATGATTACCAAAGAATTTTTTTTAATTTTAACAAGTGAACTTAAATTTTGAAATATGAAAAATAGAAGGACAAACTTTCTAGAAATAAAAATAAAAAGGACTAAATTTTAAATATTCAAAAACTTGGAACACATTTTAACCTCTTATCAAACACACCCAATATCACATATTAACTTCAATCATCATCTCTCGTGGGAAGGACAAAAAAGTCACATCACAAAAGATAAAATCCGTCTGAAGACAAAAAGGAATATCAAACAAACAATGATGGAAAATGTGAGTTTTGGTGTTGGTGTGAACATTTTTGAAAAAAGGAACATTTCCATTTGACAAAATGTCATCAATACCCTTTTCTCTTATCTTCTACCGAAATTCCCATAATACCCCTCAACCTAATATTAATGATCAAGGATTCTTTTTACTCGTTTTCCCCCTTTTGGTCAATAAAGAACCAACACCTAAACCCCTAAATTCAAAATTCAAATAATAACAATAAACAAATACCAAATAATAATAATAAAATGCTATTTTTTATTATTTTGGCCATAAAAGAAAGAAAAGTAACTAATAATAATAAAAAAAGAAAATTCCCACCATACTCCTAAATTTAATGAATTTGTGTTGTTTTATTTTAATTTTTTTTGAGTTTTTCTTAATTTTGATGTTGAGTAAATTAATTTATTTTAAAAAAATTAGAACAATTTAATCACGAAAATTAATTTTTTATCAATTATACAAAATTTTAATTGATATTTAAACAAATTAATTTCTCGCTGCATACACATTCTATTAATTTTGTCTTAATTCTAAAAGTTGGATACAATTTTAAAGAGTCTAAAAAATTCAAAAAAGAATATATAAAATGAACTTTGGTTTCAAGTATATATATAAATAGATAAAATGTGTAAATTTTGAAGTATAAATTTATTGTTATATTAATTAAAAATATATAAAATTAATAAAAAATTAATATTATAATTAATTGTCTTTAAATACTTTTAAAATTGATAGTATTAAATTATTTTAAAATTTTTTAAATTATATCAAAATTAAGAACCGGAAAGATTCTTTTACCTTTTCTTTCTCTCCTTTTTTGTCATAAAAGAGCAACCTCCTTTTTCTCTCTTTGTCCAAAACCAACACCTACAGCCTTGCCCATAATAATAATAATAATAATAAAAAAATAGTGATTGTATTATATAATTTAATATTATAATTTAAAATATTTAAAAGAGATTATAATTTTATATCATATAAAATTTAATGCGTTTTTATATAAATTTCATATTTTCTACCATAGTTTATCAAATGTCATATGATACTCATAATATAAATACCCAAAAAAACAGTGTAATATATAAAATTAGTAAGAGTAGGTTTGGATGGGCGGTGCATTTAGTGTAAAAATAACAGTAGTGGTGAAATTAAATATTATAGCGATATTGTAGCGTAAAATAAAAAATAAGCTAAACACACCTCACCGCATCCAATCACCCATCTAAACTCACCTTAAGAAAGATATTAACAAATCTGTTCAATACATTAGATGGTTGGATTGATCAAATCAAAAATCAATTGATATATATATTTTAATTGTTATAAAATTTTTAATAATTTATTTAAGGATACCAAACTAATTATCTGATAAAAAATTGATAATACTACCGATTCAATCACAGATTCAATTTTAAAAATCATCAAGAATTTCCATTAAATACAGATTCCTTTTTATCAGCATTAAATACAGATTGAACTGTTGATATATAAAAAAAAATTATGACAAAAGAATCCAAAATATTATTTTTAATTTATATTTAAAAAAAAATCAAAATGATGGTAGGCCGGCAATGACCAACTCATAAACTTTCATGATCCTTTCACACGTTCTCTTCCCCTTCACTTCACCACTTCCAATTTAAAAAGACCCCATTTATTAAGAAATTTTCCTTTTTTTATTACAAAAATGAATCCCAACTCATCCTTACCATGTACAAAAAAACACGCTCTTTTCTGATTTCATGCCTTAAAATAACCATATACTCGACCAGTCGTGATATCTTAGTGCTTGTAGTTTTGCTTCTCACGACTTGGTCTCTTTTTCATATTTTTTTTCTTACAAAGGTTTAACAGGCAACAGTTGGAGACCAACAACTCAAGAGAACCATAGAATATGAACAGTTTGAATTGTTCAGGGTTTTTATAAGGCTATGTCAAGCTTGGACAAAGAAAATGGGTTTTAAATAATATCCCTTTTTTTATAAAGATTTTCAAGTGCTTTCTTTTTGGAAGTTGACAGAAAGTATAAAAGGTGAGGTTTCATCATGTTGGTGTTGCTAATGCTATGTCAAAGATCTGTTCTTTGCTTTGTTTTTAGTCATGTTTTGATCTTTTTCTTCCTTTAAGGAAAATTGGGTTTTTATTTGTTTCTTTGAAGCCTTTTTGTTTGGTTGATTGGAAAATGAGAGAGAAAGAGAGGGAAATTTTGAGATTTTGGATATAGGGTATTTTTTTAGTTTTTTTTTTGTGGGGTTGAACTTGAAGGTTTAGTTTTAATTTTCAGGTATGTTTATTTGTGTTTCTTTACTTTCTCTGTGTATATTTAGTGTTATGTGAGACCTGTTTGGTTGCTAAGAAACTGTGGGAAACTAAGGAAAAAAAAAGATTTAGCCATTCCATTTGTTTGCTGATTTTGACTTAATTTGAACTTAAAGTTATATATGATTTAGTTGTTTTTACTATCAATTGTTGAAATTTGCATATTTGAGTAAAATCTTTATTAGTGCTTATAGTGATAATATGTTGAATTATGGAAATTCAGGATTTTTTTGGGATAATTCTCTGTTAGTACTAAAAGGATGGCATCGAGGTCCTTCAAAGGGAGTCGATCATCTTTATCGATTTCATCGGATGCAGCTGAGTCACATAAGCCTCCGGTGCCTCCAACTGTGACGTTTGCACGGAGAACTTCCTCGGGTCGATACGTGAGCTACTCGAGGGATGATCTCGACAGTGAGCTTGGTGGTAGTGATTTCATGAACTATACGGTGCATATACCGCCCACCCCAGACAACCAACCGATGGACCCTTCTATTTCTCAGAAGGTTGAAGAGCAATACGTGTCAAATTCACTTTTTACCGGTGGATTCAATAGTGTTACACGAGCTCATCTTATGGACAAGGTGATCGAGTCCGAAACAAACCATCCCCAGATGGCTGGTGCAAAGGGATCTTCATGTGCAATTCCTGGGTGTGATGCAAATGTGATGAGCGATGAACGCGGTCTAGATATTCTCCCTTGCGAGTGTGATTTCAAAATCTGTCGGGATTGTTACATTGATGCGGTGAAAACTGGGGGTGGAATATGCCCTGGGTGTAAGGAGCCGTATAAGAACACGGATCTCGATGAAACAGCTGTGGATAGTAATACCAGGCCACTTCCACTACCTCCTCCGAGTACAATGTCCAAAATGGAGAGGAGATTGTCTTTAATGAAGTCAACAAAGTCGGCCCTGATGAGGAGTCAAACTGGAGACTTTGATCACAATCGGTGGTTGTTTGAGACTAGAGGGACTTATGGTTATGGCAATGCTATATGGCCAAAGGATGGTAACCTAGGAAACGGAGACGATGATGAAGCTGTTGAGCCAACTGAGTTGATGAACAAACCGTGGAGGCCTCTCACTCGGAAATTAAAAATACCAGCAGCCATTCTGAGTCCATATCGGTATTGTCTCCATTTCTAGATCATCGAACATGTTATATTTCTTCACTATGTCACATCTTTGAATAATTGTATCTTTGTTGTTGGTCTTCCGTCATTACCTTAACTTTGCTTGCAATGTCATATTATGCTTGCAGGCTTTTAATATTTATACGAGTTGTTGTCCTTGGCTTGTTTTTGGCTTGGAGGGTCACCAATCCGAACAAAGATGCGATATGGCTATGGGGAATGTCTGTTGTTTGTGAAATTTGGTTTGCTTTTTCATGGCTTCTCGACCAACTGCCGAAGCTCTGTCCGATTAATCGTGCTACGGACCTTAACGTGCTGGAGGAGAAATTTGAAACACCAAGTCCTAGCAACCCTACTGGAAAGTCTGACCTTCCAGGAATCGATGTATTTGTCTCTACTGCGGATCCTGAGAAAGAACCACCTCTTGTCACTGCAAACACTATCTTGTCAATTCTAGCAGCCAACTACCCCATTGAAAAACTTGCTTGTTATGTTTCTGATGACGGAGGAGCACTTTTAACGTTCGAGGCTATGGCTGAAGCAGCGAGTTTTGCTAATGTATGGGTTCCTTTTTGTCGTAAACATGATATTGAACCGAGGAATCCGGAATCTTACTTCAATTTGAAGAGGGATCCTTACAAGAATAAAGTCAAACCAGATTTTGTTAAGGACCGACGGCGAGTTAAACGTGAATATGATGAATTCAAGGTCCGTATCAATGGTTTGCCGGACTCCATTCGCCGTAGATCCGATGCCTTTCATGCAAGGGAGGAAATCAAGGCAATGAAGCTTCAGAGACAGAACAGAGGGGATGAACCTATAGACAGTGTGAAAATCCCGAAAGCGACATGGATGGCTGATGGAACTCATTGGCCCGGGACTTGGTTGAATCCATCAACAGATCATTCTCGGGGTGACCATGCTGGTATAATACAGGTGATGTTGAAACCTCCAAGTGATGAACCACTACATGGAACTGCTGAGGATGGGCTAATTGATCTCACTGATGTTGATATTCGTCTCCCGTTGCTTGTTTATGTTTCTCGTGAGAAGCGCCCAGGCTATGATCACAACAAGAAGGCAGGTGCCATGAATGCCCTGGTTCGGGCGTCTGCAATTATGTCGAATGGTCCATTTATCCTGAACCTCGACTGTGACCACTATATCTACAACTCTCAGGCAATGAGGGAAGGCATGTGTTTCATGATGGATCGAGGAGGTGACCGCCTTTGTTATGTCCAGTTCCCTCAGAGGTTTGAGGGTATTGACCCTTCGGATCGATATGCCAATCACAATACTGTTTTCTTTGATGTGAACATGAGAGCTCTTGATGGTCTTATGGGTCCTGTCTATGTCGGAACTGGATGCCTCTTTCGAAGGATTGCGCTTTATGGCTTTGACCCGCCTCGATCAAAAGAACACCATGCTGGTTGCTGCAGTTGCTGCTTTGGTCGTAGCAGAAAGCATTCTTCAATGGCACACACCCCGGAGGAGAATCGTGCGCTGAGAATGGGTGATTCCGATGATGAAGAGATGAGCCTCTCGTTGCTTCCGAAGCGGTTCGGGAACTCAACATTTCTCATTGATTCAATTCCAGTGGCGGAGTTTCAAGGTCGTCCCCTTGCGGATCATCCAGCTGTGAAGAATGGGCGCCCACCTGGTGCTTTAACTATTCCTCGTGAACTTCTAGATGCCTCAACTGTTGCTGAGGCAATCAGTGTTATTTCGTGCTGGTACGAGGACAAGACTGAATGGGGACAGCGTGTTGGGTGGATTTATGGTTCCGTTACCGAAGATGTGGTCACTGGATATAGAATGCACAACAGAGGATGGAAATCAGTTTATTGTGTGACCAAACGTGATGCTTTCCGTGGAACCGCTCCGATCAATCTCACTGATCGACTTCACCAAGTCCTGCGTTGGGCTACTGGCTCTGTTGAGATCTTCTTTTCCCGTAACAATGCTCTCCTTGCCAGTCCACGGATGAAGTTATTGCAGAGGATTGCATATCTAAACGTCGGAATCTACCCCTTCACCTCGATTTTCCTGATTGTCTACTGCTTCCTTCCCGCACTTTCCCTTTTCTCCGGCCAGTTCATCGTGCAGACCCTCAATGTCACTTTCCTTACATACCTCCTCATCATTACGGTAACTCTTTGTTTGCTTGCCGTGCTAGAAATCAAGTGGTCTGGCATTGAGTTAGAGGAATGGTGGAGAAACGAGCAGTTTTGGTTAATTGGGGGCACAAGTGCCCATCTTGCTGCTGTGCTTCAAGGGCTATTGAAAGTGATTGCTGGGATCGAGATTTCGTTCACTTTGACATCAAAATCTGCGGGGGACGATTTGGATGATGAGTATGCTGATCTCTACATTGTCAAATGGACGTCCCTGATGATACCACCGATAACAATCATGATGGTCAACTTAATAGCGATAGCGGTCGGGTTTAGCCGAACAGTTTACAGCGTCATACCTCAGTGGAGCCGTCTGCTTGGTGGAGTTTTCTTCAGTTTTTGGGTTTTGGCTCATCTCTATCCCTTTGCTAAAGGGCTTATGGGAAGAAGAGGGCGTACACCTACCATAGTTTTTGTATGGTCGGGTCTTATTGCCATTACCATATCCCTCCTTTGGGTCGCAATAAATCCCCCGTCCGGTACTAACCAAATCGGAGGCTCATTCCAGTTCCCTTGATCCGGCATTCTTTACGCTAAGGCGAATCGGTTCAATGACATTCCTTCATTCTTTCCTTTTTCCCGTACAAGCCGATTATGCCTGTGAAAATACCAGTCATGTTCTATATATACATGTCCTTGCTGATGTTTTTATATGGATTACTCAATTGTACCTCAATTTTTTATTTTTATTTTTTGTTTATGGATAGCCATTTTTATATGCTTAAATTGTTTACTTTCGAAACTTGGATTGATTGATGAGCAAAAACCGAATTCAACTGTCGTCTTATAGTAAGAAAAACAAACTTGGATACTCTCTAGAATTGAAGAAAAAAATATTGTATATGTTGAGACTGGAATATCGTATTTGCACCATACTTTTATAAAAAAATTAAATAATAAGATAATATATTTCAAGCGCATTTAAATTCATATTCTTTTATAGTAATAATAATGTTTATGTCTATAGAGTTAAAATTCAATCGACAAAATCAACATACATTTAATTATTTTAAATTTTATTTTTTAAAATATTATGTAAGTCTTATTTTTAATTGACATGGTAAAAGAAGATTTACTCATAAACATTGATTGTAACCTTAAACCCAAATTTTAACCAAGTAGACAATAATTAAATGATTAATGTTATGATTATCTATATAATATATTTTAATTTATTTTTTAATATAAAAATATATTAAATTTACCTATTAATTTTATTTATGTAAGTAACATAAGCTATTAATTAAGAAATTACAAAGCCTTTATTTCTTTTATTTAATCAATACTCATTTTAAGTGTTTTAATATCTTAATTAATAGTTTACGTTACACACGCAGGTAAATATAATTTATAGATAAATTTATCAATTTAATTATAAAATTATTAAACTATTTTCTCATATACTAATTAAGTTATATTTGTACAAGGGTGTTTATCGATAAAAAATTAGTTATAATCAGATTTGAGCCCAAAACACCATACATGATAAATAATTAACTTTACTATTATAATTAAAGAATCAACTAAATTTTATGTGAATCTTTTAAAAAATATATCTAATATAAAAAAATTCACCCACACTGTGTGGGTGTGCCTAGAGGTGTGCATGGGCCGGGCCCACAAAAAATTTCAGGGCCGTTTTCTAGGCCCGGGCCCGGGCCCGACCCGAAATATGGGCCTAAAAATTTGTCCAAGCCCGGCCCGAAATAAAATTGTTAAGCCCGAGCCCGGCCCGGCCCGACCCATATTAAATTTTTTTAACTTATTTTATTAAATAAAAAATTTTAAAATATATTAAATAATCAAATACATTTAAAATAAATATTAAAACAAGAAACAAATAAAAAAATATATTAAAACAATACACAAATTGAAAAATATAATAAAAATTGATTATATTAAAATTAAAATTAAAATATAAATATAATTAAAAATAAAAAATATATATTTATTATATAATTCGGGCCGGGCCGGGCCCGGACCCAAAAAATTTTGCCCGAGCCCGGCCCATTTTCTAAACGGGCCTCATTTTTGTGCCCAAACCCATATTTCGGGCCTATATTTTTACCCAAACCCTCTCATATTTCGGGCGGGCCTTTGGGCCGGGCCGGGTAGCCCGGCCCATGCACACCTCTAGGTGTGCCATAAATCTAGAAATTTTGATGTTTTAAAATTTTTAATTATTATCGAAAAGATGTTTTAGAAAATGAAAAATAAATTTAGAAATTAGAGTAAAATTTTGCTATATGTATATATCAAGAATTTAAATAAATTACATTGTAGAATCAATTTGAGGAAATATAATAGCTTTGCTTTGTTCACTATTTAGATACTGCAGCTCACATAACTTTTTGTGTCAGCATGTGAAATTATCTCTTTATTTCTAAAGGTGAGCAATATCTTGCTATTGTTATTGCTGTTCCTTTATGCAGGTTTTAGAGTATTCCAAAACCTTACTCCAAATATCATCAATTATCATTAAATATTTTCTATCCCCCCTGAAAGTAAACAACTTCTATGCTAATTCTTCCTCCATTTTCTTCCTATCATTTTTATCTAAAATTTTGAAACTAGACAAAATATTTTCTCAATTTTTGTTGGTACCGTTGAAAAACGTATACCTAAACTAAGTACTTGAAATGACTAATGACTTGGCTATACCGATATATATTCTTGGCAAGAGTGATCTTTCCTAGACCACCCATTCCACATATGGAAACAGCCTTTAGTGCCATGAGTTTCCTAGTCAACGAGAAGAGAGACTAATTTCTTGATATCAACATCCAATCCAACAACATTCATTCTTATCGATGATGTGAGGATAAGGCTGCCTTGATTCTCGGCTTCGAGTTGAAGAACTTGACCCTTCTCCATTATCCCTTAACTTTATTACATCATGTCTTTAATTATTGAGCCAGTTCTTTAATTCTGACTGTGATTCGACAGAGCAAACATCCCTCTTTTAAAGAAATAAGTGATGCAATTCGAAAAACTAGCTTTCCTTTTAGGTGCAACTTAGAGTAAAAAGCTCTCGTTCACGTCTCCGGCATCATAAGCCAACTCTCTGATATCAGTAACATAGGTAGGCAGTAGGCACCACCTCATTGTCTAACTTTTCTTGCATCAGCCACTTTTAAGAAGCCTTGCATCCATTTCAGCTCCCTTTCCAAACTCTCAACTTGGTGATCAACGCCCCACTAAGAGGTTACCTGTTGAGTTAGCATGCCAATTGCTTCCAGAACAGAGGATACAGAACACAAATCCAGAGATTTTCTCTATATTTTCAACACTGATTTTTCTCATATGTACGTATTGCTTCTTCCCAGGAAAACAAATATAAAGAAGCAATTCATCAACTTTTTTAATTAATCCAAACTACAGATAATAACTTATTTTACCCTTTAATTTTATATAAAAAAAGTTATTTTCGCTTTTAATTTAATTTTTCGTCTCTCAACTCTTTGCGCTATTTATAAAATCAACCCCAGAATAAATAAAAAAGCTAACACATGATAACTTTATTTATGTCTCACAGACATGAAGTGCCAAATTGATGCCATATTAACAATTAATTAATTTTAAAATTTTAAAAAATTTAAAAAAATTATAAAAATAAATTAAAAATTATTAAAAAAATTAATATGTAGTTTACCACCTAAACTTATATGTTGTCAACAAAGTTGATATTTCTACACTAACACTGTTAATTTTGCTAATGTGGTACTGATGATTAATCCTATAATGATACGTGGTAGTCTCTCACTATAACACATGATAGATAAATTAAAAAATATAATTTTTTAGATAAATTTAAGTACCAACTAAATACTTTTAAACCAATTTAGGGGACAAACCGTAAACAAGGAATTGTATGGTAATTTAATTTTGTAATTAATAATTTAATACTTTTAAATTACATCATAACTCAAACAACAAAGTCTATGAAAAGAGATTACTCCAAAGGAAGAAAAGGGATAAGGGTTAGAACAAGCAATCTTAGCAAATCCTCAATTAAATATATCAAGCAAGTAAATATAAGATGAGCTCAATCCCAAATATTTAAAAAATAATAATAATTAATGTTTGTTTAATTTGCATAATTAGTTGGGTTAAAAATGATAATGATAATTAATAAAAAAAATGGTAATGATAAATAAATTTTGCATGATACTTTTATTTTTGTTAATTTAATTATTAGTATGTATTTAAAAATAAATAAATTGAGCCCTAAAAATTAACAAGAAAAATCATCAAGAGAAGAGAATATATATTGTTTATTATTATAGCCACTTATTCTTATCGTGGCATTCTAGAAAATAATTCAATTATAACTTAATACTAATTTTGATATGTTCCTTAAATATGATCATTTAATGATCCAAACACGGATTCTACAGAATTCTCCACATTGGCGCAATCACATTTTCCGGAGACACAAGCGCATGTAGAAGGAGGTGGGCAACCAGGAGAACCGCACTGGTTTACGCAATCTTTGCTACTCGTGCAATCTATAGACCTAGCACTCACATTATTCAAAGTACCTGCAAAATTAATAGTAAGATAATTTTAGACACCAAAAAATCTTAATTAAAAAATAAATTACTAAAAATTAAATAAGAAAAAGTGTGGATAAATAGATACAAAGAGTAGAAACGAAGAGGAGGAGCAACAAAACTATAGTCGTGGTTGATGGCTTCATTTTTTGTTTCTCCTCTAACGATAATACAAAAGCTTTCTTTTAGGTTTTATGATCCTTGAAATTGAAATCTAAGGTTTATATAGGCAAGGGTGAAGAGAAAGTTTAGGAAAGACATTAGCCAATTTATTTAGATAATGTCATTTTTCTGAATAATTTTATACTTACCAAAATGTGATTTTATTTTATATTTAATTACCCAAAATTGTACCCAATAATATTTACTTTCCAAAATTAAAAAATACGTTCAATAATTTTATACTTACCATCATAAATAAATGCCATTCCATTTTATATTTACTTACCAATTTCATTTTTCAATAATATTTACTTTCCAATTTTGATTTCATAAAATTAACATTTTGTGTTACCATAGTTGCAGGGACTTGATTATTGATTTTTTTTTTTTTTTTTTGCATAGAAGGATCCAGAGATGTTGGACTTAATTTTAGTATTTTTAGTTGTAATATATCTTTTAGTTGATTCTTGCATCAAGACAATTTAAAAGATTTGAATTTTCGTTCTTTTATATAATAATAATTTGAATGCAGATTATTTCTATAGAGAAGATGAATACTTGGTTACAATTTGGGGTTTAAATTTAGATTTCTATTAATATTTTTAAAATGTCAAAATATAAGGCTATCACGTAACATTATACTATTGGTCGTCTATGCCACATTAGCGTACTTTAATTAAATTAGTGTTACATAAAAATATAATTATAATTACATTTATTTAAAGCAGGAGTCGTGTAATTTTTTAAATCACATCAACATACCTTTATTCTAATAAAGTTGTGCACAACCACACAATCAAAGAGAATTGAGTCTCAAATATGGGATCAGTAATGAATCACAGTCACATTAAAATCAACGATAACAGTGGTAGAATTTAGAAAATAAGTCTTAAGTAGTGCAAACCCTTTTGCCATCCTAAATTTTCCTCTTCCTCCGACCACCGCAACCTCACGTTCAGTCTCTGTTATCGGATTCCTTGAAAATAGGCTTATAGAGCTGCCGTTGAACTTACCCGTAGTAAATCCAAAATCCACATACATCACACCGGTGGTTGTATTTCCACCAACCATGAGTGCAAGGCCCTGAGCATTGCCAATCACCTCAGAGTTATCCTCAGGACCTATCTTTAGAATATCATCAATGGCATATAGGGTACCAAATGGGAGTGATGAGATGTTAGCTTGGGCTACCTCCACTGCTGTTGGGTTTTTACCGCCGAGAGTTTCATGCAGAAAGAAGTGAAGATGGGTGACCTTGACCGCCTTTGTGTCATATGGTAGGCTTTGCGAGTAGTATTGGCTCTGCACTGTCACCTTGGAGAGGCAGACCATGAGAAACCAAGTCAATATCAATGTTCCTTTCATTTTGTTACTTCATTTTTTGTTAACAAATAGAAACTTTATACTGAGAAAGCAGAAGGTAGTAGTGGGTACATAATTAGCTGGCTGAAATTGGAATATTTGAATAAATACGAATTTCATCACTTTATAATTTCCATAGTCAACGTCTTGTCTACAATCCACTTGCTGTTAATTAATTTTAGATTGGAAGTTGACTTTTTTTATTTACTAAGTCAAAGTCAGAAGTAATCATTTGAAGGTAACAGCCTAGCCACATGGTTAGTTACAACAACAAAAGAAGGCATTCAGTACTGGGACAGGTTCTAACTAATCAGTCAGCTACCATATTCGCTTCTCTGAACACATGCTAGAATTTTACTGTCGAAATTGGCCGGTATTATTCTTTTATCCTTCGAATCTGAGTTATTGACGGGGCTTCCTCTGTGGCATCCTCAAGCATATCAATTGCAATCTTGCTATCACATTCAATTATTATTACTTTAGAATAGTTCCTTAGCCGAGCTATTTATAAGCCATGAAGTATTGCCCATAATTTAGCCGTAAGCACAGAACCTCTCCCAATAAATCTTCTATAACCTGCAATCCAGTTACCATAGGAATCCCGTAACACTCCACCTATCGCAGACCAGATCCCATTTACATTTGCAACACCATCAGTATTAATTATAATCCAACCATGACAGGGAGGCCTCCATTTAACCTGAAAACTTCGATTGGTCGTACTTGTGCCTTCCATTTTTATTGCATGCAGAGACTAATGGCAAAACATTCTGCCCTTCGAAGAACCTCTTCAGTGGCTGGTACTCTGCTGGAAAATAGTTTTGTTCCTATTCTTCCACAAAAACCAGCAAGCGACAGCAAACATTATACCCCAATCTACTGTCCCCGAATTCAAAGCAAACTTATTTCTCAAGTTAGCAAGCACCCATTCGGTCAATTCCATCCCAAAGAACTGATATGAGCAGCTGGAGGGAATCAAGTTTAACCAAACACCTATAGCAATCGGACAGTCACGTAAAATGTGTAAAACAGATTCCTGAGAGTCACCACAATCCACAAATGGAGCAACCTGTTTCATCGGTTAGACACCTCTTGATTTGTTAAGAGCTTTTGTCTCATAACCAACCATAGAAAATGTTTTATTCTCGGGGGTAAATCATTCTCCCAAACGATTTTTCAAGCAGAACTAGCTGAATCAGTATCTATTTGGACTAGATTTCTGTAGGCTTCCCTCACGGAGAATCTGCCTGAGACACTAGTTTTCCATAAGCATTTATTTGTACCCAACTCATCATTCGGTGGAACAGACTGAAAAGAATTCCAACGCTTCCCTATCAAAGCATGGACGCAACATGCACCAATTCCATCGACCAGCCAAAAATACATTAAGCCTGGTTTAGTTTCTGGTGTAATAGTGAATCCAAATTTTTTTTAGCAGCGTCTGAATTTAATTATAATTTTTATCGATAATAATGTAAGTTTATTATGTATTAATTTATAATTTTTTAAATTTTAAAAGAATTAAATAGATTTTTTTATTTTTAGGGGGTTAAAGTGTAATTTTACTATATTAATTTATAATTTCTTTATTAAAAAATTTTATTTTGAAGGGGTAAAATGCAATTCAATATATATATTAATTTTTAACAAAATTGACTTGACGATATTTGAGAAAAATAAAGAGAACTTTAAATTATCCTGTAACTCAAGTTTTATTGGGGTGTTTCATTGTGTTACTAAGGCTTCAGGTAGATGAATTTCATCATTGTTCCATGAATCGAGCCAGTTCAAGTGGATTAAATGAGTTCCATTTGACTAATTGACCTCTAAAGGACAATTTTGTGCTCATCCATCATGAGTTATAATTTGTGGCTCATGATATTCTCTCCCACCTATTCTTGCGACATTCTTGTCGTGTCTTAAAAATGACAATAGTTTGACTCGCCCTTCCCATCAGTTGGGATTAGAGATGTTCATGAGTCGGATCGAAATGTGTCTATACATGATATTAACATTATATAATGTGATTGCTCAAGCTGGGTCCGATCAAAATATGGGCCTAAAATTTGCCTAAGCCTATCCATATTTGTAAATGACTAACTCAAGTCCATTTTAGGTTCACCTACATTATTTTTTAAATTAATAATTTTATATATTTTTATTTATTAAAATTTTATATATAGTTCACCTTAACAATTTTATTCCTTATATACCACTGTAGTTTTAATTTTTATCTGTTATAAATTACATAAAATATAAAAATAACATAACATAAAGGGATAAATCTCAAAACTATACATGAACTATGGTTTAACATACAATTATATACCTGAAATTTTGATTTGATCTAATTCTTGTAAATTATTAATACAATTATTGATATAATATTATTTTATGTTTATATATTGCATACACAAATAATTATATTTATCCAATATAAAAATAAATTGATGTATTTATTTCTTTAAATGTGTGTGATTAAATCAAAATTAAAATTTCAAGTATACGTTTGAACCAAAATTAGAGTTTTACATGTATAGTTGCACTAAATTAAAATTTATGTATACAATTACACATTAAATCAAAGTTCATGTATAATTTTGAGATTTATCCTTAACATAAAATATTACTAACTTAAAAATGAGTCGAGCCAGGCCGAGCTTAGGCATTGAATATTCAAGCTCGAGACTGACCTAAAGCTTAAATTTTTTGCGTAAGCCCATTTTTGGACTTTCTTAGATTTTAGATAAACTTTCGAACTTGAACAAATAACTTGATTTATGAACAGGTTTATATGAAACAATATAAATAACATGGTGGGAAGGGAATATATAATAAGTCTCATATTAGTGGGCTTAATAGATATATTTCTTTGGAAGTTGTTAGATTTTATGCTGATGAATTTATTTAAATAATAAGGTTGGAGGCCAATTTAGATTTTGGGATCCTTTTTGTGAAATAAAATACAAAATTTCCATTTATTCAATTATTTTTTAAGGTAATTTCCATTTATTATAAAAATGAATATATAAATATAGTGATACCAACATAGTAAAGACCGCCACTAAATTAACAGTTCTTAGTCAAACATCTTAGAAAAAATCAATTGTAAAACAAGAAAAAAAGAAATTGGGAAAATGGTTCCAAAGTTTGCCCAATTGTTTGTCTCAACATTGCTGCTATTAACTCCATTGCTATCTCTAGCAGGTAAACCCTTTCTCAATCTTCAATTTTCAGTCCATTTTATCTTTTATTGATGTGTTAATGTTGCAGATGGTCGAGATATTGGTGTTTGCTATGGATTAAATGGAGATAATCTTCCATCTCCAAATGAAGTAATTAATCTTTACAAAAGATGTCAAATTGATAATATTAGGATCTATCAGCCGTACCCTGAAGTGCTCGAAGCATTAAGAGGATCGGGAATATCAGTGACGATCGGTCCGAGAAACGAGGACATAGCGAGCTTCGCAACGAGCCAAGATGCAGCCAATGATTGGGTTAACACTAACATCGTCCCATACGCGGACGATATTTTATTCAGATTGATCACCATAGGCAACGAAGTTATTCCAGGACCATTAGGCTCAAATGTCCCTGCTGCCATGAACAACATCCGAAATGCACTTGCCTCGGCCGGGATAACCTCGGCTAAGGTCACAACCGTACTACCTGGAACTGCCCTCGCAACCTCGTATCCTCCATCTGCTGGTGCTTTCGGAAGTGATATAACGGAGACTATGACCGGTATTGCTGCGATCCTGGCTCAACAGGATACACCCCTTTTGATCAATGTATACCCTTACTTTGCCTACTCATCGGATCCTTCTCATATTTCTGCCCAATACGCCATGTTCACTTCTACTGCGCCTGTGGTGATCGATGGAAGCTTCCAATATTTCAACCTCTTTGATGCCATGGTTGACGCTTTCAATGCTGCACTTGAAAAGATCAACTTTGGCAACGTGAAAGTCGCTGTAGCCGAGACCGGATGGCCAACAGCCGGAAATGAGCCCTACACAAGTGTGGCCAATGCTCAAACTTACAACCGTAACCTGTTGAATCATGTGACGCAGAACGGGACACCAAGAAGGCCTGACTATATAATGCCCACATTTTTCTTTGAGATGTTCAATGAAGACTTGAAGGGAAATGTAGTTGAGCAGAATTTTGGATTCTTCTACCCCAGCATGCAACCTGTCTATCCTTTTTGGTGATTTCAATATTGCTTTCAAAATTATGGTAATTTGATTTTGTATTTAATAATTTAATGCTTTTTAATTACATTATGAAAAGGGATATAAGGGTTAGAACAAGCAGTCTTTGCAGATCCACGTTTAAATAAGATAAGCTCAATCCCTAATATTAAAATAAAATTAATTAATGTTAATTTGAATTTTTTTTCGTGATATTTTTTATTGTTGTTAATTAACAAATGAAACAACAACAAAAATTGGCAAGAAAAAACAATATATATTATTTATAATTATAATAACTTATTCTTATTGTGGCATTTTAGCAAATAATTTAATTATAACTTATAATAATTTCAATATGTTCTTTAAGTATGACCATTTAATGGTCCAAATATGGATTCTACAGTAATTTCTACATGGGCGCAATCACACTTTCCAGAGACACAAGTACATGTAGCAGGAGCTGGACAACCGGGAGAACCGCACTGGTTTATGCAATCTTTACTACTCTTGCAAGTCAAAGACCTAGCATTCACATTATTTAAAGTACCTGCAAAAATATATTAAAATTCTTATAAATAGTAATTTAATTCTTAGTGATTCATGGTAAATTTAGATACCAAAAATCTCATTTTAAAAAAAATAAATTACTAAAGTTAAAATAAGAAAAAGTGTGGATAAATAGATACAAAGAGTAGAAACGAAGAGGAGGAGCAACAAAACTATAGTCGTGTTTGATGGCTTCATTTTTTGTTTCTCCTCTAACGATATTACAAAAGCTTTCTTTTAGGTTTTATGATCTTTAAAATTGAAATCCTAAGGTTTATATAGGCAATAGTGAAGAGAAAGTTTAGGAAAGAAATTAGCCATAATCTCATTTTTTTAATAATTTTATACTTATAAAAATGTGATTCTATTTTATATTTACTTACCTAAAATTCTTCCCAATAATATTTGTCGTAACCATTTTTTTGTAAAACGGTAGTCGACTTGGATTTTGAAAATGAAAACGAATGTGGGAGTCGCCACCAATCTTTTTTGATGAGGTGTGATCGGATCACCTTAAATTAATCATTTTAATAAAAGGTAAGATTTACTAAAACGATAATTTTGGGTCTACGAAAATCAGGAAATGAGTTCGGGAACCGGTTACGCACGAGGAAGGATTAGCACCCTCGATACGCCCAAATATTGGTACCTTGTTGATTAATCAGTGTCTTAGTGTCGAGAATTGAAAACTTGGAATACCTTTGAAATGCGATCCCTTTTTTATGAAACAGTTCAAGTGTTAAAGACCTTCTCGTCTCAAAGTATGAAATGTCACATCCAGTGAGTTAGGACACAACATCTTGAATTCTTTGAGAGCGAGCTTGCCTTTTATATAAAACTTACGTATTTTAATTTGTTAGAAGGGTATTCGGTTATTTAGAGTAAACGAGAAAAATCGAGTCCCAGTAAGTTAGGATACGTTTTCCCGAGTTCTCAAACACCGAATATTGCCTTTGTTTTAAAACAAATTCATATTCCGAGATGACAAAATGTGATACCCAGTAAGTTAGGGCACAACACTTCGTACCTCCGCGAATAAGTATTTTTCAAGACTCATATAGCGATTTAAAAGAGTATTTCGCTATTTAGTTTATATGAGAAAAATCAAAACCCAGTGAGTTAGGGCACGATTGTCTCGAATTACCAAACATGGAATATTACTTTTATGAAAAATTGTTATTTTTGTCGAGAAAAGGTTGATGCAACATAATTTGTAATAATAAGATAAAGGATGGATAGATGAATACAAATTTCGGTATTTGACAGGTACGACAAAATGAATATAAACATGAGTATGAACAATAGCGATAAAAGCAAAAATGAAATGAAACAAACAAAAGAAATTAGAGACGAATGATGAATAAATTAAAAGCATTTGAAAATAAAGAAAATGGTAATAAATAAATATCGTGCAAGACTAAAAATGATAATGATAATAGAGATGATAATATTAATGGTAATAATACGGGTAATAATTAAATGTTGTATGAAAATGTACGTATGTAAGCATATATATAAATAAGTAATATATAATGTGAATGAAGAATGAATAAAAAATAAGTGTCTTTAAAAAAGCAATAGGTGAAAATGTAGGAATAATAATGATATAAATAATATTATTAAAATAATGTAACAAACAAGTGAAAACGTTAAGTACAATAATATATAAAAATAATAGTACTATATGAAGAATATATATATATGTATAAAAATAGATATAACATTAATGTGGTATTAAAAATGTATATATTTTATATAATGTTAAAAGGTGCATACATAATATATATTAGGAATAATAATAATAGTAAAGATAATGCTTACATAGATATAGTAACACATAATATAGTTGTTAAAGATATATACGTGTGACATAAATATACATTAACAAAAGCAATAATATTAAAAGTTTCTAGTAATATCATATAATATGTATAATATATACGTATGAATATCAAGTAGGAATAATAATAATAGAATACCCATAGGTAAGAATAATAGAATAACAATAATAAAATATAACAGCACAAATGGTATTAAAATAAAATATAAAAAAAAAACAAAACAACAAAAAAGAAAATAAAAAATAAAAAAATAAATAAAAAATAAAAATAAAAAAAGTAAAAGAAGGATTAAACTGAATCAAGGAAGAACTTTTGGGGCGAATCAGGGTGAGAAAGAAATGAAAGGGGCTAATCGCAACACACGAGAGGACATAGGGGCTTTATGGGCGATATTCCCATGCCCAAAACGACGCAGTTCTGAATGTCTGTCCCTCAAACGGTCCCAGGTCTAAATTGAAGCAAAATCAAAATTAAGAGGCAAATTTAAGAAATGGTCAAAGACCAAATTGAAACCCGATAGAAACAAGGAGGGACTGCGCGAGCAATTATCCCAAACAGTAGAAACACGCGGATCCTTAAGTGTCGGGTCGGGTCCCTCGCGGGTCACGTGAAACGGCGTCGTTTTGGCATTAAGGAGGCCGACCAAAACGACGTCGTTTCGATCGGCTATTTAAGGCAAAATTTCTTTAAAAAATTTTCATTTCTTCATTCTGTTTTTCAAAAACATTTCTTCCTTCCCTCATTTCTCTCATCACCCGAGAAACCGACGCGAGGGCCGACCGTCACTCCAGTGTCAAAATGCTGTCGTCAGTGCTGCCCACCGTATACACGGTGGCCGGAAATCGCTTTTTAGGTAAAATTTCTTTCTCTTTTTTTTTTTTTTTTTATCTCTTTGTATATTTAAGGTGTGTTTGTTTTTTTTTGCTTATGTGATGTATTTGTGCATATGTAAATATAGAATATATTCGGTCATGAAATAGAGATCGAAGAAAAAGGAAGAAAAAGAAAGAATGGTCACCTTAGCCTTCGATTTTGACTTCTGGGCTTTCAGTATTTGATTCGATTCTTTTTTTGATGTCACTAGAGTTGCTGTTTTTAGGGACTGAATGCTCTATTTGTATACATTAAGTTGTCGAGAGTTGTTACATTGATTTGTTTTGATTCGGCTTTATATAGAGCCATTACATTTCCTATTCTTGCTTTCTGTCCCTTCTTCATTAATGTTTGCAGGTATTTGTGGCGGTGAACTCTGACAAGGGCGGTGCTGCAGCAAAGACGGTGGCTAGGCAAGTGGCGATGGGACGGCAGCAGCTGATTAGGCTAGGGTTTGCTGTTTTCCCCTTTTATTGGTGGTTTGGGCTTACTTAGGGTTTGGGTCTTTAGGGTGATTTGGGTAGGTCATGTAGTGGGCTATTTGGGTATTGGGCTAGGTTAGTTTGGGCCCGGGCAAAATGGGTTTGTACAATATTTACTTTCCAAAATTAAAAAAAATACGTTGAATAATTTTATACTTACCATCATAATGCCTTTCCATTTTATATTTACTTACCAAGTTCTTTTTTCTCAATAATAATTACTTTTCAGGTCGATTGAGTCTTTGTTCAGTTAGTATCAGTATTATTGTCAATGCAAGATGACATAAGTTCAAATGTGTTAAAACACATTATCCTCTTATTTAAGGGTTAGGGAGAGACTATGAATAATTCTTGATATTGTATCAAAAAACAAAAACTATTTAAGAAAAAAACCAAAAATTATTAAGTGTCGAAATAAGGATTGATTTTTTTGTGCATAATGATTGAGACATTTTGTTGGATTATATTAGATTACATTATTTTATTTCATAGGATTAGGATTAGCATTCAATCTCCAAAATATCAATGGCATCAAAATGCTTAATGGGTGAAGTAAAAAAAAATATATATATATAGGGGCTAAAATTAAATTGTAATTTTACAATAATAACAACGTAATTTTTCAAAAAATTAAATAAAAATTTTATTATTTTTAGGGGGCCAAAATATAATTTTATTTTTACTAATTTAAAATTTTAAAGATTTTAAAATACCTAAATAGAAATTTTTCCATTTTAGAGGGACCGGAACCCTGCCGCCCCCCATTTTGCCCTTGGGTTAATGTATCAAATGGTACCTGAGTTTATATATATATATATAATATTTGTTATTTATTTTTAGCTTCTCTTAAACAAAGTAGTATATAAGTTTAACACCATTAAATTTTAAAATTTTATCCAATCAACACTTGATAAGTGCTTTTTATTCAACATTTTTAATAAGTTAAAATTTTAATAAAATTTACACAATTTTACTACACATAATGTAGTATAATATAATATAATTTTTTTTTTAAAAAAAAAGAGAAAAGTAAGTACGAGAGAACTTAGAAAACGAAAATTCTATTTCTCTATGTTGTCCGTGGGTTGGGTCGGGTCGAGACCCAATTCCAAAAAAAATAAATTTGTATTTCTAAAATTTGATACAACACTTAATTAACGAGGTATCGATTTTGATTGAGATGTACAAGAGAGAAATAAATTCAAGTTAGGCGACGACAGTGACATAAGTCGAGACAAAAGTTTCGAGGGGCGAAACTACCCAATAGAAAGACTAGTTGTGAAATAGTCGAGGCATTGAAAAACTTCCGAGGCGAGTTAAATTAGTGTCATCTTTAGGACACAATGAGAGTGTCACAAGAATAGGTGAGAAAGAATGTCATGAGTCATGGATTAAAACTCATGATGGATGCGCACAAATTGTTCTTTAGAGGTCAATTAGTTAAATGGGACTCATTTAATCCATTTGAACTAACTTAATTTGTGGAACTATGATGAAACTCATCTACTTGAAGCCTTAATTATTTAGTAAAACACCCCAACAAAATTTGAGTTACCAGGATAATTTAAAATTCTCTCTATTTTTCTCAAATATTGCCAAGTCAAAACAAATTTTAATAAAATTGAATTGATATTGAAATTGAAACTGAAAATTTGGTTTAATTTTAAGATTAAATTAAATGTACAATTTTAAAGTAGGGATTAAACCAAGCAATTTCGAAATGCCAAATTAAATTCAACCATTTTGTATTTAGATTTTCAATCAAATTAATCTTGGCATAATTCTTCATGTTGAACATGAAGGGTGATGGACTTTGAACATTTCTCGGAAAAAAAAATATTTTTAAATAATTAATAATCAATTTTGAAATAAAAAATTCTATTTTCATTTTTTAAGTTGATTGTGAATATAAATTCGTCCAAAATTAATCAATCAAATTCAAAGCATTTATATGAATGATTTAGTTTAGAAAATAAATCTAGTTTAAATATATCATCAAGTAAAAATAAGATTAGCTCTGAAATTAAAATTTAATTAATGTTTATTTAGTTTGCATAAATTTTTTTATATAAAATTCAAAACTATCATTAACTCCTTCACAACATAAGAAGATAAGCGCGTTTTAGCGCGTTTAAATTTATATCATTCTCGGTTGAAAATGCTACCGGTGCCAATTGAGTTACGATTCACTCGATGATTTGCATAATTAACTAAATTAAATATGGTGTCGATAAATAATTTTCTGCATTATATTTTTAATTTTGTTAATTTAATTACTAATGCACTATTTTTTTTTTTAAATTTAGTTACCCATACATGCTTTCCAAAAGAAAATTGAGCAGCAAAAATTAACAAACGAATTTTTTTGTAAACAAAATTCAAAGAGAATATTTATTATATTGTTTATTATAATAATTTATTCTTATTGTGATATTATAGCAAATAATTCAATTACAACTTATACTAAATTCAATATGTTCTTTAAACATGACCATTTAATGGTCCAAATACGGATTCTACGGTAGCTTCTACATGGGCGCAATCACACTTTCCGGAGACACAAACGCATGAAGCAGGTGGTGGACAACCAGGGGAACCGCACTGATTTATGCAATCTTTGCTACTCTTGCAAGTCAAAGACCTAGCATTCACATTATTTAAAGTATCTGCAAAAATGACCATTGTTTATACTTCTTACATATATTAAAATCTATAAAAATATTGAAAATTATAAAATAAATAAGAAAAAATGTGGATAAATAAATACCAAAAGTAGAAAGGAATAGCACAAGCAACAAAACCATGGTTGTGGTTGATGGCTTCATTTTTCTTCTCCAAAAATATTGCAAAACTTTTTTTCTAAGGTTGTATGATCCTTAAAAGATGAAATTCTAAGCCTTATATAGGCATTAGCTAGGCAATAGTGGAAAGAAAGTTTAGGAAAGAAATCAGCTAACGTTATAATGATAATGTGGTTCTATTTTATATTTAGTTACCAAATTTGTTTGCCAATAATATTTACTTTCCAATTTTAAAAGAAATCTAGAATAATTTTACACTTACTATCATAAAAAATGTCATTCTATTTTATTTTTAGAGGATAAATTTTAAAATTATACATAAACTTTGATTTAATGTATAATTGTATACATGAACTTTAATTTGGTGTAATTGTTAAAGATACATGAACCAAATTCTTGTTAAATAAAAATACAAGTGGCAAGATAGGGGGATCTACGGTATAGGCTACACAAGTGAAATCCGTATAGAAGTATGCTTCATTTATTTGATGTTGATTATAATAAGGTGTTTTAACCTTACTGCACAAGTGAAAGCCTCCTCTTGTATTCATTCGAATTCGACATAGTGAATTTTATTCTCCTCTGCCCGTGATTTTTTTCCGAAAGGATTTCCACATAAAATCTATGTATTTTTTTTCTTTCTTTTCTTGCCATTATTGACATTCTATTTTTATAGTACTCATACACGTGAAACTCTAATTGTGGTTAAAATGTATACTTGAAACTTTAATTTTGATTTAATCATACACATTTAAAGAAATAAATACATCTCAAGAATGGGTTGCCTGAGACTTTGGATCAAAGAAGTGACTCTTTTCTACGGAGAGGTTTATCAAAAGTATGGCAATTTGTGACGCAGCCCAAATTTGCCCAGAGCCCAACAACCCAAATAATCCCAAACCAAACCCAATACACCCTATTCCACCCAAAAACAAATTAAACCAACAGCCCAAACAAAAAATAGCCCACCTAGCCCAAGAACTAAAACCAAACAGAAACCCTAAAGCTACCTAGGCCGGCCACGCGCATGCTACCTCCTCCCCTCGCTACCGCCGATCATCATTGCCGTACCACCTACCCTCCGACACTGCAAAACAAGAAAAGCACACAACAGAGACAAAGAAACAGAGGCAAAATCGTGATGCAGATAGAGCGAAAAACAATACAAAAAAGATAAAACAATAACAAAAAAGGGACACGTAAGACTCGGCTATAAAGCCAACAAGGAGCCGAATGTAAAGGGGGGGATATTGGATACACAAGAAAGATTGTATTTTTTTACGAACAAACAAAGAAATCAAAAAGGCAGAATAGAACCTAAAAGGTTTTTTGATCTTTCTTTTCATTTGTTTCTCTTCGTTTTCTTGTTTGTTTTTATTTATTGTTTAAATACAAATCTACTTTAAAAAGGAAATCAAAAAGAAAAGGAAAACGAGGCCTTACCTTCGCAGATACGAGCCATCAGAGACCATCTCTTCTTCGTCGAAATCAAGCTCGAGATAGGTTTTCTGGCTAAAAATCTTACCTTTTGGGGAGAGGTTTAGAGTAGGAAAATAAATGTCTCCATGGCGAGCTATCATCCATCGGTTTCAATGGTGGAAAGTAGCAATCGGATTGTCAAAGGGGAGGGGAAAGCCTCAAAATCTCTTTGTTTTGAAACCCTAATAATTGGGTCTTCTGTTTGTGGTGAAAGGGAGAGCAAGTTGCCATTCAATGGCTTTTAATTTTGGGATTAAATGAAACAATGCCGTTTGATTTATTAGGATGCGTGCCTATTATTAAAAATGGGTTAATTTAAAGCGTCTGTCTCCTCCTTTTCGCATAATGGCTCAATTGGTCGCCATTTATTTTATTTTTTTTTAAATTCGGCCTTTATAATTTACGTGTGTTTTGTTTTAGTCCGTAATGAAACGCAGTGTGTTGGGGCCTGGAATAATTCCAGTTTTAGTCCTTGTATATTTGTGCACATTATGCGCCGGTCCTTATTTTGTTGCCCGCAATTTATTATATTTATAATTTATCCTTTTATTTTAATGTGATTTCAGTTTAGGCCCTCTCCTATTTTTATTTTCTACGACTTATTCCCTTTAATTTCATTTCACTTTCGAATCAACCCTTATTTATTTATAGTTTATATTTGAAATTCCGTTTTAATTCAGATTTAGCCTTTTATATAATTTCAGTTTTTTTTAATTTTTATTTTTTTTTGTTATTCGTTTGTATTATTCTTTATTATATATATTTATTTCTTATTGTCTCATGTTTCATGTTAAAATTTATATTACTTATATCTAGACATTTTTGTTCTATCGTCATTATTACACATATATCTAAGTATGGGTTTATTTACTTGTTTACCTTTTATGTATACGTTATTTTTATTATTGTTGCTGTTATCATTTTTAAATATTCACATGATTTGTTTACTTATTTTATTATTATATACTTTCCATTTTACTTTGTTTTTAGTTTACTTTATTTTACCATTCATTTAATTATATCCTTTTTATAATTTTAAAACTTTAGATTTTATTATTATATTATTATTTTTCTTAATCTTTACATTTTTATCGTATTATTATTATTATTATTATTATTTTATTTATTAGTCTATTTATTTATTTTTTCATTTGCTTGTTATTATTATTATTTTATTTTATTTTATTATTTTTATTATTATTATTTTTAACCTTTTCTAATAACTAAAGTTCATTTACTTTCTTTTCATGTATTCTCATATTTTATTACTATCGTTATTATTTATTTACATATTTTATTTCAAAATTTTTATACATATATATATTTTTAAATTACCTTACGAACAATGTATTTAAATTTGTTTTCATAATTGTACATTAAACTCACTTATTTTATATATTGATCAATAACCTTTATATGTTATTTAACTTAGATATTATTATATGTATCATTTGTTATAAAACCTATTTTACATACTAGTTATTTTGAAAATTCTATACTATTTTATATATTACTCATTTTAAGTTTTATAGCATTCGTTTTAAACTGTTTTTAACATATATTACCTTGAACTATTTTATATATTTCTTTACCTTGTTTCATTTATTTAGTTTAGTCTTTTTATAGATTGTTTGTTGGAATTGCTTATGTTTTTATGGATCATTTATTTTCAAATTTTGATATATATCGTGTACCTTAAACTCTTTATACATATTTTATCATTATTTATTTTAGATCTTTCATATGTTATTTTAGATTGTTATATGTTTTTTTAATTAAATTATTTTACTTTAAATTATTTTGTATATTGATTATTTTAAATTGTTCTATACTACTCACTTAAAATCGCTTTTTATGACATCTTCTTTCAAACTTGTTTTTATGTATTATTTATTTGAAATAGTCTCATCATTTATTTTAAAGGGTTTCATGTTGTTTATTTCATTCTTTTGATTATTAACGTTGATAATTAAGTAGCATATGTTCTGTGGTTATTGTCATTGTGTATATTATAATTCGCTTAGTTCGTATTTTCATATTATTATCACCCGTTTGTATAGTATTTTATCCATATATATTGTTCCATGTTTATAATTTCGTCTTTCGTTCGTGATTGTCGTATTGTAGTTTTCAATTTACTTCTGATTCGAAATTAATTATCCCACTTTATTTCAAGTCAAATTAAGATATTTTAAGTCGATTTTATGAAACAAAGCGATATTTGATGTTCAAAAATTCGAGAAATCGTGCCCTAACGCGTTGGGTTTCGATCTTTCGTTTGTTTAAATAATTAAATATCCCTTTTAAAATCTCGCGTTGTTTTTGAAGGTAATGTTTGATATTTAGAAATTCGAGAAATAGTACCTATCGTCTTTGAGTTTCAATTTTTCGTTTGTTCAAAATCATCAAGTATTCCTTTAGAATTTCACTCGTATTTTCTAAATTCTAAACAAGGCAATGTTTGATGCTTGGAAATTCGAGAAACATGCCCTAACTTACGGGGCTTTGGTTCTCTCGTTGATTCTAGATAATTAAATATCCTTCTGAGTTTTAAATAAACCAAATTCCAATTTAAATTAAAGACGACCTTGCGCTCAGGAATTTATGGTATTATGTCCTAACTTACAGGGTGTAATATTCCGATGTCTCGAGATAAGGAAATCTTCAACAACCGTTTTGAACTAATTCAAGAATTTTAAAATCAACGTCAATAAAAAGGATCGTATTTCAAATCCATTCTCGATTTTCAACTTTGGACTCTAGGACAATAATTAATCAATTTGGTACCAATTTTGGGCGTGCCGAGGGTGCTAATCCTTCCTCGCACGTAACCGACTCCCGAACCTGTTTTCTCAAGTTTCGTAGACCAAAAATGTCGTTTTAGTAAACTAAAATATTTTATTAGAACAAAAGTGATCCGATCACACTTAATAACGGTCGGTGGCGACTCCCATATTCGTTTTCATTTTCAAACCAAAGTCGATTCCCCCTTTTCTTTTTAAAAAAAAAATGGTTTCGACAGCAGCTAATCCGGGAAATTTTAATTTGGTCGGTGAGAGATGGGAGCAGTATTAAATGTCGGAGTGACCTGTGGATTCCTACTGTTGGTCTTCTTTGCAATCATATTTCATCTCACTCCAACTTGGCGCCGGATTGCTTTCTTAGGGGTATGGTCACCGAGGAAGGATATTGGAATCTGAATCTTTTTTGACTTTGGCTTCCAGAAGATATCATTTTTAGGATTGTGGGGATTCCCCCTCCATGTCCAACAGTTGGATCGAATAAAGTCATATGGGGTGGTACATCAATAAGAACCTTCACACTCAATAGTGCATATGGGAAGATTTGGGAAAAGTCGTGGAACCCAAAAGAGGTGGTTTGGCAACTTTCATGGAAATTTCAAGGTCCTCAGATGATTAGATACTTCATCTGGCTTGCCTTTCAGCAAAGACTTATTACTGATGTAGAAAGAGTGAAAAGGCGCTTAAGTCATTATAGTTCTTGTGGTTTTTGTTGTCATGAATATAAAGATGTGCTACACGTTTTAAGGGATTGTTCGGCAGCTAGAGATATCTTTAAACACATAATTCCAAAAGATAAGGTATCTTGGTTTTATTCAGGTGGACTTATAGAGTGGCTAGAGGCAAGTTTATAGAATTCTCAACAGTTATATGTAGGAGATGTCAATTGGAAATGCTTTTTTGGACTCATTATGTGGCGTATTTGGGAAAATCGTAACCTTCTCACATTCCAAGGTATTCCATGGAGTGCAAGCGAAATTATTAGTCTCTTACAGTTGGGCCAAATAGTATGTTTCATGTAGTAAAAAGGTAACAAATATTGATGTGCAACCAAATATTTCTCCTTCGTCCTTTTACGGGAATTGGGTCTATTTAAGGACAGATGGTGTGGTCAAAGTGGATAGAGGATTTGCTGCAGCTGGAAGAGTTTTGCGAGATCGAAGTGAAAGGTGGATCATTAGTTTTAACAGATATTTGGGGTTTTATTCCATTACTGAGGCAGAGTTATGGGGTATCAAAGATGGTTTAGAGCTTCTTTTGGAACGAAATTTTGATAGCGTCTTAATTTAGACAAATAGCATTGAGGCAATCAACGCAATTCAAGAACAGGCTTCTGGTGATTCAGAATTGGCATTGGTTAGGAGGATTCACCAACTCTTATCCAGAACAAAATATTGGACCACTCGACATATTCCTAGGGAAGATAATAAGGAAGCGAATGGAATCGTTAAATTAGTACAAGAAATGAGAGAAGACTACAAGTATTCGAGGCTTCCCTTTGGGAAGTTAGTTTTATGCTAATGTAACTCTTTCAGGTTTTTTTATCTATTCACCAAAAAAAAAATACATCAATTTATTTTTATACTGGATAAATATAATTATTTATGTATGCAATATAAAAACATTATATCAATAATTGTGTTAATAATTTATAAGAACAGGATCAAATCAAAACTTCATGTATAAAATTACACAAAATCAAAGTTCATGTATACAATTGCACATTAAACCATAGTTCATGTATAATTTTGAGATTTATCCCTATATTTACTGACCAAATTTTCCAACAATATTTACTTTTCAAATTTAAAATAAATGATTTTTTTAAATCTATAATAAATTATTTAATTTCATAGGATTAGAATTTAGAGATAATTACTCCCAAAATATTCGAGAAAGAAACTTAAAATTGTTGGGTGTGGAAATAAGGATTGAATTTTTTGTGCTTAATGATTGAGAGACTTTGTTAGATTACATTATTTTATTTCGTAGGCATTCAATTGGAGATTGAGTATTAGCTCGATTGGTATGAGCATTATTGTAAATGCAGAAAAACGTGGGTTCAAATGCGCTGAAGTGCATTATCCTCCTATTTTTGGGTTGAGAATGGGCCATGTGTAATTCTAAGTATTATCTAGAAAAAGAACAGATATGATCAAAATTTATAATGAGAGTTCTAGATATTGTTTGTATATTAAGAGTTTCGTTCAATATTAATGAGAGTTTTTTAAAGAAAATTATTGCACTACTTATGATTCAATTGTTAATAAATATTTTATAACTATATTTTCAATGTTGAATTTTTTCACAAACATAAAAACATTTTACATTTTGATAACATGTTAAATAATGCTACTTAACATGATGACATTTTAACGTGCTATATAAAATTTAGTAATACGAACTAGAAAATAATTGAAATACATTTAATATTCTTAATCGGATTTATATATCTATTTAAATTTATTATTATTAATTTCAAACAACGTATTTAATTTTTCATTCAATGTTATTTTATAAATGCACACCTTTAATATCTTATTAAGGTTATATTAGGAATTTAATTATTTTTCATTTAAATAAATTTTTTTCTTATTTATTCACTCTCCTGTTTTCGTCTCGTGTTTTATTTACAGTTATTTCACTTTTCATTATTTTTTACTTTTCTATTATAAATATCTTATTTTTCTTTTGGTTAAAATCTGCTTATAGTTTCTATACTTTTGAAAATTAAAAATTTAGTCCTTATACTTGTGTTTCAAGGAATTTAGTTCTTCTGCTTTTAGATTTCAAAATTCAAGTCCAACTGTTAATATTATTATTATTTTTTGTATTAAATTGGTTGCTTTGATATTTTAAAATTAAAAAAAATTACTCACTTAATAGTCATGTAATTAAAAAAGATATTGTAATTAAATTGACATGAATTTAGTAAAAAAATTAATAGCAATAACAATTCTACCTGAATTTTGAAATATAAAAAAAAATAGAGGGACTAAATTCTTAAGTACATGGACAAATTCCTAAATTTCAATAAGTACAGGGACTATAGCCATATTTTATACTTTTCTTTTCTATTATTCCGGGGCAAATCGGTTCATTATCCCGGTTGACAGAATTATACATCCGGTTCAACTTAAAACCGTCTTTCCACCCTAAAAAACACAAACCCTACCAAAACCCTGAACCTTTCCTTCTTTCACTTTGCTTCTCTCTTTTTGTTTCCACCATTTTTCACCCACCATGCAACTTCAGAATTCTTGCTTTTAAAGCCAATCCCTTTTGACAAGAAAAGCCTTAGGACCCCAAATCCAATCTCACATTTATTTTCTTTTTTGGGGGTGTTAAAAAAAAATGGCAAAAACTTGTGCAATGGGACTAATCTCAGCTCTTGCAGCAGCTTCTGCGTCTTCTTCACTTTTATCCCAAACCAATCAAAACGTTGCTTTTGCTGATGGACCCTTCAATTTTCCTTTATTTTCTTCTTCTTCTCCTTCCCCTTCCCCTTCAGGCTCCTCTCAGTCATCTACTGGGCAACTACCATCTCAGCCGTCTGTTTCACCGGCATCTACGACTGATAAGGAAAGTTCTGGAAATGTTAAGGCTAGGAATGATAATCCAAGGACGTCCTCTGCTGGGTTTGATCCTGAGGCTTTGGAAAGAGGAGCCAAGGCTTTGAGGGAAATCAGCAGTTCCTCTAATGCGAAAAAGGTTTCACCTTTGGACTCCAGAAGTTTAGGTTTCGTTGTTTTATTGTTTGATTTGGGGTTTTTTAGGCCTTTTGGAAAGTGGGTTTCTTTGATTTTGTAGCTTTTTTGAAGGATTTTAATGGATTTATGTAAAGTTCATTGAAGTGGCATTTGTTTAAATGTTTAGTTTCTAAGTCAGTTGGTTTGGATTTTTTTTTATTTGAGATTATGAGGATTGAATTAGTTTAATCTTGGTTAGTCATTTTGTTACAAAGGTAAATTTTTTATGCTAGTGGCTGATTGCTTGTTGGTGTAGGCTTTTGAACTTATGAAGAAGCAAGAAGAGACAAGGCAGGCAGAGTTGGCTGAAAGAGCTGCAGAATTTAAGGCAATGCAAGCCCAAGCTGAAACTGTGAGTTTTCTTCTGAAATCTCTCCTCATGAAGATTTGGTGGCATGGATATATTAATTTCTAATATTAGAACTCTAATCAGATTTTTAATTCTTGGAATTAAATGTTTGTTTTTGTTGTCAATTATATGCATATGTTTTGCTTGTGTCATTCTCAAATATCATCTCTTTTTCTGTTTTTGGGAGTGTAAATAATGTTTAGTGTAATCAAATTAGTCAATTATCATTTTCATTATAAGGCTAATTTGCACTAAAAACCCATTTGTACATTTATCATTTTCATTATAAGCGTAATTTGCAGTAAAAGCCCTTTTTATAAGTAAAAGTGCTTAGTTTACTACATGCTGTAACGATATTGGCCCTTATAAACCAAATGTTGCAATGTCATCTTCCTAACATTTGAATACCTACTAATCACATTTGATTGGAATATGGAGATGGTAAGGCACCAAACACCACCTTAATGGCCTTTGGGAGATGCAGGCTTTGTCATTTAAATAGTTGGTTTACAATGTTATGAAAGCTGAATGTTCTACATTTCATGTTCTTTATCCAGACTTCCTCTGGAATTTTGTTATGCATTTGAAACTCTGTTATGGTATGTTGTTTTTCTTATTATTTTTTTATTACCTACATGGTTGCTGGCAGGAAAGACAAAGGGTAATATATGATGAACAGAAGAAACTAACTCAGCATCAAGCCCAAACAAAGTCACAGATGGCTCGTTACGAGGATGAATTGGCAAGGAAGAGGATGCAGGCATGTATCTATTTATACTTTTGCATTCATGAAATAGTTACCATGAAATATATGGAAAACGAAATGAATGTCTATGTTATTGTAGGCAGAAAATGAATACCAAAGGGCCAGGAATCAGGAGCTTGTAAAACTGCAAGAGGAATCAGCAATTAGACAGGAGCAGGCTCGAAGAGCTACAGAAGAACAGATTCAAGCACAGCGTCGACAAACAGAGAGGGAGAAAGCTGAGATTGAACGTGAAACAATCAGAGTGAAAGCTATGGCAGAAGCAGAAGGGAGAGCCCATGAAGCAAAGCTTGCTGAAGAAGTCAATAGGCGCATGCTTGTAGATCGTGCAAATGCAGAAAGAGAGAAGTGGGTTGCTGCGATTAATACTACTTTTGATCATATTGGAGGTATTAATTCCATATCATGCATCCCGTAAATGTAGGGAGCTTTAAACAGCTAGGTTCCAAAAATGACATGTTCTCTTTTTTCTGTAGTTTCTGTATAATCTAACCTAGTAGAAGATAGCTGTGCACTGATCAATCCTGCCGCTTCTATGTTTTCTTGCCGTACTGAATGCATTATTTGCTTATTTAATGATGTATTCTTTTCTGGCCTGAAATAGAATTGCTGCTGTATGATTACTTTGATATGTTTCTTAAGTCGTATTTGTTTATCTTATACTACTAAAGAAGCTGTGGTTTATTGTCGATGAAATCTTTTTGTCTAGGTGGTTTGCGAGCCATTTTGACAGATCAAAACAAGCTGGTTGTGGCTGTTGGAGGATTGACTGCTCTGGCAGCTGGTATTTATACTACCAGGTAAATTATAGATTTTGCTTGAAGATTCGTATTTTGCATCTCTGTTTGCCTTGTATAATTGTATATGTTTGAGGTGTTGATAAGTTGCTTCAAGTTCATTCAATTCTTTAATCAGAGTTTGCCAGTGTTGATCATCGGTTTATTTATTTGTCACAATTCGAGTGTAATTGCTTATTCATCTGTCATCCCTCTGGGGCAGGGAAGGTGCGAGGGTGATTTGGGGCTACGTAGATAGAATACTGGGGCAGCCATCACTTATCCGTGAATCTTCCAGAGGGAAGTATCCTTGGTCTGGCATCTTTTCACGTGCTATGAGCTCTCTACGCAATGGGGATAAAACGTCATCAAAAAATGGAAATGGGTTTGGTGATGTGATTTTGCACCCTTCTCTTCAAAAACGAATTCAGCAACTATCGGGTGCAACTGCCAATACAAAAGCTCACCAAGCACCGTTTAGGAATATGCTTTTCTATGGCCCTCCTGGAACAGGAAAAACAATGGCTGCAAGAGAACTGGCTCGAAAATCTGTATGAGCTCCTATACCTTCATTGTCCCATTTATAGCTAGCACTTACATTTATCTTTTATTTGCAGATTAAAAAAATGCATATTTTGATTCTTTGACCATCTTTTAGGTAGTTCAATCTGATGTTAGACTTTGGGTATACATTCGGATTTAAGTGTTGGATACAAATATGTATCCTACATGAATTTGTTCAAATTTTAAAAGTTCTTTGACCATCTTGAATTCGTTGCTGTTTTCTTCATTCGTTTTAGTTCTCTGATATATTATATTATTGTTCAGGGATTAGATTATGCGTTGATGACAGGTGGAGATGTTGCTCCATTGGGACCACAGGCAGTTACAAAGATACACCAGTTATTTGACTGGGCAAAGAAGTCCAAGAGAGGCTTGTTGCTGTTCATTGATGAAGCAGATGCATTTTTATGCGAGTAAGTCAACACCATTTGGTTATTTTGCTCCTACTTTTCATTTTTCTTGATGTATCTGTGTCAGTGTTTGACACCCATGTCAAGTATAGGGATATGACCCTGAAAGGATCCTCCAAATATATGGAAAAACTGAGAAGATAGATTGAGCTTACCTATGTTAGACATATTCCTGTATCTGAACTTACACTCGAGTCCATGTAACCAAGTTCTTAAGCATGAAACAATCTTCCTTCATAGTTGTTTAGCCAAGAAGAGGTATTACTCTTATGCTAAGTGGTAACAATGACATGTCCTCGATAACTGTTGTACACGGAAGTAACTGGATGAAAACATTAGAATTCATTGTTAATTTGGATGAAAACATTAGAATATTGATTGTTTCGGCTTAACTGTTTTGCAGACGGAATAAAACCTACATGAGTGAAGCTCAAAGAAGTGCACTCAATGCTCTTCTTTTCCGCACAGGTGACCAGTCCAAGGACATAGTCCTTGCTCTTGCTACAAACCGTCCTGGTGATCTTGATTCAGCTGTGGCTGATCGCATTGATGAAGTACTGGAATTCCCTTTGCCTGGGGAAGATGAACGCTTCAAACTCCTAAAGCTCTATCTAGACAAGTACATAGCTCAGGCCGGTTCAAGAAAACCCGGTTTGCTTCAAAATCTCTTCAAAAAGCAGCAGCAAAAGATCGAGATCAAAGGACTGACAGACGATATCTTAAGAGAAGCTGCAGCGAAGACTGAAGGATTTTCCGGAAGGGAAATAGCCAAACTGATGGCGAGCGTTCAAGCAGCTGTTTATGGGAGTGAGAACTGTGTGCTTGACCCGAGCCTATTCCGGGAAGTGGTAGATTATAAGGTTGCAGAACATCAACAAAGAAGAAAACTGGCTGGCGCGGATGGAGATCGTGCATGATTCAATTTCGGGTTTCTTCGGGGGTGAGTTTAGCTGATTAGAAGGCCCGATTTTTAGAGTATAGGGCATCATGTTGTCATTGTTTTCCCTCATACAATTGGGATAGAGGTACAAATATATATATTGATGCTGAAGTTTTTAATAGGTTAAAATTTGTTTCCCATAAATCCTATGGTTATCCTATACCATAGCCTATGTTAACCAGATTCTTGTTTTCATCAAGTATGTGTCCATTTACATATAACTATCAAGTTTTGAATTTTTATTAAATTATTTATTATTATTTAAAATTTAATATAAGTAAATAATTGAAATAAAATTAGGAAAAGGAATTTATCGAAGATTTAATTGAAATAGTAAGTAAAAGTTTTGTTGAAGAATTAAATTTGATTTAGAAAGGATTCTTTTTTTTGAATAATTTAGAAAGGATTTTTTAAATTAGGAAAAGGAATTTATAAGAATTTAACGTATTGCGTGCATATAAAATTAGGTTAAAATATGCGACAGGTCCATGTATTTATCGCATATTTAAAAATTAGTCTTTTTACTTTTTAAATTTTAAAATTTAAGTCGAATTGTTAACATTGTTAAATGTTTTATTACATTCTGAATTATAGAAGAATCCTCCCACTTGGTAGTAATGTACGTAAACTTAAATTTAACAAAATAAATTTAACAGTGCTGATAGTTAGACTTGAATTTTAAAATTTGAAAATTTGAAAATTAAAGAAATTAAATTCTAGGAAATAAAAATAGAGGGACTAAATTCTACATTTATAAAAAATACAGGAACCTATTGTACATTTTAACCATAAAAATATATTTTTTAAAAAGAAGTTGCGATCAATTCGATGAAATCCAAAAAATTAAATGCGATATTATTTTTGTTTATTTGTTTTACAAAAAAATCTCTAAAAATTACAGTCCTACTCGGTACTCCTACGGACCTACACAATTAGGATTAGGGAAAAACTTCAATCTTCTTACATATATATATATATATATATATAGCAATATCAAAATCCCAAGTTTTGTATTCTCCAAGGAAAAAAAAAAAAACTAAAAATATACACAGAGCAGCATCAAAACATCAAGTTTTGTAACAATGGCGGCGGCTTTAGTTTCTGATGATAGTTTCCAGGACGAGTATGAAGACAAGGCATTACCAATTGGGTATAGATTTGTTCCTCGAGATCATGAGTTGATTTCCTTTTATCTCTTCAACAAAATCAAGGGATTTCAGCTTCCTTTTGATGTTATCAAAAACATTGATTTTTATTACTTGGATCCGTTTCATTTTTCACCTTGTAAGTTGTTATCTAAACATTAAAGCTTTATGTTTATCCGACTTTCGATATTGTCTTTAATGAAGATTTTGTTTTATACTTCTTCCGTGAGCATGGATGTTTAGAGAGGAGAAAAGCTCAAACAACGCGATTGTCTCATTGAGTGTTAGAGAAGATCGATGAACCATACGAGTTGTTCATGATTCAACTTGATTTGCCTTAAATGTCTCATAGTATATAGAGTATGAGTTGAATTCTAACCATGTGTAATTTGCATGGTTTGTGTTCTTAAGCATCCAATGAGACACTTTTACTCTCGAAACTTGAACTTTTAACAGAGATGAGAAGCAACATTAGTTAAACAGAAGCATAAATAAATTCTTGTATTTGTCTTTACAGGTGAATTTAAGCATGGTAGGAAGAACAATGAAGCTTATTACTTCACCAAAACGAAGGAAATAAGGTCGAAAATGGATCGAATAGAACGACATACGAGAAATGGTTACTGGAAATCTTGTGGAAAGGCGGAGGAGATCAAACATGGGGATAGAATAATTGGGTTGAAGAGATTACTTGTGTTTCATTGGAGAATCCCAGAATTAGGGTTTGGGAATTGGGTGATGCATGAATTCAGCCTTCACCCTACCTTTCTTATACCTCATCCACTACTTGATGAAAAAATCAAGGCCAAGGTATATTATATATTTAATTTGTAATAAATATATAATACGTAAATAATAATTTGTAATACATAAAAATAGATCTGCTCATGAGTTGGCCACATAATCTGGCTTGAAAACTCGCCCAAAAAGTGAGAGAGTTTAGGTAAAAATATAGGTTCAAAAAATAAGTTTGAGCAAAAAATAAGTCTCATTTAAACAATGGATCAAGTCTCAGTTAAGGCTTTTTTTATTAGGCCTAACCTTGCCCGAATATGTAAAAATAAAATACCATTATTTTTCTTTTACTATTTCTTGTTGTTTTTTTTTATTGTTTTGTTACTATTTTCTTTTTTTTCACTATTTTACTACTATTTTATTATTATGTTATTACTATTTTATTGTTATTGTATAACTCTTATTTTATTATTAATTTTGTTATTATGTTAGAGGCATTTGTTTATTAAGTTGTACTTTTTTAAGTATACATTTAAAAAAAAAATTTAATTTGTTGATAAACATTTATTTTAATATTTTTAGTATTTTGGATGTATTATATTTAAAAAAAATTATATAAAAAATTTAATATGAGCAGGTTGGACCCGAGTTTTAGCATTTTTATCTGGGTCGCACTTAACAAATGAGCTTAAAATTTTAGTTAAGCCTGACTTAAACTCAACTCGACCCAGCCCACAAACACCTCTGCATAAAAATGAAAAATTAATTGTGAAAGTAGATTCTTCTTATATGAAATATAAATTAAATATTTTAATATATTTAAATTTTAAATACAAAATAAAATAATTTATTATTTTTCTGATTTTGTTTTTTTGGTTTGTTTTCAGATTCAACGGTGTGTAATTTGCAGAATCGTAAACAGAGAAGGCTATTATGGAGTATAGCTGAATAGGTTTTTCTTTTTCTTTTTCCTTTTTATTATTAAATCATTTCTTTCGGCAATTATTATTATTCAATATCAATGTTAAATAGTTTATATTATGATCGAGTCTTAGTTTAATTGGTATTGATATCGTTATCAGTATAAGAGAACATAATTGAAGTGCATTATCTTTTTATTCAAAGATTGAGAAAAGACTATATATGATTTTAGGCATTATATCAAAAAAATAAAAAATAGAAATTATAATGTTATATTTGTATTATTCCAATTTTTTATTTTTTTTTAAATATTTATGTTTAATATTTATTTAAAATAACTATGCTACATTACTTTTAAATAGTATTAAAAATTAAATATATTCATATCAATTATTTATACTTGCCATTTACTTTTTTATAATATTTCATGTATAATTGGTGAAGGTGGACATTCTAAATTTTGAATATTTAAATTTAATATTTATTATATGTATAATTTTCAAATTTCACTTATGTGTGAATAATTAATTTCTAATTTTTTTTAACTAAACCCAACTTGATATAATTAGATTTATTCAAAAATTTGTACAAATATCTTAGAGTCTAGACAATATACGAAAAATAAGATTGGACAATAAAAATTAATACAATTTAAAATAACAAGCACCTAACATTTAAGGCTCAGCCATGGCAAAAGAATACATTAAATAATAATATATTTGAGCCCAACCCGAATCATTTTGTACTTTTGTAATATATTATTATTTGATGTAATCACATAAAATTATATATAATAATACATAATATTATAATATAAATATTAAATCTATTTAAAAATTTAATAAAGATATATAAATTTATTGGATATTAAATTAAAATAATAACATATTTAAAATAAACTTATATTAGCCATAAGAAATGTGAATGAACTTAGACAAAATTTGAAATTCGATATAAATAAATATAAAATCTGCAAATATTATAAATAAACTCGATTTGAATTTGACCTGATTCGAGTACGAATCTTTTTAAGTTTCTTCGTGTTGTTTAAAACAAAGTAAACACAATTGAATCAAGTTAAAAAATCGATTGAAGCTATGGTTAGTTTGATTAAGTTATTTTCCCTATTTTTAAAATATATTTTTAAAAAGTAAAAATTTATTTAATTAAATTAATAATTAATAATTTGATGAAATTCCATCACCGGTCCGGTTTTCAAAACTTGGGAGGGTGAAGTGGATTTTATCCGCTCCTTAAATTTTCAATTCCAATAGATTCACTTAACTAACTGAAACTCTTATTTTCCCTGGATACAAACGGAAAATATAGTTTGCCTCCATTTTTTCACTGAACCTAAGCACTGTGAGTACAAATACAATGGAGTCCCTCAAGTCTACCTTCCTCTCCAGTACAACCCATCTCCACCCTTCATTTACCCTCCCAAAACCACCTTCCAAACCCCCCAAACTTCGCATACGCTCCTCAGTCCGCCCAGACCCATTTTCCCTCAGCGACGGCAACCCCACAAAACCCAAACCCAAATCCAAAAACCCCAAGAACCCACTCTCCGATGACAACGCGCGTCGAATCATTAAGAAGAAGGCCCAGTACTTGAGCGCGTTGAGGCGTAACCAAGGTCCACGCGCCATGACTCCGAAATGGATAAAGAGGACCCCAGAGCAGATGGTGAAGTATTTGGAAGATGAGAGGAATGGGGAGTTGTATGGGAAGCACGTAGTGGCGGCGATACAGGCTGTTAGAGCGATGGGGGAAAGAAAAGAAGGGGAAGTTGATGTGAGGAGGGTGATGGGGAGTTTTGTTGGGAAATTGAGCTTCAGGGATATGTGTGTGGTTTTGAAAGAACAAAGGAATTGGAGGCAAGTTAGGGATTTTTTTGCTTGGATGAAGTTACAGGTCAGTTGTTTTAGGTGCTTTTCTGCTACTTAATACGCTTCTTTTAGTTATTAATATTGATTATTTTAAGTTGAAATTTTGTGGGAACTCATATTTGCTTGAACTTAACATTGAAAATGCTAAACATGAATAGGAATAGTGTAGCCTCTCTACGTTTAATTTTTAATTTTGAAGCAAAGAGATAAAATTTTAAATGTTGTAATGTTGAATGTCTAAAAATTTTGACTTAGAACACGATAAGGACTTCAATCTTACTATCATTTACAGTTTTACCTATTTGCTTCGAAATTAAATGTAAGACTAAATTGCTCGCTTTTATAACAGAGGGATGAATTTGCTACTAAGTTTAACCTGAAATCCTTGCTGTTGAAGTTTGTATCATTTATATTATACCCAATGTCATTATTTCCATGTCTCTGTGTTTGGATTCGGACTGTTTAGCATGTTGCAACTAATGGACTAACTTGCTTCAAATTTATATTATTTCCAATACAAGTAAATTAAGGTTTAAATTTCTCTCTCAAAAAAAGGAGAAAGGTTAAAATTTTTTGTAATGTAGTTATTCAAAAATAGTTTAGTACTTGTTTTTATATCTGAATATGGTGTTTTCTTTTTGGCTTTTAAATGTGTTATGTTTTACTTTCTTGAAGAGACGGAAAGTAATTATGTTTAACTTGTGCTTGAACAGTTGAGCTATCGCCCGAGTGTTATTGTTTATACGATTGTTTTGCGTGCTTATGGGCAAGTTGGGAAAATCAAACTGACTGAACAGACTTTCCTGGAGATGCTTGAAGCTGGATGTGAACCCGATGAAGTAGCTTGTGGTACCATGTTGTGTACATATGCTAGATGGGGACGACACAAGGCTATGCAGTCCTTTTATTCTGCTGTGCAAGAAAGGGGAATCACACTTTCAACTGCTGTTTACAACTTTATGCTGTCTTCTTTGCAAAAGAAATCACTCCATGAAAAGGTCATAGATTTATGGAGGCAGATGGTTGATAAAGGGGTGGCACCCGATAGGTTCACTTATACAGTAGTAATTCACTCACTTGTTAAAGGTGGTCTTTGGGAAGAGGCTTTCAAGGCTTTTGATGAGATGAAGAAACTTGAATTTGTCCCTGAGGAAGCAACTTATAGCCTGCTTATTAGTTCACACACTAAAGACGGTAAATGGCAGGATGCACTAAATTTATATGAAGATATGAGATCCAGGGGAATAGTTCCAAGCAACTACACTTGTGCTTCTCTTTTAACTTTGTATTATAAGAATGAAGATTATTCACAAGCTCTATCTCTTTTCACAGAGATGGAAAGAAATAAAATTGCAGTGGATGAAGTTATTTATGGCTTGCTAATTAGAATATATGGCAAACTTGGCCTTTATGAGGATGCACAAAGAACTTTTGAAGAGATTGATCAGCTTGGCCTACTAAGTGATGAGAAAACATATTTAGCAATGGCACAAGTCCATCTTAATTCAGGAAATGCTAAGAGGGCTCTGGATATTATTGAAATGATGAAATCTAGAGACATTTGGTTCTCAAGATTTGCTTATATTGTTTCATTGCAATGTTATGTCATGAGTGAAAATCTGGATGCTGCTGAAGTTACATTTCAGGCTTTAGCCAAGACTGGACTTCCTGATTCTGGTTCTTGCAATGATATGCTCAGATTGTATATTAAACTCAACTTGACAGGAAGGGCCAAGAAATTTATTGTCCAGATAAGGGAAGATCAAGTAGCTTTTGATGAGGAGTTATATAGGACGGTTGTAAGAATATATTGCAAGGAGGGAATGCTAGAAGACATTGGTCAATTGACTAAAGAGATGGTTACTAATGATTCGTATGAAGATAACAAGTTTATTCAAACATTTTTTAAAGCTATATGTGGAGAACCCCTCAGACATCAGAAAGTTAAAGGCAATGTGGCCTCTAACCAACTTGACTCCACAGCTCTGGGGTATTTACTTAGGTTGTATTTGGAATGTAAGGATTTCAATAATTTGGAAGAAATATTAAAGTTGTTGCTTGAGACTGCTGGTAGCATGTCTGTATTAACTCAACTAATAAGCAACTTTCTGAAAGAAGGTAAAATTTTGTTCACTATTGTAATAAATATATTTTTCATTAAAGTAAAGAAACATCTTTTAAATTTCTTTAAAAGATTTTCTATTTGTTTGTCCTGTGTGATTGGAACTGCAATTTGGGGTGGTGTGTTTCACTTGAGTGTTGATTTTGCTTTCTTGAATAGGTGATCTATCCAACGTGAAAGCTCTTAATGATCGAGTTGTCAGACTAGGTTGCAGTGTGGATGATGCAACAATTGCATCTATTATTGGTATATACGGGAAGGAACAGAAGCTAAAACAGGCCCAAGATGTCTTCATTGCAGTTGCAGATTCTCCCACTTGTGGGAAATTGATATATAACTCAATGATTGATGCGTATATTAAATGTGGTAAACCTGAGGCAGCATATTCTCTGTACAAGGAAGCATTCAAAAAGGGGCACGATCTAGGTGCCATTGCCATCAGCAAAGTTGTCTACTCTCTGACTACTTCTGGTATTAGTTTATATAACTCCACAAGACCTACAAAGCATTTTAAATACTTAATGAGGGGTCATACTTATAGTATGGTTTATATGAGAATCTTCTAAGTAAAAAGATAATTTGGGTTCAAAATTCATTGTTTAAAATGTCTATAAAGTTGTAGGTTCTTTGCATAAATAGTTCAATGATTTATCATAAGAGCTAGACCAAACAAGTATCCTTTGAAATTTACCCAGTAAAGTTATAGTCTAACAACAGTTGGAATATTTTTTAGAGAAATCCCTTTTAGTTGTAAAAGAAAATTCAGTGTTTTCTTTTTATCTTTTACTGTTGATCTCATTCTAGTATCCTAAGGTACTCAGTTAAAATGTCGAGAAATCTTATGGTTATATGTGTTTCACAGTTTAGTATGCTGTCGTCGCTGATATCCTGCATCACTTTCTGAGTAACAAGATTAATCTTTCTCCAGGAAAACATCAAGAGGCAAAAGAGATGATACACTTGAGTTTTCAGGACAATTTGGAACTTGATACTGTAGCATACAATACATTTATCAAGGCAATGTTAGAAGCAGGTTGCTTAAAACTATCTTGGTTCACTGCATAATGTGTCTCGCTGGTCAAAGTTGGCAATAACTAGTTGTTTGAATTTTATAGGTAAATTAAATTTTGCAACCAGCATTTATGAGCACATGCTTTCCAAGGGAGTTTCTCCATCAATTCAGACTTATAACACATTGATTAGGTAAGAGGTTGACCATGAGAAATAATTTGTCAATACTTGAATGTTGATGTGACAGTTGCAGCTTATTGGTGCAGTGTGTATGGACGAGGTCGCAAGCTGGACAAGGCAGTGGAGATGTTCAACCTTGCTCGCAGCTCTGGCATGACTCTGGATGAGAAGGCATATATGAATCTTATTTGCTATTATGGGAAGGCTGGTAATGCTTTATTTCTTGTCTGTGAAGGCAAATTGGCAATATTAATTAGCAATTTATACCAATGGAACTTTAACTTTTCCTAAAACACTTTATCCCCTAAAATTTTAACTTTTAAGACCTAAACCCTGAAATTTTCAAAAGTTTCCGGGTCATACCTTCTATGTGAATCTGTTCAAATGAAAAAAGAAAAATTACTTGAAAGAATCAAATGATAATCATGTGAATTTCTCATAATTTCTTTTTCGTATCTTCTCTATCCATTCTCCCAAACTTCATTTTTCTCTGTTTTGTACACTGCCTCTGCCCCATTTACTTTTATTATTCTTGCTGCTAACCTCGTCATTTATCTTCTACCCTTATTCCTCCCAGAAAGGGGCATTATTACTGCTTATGGTTGTTTTATCAAGTTTTTTCTATATATTGGTAGAAATATCTTAGATTTATTAGCTTGATTCATAATTATAGGAGAAAAATATTTTGTATGTATTTCGATGTGGTAGCCATATGTAGATCATGCATTTTAAAATGAACACATTGCACCTTGAAGTAGGTTGTGCTATTATTTCTTGGCTTCGTCCTAGATTGCTTTTTTTTTTTTTGTTTTTTATGACAAGAAGAAAGTTAATGCAAATATTTTTTTTCCATCATTTGGGATTACTTTTTAGCCATTCATAGAAGAATCCAGCTGCTGAATATTATTGCCATAAAGGCTTTAATCAAAGTGTTGACCAAATATACCCTGAATGGGATAATTGATCATATATGCCTGATTATTGACTAAAACTGCTAGATAGTCAAGACAGCAGTTAGATTTCCGTGTTATAGTATCATCACTAATTTAATATTTTGCAGGTAAGAGGGATGAAGCTTTCTCATTGTTCTGTAGAATGCAAGAAGAAGGGATAAATCCAGGAATGGTATGCTTATGTCACTTTTAAGTAATTATGAAGAAGCTAAGAAAGAGACCTAAGAACCATTTGGTTCCTAATAATATTGAAGGATGATTTTTTGCAATAGCCTTTGTTGATACATCGACTCTTTTTGGTACTTGGAGTCCTAATCGAAGCATGAGACACCACATTAAAACTGTGCAAGTGTCTGTCGTTATGTATGTTTGCATATATGATGTGGTTTTTGGCGTTACACATGATTTTCTAATGACATGATAGAAGATCCATACATAGAAAAATGTATTAATCTGTTAATCCTCAATTTTAAGTAAAATTTTTACTTGAACTATTATCTACTCATTTGGTGCTACTGTTTGCCTTCCGGGGAAATGCAGGTAAGCTACAAAATTATGATCAATATGTACGCCAGTGCAGGTCTATGTGATGAAGTTGAGAAGCTTATTGAAGCCATGCAGAGAGATGGTTGCTCGCTTGACAACTCCACATATCTTTCCCTTATTCAGGCTTATACCAAGTGTTTGAAATATGCAGAAGCAGAGCAAACTATAAGTTGTATGAGAAGAATGGGCATCCCTCCAACTTGTGCTCATTTTAATCTTTTATTGTATGCTTTTGCAAACGTAGGGATGATGAGCGAAGCAGAGAGAGTTTATAAGGAACTAATTACAACTGGTATAAGTCCTGACCTGGCATGTTACCGTGCCATGCTAAGAGGTTACATTGACTATGGATTGGTGGGAGAAGGCGTCAACTTTTTTGAGCAGATTCGGGATACTACTGAACCAGATAAGTATATCATGAGTGCAGCCGTGCATATTTACAAGTATGCGGGAAAGGAACCTGAAGCTAGCAGTGTTCAGGATTCCATGAATAATTTCGGGATCCCATTTTTGGAAAACCTCAAAGTTGGAGCCAAGATGAAAATCCCTTGATCTTTAAGAGTACCATTCCAGCACAATGCTTCGAATTTGGAAATTATCTTCATTTCTAACCAATACCAGCTTTTTTTTCATTCTTTTGAAGAAGGCCATTATTTACCAGGTTAGCCCTTCTCTGTGTTTTCTTTTCCTGCATCAGATATATTTTATTTTTCTTGTGGTCTTCCCCAGAAATTGGTTCATATGCCTATTCATGTAGGCAAACACTTTCGTTCAACTTTACAAAATCATGACTTTTGTTGTTCATTTCCCAAAATCCCTTCTGGATGTTGCATCTGCATATTTTCCTTTATGTAGTCATGATTCATGAATTTTTTTTGGGGTACATTACAAACTGGTGGAGGAGATTACATCAACAGGGTTTGAACCTTGGTCATTGGGGTGCTAAACCAGGGGCTTAACCACTGCTCCCCTGTGCTGTTGGCATGAAATGTTTCTAAAGCCACATCATTTTTGTATGGAAGTTGTAACAAAACTATCATTACCGTGGAAATTGGAGTCTTGGGTTGTACTCCAGTAAACATCTCAAGTTGTTGATAGGTGAACCATTCATCAATCTGAACCATCTTTCTAGTATAATCTTTCTATTCGTTCTTTTTAAAATTGTTTGATTGATATTTAACAATGTCTAAGAATCACTTTTAACATGAAAATCTCTTCATCAATAGATCTCACCTGATAGTTGCTTACTGGGGATCTGAAGATTGATGGACCATTAAGCCTTAGATTATTCCAAGTTATTTTTCACTCGGTGGAGTTATGGACATGAGGAAGAACCTTGAGGATTTCAAAGCAGTTGTTTATCTCTGCTGTTGAAATCACCGGACTCTTGTATTTTTGCACCAATTTCTTTAACCATTTGAACAGAATTGAGCCTTAATATTCTTTTTTAACTGCTACAATCCACAACTTGAACACCCATACTTGCACTCTTATTGTAGGCAACTGGAGGTCTTCTTTTAAAACTACCTTAACAACCACATTGGAACACTGCCATGTTAGCTTCAGCAAGCAAATGGAATCTTCTCCTCTGAACTGCCCAATTGTTGTAATTCTCTGGTGAGGATGTTATTCTACTTTTCTTCTGAATGAAAAACAGAATCAAGATTTTATGTGCTTTTGAACTTTAAATAATGAATAAAATATTCTCCTTTCAAAATTTCTACTGACTTCCCTCTCCTACCTTTTCTTCAACAAACGGAAAAGGGCAAGCTGAGGAGGTTCCGATTATTGGTTAATTAACATGAGTCTTTGTTATCTGTAGTGCAGACTTAATATTTCTTTTTCTTTTATATTGTTTGTTTACTTTCGTTTTTGTCCCCTTTATGTTATATCGATGATTGTGCTTTCTGCCCATTGTTTAGGTACCTAAGTTTATTCTGTCAATGCTATTTGGGGGCCTTGCGGTCAAATGGAAATGCTAACATGAAAGCGACTCTTGCATCCGTATTGAAAGGGCTGGTGAAGAAAGATACTCTTTGTTGCTTCCCTTCAAGAACCTTGACAGGAATCAGAGCTGGCAGCAGCACTATTCAACTGAGGGAACTTCAGGCCGGTGGCATTCATAAAGTTAGGTGAAAAGAAAACCCAAGTATTACCGAGACTCTTATAACAATGTTCAAAAACTAGTTTTGGCCGGAAAACTTGATCAATCAATCGATATTTAGCTTGTAAAAAAGAACATTTCAAGTATTATTTGCTCATTGGAGCTCTCAAGTTCAATGCCTTTGCTTTTGGATGATTTTTCTTTAGTTTTGATATGCCATTTATGTTACCCCATGCATTGCCTGCTTGATTTATCTCACCTTAAGCTCGGGTGAATGTCAGACTTGGATATGTTCAACTTTTTTATACGTTAAAATATCCGCATACCCATGGTTGTATGGTAATGTAAATAACATACGAACATGATAATACTTTTTTGTTTAGGAACCTGGAAATTTAAGTGAAGTGAATTTTACCTGACTTCAATTTTTTGTTTTCGCGAGCTGAAAGTAAAATTTACTTTTCATAGCTTTGTTTACCTTTACAGCTCATCTCTAAGTTATTTTCTTTCTGAAGCATATGAAGAACTTCCCTGCATATATGAACTTACATAAGAACATGTTCTACAAAGCATTCAGCCATGAGATACATATTAACTGTCTTTTTACCTAAATGTTGCAGAATATGAAGAACTTCCCTGCATATTTGAACTTACATAGGGACATATTCTACAAAGCATTCAGCCACTGAATAAGTAGCACAGTGCCGAAACCTATAGACATTTCACCTCGATTTCCTCGAGAGTTAACCCCTTCGTCTCCGGTACAATGAAGAATATAAAGACGAGAGATAATATAGCTATCACTCCAAACACATAAAACACAATCCCAGCTCCAAGCCATGCCTACAGTCAAAACAGAAACTACAGTAACCACTGGCAGTACCTAAAGACAATGGTATTCTGAAGAGGGAAAAAAAGAAAACGAAAAATAATGCCATAATCTATCTTAACAAAAGTTTAGAGAACATTAGTACTAAACAATATCTTCCATCCTTCATGATTCAAAAAATAAGGCATGTATATATTAATGTAGGAGAGCTAAAGCAAACTACGATGCTTTGACTTTTCATTTCCTTGAAGGACTCATGTTCGGCATATATTTGGAATGTGTATGGGGTACAATCTTCTAAATATATGGAAAACATAGAAAAGAATTACGATTGAGGCAGTATATATGATGGAAATGCTTAAGTACCTTCAAAGGAGAAAATGCAAATGTTACGAGTGCATTTGCTCCGAAATTCACTAGTACGGCAACACTAAGTCCTCGCCCTCTGAGGCGTAGGGGAAAAACCTCCGAGATCATCAGCCAACCAATAGGACCAAACGATAGCTGCATCATAAATTTAGTAAGCACGGAAGCCAAAACTAAATAGATTTGAATCCAAAATTTGTTTAACACAAACCATACTTGATAGAGTTAATCATATAGAGCTACACATTCTTGAAATATAAGCAAAGTAACAACAAAAGCTACTGAAAGTATGGTCACATATGTACAGCATCCCATGCAATATGTCTTATAAACAGAATGCAATAGAATAGTGAGGCAAGAACTTTCATGATGCATATTTTTCACTACCATTTTAATGAATTTTCCATAATGGAAACCAAACAACAATAGTTACACGGAAGTATAGCCTGGATGCAACAAAGTTTCAGTCTAACCAATATCTACAGAAACCAATAAGATAATGAAGGCATTAATGAGATATACTATAGATGAGCACTGTAACATTAGAAGTACGCATGGTGAAAAAGATCATTAAAATGAAGAAAGGAAAGATAATATTGATAACCTGATAACACCCGACATACAACAGCAGTGCAACAACAGCAATAGCCGCCAAATCATCCAGGAAGAGGTAATATGATCCAAGAAGGAACAAAGAAATAACCTGTCACACAGACAAATAACATATTTCATAATAGGAAATTCTTTTTAATTTCTCGCTAGCTTTTCAAGTCAAATAATTGAACCCAGATTTGAATTATTTAATTGCAGTAAGCGAACATAAACATGGATCCAATGGAATGACCTCACAAACTTGATTAAAGAACATGTAAACTTTTTCCTCTAACAGTTCAAGAAACAAAGAGGTAAAAGGACTTACCATCCCGGAAACACCACCCAATAAAAGAGGTCTCCTCCCGAGCCTATCGACAACTACAACGGCTACTCCTGTCATAATCAACTATAACAACAACAAAAAATGTCAAGACTTTCTGGTTGAGACATCTACCAAGTACCAACTAGAGAAAAGATTTGCCAATCATGCAGAAGGTAGCAATGGAAACCATCTTATAGGCATAAAATTTACTTAAAAAACAAAATAACTTTTTTGTTCATGACAGTTGTCGGCATCTTGATAGCAGGCCACATGTGTTTCTTTACATGGATGCTTGAACAATTGGAGAAATGGAGATAATAAATCATGCAAGAAAGAATCTATCAAAAATCTTCCCAAGCACTAAAGATCTGTAGTTTCTCAGAGGACTCCACCATACATTTGGTGGACTATCTTTCATATGGCTGACTAGCAAAGTCAAGCATCTTGTGTCAGCTAAGTAAAATGAAACTTTGCAGTAGAGATACACATACTCTCAAAGTCATGAAGCAATAGAACATAGATATATAAACATATGGAAAGTTCAATATGATAAGATAGCATTTACAAAACTTTGAACAAGTTTATCTATCTATGAAAAGAATCTACCTTAAGTAAACCAAGTAAAATTGAGACTCGGGTAGCATCAGATGCTGCAGAAAATCCTGCACTCTATTAGATTTCTCTCGGTTAGGATGAAGTACATGTCTTCTTCTAAATCCATCAAAAACTCGCTTTAAATTTGGCAATGAGTACCATCAAAGTAAATCAGTTTCATACCTGAAAGATTGATGCAGCATAATAGAGCACACTTGGTTGACCAGTGATCTATCATGAAATTGAGGATACAAAGTCAGTCAAACTGTAGGTGCAAAATATCTACATAAGGGGTAGCTCCTTAGTTAATGATGAATACCTGTTGAAACAAAACTAAACCTGCACCGATAATCATGGCTTTCAAGCATTTTCCATGGAATATTTCCCCTAGTGTGACCTCTTTTTCTTCACCAACATAAGAAAGCTCAGTCAAAATCTCATCTACCTGCTGAGAAGCTGAGTCACCAATAGATTGACCCCTGAGTCGGCATAAACAACATACTGCAGTTTCTCTTAACTCCTGCATATTTCCTTTTCCCTGAATGGCACGTAATAGCAGCCATCTGGGTGATGCTGGAAGCCAGCACATTCCAATTCCCATGATCACTGCCAAAGGGGTACTAGCTCCGTACATATAGCGCCAGCCAGAAACTGTTTCAACTAAGAGGCTGCCAATTCCATAACCAGCCTGCAAAATATCCAGTAGCTTACTGTTTGCATGTTAAATTAAAAGGGAAATTCAAAGCAGATATTGGTGGATTAGACTTCATGCTATAATGACTTAAAACAAAATGAAAAACCCTGAGAGATGAGTTGAAGCACTTACAACCATCCCAAGAACTATAAAGAACTCTTTGAGAGAAATTAGTAGGCCACGAATCTGACTTGGAGCTGTCTCAGCAATGTACATTGGGGCAGCATGCATTGCCTAGAAGTGAATAAACTTAAAATTCATTCACTCATTCACACAAGAACAGCTAGCTTATTTTAAAAATAAAAGAAAACAAAACAAAAGTAAATTCTTCTTTATAGTTATAGATGATTCTTTTTCAATGACTATGTTGTCTGCTAGCTAATTGTTGAAAATTTGCAGTTTTCCCTGAATATAAGAATACAACAATGTATCTTGTTACATAATTTGTTTAAATGATATGCTGTTGTGCATTGAGGTTACACATGTACATGGTTGTAAACAGAAATATAAACCCAAAAGAAGTGTATGCTACAACATGGTCATCCAGAAGGTTCATAAGCTAATGCCTGAGTATCTAGTATATTACCAGTCCAATCCCTATGCCATACACAAAACGCCCAATCACCATAACTACTAAGTTAGGTGCAAATGCTGTCACAAGCGCTCCTACAAGGTACATGATGGAAGCCATAATCAACTCCCTTCGTCGTCCTATAATTCAGATAAGTCATTGCAATTTCATCAGAAAAAGCCTTATAATTGAGTTCAAAGATACGGTTCCCATCACAAGTTATGAAAAAAAGAAACTGACCTAGAAAGTCGGCAATATTAAAAGCCAAGACTGAGCCAATTAAGGCCCCATATAATGAGCCACTAGTCTGTTGAAAGCAACAAAAATAATAATTTGCATGGTAAGTTCTTTGCATTGCTACTTACAAACATGTGCTTCAACAAGAAACAGAAAGTTTGCACTAATTATTGGTAATGTCAATAAATAATGAGAGACAATTAGGCACTCACAATGAGACCAACTTCAACCGAAGACAAGTCATACCATGAAATTCCACTTAGGGTAGCTGACTGCAAGAAAATATGAGGATTAAATGCCAGAAACATGGTATAATAGCAAGTTCGAAGAATTAATTGCCACAGACCCAAATAGAACAACAATAAAAGCATGATAATTAACAATATTTATTGCAGCTCACTACTACATAAAAAGTATACCTCAATTGAAATTGTGGCACAGGATGTAGCACCAATATCATAACCATATAGAAGTCCTCCAAGAGCTGGGAAGAGAAATCTGAAATCAGAAGACATTCCTTCGGTAAGAAAAAAATAATCACACAAACGTTTAGGCTCCTTGAAGTTACAATAAATGATCAGCTAATCACAGTTTAGGCCTTGTATTAGCTCCAGTTTGACTGCTGGCTTTGAAAATTCCATGGATTGTACCCTAAGTTGTTTGTTTTAATGAGGTTATTCAGGAAGGATCAAGACTCAAGGGTATTTATTAGAGCTAACATTTTACTAGAAGCTTCTTCCGTTTTTGTTTAAGCAGCATTTACATTGTTACACCATTGAATCACTTCTTTAAGTCATGAGGTATCTCCAGATATGATGAAATAATTTCGTGTGAAACAACAAAGGAAGAAGCTACAAATCCCATAAGAAAACCTTGGATTGCAACTCAATTCTTAATCAAATCCAAGCTATTTCAAGTAGATTAAATAACAGCCATGTTCATAGTAATATATAAGTCGAAATATCTTTTCATTAGTTTAGCTAACGGAAATGAAACATTTAATAGAACAATAATAACCATTTCCCCCTCATTCCCATACATGAACTTCTTTCATACTAGGCCAAAAGGCAAAATCTTTAAGCAGCACCCAATTGAACATTTGCCATAGCATAAATTTGCCAAGTAGTTACTATATGTTGCAATCATGGTAAGAAAGATATGGTTGCCAATATTTTAACAAATGCGTTGATGTTTCATGTTTCTCATTGCATATATCAATACAATCAATACAAAACCGAACGGTAAACAAAAATCTCAAAGAGAAACTCACGGAAGGATAGCAGTGGAAGCAGAATAGCTTTCAGAAGTGTGAATCCCATTAATAAGAGGTTCATGCTCTGGACCAATCTCACCAGAAGACCTTCCCACCTAATAAAATCAACAATTCATTCAACAACTCTAAAATTAACTCATGCAGCTAAAAGGGTAGTCTTTTGGTTAATTACAGAGAAATCAGGGTACTCTTAAAGGATATATATATATATAGATATTCACAAATTAAAGATATCATAATGTCTTCTATTACTTTGAGTCCAAATAAAAAATAAAAAAACTTATAGAATTCAATCTATCTTATGCATTAATATGGGGTTCTTTAATTTATTTTCCAGCTCTTTCAAAGAAGAAAGAAATTTGATAAGCAATACCCAATACTTGTCCTTCATTTTCTTACACGTTCATGCATTTTCTTAGTAACCAAACAGGTAAGAAAAGAAAAACCCAGATTGAGTAATGAAGAGAGAAAACAAAACCTTTCCAAGAGAGGAAAGCCCAGGTTGCTCATGATCTGATGCCATGCTTCTTTTAGAAGAGAATCTGAAACCGCAACAGAGTTCACGCTTATAAGAGCCACTAATGAGTACGATTTTGAGCTCTTTTCTTGCTGGGAAACCAAACAACAAAAAAACAGATAAAGCTCGTTTGACAATTTGTTGGAATAAATTTTTTATTTATATGGAAATAATTTTTATGGTAGAAAACTAGAAATTACCATTAAAAAGAAAAATATTGAAACTTGAATGTTGGGTGTCAGGCGGTAGTTGTTGAGTTGATAAATTTACTATGTTGTTCGATCGAATCAAATCGGATAAAAAAGCTTTGCCTACTCATCATAATCAAAATATGCCATATGTTTGTTAATTTAGTTGCTTTAATTATTTTTTAATTTTTATCATAATGTATTTTAAAATTAAAAAATATATTAAATGTGAAAAATGTGATTTTTTAATAAAAATTATTTTAAAAATAAAATATAAAATTAATACTAACAGAAAATTTTAACACTAATATTTTATAATATCATCAATAATTTAATTGATTTTTAGAACGATAAAGTTTTTCAACAGATCTTAAAGTTTAATTGATTTATTTATTCAATTTAAATTCATAAGTTCAATCTAAATCCTTCTCTAATGTAAACCTTAATCAATTTTTGATACATTCAATCTAATTCTATTTAAAATTTTCAAAGGAGAGTTATCTCATTCAAACTTACTGCAGGTATTTTGAAAAAAAAAAATTAAGTATTATTTCAGCTTTATAAACTCTTTTGTCCAAAATATTTATAAATTCCTCCAACAAACAACTCAAAACAAATTCAACCTCTCACGAAAGATTATAACGCCAACAACTTGAGTTTTGCTTAAACAATAAGTCACTTAAATATGAATTGTTAGAGGCGAGCTCAAATCTTGAGAAAATCGTCTTGAAGTACAATACTTTGTTATTTTATCATCTCTTAATATCACATTAAATCAACTTAGGCGTAGCCTTAAGTTCGATAATCTATTACTTTACTCTTGACTTTATATGATAATATGTTCCTATCATAAAACTTATAACAAACTCCGTGTTCTTTGTAAAACTGAATTGATGAATATTGATTGAATTAATATATCTGAATCACTAAAAATAAATTTAATCATAACAAATTATAAATCAAATATAAAATAATTTGGACAGGATCTATATATAATAAAATTAAAATGATATTAACTTCAATGGAGCAATAATTAAAACTATTTCCATATATTTGTTTAAAACGAACTTAAAATTGGATTTGAATTCGAATTGTATTTCTCGTATCACTATCCTTAATATTATATCAAAATAAATTTAAAACTCATAGTGTGATATTTATCAATAATATTTATATAAATAAAAATATTTTATCATTAATGAAAGAACGTGGTGGAAAATAAGGAAACGTTCATGGCATTAATTTCTGACTCGTTTGATCAAGTGGGACCCCTACGTACATAATTTCTTCTATCCGAATTGGATCCGTCTAGATAATTTGATATTAAAAATAGATAAAACAAAAATAAATATTTTGAATTATGTAATGCAATCATTAATATATTAAAATTATATCTTAAAATTAATCATTTTTCGGTCTATGAATAAAAGGTTCGTGGTTACTCTCACAGTAATAATGTCATCTTCAATTCTTGAACTTGAATCTTCTTTTTCTGAAAGTACATTATAGTTTATCACTACATCCATGATCCAATAGATGTATTTATATATTTTGATTATTGAGTTAAAATCATAAAGAAATTTAAGATAAATTACAAATTTAATCACTCACCCGAATTTTAAAAAATATATGAATACAGTCACTAACGTAATCAGTTTGTTACGTTTTAGTCTTTAAATTACCACTTCCCTCTCTCAACACACTCCCTTTAAACTCTCAATTTATAAAGGCGTTCATTTCTTACTCTCTTTAAACTCAGTAGAAAGAAGATTAGTAGTTAAAAGAAGTCAATTATTCAAGTAGTCAAATAATATAACCGGAAACTACATGGATTCCATGTATTTATTAAACGACAGTTTTGTTGCCACATGATATTTTAGTCACAACATTAACGGAGGGATAACAATTTAGTGATAAAAAAACGCAAATCGACAAAATTAATGATTATATTGTGGTTTTTTAAAAATTTAGTGATCATGATGTAATTTAAACTCTATATAAGTGACTAAATTTGTAGTTTAGCCATAATTTTACGAGTTAAGAATTTGGCAATCCTTGTAATATATATTTTGAAAAAAATAGTATAAGTACAATCATACACAATTACAAAGAGTACATCCAAATCGCAATAAAAGCATGAAAAAAATTCACTACAAAACATAAATTTTGTCGAAACTATTTTTTTTGAAAACGGGAATCGACTTTGGTTTGAAAATGAAAACGAATGTGGGAGTCGCCACCGACCGTTATTAGGTGTGATCGGATCACCTTTGTTCTAATACAATATTTTAGTTTACTAAAACAACATTGTTGGTCTACGAAACTTGAGAAAACAGATTCGGGAGTCGGTTACGTGCGAGGAAGGATTAGCACCCTTGTCACGCCCAAAATTGGTACCGAATTGATTAATTATTGTCCTAAAGTCGAAAGTTGAAAATCGAGAATGGATTTGAAATACGATCCATTTTATTGACGTCGATTTTAAAATTCTTGAATTAGCTCAAAACGGTTGTTGAAGATTTCCTTATCTCGAGATATCGGAGTATTACATCCCGTAAGTTAGGACACAATTCTATGAATTCCCGAGTGCAAGGTCATCTTTAATTTAAATTGAAATTCAGTGTATTTAAAACTCAAAAGGATATTTAATTATTTAGAATCAACGAGAGAACTGAAGCCCCGTAGTTAGGGCACGTTTCCTCAAATTTCCAAGCATCAAACATTGCCTTGTTTAGAATTTAAAAAATACGAGTGAAATTCTAAAGGAATACTTGATGATTTTGAATAAACGAAAGATCGAAACCCAGCACGATAGGACACTACTTCCCGAATTTCCAAACATCAAATATTACCTTAAAAAACGCGAACGAAATTTTAAATGAACATTTGATTATTTAAATAAACGAAAGATCAAAACCTAACACGTTAGGGCATGATTCCTCGAATTTTTGAACATCAAATATCGCCTTCATTTTATAAAATCGACTCAAAGTATCTTAATTTGACTTGAAATAAAGTCGGATAATTAATTTCGAATCAGTAAATTGAAAACTACAATACGACAATCACGAACGAAAAACGAAATTATAAACATGGAACAATATATATGGATAAAATACTATACAAACGGGTGATAATAATATGAAAATACGAACGAACAAATTATAATATACACAATGACAATAACCACATAACATATGCTACTTAATTATCAACATTAATAATCAAAAGAATAAAATAAACAACATGAAACCCTTTAAAATAAATGATGAGACTATTTCAAATAAATAATACATAAAAACAAGTTTGAAAGAAGATGTCATAAAAAGCGATTTTAAATGAGTAATATAGAACAATTTAAAATAATCAATATACAAAATAATTTAAAGTAAAATAAGCGAATTAAAAAAAACATATAACAATCTAAAATAACATATGAAAAGTCTAAAATAAATAATGATAAAATATGTATAAAGAGTTTAAGGTATACTATATATATCAAAATTTGAAAATAAATGATCCATAAAAACATAAGCAATTCCAACAGCAATCTATAAAAAGACTAAACTAAATAAATGAAACAAGGTAAAGAAATATATAAAGTAGTTCAAGGTAATATATGTTAAAACAGTTTAAAACGAATGCTATAAAACTTAAAATGAGTAATATATAAAATAGTAAAGAATTTTCAAAATAACTAGCATGTAAAATAGGTTTTATAACAAATGATACATATAATAATATCTAAGTTAAATAACATATAAAGGTTATTGATCAATATATAAAATAAGTGAGTTTAATGTACAATTAGTGAAAACAAATTTAAATACATTGTTCGTAAGGTAATTTAAAAATATATATATGTATAAAAAATTTTGAAATAAAATATGTAAATAAATAATAACGATAGTAATAAAATATAAGAATACATGAAAAGAAAGTAAATGAACTTTAGTTATTAGAAAAGGTTAAAAAAAATAATAATAATAATAACAAGCAAATGAAAAAATAAATAAATAGACTAATAAATAGACTAATAATAATAATAATAATAATAATACGATAAAAATGTAAAGATTAAGAAAAATAATAATATAATAATAAAATCTAAAGTTTTAAAATTATAAAAAGGATATAATTAAATGAATGGTAAAATAAAGTAAACTAAAAACAAAGTAAAATGGAAAGTATATAATAATAAAATAAGTAAACAAATCATGTGAATATTTAAAAATGATAACAGCAACAATAATAAAAAATAACGTATACATAAAAAGGTAAACAAGTAAATAAACCCATACTAAGATATATGTGTAATAATCACGATAGAACAAAAATGTCTAGATATAAGTAATATAAATTTTAACATGAAACATGAGACAATAAGAAATAAATATATATAATAAAGAATAATACAAACGAATAACAAAAATAAAAATAAAAAAAACTGAAATTATATAAAAGGCTAAATCTGAATTAAAACGGAATTTCAAATATAAACTATAAATAAATAAGGGTTGATTCGAAAGTGAAATGAAATTAAAGGAAATAAGTCGTAGAAAATAAAAATAGGAGAGGGCCTAAACTGAAATCACATTAAAATAAAAGGATAAATTATAAATATAATAAACTGCAGGCAACAAAATAAGGACCGGCGCATAATGTGCACAAATATACAAGGACTAAAACTGGAATTATTCCAGGCCCCAACACACTGCGTTTCATTACGGACTAAAACAAAACACACGTAAATTATAAAGGCCGAATTTTAAAAAAATAAAACAAATGGCAGCCAATTGAGCCATTATGCGAAAAGGGAGGACCAGACGCGAAATTAACCCATTTTTAATAATAGGCACGCATCCTAATAACTGAAACGGCATTGTTTCATTTAATCCCAAAATTAAAAGCCATTGAATGGCAACTTGCTCTCCCTTTCAGCCACAAACAGAAGACCCAATTATTAGGGTTTCAAAACAGCAGATTTTTGAGGCTTTCCCCTCCCCTTTTGACAATCCGACTGCTACTTTCCACCATTGAAACCGATGGATGATAGCTCGCCATGGAGACATTTATTTTCCTACTCTAAACCTCTCCCCAAAAGGTAAGATTTTTAGCCCCGAAAACCTATCTCAAGCTTCGATTTCGACGAAGAAGAGATGGTCTCTGATGGCTCGTATGCGAAGGTAAGGCCTCGTTTTCCTTTTCTTTTTTGATTTCCTTTTTAAGTAGATTTGTATTTAAACAATAAATAAAAACAAACAAGAAAATGAAGAGAAACAAATGAAAAGAAAGATCAAAAAACCTTTTAGGTTCTATTCTGCCTTTTTGATTTCTTTGTTTGGTCGTAAAAAATACAATCTTTCTTGTGTATCCAAAATCCCCGCCCTTTTTTTGATTTTTTCTTTCGGCTTTATAGCCGACTCATGATTTCTCTGCTCTCTGCTTGTTTTTTCTTTTGCTATGCGTGTTTTCCTCCTTTTTGCAGGGCTCAGCGAGATCAAAGAAAAGGGAGCAGGTGGTGATATGGGCGATGGGACGTCGACAGTGCTAGGGTGTCAGAAGACCCTAGGTACGGCGCCCCTAGGGTTGGAAAAATCTGATTTTTTCTTTCTTTGCCTTTTTTTTTTGTGTTTGGGCTGTTGGTTAATTTAGTTTAGGTTGAAATTGGGTGTATTGGGTTTAGTGTTTGCATGTGCCTGGGCAAATTGGCCTGCTTACAAATTTAATATAACTTGAACTAGCATTTAGAAACAATCCAACATGTTGAGAGTTTTAAAACCAAATAAATATAAACAATACATAGCACTAAAAATCTCAATCTTGATCTTTACATGTAAAGGTTTTTATTAAGGATTTAAAAGATTATCACATTTTTTTTTATATTTTAAAAGATACGTGTCATTATATAAATATGATTATCAATAAATATAATATTTATTGATGCAAAATGTGTTGAGTGTTATTGAGTGGCATTCGACAGTGCCACTGAGGCGGTTAAAAAGCTTGCATTATTTGATTTGGCAATTTAATGAATAAAATCTTTAGATCTGGTTATGTGTTGTTATATTGAAGATACTTTAGTCCATTTATAGAAACCAATTCTTATCATTTGAAAATTGGATTGGATTTGAGTGAACCAATTAAGTTGTTAGAATATGGAGATTTGATCGAGATAGTGCTGTTGATTTTGGCGAGCATAATGACTTTGTTTTGATTGTTATTGATGTAATAGCTATTTTTAATGAGTTATTTTGTATCTAAATTCTATGTTAACAAACCGAAATTTATATATGCTTTGAAGCTTGTCTAGGTTACGTAATAAGAGCTTATTAAGTGCATTCTAATTCGTTCATTGGGGAACCTTTTTTTAAAAGAGCGAAAACTGTTATTGTAAACATTGGCAAAGTGTTTACTGCTCAAGTTCTCACAGGGAATGTTTAGAGGTTAATATTTAGATAAAAATGTAAGATCTCTATACTTTGGAATAAAATATAGTTGAATTACTCACTGAGTTAGACTTCGCAGACATAGACATAGAGAAACCAATCTGCTAAACAAACCTATCTGTTATTTCTGCTTCATTTGCACAATTTTTTACGGTGCCAAATCATAGTGACCCCTGCAACTAGCACTTTCATTCAATTTTTCATTCTAAGTAAACAAATAATTTAAAGTAGCAACACTTATATATTATTATATACTCTTTTCGTCTCAATTAAAATTTTATATGAGACAAAAATTAATTAAAACAGATAAAAATATTTTTCTCAAAAAATAAAATTAAAAATGTGACAACGTTATAAATATAAAAAATATTAAAAATTATATAAAAAAAATATGAGTTTTGGTATTTATTGGCTTAGAAAAGTAGGAAGACCAACCAATTTTGTCATTTATGGCACATGAATTAAACCAACAACTTGAAACCTTTAACGGCTATCGTTAGTCCAAGTTTCATTTGTTCACGGGCTAAGTTGGGCCCAAATTTAATGGTCAGGGTTAGGTGGTTTCCAATAAGAGTAATTGAGTCGAGTCGAGTCGAGTTTGAATATTAGTAAGTTCAAGTTCGAGTTTAGCTTGAAATTTAGAATTTAATATTTAGCTCAAACTAGATTAAATATTTATTTTTAAGCTCAAGTTGTTCGAGTTTGAGTTCAGCTTAATTATTATTGAATCAAATTCGATTTTTTTCGAGTTGAAATCGAATATTTTGTACGCAATAATTTCTCATTCACACCCTTAGCCTTCAAACCAATTCATTACTCATGTAATATTAAAAAATTGCATAAATTAAGCTTTACCTTGGCAAAAGCGAAAGCCTTGAGTTCTTGAACGTCTAAAATTGAGTTCCACCATGCCCAAATATTATGTGAGTTATTTTTCAGATTATTTTAGATTTAAGTAGGGACCAAGCCAAATAATTATTTTAGGAGGGTTAAGATTAAATTATATTTTTTAATAGAGGTCAAAGTAATAATTTTATCAACGTATTAACATATTAGTTCATAATTTTTAAAGGGACTATAAAGAAAATTTACCATTTTAGGGGGTTAAAGTACAATTTAACCATGATATTAACTTAAAAATTCAAAAAAAATTACCATTTGGTGACGGGCCTTGCCTCCCTTAATGCCATCCCTCGATCTAACTCCCACCATATGTAAATCATGTTTAGATTTATTTTGATTTAACTCTGGATATATTTTGATATTCATCTATTATATTTCATACTGAATTTATTTTAATTTTAGTCGACTAGACAAGAATTATTTATAATTTATAGTATACTTAAATTTATGATTTTGCTTATAATAATTATATTTGCAAAGTGTTAAAAAAATGTTTATATTAATATTTATGTATTTTTATTATTAAATCAACAAAAATAATTGAGACAAAGTCATGCTGGCCCAAATTATAAAATGCTTTATCTAAAGTCAAACTCAAACAGGCCCAAACTATTGGGCTTGATGATTAAAGTACAAAAAATCTAAAGTATAAAAAAAAATTAAATACAAATTAATTGAAAAATTAATTATATTAACTATTTGGACTAGTTAATAACATCATAAAAATATAGGGACCAAATTACATTAGAAATTAAAGTGTAGCGATCAAATATCAAATTTAAGCATAATTGAGGGACCAATATTAAAATTTAATCATTTTTCTATAACTGCAAAAAAAGAGGGTTAAGAACATCACAAACCTAAAAGAAATAAGAAACCATATGGAGTATACAAATTATATAGGCTAAATGATAAATTTGGCCACTATTTTTTACATATTTTGTCAAAATGACCCTAATTGTATTTTTGAGCTTTTTTTGATCATTAACTTTTGTTCTTTTTTTCAATCTACTTTTTCTAATAGATTTAATGAAAGTACTGTTAAAATAGTTAACAGGAATGATGTGGAATATTTTTAATGATATGTAATTTATTACTAAGATAACCCAATAAGATAACTACATGTGGGAATAATAAAATAAATAAATAATATAGTAAATTAAAAAACAACTCTTAACTTAAAGAAAATAAACGTAATTATCTAAAAAAAATTAACTTAGTAAAAAAAACTTCTCAATAAACAAACGTATGAAAAATTGAAACTTTTTGAAAGAAAGAAAAAATTGAAACTTTGAATTTACTCGTTAAATCTGTTAGGAAAAGCAGATTGAAAAAAAAATAAAAGTTGATAGCCAAAAAAAACTCAAAAATACAATTAGAGCTATTTTGACAAAATATACAAACGTTAGTGGCCAAATTCATTATTAAGCCAATTATATATACTCACGTAATGTTTTAATCGTGACGGTATTACAATTATATAATATATAAGATAATTCTATGATACAAGTCAAATACACAAGTTTATATACCGTTAATACGATATATATAATTAATAAATAAATTATTAATTTCATTCTAAATAAAGTTATATTATCTAATTCATTAATAATATATTAATACATAAGATATAAAATTTTTCCTTCAAAAAATAATATCTTTTGTTTGAAGAACTCAAAGAAAGAAAAAAAATCAAATGGTTGAATCAAAATTCCATTGAATTAAAAATTGTCTGGTTTGTTTTTTCTAACCTATATATGTCACACCCTGACTTAAAAAAAAAATTGTTGGGGTTTGAATTCAATTATATATTTTTAGATAGTAAAAATGTAATTTTACTATTATAATTTTTAAAGGATTAAATCAAATTTTTATCATTTTTGAGAGTTCAAAGTGCAATTCTACCGTTACTAATTTAAAATTTTAGAAATTATGAAGAAATCTAAATTAAAAAAAATTTCTATTTTGGGGAGAATCAAAGCACTTGCTAACCACCCTAACTTTGCCATTAAATTACATATTATAAATAATAATTAAAAAGATACCAACAAGTAGACATATCACATCCACTAAAATACAACTTAATTCAAAAACAAACATTGAATTGACTCAATCTTAATAAAACTTTAATTTAAAATGACTAGGTTCACCCCATCACAATTTTATGGGCCAGAGATTGACCTCATCATAAATTTATAAGTCTATCCTTTCTTCCAAAAGGTCGGATAAATTGTTTTGAAAGAGCTTTTGAGACCCATTTCGAATAAATCCTTCACTCCATTCTCTCGGTCAGAAACGATAGTGACGAGGGTCAAGGAATTGCTGAATGATTTGTTGGTGCGTAAGGATAAAAATAAACTTATATAAAATTAACGAATATTTTAGGGCGTATATCAATACTACTTTCTTTAAGTTTTTTTTGCCCACATTTATATTATAGTGTACAAAAGAGTTATTGGCAAATGAACCTCAATGGTACAATGAAGTTTAATAATTGTCTAGGTTTTGCATTGACCGAAACAATCCACTGAGTATTGAGCGAAGCATAACAAGGATATTAATTTTTATAAAAAATTTCTACAGTAATTCTTTATAGAACAATTTAGGAATATAAAAGATGACGAGATAATAAAAAAACTTTGTTTCTACGTTTTTTGGTGTACCATACAAATGAAAATTCACTCATATTGACATCTTTTAACAATAAACATAATTATTTAATAGATGTATAATTGAATAATCATAACCCTTTGTTAATAAATAAATAATATAACTCTTCATAACAAGAGACATAACTAATCACTATAAATAACGACAACTCTTGATTAATTAATAACCAAGTGATATAATTTTTGAGTCATTTGTAACATTTCAATTATAACAATTGAAACATTATAAATATTTTAAAAATGTTCCAAGCAAGTGATCGAAGCCATTGTTTTTTGATTGATTTCGAGTTAAATAACAAATGTGAGTTTGATGAAAGCATGGTTTCAATCCACGATTAAGGGTGTTCAATCGGTTAACTGACATGAACTAACATTAACCGAACTTTTTAAACCTTTATCCAAGGCTACTTATACACAGATTTTGTGCAAGAAAGGCTCATCAACCTTATTCTGCACTAAGCCTAGTAATTTATTATTTGAAAAAAGAAAGTCAGACAAAAATGGTTGGCATAGGAACAATAATTTATTATTCCACACGTTTTGCTGTTTCGTCGTTGGCAACTTTCCTAAATGTTAAAACATCAAACACGTTGTTCGTACATGTTTCTTTGCTTGAACATGTTATAATTGTTAACATGCGGGTGGTAGGGTAGGTGATAAAAAGATTTGGAATAACAATGGGTAAAAACCAAACCCTAATTTTATTTTGGTAATTTTGATAGAGAAAAATAGGAAAATAGTGGTTCAGATTTTTATGCTTCATATGAGAGGGAAAAAAATAACATGATTAAGGATCATAGATGATGTGATAAAAAAGGTCCGTAAAATAATTTCTTTAAAATATTGAAAAAAATTAATATATGTTAAAAAATATTTCACCAATCACATCTTGCCATATATCTATAAAATATTTTTAATTAAAAACAATTAAATAATTTGTAAAAATTGGGAAATAATAAATGGGTGAAATATAAAGATTTGTTATTTTCGCTTCATCTCTTCTATCAGGTGCACTTGATAGGCTTTCCCATTTATTATTTTCCCATTTTTACAAATTATTTAATTATTATTTTTTAAAATTAAAAATATTTTGTAAAATAAATCAAACGGTATGTGTGGTAAGTTATGATTGGCAAATTTTTCTAATGGATGTTATCTTTTTTGAGTAATGAAACATAATTTAGGTAACTTATAACAAAAAAAAGTATTAATTAAGGTAAAAAAGTTAATTAATTGCTAATGTGACATACACATGACTGTTACGTGGATGTAAGTCAGCAAAGTTAATAATTTTCTATCTATTTTAAGGTGATTTGATAAATAATACAAGTTCAGATATTAAAAGCGACAAAAATTTAAACTTAAAGTTAAAACAACTTTTTTTTTTTAAGTTAGAAGGCAAAATAAATTATCATGCTTATGATTTATTCTGATTTTTAATTCCTTAATATTTTATACTAATTTAATTCTATTTATAATTAAACATGCACATGACTTTCCTCTCTCTTTGTCCACATAATTAGAATTTTTTTTAAAATATATATATATATGGATTCTTTTTGTTTTCTTCATTCAAATTGATCTGTTGTAGATATAACAAGAACAACATTTAAAGGAACAACTTACAAAATACCACAATGATAAAAAACAAATTCTCGACATCAAAGCTAAAACTCACCACCAAGCTTTAAACATGTCACCACAATTAATACCTGCTACCGCCAAGGGTGAAGCCATTTCAGTATGTTTTTGTTCTACAATTTGAGAATACTACACTACCCACCTGCTCAATTTTCCACTCAATATCTGAAAAAATTGTTTGTAACGACCACGGTCTCATATTCTTGTTCAGACACCAATTATACACCATTTTTGAATCAATTTCTACAATAAGATAGCCATTAATCTTCCATCCCATGGATAAGAACAAATCCAATGCTATAAAGTTGGCCACTTTGTTGACTGTTTCCTTAAAAATGGTTGGCAACATTCCCTAAATGTTAAAACATCACACACATTGTTCGGACATGGTGGTAGGGTCTTGATTGTGTTATCCATATAAGCTTTTACAAGTTGTAATGGCATTAATGAGAAAAAAAAATTGTGGGTGGTAGGGTAGGTAATAATAACAATCGGGTAAAAATCAAACCCTGATTTTATTTTGGTAATTTTGATTGAAAAAATTAGGAAAATAGTGATTTGGATTTTTATACTGCATATTGGTTATGAATTATAGATGATGTGATAAAGAATGATTCGTAAAATAATTTTCTAAAATACTATAAAAATTAATATTTGTTAAAAAAAATTCACCAGCTTGCCACATGCCTAATTTGGTTTGTTTCTATAAAATATTTTTAATATTTTTTAAAAAGTGGGGAAATAAATGGATGTAAACTTTTTGAGTAATGAAACATAATTTAGGTACAACTTGTAAAAAAAAATATCAATTAAGGTAAAAAAATTAATTAATTGCTAATGTGACATACATGTAGATTGTCACGTCAGCAAAGTAATTAGATGTTAATTTTCTATTTATTTTGAGGTGATTTCATAAACAACGTAAGTTTAAAGGCTAAAAGAGATAAAAGAAAATTTAAAAAGTAAAACAAAAACCATTATGCTTAGTTTTATTCTAATTTTTAGTCTGTTAATACTTTATACTGATTTGATTCTATTTATAATTATTCACACATGTATAATTTGTAATCAAACATGCACACAACTTTTTTCTCTCCCCCTTCCTCCACATAGAATTGTTAAATACCATATTATATATATATATATGGATTCAAAAAAAAATATTTTTTGCTAGAAAATTCTAATAATATTAGATATGATATAGACAATTATATGAATGTTTGGTTAATTCTATTTGTTTGAAACTTGGAGTAATTCTTTTTTTTTTCTTGTTTATTGTGAATTTATTAATTGATTGATTTTATTTTTTAAAATAACTCGATATCGATACATATTAATATTAATAGAAAACGATACATCAATCGATATAATATCAATTACCTTAATTTATATATTATTATCCATAGATAGCATGATGTGTAGTATTTAAAAAAAAGACTTTATTGCTAAATAAAAAGAGAGGATATTGTGTGATTTTTCAACAAAAAATATATTTTCTTAGATTGTGTAATGCTTTGAAGAAATCAAATGGTTGAATGAAAATTTTGACTGTTTAATTTATTTATTTTCTCTAATTTATGTATGGCATAGCTTTTGACTGTGAATCTTTTTCAATCTTTATATTGCAATTTCCATAGAATTTTTAACAAATTACTTGTTCCAATTTGCTTCAAAAACTAATTGTGCGTGGATCACTCTTACTAACAATAAATAAAAATAAAAATATAATATGCATACATGAAATATCTTAAAATTTAAATATTATATATATATATATATATATATATATATATATATTGATTATCTCATTATAAGTTTTGATTATATCTGTTCTTTTTGACATAATATCTAGAATTATTAGCCCCTCCCCAACTCATAAATAGGAGGATAATACACTACATCAGTAATCTATTAGTGGATTAACGAAAATTTTAACGGCAGTGACTAATTCGAAAAATTATATTAATTAAAGTAACTAAATTGAAAAAAATTAGAGTGACCAAAATAAAATAAAATTTATTTTAAAGTGACTATGAACATAGTTTACCCTAAATTAAAAGAACTCATTTTGGCATTTTACATATGTACATGACACATATTATCAGCTTTTATGCTTACAATATATTTATTTTTTCACTTATCACCCTTCCTCTCGAAAGGTAAATCTACAAAAGTTTACAAATGTTGGATGAAAATATTTATAATTCAGCAAACGCAACTGTTTTTGTTGCAGGCCAATTTTAAACCCTTAACCCCAACCCAATATCACTTAACCCGGAGCCCACTTAAAACAGATTGACCCATTACAGAACCCAATACCCAAACTGACCCATTACAAACTAAACCCAAAACCCGAAGGCCCAAGAAGCCCAATCCCTGACCCAAGTCCTGACCTAGGGTTTCAGAAACTGAAACCCTAGCCTGCTCAGCGCCGCAACATCCCATCTACCCCCAAACCCCACTTGCGCCGAACTAACTGCCCCCTGACACTGCTGCGGTCACCGCCCAAGGTCAAGTCCGCCACCTGCTCCACCTGCAAGATAAGAGAAACACACAACAGAGAAGGAAAAAAACTTGTAAACAAAAGGCTATAAAAGCCAAATGGAAACGCTGTAACAGGGGGGCATTTTTTTTAATACAAACACCCAGAAATTTAAAACACAACCAAGATCAGAAAGCTAAAGATATTTAGATCGAAAACCCGAGAGTTAAAGGTGATTTTTCTTTTTCTCTTCTCATTTTAGTTTCGGCCTTAGGCCTATTTTATACATGTATATACATTAAAAATATAAATAAATAATAGAATATAAAGCAAAAAAAAAAAGGAAAAAAAATCAAAAATTTACCTTTTCCACCACCACTGCACGTGGCAGTGTGCGCCACGACGAGCAGGCCCCTGGTGGCGGCCAGGTGCCTCCCTCTCCCTCCTCTCTTTTTCCTCTCTTTCTCTCTTTTCTTTTTTTTCTTTCCCACCTCACAAATGTTTTTTTTTTCAGATTTTCAGGCTATTTATAGCCCAGCGAAACGGTACCATTTTGGTACCCAGATTTAAACAAAAAACGACGCCGTTTTGAGTATGGGTCGGGTCGACCCAACCCGCTCCAGCCAGGATCCGCGTGTTTTTGTAATGGAGGGGTTATTTGCGCGTTTAACCCCTCCGCTTTTTAAATGTTTTGCAATTAAGTTTTAATGAATTTTTAATTTGGTCATGTAATCTTTCACAGTTTTCAATTTAGCCCCCTTACCTGCGCAGCGTTTTAATAGCTGGGTATATTGATGTTTTGGTCCTCCCAGGTTGCGCGCGTATTGCAATCTGGTCCTATCCTCTTTATTTTCTTTTAAATTAGCCCTAAACTTTATTTTTAATTCAATTTAGTCTTCTTTGTTAGTTTACTGCTTTATTTTCAAACTAATTGTTTTTCATTTTCTGTTATTTATTATTATTAATTATAATCTTTGTAGTTTTTATTATATTTATTATATTTTATATATGTAGTAATGTATATTTTACTGTGTACATATATGTATGTATATTTAATATATTTATATAATCGTGAAACATTATTATTAGTTATTTTTATCATGTATATATTATGCAAATATTTTAATGTTATATTATATATGTATTTTTTATATGTATTATTTATATATGCTTTTAATATTTTATATATATTATTATTTAGATGTTTTAATCTTATTAGTCATGTATCTTTTGTACTATCATGTGTATATTTCTAATATTACTATATATTTCTAACACCGTTATATATATGTACGTATTTATGTAGAGTGTGGATAACCCTTTTTTTATATGTATTACAATCATTCCAAAATGTATGTGTATATCATATATATTTTGTATATATATTATAAGCATGCATTTTCAATATTATTAGTTATACTTTTATATATATTACCTGTAGCGACGTGAAAATTTTGGTTTCGGGTCGCTAATTGTGGAGATTAAAAACTTGGAATTTGAAATTTGGTTTTAAAAAAAAACCGGGAGTCGCCACCGATCTTTTTTCTAGGTGTGATCGGACACCTATTAGATTTTCCTTTAAAAACAAATAAAAGGCTAGGTTTAGGTTTACGTTAAAATCCAGAGAAAATTTAGGGTTGAGAGTCGATTCTGCAGAGGAAGGTATTAGCACCCTCGCGACACCCAAAATTGGTATCTTATAAACACATGATGTCTTAATTTCCAAAAAATACGAGTTCCATATAAAATTTAGTCGTGATCCGATTAAAGGAAGAAATTTTCAATTTTTTGATTTTTCCTTGAGAAGGATATACCGATTTGACACGAGCCTAAAAATTCCATCCAACATAGCGACGAAACTTACGGCCTAATGTTACATCGATACATTGCCTCACTTATTTCAAAATACAAGAATAAGATTTTCGAAATAATGCTAAGCAAATTGATGTGAAATAAGGATAAATAAAGGAACTAGAAATATGTTGAAGCGACTAACGAATATGACAATAATATAAGAAAACAACAATAATACACGCAGGATTAAATGTAACAATAGTATAAAATACAAGAAAACAATAAATATACGTATATATAAAATGATATTAAAAGAATGTACGTAACGTATGTGAGAAAAATATATATATACATAATATGTTTAATATGAACATATACGATGTACATATACAATAATATACATGAAATAGTAAAAAAAAGAAAATACACAACTAATAATATTAAAATGTATAAAACATGATATTTAAAATTTATATACATAACATATATAAAAATACCCATAATATAATATTTAAACATTTGTATAATATACACATTAGGAATAAATAACAATCAATAATGATAATAATAATATTAGAAATAATAATAATGGAATATATAAAGAGAAACAAATATAATATAATATTAATATTAAAATAAAGTAATTACAACAGTACTATATATATAAAAATGTATATATACATACATATAATAAGACATATACTAATATTAAATATGATAGTAATACTAGAAATAGTTATAATTAATAATAATGTATCACAAATAATTAGTAACCAGAATATTAATGATGTCAATAAAGATAATAATATTAAGAATATTAGGAATAATAGCAATATTTAAAAAAAAAATAAGTAAATAAACAAAATAAAAATGGATGAAAATTGAATTAAAATCAAAGTTTTGGGCGAATTTTAAAAGAAAGTAAAAGGAAAAGGACCTATTGGAACACGCGTGCAAGTGGTAGGGACCAAAAGAGCAATTTTCCAATGCCTTTAAAACGATGCGCATACAGGGGGATCAGATTGAAAACGATTTAAAATTTTAGGGCAGAATTATAATTAAAACAGAACTTAATTTTAAAACACTGAAAATGCGGAAGGGCCGATTGCGCAAATAGCCCTTCCTCCTCAAAAACACGCGGATCCTGACCTCGACCCGACCCGCATCAAAACGGCGTCGTTTTATGTATTAACCGAGGGGGTCCAAAACGGTGCGTTTTGGACCCTTATATAAGCCAAAAAAATTTTAAAAAAAATCATTTGTAGCAAGCAGAAGAAAAAAAAGAAAGAAAAAGGGGGAAAAGGGAGAAGGGAAGAAGGAGAGGGGGCTCGGCTGTGGGCCGATCGTCGATCGATCGCCGGACGGCCACTCGGCTACACGCGCCACCAAATCTTGAAGTGGCGAAAAAGGTAAAATTTCTTTTTTTTTTCTCTTTTTTATGTTACTTTTTTGTGTTACTTTTTTGTGTATTTAGTTTAGTTTTAATATGTGTGTATATAAAAAAAAAAAAAAAACTAAAATCAAAGCTAAAAAGAAAAACAGAATCACCTTAATCCTTTTACTTTTTAGTTCTTCACCCTTTTGTATTCGGTTGTCCGGAAGTTATACTTGAATTTATGCACTAATTGGATTGTTGTTTATGCTCTGGGATTAAATATCTTTTCTATTTCTTCGTATTTTTTCACTGCCTGTTCTTGAACCCCTTTTACATTCGTTTTCCAGGCTTTTATAGCCCGTTTACATTCATTATAAAATTGTTCTCGTCTCTTCATGTAGGTGAATGACGGGGGAAGTGACTTTGGGGCAGGTGGCAGAGGCATGGGGTTACAGTGGGTCGGTGGTGGCAGATAGCAAGTGGGGTAGGTGGCTAGGGTTTCGGTTGAGAGCTGGTTAGGGGTATGGGTGTTGGGCTGTTTAGGTTAGTAGGCCTGTTGGGTTTAGGCTAGTTGGGTTTGATGTAATATATGTGGGCTTATGTTGGGTTAAGTGGGCTAAGTGGGTAGGTTTAGTTTGATCTGATTTGGGGGTTCCATTTAGGGCTAATGTAGATAGGCCAGTGGGTTAAATTGGGCTCCGGGTTTATGATGGGTATTTGGGGTTGGGTCTAAATTAGCCTGTACAGCTGCCCCTCTTTGCTCATTATCGTGCAACGAGAATAGGGCAAAGACAAAATGAAAGGCCAATTTTACTCTGTCTTGTGGGTCTTGACTTCATCGGTGCTCTTCTTGTTCAGATAGTCTTCTTCTAGTCCACTGTATTTTGTAGCTTCAATCTCCTTCTGATATATGCCTTGTAGCTTCAGTCTATTCCACTGTAACTTCAGGAATATGAAATTTGTAGCTTCGATCTGCTTCCATGTAGCTTCAGAAAGATGAGATCTAAAACTTCAATCAGTTCTTCTATCGCTTCAGTGAGATGAGATTTGTGATTTTCTCTTCTGTAACTTTAGAAAGGTAAGATCTGATATCCTCGATCAGCTTCACTGCAACTTCAAAGAGACCATACTTGCAATTTTGACCTACTTCACTGCACTTCAGGGTATCCAAATCTGGTGTCTTCCGTCAGCTCCAATCTTTATTCTTGACTTGGCATGTGATCTTGAGCTCAACTCATTTCCCGTAATATGAATTGACTCTTTAAAAACGGATATTAAAACAGAAATTGAAGATAGCTCAGCACATGAGCTAAGGCTCAACTTACTTCTCGCAATGTGAGTTGATCTTTAAAAAATAGAAGTTAAAAGCATAAATTAAAAGGCTCAACTCACCTCTCGCAATATGAGTTGCAATTAAAACACAAAAATTGAAAATACCTCGGCGCACCGAGGCTCAACTCACCTCTAGCAATATGAGTTGATTTTTTGAAAAGCATAAATTGAAATTATCTCAACGTGTCTTGAGGCTCAACTCACCTCTCGCAATATGAGTTGATTTTTGAAAAATAGAAATTAAAAGCAGAAATTAAAAGGCTCAACTCACCTCTCGCAATATGAGTTGATCTTTGAAAAATAGAAACTAAAAGCAGAAATTAAAAGGCTCAACTCACCTCTCGCAATATGAGTTGATCTTTTTATGAAAAGCAGGAATTGAAAAGCAGAAATTGAAAGTACCTCAGCGTGCCCCGAGGCTCAACTCACCTCTCGCAATATGAGTTGATTTTTGAAACATAAATTGAAATTACCTCAACGTGTCTTGAGGCTCAACTCACCTCTCGCATTATGAGTTGAGTTTTGAAACATAAATTGAAATTACCTCAACGTGTCTTGAGGCTTAACTCACCTCTCGCATTATGAGTTGATTTTTGACAAACAGAAATTGAAAATACCTCAGTGTGACCTGAGGTTTGACTCACCTCTCGCAATATGAGTCAATTTTTGAAAAGCATAAATTGAAATTACCTCAACGTGTCTTGAGGCTCAACTCACCTCTCGCAATATGAGTCGATTTAAAACACAAAAATTAAAAATACCTCAGTGTGTGGCCTAAGGCTCAACTCATTTCTCGCAATATGAGTTGATTTTCCTTGAAAGGCATGAATTAAAAACATCAAAATACCAAAACCTGTTCTTTGGTAGAACTCAGGTGTCTTTTCTCTTGATTCAATGCGACTCTCATTCCAGATTTCTTGCTTTGCTGGAGTACCTGTATATGTTATGCATGTTGTCATCATGATATGCACATGTTTGTCTTAAATGCTTTTATGCCTACATGATTATGCAGTGCTCCTTAAGCATGTTTGTCGTATGTCCATTTAGCCACGATTGTTGAGGATCTGCATTCATTACTTCGAGTCTTGACTTTCTCTTTAAGCCATGTACCCGCCTTCAGGCTTTACAAGTAATCAACGTTTCTCAGATATCACTCTTTAGCCCCTGGTTGAACTTTATTCTTGCTTTGAGGCTCTTGTGTTTACCAAATTTTCAAACAGGTAATGCTTAACATTTCTTTTGTTTAGAGTGTGTCATTTCACTATTTATCATGTAAATAAACACATAATGAGATACATGAAAAAGGTCAAGTAGGGACAAAAATAATATCTCATATTCATTTATTTCAAGTGTGGCAAACAAAGGACGTTAACCAATGAGAGTAAAAATGTCAAAAAGAAAGAAAGGATCGTATTCAATGGATACAAATGCTCTAGATATTCAACACATGAACTCTTCCACGTTCCTCAATCAAGAATCTTTTCAAGTCTGGCTCCTTGCGTAGAAGATTTTGAGCTTTCAGAGATGCTTCAAATACTGTAGTCTCACTGTTTGTCGTACGGTTTAAAACATCTTGCCTTGTAAGCCGAATGTTTGCTTTATTAGAATGCCCTCTCGGGTTTTCATCCTAATCTTTTTTGTTTAATCAAAGCGCCCTTTTCGGGTTTTCGCTCTGATCTCTTTTTTTTTTTTTTTTAGATGTCCCTTTCGGGTTTTCATCTTGACATTCTTTTTTCAAGCATAGTACTTCTTCACCGCATCTGAGTTCACTGGATTCAGTAGCTCCTTGCCATCCATCTTGGTAAGGATCAAAGCTCCTCCTTAGAATGCCTTCTTCACGACGTATGGTCCTTCCCAATTTGGTGCCCATTTTCCTCCCAGGTCTTTTTGTATTGGGAGAATCTTTCTCAGCATGAGTTCTCCTTCATGGAATTCTCTTGGCCGTACCTTCTTGTCGTGGGCCGCAATCATCCTTTTCTGGTACATCTGCCCGTGACAAATTGCCCTTAGACGCTTTTCTTCGATGAGGTTCAACTGATCATATCGAGCTCGAACCCATTCTGCTTCTTCTAACTTTGATTCCATTAAGACTCGCAGAGAGGGGATCTCAACCTCGATAGGTAGCACAGCTTCCATTCCATAGACTAGAGAGAAAGGAGTTGCTCCCGTAGATGTTCGTGATGCACGCATGCGATATGCAAACAAAGCAAAGGGAAGTTTCTCGTGCCAATCTTTATATGTCTCGACCATCTTCCCAATGATCCTCTTAATATTCTTGTTAGTCGCTTTCAATGTTCCCCATTCATCTTTGGGCGATAGGCGAGGAATTGTGATGCTTTATTTGGAATCGCTCACACACTTCTTTCATCATCTTATTGTTCAGATTCGTGGCATTATCTGAAACGATTCTTTCAGCAAAACCATACCGGCAAATGATTTCTTTTTCAAAAATCAGAAAACTGCAGATCCTCGCCACATTGGCAAACGGCGCGCTTCTATCCATTTTGTGAAGTAATCGATGACCACAAAAATGAATCGATGTCCATTTGATGCTTTTGGCGAAACTGGCCCTATAACGTCCATGCCCCACATAGAAAAAGGCCACGGAGAAGTCATGACATAAAGGGGAGAAGGGGCTACATGAATTTTATCGCCATAGATTTGACATTTGTGACATTTTCTTGAAAATTGATGCAGTCACTTTCCATCGTCAGCCAATAATAACCGAGTCTCATGATCTTTCTGGCCATATTGAAACCATTGGCATGTGTTCCGCAGATTCCCTCATGGACCTCTGCGAGTATTTTCCTAGCTTCAACATCATCCACACATCTCAAAAGCATCTGATCCTTTCCTCTATTGTACAGGATATCCCCGTCAAGAACAAATCCAGCTGCCATTCTTCTGATTGTTCTTTTGTCGTTCTCGTTAGCTTGTTCAGGATACCTTTGATTCTTGACATATTCCAATATATCATGGAACCATGGACGTCCATCTGCTTCTTTCTCAATGCTACAACAGTGCTCAGGGACCTCGTGTATGCTCATTTTGAGGGACATTATTTCTGCCTCTTTACTTGCTTTGAACATTGAAGCCAAAGTGGCCAGGGCATCAGCTAATTGGTTTTCTTCTCGTGGGAAGTAATGAAAAGTTATTTCTTTGAATTCCTTGATCAATTCGGCCACTAAATCGCTGTACTTAATCAGTTTTAGGTCCCTCACTTCCCATTCTCCACGGATTTGGTAAATCACTAGGGCTGAGTCCCCGTACACCTCTAAGATTTCGATGTTTCGTTCAATAGCTGCACGAAGCCCCATGATACAAGCCTCATATTCTGCGATATTATTGGTACAGAAGAAATTCAGTCTTGCAGTAAACGGATAATGATTCCCCTCTAGTGATATCAGGATTGCTCCGATTCCATGCCCCAAAGCATTCGATGCACCATCAAAACACATCTTCCATGACTTCTCCTTTAATGACTTGGATTCCATTTCTGTGATGCACATTAGATCTTCGTCTGGGAAATCGAATCTTAACGGCTCATATTCTTCTGTCGTTCGAGTTGCTAGAAGTCGGCTATTGCGCTCCCTTTTATCGACTTCTGACTTACATAGGCAATGTCATATTTCGAAAGGAGAATCTGCCATCGCGCCATTCTTCCTGATAGTGCCGGTGATTCCATCATGTATTTTATGGGGTCTAGCTTTGAAATCAACCATGTCGTATGGTACAACATGTATTGTCTGAGTCTCTGAGCTACCCAAACCAGAGCGCAACAAAATTTTTCAATGGACGAATACTTTGCCTCATATTCAGTGAACTTTTTGTTGAGGTAGTAGATCGCCTTTTCTTTCTTTCCTGACTCGTCATGTTGCCCCAGTACGCAACCCATTGAAATTTCGAACACAGTCAAATACAAAATTAATGGTCTTCCCGGAGTCGGCGGTACTAGCACCGGAGGACTAGACAAATATTGCTTTATCTTATCAAAGGCCACCTGGCATTCCTCATTCTATTCTCCAGGGTTATGTTTTCGCAGAAGCCGAAAGATTGGGTCACATTGGTTGGTAAGTTGAGCGATAAATCGGGCGATGTAGTTTAATCTCCCTAAAAATCCTCTAACTTCCTTTTGCGTGCGCGGAGGTGGTAACTCTTGGATGACTCTTATTTTATCTAGATCAACCTCGATACCTCTTTCACTGGCAATGAAGCCTAGCAACTTCCCTAAGGTAGCCCCAAATGTACATTTGGCTGGATTGAGCTTTAATTGGAACTTTCTCAGCCTGTCGAACAACTTCTTCAAGTTCACTACATGCTCTTCTTCCCCTCGGGATTTAGCAATCATGTCGTCGACGTAGACCTCTATTTCTTTATGAATCATGTCATGGAATAACGTCACTATAGCCCTCTGATATGTTGCCCCAGCATTCTTTAACCCGAATGGCATCACCTTGTAGCAGAACGTTCCCCATATTGTTATGAAGGTGGTTTTCTCCATATCCTCAGGGGCCATCTTGATCTGATTATACCCTGAGAATCCATCCATGAAAGAAAACAATAAATGTTTTACTGTATTGTCTACCAACGTATCAATATGTGGTAAGGGGAAATTATCTTTTGGGCTTGCTCGATTCAGGTCACGGTAATCTACGCACATTCGTACTTTGCTATCTTTCTTTGGTACTGGGACTATGTTAGCCACCTATTCTGGATATTTGGAGGCTTGTAGGAAGCCAGCATCAAATTGCTTCTTGACTTCTTATTTTATTTTCAACAACATTTCGGGTCTCATCCGTCTTAACTTTTGCTGGATGGGCTTGCATTCTGGCTTTAATGGGAGCTTATGGACCACTAAATCTTCATCTAGCCCTGGCATGTCCTGGTATGACCATGCGAAAACATCTTTGTACTCGTGGAGTAAAGCGATCAAATTATGCCTGGTGCTCTCCGAAATAGAAGTCCCGATCTTCACTTCTTGTTTCCTCTCTTCAGTGCCCAAATTTATTATTTCCACAGATTCTTCGTGAGGCAAAATCTGTTTATCCTCTTGTTCCACCATTCTTAACAATTTAGGAGACGAGACGTAATCTTCAGCATTTTCTTCAGCTTCAAATTCTCCTAAACAAACAGCCTTCTCAAAATCAATTTCAAGACTCGTAACGGGTTTGTTCATGTCGTCGATATCTGAGCACCTGAAAGTTGAATGGAAAAGGAAGCTATAGAGGGGCATCCAAGTATTGGAACCAACAAAAGAAATGTCATGTCATGGCAATGAAGCAAATGTGAGTATAGGCTATGAAATGAGAAAATGATTATGGAATTAGCGATAATGAAAAAAACGTGACAAAATACATTTTCATTGATATTCATTTGAATGATAAAGAGCGAATACCCGCTCTTACAAAAGAATTATATTATATCTAAGGACACAATAGAAGGTTAATGTTTGGCATTACTCTGAAGACTTATAAACTACAAGAAGCTCCTCGGAAGTCCAATTGTTCAACATGAAACCAGGAGGGCAAGGGCGTATCCTCGAGACATCTTTACTTGCACCAGCCCCTTTGTCAATGACATTTATACTGACATTCTGAAAACCCCTTTCAATTAACCCCAGCATGTTTCGTGGATCATCTTGTTTAGGGTATATCATTCCCGCAGATATAAATGTTTTTGACAAAGGAGGGTATTCTATGGGCTCCCATTCTGTTTCTCGGCCCAAAGTTCTTTCAATCCTCCTTTCCTGATCCTTCTTCCACTGTCTTCTTCTTTGATGCATGTCAGGCTGGAACCCCAAACCGCATCGAGCCTTGTGGTGCACTGGCTTTAAAGCCCTGACTATCCCTTGCAAATATCTGCCTAAACCTCTTCTTGCTCGAGCTCCTCTTCCCACGGTCAATTTGACACCCATTCTGGTATTTCTCGACAGTTTTGGCATCGAAATTCTGTTTCCCTCAGCGACGAAAGTGGCATTGACAAATTCAAGGGATCGGAAGGAACATTCCAATGCGTCTTTGTTCACTTCCAGGTACGGTACATCGGCAGAGACAGATACGACAATGTCTTCTTCTCCCTCGACAGTGACCAAACAACCGTCCATGATAAATTTCACCTTTTGATGGAGGGATGATGAGATTGCTCCAGCAGAATGGATCCAGGGTCTTCCCAAAAGGCAGTTATACTAGGGTGTAATGTTCATGACTTGGAACTCGACATCATAAATGTAAGGGCCCACTTTTAGAGGGATCTCAATCTTTCCCATAACTTCACGCCTCGTCCCGTCGAATGCCCTTACTGTAGAATGACAGGCCTTAAGTAGGACAAATCCATCGGTATTCTGGAAAGTGTGGCCTATGGCATAACATTTAATGCTGACCCATTATCGATGAGCACGTTCGGTATTATGTAGCCCTTGCAGTGAGTTGTGATATGCAGCGCTTTCACCGAGCCTCTACCGTTTGGCGGTATCTCATCATCACTAAAAGAGATAAAATTGTCCGCATTCAAATTGTTTACCCACCTATCAAGCTTTTCAATGGATATGTTGTTGGCCACATAAGCTTGATTTAACACTTTCAATAAAGCATTCCGGTGTGGCTCTGAATTTAACAATAGAGATAAAACCGAGATTCGCGCTGGCTGCTTGCTCAATTGTTCCACCACACTATACTCACTGTGCTTGATAAACTTCAAGAATTCCTGAGCTTCTTCCTCATTCACAGGCTTTTTAGTTTCTTACACGGGTGGAATTTCTTACTCGACTTCGACTTCGTGCATCACTGCTTTCCCTTTTTGCTTCAAGTCGCTACTTTTCTCTACCGGTTCAACTTCTTTAGAATAGCACCGTCCACTTCGGGTAAAATGACCTACCTCTCCAATATATTCAATTATGGCTTTGGACTTTCCAACTTCCGGTATGACGATATTGACATCATATCTCCACGGTACTGTTTTGTTGTCCTTATAAGGGAAAGGAAATGGTACTTCGATTATCATTTTTGGTTTCACCGGCTCCTTCTTTACGTCATAATAAATCACCAATGGCCGATCAGCGCTATAAGGGGGACCTGATGATTGATTGTCAGAGGCACATATTTCTCCACTATCGGCCTCTTTGGTTTTACAAAAAATCCTGATCTCCTTGTTATCCATCATACTTTGCAATAATCTTTTGAATTTATCACAGGACTGAATGTCGTGTCCTTCGACGCCATGGAACTCGCAAAAACTGTGACTCTTTGCATCCTTTCCTTCGAATACTCCGTTAAAACGACAAAGCAACCCTTTTTTAACTAGTACCTCCCAGATTCTCTGCAGAGGTGTTCTCACTTCAGAAACCCATCTTCTACTTTGTCGTTTATCCTCCTCTCCTACTGCGCTCACATTACCTTCGATGTGGTTTGGGAATGGATTCCCAGTCGTACCGCCCGTACCATCAAATCGCAAAATACCCGCATCGATGAGCCCTTGAACTCTTCTTTTGAAAGCAAGACAGTTCTCAGTAGAATGCCCCTGGTTCCCGGCATGATATACACAACTAGCGTTTGGATCGTACCATTTTGGGTATGGAGGTTTAAGGGGTGCCATGTAATGGGGAGAAATCAGTTGTTTCTCCAAAAGTTTTGGGTACAATTCCCAATACGACACATGAATGGGAGTAAACTGCGGTCTCTCGGGATTAGGCATTGCTGGTCTTGGCTCATTTCTGGGTTGGTTTTGAACGGGTGCAGTGTTTTGTGAAAAAGTGGTGATGGGTCTTTGGTTGTTCGTGGCGTAAACGGGGTAAGAAAGAGGTGGTGTTTGGTAGTAAGGGGTTTGAGGAGGATAATAGAAATTTAGAGGTGGAAAATTTCAGGGTCGGAGTTGGTTAGGATATGAATTGGGAATATAACGACTTCCAGTTCCCACCATGTGGGCTTCTGGCTCTTTCCTCCTTGCGGGTGCTGCTTTTCTTGAGCCTTCTGATCCTTCCATTCTACCGCTCTTGACAGCATTCTCTATTAGTTCACCGGATATTACAATATCCGCGAAATCCTTCGTGGCACTTCCCACTAATTTTGTCATAAAACGGCACCTTTAAGGTGTTGATAAAGAGAACGGTTATCTCCGTTTTTGTTAGTGGGGGTTCCACTTGGGCTGAGACGTCTCTCCATCTCTGCGCATATTGTCTAAAGGTCTCTGACGGCTTTTTCTCCATCATTTGTAAGGTCATCCGGTCTGGCACCATGTCTGATACATGCTTGTATTGCTCGCAGAATGCAGATGCCAAGTCTTTCCAGAATTTAATCTTTTCCCTGCTAAGTTGGTTGTACCAACGGAGGGCTGACCCTGTTAGACTATCTTGGAAGCAATGTATAAGTAACTTATCCTCGTTCACGTAACCAGTCATTTTTCGATAGAACATGATGAGATGTGCTTTTGGGCACCTAGTCTCATCATACTTCTCAAAATCAGGCACCTTGAACTTCGGAGGCAAAATTAGATCAGGTACCAGAATGAGTTCCTTGGCACCTAGCGCGGAGAAGACCTCAATGCCTTCTATTGCTTTGAGTTTTTCCTCCAGACTCCTATATTTTGCGTCATGGTTATCCAATTTCAATTTGGCTACTTCTGCGGGGTCATCCAGATCTGGAACTAGTGGATCAGCAGAACTGACCCCTGGGTTTGACGCGAATATTCCTTGCCCCAAATTAGTGGGTGGAGCAGGTGGCATAGGTCGATGTTCCAAGCCTGTGGGTTCCCCTTGAGTATACCCTCTCTGTGTTGTATATGCGGGTGGTGGAGTGAATCCCGGGGGATAGAGTGGATCCTGATCGTGGTGAATTCTTGATTAAGGTTCCATAACATCGGGGTTCTGCATGGGTCCTTTTCCTTTGACCAAAGTTGTCATCATCTCCATCATTTTGGCTATCTGATCTCTTTGCTCGAGTGATTCCTCTCGAGATCTTACCATTAGGTCTCTCGTTTCCTGCTGTGATTTAGCCAATTGCTCTTGTAATTCCTTTTGAGCCCTTTCCATCCTTTCGATTCTCTCATTGAACTCAGCTTCCATTGCCCTAGTTTATCGACGCGTTCTGTATAAATATCGTGATTCCAGTCTTGAAGTCTTGCAACTGCGGATTATATGGTTCTTTTAGTTTCGGTGGATGATCATGGTGATATGTACATGCGATGAATGAATGAATGAGTATATGAATGGATGAATGTCCAAAGAATAAATGATGCATAAATGTTAGTTATGAGTAAATATGCAAGAATTTGGTGTTGATTTCAAGATAGCCCCATATGTAGGCATTTCATTTATCAGAAGAGTACGTTACAAAAAGTTTTCATTTTTCCAACAGTTACACAAATTTCCTAGCCACATTGCCTTGTTTCTTCACTTACTCTAAAAACTCTGATATACTCGATCTTTGGCTCGAAGGGAATTGGCAACTAAGAATTTCGGCTTCATCTGATAATTGAACGACTTGCATAGCCGCTTTGCGAATTTCGTTGATCAAGAAGTCGAGTTGCATTTCTTTTTCTTGGAGAGTTCCTTCATACGCGTGAATGTCCCTATCATACTGATCATTCTTTTCTTCTAGAGCCTTCAGGAGGTTATCTAATTGTTGTTGACGAGATTGTAGCATATTTTCTAAATCTCGTACTTTTCTTTTTAATTCTTGATGTTCAGACTGACTATTCGCAAATTCTGCAGTCATTATTTTATACTCGACATTCTTCCTTCTTAACCCTACTGCAGTGCGTACGGCCTTTTCCTCTTCTTTCTTTGCTTTTCCCTTCCAAAATTCTATTCCTCCTTTGATGTTGCTAATTTCTTCTTTCCACTCAGCTGTTGACTTGCCCAATCCACTATTCTTTATAGTGTTTCTTAATTTCTTGTTTTCCAAATGAAGGTCCCTTAAGTCGTTTCTCACGATCTCGGCCTCCCTTTGTACTTTTTCAGTTCTGGACGTTTCAACCTGAACTTCAATCTTCAGCTGATAGTTTTCTTCTTGAAGGGTACTGAGGTCTCTGGAAATCTTGGCTTTTTCTCGCTCGAATTCTTGTCTAGCTATTTCCAACTCTGATGGCATTTCTTCCAAAAAGGGATTCTGGGCAGTGTAATTTATTGATGAGATTTGCTGACTATTTACCCATTGCTTTCTCCAAATGTCATAGTCTTGGGTAAGGGTATCAACATACAAGGCTAATTCCATAAAATGAATTTCCTTCCAAGACTTTGCAATGTCTCGGACTCTCTTCATATATCCCTCACCCGCGAAAGCGAACTCGAATTGTGCTAATCCTCCAGTTGCGGGTATAAATTGTCGCGAAGAAAATTACCTTTGGACTAATAGCGGAGCGTATCCAACTCCTCCCCATAACCCGAGTAAAGGTACCCAATCTTGGCCTCCACATTTGTATAGCAGGACTGAAGGACGGATCCAGGGTGCTCTCCATGTTATATCCTCAGCGTGAAGATTCTGAAAAACTGATACCCAATGTTGCTCGGTGACTTCTTTCGGCCATTCTTTCTTGAGGTAAGCTTCTAGCGGGGCGAATGTTTTTGAAAACATGTGGAATGGAGTGCGCTCTACTTTCCAAAAATGACTCAAAATCCAAACATTGAGCAGCTGTGCACATCCGATAAATCGTCCCTTTCCAACCCTTCGACAAGTACTCAGGGACCTGAATGTCTCGGCTAAGATCGTCGGGATAGGGTTGACTCCTTGTTTTAGTCTTTCGAAGAAATCAAATACTGCAACTTCAAGATGTCCGAGAACTCTCGGGAAAATGACCAAACCGTAAATGGCCAAGGCGAATAGATTGACTCTCTTCAATATGTCAGGATGACTCAGAACCGATTCTCGTAGGCTAGACCATGGAATGCAAATGGTTTCATTCTTCTTCTTTATTTATTTTTCGGCCCATGCATCAGTCATGTCTGTCAGTCTTACTAATTTTTTCTTAAAGGTCATTGGCTTAGGCTCCTTCACGTATATTTTGCCGAATTGCACATTGTCGATGTGGAGTAAAGCAGCATACTCTTCTATGGTTAGAGTCATGTCCTCTTGATTAAAGGTGAAGCACTGATAAGCTGGGTCCCAAAATCGAACCATGGCTTGAATCAACTGTTCGTCTACACGGATGGTGATCAAGTGAGCTATATCTCCATACCTCTCAGCAAAAATGCCCTTAGTGTCTGAATCCCACTGATTCCAAATTCGCACCAAATCCTCGAGGTTATTTTGACGAACATTCACAGTTATTTGTTAAGGCAAATTGGCAACACACCCTTCCACTAGACTGTCCCCCTTTTCTCTCTGAGTTTTTAGAGACCAGTCCCGAACCACGGCATTCTTCTCGGTTATTTGTGTAATTGACTCCTCCATCAGAAACCCGTTTTTTGGCAACCAACCTTTAATCAACACCTTCCTAATGTGATGCCTATGATGCATGATGGAAATAAAAATAAAAACAAACAAACTTGGTTAGTAAACACAACACATATGATTTGAGAAACAAATTAAACTACCCAATCCAAATCTTTTGTATAAACAGTGTAAATAAAAGGCAAAAGGCATTTTTCCCGTGTATTTATTTTGGTGACTATAAGCGGACAGAGGATCGGCATGGCTCTAATTGGATAGCTCGTATGGTTCGTTACATGCGGTTTTGGTTCTAGATAGGTACTCGAATTGCCCGTACTATCATCTGCTAAGATTAGTACGAAACCTCGGTCATAGCCCATCACAGGCTCACAAGTTCAATTCGAGGGATTACATTTACTTATGCCTATGCGGAGGGACAAGTTAACTCACGAAAGCATAAGTCATATGTAACCCGAAAGTATTCACTAGCCTGTGCGGAGGGACGAGTTAACTCACGAAGGCGAGCCCGGGTATAGAGCTCATGTTATGCAAAATGCAAGTGCACGGTGTGTGGGGAAAAACTCATAAACCTTTACGTTTTATTTAAAAACTAAACCTAAAGTAACCATAAAAATTTAAAGCTGAAAAACAAAAGGACAAAAACGAGTTAGAAAAATATTTACAACACGATACAAATGCATGAATTTTGAAAGTGAGATTTTCGGATCACGACCAAATATTTACTTTGAACAAGGAAATTTGAAAACTTTGACAAAACGTGTTTATTCGACTCGACTCTCAAAGTTTTGTCCCCAGTGGAGTCGCCAGCTGTAGCGACGTGAAAATTTTGGTTTCGGGTCGCTAATTGTGGCGATTAAAAACTTGGAATTTGAAATTTGGTTTTAAAAAAAAACCGGGAGTCGCCACCGATCTTTTTTCTAGGTGTGATCGGACACCTATTAGATTTTCCTTTAAAAACAAATAAAAGGCTAGGTTTAGGTTTACGTTAAAATCCAGAGAAAATTTAGTGTTCGGGAGTCGATTACGCGCGAGGAAGGTATTAGCACCCTCGCGACACCCAAAATTGGTATCTTATAAACACATGATGTCTTAATTTCCAAAAAATACGAGTTCCATATAAAATTTAGTCGTGATCCGATTAAAGGAAGAAATTTTCAATTTTTTGATTTTTCCTTGAGAACGATATACCGATTTGACACGAGCCTAAAAATTCCATCCAACATAGCGATGAAACTTACGGCCTAATGTTACATCGATACATTGCCTCACTTATTTCAAAAAACAAGAATAAGATTTTCGAAATAATGCTAAGCAAATTGATGTGAAATAAGGATAAATAAAGGAACTAGAAATATGTTGAAACGACTAACGAATATGATAATAATATAAAAAAACAACAATAATACACGCAGGATTAAATGTAACAATAGTATAAAATACAAGAAAACAATAAATATACGTATATATAAAATGATATTAAAAGTATGTACGTAACGTATGTGAGAAAAATATATATATACATAATATATTTAATATGAACATATACGATGTACATATACAATAATATACATGAAATAGTAAAAAAAAGAAAATACACAACTAATAATATTAAAATGTATAAAACATGATATTTAAAATTTATATACATAACATATATAAAAATACCCATAATATAATATTTAAACATTTGTATAATATACACATTAGGAATAAATAACAATCAATAATGTTAATAATAATATTAGAAATAATAATAATGGAATATATAAAGAGAAACAAATATAATATAATATTAATATTAAAATAAAGTAATTATAACAGTACTATATATATAAAAATGTATATATACATACATATAATAAGACATATACTAATATTAAATATGATAGTAATACTAGAAATAGTTATAATTAATAATAATGTATCACAAATAATTAGTAACCAGAATATTAATGATGTCAATAAAGATAATAATATTAAGAATATTAGGAATAATAGCAATATTTAAAAATAAAATAAATAAATAAAAAAAATAAAAAGGGATGAAAATTGAATTAAAATCAAAGTTTTGGGCGAATTTTAAAAGAAAGTAAAAGGAAAAGGACCTATTGGAACACGCGTGCAAGTGGTAGGGACCAAAAGAGCAATTTTCCAATGCCTTTAAAACGGTGCGCATACAGGGGGATCAGATTGAAAACGATTTAAAATTTTAGGGAAGAATTATAATTAAAACAGAACTTAATTTTAAAACACTGAAAATGCGGAAGGGCCGATTGCGCAAATAGCCCTTCCTCCTTAAAAATACCCGGATCCTGACCTGGAGCGGGTCGGGTCGACCTGACCCGCATCAAAACGGCGTCGTTTTATGTATTAACCGAGGGGGTCCAAAACGTATAAGCCAAAAAATTTTTAAAAAAAATCATTTGTAGCAAGCAGAAGAAAAAAAAGAAAGAAAAAGGGGGAAAAGGGAGAAGGGAAGAAGGAGAGGGTGGCCGGAAAAAGGTAAAATTTCTTCTTTTTTTTTCTCTTTTTTATGTTACTTTTTTGTGTTATATTTTTGTGTATTTAGTTTAGTTTTAATATGTGTGTATATAAAAAAAATAAAAAATAAACTAAAATCAAAGCTAAAAAGAAAAACAGAATCACTTTAATCCTTTTACTTTTTAGTTCTTCACCCTTTTGTATTCGGTTGCCCGGAAGTTATACTTGAATTTATGCACTAATTGGATTGTTGTTTATGCTCTGGGATTAAATATCTTTTCTATTTCTTCGTATTTTTTCACTGCCTGTTCTTGAACCCCTTTTACATTCGTTTTCCAGGCTTTTATAGCCTGTTTACATTCATTATAAAATTGTTCTTGTCTCTTTATGCAGGTGAATGACAGGGGAAGTGACTCTGGGGCAGGTGGCAGAGGCATGGGGTTACAGTCAGTCGGGGGTGGCAGATGGCAAGTGGGGTAGGTGGCTAGGGTTTCGGTTGAGAGCTGGTTAGGGGTATGGGTGTTGGGCTGTTTAGGTTAGTAGGCCTGTTGGGTTTAGGCTAGTTGGGTTTGATGTAATGTATGTGGGCTTATGTTGGGTTAAGTGGGCTAAGTGGGTAGGTTTAGTTTGATCTGATTTGGGGGTTCCATTTAGGGTTAATGTAGATAGGCCAGTGGGTTAAATTGGGCTCCGGGTTTATGATGAGTATTTGGGGTTGGGTCTAAATTGGCCTGTACATTACCCTATGTACATATTACCACATTATCCCATGTATATATATTTTAAATTCTATTATATACATATGTTTATTTTTATACCATATTGTATATATATTATTATCATACTTGTTTTATTCCTAAATGCATTTATCATTAACATTTGCACATATATTTTATTCTTGTATATACATTATATATATATAGTTTTATTTTCATATGTTATTATATTTATTATTTTCCATATTGTCACTTGTGATCTTAGTATTATTATATGTTATTTAGTGTACACATTTCTTTTTAGTGTTACTATCTTTATTATTATTATTAGTATATGTTCATTTTAAATATGTTCTATATATATATATATATATATATATATATATATATATTACATACCCATATTAGTATTGATTTGTAAACCTTTTTCATCCTATTTTATGTATATATCCCTAATGTCATTAGTACGTATATACATTCATTGTTTCTATTTCATACCTAATTCTAGTATTACATTATATCTTTATTGTTTATAATATTATTGTAATGCTTATATTTGTTTCAATGCACTGTCAGATCGGTCTTTTATTTATTTTATTTCGTATCAAATTGCTTTGTATTTCTTCAAAAATCATGTTCTTGTTTCTAATTAATTTCGATAATCAAAGGCAACATATCGGTTTAACACAAAGTCAACGATTCCATCGCTATGTTGGATGGAATTTGGTGGTTCGTATTAGATCGGTATGTCCTTCTCAAAAAAAAAAAATTTCAAACTTCTCGTCTTCTTTTAATCGGATCACGACTAAATTTTATATTGAACTCGTATTTTTGAAAATCAAGACAACACGTGTTTATGAGATACCAATTTTTGGGCGTCGCGAGGGTGCTAATACCTTCCTCGCGCGTAACCGACTCCCGAACCCTAATTTTTCTCTGGATTTTAACGTAGACCTAAACTCAGCCTTTGTTTGTTTTAATAGGAGATCTAGTAGGTGTCCGATCACACCTAGGAAAAAGGATCGATGGCGACTCCCTGTTTATTTTAAAAATCAAAATTTAAGTTTTCAAGTTTTCACTAGATCGCCACAATTAGCGACCCGAAACCAAATTTTTACGTCGCTATAGTTTTCTTCTTGTCATGTGCTTTACGGAAGAAATGTTTGACGTAATCTGGATAAATAACTTGTTTATAAATCGGTTTCTCACCATTTTCGATTAGTTCAGAAAATGGTCCAATCATATCAATAGGTCTCGGGTTCACAAAAATGGGGACGGAGATTCTATTCTTGCTTCCATTGGCCAGCACGCGATCTTCGACACTTCTGTACTTGCCGTTGCTAATTATTTGCAATGCGTCTCCAACATTGATCACAAGGGAACCTTTGATTGGAGGAACATGGATCCAATTATCGCCGTCATTTCCTCTAACGAAAAGCCCTCCAATTTCGTCTTGAAGGAGAATCGTGAGCGTCGAGACATCAGAGTGTCGACCAACCCCAACAGTGAGTTCGGGATTAGGACATTTGGGATAATAATTAAGGTTAGTCCTCATCGACCCCATCAACAATAATTCTTTTGTTTCGTCAATCTCATGCAAATTTAGGCCATTCATTAGCACTTTTAATAATTGTTTAATGACAACTTCAGATTTCTTCATATAATCTAGCACTTGTTCCCCAAAAAAGAAACAATTAATAAACTTGTTAGCAAATTGCGTGATCGTCAAGCACTAGAGAAAAAGTTGGATCAAACTTGCTGATTGAATCAATGGACATCTAACATGGTCACATATAAAATAAAAATGTAGGAAATCCATGAAAAACATATAATGATTTATATGAAGTGGTGGTTATATTTTTTGTTAGACACTCTTTAAATCATTTGAACCTAACTTAATATTATATAAAAGAACGTACCCTAAAAGTTGCTTAATCTAATATTGTATAAATTTTTCGTTAGACACTTGTTTAACACGGTTTCAAACCCTAATGTTAAAATCTATTGTGATGAAAAAAAGAAACTACCTACCTGCAAACGGAAGGCCATAGTGCAAAAGCTTCCTCTTCGGAGACATAAAACAAGCTAAGGTAATCTTTCCATTCAAGAGCCTTCTCGGCCTGAGGGGTAAAACTCGTGCCAAACCTCACGTTGTTCGACGACGAATGTTCCTTGGAGTACTTATTCTTAACCTCAGCTGGTAACCCAAAGAACTTGTAAGTAGCATCTTTAACATTCTCCAAAACTTCAACAGGTACATCATGGTTAACAATCTGAAAGAAACCCCATTTTGAGCCGCTTCACATATCAATTTCGCCACTTCGGGATCGTCCGGATTCGACATATCGATTACGGGGATCGTATCATGAGCTTGGACATTGGTCATACACATCCTTTCTTCCAAAGGCTGAATATATTGATTAGGAAGAGCTTTGAGACCCATTTCGGACAAACCCTTCACTCCATTCCCTTGGTTAATAACGAAATCGATGAGAGCTGAGGAATCACTGAATGGTTCAGCAACTGTTGGAGCCATTGTTTTCCTACTGATTCTAAGTTAAAAAGAACAAAGGTGCACTGGATGAAGAGATTGATAAAGGTTAGAAGAGAAAGCTATGGTGAGAACTAGGTTTCACAATCCACATCTATTTATACACAAACTTTCTGTAAGAAAGGCTCACCAATCTTGTTTTGCGCCAACCCTAATAATATTATATTTTATTTTTTGAAAAAAAAAAAAGTGAGTCAAAAATGGTTGGCATAGTTAGAATATGGCTCCACAATTTTGGAGTTTATGGGGCACGTTTTGCACTTTTAGGCTTAAGCAACTTTCCTTTGACTTGCCTTTAAATGTGAAAACGACATGACATTGGTGGAAAAAACAAATGACATGACATTGGTGTTAATTTCATGTATTATAATTGTTTTTTTTTTCTTGGCAAAAGTAAGATAATCTATGTCAATTTTGGAAATAAAATTTTAAGGATAATCAATCATAAAATTAATATTTTTGTTTATTTTACATCATTTTAATTGGTATAATAATTAATTTAGGCCTTAAAGATGACTATTTTTTTGTCTACTTTTAAATATTTTTTAAGCTAAATTTATTTATATTAAATTTTTGAATTTTAGATTTTTTTTAAAAAAAATTTCATTCATTTTTAGCACCAAATAGATTGAATATATAAACATTGAGGGCTTAATTTGTTATTATTTCCATTAAGATTATATACCATTGACCAAAATTTTTTTAATTAATTTGATTAATTGACCTTAGTTGCTTACTTTCGAAATTAATAGGAACGTGTTTTTACCTTGTTTTTTGTAAAGTGGTTGTATATTTTGACAGGTTATCCTTTGGGTTATGAAGGTCTTCTTTTATTTGCATGTTTGTATTTGTATTATGTTGGTCTTATAATTTTTTAAAAATTTATAAATTTATGTTGGTTGAGTTTTAATTCGAATGACATCGATATTGTTACCACTGCAGAAGAACATGGGTTTGAATGTGTTGAAGTGTATTATCCTCCTATTTAAGGGTTGGAGAGAGATTATGCGTAGTTCTAGCTAGGTATTATATTAAAAAGAGTATATATAATAAGAACCTATAATAAAATTAATGTTAAAAAAATTATAAATTTTTTAAATCCTTTAATCATGAATATATAATATAGTAGTGAAAACGGATTGTATAAAATAATGATATTATCCATTTTCAATAGTTTTATAGCACATCAACAAATTCATTCTAAATTTCAAGAATTTAATTTGATTTAAATTTTTCACGATGAGAATTCTGATTTAACATAAAACTATTAAAAATAGGGATACAGATAACGTGGTATCACTATTTGATATTATCCTTTCCCAATAGTAAAATACGTCATGCCTATTTTGTTACATATAACATTCGTTTCCAAGAAGAATATTGGTAATAAAAAAAAAAAAGAGTTCTCGCATGGAGAAATTAATTAAAAATAAATAAAACAGTTGTCTCAAGTTGCAAGGAGAAATTAATTAAAGAAAGGAGAAAAGAACAATAAATTAAAAGAACTCATTGTGGCGTTTTACAGTATGCATATTATCAGCTTTTATGCTTACAATTTATTGTTTTCACTTATAACCCATTTTCTCAAAAACTAAATCTACGACTGTTTACAACTATGGGATTAAAATATTTATAATTCAGCAAACGCAACTGTTTTCTTCCCGTCATGTGCTTTATGGAAAAAATGTTTGACGTAATCTGAATAAAGAACTTGTTTATAAATCGGCTTCTCACCATTTTCGATTAATTCAGGCAATGGTCCGATCATATCACTAGGTCTTGGGTTTACGAAAATAGGGACAGAAATTCTGTTGTTGCTTCCATTGGCAACCACACGATGTTCCACACTCTTGTACTTTCCATTACTCATGATCTGCAATGCATCGCCGACGTTGATCACGAGAGAACCCTTGATTGGAGGAACATGGATCCAATTATCTCCGTCATTTCCTCTAACAAAAAGTCCACCGATTTCATCTTGAAGGAGAATTGTAAGGGTCGAAACATCAGAGTGTCGACCAACTCCAACAGTGAGTTCGGGGTTAGGACATTTGGGATAATAGTTAAGGTTAGTCCTCATCGAACCCATCAACAAGGATTCCTTGGTTTCATCAATCTCATTCACACTTAGACCCTTCATTAGCACTTTTAATAACTGTTTAATTACAACTTCGGACTTCCTCATATAATCCAGCACTTGCTCCCTGTAACCAAAAAAGAAATCGATTAATATGCTTGTTAGCTAATTATGTGCAAGTCAAGTACGACTGAGAAAATCGGATTAAATTTGTCGTTTGAATTAATTGAATGAGGTATCTGATATGGTTATGTATATAATAAAGAATTTAGACAATTAATCAAAAACATATTTAAGATTTTTTAAGAAAATATATATATTAGGATCTTTTATGATGAAAATATATATATTTACCTGCAAACGGAAGGCCATAGTGCAAAAGCTTCCTCTTCAGAGACATAAAACAAGCTAAGGTAATCTTTCCATTCAAGTGCCTTTTCAGCTTGAGGGGTAAAACTCGTGCCGAACCTAACATTGTTTGACGACGAATGTTCCTTGGAGTACTTATTCTTAACCTCAGCTGCTAACCCAAAGAACTTGTAAGTAGCATCTTTAACATTCTCCAAAACTTCAATCGGTACATCGTGGTTAACAATCTGAAAGAACCCCCATTTCGAAGCCGCTTCGCAGATCAACTTCTCCACTTCGGGGTCATTCGGATTTGACATGTCGATGATGGGGATTGATTCTTGAGCTTGAACGTTGGTCATGCACATCCTTTCTTCCAAAGGCTGGATGTATTGTTTTGGAAGAGCTTTGAGACCCATTTCGGATAAACCCTTCACTCCATTCCCTTGGTTAATAACGAAATCAATGAGAACCGAGGAATCGCTGAATGGTTCGGAAAGTGATGGAGCCATTGTTTTTGGTGAAGAGATTTGGTTTGGATAGTGTTTGCAAGAGAAAGCTATGATGAAAGCTTGGTTTCAATCCACAGCTATTTATACACAAAATTTCCTGTCTGAAAGCCTCACCAACCCTAGTAACATTATAATATTCAAAAATTTGAAATTTTAAAAGAAAAAAAAATGGTCAAAAATGGTGGCACAATGTCGCAGCTCAATCTTTTGAATTGAATATTTGCCACTTATTGTAACTTTCCTACAACTTTCTTTTAAATGTTAAAACACGACATGATTCGTACGACTTAGGCACTTTTTCAGCTTTAGCCAACCTTCTTACAACTTTCTTTTAAATGTTAAAACACGACATCATTCGTACGGCTTTGGCACTAAAATGGAAAACTAAAATGGAAAAAAGATTGATCCATTTTTCTAAAAGATTAATCCATCCTTCTATTATATAAAAGGATCAGTCCCTATCCTAAACACATCAATTCATTTTCTTTAAAAAATTTATTAAGAAAAAGATTAATCCTTATATTAAAGGGATGAATCCTTTTTTGTAAAGTAATCAACGTGATTACTTAAAAGCATATATATTTTGGAGATCGACCCGATTAAGTAACGAATAAGTAAAAAATAGCAGAAGAAATTAAGAAATTAAACACATAAATTTAATGTAAAAAAAATTCATCCGAAGAGGATAAAAAACTCGAGCAAATATATTTTATTTTATAACGAATTTATATATGCACGGTTACTTTTGCATTTGTTTTTAATATATATATATTTATGATATTGTATAGGATGAATAGTCGATGTAGAGAAAAATGGAAATTTCAAGGGGTTTGTACCCAAAAAAATCATATATCTAGTAGGAATTTTATAGAAAGAGCTCTTGTTTATAAAGATGAAACTCAACCACTAAAAGACACTTTGGAAATTAAAGAAGATTAATTCAACTTTCACTGTTGCATATATATAGATCGGGGAATCACTATCTCAGAAGATGTTATCAAAATATATATAGATACAAACTTCATGTTAGCTTGTGGAAATTAGCCTATGTATTCATTACTTTAAGTGAAAACTTCAGTTTGATGGGTAATTAAAGTATATCCAATGTTAGATCTCTTTGTGATTTTCATATTTGGTTATTAAAATTTCGCAATGCTCTTTATGTCCTCCCAATAGTCTTCAAAAAGATATGTCTAAACTTGTCCCTTGAAAAAAGGTCGCCATTTAGTTAAAAGTCTTGACATGTGAGTTAGAATTTTTATTTATTTATCATGAATTAAATGTGTATAGTCAATTATACTTTGGTTGTTTCTTGTGACAAAAGTCTAATGCTTATGTTAATTTATGACTAAGTAAAAGAAAATGTGTGGTAAATATTTCTTTGGTAAGATTATTTTTAGTTATATTTATAAATTCATAATAAAAATTTTAATATTTTAATATTTTATTGTAAAATATAATATAATATTTATCGAAATTCTAATCTTGATTGTACAATTTGTCAATTGCAAGATAAAGTTTAATTATGAACAAAGGTACTTACATGTGCATTGGTTCAAATTTTAAACTCCGTTATTGTTTAGGTCATATAAACCTTTAATTTTCTTGCCGTCAATTTTTATTAATACATTGCTTGATAATGATTTTAGTAACAGTTTATATAAACTTTAGTTATGTTTTTATTATGATTCAATATATATTAGTTTACAATTTTATGGGTTATTTCAATTTTAATTGTGAAATTATTTTTTATTACACTATTTCTTATAAATTTCTTTAATTTTGTTATATTTTTATTTTATTTTAATTTCAATTAAATAGTATTATTTCTAAATAAATAACTATTATCTTTAAAATTGCCGTTGCCTATTTTTGTATTACCAATTGGATTATATTTTACTACACAATAAAATTAAACAACCATAATAATATCGTTATGTATAAACTTTTAAAACCAAATATATCGTTGCTAAAATTAACTTTAGACAATGACTAAAAGTCGTTATGTAGCATAAAACGTATCCAATTATTATGTTGTTGCAAATTAATATTTTGTAGCTATATAAATATCGTTACGTAAAAGTATTAACAGTCATATTATTATTATTGCATAAAGAATTTGACAAACACATTTTATGGTTGTTAAAATAAAATTTTGACAATGACATATAGCTGATGTGTAATCTAATACACAACCAATTAAAATATCATCGTAAAATAATATTTAGCAACCAATGGTATTATTGTTACGTAAACAATTTGGCAAACATATCTTATGGTTGTTAAAACAGTTTTTTTTTTTTTTTTTAGAAATAAAATTTAGTCGTCGTGTAATGTAATACACAACCAACTAAAATGTCATTTATTTGAAAACCATTATATTATTGTTACGTAAAAGATTTAGCATCTAAATTTACATTGTTACAAATCCTATTTTGCAACTAATATATTGTTGTTATGTAATAATTTTTGTAATTGAAATATTGTGTTGAGTTATAAATTTCATAACCAATTTTCTTGTAACTAAAATATTTTTACACAAATAAATTAAGTTGTTAAAAAAAGCATTATATTTGAAAATGAAAAAAGTTGTTGCAATATATATAATTAAAAATGAGTTTTTAATTTTTAAAGTCGTTGCGCATACTTTAGACAACATAGGCATACGCAACGACTTTGCAACAACATTTTGTCGTTACAATAAAATTTTAACAACAGTAATACAACACTTAGTAACGACTTTTAGCGTTTGTAATACCCTTTTTTTCTTGTAGTGACAGTTGATAAAAACAGAAGTTTTGGGTTGTAAGTATTGAGGTTTGATACTCATAATGTGTAATTATATGTGTAAGTCTCTAAATCCTATCATGAGTTATTGCTATGTGTGCTTGGATTTTTAGTCATGTTAGTTGGTGTTAGTATGGGTTATTCCGGTTCTTAGTTTATTTATGTATAATTGATGCATTAGTCTAGATTATTCTAATTCTCAATCTATTTGTACTGTAATAATTTATTCTACTTTTTTAGTTATTCGGAAATTTAATTGTAATTTACATGCAACCTTTAAAAAAATTAAATATTTTATATTATTTTAATAGTTTTAGAGAATCAAAATAATTTTTATTAATTTTAGAAACCAAAATTCTATTTTCTCATGATTGCATTTTAAATTCTCTCTTTTGACCTAAATAATTTCTTTTCAAATTTTCTCCCTTTTCCATTCTTAATTTCTTCCTTTCATTGATTACAAACAGTTTTTTTTATTGAAAAGTTACCATAAGTAATTATAATTCAAAACCAAAAGGGAAGTATTGACCTTTTCCGTTATTTTTTTATTGTTGGAAGCTATAAATTTCTGGTTGAGCCGATGTCATGAGTTAATTAGATAATAATTTAACTAAAAAGCATTAAAATATTCTTTCTATTTAAAATAAATTAAATTATTCGAGAATAATTTAATTTTTTTATTTAAAGCCAAGTTAAATGCATTAGAAAATTTTTAAATTTACCACATAACAAAAGCTTCATTTTTTTTTAGCTCAATCAATTGATTACAAGCAAAATGGAGTAATAAAAACTTCTGGCTCATGTCTAATCGACAGAGCTGCAAAAAATAACAGTATAACCAACAAAGAAATACAACAGCAAGCAGACTGCACTAATTACCATTAAGCTTTAAAAAAGTGATTCTTGGATAGTCCAGCGTTTGCCAATGAATTAGCCATACCATTTTCTGACTATTTGTGACCATAAACTTTATCTCCACCATTCTTCTAACAAAAGCTTCATTTTATATTTTATACATTTTAATTTTATTATGCACACTGTATTATCTAAATCAATTGTATATCTTAATAATGTTGTAGATTGAGTTGGTCTCACAAGTTAACTCGACGTCAACTCATGATTGATGACAACAGCCTGATAAACAACTATAATACATTTAATATTTTTAATCTAATATATTTATGTGTCTAAATTTTGTTTACTCGCAATTTAATCTAATTTCTTTTATTTTAATATCGTACACATTACAGTGTAATTATTAATTAGTTTTAAATCATATATTTTATTGTTTACTGTATGTTATTTATAAATATATTTTTGCATTTTAAATATGTAGTTTTGACACTCATACACGTATAATAACATTTTTAAGTATATTCTATTTGTATTTTACTATTTGTGTAATTAATTTTTTTTTCTGCTCCATTTGTCACGTACTGAGTATTGACCTTTTTATTATTCTTTACAGTTTACCGAACGATTTTTCAATGAATATTAATTTAGGGCTAGTTTGGCAATGCTTTTGAAAAGTGCTTTTGAGAAGTGCTGTGGAAAAGTGCTTTTGAGAAGTACTTTTGAAAAGTTTGGTTTAAAATTTAAGTGTTTAACATTGCTGTCAAAAATACTTTTGAGAAATAAAATGTCCATTTTAGACATGTTATTATAAGTAACAAATATGCATTTAAATAATATTTAAATTAGTTAATATTATTATATTTTAGTAAGAATATAAAAAATTTATTATAACTTCTTGTTAATATTTTAATATATAAAATATAAATTTTAAATATTTTAAGCAATAAATATTAATTATTTATAAAATTTAATTAGAATATATAAACTATATTTTAAATATTTAAATATAACTATTAAATATTTATAATTAGTATTTTAAAAAATATTTTTTTATTTTTAATTAATGATTTTAACATATTTGTAATTAAGTATCAAGAAAAAAAACAGAAAGTACTATGTTATTGGAGGGGTGAAAAAATAATTAATCACTAAAAGTACGTTTGGGAGAGGAAAAGCTAAAAATTTTAGCTTCTTCTTTTCAGAAGTACTTTTGAAAAGCACTTCTGAAAAGCTAAAAATTTCAGCCAAAAGTAGCTTGTTGTTCACAGCTTTTCTTCCAGAAGTGCTTTTAGAGCCAAAAGTGCTTTTGAAAAGTAATGCAGAACTGGCCCTTAATCACTTCCATCGATTCTCCCTTTCACTTTACGTTGCTTTCCGTCCGTAGATAAACATCAACGTTAAAAATTTTATATTTTATTGTGAATAAATTATATTAAGATAGAATATTAAAAAGTATAATTTTCAGAAACCAATAAAATAGAGTTGTATTGTTAAATTTTAAAAATAATAATGTATTATTATATACTCAATTATATCTGGTATCTTTTTCAACTTAATTTAACTTTAATTAAATTACTTAAAATAATTACTTTTTTAAACTATAAATAAACATTTTTTCTTCTTTTACAAATTTTAATCAGTTTGTTTCTTTTCCATAAGTTAATATTTTTATTTTTGTGCCCCTAATTTTGGAAAAAAGAATTAGTAATTTTTGTGTAATTTTTTTCATATTATTGACACGTAATTTAGTAATTATTTTACTGAAAACCTCGAATCTTGCACTTAAACCCTGAACCTTGAATCTTGAATATTGAACATCGAGGTTTAAGGTTTAGGTTCAAGATTTAAGGTTCAAAGTTTCGGTCTGAGTTTTGAGTTCGAGATTCAAAGTTCATGTTTAGGGTTTAAGAGTTTGGGGTTACAAATTTGGGATTTAGGGTTTGGGCTCAATGTTCGAGGATTTAGGGTTCACATGTTACTAGTTTGGTGTTTAGGGTTCGATTTTAAAGTTTTAAGTGTTTGGGGTTATTGTTTAGGGTTTATGATTTGAGGTTTTAGAATTAAGTCTTGAGTTTATAGTTTGAGGTATAGGGTTTGAGGTTTTAGACTTAGGATTTAGGGTTGAGAATAAAAAAAATACTAAAATTATGTGTTAATGACAGAGAAAAATAGTTGAAATGTTATTAAATAGTTAGAAAGGGATCATTAATAATATGGTGGGAAGGGTGCATAAAATAATTTCTCTATGGATGAGTGTATAATAATAATTTCATGTCTTTAACATTTAATGAATTGGCAATATTTTATTGGTGCCTAAAACCCTTAGTTTTTAGGATAATCTTAATATAAGTTATTCCCTATTTTATTTTGTATATATGATGGGTACGTTCATATTTAATTTTATTATTTGTATAAAATATTAATAAAACTTTTAAAACTTTTTCATTAAAATTATCTCTTAACTTTTGGTTTTTAATTTTTTTTATCAAATAATAGTTTTTAACGTTTAATAATTCCTTAGATTAATTATATAAAAATTTATTCCAAATAAAAAGATAAAAGGTTAAATTATGCTATTAGTGCTTGTACTTTGCAAAAATGTGGATTTAATTCATGTGCTTTAATTTGATCAATTTTAGTCCCATTTGGTCAATTTTAGTCTTGACTCAAGAAGAAGCAATTAAATCAGTTTAGTTAAATTCAATTACTAGTCCTATACTATGCATAAAGTTGTAGATTTCATTCATATTCTCCAATTGGATCATCTTAAGTCTCTATACTTTTTGAATTTTGAAATTTCAGTATTGATACAAATGACAGTCTTTAATCTATTAACTAGATTTTTATCGAGTAATATGTGGAAATAGCAAGTTGATATGATATTACGCATATAATAATATATATTTTTTGCATCAAATTTTGAAAAAATAGGACTTCACTTAATAAATTTAACAATTATCATTTAACAATGACTGAAAGTTGAAATTTTGAAACGTACAAGGATTAAAAATGATCAAATTAAAGTGCAGAGACTAAATCCACAACTTTTTTAAAGTACAGAGACTAATAATGAAATTTAATCACAAATTAAAAATTTACATGTCGGATCAACTCGGATCGAAATATAAAAAAATTACAATATGGTCCATTATTCAATTTAAATAAAAAAAAGTTATTGGATCTGGACCTATTTAAATATAAAATATTTAACCTTATCTAAGATCATAAATAATATTCTAAATGATAAAACCAAATGAATATTCCATCTTTTAATATTAATTTTTCAACAAACAAAATATTTTCCTTTTATTTTTGTTTATTTGACTAAAATTCTATGCATACCAATATCTGAGGGTAAAGTTTGAAATATTATCAAATATCTTTATCCTTAAATCAAGATTTTGGTTATGCAATTTCTTTTTAAATATTACTTATCCAATGCTATATTTAATGTTTTTATCTCCATTTTACGGTTTATATCTCCTAATTCTCTCATTGATTATAAGGTAAATTACACTATAGGTCAATTTAAAAATTAAACGTAATTAAAAATTATTATATTTATTATTTACAATTTTAAAATATGATATCAATTGACCAATTTTTTTTCTAGCGTCCAGTATAAGCAGGGGTCACGGACCTTAAAATGGAACTCGATTAATGGGTGAAAATAATAGAATAGATGTCACACAACTCAATAATATTAAACTAAGTTTTGGTCACCAAAAATTACTATATTCATTAAACTGTTAACATCTATTATATTAATTTTTATATAGAAATACACATAATAAAATTTAAACCCGAACGTTTAAAAAAACTCATTTATTATTATTAATTTTTATAAATATTATGACATGATATTGAATTGGGTTGAAGTAATTTGAGGTTGATTAAACAAATATCAATGCTAATATTATTATATATTTGTTTACTGCTCCAGATCTTGTCTGGAAGTATGTGAATTATGATTATTATCATTATAATAAACTATGCTGGAAAACTAGCTGAGAAAATGCATCGAATTTATTCAACGTTTCTAGGATTCCATTCTTTGTTCATTGAATTTGGTAAGTACCCAATGTTACATTTTTAAAATTAAGATGCATTTTCTAAACCATCAAAGGACTGAATCGATGAACGGCTGAAAACGTTAGGTTCTGATTTGAATAAATAAAAAATTTAGAACTAAAGTGATAAGTTTAAAGAATACTGGGATGGAGAAATTAATTAAAAAAGAAAAGAACAACAAGACAACTTACATAACACGTTATCACCTTTTATGTTTATAGTTTACAATTCAGCAAATTCTATTGTTTTCTTCCCGTCGTGTCCTTTACGGAAGAAATGTTTGACGTAATCTGAATACAGAACTTGTTTATAAATTGGTTTCTCACCATCTTTGATCAGTTCAGGAAGTGGCCCGATCATATCACTAGGTCCCGGGTTCACGAAAATGGGGACAGAGATTCTGTTATTGTATCCGTTGGCAACCACGCGATGTTCCACGCTCTTGTACTTGCCGTTGCTCATTATTTGCAATGCATCTCCTACGTTGATCACAAGGGAACCCTTGATCGGAGGAACATGGATCCAATTATCACCATTGTTTTCTCTTACGAAAAGCCCTCCGATTTCATCTTGAAGGAGAATTGTGAGGGTTGAGACATCGGAGTGTCGGCCAACTCCAACAGTGAGTTCAGGGTTAGGACATTTAGGATAATAGTTAAGGTTAGTCCTCATAGAACCCATCAATATTGATTCCTTTGTTTCATCAATCTCGTTCACATTTAAACCCTTCATTAGCATTTTTAATAATTGTTTAATTACAACTTCGGATTTCCTCATATAATCTAGCACTTGTTCCCTGAAAATAAAAATGAAGAAGAAGCAGCTCATTAATATACATGTTAGCAAACTGTGTGCATGTCAAGCACTATTAACTTATATAGTCTACCTGCAAGCGAGAGGCCATAGTGCAGAAGCTTCTTCTTCGGAGACATAAAACAAGCTAAGGTAATCTTTCCATTCAAGTGCCTTCTCAGCTTGAGGGGTAAAACTCGTGCCGAATCTCACATTGTTTGACGAGGAATGTTCCTTCGAATACTTATTCTTAACCTCAGCCGGTAATCCAAAGAATTTATAAGTAGCATCTTTAACATTCTCCAAAACTTCAATCGGTACATTATGGTTAATAATCTGAAAGAACCCCCATTTCGAAGCCGCTTCGCAGATCGATTTCGCCACTTCGGGATCGTCCGGGTTCGACATATCAATAATGGGGATCGATTCCTGAGCTTTGATATTGATCATGCACATCCTTTCTTCCAAAGGTTGGATATATTGTCTTGGGAGAGCTTTGAGACCCATTTCGGACAAACCCTTCACTCCATTCCCTTGATTAATAACGAAGTCGATGAGAGCGGAGGAATCGCTGAATGCTTCAGCACGCGTAGGAGCCATTGTTTCCCTATTGATTTCAAGTTAAAAGAATAAAGGTGTGTATTTGACGAAGAGATTGGGATAGTGTTTATTAGAGAAAGCTATGGTGAAACTATGTTTCAACCCACACCCATTTATATACAAAAAAGACTCACCAACCATGCTTTGAACCGACCCTAAAATATTATGATATTTTATTATTTATGATTAAAACAAAATCAATGTAGCAGCCCTAGTAATGAATTTATGGGGCACGTATTGCGTTTTATGCAACCTCCTACACCTTTCCTTTTAACATTAGAACATGACATTATTCGTATGATTACATTATAGTATGTATAATTTTCATAGGATTATTTGTAAGTTCTTTTTTTTTCTTTACTATTTCGTATTTGTTTTTTGTTTGTATTAGTTTTATCTTTTATCATTATCACGACCTGAATGTCATTCTTTTAAGTTTTTATTACGATCTTTTCTGCTATTCTCAAACTTCGACTTGTTTAGAGTATGGGTTTTAATCCATGAATCGATGGAAAGATTGAAAACTTGATTGAGATTCCATTGAGGACGAACCGGTAAACATAATGAAAACTTATTTGCTATTCTAGTGAGAAAATCAATCTCTCTGAGTTAGGGAATTGAAAAGCAAACTCTTTCAAAATTATAAGTTATTTGAAAAATAAATCTCAATGAATTTTGATAGAGTGTCAGCCTTTAGTATAGTTTGATATTTTAACTAAACTGTATAATTTAACCAACCCATATATTATTGTGCCTGAAAGTTGAAATTTTCTTAATGTACCTGATTAATGTACCTGATATTTTAACTAACCTGTATAATTTAATTAATGTACCTGATTAAATTATTTTCTTAATGCCAATTCTAATTATGTTAAAGCCGTGACAATTTTATTGTGCTAGAATTTATGAGTAAATAAATTTAATTATCTTATTCAACAAGATCGCGATGACTATTTAATTTAGTTTCCACTTTGAAATTCAATTATTCAATTACAATCAATTAAATAATAATTCAAAGAAATTAATTTAATCTCTAAGTCATCTTTTGCTCAAAGCGAGAAAATGCATTCATTGCTGCCAGTAATATATGTGATCTATTTCTGTAACTCGTCATTTTCATATATTCAACTCATCGATTCAAATGCAAGTCATACAAGGTTATACCAAGCTAGTAATAAAATGATCAATTAAACATATATAATTAGGGTTTAAATAGTTTGTAACTAAGTTCTGACTCTTCGTTTATTAATTAAAACATTATTTAGTCATGAGTCACTCCAGTAAAGTACCAAGATTGAGCTCTCCCTATTATATATAATTACGAAAGTTACTTATTAAGTGATCGTCTAATGGCATTGTCATATGTGTTACCCTCATAGAATATTATAATATCTTTGAGTTAAATTCATCCACCCAGTATAATCTTATTTTATCTCATAATAATCATTACATATTTCATCATGAAAAAGCCAATTACTATCCAAGCCCGGCCCTGGGGGTAGTTTGGGAGTGCGTCCGCCCAGGGCCCGAGGCAACAAATCTTCAACCTTTTAAGCTTTCTGATCAACGCTACATTGCATGCAGGAAAAAAAAAAAAAAAAGACAAGGGCCCCCAATTTTTTATTCTATTACTAGTATATGTTTTTATTTTATTGTATTACATTTTATAATTTTTTTTAAAAGGTCTCTCAACTACTAGTAAGTTTATATTTTGCTCACTCAATTTTTTATTAAAAAAATTTACAAGTCGGTCATTGAATCATTTGGAAAATTTAGGATTTTAGAGACCTCCTTCAAAAAAAATTTCCCCAATTCAGTACTTAGACCATACGACCCAAATATTGTTTGACGGTGTACTTTTGTAAAAAGCATATGTACCTAATTCGGACAAAAAAAAAACTTAAATACCAAATTAAACATTGAAATCAAACGCAGGTAATAAAACAAAAAAAAACTTAAATATCAAATTATAACAACTTAAGTACCAAAATAAACATTAAACTAAAGTTAGATCCCAAATTAAGAAAAAAAATTCAAATACCTAATTAGATATTAATACTAAAATTAAATACCAAATTATATATTAATCCTAAAATTTATTATTAAAACCCATAAAAAGTAGATCTAAACGTACAACTACAAGAAGTGCCCTGCAGGCCAACACCACATGAAAGCATCTCCACCTAAAATTATTCTTTTCAAATCTAATTTGTCATGATTGCATTTTTAAAGCATTTTAACCTAAATGTTATTTTTCAAATTATTTTTTCCCTTTCACTTTTTTTTTTCCTTCATCAATTACTAATAGAAAATGATAAAAACTATTTAATGATAAAAATGATAATTTAATATCAATTTTTTTTAGTATACATTTTACGATAGTAAAAATATAATTTTATCATTTTAATAATATATATTTTTATAGTTTTTAAATAATTAAATTATTTTTTTATCATTTTTACGAAGACAATGTGTAATTTTATCTTTACTAACTTAAAATTTTAAAGGACGTAAATAAAAAAAAAATTCATTTTAGAAGTGTCGGGGCACTACCATCCCCTAACTATGCCCCCTGACTTTAAATAAAAAATATAATTAATTAATAATCCTAGTCTATCTAAGCCTAATTAAAAATGAAATATTTAACCTTATCTCAAATCTCAACTAATATTCTAATTCAAACCAAACTGATAAAACCAAAAGAATATTCGATATTTTAATATTAATCTTTTCAATAAACAAAATCTTTGAGTAATGTTAGAATATTATGGAATATCTTTATCAATTTATTTTAATTTTTTTATAATTTACTGTTTTATAATTTATATTTTAATAACTCAATGGTAGGACAAGGAATATTATGTGCTATTGAACCGATTTAATATTTATATCATATCGATCGAAAATATTGTGATTATCAATATATATTTAATGATTAGTTTTTTAGATAAAAAAAATAGTTAAATGTTTTAAATCAATTAAAAATTTAACATGATTATCTATACGAATAAAAATAAAACGACCATGAAATTATTATAATATGGCTTAAGGGTCAAAAAGTTGTCGTTAGAAAATTTAAAAAAAAAAAAATCAAGTGTTTGTTGAAAATTTTCATTCAATTGAGTCCTTGTCAACAAAAAAAATAATTAATTAAGTTATTCCAAGCATTCTTAGGTCACCATTTGTCACCTTTGCAAAAAATAAGGTATTATGTCAACTTTAATAACCTTTAAATCTTAAAATTATAATTATAAAATTATATACAACTATTTTTCCATATAAATTTATTATATAAACATATAACTATTTCAATCAAGTCAATAGATAACAATTTCTGATCGACTGACTACCTCAAAACTCGAGAAATTGTTATCTCTTGTCCACAAGTAGTAGAGGATACGGGTTAGGAGGGATAGTCATAAATCTCGATCATAGATAATAAAATAAATACCTAACAATTTTAAGGAGAACAATGGGGTGCAATCCGACAAATAATATTATTGGGAAGGTAATCACGAGTTTGAATCACCAACGAATATAAATAATTTTTTAATATAATTGAGGGAGAAAATCATTACCAAGTGACACGCCACTAACAAACATTTTGTACAAATGGAAAATCCATAGTCAATGGTAAAATAATTTAGTTAATCACATATTTCCAATTTAATTTGACTAAGCTTACATGATTTCCTCATGGGAAAAGAAAAAGGCAATTGACTATATTTTCCATTACCATTTAAAGCTGGGAACAGTAAATTCTACAAAGAAATAAAAAACTTTTATTAAATTTTATTTTATGATAAATATAATTATTTTTATAATGTTTAAATAATAAAATTATTTTAAAAAATCTGTTTTTTCATTTTTTAAATAATTTACTTAAAGTAAATCGGTACAGAAAAATTAAATCAAGTGAAATGTATGTTTGATAATCCAAAATAAAAAACACTTGATGAAATATTTTCTATAAAATATGTGAAAAAAATTATACTATTTTTCATATAAAAATAAATTTAAAAAATATAATACATCAAATACACTAAAAACATTAAAATAAAAATGTTTCTAGAAAATTGAGAATACATTAAAGAAAGCCTTTATACTTAAATAATACTAAGATAGTTGCAACTTACCAATCAAATATCTCTAAAATAGTAGCAAAATTAATAATAAAACAAGAGTTATACAATACCAAAACAATAACAACAAAATAGTAGCAATATAATAACAAAATCTCAACAAAACAACGCCAAATTGATAGTAAACAATAGTGGGAAAAAAAAAGAGGCAAATTCAAGTTAGTCCAAGCCCGAGCCAAAAAAAATTTCCTAGACCCAACCTATTTAGAAAATGAGTCTTGTTTGTCGGAATTCATTTTCGAGCCTATATTTTTGTCCAAATTCATTTACTTTTCTAGTTGACCTTTGGACCTAGATAAATGACTCCATGATGATGTCTAGTAATATCTGCTCTTTTTAATATATGCTTAGAACTATTCATAGCCCCTCTCAACCTATAAATAGGAGGATAATGCGCTTTAACACACTCGACCTCACGTCCTCCTACATCAATAACAATGTTCATGCTGCAATTTAAAAAGGAACTTAGTTTACTCTTTTAACTTTAAATTAGAAATGGTTAATATACAATTTGATACCTAAACTGTAGTGACGTAAAAATTTGCTTTCGGTCGCTAATTGTGGCGATTTATTGAGAGATTGAAATTTGAAGTTTGATTTTAAAATAAAGAGAGGAGTCGCCACCGATCTTTTTTCTAGGTGTGATCGGACACCTATTAGATTTCTTTTTTCTTTAAAAATGAGAAAAAGGCCGAGTTTAGGTCTACGTTAAAAGCCAAAGAAAAATTAGGGTTCGGGAGTCGGTTACGCTCGAGGAAGGTATGAGCACCCTCGCAACGCCCAAAATTGGTATCTTGTTAAATACGTGTTGTCTTGATTTTCAAAAATACAAATTCAATGTAACATTTAGTCGTGATCCGATTAAAAGAAGATGAGAAATTTTCAATTTTTTAATTTTTGAGAAGGATATACCGTTTTAACATGAGTCAATTAATGTTCACCCAACATAGCGATGAAATTTGATGACTTAATGTTAAATCGATACATTGCCTTGATTATTGAAATTAATCGGAAAACAGGAATAAGATCTTTAAAATAATGCAAAGCAAATTGATATGAAATAAAATGAACAAAAGACAGAGCTAGAAATATATTGAAGCAAATACAAGTGTAGCAATAATATTAAAAACAACATAGATATGTGCGATATTAAACGTAATACTAGAATTGAACAGGAAATAGAAACAATGAATGTATAATAATGATATTAACAAATACACGTAATATATATATAAATAGTAATAGAATTAGAAATAGACTATATATAATTAGCAAAACATACATGATATATAAAAATACGATATTAAAAAGATAAATGTATGTACATAATATATTAAAAATACATATACAACATACATATATAATAGACACATACTAATAATAATAGTAGTAATAATAATACATACATGATATATATATAAATACAAGGTAAAAAGGCATACATGCTCGTAATATATATAAACATATATATAATATATACACACACAATTCTGATGTTAAAAACCTGTACGTCAAAACACATATATAATGTAACACCCTCTACCCGTATCTATCACCGGAATAGAGTACGAGGCATTACCAAGAAGTACGAAACATTTACAAATAATTTAAATATATTTTCATAACAATTAACATACATAAATATTAATCACCATTCATAAGATAATATTGAAATTTAATAGTATTAACAAATGGTCACTAAAATTTAGTTATATAAGTTCACAAGTTCGATTTTTGTATTATAGCGATAATCATAATTTCATAATAAATATTCCAAATAAAACATTATATCATTTCCATTTCAACATTTATCTATTAAAATCGGGCACGTGATCAATTTATACACAAGTCATTCATACACATATGTATATTTTCCTCCTCCTCTCCATCCACATCCTTAGTATAAATAACACACTTGTAAGTAACATCATCCATAATTTTTACTATTTACTTATGTGAATAATTCAAGCTGTCCATCCGTGTCATAGTCACTAAATTATTTTTATCTTGAGCTACAGAACTCAAAATTAAGATCCATAAATTTTCTCAGAAACTAAACTAATATTCCTTCTTACCATAAAAATTTCATAATTTTTGGTTGGGCCAATTAATACAGTTTATTCATTGAAGTCTCCCCTGTTCTGCTGTCTGACAGTTCCGACCCTTCTTCACTAAAAATTAATTATCTTCTCGTACAGAATTCGAATGATATTATCGTTTGTTTATTTTAAAAATAGACTCATTCAGGATTCTAAACATATAAATTTAAGCCCCTAATTGTTTTTATCCAATTTTTGATGATTTTTCAAATTCAGAACAGGGGAACCCGAAACCATTCTGACCTTGTCTCACAAAAATTGTTGTATCTCATGATTTATAATTCCATTGCTTACATAATTTCTTTTATAAGAAACTAGACTCAATAAGCTTTAATTTCATATTTCATTCATCCTCTAATTCGATTTCTACAATTTTTGGTGATTTTTCAAAGTTAGACTACTGCTGCTGCCCAAAACAGTTTTAGTGCAAAACATTGATTTCCATTTTGCCCCAAATTTAATAATCCATACAATTCAATCCTTGCTCAATTAACTCAATTAACTCCTCAATTGAGTTAATTTTTCTCATTTAATACTTTATTATATCATTTTAAACTACTTCATAACCCTTGAAAACCAGAACTTTAATACTAGACATTAATTCCAAACTCTTTCACAATTAGGTCCTAAACCAATTTTCATCAATTTCACTTGATAAAATCACTATATATCAAAATTAAAGCTTCAATTCTATGTTTTTTCATCATATTCTTCCAGTACTCATTCATAACAACTTCAAAAATTAGCCATGGAATCAAAAACTAATGAAATAATAAGTTGGACCCAATTGTAAAAGTCCAAAAATATAAAAATTTCAAGGAGAAAGCAGGAATTAAACTTACATGAAGCTAGAGTATGAAAACCAGCTTGAACCCTCCTCCATGGCTGTTTTTCAGCTGATAAATGTGAAGAGAAATGAAGAGAATTCTAGATATTCCAATTTAGTCCCATTTTTATTTAGTTAATTTTGGCAATTTTCCAATTTTACCCTTATTTCACCCATTTTCTGATTTTTCTCAGCTATTGCCGCCCAAAATATCTCCTTTGGGCTTATTTGCACTTTAGGTCCTTCCTCATTTGACAATTGAGCTATTTAATCATTTTAGCAACTTTTACACCTTTTTCAATTTAGTCCTTTTATTTAATTAACCACCCAAACGTCAAAATTTTCTAACTAAATTTTAATACTACCTCACCAACACTCCATAAATATTTCTAAAAATATTTATGGCTCGGTTTATGAAGTCGAGGTCTCGATACCTCATTCTCGACCTAATTTACCTAATTAATTCTTTTAAATCACCAAATTCACTAATTCAAAAATGCTTTTATATTCACATTTGACTCATAGATATTAATTCATTAAATTTTCAACTCACTTGTCGGATTTAGTGATCTCCAGTCTCTATTCCCGATACCATTGAAAATTAGGCTGTTACATATAATTAGTGATAATGTTAGGAACATATTATATATATTATTTGAACTATACATGAAGTGACAGAAAATATATATAACTAGCAATGTTAAAGTATATACATAATAATAAATATTGAAAGATGTACATAGCATATAAAATATATATATATATATATGATGTAATATGAAAAATATAATATAGCATTTGAAGTACGTATAGTATATAAAAATACGATATTTTAAAAGTATGTACACGTAGAAAATGCGTAAATAATATAACACTTAAATATTTACATAATATATACACATTAAAAGGGAACAGTAATAATATTACCTAGGTATATACAACTATATTAAATATGTACATATTATAAATATATGACAAAACATAAGCTAATATTTAAAATAATAGTAATAATAATAATATTGGAACATAAGAGAAACAAAACATAACATTAATAAAATATTAGAATAAAGTGAATAAAAATATTAAATATGAAAATATATATATGTTTATGCGTACATAATAAAAACATATGCTAATACCTAATAATAACAATAATAACACTAATGATACTAATAAAAATTAAAAAAAGATATTTAATGAAAATATAAAAATAAACGAAAAAAAGGACTGAAATTTAATTAGAAACAAAGTTGTGAGGCCAATTAAAAAAAGAAAACAAAAAGGAAGGGTCTATTTGAACACGCGTGAAAACAGTAGGGACCAGAACGCAATATTCCCTGTTGTCCAGAACGCAGCGTAATGCAAAGGGCTAAATTGAAAACAATGCAAAAATTCAGGGCCAATTTATAAACAGATACAAACCTGATTTATAATACTCAAAATGCGGAGGAATCGATTGCGCAAATATACCCTTTGAGTTAAAAAACACGCGGATCTTAGCGGGTTGGGTCGGGTCGGGTCGATTCGACCCATAATGAAACGACGCCGTTTCAATGCTTAGGTGTAGGGCCTAAAACGACGCCGTTCCAGACCCCTATAAAAGTTAAATTTTTTTCAGAAATCTGTCATTTGTGCGTGTTGAAAGAAAAAAAAGAAATGGGGGGTTCATCTTTTCCTCTGCTAGGGTTCCAGCGCCGGTCCTAGTCCGGTCATCACTCCACCAAGAAGATTATCACACGCCCACCACCAGACACTGCATGGCAAAAATCGCCCTAGGTGATTTTTTCTTCTCCTTTTTTTGTATTTACTATATATATTTTATGTAGATCTATAGATTCGAGAGAAAGAAAAAAAATAGAAATAAAAGTAAAAGAATAAAAGAAAGTAAGGTCACCTTCAGTTTTCTGGTTTTTTGATTTTTGATTCTCTGATTCGTGTTATATTCGTGTTCTTTTCCTATATTTTCTTTGATTCACTGCCTGTATGTGTCTATTAAAAAATTGTTCTTTTTTCTTTTTTTTTTTTCATCCGAACCCTTTTACACTTGTTTGTTATGGCTTTTATAGCCTTTTACAAAGCCTAAATCTATTGTTTGCGTGATTGCTTAGTCTTGCAGATGGAGCAGGTGGCGGACGTGACCAGTATGGCGGTGGTACAGTGGCGGTGGGGCAGTTGACCGACTTTTGCAGAGGCAAGTGGGGTTGGGATGTTGCGACGCAAGTAGGGTCTAGGGTTAGCTGATGGGATTTGGGGTTATTGGGTCAGTGGGCTTCGGGTTTAGATTGGGTTTTAGGGTTAGTGGGTTAGTGTTTGGGTAGTGGTTGGTTTAGGTTTTAGGGGGCCAACCGGGTTTAGGTTAGATGTTTGGGTCTTGGGGTTTGGATGTAATGGGTAGGTTTAGTTTGGGTTTAAAATTATTGGGATTTAATGTATTGGGCTGAGTAATTTAGGGATGGCCCAAAATTGGCCTTTAACATAAACTATACATCATTCATTAATGTGATGTTTATAATTTTTTCCTCTTAATTTGGTACCTAAGAAATCACTCCGTTGATCAGTTTGCCTCAAACTGTAATGAAAATCTGACATGGCAGTATGGACCAATATGATGCTTCCACATGTTGACTAATTCTTTAAATAAAAAATCCACGTGCTTTCTCAAGTACCAAATTGAGAAGAAAAACTATAAGTACCAAATTGAAAAATAAGGTATAATTAAAGTACTAAACTACATATTAGTCCAATTTAAAAATGTGGTTCACGAAATCTTTTATTATTAATAAATGTTTATTTTAAAACGAATTCAGGTGACACATCTAAACTATAATAATAATAAAATATATAAACATTTTCACATCTAAGTGGGTTAAAGTTTTAGTAAAGCTGTAGATTCTCATAAACATTTTCACATTCTCACATCAAAGTGGGTTAACATTTTCACAATAGTAATAAAATAGAAAGATAGATTCTGGTAAAGCTACTTTACGTGGTATCTTGTGCAATCGAGAAGGTAAGTGGATCTGTGGCTATAATAGATGTATGGGGAAATGCTCAGTCTTGGATGCAGAATTATGAAAAATCTTAGATGGTTTGAACATTATGTTGAATAGAAATTCTGAGAACAATTTGATTCAGATTGACAGTATGGAAGCAACAAAGTTGATTCAAATTGTTTTATGTCTTCTTCGAATTCTACATTGATCAGGCAATACAACAAAAGTTGAAGGAGACTGGTAATTGATTTTTACAATATATTCCTAGAGAAAATAATAAGGATATTGATTGTGTAGCTAAGATGATCTTTGATAGAATAGAAGGGTTACAGATATTTGAGGTTCCACCTAGTGTCTTAAGCTAATGTAAACTTTGGTTATTTTCTTCACCAAAAAAGTTTTAGTATGGTGATTAGCTCCCTAACTATTATTTTAAGCTTTCCGCTCTGAATTATGCCTATCGAGCAACTGTCCACAATATGTCAGTTTTCGATAGAGTATGAGAGGCAAAATCCTATCGAAAGATAATACTTTCAATTATTAGGAGATCAAACAGTTGTTTAGTAGATGATATAATGAAAACTTCTTCCAAATAAATCAACCCTCGACAAACATTAATCATATTTTACAATTTTAAGTGACAAAAGAAAGTGTGCAGTGAATTTAAATACAAAAATATTTTAAGGAACTAACTTTACTTGAATGAAACAGTTCGTACTGCACTTTAGAAATTATTCTTAATCATAACGAATCTATATATATCCTAAAGAAAGAGAAAATATTTCATAATAATAATAATATTTTCACTTAAAATAAATGATTCATCTCTCAATTATTGGTGTTTATATTTAAAGTACCAAAAAAGTACTTATCTACCTAATGCTAAGTATTTATCAAACTCACCTAACATAACACTACAAACCAAGGATTCTTATAAAAATAAAAAAAAAGATTTTGGATTTTTTTGACAAGATTTCTCAAATTTTTGTTTTTAAATATTATATATAACATTATGATTATGAATTTTTATAATAAAATAAAAAAATTTGTTTTAAAAGATTACGTAAAAGAAATAAAAATCATTTTTATACAAAAAAATAAATTATCCTATTTACAGTCGATGTTGTATGATCTTTTTTGTTCACATCACCTGTACTAATTCAAAGCTCTTTCTCCATTTTTCTTTTACAATTCATTTTTTTTTCACAAAATAACTTTAAACATCATACGTCTGCGAACAAATTTGTTCCCCTATCTTTGACACTGAGCTTCAGATCAACTTGGATTTAAAGTGTGTTGTTCTACTTATCAATAGGTATTAATCCACTATACAGATCATTGAATTATCGCTTGAAACTCGCTATTTGAATTTAAAAAAAAAAAACATTACAACCCAATGGTTTAAATAAAAACTTTTGAATAATCCAATAACTTAAATGAAAAAATTTAAATTATTTTATAATTTTTTAAAATTAAATAATTAAAACATAAATTAACTAATAATTTAATAAACTCAAGTATAATTTAACGAGATGACATATTTTTTATTAAAAGAAGTGAGATGAATTAAGTATTAAGGAGGTGGACCATATTATGTAGGGCAATAGGCTGAATGAAACCTACTACATTTATCAAAATAATGGTCGGGTAGTAAATTAATTAGGGGATTCCCCTCCAGTGGTGACTGGCACGGTATTAAAATGATAAAAATTTAATTTAATTTTTAAAAATTAAAATAATAAAATTATATTTTTATTATTATTATTATAAAAATATATAATTTAATTTCGACTCTTAAAATAAAATTCTTTTTAACTTTTTAACTCTTCTTAATTGTTAAGTTGATCCACCCAAAACACCTGAGAATCCGATGAGAAATTAATGATGGAAATGATGGAAGATGGGGAGTTGAGGTACTGTAGTTCAGCAGTTGAGACTTTGTCTTTATATTCCCACTCTTTTTTTCATTAGTTTACTTCCATTCTTAAAAGCTGTTGCCGTGATGATGGCAATGGCATACCTCACTTGACATTTACCTGAGTTTTGATTGGTGAAAATAATCTGATTTTTGTAATATTGGCAGACCTGAAGCCATATAATATGGAAATATCAAAACCCTTTTTCCTATTATGAAATTGCAGATTAAATTGAATGTATGACAATCCCGTCCTTTGCTAAAATAAGAGGATGGAGAAGGAATATTATCATTCATGATTCTTTAGGGACAGTAAGAAACAACAAAAGTGAACAACTCTTCCACTATATTAAAGTTTTATTTGGATTCCACCAACTTTTATAACTTACATTGGATTCCAAAATCTTGTAATCATAAACCAAAATTATAATTCTTTGCTTAAAAGAAATTATCGATTTAGGGTTAGTTTAGTAATAATTTTTAAAAGTGCCTTTTTATCAAAAAGCAATTTTGAGTAAAAGTTTTTTTGGTCACTTTTGAAAATTCAAAAGCATCTCGTTTAATAATGCTTTTATTTCAAAAGTACTTCTGATAAGTAATGCTAAATTGGCCCTTAAGCCCCATCTTTAAATTCTTTAACAATATATAATAATATAGATACAAGTTAAATTAAAATTCGACCAACATAAGCTTGTGTAATATTTTTTAATACTTATTAATTTATCATTAATCCTCAAAATTCAGTAACTAATAATATTCGATTAAAAAAATTATACGTTTACTCAAATTTGTAACTTTAAAAATCTAGTCCTGAATATATTTTTTAAAAATATCAAACTCGAATCCTAAATTATGTATTATACCCATATTTTTTTTCTACTTTTCTCAAATCTCAACTTTTTTCCTTCTCTCCAATTTTTTCTTACTTTAGTAAATAAAGCCTTAATTAGTGGATAAAAGTAGAAAGATGGAAAAAAATAAAAAAAATATGAGAATCTATTTGAAAAATGAGTAAAGAAAATAATTTATAGAGTTGAAATTTGAGTAAAAAAAAGTTGAAAAATGGCATAGAAACTGATTTTTTTATATATTTTCTTTTCTCACTTTTCTCAATTGTCAACCATTCCCATTCTGTAACCCACTTTATAGTCCCTTCAGTCGTTGATATTGTCAAAAATTTTCAATTTAGTCCTTTAGATGTTAAAAATTAGGTTAAAATATTTATCCTATCATAAATTGTCACATGTAGTAAGATGACATCACACGTATGGCATCACACGTATGACCTCATTCAAAAAATAAAAATCATTAAAATTAAAAAAATTAAAAACTTTTTAAAAAGTTATAAAAATTTGAAGAAATTATTAGAAATTGTAGAAGATTGGAAAATTAGAATTATACCTATACAAATCTTGGGCTTTCAAATGTAAGATAAATTTCACATTCTTTTGACAGCTCTTTCTTTTTTTTCTAGTAATTCTTTGCAATGGAGCCTTCCAAAATCTATGGAGGCATCGAAGAATGGCACACTACAGTGTACATTGGTTGACGACGGCGACCGACACAGTGAACAAGTTGATGATGAAGATGCTTATGGTGGCCATAACAGCGACCATGTTGATGAAAAGCTGACAGTGACGGTTCAATAGTGCCTGAAAGTATATAAGGGTTGATGATAAACAAACGTGACAAAGAAGTGAAGACATTCCATCAATGAAAAAGACAATGCATAGTTTTCTTTATGGTTTTTCCTACTTTTTTTAAATAAAAAAAAACTGTTACAATTTCTAATTTTTTTTACAATTTTTATTTTTAATTATTTTAGTTATTTTTAAAAAAAATGCAACTCCTATATGTTTTTTCGTTTTTGAAAGTTCTTTTTTTAGACATTATTATGACATCGTATAACAAACAAAAACATCAAACTAAAAATGAAGAGAAATTTTAATAAATTATAACAAACAAAATAGGAAACACAATATACTTTATGCATTAAGCCATATTAATATTATGATGATGTGGAAGGGTGCATAAACATTTTTTGGTTTGCCTTTCATAGATCTACATTAGCCACTGCCTCATTTTTGTACATATTCTTTCCCATTTGCCCAACCCTTAAATCACCCAAACTCGACTTTTCTGCATTAATTTAATTTTTATTATTTGTGCATTTTCAAGAAAAATAAGACTGCTGCATTAATTTAATTTTTATTATTTGTGCATTTTCAAGAAAAATAAGACTGTTTGCAGGGGATAGTATATGATAATAACACATCATCTATATCTCTTTTTTAATAGTTTAATGTCACGTCAATATTATCCTGAAAAAAAATCAATTGCAAATAAAAATCTTAAAATTTAAGATAAAATTACTGATGTGACATTAAACTATTGAAAAGAAATAATATACATATTTCATACAATCCTTTTTCATTTAGAAAAAGATTAAAATAGCCAAGATAACCCATGTTGAGGATTATAGCCGGAATAGTTATCCGGACTCGTACTCCACTCAGCCAAACCAAACCATGGAATTTGCCATTCATGTCACAACCGAAAACCCTATGAGGAATAACTGGAACCAAGTAATAGATAAATAAAGCGCACTATAAAACCAAGTTAAAAAGTACATTTTCTTCACTTTGGAAACTATAAAGTTGCAAAGAAAAAAAGACAGCCCTGTATGCCAAACACTGAAACTGAAACCACATAACAACGGCTTTCTGCTTTAACTCAAATCAAACAAAAAAACGTCTGAACAACTTTCCAAGGTTAGTTTTGACCTTTTAACCTAGGTATGAATCTAAGAATACCTCGAAATGTGTCATCTAAATGGTACAAATATCAAGCTGTGTGATGAGACTTTATAATGATTCGGATTGTATTTAGAAATATTTATATATCCCTACCTAAATATATTCTACACATTTCTGGTTGACATACAAGGAGCATCTCCAGCAGCCGGACTTGTGAAGCAACGGCAACTGCAGCTGAGTAACAATGGGCAAAAAATGGTGCATCTCTTTACATTCAGGGATATGGGCGGCATTAAACCAAAGCACAACCTTAAACTCCCATGTCAAAATTCAAGAAATTGGCTTCCAAGGAAAAAATTGGCCACATCTACGAGTCCAACATCTCGTCTTGTATTTCATTTGGGGCAATGAGCCCTGGAATTGAAAGCATCCTTTGTCGTTCTCTTTCCCTCTGTAAAGCAGCTTCTTCTGCGTAGAGATCTTTATTGTCCTGCAGAAAATACAGCTAAAAGATCAGATTTTTCATGGAAGCAAACCACATAAAACTCCACCTTGAATATCATCAATCTCTCTACAAACTCGTAAGCTAAGAAGGTTTGCTTTCCCCCCTTATGGAGCATTTAGTTTTTACCTGAGCTGAAAATTCTTTTGATTGCACAAGAAAGTCCCGTATGTGATTCTTAAATGTTGACAAATCATTTCTCGACTCAAATAGTCCATTCACTAATTGAGTGACCTGAGATTCGAATAGATCAGATTATATCAACACTGTAGATAACACAATAAATTGATTGGATGTGAACCTTTTATTATACCTCAGCTGCTGTCATGTTGGGAAATGATGTACTAAGAAGTTTTATCGTGTATTCACGAACAAACATTCCGTTATTTGGATACTGATATGGAACTGCAGCAGCATCCCACAAGGGCTCAGTCAATAAACTGCTCTCAACCTGAAAATATAATTCATTAATTAAGATTAACCAGATCCAAAATCGGAGCAATCAAGGCAAAGCACTTACCAGGCAGAACAGCTGCTGTAGAATCAAGACATGCAACTTGAAGCCAGGTTTGTGAAATGTGTCTGTCAAGACGGCAAAAATTTCTTGCTCAATAGTTAGAAAGTAGGTTCGGAAGAACTGGTTACAAAATTCAGAAGCCTGCCAAGTTACCAAAACCGAGAACTCAGCATCCGGTTAATAAATCAACACGGATATCAAATATGAAAAACCATAACATTGTCAGACCTGAAAGTTTTTCAGCATCTCCAGTAGAAGATTTAAACCAGTTTCGGCAATATTTCTCTCCGTATGTCGGAATGCCCAAACGATTGAATCCATAACAAGTTTTAGTTGCTGATGAAGATGCATGAAAAAAAGAATTAATAATAAACAACAATCGACATAAAACTCTTTCAAACTTCCAACAAAACCAAATCGGAATTAGATAATCCATTAATAGCTGGGGGAAAAAAGGAAAAAAAATGCTTAGACTGAAAAAGAAATTTAAAGCAACATATCATTTTTAATTACAGGCCAGCAATAATAGATCAGTAAAAAAACTCTATCAACAACCTGACTTGACAACTGAATAAGTGCATGGAAACAATGAGTAGCAATGGCGCGAAGCAATGAAAAGAATTTTAGGCGATGCTCTGGGTAATCTTCGAAATTTTTGGTTATCATCTGCAGGACATGGCAACAAAAGAAATTATAAGCAAAGCAGCTTAAGAATAAACCTATGTTAGTACAACTCTTCATTGTCCCGAAATGGTTGCACCCCACACTATTCAGACAGATATGGGAGTAGAGTCATATACGTAGAAATTATAGAAAAAAATTAACAATACCCATTTCACAAACATAAAGGTATCCAACACTCACCCCAAGTCCTAGTAATATAGAAACAAACTATAACATTTCAGCTTTAACTGACAGCAACATCAGACTTTCAGCAAGGATATTATCAAATAATGCATTTATGACAAGTTAAATATCCTCTATTTCACATAGTAAGATTCCAGATTTTATCAAATCTTAAGGAAATGAGAAAACGATCTAGAAATATTATACCATTAAAAATAAAATAACAGAATATAACTTTTGGGGAACCTGTATTTTATTTAATGATGTGTCTACAGGAATTCATACTCAATCTTGACGTGCTTGTTCTGATAATTGCACAACTTAATAAATAATATTATAATTCCTATTCAAGAAATTTTGCCTTCAGTACAACATCCTAAGCTCATCATCCTCATGCATGGAATAAATATATAAATAAAAGACTCACCTCCAGCGTGCACTGGAAAACAGCTTCAAATATACGGGGAACATCATCTATCATTGCAGCTTTGTACCTTCATGCATAAGCAACAGGACCAAAAAAAATAAGAAATGCAAGATATACTAAAACTGACAACAAAAATAAACAATACTAAAGAGAAATGGCATTACTTCAGCAATAACCAGTATGATATACAGAAGGTAATCGTAGCCATTATTTTGGGCACAAATAGAATGTTGTACTTAGCCTTAGACAATTTAAATCCAAAAATAAAAAAATAAAACTATTTTCACTAACAAGGGACTAAGAAAAGGATAGTTCTTTCAGCAGCACCAACCTTAGCAAGATTAATGTGCAAAGACAACAAGGGCTTCTAATATAACTTTTAGTAGGGCCTTAGAAGAAATATGAAAATCAAGCATACGTGATTCCATAATAAGAACTTATCTGAAGGACCAATAAGTGCTTCATGTACTTGACAAGTTGTTGATTAATGTAAAATACTAAATTATTAAAAATGGAAGATCGTATAAAACGGCTACCATACTTGTTGATTATTGTAGCAAAAAGTGACAAAACTTCAGATTCTCTAGCATCGGGCAAATTCCTAGCATAGTCACCAAGAACTGGATCCATCATTGGGGGCACAAATTGCTTCCCAATTTGTGGTTGGTCTTCTGCCTTGTCCAAAAATGTCTCAATGAGCTTAAGAGTCTCTCTCTTGACAGATCTGCCTCATAAAGCACAATAAATAAACGAGAAATTTTTGGACAAAACAAACAAAGAAAAGCATGCCTGTAAAATTTGGTCTCACCGTAGGAGTTTGACATAGGATGTTTTTGAAGCAAAGGGTCCACCTTCTGCAATACTAGTTGATATAAGCTCACTGTACATTCTGTCCAATTCATTACAGCACCAGAAATTACCCATATTAGCAAGAAAAGAGAAATAGTGCATTTCCACATTCAAACTTGCATTTTGAACAATTAAATCAGATTTACCTGTATACATTGAGCATGTCCAGGAATATTAAAGAAATCTGGGATAAGAAATATGTTCCAAGAGAACTGACTACACTAGTATTTGTCTGCAAGGTGAAGACTCAGTCTAAGTCTCACTAAATCCCAATAAGCACTGAATTATAACCACAGCATGTATACATCAGAAATAACAAGTCTGCAAGGAAAGAACCTCCCTAAATCCACCAACAAAGACTTCAGTCAACAGATACATGGAAATAAACCATTAACTTATCACAACAATTAACAATCCTGCCCTCCATCCATATACATGAAAAACTTTCCACAATGAACTACCTTATAGATTTCTATTTTTTACTCTGTACAATGCAATAGAACCAGACAAAAAAGCATAGGTTTATCTTTCAGCAAAAGGCAGATTCCTACCAATAATATGAAAAATTAACAAGGCAAATTATGCTCCATAAGAAAATCAACAGAAATGAAGACACTTCATATAAAATATGAATACCTGCAGTATGTTTAGCACAGTTCTTATCACATCCTGATCTTTAAGGACATCAACACTCTGACGTGCCTGCCCAATAATTTCACCCCATTTCTGCATAACAAGCTATACCTTAAGCAACAGACTACCAGCACAACCTCAGCACATTTGCAATGACACAGGCAAATGGACATATAAGAGCAAAAAAAGAAAGGTAACTGTTCCTCTATCGACGACAAACCTGGTTGGGGAGTGCCATCAGTCTCTGCAAATATTCATCTCTCTTATGAGGATCAGATTCAGCTTGAATCATATGCCCAACCTGAAATTTAAATTAAAATAAAAAAGGAAAAATTAGCTCATCCAGCGACAGAATGGACATGCAAGGATCTGAACAGTAGTGGCATTTAAAAGAGGCATACAGATTCATAAAAGATATGGATCTGATGAGGCTCTAGATCAGCAACTGTTGTTGCAAGAGCAGATAGAAGTTCAGATACAAATGGTTCATTTTCTCCAACCTGAAATTAACAAGATAGAGTTCAATATAACAGGCTTCAACACAGGTGTGCAAAAACATACAAGCAATATGTACGAAATAATAACCATAGAGTTTAAATGCCAAAGTAGATGATACCTGAACAATCACAAATTTTCGCTTGCATTTCTGAACAATTTTCAAGAATGTGTCACAGGCCATATCCTGAAGAGCACGGCATGTTATATTAGGACATTATAGTACAAACAATAGCTACAATCTCGTATTATCATCAACAGTAGCAAAATCATAACATAATTATATGATTGTTAACACAATTATATAAAAGGCAAATTTGTACTTACTGGTATACATTCAATTATACTTTGCTTGTCATACCCAATAACAAATAAATATTACAATGACGAGCACATCAGCAATGTTAACCATACAAAATTCACCATCAATTCAAACATTTCAGAAGATAAGATTTATTTCCTGTTGTTACAGTTAGCTTACCTGAACTCCTGGATGTGTTTCATGCATGAACTCAAACAGCTTATTTACAACAGTTTTCAGAAATTTCCAGTGAGCCCTTAAAAACCTTGGATACTGTCCAACGACATACCTGCATTAAAACCAAGGCAAACATTAAATTAATATAAGCAACTTGGTAAATAAGATCATTTGGGATCTCAGAATCACAAATAAGCCCATGACACAACAAAGGTGACCAAAAATTGTCATGCCATCAAAATAAAAGCACAGATTGTAAAGAAATGTAGCATGCTTAAAATGGAAATTCTAGTCATGAAAATCAACATAACAGTCTACAAATACGCTTGAAATTATATATCTTACATAATGTTACTAGCAATAACAGCTTTATTGTCTTTCCCTTTAGTGATTTCACACAAATTCAGCAAATCACGAATGACCATTACCAAAAACCTGTTTTCCTGCCATGAGCACCAAACATTTTAACATATATCAGCATAATGCATATAAGTAGGAGGGGCAAGTAACTCATGCAAGTAGAAGCATAAGTGACTAATCACATCATGTATAACGATCAACATTTCTTGGTCTAAATGATACCTGATCTTCCATCATGGAACCAGAAATAGATCCTATTGCCCAGCATAATGTGTTCAAATTGTTCCAAGTCCAATCCTCACCACTCAATTGCTTGCTCAATTTCTTTAGCATCTGGATCACATAGATAATGAAACAAATCCAAATTTAATCATATAATTTAAAAAACTGCGACAGTTCAGAAAAAAAAATGAATAGAAAATAGTTACTACATAAGACCCCAGAGGGGAAACGGGGGGAGAGAAGAAGAAAACAAAACAAAAACAAAGATCCAAGACTGAACTATAGTGGACGCCTACATTCTCCCTAGGTTCTCAGAATTAGAGAGATATATTTTTTTCCTCTGATGCACCCATGGTGCTTGGATGGATGCGGCTGCAGCCCAAAAAAATTTAAATTTCCTTGTCCAGGACTGAACCAAGCCGATCCACTAACCCATTTCACCATTTTAAAAATAATATATATCAATTTTTTATATATTTCTATAATTAAACTTAAATAAAATATTAGTTTATTATTAATTATCAACTCGGGCAGGGCCCACATGAATACCATATCAAAGGCTTGGCCCACCACCTAGCTCTTGACAGGTCTATGTTGTTTACAAATGATGAAGGAAAGATAACTTTTTCATTTTTATCAGCAAACACAATACAACCCCAAACTCGGGAAAATTAGATCAGAAAGCAGTACAAGACGTCATTTAACTTTAAGAGAGCAGAAAAATATAAATGTCTCTTAGTACTATACCTGCTTTTCAGTATCCTCATGATCCAGGTGAGACAAATAGATCAAAGTCTCCCTCATAATCTGCAACATAAAACTTCATGAACAACGGAAACCAGGAAAAACAACTGATTCTTAATATGTGTATATATATCATAATAACAAAACATAAACTTCTAAAACAACAGCTGTTGGTACAATAAAGCTTTGAAGTGTTTGCACTGCATAGTGCTGTGTAATGTTTTGAAAAAAAAAAAAAAGAAATTTTTATTTACAGCATCCTTAGACAAGCTAAACACATCTAGTAGATATCTTACAAAGTGAAGCATACAAATAATATCAAGAAGAAAACTAATAGAACTTTCTTAAGAAGAAACCAAAACCCATCTTTTAATCCAATTGGCCACAATTAGTCAATATGTTTTTAGGGGAGTAAAAGATTAGGTCTTTGAAAACGGGAATTAAATTTCATGGAAGTTATTCATCTATATTTATCACCTTATACTGAACAAGAACATCATTATCTTTCATTGTCTCTCGAACAATATTTCCATTTTCATCTTCGACTATCAGAACCTCCTCAGGCTTAGCCATACGACAGATCATGAGCATTCTCAACTTTGACATCGTACCAGCATAAAGTTGGCGTCGTTGCAGAAGCTGGGCACCGAGGCCATCAACCATACCAGAAAGCAATGGCACCTGTTCAACTCAACCATTAACAAGAAATGAGTGACCCTTCTACAGAAATCTAGAGCTGGCAATATTGTAGTAGTTCAATATTCACTGAAAATACAGCCAAAAACATCTGTTTACAACAATAATCAAAAACTAACTGTGTGCTATCCAGAATTAATACCAATTTCCATATTGATCAATATAGGAAGTAGAGTACTTTAGAGAGGGGGAAAGGGGAGAGAGAGAGAGGGATCTTATCTAACAAGCCATCCATCTAAACATGCAAAAATAAGCAGTTCAACATGATTTTCTTTCAAACTTCCTAATATATATCAATAGTTGGATTTCAGGGAATAAAGGTGTGCCCCTATGCCATCTGTATCCAGTAGGCATACCTCAGTAAACCCAGAGAATAATGAAGATATTGATAAAAATGGCAAAGAGAAAAGTTATACGATGTTCTTGATAACACTTGAGCTATAATCAAGATTCAAAGCAGTTTTTCTGCATTCCATATACTTCATAATAAATACTTAAAAGTATCATAAATAATCTCAATACCTGCAGTCCCATCATGTTTGCAGTTACTGCAGGATTATCCATGTTATGATGTGCATCAAATAGCTCCAAGACCAAGGAGTTCCAATAGTCCAGGCAAACCTATTTGACCAGACGACAAGCAACATAATACTTCAGAAACCAAGTTCAAAAGGTTAAAAGGGGAACAAGCAGATATGACAAATAATTTACAAAAAACTAGTATTGAATTGCCATGGTACCTTAAAGACCTCTGTATCATCCACATAAGATATGTTGATAAGGTACTCCAGACCCATTAACAGCATAGAAATATTGTCTTGTGCAGTCTCTAGCACCCGAATGTGAAACTGAAAACAAAAAACAATTTTAGTAACTCATATCATCAAAACCAAAACAAGAAAAGAAGATCACAAAGATCGTATATTTGAATTTGATCATTCTCTGCATAAAAATGCATATACGAGATCATCAACCAACTTAGACTTGGGACTTGGTGGGTGCTAAACTAATATCTCTCATCAGTCATCTTTCACCTTGCGATAAAGAGGAGCTTCATTGATTTTATAGGCAATTTACCTTGTAGAATGAAGTGAAGAACAGTGCCAAGTTCTGAATGAATGCCTGGAGAGGTAACATAAAAAAATGAGTTTATTACACAAATTTGAAGTATATTAAAATGTACAACAGACAAGAACTGTCTGACAGAAAATATACCTGTTCTTCACTGCTTCCCTGTGCATAAGCCTCAGGGATGTTTGTGGTTGGTGGGAGAATACTCTAAAGCAGATAAAAAACACACCCACACATTAACCAGAGAACAAATGAAAACAAAAGGAAAAAAGAACACAATGAAGAAAAGCAACATCAAATCTATATATCAACCCAATAAAATAAAAAATGGTAAGCCAAAAAGAAAATTGTACAAAATCTGGAAACCTAAGCTCGAAGTGCAAATCTCAATTGAACTTATAAAGCACATGCCAACACACCTGTAGCTGGACCATGAATATGTTGTACATCTTAACATAGTGCACATCATAATAATCCCCAAAATTTAAGGCCGCAACCTGCAATCAACCACAAATATAAAATAAAGCTCTATCTTAGAGCGACAACAATATAACTTCACTCATTTAAGAATATCTTATTTTAAAAAAATTTTAAAAAAAAAAAAACCTCTGTTAGACATTGGAGGGTGAGATTCCGATATGATGGCACAGGGAATAATTTTAGGAGCGTTTCCAGCTGTAAAACATATAAATACAGCATGAGATGTGAAACAAATGATAAAAACAATATACAAGAACAACTTCACCAAAAAAGCTTCATGCATGACATATTTGACAGCTAATCCATTTGAAAGTTCAAGAATTATTTACCAATGTTGACTCAAAAATATAGCCCAAAGGAATCCATGAAAGAAATGCATGCAACGTGGATAGCGTAGCCCTTATAAGCTCGGTTCTCTGAGAAGCTGATAGTACATACAAGCATAGCTCATGAATGAGTTGAAACTCGCTGCAGAGAACCAATACAATATTTAGCGAGATGGATTGCACAAAAACATAAACCATGCTTGAAAGAATAAACATTGCTTAATGCAGAGCAGCAAGGTGAATACGCGAATTAATAATAGAATTTAAAGGAGAGACAATCAACCCACTTCTTTTTTTCTTTTTAATACTGGCAAAAATTACATTCATCAGATTACAGTTCATTTAATAGCTTTTTGCATGTAGATTAAAAAATCTGGACATTACATAGCTTAGAGGGAGAGGACAAACTTGCTATTTGGGAATTAGGGGGCAGGGAATCACTTTGGCACTGTTCCTTTCAGACCAGTTTTTCACTTACAGTTTGAACTAATTTCAGATCATGTTGCCAATTTTTACGGTCCAAGCCATGAGCTCATATGCCCAAATATGCCACGTCAACAAATCATAGTTGTTAATGTGATACTCAAGTGAAGCATATCCAAGGGAAGAAAGATGTGCTTGAAATTTAATCAGAATTCTCTTTCAGAAAAATATGTAAAATTTTGATTAAATTTCAAGCACGACACTATTCAACCAGAATATAAAATTTTTCACAACAGGAACAAAATACAAACAGAGAACTTACCAATGAAGATCCAAGAATAGTGCAGAATAAAAACATTTATCAAACAGAAACTAAAACATAAAGGAAATCTCAAAATTGACATCCACGAAAATAACCCTAATACCTCAAAATAGGAAAAATAGTTTCACCTGTTCAGCGATTGTTTAAGCTCTTTGATTTTTTGTTGAGTCATTTCACCTCTTGAGAAATCAAAAACTTCTTCACTTAGAAGCTAACCACAGAAAAGCTCATGTTACCATCAGATTCTGCAACTAGTTTTACTAAGAAAGAATTCAAATACAAAACTTACTTTCAGTATTGCCATGCAATTTTCGCATATTGTTTCACTAGTTTTTGCAGCTGCAACAAGATCAGGAATGAAGCTTCGCCATCTAGCAGGCCAATCATGCTTTAAGATCTGTATATCCAATAAGCATATAATGTTTTAGACAACAATTACCAAATAAATGAAATTATTGTAATCTTTAATACCCTCTCATCTTAGACTATGGAAGTAATATGAGTGACACCTTCAAACATGAAATTCATAGAAACTCACCACTTGGGTAACCATGAAAAATATCGAAATAATATTTTTGGTTTTATAACTAGTAAACATCATCATTGATTAGGGCTGTAAATGAACAGTGTGTTCGACAAACTACCTGTGAACCATTCATATAATGGTCGAAAATGTTTGTTTATTAAACTAAATAAACGAGCATGAACAAATAATTTATGCTCAATTACTAAATGTAACAGTTTGAACAGAGGTGTGTTCGGTTCATTTATGTTCTCGAACAAGCTCGTTTACTTAAAGATGATATTTTCCTATGAAAAATACTTAACAATATTTTAACACTATTTTTATATTTAAATTTAGCTGGTTTGTTTTTTATTTTTTGTTTGTTTGGCTTACTGTTTGTGAACATGTTCGCTTAACGTTCACAAACATATAAATGAACATGTTCACAAACATTAAATGAACCAAGCCTAAACATACCAAATAACAAATCAACCAAGTTCAACTTAACATGAACAACTTCAAAAATAAACAAACATACACAAAAAAAGCTTTGTTCATTTGAGCCCGGTTCATTTACACCCCTATCATAGATAAATAATAACAATAAAAAATAAAAAGGGCAGACAGATTAAGCCCCAATTGCAGCCTCCTAAGTTGTTTCAAACTCAATGAACTATAAAGCAATCCTGTAAACTTTTAAGAAATGCATTTTTAACAAGGCAGAAAGTTATACCTGGACCAATATGATATTAAGCTTGTTGACATACAGCCTTTCTGCTCGAAAGGAGGCCTCATTGCTTGACAACTAGCACAGGAAAAAGGACATGCAAGAATTAAATGCAAAGAGGATGAAATGTACAAATTTTTCAGATTCCTCAGTCCTAAAGAGAAAACAGCAATTAAGATATATTTCACCTGGACAATGACTTCAGAAATGTAATTTTTCATTCCATCTCGCTGCTCAGCAGGCAACGCGTTCCACCTATACTTGATAACACCTTCAAGAACCTGTAGGCAAAGCACAAGAAAAGCTCCCCAAAATCATCACTAATTTGCAATACTCTAGTCATTTGTTAGAAAAAGTTCTTGCAAACTATCAATCAACTAGCTAACTACAAGAGCAAGAGCAAACTATAGGTACAAGCACCACCAGACAACATACGAAAGTCAACTAGAGCTCCCTTGGGCCAGTTTGATGTACATGTTATAATAGATCAAAGAGAAAACAGTCATTTTGACTGACCTGCAAGGCAAAGAACTTGGTGTTCAGGCTCTTTGTCTGCTGCAAAATGTGCACAACTTGAAGCCACATATCTGGATTGTTTTGCAGATGTCGTAAGATTTGATCTGCTTGTGCTCTCTGCGATGTTGTGCACAAGGAAAAAATTGTCAAAAAGCAATATTGGTAAGACCAAGCCAAAACATAACTATAGGCCAATGAAGCATGTCATATATGAAAAATAGAAAGGAGACTCGTTAAATTCCGGAAATATGATAGTTGTAGTGACTATCTAATCATTCAAGCACTTTTAACAATGTTGCAACAAAAGAAAATGATAATGCTTGACCAAAACAAGGCGGAAACGGAGTATTACTGACATGTAAATGAGACGTTAGACTTCTGGTTTTCTTTTAGGCTAGGCTCAGGATTTTTTTTTTTTTAAGAGGGTAGAGAAAAGACTTCGGATTGTTAATCAATAAGGGAACATTAAATATTTAAAGGTCTTTTGCTCCTACAAACAAGGGTACCACGTTAACAACTTTAACTGAAAAGTGCATTTATCTACTGAGTTTAACTTCAAAAAGGTTGTCAAAAACATAATAAACACACGACAGAGAATTTAACTCCAGAACAAAATTTTAAGTGACAATTTGCCAGTTTTTAGAAGAATGTTTATCAAAACTATAAAATTGACACTTTACAGAACTTGCTTATTCCTAGAATTTATCCAGGGCGGCAACCTACAGTACTAAAGTCATAGACAGTCAGCTCTTTCTACAATTCTCCAGTGTGAACAACCGAACAGAACAACATGTTTTAACTAAAGAGAAACCGAAGCAGAACTCTAAGAATTGAGAAAAAAAAATTGCATACACCTTATCAACTCAGCTTACTAGATGGACAAAAGAACACAAATTATATTACGAGAGAATAAAATGAACTAAATGAATTTCAACTTTCTCTTCTTCTTTGGCCAAACTTTCTCTTGTTGTTTAGTCCTGATAAAATTATATAAGTTGTCTACGAATTTAAAGTGTATATTCATCAATGAACTAATTGAGTGAAAATTTTTACTCCTGTAATCATGCAGCACCACTGCATTTAGCCCACATTATCCAGCAAACCAGAAAGAAATTTAAAGCCATAATATAAAAGTAAAAAAAAAAAAAAAAACAGCATTACATTTACTCCCCGTTAAACCCTAGAAATTCAAACAAACAAACAAAAAATCCCATGTCCCCCAGCTTCTCCACTTTTTAGTAAATGCCAAGTTAAATTAAACCTTATAAACCCAAAATCTCCCACACTCTTCCTTACTTTCTCGGGAACCAAACAGAAAACAACTTTCAACTAAAACACGTTTCCCCGCTCATTCCCACTCAAAAGAGTGAAGTAATGACAACAGAAAAAACTAAAACACGTTTCCCCGCTCATTCCCACTCAAAAGAGTGAAGTAATGACAACAGAAAAAACTAAATATAGAAAGAACTTTTAAAAAAGAAAAGATCTAACCTCTTCTTTAGATCCGGTGCCATAAAAGGCCGCGACGGTGGCGTCCAGTAAGGGAACATCAATCGGCTGACTCAAATCCTTAAGCTTCTCAGCCGCCATATTTAAAAAAAAAAAAAAAAAGAACTCCTATCGCACTTCGCTCAAACAATAAATAAATAACCCCCAACACTAAAATCTCTTCCACTATAAATGTTACTCCAGAAAAACCCTAGAGACTGTACGGACCAAACCCTAAGAGGTGATAAAGAAGAAGGGACTGAATACGAAAAAAAAAATGGATTTCCTTCTATAAAAAAGATGAGGGGAATGGAGGGATTTTGGCTTTCGAAGAATGAAAATTGAAATTTTAATTTTCAGAGATCGAATTAATTTATATATAATTTTAGAGAATGATATTTATTTTTATTTTTAAAGAGACGGCTTAGAGTTGAAGCAGAAAGGAGCGAAAATGAAGAGCGAAGAGCGTTGAAGAGAGATCGAAAACGTTTTCGAAGGGTTTTTTTTCAGGGTAAAATATGTCCCAAGTCTCTAAACTCTTCATAAACATAGAATTTAGTCCTTATACTTTTATTTCTAGTAATTTAGTCCTTCTATTTTTCATGTTTTTAAATTAAAGTTTAACTGTTATGATCACAACAAAATTTATCACTATTAAATTTAGGTGTATTACAACATCATTTTTAGTATTTTTTACTCTTTTAAAATGTCATACTAACAAAAATAATAATAATGTTAACAATTAGACTTTAATTTTAAAATCTGAAAGTATAAAACTGAATTTTTAGAAATAAAAGTATAGGGACTAAATTTTAAATTTTAAATAGTACAATGACTTATGAAATATTTAACCTTTTTCATATTAAAAGTTTATATAAAAATTAAATGATATTTTTATTAAAATGATAGAATTAAATGTTTATTAAAAATTTATTAAAAACTAAATGATTTTTTTATTAAATGGTATAATTAAATCTAAAAAATGTTTAAAATTTATTGTATCAGCATTTAAATCTTGAGTTTTTATTAATTTTTTATGAACATATAAAAAGAGATAAACATGTTTATAATAATTACTAATTCAATTTTAAAGATAAAACAGAAATTTATAATATTTAGGAAAATCATAAAATTATAAAATTGAAATACCATACAAATAGATATGTTAAGAGTGTTTTTTTATATTGATATGTATCCGTATTGATATATTTTAATATATTTTTTTCAATTTTTAGTATTTTTTAATATTATTATATATATATATATATATGTAAATATATCTCGATTGCATATATATAAATATACTTCGATCACAAATCGATCAACATGCTTTTGAATCGATGAGTTATTAAGACACCCCTTTTTTATTAATATATTTTTTATAAAATAAATATAATTGTATTTAGCATAATTGTTCGTAATTTGTGTGAATGTCATACCGGAATAAAGTGATTAATGTCATGGTATTTTTAGAATGATATGAGCACAATTGTCTGCGAAAAGTGTTCATTGCATTTATATGTTTTCCTATCGTTAAGTGGCATCAAACTAATCAGATTGTACGATAGCTTAAGTTGGTTCAAGGTTTTCCAAAATAGTTGAGTATCCATTAGTGTTTATCATGTTGCTAGGGATATATAAACCCACATCGATCATATCAATGTGATGAAGGATAATATCCTTGGATCAAGGAATGATACACACTAACAAGTCATTGATGGATATATCAACGATTATGTGCCCGCGTCAACTTTTTCCCACTCCACACTTGCATACCAATCAGGTGTGTTGTCTTATAAAATTCGTTTAGAGGTTAATCTCTTAAACTCAAACTCATTCATTGATTGAAGTAATAAAAACAAATGGCAAATTGATTCAAGATTTTAGATTTCACTTATAATATAAGAATAAGATAACCTAAATGACTGGTGGTACTTAGATTGCACCCTATATTCCATCATCTTAACACTATCTAAGTGCACGAGATTATGAGAAGGTGAACCATTAAATTACATCGTGTTAAAAATTTCAAACAACAAACCATAACATCGACATTTCTAATTAGTGCACCAATAAAACTAATCATTATCTTATAAGTATGTAATGACCCGATTTTCATCAATGTCAAAAAATTCAACTTCAAAGGTGAATTTCTTGCCAATTTATGAAATTATACGTTGTCACTCAATTATACAAATAACATGTGAAAAATCACGTGATATATGACTTAAATCATAGGGATAAAATCTATTTGCTACATACCATTCAGTTATTACTTCATGTTATAATAAATATATGAAAGTGCAATTACAAAGCTTAGATACTCAGTGATGTTAATATAATTTAAATTCAATTACCTTTGTAGATTTTCACATGCCGATCTGAATTAAATTTAAATAATAAAAATATTTTAAAATTAATTATAAAATGTTAAATAAAAATATAGTTTTAATGTTGTTTAATTTTAAATTATAAAATATTTGTAATAATTTTTTTAAAAATTTTATTATAGATTTTGATTATATCTCTATAATATATTTCAATTTACTTGAATCTATTTATGCTTATATTGATAATAATATTTATAACAATCGAATTAATATATATATTTTTTTAACCGCGGCACGTTATAAACATGGACACCTCTACTGTTGATTAGCATGTGAGCAACGTGAAGGGGATTGTCAAATAAGCTAGAACCAGCTTAAATGGAAATAAAATATTAAAATAAAGAAAAACTTTTCAACTCTCAGCTGGACCCAACCACAATCCATTGTGTTGCACTCTCGTTCTTCATATTCTTAAAAAGGGGTTAATATACTATCTCCCCCTTAATTTTCAGTTCGGTACTTAAATTATTTTTAATTCAAATTGATACCTGGGTTTAACTTTAATCTCTACTTTGGCCCTTTTCAATTTTATATTTCAAAATTTTATCCTAATTAAATGCTCAAATTTAATTTCAATGTTTAATTTGATATTTTAATTATTTTAGTTTCAATTAAGTATTTATGTTTTTTTAATAGAGCACTTTTTATGTTATTGACACATCATTTTAGTAATTTTTTAAACTTGAACCTTCAATCTTAGAACTTTGGACATTTGACCCTAAACCCAGATCAGGGTTTAAGTTAAAAAAATTATTAAAATGATGTGTTAATGACATGAAAAAAATACTAAAATAATATTTAATAATTGGTAAGGGATACGGGATAACTTGGCATTTCTGTTTCATATAATCTCTTCCCCCATTCGGGTACTAAATAAAATATTGCAAACAAAATCATGTATTAAATTGAACATTAAAGTCAAATTTAAGTATTAAATGATATATTAACCCTTCTGCAAAAAAGCCAAAAGCGAAAATAAAAAGAAAAAAATAACGTTTCAAACATTCTTCAACGCTCCCTTGGTTCTCTCCCTCGTTACTTTCTGCTTCGATTTTAAGCTTGCCCACCCCCCCCCCCTTTTTTTTTTCACAAAACAAACAATTCACACTCTCTAAAATCACATATAAATTTTTACCATTCCTACAATTATTTCCTTCATTCTCAGCAAAACCCAAAACCCTCCTCTTTTTCTTTCTCTAGAAGATTCTCTCGTTTTCTTTTTCGTTTTTATTTGTTGTCACTTTTATCGCTGTAGGGTTTGGTACGTACAGTTTATAGGGTTTTTGTTGACATTTCTGGTGGAAGAGATCGTAGTGTTGGGGTTTATTTGTTTTTTTGGGGAAGTGAAGTGCGAGAGAAAGAGAGGGGAGTTCATTTATTCTATTTATCTTTTTTTTTAAAAATATGGCGGCTGAGAGGCTTAAGGATTTGAGTCAGCCGATTGATGTACCATTACTTGATGCTACCGTTGCAGCTTTTTATGGCACCGGATCTAAAGAAGAGGTTCCTTTTTTTAAAAGATATTTTCTGTCTATTTACTTTCTTTTTTCTGTTTCCTTTGCTTCACTCTTTGACTGGAAATGAGTGTTTGAATGTGTTTTTAGTTGAGACTGGTTTTGTGATTGGTTTCCGAGGAAGTAAAGGAAGAGTGTTGGAGGTTTTGGTTGATAGACTTTAATATAGCTGGGCATTTTACTTCAAATTGGAGATAAGTTCCGGGAAGTGTGGAGGATTTTTTTTTCGAATTTCTAGGGTTTAATAGGGAGAACTTTAATTTTTTTTCTGGTTTTCCGGATTATGTGTGAAAATGCGGTGGTGCTTTAGAGTGTGGGGATGGGAGAGCTTTCAGTGAATGAACCTTGCTTTTGGGAAGTGGCATATGATTGCAGAAGTAAAAAATTGGCATTCAACTAGGCCTTTTTGAATTTTACATGTGCATATAAATTAGAACTAAGAAAACTTGTTAGAATTCTTGTTCAACTATTGGAAAAAATGAAGGTTGAAGGTTTTTAGCTGATATGATTTATAGTTCAGGACATGGTAAGCTTTTGGCCTTATTTTAGTCCTTCTGTTTGATATAACTATGATAGAAGTAAAAAGAAAACGACTTGTCTTGACCAATCTTTTGAATCTCTCTGAATATTAATAGAGTTGGAGAAAAATGAAACCAAATATTGGGTTGTTTATTGTTAGTTCATTGATGGATAGGAGCTTTAAATTTATAAATAACTCATTTAATTTTTCAGGACTATACAACAAAAGAAAAGTTGAATTTCGTTTAATTTATTTCACTTTCTCTTATCATTTATTTTCTTTCATCTTTTATGCTATATATCAAATGAGCCAAGTTTATATGATTTATTCCTCTTTTTTCCTTTTTTTTTTTTTTTTACAAAAAAATTCTGCTTTGGGTTCTTTGTAGTTGGATGCATTTTTTAATTTGGTTGCTACTTGTTCATGCTTTGTAGAAAGAGCTGACTGGCTATGACCTTAATTCTGTAGGTTGCTGACCATGATAAATTCTAGGTATAAGCAAGTTCTGTTAAGTCTTAAGATTTCATAGTGGTGATGAACATTTTTCTAGAAACTGGCAAGTGGTCATATCAAAACTTTGTTCTGCAGTTAAATTTTCTGTTGTGTGTTAAATGTTTTCGACAACCTTTTTGAAGTTAAACTGAGTAGTTAAATGTGCTTTTCGATCAAAGTTGTTTATGTGGTACCCTGGTTTTTTGAGCAAAAGACCTTTAAATAGTAATGTTTCCTAACAAATTAACAACCTTAAGTCTATTCTATGCCCTCTTGAAACAGAGGTAAAGAAAAGTCCCAAGTCTATCCTAAGAATCCTAAGTCTAGCATCTCAATTACATTTCGGTATACTTCTTATTCCACCTTGTCGCTCAAACATTATCAGTCTTTTTGGTTGCACTATTGATAAAAGTGAATGGTTTGTCAGATGGTTTCTACTAACATATTTCTGGAATTTTACGTCCCATTGTATTTTTCATATATGACATGCTTCATTCACCTATAGTTATGTTCTGGCTTGGTCTTCCGATTATTTGTTGACAATTTTTTCCTTAATTCTACATAACTTCACAGAGAGCAACTGCAGATCAGATCTTACGATATCTGCAAAATAATCCAGATATGTGGCTTCAAGTTGTGCACATCCTGCAGCAGACAAAGAGCCTGAATACCAAGTTCTTTGCCTTGCAGGTCAGTCAAAACGACTGTTTTCTCTATGATCTATAATAACAAGTACATCAAACTGGCCCAAGGGAGCTCTAGTTGACATCCATATGTTGTCTGGTGGTGCTTGTACCTATAGTTTGCTCTTGCTCTTGTAGTTGGCTAGTTGATTGATAGTTTGCAAGAACTTTTTCTAACAAATGACTAGAGTATTGCAAATTAGTGATGATTTTGGGGAGCTTTTCTTGTGCTTTGCCTACAGGTTCTTGAAGGTGTTATCAAGTATAGGTGGAATGCGTTGCCTGTTGAGCAGCGAGATGGAATGAAAAATTACATTTCTGAAGTCATTGTCCAGGTAAAATATTTCTTAATTGCTGTTTCTCTTTAGGACTGAGGAATCTGAAAAATTTGTACCTTTCGTCCCATTTTAATTCTTCTCTCTTTGTGTTATCATTCTGAAATGTCCTGCTCTAGTTGTCAAGTAACGAGGCCTCCTTCCGAGCAGAAAGGCTGTATGTCAACAAGCTTAATATCATACTGGTTCAGGTATAACTTATCTGCCTCACAAAAATATACTTCTTAAAAGAAGACAGGCTTGTTTTAGATTTCATTGAGTTTGTAACAAATTAGGAGGTCCTCTGTCGGGGCTTTATCCGACTGCCCTTTTATTCTTTTACTAATGACAATGTTTACTAGTTATGACATCAAAGTATTCTTTCCATATTCTTCATGGTTACCCTTTTCTACGAATTTCTCATTTTAAGGTTTCACAAATATTAACCTTTTAGTCTAAATGCTGTCTAAAACAATATATGCGTACTGGATGTACAGATTTTAAAGCATGATTGGCCTGCTAGATGGCAAAGCTTCATTCCTGATCTTGTTGCAGCTGCGAAAACTAGTGAAACAATATGCGAAAATTGCATGGCAATACTGAAAGTAAGTTTTGTATTAGGATTCTTTTTTGGTAAAACTGGTTGCAGAATCTGGATGGTAATATGAGCTTTTCTGTGGTTAGCTTCTAAGCGAAGAAGTTTTTGATTTCTCAAGAGGTGAAATGACTCAACAGAAAATCAAAGAGCTTAAACAATCACTGAACAGGTGAAACAATTGTTTTTTTTTTATTTTTTGAAGTATTAGGAATTGACTTTTGTGGATGTCAATTTTAAGTGTAAAACTGGTTTGAAAATGAACAGGGCCAAAATGACCCCCCTGCCTTCTAAATATCAAGCTTATCTTCTCCCTCTAGCTGTATATCCTGATATATATTTTCTAATCTACATGTAAAAAATTGTTAAATGAACTCTACTCTTGTGAATGTCATTATTGTTGGTAGAAAAAAAAGTAGGTTGAGGCCTGAAGGTCTCTCCTTAAGATTCTATTATCAATTCTTGTATTCACCTTGCTGGTCTGTATTAAGCAAGTCAAGGTCTCGCTGATGATAGTTTTATTCTTCCAATCATGGTTTATTTTTTGTGCAATCCATTTTTCTAAGTGTTGTATTTGTTTTCCACAGTGAGTTTCAACTCATTCATGAGTTATGCTTATACGTGCTATCAGCTTCTCAGAGAATAGAGCTTATACGGGCTACACTATCCACCTTGCATGCGTTTCTTTCCTGGATTCCTCTGGGCTATATTTTTGAATCAACTTTGGTTAGTAATTCTGGATTCTCAAATGACTTAGCTGTCAGTATGTCACGCGTACTACTCTTTTGATGAAGTTGTTCATATTTTTTATTGTCATTTGTTTCTCCTCTCATGCTGTATTTACATATCTTACAGTTGGAAACCCTCCTAAAGTTTTTCCCTGTGCCATCATCTCGGAATCTCACACTCCAATGTTTAACAGAGGTATTGTTTAATAAGATTTTCTTAAATGAATAAAGTTATATTGTTGTCAATCTAAGAGGGTGGAGCTTTATTTTATATTTTGGTTTATTGCAGGTTGCATCCCTAAACTTTGGGGACTATTATAATGTGCAGTATGTTAAGATGTACAATATATTCATGGTCCAGCTGCAGGTGTGTCAGCATGTGCTTTATAAGTTCATTGAGATTTGCACTTAGAGCTTAAATTCCAGATTTTAAATTTTTTTTTGTTAAGTTGATATATAGATTTGATGTTGCTTTTCTTCATTGTGTTTTTTTCTCTTTTTCCCTTTGTTCACTGGTTAATATGTGGGTACTTTCTGGGGTGTTTTTAGACTATTTTGCCACCAACTACAAACATCCCTGAGGCTTATGCACATGGAAGCAGTGAGGAACAGGTATACATTTTGGTACACCTGAAATTTGTCTAATGAATTCCTCTCCCCCCTCCCCTCTAATTATTGTTTTAATGTTTTTACACCAGGCATTCATTCAGAATTTGGCACTGTTCTTCACTTCATTCTACAAGGTAAGCTGCCTATGAAATGAATGAGGCTCCTTTTTGTCATAAGGCGAAAGATGGTTGATCAGTGGTAATAGTTTAGCACCCACCAATTTCTGTGCCTGAGTTGGTTTATGGGTGCCTATATGCATTTTGATGCAAAGAATGATGCAAATATTGTAATTCTAATGGATGATTTTTAAGATTGGCTTTTTTCTTTTGGGATTAATCATATGTTAAATATTGGATTGATCAAGCTTAAAATGTTTTGAACTAGTTGCAGTTTATTTTTTGATAAATTGTGTTACTAAAATTATTCTATGTTTTTAGTTTCACATTCGGGTGCTAGAGTCTTCACAAGAAAATATTTCTGCGCTGTTAATGGGTCTGGAATATCTTATCAACGAATCTTATGTGGATGACACAGAGGTCTTTAAGGTACCATGGCAATTCAATATCCTTTTTTTGTAAATTTTGTTGTATCTGCTTGTTCTGTTTTTAACCTTTTGGAACTTGGTTTCTGAAGTATTATTTTGCTGATCTTCTGGTTAAATAGGTTTGCTTGGACTATTGGAACTCCTTGATCTTGGAGCTATTTGACTCACATCATAACATGGACAATCCTGCTGTAACTGCAAACATGATGGGACTGCAGGTACCCGGATTATTTATGTTACCTTTTCATTTATTATGAAGTACTGGAAATTCAGAAAAAGTACTGCAAATCTTCATTATAGCGCAAGTGTTATCAAGTCATGTGCATCGCGCCTTGTAACTCTTCTTTTTGCCACCTTTTTGGTGGCATCTTTCTCCTTTTCTTCTCTGGTTTCTGTCTGAGAGTATGCCAGCTAGACATAATTGGTGTCAAATCCAGCAATGATATATATTAGGAAATGAAAGAAAAAAATCATGTTGGACTACATATTTTTGCATGTTTAGATGGATGACTTGTTAGATAAGACCTCTCTCTCTGTAAATCTTTTCTATCTTCTGTGGAGATTGATATGAAATTGTTATTGTTAATTCTAGACAGCACTTTGCTAGTATCTGATTACTGCAGAAGGGTCAGTCATTTCTTTTAATGATTTGAATCTGACAGGTGCCTTTGCTTCCTGGTATTGTTGATGGCCTTTGTGCCCAGCTTCTGCAACGACGCCGACTTTATGCTGGTACAATGTCAAAGTTAAGAATGCTTATGATCTGTCGTATGGCTAAGCCTGAGGAGGTTCTGATAGTTGAAGATGAAAATGGCAACATTGTTCGAGAGACAATGAAAGATAATGATGTTCTTGTTCAATATAAGGTGATAGATCTCAAATGTAGTTTGTGATGCTTAATCTAAATGACTAACTTACATGACATCTAATTCCCATTTACAAGTGCTTAATCTTTTACTCCCCTAAAATGGTACTGGTTGATTGTGGCCAACTGGATTGAATGATAGTTGTGGCTTTCTTCTTCAGAAAGGTTTTTTTTTTTTCTTCTTGCAATGATTTGTATACTTCACCTGTAAAGATATCTACTAGGTGCTTTTATCTTGTATAAAGATGCCTGTAAATGGAACTCTTCTATCTTCAGAACAATATGTTGGAGTTGATATGTAGAGCAAACACGTCAAAGCTTTATGCCAACAGCTTTTACAGTATTAGCTTGTGTTTTGTTATTATCTTATATATGTGAAAATTTAGTTTTTCTCTTCCCGTATTCTGTTGTTAATGAAGTTAAATATTGCAGATCATGAGGGAGACTTTGATCTATTTGTCTCACCTAGATCACGAGGATACTGAAAAGCAGGTATAGTCCTCTGAGACATTTAAATTTTCTGTTTTCATAAAGTTAAATGATGTTATGTACTGCTTTCCGACCTAATTCTCCTGAAGCTTGGAGTTTATTTGGTCATGAATCAAAATGAAACCTTTTTTTCTCTATATCTTCCCTAAACAACAACATGGATTCTATAAAAAAAAACAAAAGCAAAAAACAATATAGACCTGTAAAGGTCCAGGCTACCTGCCTGCCCCATATGGGTGAGGCCTTGGATAAGGTTTTTATGAATTCATGCTGACCCAGCTCAAATGAATAATAATAAACATTATTTTATCTAAATATACCTATAAAAATATATAAATACTAATATAAAATAACTTTTTACTTTTTAAAAATAGTGAAATGGGTTAGTGGGTTGGCTTGATTTGAGCCTGAGCAAGGAATGTAAAATTTTTTCGCGCTGCAGTCTGCCCCTTTGTGCATCAGATAAAAAAGAAGCCATCTCTCCAATTTTGAGAACCTAGGGAGAATGAACGATTCCACTATAGTTTAGTCTTGGAGCTTAGTTTACCCTCTAGGGATCTTATTTATTAGCTATTTTCTATTATTTATTCTTTTTTGAAGTTCATGGCAGATGTTAAATTATTCAATTAAATTTGGATTTGTTTTGTTTTCTATATAAAGCAGATGCTAAAGAAATTGAGCAAGCAATTGAGTGGTGAGGATTGGACTTGGAACAATTTGAACACATTATGTTGGGCAATAGGATCTATTTCTGGTTCCATGATGGAAGAGCAGGTATCCTTTACACCAAGAAATGTTGACCATTAGACACAATGTGATCAGTGACATGCATTTACTTGCATCAGTTGCTGTCCCCTCCTTGTATGCATAATTCTGATATATGTTAAAATTTTGGTGTTCATGGCAGGAAAATAGGTTTTTGGTGATGGTCATTCGTGATTTGCTGAATTTGTGTGAAATCACTAAAGGGAAAGACAATAAAGCTGTTATTGCTAGTAATATAATGTAAGATATATAATTTCAAGGGTATCTGTAGACTGTCCTGTTGATTTCTCTCTGGAATCTATACCTTTTCAAGCATCTACTTTTCTTTTAAAACCTGGGTTTTATATGGATGACATGACTATTTTTGGTCATCTTTAGTAAGCCATGGGCTTATTGGTGAATTGGGGATCCTGAAGGAACTTATTTGCTGCTTGTTTTCTTCTTGTTATATTTTAAAATTGCTTGTATTAATTTAATGTTTGTTATTGGTTTTATTCCAGGTATGTTGTTGGACAGTATCCAAGGTTTTTAAGGGCTCACTGGAAGTTCCTGAAAACTGTTGTGAATAAGCTGTTTGAGTTCATGCATGAAACACATCCTGGAGTTCAGGTAAACTAAAAGCAAATCATTTTTATCTTCTGAAATGTTTGATCAAATAATTCTTGGCGAAAAGAAGTTCCTGAAAACTGTTGTCAATAAGCTATTTGAGTTCATGCATGAGACACATCCTGGATTACAGGTAAACTAATTGTAAAACGGAACAACTTTTATCTTTTGAAATTTTTGATCCAATGGTTCTATGGTGAAAACATTTGTATGCTTAACATCACCAATGTGCTTGTCATTGTAGTATATTTTTTTTGTTTATTATGGTGCTTTGCAAAGTGTAATTGAAAGTATACCAACAAGTTCAGAATTGCCTTTTATATAATTTCGTTAATGGTCATCTCATTATGTTATTGCCTTTTATATAATTTCGTTAATGGTCATCTCATTATGTTATGACTTTGCTTCTGATGATGATAAGACAATATTATGGCTGTTATTCATACTATAATGTCCTAATATAACAAGCTGGCTGTGTCAGGATATGGCCTGTGACACATTCTTGAAAATTGTTCAGAAATGCAAGCGAAAATTTGTGATTGTTCAGGTATCATCTACTTCGGCATTTTGCCTTTTATGGTTATAATATCTTATGTGTGCAAGTGCATGCGCGCATGTCGGAACCTGTTATATTGATGAACTGTATCTTGTTAATTCAGGTTGGAGAAAATGAACCATTTGTTTCTGAACTTCTATCTGCTCTTGCAACAACAGTTGCTGATCTAGAGCCTCATCAGATTCATTCCTTTTATGAATCTGTATGTCTCTTTTTAGTGCCTCTACTGTCCAGATCTTTGCATGTCTAATCTGTTGCTGAATGAGCTCAATTTTCCTTTCTGTGTTTTTCTTAATTTTAAATTTTAGGTTGGTCATATGATTCAAGCAGAATCTGATCCCCATAAGAGGGATGAATACTTGCAGAGACTGATGGCACTTCCCAACCAGGTTTGTTATTGATAGACATAAGGTTACCTTTTTTTGTTTGCTCGTATATGTGCATGTGTCTGTCATTGCATGCAAATGTGGTGAGGTTGTGCTGGTAGTTCGATTCTGAAGATGCTGCTTGTTATGCAGAAATGGGGTGAAATTATAGGGCAGGCACGTCAAAGTGTTGACTTCCTTAAAGATCAGGATGTGATAAGAACTGTGCTTAACATACTGCAGGTATTCTTATTCTAATATGAAGTGTTTATTTTTTATTTCTTTTGTTGAACTTTTATAGAACATATTATTTTTTCACATGGTTGGCAGGTATCTGCCTTACGCTGAAAAATAAGCATGTTTACTTTTATCTGGTTCTATTGTATTGACAAAATAAAAAATAGAAATTGAAAAGGTAGTTCGCTCAAAAGCTTGACATTTATGTGGAGGGGAGGATTCTCAATTGCTATGATAAATTAATTATTAATTATTTATGCCCATGCATCTGTTGATGAATTCTTAGGCGGTGGATTAGAGCTATTCTTTCCTTGCAGACTTGATATTTGTGATATATGCATCCTGTGGTTATAATTCAATGCTTATTGGGATTTTGTGAGGCTTAGAATGAGTCTTCACCTTGCAGACAAATACTAGTGTGGCCAGTTCTCTTGGAACATATTTCTTATCTCAGATTTCTTTAATATTCCTGGACATGCTCAATGTGTACAGGTAAATTTCATTTGTTCAAATTGCAAAATTGAGCATGGAAATTCTGTAAACTGTCTTCTTTGCTAACATGAGTAGTTTATGGTTCTGCAATAAATTGGACAGAATGTACAGTGAGCTTATATCAAGTAGTATTGCAGAAGGTGTACCCTTTGCTTCAAAAACATCCTATGTGAAACTTCTACGGTGAGATCAATTTTTACAGACATCCTTTTCTTTGTTTGTTTCATCCTATAGTCTCTTATTTATTTATTATGCTTTATGAGGCAGATCTGTTAAGAGGGAGACTCTTAAGCTCATTGAGACATTTTTAGACAAGGCAGAAGATCAACCGCAAATTGGGAAACAATTTGTGCCCCCAATGATGGATCCGGTTCTTGGTGATTATGCTAGGAATTTGCCAGATGCTAGAGAGTCTGAAGTTTTATCACTTTTTGCTACAATAATAAACAAGTATGATAACCATTTAATACAGTATTCCATTTTCAATGATGTGATATTTAACACTAATCAGCAATTTCTTGAATAAATGGAGCACTTCTTGATCCTTCAGATGTAAAGGTTAGGATGCATTTGGTATTTGTTGATTAGTACTTATTTATGTCTGTTTTTCTTATTTAATTATACGGCCCAGATGAAAAGAGGTATGGGAAGCACTTTTTGTCTTTACACATTAATTTTGCTAAGACTGTTGCCTCTGAAGCAGCTATCTTTTCCTTGTTAGTCCAAGTAGTTTTATTTTATTTATCTGTTTTAAATTGGTGCTTCATTCCCATATGCTCTGACCTTTGTCTAAAACTCTTCAAGCCATTGCATATTTAATTGTTTTAAGGCTAAGTGCAACATTGTATCTATGCAAAACATAGCAACATTGACCTTCTGTTTATCACACTGGTACTGGCGTATAGTATTTCCTTTTGTTGTTAGCATCGTTGGTGGTTGTCATTTTTAGTATCAAATCTTTGCATTTCTTGTAATTTTGGTCCTGTTATTTATGCATGAAGGTACAAAGCTGCAATGATAGATGATGTTCCCCGTATATTTGAAGCTGTTTTCCAGTGCACGCTGGAGGTGAGTTTTATTTATATATTTATTTTATGCATGTTACTGAAAGGAGGAAGAGCTTAGGATTTGGTACTAAATGGAAAAGCGCCCTAAAAGGAATTCTGATACTGTGTATTAAGTCATGAGAAATTACTGGAGCAAGCATGTCAAGAATGAGTGCTGCAATGCTGCATGCATGACACTAAGCAAACTGAAGGTCCCGCAGAAAAGTTCTGGTCTGTTATATCTTAATGGTGGAATTTTCTTGATTGTTTTCACATTTCCTTGAGATATGATAAATTCTGGATTCTTACCATGTGAATTAGGCGCTGACATTTAACATGCCATAAAGGCATTATTTGATAATATTTTTGCTGAAAGTCTGATGCTGATGATCCGTTGAAGCTGAAATGTTATAGTTTGTTCATGTGTTACTAGGACTCGGGGTGAGTGTCGGATACCCGTATGTGTCCGAAATGGGTATGCTTAATTTTCTTTTCAAGTTCTCTTCTACATTTGGAAGATTGTATCCTCGTTCCCATGTCTGAATAGTGTGGGAAATGGATGCTTTTGGGAAAATGAAGAATCGGAGTAACACAGGTTTTTCTTAAGCTGCTTTGCCTATTATTTATTGTTGCCATGGCCTGCAGATGATAACCAAAAATTTTGAAGATTACCCGGAACATCGCCTCAAGTTCTTTTCATTGCTTCGTGCCATTGCTACTCATTGTTTCCCTGCACTTATTCAGTTGACAAGTCAGGTTAGTAATGATTTCTTTTTTTTGCTGATCAAATTATAGCTGTCCTATAATTAAAAGCTTGAAATAATTCTTTAAATTTCTTTTTCGGTCTAAGCTTTTGAAGGAGTTTCATGTCAATTGTTAATTACTGGTTTTTGTTTTTCATGCATTTGCATCAGCAACTAAAGCTAGTTATGGATTCAATCATTTGGGCATTTCGGCATACAGAGAGGAATATTGCAGAAACTGGTTTAAATCTTCTATTGGAGATGCTGAGAAACTTTCAGGTTTGACAATGTTGTACTTTTTGCATATTTGATTACTGTGTTGATTTATGAACCAGATGCTGAGTTTTTGGTTTTGGTAACTTGGCAGGCTTCTGAATTTTGTAACCAGTTCTATCGAACATACTTTTTGACAATTGAGCAAGAAATATTTGCCGTCTTGACAGACACATTTCACAAACCTGGCTTCAAGTTGCATGTCTTGATTTTACAGCAGCTGTTCTGCCTGGTTAAGTATCGTACTTTGCCTCGATTGCTCCAACTTTGGATCAGTTTTATCTTACTTAACAAATTGTTCTCAGGTTGAGAATGGTTTATTGACTGAGCCCTTGTGGGATGCTGCTACGGTTCCATTTCAGTATCCAAATAACGAAATGTTTGTTCGTGAATACACAATAAAACTTCTTACTACATCATTCCCCAACATGACTGCAGCTGAGGTAAAGAATTGGTTCAGATAATTCTTTTATCTATCGAGTTGATATAATCTGATCTATGCGGATTTCAGGTCACTCAATTAGTGAATGGACTATTTGAGTCAAGAAATGATTTGCCAACATTTAAGAATCACATACGGGATTTTCTTGTGCAATCAAAAGAATTTTCAGCTCAGGTAAAAGCTTAGAAAGAGGAAAATGAACAAACCTTCTTAGCTTACAGGCTCGTAGACAGATCTATGCTATCAATGGTGGAGTTTTCTGTGGTTTGCTGCAATGAACGAGCTGATTGTTTTAGCTGTATTTTCTGCAGGACAATAAAGATCTCTATGCGGAAGAGGCTGCTGTACAGAGGGAAAAAGAGCGGCAACGGATGCTTTCAATCCCAGGTCTCATAGCCCCAAACGAAATACAAGATGAGATGTTGGACTCGTAGACGTGGCCTAATTTTGCCTTAGCCAAGTTCTTAAGTTTTGACATGGGAGTTAAGGTTGTGGCCATATCCCTTAGTATAAACAGATGCACCATTTTTTGCCCATTGTTACCATCTCTCCTTTATCAAAAATGGTGAGTCACGAAGTTGCCATTGCTCACAAGTGCGGTTGCTAGAGATGCTGCATGTATGTCAACTAGAAAAGTGTAGAACATTTAGGTAGGGATCTATATATCTCTCTATATACGATCCTGAGTCGTATTATAGAAGTTCCATAGCTACAGCTTGATATTTATACCGTTTAGATGACTGGTTTTGAAGTAATGTTAGTTCTTTTTTAAGTAGAATTCCATCATTACGTGGTTTCAGTGTTAAATTAACAGAAGGCTTTGTATTTTCTTTTAAAAAAAAAACCTTATACATGTCTTATATAACAGGAGAATAATTTCAGATTCAATTTTATAGATAAATTGGCAGGCCCAAATTTTACATAAATTTAAGAAATTGAGCAAAGCTACTTCGGTGTAGAGTTGAAGGAAGGTAAGATTTGCTTCCAAAGGCATGAGCTTGATTCGGACTTTTTTTTCTTCAAAAATCACAATAAATCATCATCAAAGCAATCAAAAATTAAAAAATTAAAGAAATTTCAAGTCAAACAGGGTAAGAGAGTGAGCATTATATTGAAAGGAAAAAAAAACACAGCAACTTTGTTTTTTGAGAAAGAGATTTCTTGGTTGACTGTGTTGGGTGGGTTATGGATTGATTAGATGTGAATAAATGAGATTTCTATTCCTTATTACACTGAATAGGGGTTAATGAATTGTATTAATATTAACATCTTATCTATTTTTTTCGATACAATATTTAAAATTACTCATAACCCTTCCCAATTCCCTTTAAATACAAAGTAATGTGTTTTAGTGTACTTGAATCCATAACCTCTTTTACTGGCAACAATGTTGTTCCCAACCGAGTTAAGATTTAATTAATAATATTTTAAATAATTTTAAAGTTTAAATAATTAAAAAAAATAATTAAACTTTCATAAAAAATAATTAAACATTATTCATGTCACCTGTCACGTCATTACTTAATGACTCCTTAGGGTGTATTTGGATAAATGATTTGGGTAGATATTTTATTTTTATCAAGGTCTAAAAGTAAATTTACTTGATTAAAAATAATGAAAAATTTCAAAATTTGTGAAGGAATTTCAAGAAGGGATTTAAGTAACTCAAATTTCTTTTCAATTTTCACCATGAGATATGGTTTATCAAAATTTCTTGTAAATCTGGTATATATTTTTAAATTTTAATTTATTAAAAATATGTATAAATTTATACAAATCTAATAATATTTATATTGAATATTTTTATACTATTTATTTTTCCTTTTATAATTATTTTTTAATTTGTAAATTTTTAATAATTTAATTTTACTTAAAATAATTATTTATCCAACAAAATAATTACAAATGCAAACATTTTATATCAATGAATTCTAAAATATTAACATTTTAAAATTTTTATCCAAAAACACTTTTAGAGGCTTCAAGAGAAATTATATTTCAGTGATTTAACTTTTGAATGTTCAATTGATTACCATTTCTAATTAAGAGTTTGATTGATTTTTAATTATTTTACCAAATTTGTTTTAGTATTTAAGCTTTTTTTTTTCACTTATTATGTTTAAAATTTTTAAAGAGTAAACTATACTTATTGTCACTGAACTATTAGTAAGTTTACATTTCGATCACTCAACTTTAAAAAATTTAAATTTGTTTTGTAGATTCATGATGTTCAAACCTCTTTAATAAAAATAACTAAACTGTAGAAGAGAAGGAGAATGATAATGAGAGCTTTTGATTAGCACGGATGGTGTGATAAGAGAAGGCTATACAACAACGATTTTAACAGCCAATAATTTAAATGAAAACTTTCAAAAAATTCAGGGGTCATTTTGTAACTTTTTGAAGTTGAGTGACCAAAATATAATCTTACTAATACTTTAATGACCTTTGATGTAATTTACCATTTGTAACAATATTATAGTACTGCAACTGCCAAAACCAGGATTTCGTAATCCGGTTTGGCCCGAACGGCTCCGGTGGTACCCCCGGCCCATAGACAGAACCCATTCGGCAAATAAACGCGACCTTTTCTCCCTTAAAAAAGAAACTTCCCTTATGTTTCTGTATTTAAAAATCTGATCTTCGGAAAAAAAAAAAAAGAAAGAAAAAAGACAGCAGCCAATATTTTTTTTCCTTCTATAAAATTCTCTCTTTGATCAATCTAAATTTCCAAGTTTTCTCATCACAGAGAGAAACAAAAAATCAAAAACAGAAGTAAAAGAAAAAAAAATTGTTTTTTGAAGGTAGAAAAAAAATCGAAGCTTAAAAGAAGCATGGGTCAAGCTTTTCGCAAGCTCTTCGATACCTTTTTCGGTAACACAGAGATGAGGGTACTTCTTCTTTTTTTCTCTGTTTAATTCTTTTTCTTTGTTTTAGTTTTATTTATTTATTTTGAACTGATTCTTTTGGTACTTGTTCGTTTAAAAAAAATCTGAATTTTCCGGTTTATAGTTAATGTAGAACTGAAGAAATTTGTTACTGTTAATTGTAGTTTGAAAGGAAGATCATAAATTTTAGTTGAATTCTGCAAGTATTTATATTTATAATGATGTTGATAGAAAGGAAGATCATAAATTTTAGTTGAATTCTGCCAGTATTTACATTTATAATGTTGTTGATAGAAAGGAAGATCATCTTGAATTCTGCAAGTATTTACATTTATAATGTTGTTGATAGGAAGGAAGATAATCCCAAATATATTGTATAGTAACTATTTATTATAGCTTGTTTTAGCTGGAATAGACCTGGAAATTTTGACTCCCAACCCTAAAATCTGACCTGATCAACCTGCAGATAAACCTGATTCGGTTTGATCATAAAAAGTCAAACCCGAACATGATCATTGCAAAAAATGATCCGAATAAATAACCCAAACTGGAAAAATCGGTTGAGCTAGCGGTTGAACCAGGTTTTATAAATTTTTTGAAATTTTTAATGATTTTTTTAATAATTTATTTAAGGTTAAAATATGCCATATGTCCCTAAGCTCTTTGAAAATTGGAATTTAGTCCTTGTAGTTTTATTTCTAGGAATTTAGTCCCTTTTCAAATTATAAAACTCAAGACTAGTTGTTAACAATGTTAAAATTATTTTATTAAATTCAGGTTCATTGCAAAATTTAACAGCTTTAACTGTAGGACCTGAATTTTGAAATCTGAAAAATAGAGGGACTAAATTTCAAAATTGTGAAGAGTATAAGGACTTATGACATATTTTAACCTTTATTTAACTGAAACTGGACTAGTGGTCGGACCAGGAACCAGTGGCTTAACTGGTTCGACCATCAGTCTGGTTCCAAAAACATCGGATAAAAGTAACACTCCGTTGTTTTCTTCTCCCTAGGCAAGGCTCAAAATATATGTACCTTTTTGTACAACTTTGATACAGGTTCTGTTTCTAATAAGCATGTACGATAGATAATGCATAAGCAGAACATTTTATATTAGCAGTCCGTTTTCCATATGAATCTAGCATGCAAACCAGCGCATTGTTGGTAAATTAGTATATTGTTTTCTCCTATCTGACTTACGGATTAGCATATTTCTCATGTCTTTTTATATCGCAATTGTTTTCTTTTTTTTCTGCTTTATATTCTCTGTCCTTACATTTACTTTTTCTTGAGCTGATATAGGTTGTGATGCTAGGCCTGGACGCAGCTGGCAAAACAACTATATTATATAAGCTACACATTGGAGAAGTTCTATCAACTGTTCCCACTATCGGTAGGCAACTTGGTTTTAGATATGGTTGATTTACATGATTAAGGCTCTCATGTTTTGATGGTTTTCTGTTTCGTTTGTCCACGGAGGAGCTGTTATTCGAACAAAGTGGTCGTGTGAAATCTATTTCAGTGTGTATATCAGTTGAGTTGGATGCACAAGTTGATATAATGACTGAGTTCTTGTGAGTTGTCTTGTCCAGGTTTCAATGTCGAGAAAGTTCAATATAAGAATGTGATGTTCACAGTTTGGGATGTTGGTGGACAAGAGAAACTAAGGCCACTCTGGAGGCACTACTTCAACAACACGGATGGACTGGTAATAATTAACTCTCTCAAAGGAAAAAAAGAACTTTTCTCCCTTTAACGACACAGATGGACCGGTAATGAAAATCCTCTCTCTCTACTATATTTGTCTCTGCAGATCTACGTTGTTGATTCCTTGGACCGAGAGAGGATTTGCCAAGCTAAACAGGAATTTCAGGTTGTAAATTTAGAACGAGCACAAACTTGTTAGCGATTTAGGTTTTAACATAGTCCCTTTCTAGTTCTTAATAATTTTTTTTCCAGGCCATAATCAATGATCCATTTATGAGCAATGCTATCATCTTGGTGTTCGCCAACAAGCAGGACTTGGTATGATTCAGTTAGCTGTTTTAGACCTGTCTTTTTTTTTTCCGTATATAGCAAAATGCATGCAGTATTTGCTTGAACTACTGAGAACACATGCATTTTTTTAGTTGCTGGAAGTACCAATGTCAAGGATATTTTAGTTTCGAAAAATAGGTTCTGCTGTTGTTTGCATAGATCATTTTCTTGTGGTCAGTTAGAAGTGTCGTCTATAGCTGCATATTCGATGACTTCATTCATTTCATTGTTTTGTTTCGTGTTATTGGCTTTCGAGTAACATAATGCGATGCCTCGTTAGCAGTGCACCAAACGTTAAGAATGTGTCTGAATAGAATGTAATCCTTAGCTCCAAGGCCCTTAGATTGACATGTTTTGCCTTGTTCTGCTTCCTGAAGAAGGCCTCATTTTCATCATTGTTTCAAAACTGTAATTCCCTTCAATCGATCATGTGAGGCATAATAATGGATAAAGCATATGAAGTTGCAGTATGGGTGCTTTGCTTCCCTGAACTAAACATTACTAAATATTGCTTTTGGGATGAATTTATAACACATAGATGTTGGCATGTTGCTGTTAGACTGTTACTCAGATTTGGGTGTGAGTGTTGAATACAGATACGTATCCCAAAAAAGTTTAAGTTTTTTCCTTTTATTGGTATGTCCAAATATACGTCTAATTCATGTAATTAATATTATATATAAAGTAGAAGAAAAAGAACCAGAGTAACTTAGTTATCAGGTTCTGGTTAAAATTTTCATATTTTGAGCTTTCTGGTTGAAACGAATAAACTATTACTGCCTTTTAGCTTCATTGTGCATAAACCAAAGCTTTATCGATGAAGTATGCCTTTTCCACTTTTCTGATCTTGTGTTCCTCCTTCCAGAAAGGTGCCATGACCCCAATGGAGGTATCGGAGGGATTGGGTCTATTCGATATAAAGAATCGGAAATGGCACATACAAGGTACTTGTGCGCTTCGAGGAGATGGCCTGTATGAAGGATTAGACTGGCTATCAGAAACTCTCAAGGAGATGAGAGCTGCCGGATATTCGTCGCTGGGTGCATCATCGATCTAATCATTATCACACAGGTTGGAACTTGGAACCCCTTCCCTTGCTTTATATGTATGGCATGGCATTAAATCAGAGCTTGTCAATGAGAAAAATAATATCGGTACCATAAATGACTTGATTTAATCTCTTCAGGTACTACAACATCGTCATCATCATCATGATGAGAGGCAGTGAAAGCCAGATGTTTGTACAAGCCATAAATGACTTGCTTGTAAAAGCCATGTGTTACCAATGGGAAATTAAAACCCAGATGTTGTAATATTTGTTTTGTTAGTGTAAAGCTGATGAAAGTTAGACAACAGTGAATTCCTCCATTGTGTATAATAGCAAAGCTGGTTACTCTACAATGTTCAATGGAAATTGTTACTCTCTCATGGAGTATTTACAATTATTTTACAATAGAATTATACTTGGGCAAGTAAAATTTTGAATCACCATTTTGACATGTGGTTGCTTTGTGTCAGTGTCAGATTGCAAATTAATAATGTTAGTGTGAGTATTGATTTGAATGGAGAAATGATTAAAGCTCTTGTCAGATACTCGTATAACATGGATTTAAGTTAGATTTAAGTCGTGTTATTCTCATCTTTTATTCTTGCTAGCTGGATTTTTTTTTTGTACTGATAATTTAAAAAAAAAAATTATTTTATTAAATGAAACAATATAAAAATAATTTGTATAAAAATAAATCAATACATGTACCGGTCGGAATCAATGCCACATGGGGGTGGTCGACGGTTACATGTTGGATTTCTTTTTGGTTCAGTTTCTGGCCAGGGTTGTGGTTGTTCGGGATTAGCTTCTGGTTGTGGGTGTTGGGAAAATGACCCACCTTGATAGAACAAAGATCCCGTAGGTGTTTGCATAACCCATGGTGCTGGGTATTGGAAATGAGTTGAGCTCCCTGATGGTGCCTCATGTGGTCCCTCCTGCAACGATGGCCTATATATCGTCGGTTGAGTCGGAGTCATCGGGAAATAAGATGCATCAGGCCATACATTCCAACTTGACATAGGAGTGGAAAAAGGATACATATAAGGGTTAGAATACGCACTTGGCATAATCTGAAAGGGCTGTGGTGTGGGCATCGTCGCTTGCTCCGTTAGGGCCGGTAATTGCATGGGTGTTGTTAACAGGTCCGCCTCGCCACCCTTTGTCCTTGGATTTAAAGGGCCCCTTTGTTCCCTTTTAGCACAGATTTGCTGACGCCTCTCCTCTTCTGAGAGCAAATATGGCTTGCCATGGATCCTAAACCATAGCATATAATCTGGTTCGCACGCTAGCTCTGGAACGATAATCGGTTCACGAGTAGGTATATTATCGTACCAATTTTCCCATATTTCAATATATTCTGAGTGGAAGAGCGGCCAATGTGTATCCGGTCGTCGTAAGTCGATTTTGTGCTCATCATTGAGCACCTCAGGTGCCACGGGAATCGGTTGTCAAAATCTGAATTGCTGCAACACTCTATCCGTCCGGTGCATCTCGACGGTAGCGTAGCTAACCAATAGGACTTTAACGTGCCAGATGTTCAAATTTTGTAGGAATTCATCTGAAATTATTGCCCGAATTGCTGGATCCTTATATGGTGTGCATTGAAACTATATGAACGTGATAAAAATATTAATTATATACATAGGCATAATTGTAAAAAAAGCCCTAAACCTTTAGGGGCTTTTGGATAGATGCCCCTAACCTTTTTTTTTTCTTCTGAAATCAGCCCTTAACGTAACGGATTTTTCAGACATCAACCCAGTTGAAATAGTAACCGTCAGCTGACCGTTAGTCAACAGCCAGTCAAAAAATTTGGTCTACGTGGCATTGTTGTTGACCGATGACGTGGCTCACATTAAAATAAATAAGCTGACGTGGCAAAAATTAAACAAATTTAATAATCATAAAACCAAAAAAAAACTCTAAATCCCTAAACCCCTAAAATCGTTTTCCCAAACTCTAAAGTCCCTAAATCGTGAAATTCCCTAAATCTCTAACCTCCGAAATCTTTCATTGAATCCTTAACAATCTTCAAGTCCCTAAATCTTCAAATACCTAAATCGATAGCATTCTGAAATCTTCTTGAAATTCCTAAAATTTTTACGAATCAAATCGTTGAGAACGAAAAAGCTTCAACAATCGTGAGAGTTTTCGCAACCCAAAATCGAAAGGTAGGTGCTTTCTTATTTGGTTTGGTGGGAAAATAAATTCCATTTTTGGTTTGATTAGTTGGTTATTTGTGATTTACTATTGCAATTTGAGTGCGACAATGTAGGGTTTGTTTTGTCGATTTTTGATGCGATAGTGGTCCCAATGTTGTTGATAAAACTGTTGTAAAAATTGTAGATGGTTAATTGTGATTTATTATTGCAATTTCAGTGCCAGAATATAGGGTTTGTTTTGTCGATTTGTGATGTGACAGTGGTCTCGATGATGTTGATTTCTGTTACCCAAGCAAAAAAATGTTAAAATTGTAGACATGTGTTACTGTTTTGTATTGTATTGAAAGAAGTGGTCCCGATATAGGTAGTGAGTTCTGTTTTATTATTTTTTAATGTTTTCTGCTTAGAAAAATGTTTATTTATTCAAAGCAAATTGTTTTTGCTCAGAAAAGATGTTAAACTGGTAGACTTCTGTTACTGCTTTGTTTGTTTTTTAAATGTTTTTTGCTTACAATGTGTTACTGTTTTTTGTAGATGTCATCAGATGATGAATATTATATTATTTTGCATGTGGGTGAGCACTTTGTAAAGGATCCATATGTTAGATATGTAGGTGGGGAAGTGATTAGGCTTAAAGAGGACCCAGACACAATATCTTATTTTGAATTATGTAAAATAGTCAAAATTGGGTTAGGGTTTAACACTGTCATGTTAATCTATTTTCATGAGCCTGGTACAGTAGGGTTACAAAATAATCTAAGGGTGATTTATGATGACACTTCAACCATAGCTATGTTGGATTTTTGGGTCAAGTTTAAGGAGATTGAGTTATATGTTGAACATGAGGTTGATAACCCAATAATTGTAGATGAAATTTTTTTGTTGACTACTGGAGAGGGTGATGTTGAAGGGGTGGAAGTTGATGGGGAGGATGATGATGAAGGGGTAGAATCTGATGGTAAATGTGATCTAGAAAGGTAGAATCTGGTGGGGAGTGTAATGTATGAGAGGTACAAGCTGATGGGGAGGGTGTGTCTGCTACTGGTATTGAGGTAGATAAGGATATTGGTATGGAAAGTGGTGGACATATTAGTTTAGGGTCTACTGTTGGAAAGGATAATGATAGTGAAGTTGCTGGTAATGAATATGCTAGTGATTTTGCAACATCAGATGGAGTGGATAATGGTGTTGATGAATATGTTGGTGATTTTGCAACATCAGATAGAGTGGATAATATTGCTGATGAATATGCTGGTGACTTTGCAACATCAGATGGACTAGATAATGTTGCTGCTACACGTAACGGAGAAGAGGATGATGGAAATGAGACTGAGGTATGGGACTCAGATGAACATGGAAGCTTGGTTGAGTCCGATGAAGATGAAGAACATGAAGATAGTGAGAGAAGGAGGAGCAAGTTTCCCTTATACAATGATAAGTTAAAGTTTAGTCTAGGAATGTTGTTTAAGGATGGCAAACAGTTTAAGAGTGCAATTCGAAAGTACTCCAAAGAATGTAGAAGACAACTAAAGTTTATTAAAAATAAACAGAAAAGGGTTGTGTGAGGTGCATTGCTTCCCCTAACTGTCCATGGAGAATTAGGGCTAGCTACAGCCCTATTGCGAAATGCTTGCAAATAAAGACGTTTCAGGATGACCACTATTGTTCAGTTAGTTTTAAGAACAAAATGGTGACTGCTGCTATGATTGCCCAACATTTTGAAGCAACTATCAAGAATCATCCTAAGATGAAGCTGAGGGAAATTCAAAAAAGATGTGCTTCTGAGATGCATGTAAATGTGACCATTGACTGTTGTTATAGAGCGAAGAAAATAGTGAATGATAAAATGGCTGGGAATCATAAGGATGAATTTGGTTTGCTATGGGACTATGCTCATGAGTTAAGGTCAAAGATGCTAGGAAGCACAATAAAAATGGCTGTTCAAAGGGTGACAGCAGACTCCCTTCCACATTTTAAGAGGTATTATGTATGCTTCGATGCACTAAAGAGAGGCTGAAAAGCCGGGTGTAGGGCACTCATTGGGTTAGATGGTTGCTTCCTAAAAGGCCCATTTAAGAGTGAATTTCTCACAGCTGTTGGAAGAGACGTAAACAACCAAATGTTCCTTATTGCATGGGCTGTGGTTGCACTGATTCATGGGGCTGGTTTCTCAGTCTCCTATCAACTGATTTGGGCTTGGAAGATGGGTATGGGTACACAATTATCAGTGACCAACAAAAGGTTAGTAAATATGCAATTTTAAGCTTGATATTATTTTTTTAAATATGTTATTTGTATTTAACTAAAATTTTCTAACAATCTATCCCGTTCATTAATTTGAATTAGGGCCTTGGGATTGCAATTTCTGACATGCTACCAAGGGTGGAGCATAGGAATTGTGCGAGGCACGTGTTTGCAAATTGGTCAGGGAGGAGGTTAGGGAAATCTTATGAATGTGATTTCTGGCAGATTGCAAAATGCATGACTGAGAGGGAGTGGGAGGATCTATGTTCAGCACTGAAGAAGAAAGATAAAGATGTTTACGATAATTTGATGAAAAAGTCTCCAAAGATGTGGACTAGGGCATTTTTGGGGACTACTTATAAATCAGATATAGTTGACAACAATTTGTGTGAAGTATTCAATTCAAGTATTGTCGAAGCTAGGTTCAAAAGCATTATCAGAATGCTTGAGGATATTAGGACCAAGATGATAACTAGGATAGTACAAAAAAGGAAGTTATGTAATGGATGGAAGCAAAATTATGGTCCATTGGTGAAAGCTAAGTTTGATGCCAACAAGAAGGACTGTGTAGAGTGGCAACTAATATGGAATGGTGAAAATGGATATGAGTTGAGGAAAGGAAGTTATCAGTATACAGTGGACCTAAGTCAAAAGATATGTAGTTGTAGAAGTTGGCAAATAAGTGGGATTCCATGTTCCCATGCATGTGCTGCCATGTATCACCTAGGACTTCAACCAGATGAATATCTGCATGAATATTGTCACATTGATACCTACAAGAAAGCTTACTCTTTCCAATACAGCCCATAAATGGGCCACATGATTGGAAAAAAACTGGTATTCAACCTGTGCTACCTCCTATTGAAAGGAAGATGTCTAGGAGGCCCAAAAAGAATAGGAGGATGGCCAAAGATGAACCCAAAAAATTGAAGCCTGATCATTTGAGTAGGAAAGGTCTACTCATGACATGTACTCAATGTGGCCAACATGGCCATAACAAGCGGTCTTGCACAAATTCGAAACAGGTATGTTATAGGCCAATTTGGCCCACTTACATTCCCAAACCCAACACCCAATACAATTAGATCCCAAAACCCATAACCCAAATGCATTACATAAACCCAAATTACCCATTTCATAACCCCAAAACCCAACAAATTAAAACCTAACCTACCCAACTAACTACCCAAACCCAAAGGCCCAAACTTTAGCCCAATACCCCCAACATTATCACAAACCCTAGAAACCCTAGGTTAGCCGCAACCACCCCTACCTGCCCTCTGACAGCACCACTCCCTGCACCACCAGTCACCTCCACCGCCGTTCACCTGCAAGGAAGAGACAGAAACAATATTATAATGATTGTAAAGGGTTATAAAACCCGAATTAAATTTGAAAAAAGGGGGTCTTTTTTTCCATTCATTCGGCAGTTAAAACACAAAGAAATAAGAAAAGTATTCGATTCCAGAGTGAAAAATAGCAATCCAATCAGCATTAAAATTCAAGAATAACATCCAAACAAATCGAATATCAAAGATTGAGGAATCAAAGGGTAAAAGACCAAGGTGATTTTTTTTTTTCATTTTAGTTACTGTTTTGGGTCTTTTTTTTTGCATAAATATTAAAAGAATATTATAAATATATAAAAATATAATACAAAAAATATAAAAATAAAAATTTATTTTTTAAACCACCACGGCACGGTGGTTTGCGTCAACACGACGACGAGCCTCCGGTGGTCGGCCCGTGGCCGGTTCCCCTCTCCCTCCTCTCTCTCCCTCTCCTTTCTTCTTTTTTTTTCTTTTCTCCCTTCAAATGATTTTTTTTTCTGAAAATGGGCCTATTTATAGCCCTCCAAAACGACGTCGTTTTGGGGGCTACACTTAAACCCCAAAACGACGTCGTTTAAGCCTTACCCGACCCGATCCGACCAGCTCCGGATAAGGATCCGCGCGTTTTTGCTCTTAGGGGTTATTTGCGCAATAGGTCCTTCCGCATTTTTGATGTTTTAAATCAGGTTTATTTGTTTATAAATTGGCCCTAAAATTTAATCTGATTTGCAATCTAATCCCCGTTAATGCGCTGCATTTTGATGGAGCAGAAATATTACTGTTTCAGTCCCTCATGTTTCACGCGTGTTGCAATTCGGCCCCGTGGCTTATTTTTATTTCAAATTTGGCCCCAAAACTTCGATTCTAATTCAATTTTAGTCCTTTTTTCATTTTTATTTATTTCATTTCCGTTTTACTAAATATTGTTATTATTATCTCTAATATTATTGTTATTATTGAATTATTAGTATCACTAGTATTATTATTATCATTATGTATTAATATATATTCTTGTTTAGTACATATATATATAAATATTTTTTTTTATACTTAATATTTTTATTCACTTTATTCTAATATTTTATCAATGTTATGTTTGTTTCTTTTATATTCCAATATTATCATTATTATTATTATTATTATAAATATTAGCTTATGCTTTGTTATATATTTGTAATAGGTACATACTTAATATAGTTGTATATACCTAGGTAATATTATTCCTATTTCCTTTTAATGTGTATATATTATCTAAATATTTTAGTATTATATATTCTTCGTATATTATATATATGTGTTCTTAATACTATACTTTATAGGTATCATGTTTTAATGTTATATTATTATATTTTAATATTATATTATATATATTCTCATATTATATTATGTTCATATATCTTTTATATATATTACTGTGTGCATATTTTGATAGTATTAGTTATGTATTGCTTATATATTTCCATGTATGTAATTGATATTGTCCCATGCTTATATTTGTGTAGTGTTATTAATATTGTTTATGTTATTAGCACTTTTAATATGAATAGTATATGTTCATTGTTATATGTTATGTATATATATATATATTACTTTCAATATTATAAGTTATATTTTTTATATATATATTATTCCACATACATATTTCTTTACTATCTTTTATATATATTTTCACGTATATATTTTCTTCATCATGTACATACATCCTTCATTATTATTATTAATATATAAATATTTTCCATGTTTAAAGTATTCCTAATATTTATTGCATATGTTCATTTATACTATGTGTACTTGTATCTAGTATGTATATATTTAGTATTATTGCACATATATGTCTATTAGGCATTATATTTTCATACATCATGTATATATGTCATATATTATATTTTTGCATGTTATCTTATGTACATATTGTCTTATATTATTATTACTAAGTGTATCTTGTATTTATTCATGTTTTGTCTTTATTTTTATTTCTCTTTTAAATATCATTATTATTGTTTTGCTAATGCTCTAATATTCTACGTTAATATTTTTTTTTCATTAATAATGTCATTGTTTGCATCTTTGATTTATTTTAAATTCTTACTTCATGAATATTTTTTATGTTTTAAATTAATAATTGAGGTAACATATCAATTTAACATTAAGTCGCAAATTCCATCGCTATGTTGGATGGAATTTGTCGGCTCGTGTTAAAGCGGTATACCTTTCTCAAAAAATCCAAAAAAACTAAAATTTCTTGTATTTTCAATCGGATCACAACTAAATGTTACATTGAACTCGTATTTTTGAAAATCAAGATGACACGTGTTTATGAGATACCAATTTTTGGGCGTCGCGAGGGTGCTAATACCTTCCTCGCGCGTAACCGATTCCCGAACCCTAATTTTTCTCTGGATTTTCATGTAGACCTAAACTCAGCCTTCTTTTATTTAAAAAAATAAATTTATTAGGTGTCCGATCACACCTAGAAAAAGATCGATGGCGACTCCCCTTTTTATAAAACCGAGACTCCATTTTTAAATTTTCACTAAATCACCACAATTAGCGACCAAGCAAAATTTTTACGTCGCTACAAGGTACAATATTGTTCTTTAGTTATAACTATTGAGTACATTTTTTATTTTATTTTATTTTTATTTTGTTTAACCAATGATTATGTTTAATTTTTTGCAGCAAGATGCCCAACCACCTAAACAAAAAGGGAAATCTTCCATTAAAAGGTCAACTACCTTAGATAAATCTAAGGGAAATCTTCCATTTTTTGCAGTAAGTTTCTTCCTTTTACTATTGATATGAGTTATTTTATACAATGTTAATATTAATATAAAATGCTCTTGTAGTCTAGTAGAACCATAAGGAGCATGACGACAGCTTCATGCCAAGATGGTATTGGACAAACTTCTTCAACACCCAAGTCGCGAAATAACAAGCGAAAGGCTCCTCTCGACCACCTGGGAACACAAGAATCAGTTGCAGGAAACACGAGTAAATCATCATTATTTTGTTTTGAATGAATTCTGTTGTTTGTCTTGTGATTCACTATGATAACTTGCTTTTGAACTTGTGTTGTATCTGTTTTCTATTTAACAGTACCATCTTGTGACAACTCGTGATCAAAAAAGTACTGTGTAAGGTATTTTGCCTACAACATTTTGGCTTTGGAACAAAATATGGTAGTTACATTTTGAGCCTACAACATTCTGGTTTTGGAATTTCCCATTGTTGAATGTTATTTTGTTGTATTGAAAACCAATATGTTGGTTTTCATTTTGGTTTATGTATAGCTCACTCACATTTTGGTTTTTGGCTGGTATAATGTTGATGGTGTATAGGGTGAATGTTGTATAGACTAATCATATGCTTTTGTAAAGTACATTTATCGAAATTGTAAAGTACATTTATCCAAATCATATGCTTAAATGATCAAATTTGTCCTTTTAGTCTTATGTTTATTGTCACTGCATTATTTATTAAGCTAAATTAAATTAGGCATAAACAACAAATATTGGTCATTACTTCCAAGCATAATGTTAAGTTACATAAAAAACAACCAATATTTTTCAATCAACATTTGCAACTGCTAGTTGCATATGCCTCTTATCAGTACTGCCAAAAAAGAAACCTATGGTGATGCATACAATACATAACATAGAGCAAGACAATAACATCTTATACATTGACTTCTGTTTCTTGATAACTTTAATTTTTTGCTTCATGGTCAACATTTTCTTCCTTAATGCTACTTCTCTTTCAACACCACAAATTGATCTACCTCCTTCAACCTCAATATCAACAGCACTACTGCCACCATTATGGTTACCATCAAATGCAACCAAATCCATAGCATTCTTTCTAAGTGCTAAATTATCCTTCAAAGGATTTCGTTCACTATCACGCAATAGACGCAGTAACTCAGTAGCACGGTCACACATTTTCCCATCGTACCACTTGAAGAAATCACAACCACCGTCCTACAAACAAATCCGAATTCAGCCAAATTGAAATAGTCCAAAATGAAAACAAAATAAATACTGAGATTTATGAAATCATCAAAATTGAGCTCAAGCTCAATTTGCAAATAAAAATTCTTTACTTACCCGAAAATCTGAACAACCATAAAACCTCCTCCCCGGATTTAAATCGCTCCATGAAGTGTCTATTGGAGCTAACTTATTGCAGTGACATTTTACTGCAGGTCCATCGTAGGCATACTCCTTCCGCGATGAAGTAACAACATTTGCATATGACGATTTTTTCTTCGAACCATTCGAACCATGCGTTACCCAACCGCTAGACTGACTATTCGAACTATGTGAATCCATGATTTTAGACGACAAGGAAGAAAAATAAAAATTTCTGGAAAGATTAAGGATTTCACGATTTAGTTCTAAGGGATTTCACGACTTCGTTCCTAATAGTTTTAGGGATTTCAATTTTTACAACAATTTTATCAACAACATTAAGACCACTATCGCATCAAAAATCGACAAAACAAACCCTACATTGTCGCACTCAAATTGCAATAGTAAATCACAAATAACCAACTAATCAAACCAAAAATGGAATTTATTTTCCCACCAAACCAAATAAGAAAGCACCTACCTTTCGATTTTGGGTTGCGAAAACTCTCACGATTGTTGAAGCTTTTTCGTTCTCAACGATTTGATTCGTAAAAATTTTAGGGATTTCAAGAAGATTTCAGAATGCTATCAATTTAGGTATTTGAAGATTTAGGGACTTGAAGATTGTTAGGGATTCAATGAAAGATTTCGAAGGTTAGGGATTTAGGAAATTTCACGATTTGGGAAAACGATTTTGGGAGTTTGGGGATTTAGGTTTTTTTTTTTTGGTTTTATGATTATTAAATTTGTTTAATTTTTTGCCACGTCAGCTTATTTATTTTAATGTGAACCACATCATCGGTCAACAGTAATACCACGTAGACTAAATTTTTTGATTGGCTATTGACTAACGGTCAGCTGACGGTTATCGTTTCAACTGGGTTGATGTCTGAAAAATCCGTTACGTTAAGGGCTGATTTCAGAAAAAAAACGGTTAGAGGCATATATCCAAAAGCCCTGTAATGCCCCGTACCCGAGACTGTCGCCGGATTCGAGCACGAGGTGTTAACAGACTTAATTCATTACTTAAACCGCTCAAATAATTTATTTTTTTAAAAAAATTTTCAGTCAAGCTAGCAATCTGCGTCACAGTCGCTTAAAAATTCATATCTCATGTTTCGAAACTCGAAATCCAATTCCGTAAATTTTACTTGAAACTAGACTCATATATATATTTACTAATTTTTTTCTAGAATTTTTGGTCAAGCCAATTAGTACAGTTTATTAGTTAAATTCTCCCCTGTTTCAGGGATCGACTGCTCTGACCTCTGTGTATTACGAATCAGATATCTCTCTGTATAGAATTTAAATGTCTATGAAGTTTGTTTCTATTAAAACTAGACTCAATAATAAATCTTTACATATAAAGCATCACTTCTAATTACCTTTTTACAATTTATTATGAATTTTTAAAGTCAGAACAGGAGATCCAGAAATCACACTGGCCCTGTTTCACAAAAATTCAAATATCTCATAAAATATAATTCATATACCTTTTTTGTCAATCCATATGAAAATAGACTCATAAATCTTCAATTTAATAACTTACTCATCATTTAATTCCATTTCCACTATTTTTAGTGATTTTTCAAATTTACATCACTGCTGCTGCCAGATTCTGTTTTATGGCAAATTTCACTTTACTAAGGATTTTCATGGACTAAATATCATTTTAAACATGCATAACATCAAATATGACTTAGATTGGCCATTCCAATGGCTAATCATTTACAAACCCTTTTCTTGCCAAACCATAGCCATATCATAAGATCATTTACACAAAGTGAGTATTTTGCCATACATGTCACATTCAAAACACACAAGCCATTTTACCAATTTAGGCCTTCGAGTAGTGTGAACGAGTCTTCGACCTATCCCGATTCTCAAGCCGGCTTGTCAAAACTAAAATGAAAGAAAATGAGGGAGTAAGCACAAATGCTTAGTAAGTTCACATGCAAATAGCAAGTAACATAATCACACAATCCCACAAAAACATTATTTGCATAAACAACACCAAGACATTCATGTTTCATTTGTATTTAATATCTTTCTACGATTTCATCATACCAAGTTCTCAACCCAAGGGTTTAAGCACAAACCTGTCAAATTTTCTCATTTACCACACTTACCAACATGTCACCTTCATTTTAGGCCTTCTTTTTATTCACTTAAGATTCACCCCGTTGAACACATCGGAATATAATTCGAATACGCGGATCTCATGAACATAAGAGCCATACCCGCAGCTAGACAAACTCAATAGCCTGTGGAACTTATGTAGCCAAGCTACCATGTAACCCGCCCATAAGTGAACTCGGACTCAACTCAACGAGCTCGAATGCCTAGTTACATCTCACGGACTCGGACTCAACTCAACGAGTTCGGAACTCAACCATCCTAGTGACATATCACTTGTATTCTAATCTATTCCCAATGTTCAAACGGGTTTTTTCCTCGATCACATATCTTTGCCGTCTTCCATGGAATATTGAAACCGACACTCGGTAGAAATTCATATTTATCAAGTAGTAAACATAGTTTGCATATTACTCAATAATAACCACAAAGCATAATATTTCATGATAAAAATCTTCATATCATATAAATAACTTTAATGATAATAATCATCATATCATATAAATATCATTAAGTTAATTAAAATGACAATTATGTTACTACATTTACACATGAACTTACCTCGGTACAAAATTATTAGCAATCGAGCCTATTCTTCGTAAACTTTATTTTTCCCTCGATCGCGACTTTAATCTCATTTCTCTTGATCTATAATGCCAAATTAATCTTATTTAATACATACATTCATCAAAACAGCATTTAATACAAACTTTGACAAAATTATATTTTTGCCCCCAAACTTTTGCATAATTACACTTTTGCCCCTAGGCTCGGGAATTAAACTTCATCCCTTATTCTTATGTTTTATGACATGCTGATCATTTTTCCCTTCTATGGTAACATCAAATTCACACTCTAACATGTACTTATGACTATTAGGTATTTTTACCGATTAAGCCCTTTTACTCGTTTTCGCTTAAAACCGAGTAGTACAAGTTGTCTAACATAATTTAAAACCTCATTTTATATCATAAAACACCAAAATACACAAATTTCACCTATGGGTATTTTTCCAAATATGAATCCTAGGTTGAATTATTGCTAGCATAAGCTTAATCGAGCTACCGGGATTTTAAAAACGTAAAGAACATTAAAAAGGGGCTTGGAATCACTTACTATGGAGCTTGGAAGCTTGAAACAAACCCTAGCTATGGAGAACCCTTGAAATTTCGTCCTAATGAAGAAGATGGACAAAAATTGGCTTTTAATTTTGTTTTTAATTCATTTTAATAACTAAATGACCAAAATGCCCTTACTACTAAACTTTCCAAAAATTCCATCCATGTCCAATTTTTGTCCATAGACTTAGAAAATGGTCAAATTGCTATTTAAGACCTCCTCATTAATATTCCAAAACAATTTCATACTAAAAACTCCTAGAATGCAAGTTTTACAAATTATTCGATTTAGTCCCTAATTTCAATCTAAGCACTTTAGGCATAGGATTTCATCACGAAAATTTCACACAATCATGCAATCATATCATAAACATCAAAATAATTATAAAATAATTATCTCTATCTCGGATTTGTGGTCACGAAACCACTATTCCGATTAGGCCCTAATTCGGGATATTACAAGCCCCCAAAGGTTGAGGGCTTTTTTTACAATTATGCCTATACATAATACTAAATACTAAATACGTAATCGACTATGTTATGTATATATAGTTCAAAATGAAATAAATACTTACATGCACTTCCGATCATTGGTCTAATAGAAGTCGTATATCTTCAAGAACAGTAGGTATTCCCTTATAACTCGGGGAATGGTTTCACCTATTTAAATAAAATTTTAGCATAATATTTTATTTTAAATCTATTTAATAATTGTAAAATCTAATATAAATTTTACCTTGTTACGAGTAGGAATGTATACGGATGGTTCATTCGAGGACGTAAAAATGGAAAGCGAAACCGAGCCCATGATTGTAGCAGTACAAGGCAACCTCCGATTTTGATTTTATTTGGTTGCGTCGCCCGACACATCTCCCGGTATAATGTCGCCAACACAATAGACCCCCAACTAAGTTCTCCAGTTGCTCTAAAATCGATGAGTTTCAGTAGCCACCTTAAATGTACAAGGTTTCTTGATTTGTCTGGCATCAGATAACCTCCAATGATCTGAAGGATGTATGCCCGAGTGTACCGTACTCTTTGTACTTCAATCGAATCATCCCCCGACACTGGGAATGTCTCTTGTAACCAGCTCATATCGATCCGACCTCCGTAAATATTATCCGGAATCGTACCCAAAAGATTATAACATATGGCTCCCCAATCAGCAGATTGAGAGGACCCAGTAAGTACGGACCCATCCATCAATAACCCTAACTGTAACTGCACGTCCTCCAAAATGATGGTACATTCCCCACATGAAAGATGGAATGTGTGCGTCTCAGGTCTCTACCTCTCCACAAACGCGCTGATGAGTTTCGGGTCCAACTTGCACCCTCGGCCTATATTGGCCACGTGCCAAAAACCGGCTTCTCTCAAGTAATTTTCAATCAATGGTGATGGAGGACCAGGTAGATTACGAATAAACATTGTAACACCCGATCTACCGGCTATTATAAAAAATATATTAAAAAATATTAAATAAATTATAAAAATTAAACAAAAAATTAAATAATATTAAAAAATTGAAATTAACTCTTACCATTTGCATTTGGTTGATGGAGATATGTTTATCATCGAGACGAATTAATTGTTGAGCCATTGCTAACACAATCAAATTTCTTAGAAATTATAAAAAAATAATAATTCAGATAAAAATAAAAAAGTTAAAGAGTTTTGAGAGCTTTTTTGAGAAATTTAGAGAGAAATTTAAAAGAATAATAAATTTTGGTGTGAGAAAATGGGTTTGGGGGGGGGGGGAGGGGGAGTTATACTTTTTTTTTCCTAACCGTTGGAGGCCCAACAGTCAGATTTTTAAACAGCCGTTGGAGGTGACTGTTGGGGAAAAACACGGCCAAAAACATGTCCTTGTCAAGCTTTTTAGTAAAACGCTCTCACGTCAACGCGTTTTTAGGTTTTCGGTCCATACCCATTATTACTTTTTAAAACGGCCCATTTCCATAAATAATTTCGGAAATGGGCCTTTATTGGTACTAAACCCTATTAACCTATACTAAATCATTTAAAATGTCATCAGTGAAACTAAATTTAGTTTTCCTGTAGTGTATTTACTTTTCGAACGAGTTTACTTATATTGGTTTTATACACTTTCACAATATGTATTCTGTATTACTAAAATTTTAATAGTTTCAACGGTTAAATTGAATAACCTTATTGTACTACTATCAAATCAATCAAAATATTATCTTTATTAATATATAAAACAACAAATTTAATAATATAATTATACATAAAAATTGAAAATATACATATGTATTTAAAATTAAAGATTAATGATTGTGTTGTTGAATGATAAAATCCCAAAAAACCCATATTTGGTAAAATTCAATAATAAAAGGTAGTTACAGCCTCAATTTTGTTTGGCATTTTTATTTTAATTAAATGATTATGCCCTATTTAAGAAATGTTTCCTTTTAAAAATTATGCTTTTATGGTACATTCTTAGTTGCCATACATTAACCATTTTAGCAAAGCCCTACTCCTACTATATATACACTTCCATTTTCTCTATATCTATTCTATTTCTGAAAATCTATCAATGTCAGTCTTCCTTACCCTCTTTTCCCCATTTTTTCTACCCAAAAAAAATGATATTTTCAATATTTTTTGTATTATTTTGGTCTTTTTCTTTTCTTTTTCATCTACATGTATACAAATATTCATTCTTTTATTTAACTTTTAAAATGTTGCAAAAATTTGTTGGGGTAGATGTGGATTTCTCTTTATTAAGATGATGTATAAATTTGGTTAACTTTAACTTTTATGTGCTATTTTTATTTTAGTAGAACGGATCGATTGGTCGAACCGATTGAACCGAAAACGAATTGTATATCAATTTAAATGAAAAATTAAATCAACTTTTAAATTAATGGTTTAGAATTCGAATTTTTCTATTATTTTAATGTGAGATTTGAGTTGGGTTGATGCATCATTCATGCATATATATTTTATGAATTTAAATTATCATGATATTGAAAAAACTCAGATGAAAAATATATTTTTCTTAATTTTTTATTTTTGAATAATTTAATAATTAACAATATTCTTTTTTGGCAGAAACATTATGACAATCAACACCATTGTGAATGGCTACTCCACCGAAAACCAGAAGACCAAAAAGAGCAAAGTCATTTTCGTTATGGGAGCGACGGCCACCGGAAAATCCAAACTTTCCGTCGACCTCGCCGTTCATTTCAACGGCGAAATCATCAATTCCGACAAGATTCAAGTTTACAAAGGACTCGATATCGTAACCAACAAAGTCACAAACGAAGAAACCAGAGGCATCCCCCATCACTTGCTCAGCATCGTCGACGACCCTGACCAAGACTTCTCCGCCGACGACTTCCTTCGTTACGCGAAGGAAGCCATCGAATCGGTTTTAAGCAACGGCAAAGTCCCCATCGTCGCCGGCGGGTCCAACTCTTATGTCGAACACCTCGTGGATGACCCGAACTTTCGTCGACGTTTTGAATGCTGTTTCATTTGGGTCGACGTTTCTTTACCCGTTTTGCACAAACGGGCTAAGGAACGGGTCGACCAGATGGTGGCGGCCGGACTCGTCGATGAGGTACGAGAAATGTTCGTCGCCGGCTCCGATTACGGTCGAGGAATAAGACGAGCTATTGGGTTACGGGAACTGGAAGCCTATTTCACGGTGGAGAAGGACTCCAACGTGGATGAAGCGACGAAAGCTAAAATCTTAGCTAATTGTATCGAAGAAACAAAAAAGAACACCTTAAAGTTGATAGATTCACAGCTGGGGAAGATATGGCGGCTGAGAGAAGAGGTTGGGTGGAAACTACAAAGGGTCGACGCCACCGCCGTGCATGAAAAATGTGGACGAGATGCTCAACTTGCATGGGAGCAAAGGGTGTTAAAGAAAAGTTTTGAAATAGTAGGGGCATTTTTGAACTAAATGTTTTTCTGGGAGGACCATTTTAAATTTAATAAATTTAAGGATTATATATGTAGCAATTTTATAAAATTATGAAAATATGTTGGTTAGATTTTAAAATAATTATGTAGCAACGTAAAAATTTTAGCTTCGGTCTCTAATTGTGGCGATTTAATAAAAATTTAAAAACTGAAGTTTGATTTTGAAATAAAAAAGGGAGTCGCCACCGATCCTTTTATAGGTGTGATCGGACACCAAATAAATTCATTTAAAGACAAAAAGAAGGCCGAGTTTAGGTCTACGTCAAAATCCAGAGAAAAATTAGGGTTCGGGAGTCGGTTACGCGCAAGGAAGGTATTAGCACCCTCGCGATGCCCAAAATTGGTATCTTATAAACACGTGTTGTCTTGATTTTCAAAAAATACGAGTTCAATGTAACATTTAATCGAAATCCGATTGAAAATATGAGAAATTTTCAATTCTTTGGATTTTTTAGAAGGACATACCGTTTTAACACGAGTCGATTGATGTTCACCCAACATAGCGATGAAATCAGTGACTTTGTGTTAAACCGACATGTTGCCTTATGTATTAAAATTAATCGGAAAACAGGAATAAGATTCTTGAAGGAATGCAGAGCAAATTGATATGAAATACAAATAAAAATAAATAGTAAAACCGGAAATACATTGAAAAGAATAACGAATATGATGGTGATATGTAAAAAAACAATAACAATATACGTGCAAGATTAAATGTAATAACAATGTCAAAGACAAGATAACACTGAATACACAAAAAAAAAATAAAAAAATAAAAAAAAATTAAGAGTATATATATAATACACTTATAGATATATATAATTAGTAATAATATTGGAGATATACTAAATACAGTTTTGAAATATATGTATGATAAGTAAAAAAATACAATATTGAAGTGTATATACACGTAAAAATAATCTAAAACTTAAACATTTACATGATGTGTATACATGGGGAAAAGAAACCTATTATAATATTATATAAATATATACTTATATATACTAGCGATGTACACATATATAAAACATATACTAAAATTAACAACAATAGTAATAAAGATAATATAACAATGTACACAAGAAATAGCATAAATAGAATACCACTAATAATATTGAAAATATATATGTATAATAATATATATAACACATAATTACAATGTTAAGAACATATTAATATTAATAACAATACTAATGTTACATAAAGATATACTTATATATATATTAAAGATATATACATATATGGTAAAATATATGGATAATACGACATTTAATACATACATAATATGTATAAAAATAACAATATACATAATATGTATAAAATACACATAATATATGCGTGTGTAACAAAACATATACTATGGTTAATGATTATAATAGTAATGATATTAAAATACAAAAAAAAAAAAGAACAATGTAATATAACAAAAATACTATATATTTGTATCTATAAATAAAATATACACTATTATAATAATAATAAGAAACATAATAATAATAGAAACGATAATACTATATGTAAAAAATGCGTATACATACTTATACACTAAAATATACACTACCATCAATGATATGATATTATAATAATAATAATAATAATAACATAGAATTTCAAATAACTAAAATTAGCGCTACATATAGGTATATACGTATTTATGTGATGAAAATATACATTAATATATATATATAAATAATAATAATAGTGATAGAATAATAATAATATTTAATGAAGAAACAAAAATAAATAAGAAAGGACTAAATAGAATCAATAACAAAGTTTTAGGGTCAAAATTAAAATAAAAGATAAACAAGAGGATCTATTTGAATGCGCGTGCGAATGCAAGGGGTCAAAAGTGCAATAACCCCACTTTCCCCAGAACGCGCAACATCAAGGGGACTAAATCAGAAACCGAAGTAAATGGTTGGGCCAAATTAAAAATAACAACAAACCTGATTGTAAAACAATAAAAATGCGGAAGGGCCAACAGCGCAAATAGCCCTTCCGCTATAAAAACACGCGGATCCTAGTGGGTCGGGTGGGGCGATCGGGTCGGAGGCTCAAAACGACGTCGTTTTGGGAGGCTATATAAGGGCCAAAATTTTTTTAAATTCCATTTGTAACAGCAGAGGGGGAAAAAAAAGAAAAAAAAGAGAGGGGAGAAAGGAGAGAGGGGAGAAGGGAGAAGGGAGAAGGGAGAGCACCGGCCGATCGTCCGGTCGTCGGTCCGTCGCCGGTGCCGGTGCGTGCCACCGTGCACGGTGGCCGGAGAGGTAAAAAAAATCAATTTTTTTCTTTTTATTATTATTATTTTTATATATTTATATATATATGTATGTATGTGAAAAAATAAGTCCCAAAAAATGAACTAAAATGTGATTTTAAAAATACCTTAGATTTATCTTTCAGTTCTCCGATTTGCGATGTTTAGAGTTTGATTGAGTGCTGTTTTTTCTTCACTTGGATCTCTACTGGATTATTCTTTTTGCTTAAAAATAGAATACCCTTTTTTACAACTCTGTTTGAAGCTGCCGAATGTTCTTTCTCTTTTTATTTTTTTATCCAGGAAAATCTCTCTTTTTTTACATAGTTTCAAATCGGCTTATATAGCCATTCATGCAAGTTTATTTTCTTCCTTGTGCTGTTGCGTGTTTTCTTTGTCTTTGCAGGGTATGGTCGGTGACAGAGGGGTCGGTGGAGCAGAGCTGGTGGCGATGGGACATTGCGGCGCTGAGTGGGTTAGGGTTTCAGAAGCTGAAACCCTAAGTCAAAATTTGGGGTTTTGGGCTTCTGGGTTTTGGGTTGTAAAATGGTTTAGGATATACTTTTGGGTTGATTGGTTGTAATTGGGCTTGTGGGTAAAATTGGGCTAAGTTTAATTTGTAAATGGGTTTAGGGGTATTGGGTAGGCTGATGTGCATGGGTTTAATTTGGGCCCAAAATTGGCCTGTACAAATTATGTTATTTTTATTTTATTAGATCGGAATTTTTCTTAAATCCTTTTAGATCAATTTTGGGTTTATGTTATTTTAAATTCATATCATTTCAAGTCAATCTCGATTTGCATTATTTTAGACTTAAAGTTAGTTCAGATTCAAACTATTTTAAATTTAAATTGTTTCGAGTTTAAGTTGTTTTAATTGCAAGTTTGAAGCTCGAATTTTAAAAAATCAAGTCAATAATTTCATGTTACTTATTCAATCATTTTAGATTTTAATTATATCATATCCATTAAGTCAAATTTAAGCTTAAATTTGAGTTTATTAAATTAAATTTTAAATGATTCTAATTACCATGTTAAAAATATAAGATGTTTTTTAAAAATTTACTTTTTTATTGATGTATTACATTGTTTTTCACTAATTCAAAAATTATTTATTTTTATATCAGTGGTAAGGCTTCAACCTACCCTTTGGTCCTGTATTCGAATTCCTGCTTATGCAAAGTGAAAAAATTATTTAAAATCCCATGTGATGGCCTGACAGTCAAAGGTGTTTACCGCCTTAAGTGTGGCCTAAGTTCAAGTAGTGCTAGTCATGTTTATTGTTCGAACGTTGCCCTATTATTATAAAAATAAGATTCTACTGAATAATTATAATTTTTCAAAACCATTATTTTATTTTATTTTATTACATTCAAAATCTATAAATATTTTATTATTTTAAATTCAATATCTAAAAAATAAGTTGCACTAATTTATTTACCCTTTCCTAATATAAATCTATGGCTTAAAAAAGAACTCAATTGAATCAAATATATATTTTCCAAAAACACATTTCACATGAGCACAAGTATAGCAAGTTATGCAATGATAAAACCGGTGCTTTGGATCCTTTTTTCACTTACAAATGTTACAGTAGTGATGTTTTCAATGATCACTTACCTAGGGATAAGTGAGTGAAAAAATATGTACATCGCATTTTCGTCCAGCTCTAGTTGATAGTCGAATACACCAAGGGTCTACTGAATAATTGCAATCGTTGCAGCCGAATGCCGTTGTTATATTGTTACCACAAGCACTACATTGCCCGTAAAAATCATTGTAGAAAAGAAGGGGGTGTTCATGTCCTGGACATTTTAGAGCATAAGGAGGAAGAGTTGCACATCGAAGGCAAATGTGCTCTTCACATTCATTACATTTATAGGCGAAGCCATTAGAAACGAACTTACATTTTTCGCATCTGAAAATGTAGTCTTAAAGGACAAGGGCTGCTAATTGGCAATCATGATGCCAAATAGGCTTCATCTTTGGTAATTCGGCACATTATTTATGAAGAAAGAATTCAAACTGAGAGCAATAGTAGAATGAAGCCAAGATCGGCAACATGTACCCATCACAACATTTATCACTTAGAATTAAGTAGTGATTATGCTTGAAATGCTCTATTATCGTGGCTTCTCCTGCATCATTCCTGTTAAGAACATCAGTGATGGAGTTGAAAGATACATCAAGAGGCTTCTCATCTTCATCTTCATCTTCATCTTCTGGTGAAATAGCATAAAACAATGATGAATCTCCCACTGCACAATTCACATGCAATATGATATTGCACTTCGTACAATAATAACTACCGTATTCCATGTTGACCTCATCATGGCATATTATGCAATCTAATCTTCCAGAATCTTTTTTGTCAAGGCAATACGTGTGAAAAACACGATGGCAATGAAACCTGCTTTTGACAATGCGAGGCAACATGATTGCCATTAGTGCCACACGCATCACAAATGAATGGAGCTTGTCTCAACAGCAAAGACAATGGATGTTGATTACTTATATCTTCATTGTGATGGTGTGCACATGGAACATCAATAGGCTAGCAAACTTACAAAGCGAACAACCATATATACAGACCCCCGTCGTTCAGTCATTTGACATATCTTGTAAGAGAGTTGTACAGTTTCAAATTGTAGAACAAGAGGGTGCTTGCGATGACACGCATGATTTGCTCGGCTATTTTTGTTGTAAATTAAATCCAAAATCAGTTGAAAAGTATGATTCGCTAATGGTTCCCAACATACAACGCAGCTAGTAACAATCATTTTAGTGGAAAAAAGTGGTTCATTCTCGAGCTCTTCCAAATTATTTTCAGCAATATTAAATGTTAAACAAAGCACATTTAATATGAAAGTTCAATCAGCAAGAGAAGTGATAAAAGAATTCCTCACATGTTTTATCACAAAAATGGCAAAAGCACATTGATGGTGGTTTTTTTCCGACACAAACACTTCAGTAAAACCCAAATATCAAACATGAATAATGATTATTTGACTCAAACACCCCATAAATTTTAGTTTTTAAAGTTCAACTAAACAAGTGATTAAACCAGTCAAGTCACTAATTCGTCGATCCAACCAATCCGATTAAATAAATCATTAAAAAAAACTAATCCAATCAGTGTTTAGCCACGTATGTGAGTCAACCAATTTGAAACCTCTCTAAATTGGAACCCTAACTGATTCCCGATCAAACCAATTCAACAGGTTAATCTAATCCAGTTCAAACAACCATGACTTTTACAAGATTCTTCTAAATCATATCACACTACCATAAGCTTTGATGCATAAAAAATATCAATTTTAGAAAAATGGTTCATCCCAAAGAATGCAGCCATGATTTTCCAGGTATATGAAGTTAATGCTATTTACAGTACAGTGGCTACAATCAACCCTGCAATTCATATAGCATCTAAATCACCATTGATGAAGACATAAAACATAATGAGGTTAGAAATCAACAGAAACTTGAATCAACAATCCAGTTTTTGCCATTAAGCTTCATTATCAGCTCGATTTTGCAGCTTTCACAATCCGGTTGGGCAATTATTTCCGGAGTAATTCCTATCAGCAGTTCTTTTAACCTCGACTTCCTCTGCAATCACTCTCGGCAACTTCTGAAGTAGCCGCTGCTGTTCAGATGGTTTCTGCAGCATTTCCCTTTCGTACAGAAATCGTTCCAACGTATAAAACCAGGTAGAGTTAAGGTAAAATCATTTATTGAAATTGGCACTACTTAACATAAGTTGGAACTTAAAAGGGAGATACTAGTTCGAGGCAATCCATAAAAATCAATACGGAAAGATTCCATTTGCGTCGTCCCGTGAGAAAATTCGACAAGAAGACTTCCATGAAAGACGTATTCAAAAATTTTAATTGCCAATTCAATAGCTATGATATGACACAACACCGTAAAAGGATATATGTATTTCCGTCCCTTCTCATGCGCAAAATCGATTTTACCCTGCAATTGGACTAATTCTCGCTGAATCCACTGCCAATAAAATTCCAAACAAGGCAAAGAAAATTAGAGAAATCTATAATGGAATGAGCCATAAATAGATACAGATATTAGACTAACACGGGCATCATAAGATTATTCAAACAACTATCGGTATTGAATCAAAAGCAAATTGATTGGATGAATTGAGTTTTCATTAATGATGAGCATTATCATTGCAGCATACAATAGAACAGATTATATCATGCAAACATAAAACTGAACATGCTTTTAAATATATAACATAAGGACGGAAAAATCTAAGATGTCCGTAATCAACACTTCCCCCTCCCTCAATAGTCACACGCGCATGAATGCATATACAAGGACATAAACAGTAACCAAATTTGCATGAGAAAACACTAGAACATTCATTTATTAGCATTGCATTTGTTTCCATATTTCAAACTGCAAGTCCCCAAAAATAATAAAGCACTATAGAGACAACATACATGGAATCGAAATGCAAATAAAAGTTAAAAATGTATATCATTTCAATAGAATATCAAGAGAATCAGAATATTTACATATACTTACATGCTTTGTTATATCTTCATGCAGACTTTTGGCTTTCTGTTCGAGCTCCACCTGTTAACAAAAATGTTCAGATTAAGCTTCTGAATAACCTTTCTCCACTTGCAATGAATTTTTAATCGATCCAAATTCAATATGTATTAAGAGAAATAAATAAGAACCCATCTTACAAAATAAACTCTCAAACTTTGCCATTTACCTATGGCTTTGCTTCAAGATAAAGTGACAAATTTATAAAAAGACAAATTGGAAAGTAATAAAATCGATGAATATCTTACACTTAAATGGTTTACACATGAAACCCACATCCGTAAAAAGGAAAGTATTTAATCGTTCTCTTCAACTGAACTTAAAATCATAAATTGGCTAGTGTAATCATATACAAGTAAAGAACCTAGCTATTCATAACCCCGATCGAAATGACTTTTCACAGCTGCCTCCTCACAAAGTGAAATGTTTTGCTAGGTTTTCATTTATCATTCTTTAAGCAATTATCGATCCTTGAAACATATTCTTTTTAAACAATTTTTGAGTTAAGCACAATAGTTTCACCAATAACTAGAGTACCATTTTATTCCATTGGATTCATTTCCTTGTAGTTCTAAGAACAGTAACCTTCCGAGAACATAGAGTGGTCATATAAACAAACAAGCAGTAATCACTCATAAAAAAGGGTTATTGGATAAGTTGTTTCTCGTGTAGGAGCAAAACTTACAACAGTAGGTCTTTTGATAATACCATCTTTTATCCTCTGTTGCAGATCTATGCATTCTTCCTGTTAACACAACATCATGCAACTAAGCATACAATGCAAGAAGTTACCAAAAATCACAATATCATATCTCATTGAATGAATTTACGACGAAAATATCGACTCCAAAATAGCATAGACACAGATATAACCGGTATCCAACAACACAAGGGATAACTGATACACCAAGGAAGCTCAAGCAGTTATCTGAAATCTGTGAATCAAATGTGGGAAAATAGTGCAGATGAATGCATACACACTCAATTACAATGTAAGCAAAAAGAGGTTTTATCATGGGAAATTCACTAAATGCCAGTACCATCTAACTGTCTATAGAAAGCCAAGGAAATTTCCTCGGTAAATTTAAGAGACTCCACATGCTTGAAACATACACAGATATATTGCTGGAAATTAAAATTCATGTAATTTTACTGCTATGTTTGAGAACATGAATTTGAAAAATAATCCTGAATGTTACATTTGTATGTGTTTTACATCAATATTCGACATTTTGGAAAAACGAAAAAAGATAAATCTCCTTGACATTTATTACCTCTGAGATGTCATCATCATTAAGCATGTCGATAGGAATATCAACCGGCATGCAAGAAACCTCGAGGAGAATCCCCTTGTTGCTCTCAGCATTTGAGGTTTTCTTTACGCCTGAGAAGTAAAAGATCAAAAATTGCAAAAATTAACATTATCTTGAATCGTTTACAAAACAAAGATATTTATAGCTTAGATTTAATGCAAATAAGGATTAGGTTATAGCAAAAGACTATATGACGTTTAGAGTAAAAGATTATCTATTTTCATATAAAAGAATACCGGTAACTAGCAAAAGCTGAAAAGAAGTCATCCCCGAACAGTTTCCAGGCTTTCTCTTCACTCTAACAAAACTTCCCACAACCTTTTCTTCAAATGTATCAGGATGCATCAACAGCTCCTCCACTAAGCTCCTCCTTAAGTACACAAGTTTGATATTTTCAACAACTACAGAAGCATAACAACTCTTTCGGACTGCATATTCCACCTTGATAGGTATTTTATAGGGGGTCAATGTTCTGGGCCTCTTGCATTCCGAGATAATTTGTTCATCTTCATTCACTGAACGACTTTCACCACCATTCCGCTTTCCATCCAATATCGATGGTTCCAAAGTATTAGCAAAATGACTTTTCAAAAGATCACATAATTTGTTCTTTGGCTCCCGTTTCTTCTGGAAAAAGAGAATACAAATTTGCATCAGAAAGCATTCCTTCTGATATCACAGTGAGAAGTTTTGAACCCTGTCGAACATATTCTCTTACCCGAGACCTCTTTATTTTGTCAAACGAATCATCTGAAGCGTAATCTGAGCAGTTATCAGCATCCGATATTGAGATAACATCATCTTTATCTTTGTTCTTATCATAATCCGAGCCACTGTTATAGTTCTCCCTCTTAGAATAAGCATGACGTAAATCATCAAAGGTCAACTCTTCTTGCTCCATTATTATCAACAAATATTCTTTAAACAAGAATTCATCCGTCGTTGGATCTTGAAAGTCTAGCTTCTCCTGCAGATAAATCCGAAAAATTCAAAGGCCCATTCTCCCTAAATAAAACAAATAGGAGTGAGATAAAGCGCATAATTAACAGAAAAGAGAAAACAAAATTATTGATATTCCCATCATAGCCTTGCGCCCATTTCCCTTATCTGCTTCCCGATTTCCTTTTCTTTACTCATTAATCTTCTACAAACATCAAATTCTATCTACTTAAAAGGAGTTTCATGATCAAAAAGCCTCCGAATATTAAATAACATGGCATTTACAAAATTCAAAGAAAACATGCTAAAGCCAAAGAGAAGGGGGAAAAAGGTTATGGAGCCATTATTAATCAAGTTGCATACTCCTTCGGAGTCGATTTCTGCATTCTTTTCTGCAAGCAGTGCGAGCTCGAAACATGTTTTGCATAGTCCTTTGTCCAACTTAAGACGCACAAACTCATATGCCCCAACACAGAGCCTACAGACAGAATCAGGGCAAGCGAGGCAATAAAACTGAGGGGGGCCACCACATTCAGCACAAGAATGCCTGTCTGGAAACACAAATAATCGAGACCAACATTAAACAGCAGGTCTAAAAGGAATCCGATATGTTATAACAGTGCAAATCACAAGTATATGTAGCAACTGTTGGCAAAGAGGAAGAAAAGACTTACGGCAGATCCAGCTACCTTCAGACTTCAGTACTTTATTTTTCTTACCAATGCAGCTGGGGTGATAAGCTTTTATACAGCCCCTGGAAACAAAGAACACAACAAGTAACGTATACATACATTATTAGGGAATCAGAAATAAGAATCTAGACATCGACACACCATCTTAACGATAATACATACTATGTTACCGAGATTTAGGGTGACTGACTTTCACATACAAATATGATCAACTTACACCATACCCCTATCCGAATACTTGTCAAGCATGGACAAACGAAAAATCAGAGTAGTATAGATTATTTATGACCAAAATTCCAAATTCGAAACCAGTGTAATAGAAAAGCACGAAACTTATTGTACTTATATGAAGTATTCAAGCTGCATAAAAGAAATTCCAACAGCCATTTAAATCCACCATACTAAATGAAAAATAAAAACACATTCAAAGAATTCAACAATGTGAGAACTCTTAAAACAAAGTTTTCTAACAATCAATTTCACTGTTAATAAATTACATGCTTCTTAAATTTTTCCCTAAAGATGACAAGAAAAAATTACCAACAGTACATCATTAACAATAGTATATTAACAAAAACACTTGTTTTTCTTTTTCCTTTTCCTTTTTTCCTTTACCTTTAATCTTCTTTCGTTTTTCATTTTCTTTTTTCTCTTTTGTTAACCTTTTTCCCTTTCATTTTCCACTAATTTTTTTCTTCAATTTCAACACAAAACACAAAGATATAATCCAAATCTGAATGTTTAGTTAGAACAAACAAAACAAACCCAAAAATTCATTGATCAAAAGCAAAAGAAAAACCCTAAAATTACCCAGAAAAACCCTTCCAAAAAAAACGAAAATTTTACTTCAAAAGAAAAGAAACTCACTTATGATCACAAAGAAGCAAGTTCCCACCATCTTTACAAACAAAACACCAGTCTTCTGCTTCTTCTTCTTCTTCTTCTCCTTCTCCTTCTCCTTCTCCTTCTCCTTCTCCTTTTTCTTCTTCTTCTTTTTCTTCTTCTTCTTCTACTATCTGCTTCCCTTTGTCTTTGCTCATTGTCAAAAAACTTCAATGTTTCTTCAACGCTGAAGCGTAGGAGGAGGAGAGAGTGTGCAGAGAGTGTTAAAAAAGTAAAATCTTTGAGCAATTTAAGTCAAAGAAGGTAAAATAATATGATTATTATTGTCAGGTATACTCTGACTTGAAATTAAAAAAAACTTTTTAAAGCTCTCATATATATAATATTGTGGTTTTTTATTATTTTAATCATCCAAAAATAAATTGGTGTTAATATTCTATTTAGTACCAGAATTTGGCTTCAAATTCATTTTGGTATTTAAGCCTTTTTGTCCTAATTTAATATCTAGTTTTGGCTTTAACGTTCACTCTCGTATTTGAGTTTTTCAATTTGGTATACGAGTTTTATTTTAATTAAGTACTTAATTTTAGTTTTAATATTTAATTTAGTACCTTAATTTTTTTGTTCGAATTAAGTACCTTCGGTTTTTTATTAGAATATGCATGTTAATTATTCAATGGACCAAATGATGCTATTTGTTCTAGATACTAAATTGAACACCAAAGTCAAACTTAAGCACTACATTAAGATAAAAAAATTAGATACCAAATGATATATTAACTCAATAATTTTTTTAATACAATGAAAAGACATATAACTTCAAGTCATCATCAAGAAACCCGAGTCAAAAAAATAAAATAATAAAATAATTAATTTTATAAACATAAAACATGTAATAATTTATTGATGAATTTACATGTGTTGATATTAATCTTATCTTCTATTTTTATCCCTTACAAAAAAAAATGCATGATAATTGTTAAAATTTTTAGAGGGTTAAAATATAAATTTTACAATTTTATTAGCAATGAAACAAGGGACTGAAACTCAAATTTACCAAACCAAATGAGTCCCAGACATCTACCTACCTTTGGTTCGCGGCTGCCTTAAATTTATATAAATTTCGTGTCCTTAAATTTATATAAATTCCGTATCATTAAGTAATTAATAAAATAAAATATTTTATTAGATACAGGGAAATAATTATGTATCAATTTTATAAAAAAAAAATTAAATTAAAAACAAATATGACATTGAAATGCTGAAATTGAATAATAAAAAATTTTAATATTTTATATTCAAATTTTATAATATTTTTTAGATTTATAAAAAATGTAAAAAACATAAACATCAAAAAAGAATATTTACATTTCTTGCGTTTTAGTTATCTTAGATTATATATTATTTTAATAATTAGTAATTAAATAAATGTTATAAAATAGATGAAGTAGAGACTTAGAATCTCGATAACATCCAAGAAGGATAAAGACAAAATAGCTAACCATATGGAAGAAATTCAAGGCAGGAGGTAACTTACAAAGCAAGGCATCTATGTACAAATAAAAAGATGATGTGATAAATGCAGGGATACATGGAAGCCACAATAAATTTTTGCCAGGATATGTGGAAGCTACAATAAACTAATCCTTATAAGAAATACTGTTCGGATTTGAAGAAAAAATCAAATAAAGTTTAAGAATTTTGCTATAAATAGCTATATATGAAACCTAAACAAGGCATCGAAAAATAGTTTAGTTTTCTTCCATTTACTTTGAGTATTCTCTCTTTGTAATAATCATCATTTGCTTTTAATAAAAATTATCTTCTGCATTCCTATTTTCCCTGTAATTGAGAAAGAGATATAAATTAATTCCATTTACTTTGATGTACGGATGCTAACATGAACGAAAGAGAAATGAACCAATAAAAGAATTAAGAGTTAGGAAAGTATGGCGCAGTCACTTGTGAAGAGCATTTTAAAACTCGATTTAATCAATTTCAATATTATTTTCAATTCTCCACGCCCAATCATATAATTAGATAACTTAAACGCCTATAAATAATATATTTTGGCTCAAACTTTCTATTTTTTGGCCATATTTTCATATTTTAATTATAAATATTCAACTGTGTTGAATGTTGAATTCAATTTTGATAACTTAAAATATTTGTCTATTAGTTAGAATTTAATTGTCTAATTTATTTTAATACGTGTGACGATTGATATTATTGGTTAATTAAACAATTAAATCCTAGGCATTTGTATGGCCAAGCCAAAAAAAAAAATTCTAAATATTCGTTATAAGGTTATTTATCTATAAGGGGAATAATTAATGGTATTTGTCTTGATTATCTAAAAGGTAAGAAAAGATTGGTCGCCTGGCGATTGTTGTTAACTATAACCAATTTATAACTGAATAAGGAAATTTATCTTTGCATCGATAATCATACCATAAATCAAAATTGAGATTTTATCTTTGACCAGACTCTTATCATATTGATTTTCTTATATTTTAATTGTGATCTATCTTTTAACAATTTTAATTTTAATTCTAATTTTAAAAGTTTTATTGAAAAGACAAACGTGGTAGCTAATGCCTTGAGTAGAAAACCATTTACAGCTTTGAAAGCAACGAAAGCTTGTATGAAATTTGAGTCAAATGGGATATTGATAGCTGAATTAAAAGTAAAACCAACTATGATACAAGTTGTGAATGATGAACAAGTGGATGATGGCAAGAAAAACGGATTTGAAGTTGACAATGAAGGGAGCATGTGATTTTAAGGTAGATTATGTGTAACTAGGGTGATGAACTGAAACAAATAATACTTTGAGAAGCTCGTTGTAGCATGTTTGCTATGCATTTTAGAAGTAATAAGATCTATCATTATCTGAAACCCTATTATTGGTGGAAAATAATGAAATAGAATATTATTGAATATGTTTCAAAGTGTTTAGTTTGTCAACAAGTAAAAGGATCACAATTCCTGAATGAAAGCCAGAAATAACCACAATGGATGTTTTGACCATATTTTTAATCCTATATTTGTGCTTATGTCAATGTATACTTTGAATATATGTTGGGTTATTGCTTGTATCGGGATGATGATGAGTAGTTGAATCTATGGTGATTAGTTGATGTAAATGTTGCATGGTCAGTTTTTGGTACAGGGACTAAATCGTAAAAAATGAACTAAATCAAATAATCCTCAAAACTTAGAATTGACGCCTTTAGGGGAAAACATAGATAGGTGAGACCAAGATGAGATCCTATTGAGCACCAAATTGGTTGTCCCAAGTTAGTTTGGTGAGATCGAGAGATAAATCGAACTAAATCGTCTAATTTGGTAAAATGGAGTTTGAGAGGTAAAATTGAGTCAATTAGAAGTTTAATCTTTTTAGACCCCTAATCCAATGACTAATCAGCAACATGAAAGTCAACCAACCAATGTTGTTTATTAAATTGCTAATGGTTTAGTTTTGTCTATTTTGCAATTTAGTCATTTTTAGTGTTAGGTAATTAATTAACGTAGTTAACCTCAATTATAAGTTGTCGTAATATAAGACTTAGCGAGTAGTTAGCTAGACTTTTTGGTTGCATGCTGGTTGCTTAGGAATCACTTAGTCCCCAAACTCTCTTAGGTTTGATCATTAGAATATTCGAACATTCCATTGTAACACTACAAATATTACAACTCGACCTGTCACACTTATAGTACACCACCATATTATAATTATTTTTGTGTGGATTCATAGTTTCAATGCACGCACGGCGAGACAGAATCAAAAGGCAGTGATTGTTCATCCTATTAGCGATGATCTTTCAAATACATTTACTTATAGTAGTGCAACAAAAGATAGGCCTAAAGTCCACAACCTTACTAGGATTAAGGGACTTAGGCATAAAAGTTAGGAAAATTCGTTTAAGTTACAACTATATCAATAATTTCAATCAAAATCAATTATTACAAGCGCTAAATTAATAACTAATTCAACAACTAACTAACCTCAAATTAACTTATTATAATCAAAATAAACTTAAAGAAAAGCATGCACATTTACGTAAGATATAATTCAAACTTAAGATCTTAAAATTCCGAGAATCTCAATCTTATTATCCAGCTAACACCATAAAATTTATTTCTAAAATAGAAAAATGTTAGTTGAAGTTACCAAACAAATTAAATCTACAGCTAAGATATATCCAGCTCATTTCCTACATATTTAATGTACAATTAATTACATACCATGTATATATTTAATTTGGATCCTTTTATATGAATGTTGTATCTTATAAAAGGAATGAATATCAGATATTAGACTTTGTATTAAATATTTACCATATTTATGTCAATTGTATGAAATTATTTATTCAGCTTTTTTATTTATTTAAATCATTTCACTAATTTTTATAAAAATGTCTATTTGATGTAAACATTGTAATGGTAACTTTCATGAGAATTTTTATAATAAAAATTATGAAAATTAAAATATTTTAACTAATGAATTTCTTAAGATATAAAATTATAGATATCATTAAAATATTTACATTAGGGAAGTGTAAAAAAAATATTGCAATTTATTTTATCAAATTAAAAATAATAAAGTATTTATAGATTTTGAATTTAACAAAATAAAATAAACCAATGGTTTTAAAAATCACAATTATTCAGTAGAATAAATAATATATTTTTTGAATTAGTGAAAACAATGTAAATATATTAATGGAAAAGTAAATTTAAAAAAAAGCATTTGTTATTTCTAACATTATGTGATAATTAGAAAGGCGTATTATGAAGTGATCTCAAAATTCGAATTTAAATCCAAACGTCGACTCAATCGATGTGATCATATAATGTTAACAATTAAACTTCAAAGAGACTTGAATAAGTAATTTGAAATTAAGTTTATTTATGGTAGCAATTATAATGGAAATTTTTAAAATGAAAATTGCGAGAATTAAAATGATTTTAACCATTGTATTAAAATAATTTGATGAAAATAAAACAAGCAAGACTCAGGCTTAATTTAGATGGACGGTGTGTTTACCTCCGGTGAGGTCAAAAACAGCGGTGGCGGTGAGATTAGTTACTGTAGCGGTGAGATTAGAAACAATTGTAGAGTGTGTGTTTGGATTCAAACGCAGTTGTAGCGGTGAGGTGAGAATAAAAAATGACTATTAAGGACATCATATTAGAATTGATATATAATAGAAGTTTTTTTAAATTATTTTACTTTTTTAAAATTATTAAAATATGTTAATTTATAAATTCGTTTAATAAAATATTAAAATGTATTTTCCAATATTTTATTATAAATATTTTAATTAATTATATAATCAATTTAAATTATTTTTTAGATAAAATGATAATTATTTTTAATTTTTTATAGTTAAATATTCTTTTATAACAATGATAAATATTATTTTCACAAATAGTAACATTATTTTTCATGTGTTATTAAAATGCATACTTCATCCGGGTAAAGTATGCATTATTTTTGTAATGCGATACAAATAAGGTTGGGAAAGAAATTAGTTTAACTTTCAAGGATAAAATGGTAAAATAATAAATAAAAATAAGGGTGTTTTTGTCTGTTAAAAATACCTACTATCCCACTGCCTTCAATTGCTGCTGAAACCTCCAGCTCCTTTTCATCATAGCAGTGTGGTTGAAATCAACTTTCACTGTACTGTGTTGCTGAACCAAACAACATATCAGTGAGGTTGCTACCCCAACTGCACCTCACTGATGTTAAAAGCCAAACCAAAGGAGCCCTTAATCTCTTTCCCTTGTTTTCTTTTTCCTTTTCATTGGGTAATTGAAGTTTTAGTGTGATTTTTTTTTTAATATTTACTTTAATTTTTTTTCCAAGAAAAAAATTAGAATGGAAAGCAAGAGATTAAAGCTCTGTTTGTTTCACTAAAAATGACTTTTAGAAAATTATTTACTTTTTTTTAAAAGCTAATATTTTCTGGTGTTTGGATGAACCTATGTAAAATATTTTCTATTGTTTGGTAGATTTCTTAAAAATATTTTATAAAAGCTGTTTTCAATTAAACAAACATACATTTGAGATTTTCTTATTTTTTCATTGTTTAATTGAATTTATTTTTATCTATAATTTTATATTTTACATTGTTTTTGCATATATTAAAAGTATTATGTTAAATTTAAATTCATTGCAACGTCAATTTTTAATTACATGACTACTAAGTGAGTGTTTTTTATTTAAAAATGTGACATCAACAAAATTGACAAAAAAAAATTAACGATGTCAACAATTGAACTTGATTTACAAATTTGAAAAGTAAATGGACTAAATTCTTAAAAATAAAAGTAAAAAGACTAAATTACAAGTCTGTGAAGTGTACATAGACTTATGACATATTTTAACATTTATACTACAAAATATTTATTATTAATATATTTATAATTGTAATAAATATTTATTATTAAAATATTAATATTGAATATTTTCAACAATATGTGAATAATATTATTTAAAATTATTATTTTCAAATTTTATTATTAAAAAAATTGAAATATTAAATATAAAGTAATAGCCTAATTTTCAGTGGTGTCGGAACAGTGATTCGAGATCACTAAATCTGACAAATGAGTAGAAAATATTATTAATTTAGTGAATATAAGTTAAATGTGAAGTTAGGAAAAATGTTGAAATAGTGAATAGTGTACTAAAAAATATATATATTAAAATAATTAGAATCGAAAACGAGGTATCGAGATCTTGAGAATTTTAAATTGAGCCATAAATATTTTTATAAATATTTATGGAGTGTTAATAAGTTAGTATTAAAGTTTCGTCAAGAAATTTTAAAGTACTGATAGCTAATTGAACAAAAAGGACTAAATTGTATCAAATGCAAAATTGTGAGAAATGATTAAATAGCTTAAATGATAAAAGAAAGAGGATTTAAAAAGCAAATAGACCCAAGGACTATTTGGGCTGGACGACAAGAGCATGAAATCAGCAAGAAAATAAGGAGAATTAAGGGCAAAATTAGAAAATTACAAAATTTACTTAATAAAGCTAGGACTAAAGTGGAATTATCTAGATTTTTCTTTATTTTTCTGCATTCTCATCAGCAAAAACACCATGGAAGAGTTCCCTTAAGCTGGTTTTTTCATATTTTGACTGCAAGTAAGTTCAATTCTTGATTATTTCTTAAAATTTTTGTGTTTTTGTGACTTTTACAACTACGTCCACTTGTTGAATTCATTAGTTTTTGATTCTATGAAAGAAATTGAAAGTTGATATGAATATGTGCTGAAAGTATATGATGATTTGGCATGGAATTAGAGCTTTAAATTGTTTATATGCTGATTTTATTGAAAGAATTGAATAGAAAGTGAATGTTTGGGACCTAAATTGTAAAAGAGTTTGAAGTTAAAGATTTATGTGGAAATTCTGAATTTCATAACTATAATGTCTAGGAAAAGTATTAATTGAGAAAATTAGCTTAATTGAGGGGTTAATTGAGCAAGGACTGAATTGTATGAACTGTGAAATTTGGGGCAAAATGAAAATCAACATTTTGCACTAAAACAGTTTTAGACAGCAGCAATAGTCTAACTTTGAAAAATCACCAAAAATTGTAGAAATTGAATTAGAGGATGAATAAAATATAAAATTAAAACTTATTGAGTCTAGTTTCTTATAGAAGAAACGGTGTAAGCAATGGAATTGTAAATCATGAGAATAATAAGTTTTGTGAGACAATGTCAGAGTGATTTCAGGTTCCCTTGTTCTGACTTTAGAAAATCATAAAAAAATTGGAGAAAAATAATTATAGGCTTAAATTTATATGTTTAGAATCCTGAATGAGTCTATTTTCAAGAGAAATAAACGAGAATATCATTCGAATCCTGTACGAGGAGATAATTAATTTTTAGTGAAGAAGGGTTGGAACTGTCAGACAGCAGAACATGAGTGACTTTAAAGAATAAACTGTACTTATTGATTAAACCAAAAATTCTGGAAATTTTATTGTAAAAAGATATGTGAGTCTAGTTTCAGGAAAAATTAGCATATCTTAATTTGGATTTCTGTAGCTCAAGATAAAAATAATTTAGTGACTATGACACAGATGGATATCTTGAATATTCACATAAGTAGATAGTGAAAATTATGGATAATGTTACCTACAAGTGTGTTATTTAAACTAATGATGTGGATGGAGAGGAGGAGGAGAAAAATATACATATATGTATGAATGGCTTGTGTATAAATTGATCACGTGCCCTATTATAATCGATAAATGTTGAATTAGAAATTAGATAATATTTTTATTTGGAATATTTATTATGAAATTATGATTATCACTATAGTAAAAAAATCGAACTTGTGAGTTTGTATAACTAAATTTTAATGACCATTTGTTAATATTATTAAATTTCAATATTATTTTATGAATGGTGATTAATATTTATGTATATTAATTTTTGAAAATAAGTAAATTATGTACAAAAGTTATGAAATTGAACTGAGTATTTCGGAGGAATGGAACGCAGGAAATGAGTACGATATTTCAGTGAAAAAGATGAATTGACAGTAAATTACCCAAGTAAACCGAGATTCAGCATTTGTTGCGAATTCTAGTGTTTACTTTCCGTTTGGCTCTTACGAGCTTTCATTAACTCATATGAGTTTCAGATAACCTTTTGGGGTTTCAGTTCAAATCACTGATGAGCTTGATTAGCCTTCAAGGCTTCCGCTAGCACTTGTGTGTTTCATTAGCCTTCTAAGCTTCCGTTTAGCACTCTGTGCTTCGCTTAGCCTTCAAAGCCTCCGCTTAGCACTTGTGTACTTCCAAATTAGCCTTCTGCTTCCATTTAGCACTTATGTGCTTCAAATAGACTGGGCTTGAGATCACGATGTACTTAAATCCGTAAGCCGTTTCTTGAATGGACAAGTTGGTAAGTCATAAATGTAACGTGCGGAAAAAGAAATGTAAGTAATGTTATCATTATTATTATTGAGCTCAATTATGTGATTTCGTCACTCAGAGATTATGTTTGACAGGATATGTTAGTAAATTATGAGTATGTAAATTAAAGTGACAGAATTTAAACACCTAATGAGGTTGAGCTCAATCACATGAATTTGTCATTTGAAATTGTGATTGACAGGAATAAACAGTGATTGCATGCTTATGAATTATTACACATAATTGTCTAAAAAACAAGAAAAACGACGGTTATTAACATGTGGAGACATGAGACATTGATATATGAATGTGGAATATGTTTGATAAATGTGTTCATTCATAATTATGGAATTATGTACCTCATGTGTGCTATTTGCATAAAGATGATATTTCAAATACTTTGGTGAATAAAGCTTAAATATGAAATAGTATGAAATCGAGACAAGTTGTTATGAAAATATATTTAAATTATCTGTAAGTTTTTCGTACTCCTCGATAATGCCTCGTACTCTATTTCGGCGACGGATACGGGTAGGGGGTGTTACAATTTATTAAAATAATAAATTATATTTATTATATTAATAATTTATTATATGACTAAATATAAATAATTAAATATGTATGTTTAATAATATTGAAAAATATAATATTTTAAATATTTTTAAAAATAAAAGTAAAATTTATTATCAATATAATAATATTAAGCTTGATTTAAGTTAATTTTTATATATAAAAATAAAATTATCTATAAATGAGCTTTTTTCTATAAAATGACTTACGTTTTTCAAAATGGTAAGTCATTTTACAGGAAAAATGGCTTATTTTACCTTAACCTGTAAGTCATTTTCTGTTTACCAAATTATTTTCTGTGAAATAAACACAGGAAAATGCAAAAAACATTTTCTGTAAAACCTTTTACATGTAAATAAACAAACCCTAAGGTTATTAAGATTAATCAATTTGGGTATTAGATATTTATTTTTCTTGATTGAAAATTTGACCATTTCATTATAAAAAAAATGAGATTCTCGATTGAAATCAACTAAGAAAAAAAAAGCCCATTTTTTAGAATGAAATGGTTGACCAATTTTTTCAATTAAGAAAAACAAATACGTAATACTCAAACTAATTAATCTTAATAACCTTGGTATCTTGCTTACTATTCTAATTTTTTTTCAAAAAAAAAAGTAAATATTATCCAATTTTTTGTGTTGTTGGTTTTATTTTAACAATGTAAGATAAATATAAAACCTAAGGCTTAGAACCATTTATATTGATTCAATGGCTAAGATAATTTTGGTTATCACATGATTCTTATTTTAAAAGTTCTCACTATACTTGCCACCCTACTTTATAGGTTTAATGACAAATTTGGCCACTAATATTTGTATGTTTTTGTCAAAATGGCCCTAATTGTATTTTTGAGCCTTTTTTTGCCATCGACTTTTTTTTTTCAATTTTTTTTTCTAACAGATTTAATAAAGCACAATTAAAAAAGTTAACATGGATAATGTGGAATTTTATATATAGAATATTTTTAATGAGATGTAATTTATTACTTTTGATAACCCAATAAGCTAATTACATGTGAAAAAAATAAAATAAATAATACATTAAATTAAAAAAATAAATCTTAATTTAAAGAAAATAAACGTAATTATCTAAAAAAATTAACTCAATAGAAAAACTTCTCCATAAACAAACGTATGAAAGATTGAAATTTTTTGAAATAAAAGAAAGATTGAAACCTTGAATTTATTTATTAAATTTCTTAGAAAAAACAGATTGAAAAAAACAACAAATGTTGATGGCCAAAAAAGACTAAAAAATACAATTAGGACCATTTTAACAAAACATGCAAACATTAGTGGTCAAATTTATCATCAAGCCTAGTTTATATAAGGAAAGAACTACCTACTATCATAATTTTGTACACAATAAATATTTTAACAATTTAATTATTATAGTTATCTATATAAAATATAAGGGTAAACTATACCAAATGTCAATAAACTATTACTAAGTTTATATTTTAGTTATTTAACAATTGTTGAGTTTTTTTTTTTTTTAAGGTTAGCTAGCGAATTCTAAACAACGATTTGATGATCGATATAATAGATCAATATCCATCGACAAGTGGAAGAACATACCTTAAATCCAAATCAAATTGGGGGTTAGTGTCAGAGATTAGAAAAGTAAGTTATTTAGGTATTGGTTTGTAGATTTGTGATATTCAAAACTGTTTTATGGGAAAAAAACTGAATTGTAGAAGAGAAGATGAATGAGAGTTTTTGATTAATGCATGCAGTGCAAACAAAGAAAGCCAAACAACAATGTTTTTAACAGCATAATGACTTAAAATGAAAACTTTTAAATAATTCAGTGACTATTTTATAATTTTTTGAAGTTAAGTGACCAAAACGTAAAGTTACTAGTAATTTAGTGACATTGAGTGCAATTTACCCTAAATACATTTATGCATGTATTTTTAGTTGATTTATATTAGATTTGCTCATGGGTTAGACCATCCGCCAAGGGTCGCTTGAGAAATTGGAGAGTTTGAACAAAATATAGGGCACAAAAAAATGGATTTTGGGTAAAATTTAAGGCCCACTTTCTACATGGGCCAAGTTTTGGGCAATATTTTTTGCCCGAGCCCTACCCGACTTAACCCAAATATATTATATTATAAAAATTATATTAATTATATATGTTAAATAATTATTATATATATTTATATTAATATTAAATCACTACTCAATAACAATTAAATTGATTGCCAAAAATCTAAAAAAAATTTACCCAAATAAATAACTCAACCTAAAAAATAAAATTTATTTATGTTTTTTAATATAATAAAATATTTATTATATTTATGGTAGTTTTTTAATAGAAATATTTTTTAGTGTGTTGAAAAACTTTTATTTTCTCGTTTTTTAGTGCAATTGATGTACTATATTTTAAAAAAATATTTTTAAATAAAAATAATATAAAAAAATCAAATATGAGTGAATTGAGTCAAGTTTAGATTTATCTTTCTTAAATTAGACTAGATTTAAGAAAAAAAAAAACCTATTTTTCAGATAAGTCCAGCCTGAATTTAAAAAATTAGCCAAAATACCGTACTAGCACCTCTAGTTCAAGTTAATGAAATCCAAATTAAGGAATTAATGCAGACTAAAAACAAATTCAGGACCAAATGGACTGCCCACCTAAATAGGACCGTCTCCTACGAAGGTCTCTGTCTGGTCTTTTAAAGTTTGGACTGTCATGTCATCAGAATTTTTTAATACCCTGTGGTCGATTTCATCTTAGAAAGGGCATTTTGGTTATTTGATAGAATCAATTATAACAGGACACGTCATCTATTTGTGGGCTAAAGCCTATAGGGTCTAGCATCGTAGGGCAGGTAGGCAGATATTAAAGGCAGATTTATTTATTATATTAATTTTCTTTTCTTTTTTTCCATTTCAATGTAAACACATGTTTGTTTGGAGTTTCGAAATTACCAAAAGTATTTGATTGGACAATATTTTTAATTACTATTTCTTTCTCCTTGTACTAATTCCAATTATGAGGTGTATATATTTTTAATAAATATTTGAAATTACAGGGTCACAATAATTAATTTAATTACCTTTAATGATTTTTTTTTTAATTTGGAAACTTATATTTAGGTTGAAAATAACTTTGATAAAATAAATTTTTTAAAATTATTATTTTTAAAAAAATTAATATTTTTTACTGTTTAGATGAATTTGTATAAAATATTTTATATTATTTGATAGATTCCTAAAAATATTTTATAAAAATTGTTTTCATTAAAATAAACATACATTTGAGATTCATAATAAGTAGTGAATTGATTACAAAGTGATGTTAAGGTAAAATTATATTAAATAATGAATCTTCATGATGTTAAGGATTAAATTGTAAACCTTGTAAAATTTATAAGTGAAACAAGAGAAGTGTGAAATAAGATATTATAATAAATTATTTGATTAAAGTGCTTACATGGTGAAAAATAAATTACATGACAATGGGGACTAAATTGAAAATTGTACAAAAGTTTAAGTGTGAAATAATTTAATATGTGAATAAGGAAATTATGATAACAGTTTAATGAATGTGTTATGAGATGATGAAATATGTATAAAGTATTGTCAAAGTGAATTTATGGAAAAATATGAAATTTTATGATGACAAGGATTGAATTGTTAACTTGAGAAAATATGTGGATGAAATCATAGAAGTGAAATATATAAAAATTTGATACGTGAAACAAGATATTGAGATAAATTATGTGATTAAAGTGTAACAATAAAGGAATTTGATTTAATATAATTCATCAGTGAATATTGAACTTTAATGATGAAAAGGGACTAAATTGAAAATTTATGAAAATATTTATAAGAAAATATTTGATAAGTGAATATCGGCGCTTTGACTTGATGTTCGGGTCGGGTATGTGGTGTTATAGTGAACAGAGCTTTACTGGTTTAGAAAATGTCTTATGAAAAAAATTTGGTAAGACATTTTATAGGAATAATGGGGTATTTTACATTGACCATCCTATTTTACATGAAACAAACATCGAAAAGAGCTGAAAATATTTTCCGTAAAAGCTTCATTGAATTCTAAAATTTTTAAAATGTGAAAATTGTAGATTTTATCATATATTAATTTGATTTCGTTATTTTTTATGGGATTGAATTGGATTTTTTATTTTTTAGTGTCAAAGTATAATTTTGTCTTATGTTAATTTATTGAAAATATATGTAAATTTCACACCGACACGATATTATTTTATTTTATACGTCACATCAACAAATTTTTTTAAGTAATATAAATATATGAAAAAATAACATGAAATATGTATGGATTGTCAAAATATAAAACATAAAAAAATCCGAAATTATTAAAAATGTAGAAAACTTTTAAAATTTTATTGAAAATATAAAAAAATATTAAAATCTAAAAAATAAAGAAAATTATTAAAAATTTATCAAATAGAAAAAAATCATACAAATATAAAAACATTTAAAAATTATAAAAATATATTTAAAATTATTATAAAATACAAATAAATACAGAAAATATTTAAAATTATTATAATAGAAAAAATTATAATTTATAAAAAAAAATATAGAAAAGTTTTAAAAAAAATCGTGGCAGATTTGTCTTCTGCTTCTCTAAGTGGCAGATTTGGAAGGTGAACAGCCATGAGACCTCCTCAAAGCCGGAACCCATTACTCCTTGGTCTGTTCAAGAACCCAAAAAGCTTTCAGGGGCCTGAAGCAACAAATTCTAGTTGTTGAGCTCCATTGCTGATGCCAATTCTTGGAAACATGGAGAAAAAGCTTTTGGGGAGAGTCGAAATGCCATGTATATAGTTTTTAATATCTTCTTTTTTTCTTTTCTTTTCTTTTTTATAAAATTTAAATAATTTCCTACTTTTTATATTTTTATAAAAAAATTATTAGTTATTATTTTATTGATTTTTCATTGATAATTTTTTTATCATTATTCCGGCATGTGTCACCACGTGGCGGAGTTAGCTCAAAAAAAGGGAAAGAAAACAAATACCGTTAGAAGTTAACGATTAAATGACTCTCTTTTTTTATGAATTTTGACAATTCAAGTAATATTAAGAATATAGCCAAATCTCATGTTCATCTATTATATGTAACATTTTAGGTGAGATCTTATTATAGTGGGATCCCATGAGATGCTTTTAAATCAACGATCGTGGTTAAAAAGACGGAAATGAGGAGATTGTAGTCATTTGATTAAACCACGTCAGAAACTAAGGAATTGTGCTAGTGGCCGAAATTTTGTTAAATCGGTTACCAAATGCATTGTTTTTCTTTGGAAATCAGTTTCTCTCATTTAGTGTTGAAACTTGTTGAATTGTTAAAAGGTAAATTCACATTTCTTAATGCAAATCTCACGTAGCATGCTTGACGGTGAATTGATGTTTCTTCTTCTCCTTTTTTATTTTAACCATTGAATTTAAAAGATATCACGAAATCTCGTTATAATGAAATATTTAAATAAATGCCACCTCTATTATAATAAATTTATAATATATTAAATAAGTATGCAACCAAGTCGGTTATGCTTAAGCTAAAAATTTTATTTTAAGGCTCAATTCAAATGAAGAATGAGATCAAAAATTTGTCCAAATCTATTTATTGAGTCTAATATTTTTATACAAGCAAATTTATATATCAGGTGACCTATCATATTTGGACAAATAACCTGGCAGTTGAATTTAGCATCGAGTATATAAATACCCATAATCTACCTGCTACAAGGGATTGAAGAGGAATCTAGGGGCCATTAGTCCTTTGTTTTGAATATTTAGAGTACTAACAAAAATAAAAAGTTTAACCATTACATATGTATTAAAATAAGTTGTTAATATCATTGCTTAGATTTAAAAAATGATTTAGCAAAACTCTAGGAAAAAGTACAATATATTTAAAAAAAAATAAAAAAGTAAAAAAATTTTATAAGGGAATATGTTTCTTACATCTCACATCTAGACACCTTATGCCACACATAGGGCATCACCATGACACTACAAAGGGCAACATAATGTCATTATCGAGGATAATAGTCATATCAGATTCAATTTTATTAATGCTCTCAACTTCTCAAGCTTACACCAATTCTAATCATAATCTACTAATAAGACAATCATCGTATAAGATATACAATCTAAACCCTTTCTTCCTATAAATACTTTTTTTCTAATATTAAAGGGGACATAATATACAACAAAATAGATCACCCAAGTATCACTTTGTTAAAACATCACCATAACCCTTTGTAGTAGCTCTCTACATCATACCCAACGTGAATCACCCTCATAGTTTATCCTAGTACCTTGCGCAAGTTAATTATCATAACAATAAGGATAAATATCAAAATTATACACGAATTTTAATACAATTTGTAATATTTTAATTAGCTTTAATTTAGTGCATTTGTATACATTGAGCTTTAATTTTTGTTCAATTCACATTTCACTAGCTCGTTATTTATGTGGCACAATTTTTCATTAAGCCATGCATAAATTATTGACATGATATTTTTAATAGGTTAAAAAACAATGAAATATATTTAAATTATTTTCACATAGATTAAAAAAAATAAACACACTTAGAATAATAGTTTCATATTTCCCCCTATTTTTTTTCTTTTATCTAGTTGGAAATAATTTAAATTTATTTGTTTCTTTTTTAACTTAATAAAATGTTATGTAAAGAATTTACACAACTTTATGGAAAATTTTGCCTCATAGATAATAGAGTTAATGAAATGTGAAATTTTAACCAAAACTAAAGTTTAAATGAAAATGTTGATTAAAACTTTAAATTTCAAACGATGTTGGCGTGACAATCCGTATGACAATCCACTGTATTTCATGCTAATATGTTATTAGTTTTCTCTATGTCACATCAATGAGTGATTTAAAAACATAATTACTAAAAAAGTAAAAAATAAAAAAATCATAAAAATTCCAAAAAATTAGCATGAAGTACATGTATATTGTCATGTAAGTTATCATATTCATAAATTTAACATTTTAGTTAGTATTTTCGTGTAAAAACAACAATTCTACTCATTTGAAATGTTGAGGGTCAAATTTGACTATTTTCAAAAGGTCGAGACCAATTTTAACTAAAAATAAGAATAAGGGCCAAATTGAAAAAAAAATCAAGAGCTAAATTTAATATTATACCTTAACTTTTTATTCATTGTTGATAATTTTTTATTTACCAACATTCGTTACATCGAATAATAAAAAATTTAACATCTCTTAAATAAAGTATAAGATTCGAGTACTAAAATTTAATAAAAGTATTTTTTGGGGGCATCCATCCCCATTATTTATTTTGTTACGAGGAAAAGGAAAGCTTTTGTACACTTGGTAAATAAAAGTTCATTGAATGTCTCAAAGTGGGAATATAAAACAAAACATAAATTCAGAATATAAGTTTAAATATATAGAAACCATAATTATTATTACTATTCTTGTATGAAAATTTTAAATGAATATATTTATATATATATATATATATATATATATATATATATATATATATATAAAAGAATGTGTATATTAATAGTAAATAATTAATGAGAATTTATAGTACTCAAAAATAAGAATTTTGGTTTAAATATTTGTTAAGTGGGTCCACTTTTTTTGATGATTTTTTAAAAGTCGTCCGTTTGAAAGTTAATTGGTCCTCTAATAATCGAATGTATCTTCTCATGGATTTTGTCTCTTTTATTTTACTGAAAGTCAACATATCACGATCAATTATTTTAAGAGTTTAGTTTAAAGAGACGGGGGTGCCTCGACTGTAGGTGGGTGGCCGTATACCTATATATATATTTGAAGAAGTTATAAATACAAATACAATCAAGATTGATAACTGTATCCCAAATTATAATAAATCTAAATAGAGCTCACTTACATGTAATTTACATATTTTGGGTTTGAATTTGAGATCATAGAGTTACCAAAGCCTCGATTTTACCATTAAAAGCAAGGCCTCATCCAATTATCTAAATTGTATATGATTGAGTTATCTCAGGAGTTAACCGAATACTAATTTAGTTAGGCAAGAACTATAATATTATTATTTTACGAAATAAATTATATTATTTTGAGGATATTATTATTAGTTTATATTTGAAAAAAAAAAAACAAAAAGCTATACATACAATAGAGTTTGAAACATAAAACATTATGGGTTTTAAAATTTTTATTTTACCATTTCAACTTATACCTTATTTATTTTTATATCTTTTATTATTATTATAAAATATCTAATACTAAAATTTAAACGTTTTAGCTGTTATCACCCTTAATCGGGTCACAAATTCAGTTATGAAATTATAAAAATACCTCTTCTTTTAAATTATAATTAACATTATAATAATTTTGTCTTTTTATACTTTTATATAACTTTTAAATAAAAAATTAAAAATACAAGTCCAATAATAGAACACGTGTTTAATAACATTAAAATATAAATTTATTACCATTTAACTTATATTTATTATTAAATAAAAATTGAAAGGAAACATTTTTCACATTGTGTCATAAAATCTAATATTTATTATTATTTTTCACTTGTATAGGTGCAATAATTTAAAATAATTTTTGTTCATGGACTAAGTACAGTGGAGTAGGTTTGAAAATAAAGTTGTCTATGGGTTGGGTTGGGTCAGGTCGGGTTCAATCTGGGCCTTAACAAAATTTTAGGTTCGAACTCAGCTCGACTAGTATTATTTTTATTTTATTTTATGTATATAAAATTTAAAAAATATAATACACCAAATACATTAAAAATATTAAAATAAACGTTTCCCGATAAATTGAAAGTAAATTAAAAAAGTCTTTATACTTAAATAACACTAAGATAAATACAACTTAACAAGCAAATGTTATACAATAAAACAAAATTAACAAAAAAAAGTGTTATACAACATCCAAACATAAAAAAAAAAGTAACAATATAATAGTGAAATGGTAATAAAATAGTGGTAGAAAGTGGGAAAACAATAGCAAAAACAACAAAATTTTTTTATTATTGAAAATTTAGGTCAGGATGGGCCTAGACAAAAACCTTACTTGAGGCTCGGCCTATTTTCTAGACGGATATTTTTTTATCCAAATTTATTTTTCGAGTTTTTATTTTCATCCAGACCCTCTTATTTTCGGACGCGCAGCCTTAAACAACTCTACTCGATAGCTTATTTTCTATTCAAATAACAACATGTTTTAAAGATATATTATAATTAAACTAAAATAAAAGACATTATAAATTATAAAATATAAATTTCAACCAAAGTAGACTAATAAAAAAAGTCATAAAATCTTAATTTAGAATTTATTATTGTGGATGGATCATACTATTATTTTATTCAAAAGTGTTGGACACTTGAACTTCATTTTCTTTAAAATTAAAGGTTGAAAACATAGGGAGTGAAAGAGACAATTATTGTGACACTTTAATAAAGGGACAGCTACACCACACCCCACTAGATCTGTTTTATTTGTATATTGTTCGTTGTTATATTTATTTTATTTTATATTTAATAATTTTTATAAATTAATAATTCATATTAAATCATTCCATAAAAACATATAAAAATTTATACAAAAACTAAATAAATTTTTTTAATTAAAATAATAAATTCGAAGCACTAAAATTTATAGTGTTCTATGTTTAAATTTCATATCTATATTACATATAAATTAATTATTGATGTCATGAGTTAATACGAATAAATTTAGCCATGAAATTATTAAAATATTATTATTTTAAAGGGTAATTAATATTATTATAATATTATTATATTTTTATATAAATTTTAAATAAAAAATTAAAAAATATTATTTGAAAATCGAATATAAGATCAATAAATTTATATTAAAATTACGTATTTTAAATAAAATCTAGTATTTTAAATATTAATAATTTTTATAATTAATAATTCACATTAAATCTTTCCATAAAAAATATATAAAAATTTATATAAAAACTAAATAAAAATTTTAATTAAAATAATAAAGTCAAGCACTAAAATTTATAGTGTTTGGAGTTTAAATTTCATACCTATATTATATATAAAGTAATTGTTGATGTCATGAGTTAATTCAATAAATTCAAATATGAAATTATTAAAATATTATTATTTTAAAAGATAATTAATATTACTATAATGATATTTTCACATTTTTATATAAATTTTAAATAAAGAATTAAAAAGTATTATTTGAAAATAAAATATAAAATCAATAAATTCATATTAAAAATCTCCCACTTCACTAGTAATCATTTATTAAAATTATGTATTTTAAATAAAATCTAGTATTTATTTATGTATTTTTATAATATTATATATAATATATAATTATTTCTATGTATAGCAGCCTACACCAACACCAACACCATTTCTTTTTATTTTTTTTCACAAATTTAACACTTTTTTTCACCATTGGAACTCTATAGATTCTAGCATTGCTATTATTTGAAAGAGCATCCAACTGTCATACCACTTAATCGGACAATTTTGTATTTGTATGAGAGACATAAAAAGAAAAAAAGAAAGAAAAAAAAAAGTCCAACAGAGCTTTGTCCTAATCTCACAAACAAAAAGATACAGACAGAGAAAGAGAATCAAAGTTTGAGTTTTCCCCTTTTTTTTAAATTTTTTTTTTCAGACAAAAGTTAAGGTTGTTGTAGAAAAAAAACAAGGAAAAAAGAACCCTAACGCTGTTTTTAGGTTTTTTTTTTACTCTGCTTGCTCTTTCATGGTGCTACAGCAAAGGCCAAAACTTTACTCTTTTTTATTTTTTTTTCTCTAGTAAAGCTCAGAAGTTTCAGACTTTTGGTGTTGTTGTGAGTGAAGTTCAAGCTTTAGTTAACTCTCTCATACTTTGTTGGATCTTTTATTTAAGGTGAAATGAAATTAGGGTTTATGTGAAAGGTTGAAAAAAAGGGGTTTTTTTAAAGGGTTCTTTTGCTTATTTATTGTTTTTAATAATTTGGGTTTTTGTTGTTTTGGCCAGAAAGGGTTTGGTATTTTGATTTGCAGCTTGTTAGTTGGGAAAAGTGAAATTGGAGTGTTTAATGAGTGATTTTGAAGGCAGTTAAAGGAATGCCATTTTCTGGGTATTTTCTTAGGGTCTTTATGAATTGTTAGGGTTTTTATTTTTTTTGGTTTGGTGTGGTGGTTTTTTGGGTTAGTTTTAAAAAATTAATTTCTTGGTTCACCGTTAATATTTGAACTGGAGCGATTAGGAGTACCCGGGACAATGTCTTCCTTAAGTAGGGAGCTGGTCTTTTTGATATTACAGTTCCTTGATGAGGAAAAATTCAAGGAAACTGTTCATAAGTAAGTTGATTATTTCATTTTGCTATATTGATTCATGTTAATTTTTTTTTTTTTTGGCTTTTGAGATGGGTTAGAAGATTATGCCATAAGAGTGTTATTTTTAGATCATGTTATGTAATTTGTTAAAAACCTTGTAGTTAATGCCTTTTTTTATTTTGTGTTGCAAATGGTGAGAAATCATGGATATTTTGATTAGCAATATAGAAATGTGCTTTGTTAGTAGCTGAAACAGCATTGGTACCCTTTTGTGGTAGGCTTTTTAGTTCATTGACTTTGACTAGATTTCGAGTCCTTGGTTAATGTCTTGTTTTGCATGGTGTGCTTGAATTATAGGTTAGAACAAGAGTCTGGTTTTTTCTTCAATATGAAACATTTTGAAGATCAAGTCCAGGCTGGTGAATGGGATGAAGTCGAGCGTTATCTATGTGGGTTCACTAAGGTTGAAGATAACCGTTACTCGATGAAGATTTTCTTTGAAATTAGAAAGCAGAAGTATTTGGAAGCTCTCGACAGGTGAGCACTTATTGTATTGCTGTTAATCTCTTGTTTGTTGATGTTTAGGATTCACGAACTATGTGTTTCTTGCACTTATAACTTTCTGAAGTGAATGGTGTCAACGATAATGCAAAGGGTCATATTTCTTTTGTATGGTTGGATTAATCTATGCATTATCTTCTACCAGGCAGGATCGAGCAAAGGCTGTTGAAATTCTTGTAAAGGATCTGAAGGTTTTTGCATCCTTTAACGAGGAACTTTTTAAAGAGATTACGCAGTTGCTTACTCTTGATAACTTTAGGTGTGTACTCTTGCATTCCTTTGTTCTTCATTGCTACTCGATTGAATTATGCTAAATTTTCTGTTTGTATTCTGTTATCAGACAAAATGAGCAGCTTTCAAAATATGGTGACACAAAATCTGCTCGTAATATCATGCTTGTAGAGCTTAAGAAGCTGATTGAAGCAAATCCCTTATTTCGCGATAAGCTTGCATTCCCAGCTTTTAAAAGTTCACGACTAAGGACCTTAATAAACCAGAGGTGACTTTTACTTATTCTATGGTCGTTTTGAGTGTTTCCGTGTTAATACCTTGATACTTGTAGAAATGGTACATAGAACAATTGATACAATTGACTCTAGATTGATACGGTCTCCCTGAGCTCATTTTTCTCTGTTGAATTTTTCAGTCTGAATTGGCAGCATCAGCTTTGCAAGAATCCTCGTCCAAACCCTGACATTAAAACTCTTTTTATGGATCATTCTTGTTCTCCCTCTACTAATGGTGCTCGTCCTCCTCCACCAACTAGCAGTCCTCTTGTCGGACCAATTCCCAAGGCTGGGGCATTCCCTCCCATCGGTGCTCATGTTGTAAGTATTTTGCATTATTTTTTCTCATACAAAATATATACATCATTCTTAAAAAAAATTCTTGGATGACTCCGATGTGCAGCCATTTCAGCCTGTAGTTTCCCCATCTTCTGGTGCTATTGCGGGGTGGATCTCAAGTGGTAATCCTTCTTTACCTCATGCAGCTGCTGTGGCGGCAGGTCCTCCTGGTCTTGTCCAGCCTTCTAATGCAGGTAGGAACAATGCAATTGGTTTTTGGTGTCTTTGTATAATAATGTTTCGGCAAACTTGCATTATTTGACTATTTTTTGCCTCGATGCTTCAGCTGCATTCCTTAAGCATCCGAGGACACCATCTGGTATGCCAGGAATGGATTATCAGTCAGCCGATTCAGATCATTTGATGAAGCGCATTCGTACTGGCCAACCTGACGAGGTACGGATATATTGTGCAATTTCCCGGGTTTCCTCAGTTTCTTTTACTCATTTAAATACAATGGCTTCTGCAGGTATCCTTTTCTGGTATCGCACATACTCCCAATGTGTATTCACAAGATGACATTCCAAAAACCGTTGTGCGTGCTCTTAATCAAGGCTCTAATGTCATGAGCATGGACTTTCATCCTCATCAACAAACTATTCTCCTAGGTAAATATATATTTTTTCTTCTTCATGTCACTTTGCTAAGAACTTCTAAAAATTTTAGCACGTGTTGATGGATTTACTTTTTATTTTAGTTGGCACGAATGTTGGTGACATCAGCCTTTGGGAAGTAGGATCCCGGGAAAGATTGGCCCATAAACTGTTCAAAGTTTGGGATATCTCAGCTGCTTCCATGCCTTTGCAGGTACTCTACAATTTCCTCTGGTTTTACCAATTCATCATTCTTTGTCAATTCTTACCATTTATACCTTCCTACCATATAAAACACAGACAAAGATACGCTTGGTACTTGAATGATGATCTGATATCAGTAACCTTTGACCTAACATTGATCTTTCTGTCTTTATTCTACACCAGACTGCTCTATTGAACGATGCTGTGATATCAGTCAACCGATGTGTTTGGGCACCTGATGGACTTATGCTTGGTAAGCTTCGCCTGAAACTTGAATACTGTTTGGTCTCCCTGTCTTCCCTTCCTCGAAGTTGCTTTTATATGTTCTCGAATCAAATATTGCTTTTTCTATAGGTGTTGCATTTTCAAAACATATAGTCCAGATATATCAGTATAATTCAACTGGAGAATTAAGATCGCATTTGGAGGTAAGCCTATCACATGTAACAATATATATTGGAATTCACAAAGAAGAAGGTCATGAACAGTTTATTATATCTTTTAGATTGATGCTCATGTTGGAGGTGTTAACGACATAGCATTTGCTTATCCCAACAAGCAATTTTGTATCATTACTTGTGGTGACGATAAGACGATCAAGGTATTAACTTTTGACCCTATTTAATATTTGTAGGTTGAATAAAATGTGTTTATTGATATTGAAATATTTTCTGTTTGGCAGGTATGGGATACTGTAGGTGGACGTAGACTTCATATTTTTGAAGGCCATGAAGCTCCTGTATATTCTGTTTGCCCTCATTATAAGGAAAATATTCAGGTAAATCTCAATTAGAAATTACTATTACCATTCTACTCTTTGTTTCTGCTTCTTGGTATTCGTTCATGGTTGTTCGGCAGAATTTTGGCCTGAAAATTTCATTTCCATCCTCATAGTTTACAAACTGTTTCTCTATGAGCAGTTTATTTTCTCCACTGCCATTGATGGGAAGATTAAAGCTTGGTTATATGATTGCTTGGGGTCTAGAGTAGACTATGATGCTCCCGGACTTTGGTGTACGACAATGGCTTATAGCGCTGATGGAACTAGGTAAAAATGTTAATTTGTTGGAGAGATGGCACTTACATATATAAATATTCACATATTTATTTGGAAGTCTTATACATGTACATAATTAACCTTGCATTATTCGTATTTTAGATGCATCGGAACTATTTCAAATTAAGAAGATTGTAGTTTATTTTCCCTTGTTTCATCTGACCCTGAAAAATAGTTCATTTTAGATGGTGTGTGATCTTGTTTTAAGGCTTATTTCGATGTTATTTATGTTCAAGCTTGATATACATATGAGCAAAAACTCGGATTTATTCCCGTAGGCTTTTCTCTTGTGGAACAAGTAAAGACGGTGAATCCCATTTAGTCGAGTGGAATGAGAGTGAAGGAGCAATCAAAAGAACATATTCTGGTTTTAGGAAGCGTTCATTAGGTGTTGTCCAGTTCGACACAACAAGGAACAGGTTCTTAGCAGCTGGCGATGAATTCCAAATTAAGTTTTGGGACATGGATAATACTGCCATGTTGACAGCTGTTGATGCAGACGGCGGGTTGCCTGTTAGTATTGTTACAGTTTTTTTCCCCTCAAGTAGGTTTAAGTTGCTTGTTGTAATAATCCATTTTAATCCTTTTACAGGCCAGTCCAAGACTAAGGTTCAACAAGGAAGGGTCGTTGTTGGCTGTTACAACTAGTGATAATGGTATCAAAATCTTGGCTAACAGTGATGGTTCACGCTTGATACGAATGTTGGAGAGTAGGGGTGTTGATAAAAGTCGAGGCCCTTCTGAACCTGTCAATTCTAAGGTAGTTTTCTGCTTCGGTTTTAATTATTCCTCAGGTTTCGCAATGCTATGTAAATTCATACACTTGTTTTGCGCAGCCATTGATCATTAACGCACTTGGTCCTGTGGGAAATGCTGCCATTCCACCATCCCTTGAACGCCCTGATAGAGTCCCAACTGCTGTATCCATTAGCAGTCTTGTAAGTTCAACCTGCTGTTTCAGTTGCGTTTTATCTTCAGTCTTACCAGGGTTCGTAGTTTCATTTGGGTGTCATTCGCAGGGTACAATGGAGAACAGCCGGCTTGTTGATGTTAAGCCACGAATTTCCGATGACACAGACAAGATAAAGGGCTGGCGAATTCCTGACATTATTGATCCCTCTCACCTGAAAGTCCTGCGATTATCTGATGCCATACAGGCAGGAAAGGTAGGTACTTAGAAGAATGTGATTAGTTCTCGGATTTTAGTACATTAGGCATAAGTTTTACATGTGTATATCTTCGTGTATTCACAAACATAATTGTTCTATATTTTTTATCCAACTTCTAGGTTTCTATATTCCCATAATCGAGGGTTACCAATCTTTGATTGCAGGTTGTGAGGCTGTTATATACCAACTCTGGTCTTGCTCTTTTGGCCCTTGCATCGAGTGCTGTTCACAAGCTTTGGAAATGGCAGCGTAGTGAAAGGAGTCCCTTAGGCAAGGTGTGTCTCGTGTCTTAAAATGAGAAAAGCCGTATTTCTTAGTTATTAACATATATTTTCTAATATTTCGTTCATCTCTAAACCTTGAAGGCTACTGCATATGTTGCACCGCAATTGTGGCAGCCACCTAGTGGCACTCCTATGACAAATGATATAAACGAGACTAAACCTGCTGAAGAATCTGCTGCGTGCATTGCATTATCTAAAAATGATTCTTATGTTATGTCCGCCTCGGGAGGGAAGGTTTCTTTGTTCAACATGATGACATTCAAGGTCTGCGAATGCAGTTTTCACTTGTTTCCTTTTATATGTTGATTGAAGTTTTTGACATTGCTTACACAACGGGTTAATTCTTTACAGGTGATGACCACCTTTATGTCCCCTCCTCCGGAAGCCACATTCTTGGCATTTCATCCACAAGACAATAATATTATCGCGATTGGCATGGAAGACTCCACAATTCAAATATACAATGTCCGAGTCGATGAGGTGAAACATAATTTTTTAGCTTCTATTTATATAGAAACTTCTCGATTTATATGTGGTTAGGACAACTTTGTTGGAGTAGGAAAATGCTAATTTGTTGCATTGGTCAAATCCTTTTTAGCATTTTTTATACAAGTCCTACTATTCATAACCCCCAAACCCTTAAATCGGAGAATAATACGTGGTTAAGTGTGCTTGAACCATGTCCTCATGGTTGTTGCAACAACGGTGCTGAAGCTAAAATATTTCACAGGAAGCCAAAAGCTTATTGTATCATTTCCCTAATAATATTCAGCTTCTGGCCTGACGTTCTGATGTTGTTTTTTGCAGGTCAAAACCAAACTCAAGGGCCACCAAAATCGGATAACCGGACTTGCCTTTTCACAAACTTTGAATTCTCTGGTGTCTTCAGGGGCTGATGCACAGGTTAGTTATTGATTGAATGAATATTGTATAATGCCGTGTCTGAAAGCCATGTTCAACGTATTGGGTAACATGGGACATACCCATATCCAAGATTCACCCCAAGTTCGAGTAACATGGGACAGCCGTCAATTTTACAGTTTTCTTATACATAATTTAACTGTTTAATATGACTTCATTTCACTTGCAGTTATGTGTTTGGAGCATAGATGGATGGGAGAAAAAAAAATCGAGGTTCATCCAAGCTCCGGCTGGTCGTCAATCTCCGCTAGCAGGAGAAACCAAAGTCCAGTTTCACAATGACCAAACTCATCTATTGGTTGTCCATGAGAGCCAAATAGCCATTTATGACAGCAAGCTTGAATGTTTACGCTCGGTAAGTTGTTTACCTCGCATTATTTTCCTTGTATTGTAGTTTATCATATTTCTTTGGTGAACTCTTTTACAAGAACATGACTAATGTGGGAATAAGGTAACAAAAACATCAGTTATTACTATTATCGGGATCTATCTGGTCTGAAGGTCCAAACTGAGTTTTGGTCTTTGGGTAAAATTACCATAGAGGCCTCTATATTAAGAGTCGGGTTGCATTTTGCCCCCTCTAAAATGGGTAAATTAATCTCTGTTAGATCAAAGAGCAAACTGATCTTTCTGTCAAAAATCTCATTTAAAACTACTATTAAAAATTGGTCCTTGTATGTTAGCATGAGGTACGCGTGGCACGCCACATGTTATTGTCCAGTTATTTCATCAACCATATCAGTTTTCAACAGTACAAATAGATGAAATTTTTAATAGAAAGGTTGCTTTTTGATTTAGCGTACATGTACTAATTTGTCTATTTTCTGAGTAGAGGGGGCAAAATGTAATCTTGACTTGGGCTTTCATGGTTCTTTTACCGTGATCTTTGCTCTTCGGAAAAACAGTAGCAGATTTTTCCAGCAAGTTTTTATTTGCTCGTTGAATGTTTCCAGTTATTATTTGGACAAGTTTTTAGCATTGTCTATGCATGAAATTCATATATGTTGTTTTTATTCATTTTCGATATATTGTTTTTATTCATTTTCAATACCCGTTTTGATCGTATGATTTTATAAACAGCTGATCTTCATTTTTGCAGTGGTCTCCAAAAGAGTCATTAAATGCTCCCATTTCGAGTGCAATATATTCTTGCGATGGCTCACTGGTTTATGCCGGTTTTTGTGACGGCGCCATTGGAGTTTTTGATTCCGATAACTTGAGACTCAGATGTCGAATAGCACCTTCGGCTTACATACCTTCGTTATCCGTCAGGTAGCATGTATAGTAGTTGTTCGTATGGTAGTTTTACGTACAACTGTTTTAACAGCAAACATTGACAAAAAAATGAACTTTCTGCAGTGGCAGCAACGGTGCAGCCTATGCCGTGGTCATAGCAGCTCATCCATCGGAACCAAACCAGATTGCTCTCGGGATGAGTGATGGAGCGGTTCACGTAATCGAACCCTCTCAAGATAATGGATCCCATAATCCATCAAATTCATCTAATCCTTCATTAAATGTTAAACAACCAACAGAGTTACCTTCTAGGTGAATATTATTAATGTAGATACAAAAAAAAAATAGAAAAGAAACTCTTTTTACTTTTGTAATCAATTTGCCTTAAAAACCACTCCCCAATGTTATGTAATATTCATTGTAATTTTCTTTTAATACTTTGCTTGTTTTTTCTTTTTTGGCCTTTTCTACCAAGCAAACCTTTAAGGCTTATGCATATGCAAAAATCAGACGGTTGGACCAAACCGGAGGTCGAACTTCTACAATGTGGCCTTCGGGATATTGGTTCATCTCTCATTACTTGCAAAAAAACCTTGGTTTTTAGGATGCCAAACTAGTTGGAACTGCTTTGATGGATCAATCCACAAATTTTAATGTTTGGTGAATGATTTTTTAGTAGTGAACTAAAAGGTGCATTATTAGCTTAATATTAAAAGTGTTTTCAATTTATTGGGATTTTTTTATACAATATTTAAATTTATTATAATGTTTTTCCATTCTTTAAATTAGGGATAAGAGTTTTTCTTTTTGGTGAAGAAATAAACACCACATTACATTGAGCTAATATAAAACAAAAGCATTCCTATCTGTATTAGAGAAAATTTAGAGAAAATTTGAACGTTACGATCTATTTCCTACGAAAATTTGAATGTTGCGATCCTTGACTGTTACGATCCTCATCAGTTGCCATTTTAGCTAGTGAATCTGCATTCCTATTTTTCATGTTTAATTTTTTAATATCCAACAGACTACCAATTGAAAGATCTTCTTAGGCAATGTTGAATTCGAATTTACTAACTGACTATGTTAAATGGTTTTGGCTACTTCCAAATTATTAGTTTGGATTCACACTCTATTCAAGCCTCGCTTTTGTAAGAGAGTCAAATCATTTAAAATTCCTTGGAGTTCAGCTTGAAACACTAAACAAATTTTCAAATAATGATTATATCCAAAAATCCACCTTCTAGTTGATTTTCGCAACGCGGAAAAAACGTACTTTTAAGCATATATGAACTTCACTTTCTTTTAGTTGCTAATGGTTCTAGTTATACTAAAATTTAATCTTTTTAGATATAATTACAAGTGTCCTCAGTTTGGGCATAATCTATTTTTATGGAATTGTACTTTGGAAATTGATGCTTGATAAAATCTCTTTCCACGTGATAGTTTATTGAATTTTCAAATTGGATTGATGATCAAACTGGTTAAACTAATTATTCACTATTTAAATGCTTAAATTTTAAAAAATATAAATTCAAAAAAAGAAAATCAGAAAAATATAGAAGAAATGAGCACAAATAAATAAGAAATTTAATGTTTCCCATTTAGCAAATCTATCACACGTTTCAAGTTAGCTTTTGACGGCTTAAGAGGAAACCAAATAAGATGATGATGATGCTAATCCACTATGTCTCACCCATATATGCTTCAACTACTTGAAACATGTGATAGATTTGTGAAATGGGTATGTCATCGTTATATTTTTAATATCATGTTTAATTGTTAGGTTGATGATGTGTCTGAATAATAATGACCAAACACCTTACATGATATATGCAACTTCATTGTAGGTAAAAAGATTTCTCTTAACCTTTTTCAATTTCAAATTTGAATAAATTAATATTTTTTAAAATTAAAGTAATTTAATATTTGTCAATTTTAAAAAGTTCATAAATAATTTTGATCGGTATTTTGGCCTTAATTTTAAAATATTAAGATTAAATTGGTAAAATATATAAATATAAAGACTAAATTTATTATTATACCAATTGATAAAAAACATTGATGCCCCACTTATTGTTGTCCTTTTCTTGAAATTAATAGGGATCAAATTGCCTTGATTTTTGTAGGATCAATTTACTTAGATTTTCGTAGAGTTCTTTTTACCCATGATTTTAACAGTTTGGAATAAAAGGTTGGAATGCAGTTAAAAATTAACCCAGATTTGCAAAGAAAGTGGAGGACTATATTATATAGAAGGCAAAACAATGAACTGTGTAATAGTGCCTTGTATTATATTGTAAACGCAAGTGTTGGAGAGAAAATCAAAGATGAAATTGTAAAACATCTTTATGAGAGAAAATCAAAGACGAAATTGTAAAACATCTTTTTGATGTTGATGAGCCAAATAAAATGGTCTCTCTTACATCTTAGTAGGACTCATTATTAGCAAAATAATGGACTGTAAAATGAAAAAAAAAACAAAACAAAACATCATTGTTTTTCCAGTTTTGCTAGAAAAAAAAAAGAAAACAAAAACCCAATGGAGACCAACAAACCAAGGTTTGAATCCCTTCATCATCATTATCACATGCTTGTTTCAGTTTTGCTTCTCTGCTTCTTCATTGTTCATACAATTCTGTGGCAATGATTGCAAGGCTGTTCTGCTCTTCCCAAATGGCTGCTGCACTCATAAAAAAAAAAAAAAAAACCAAATTACTATCACTGAACCATTTCAAAGCACTATTTCTATGTTACTTGGAGAGTGAAAATAACCTCACCTTATTGAGATTATCATCTTCTTTGTTCTTCATATTGTCATTGATCTCTAGTTTGTTAAACATCTTGGTTAGCTTCATTAGTTTCCTTAGGCTCAAATCTTCCAAATTCTGCATGGTACCCTCATCAATGACATTCTTGTTTTTCTTCACCTTCTTCACAACATCAATGTTCTCCTTGTTGATGTTCTCCTTTGGGATTGTTGTCTGTTTCTTGCTTGATGATTTCCTTGGTTGAGAAAGTTGAGGTTTCAGTGGTGATGGCAATGGTACTGAGGTGGTGGTTGTAATAATCTCAGTTGTCTCTCCAAATTCAACCTCTGGCTTTACACCAACATCGATCAATGCTTCTGGATCCTGCACTTGGATATCATCATCCACAACAGATTGGGAAGCATTGTGGAATGAATTCACAGGGATTGTTTCGGCTTCGGTTACATTTGCATCAACCAATGCTTCTTCATTCAACACATTAGTCATTGGATCCTCATCAGCTACAGATTCATCATCAGATTCTTCGTCCACCATATTAGTCATTGGATCATCACATTCCTCAACATCGATGTCTGAATCTCCAAGGAGCTCATGATCATCATTAGATGCTTCATTTCCCTTTTTCGCTGAGGAATCCATATGATCTTCAGGGAGAACTGAAGGAACATCTTGAGATACTTCGCCCTCGGCATACTCTTCAGCTTTCGGAAGTATGGTTAGCTCATGATGTACTGCCTCAATTTCCTGTGGAGCTTGATTAGCATGCTCTTCTACACTAACAGCCTCCACTGGTGAAGAATGATCCAAGACTTCCTCAGATATATCCTCAGCATTTGCAACCAGTACTTCAGGCTCATCAACTACCAATTCCTCATGGGAAACAACAACATCATCGGTGTCATCAGCTACCGATTTCTCAGGTAAGCTCCCGATTTCAGGTGCATCTTCGGAAACAGCAGCATCATTGGTTCCATCAGCTGCCAATTCTTGAGAAACAGCAGCATCATTGGTCTCATCAGCCACCAATTCTTCAGAAGCAACAACATCGTTGGTCTCATCAGCCACCAATTCTTCAGCTACAGCAGCATCATTGGTCTCATCAGCTACCAATTCCTCATTTGGTGTGCTCACAGTCTCATATGAGTCTTCAAAGACAGCAATATCATCACAACCTGAAGTGTGACAACCATTTTCAAAGAGAACAAAATAGATGGCTTGAGAAAACAAATTGCACAAATAGGTTGCCATAGTTCAATAAATGTTAAAAGAGTTAAAAACAGATAGCTTTCATACCCTTTGGACCTTCAGGCTCATCAATCTTCTCATTAAGGGAGATCAGTGTCCGATTACTTCCTCCATTTTCACACTTGCTATTTTCCTCAACATCATCTTTCAAATCCCTTTCATCTTCAAGAGATGCACTTAAATTTCGAACCAATGGTAACTCTTCTGTAAACATATTCAAATTCATGAGATGATCAAATAAAAAAACCTGAAAATCAAAATGCCAAATTCATTCAACACAAAGAAAAACATACCAGATTGGCCATTGTTGTTTTGAACTTCACCTTCCACCATTTCATTAACCTTCACGGGGTCCATTTTTTCACTCTCTTTTAAACTCAGCCCTTCCATACACTTCTCCAGTAACCTCACCGACCGCCTTGTTCCGTAGCCGGTCTGCAATGTATCCTCAACTTTCCTCCTTGTAGATCCCACTCCAGGCTTTCTCCTACCACTCTGCAAAGCTGGAGTCTCAACCAAATCACTCTTCCTTTGATCCTTAACTTCAGGTTCAGTTTTCTTAGCCCTCCTGCTGGTGTTAGTAGTCACAGCAGGAGTCTCAGTCACATTCAGGTTCTTGTTTTCTTCATCCAATTCAGCTGTTCTTCTTGTCGTTTTTCGGGTTCGGACAGTCGATTGTGCAGTTTGATGCTCTTCCTTGGTAGGTTTTCTCCGAGTTGATGTCCTGGAAATAGTAGAGGGGTTTTCTTGTGATGTTTTATTCATGGTCTTTTCTGGGGATTGAGATTGATTCTTCAACTCCTCAAGTCCTTCAACCTGTTACATCGATTTATACAGATCATTACAAAAAGGAAATTGGGAATTTTCAAGAAAATGAGCCTTCTAAAAAGAATCAATTAAAGGAAATGATGATTATTATTATTTAAATGAATTATTATTTTTCCATGGTAACCATTTCACTATCAAAGAAGACAACAATAGGCAAATGGATTCTAAAAAAAATTCTTTTCCTTACAAATCTACTGATTTTCCCTTTTCCCTTGTTTTCTTGGCAACCAAAAAGAAAAAAGAACCATTCAATCAAAGAATCCAAAATGTAAATTCATTGAAAAATAAACTCTTAAACGAATAGCAGAAACCTTAAATAATCGAAATCGTTTCACATGAGAGATATTTAAGATTTAAAATTTTCAATCGAATAGAAGATACCAGCTCCAGCTATGATCTTCAAACTCTATCAATTTTTTTCTTCGATCAATATATGTAAAGGTAAAGTTCAAAACAAAGAATAATGATAAATATAAAAAAAAAAGATGAAAAAAAAAAGGAGCTTACAATCTCAAGAGCTTTGAGGGCATCAGCCATGGCAACATTGGTAATATTAGCTGGGATTTTGTTTCTCTTGCAAAGAAACTGAAGCTCTTTCCTTGTAAGGCAATCAAAATCCATTTTTTTCAAAAGATCAAAGAAACAAACGGAGATAGTTTGTTTTTCTTTTTCTTATTTGGTTACTGAGAAAAAAGATCTCTTTTTTTAGATGAAAGGAGGGAAGAAATGCCGGCCTTTTAAAGGTGTAATTTGTAAAGGATGAAAGAGACGTTGGGAGAAAACCCTAGAGATTATTTGACCGTTGGAGCGGCTGCATTTGAAATTTGAATTTAGGGTTTTCGAAATTTTTTAAAAATTGCCGGTTATTAAAATTTTCTTAAAGGATAATAAAATCCCTTTTTTTCCTCCTAAATAATAATAAGCCCAATTTTTTTAAAAAAATAAAAATAAAAATAAAATTAAGGGCATGGTTTTCTTTTTCCTAATTTCACATAAAAGAAACATAAAAACGTATTTTTTGAAATAAAAAAGTATTTAGAATAGTGTTTTTAATAAATATTAAATTTATACATGAACTTTGGTCAAATATGTAATTTGATATATGAACTTAAGGAAAACATTGTCCCGAGTACTCCCTACTTAACAAAGTGTAAGAGAGTTAACTAAAGCTAGAACTTCACTCACAGCAACACCACATGTTGCTTTGAGTCAAAGATAAATAAATACAAGCCGAACCATTAAGCATATTCGGTTGTTTGAGTCAAATAATCTTTTTGAGATTTGTTGCTTTGAGTAAAAAAATCATTAAAGTCTATTAAATTAATTATTGTGTTAAAAATATGTACACCTCATCTAGACCCTGTAGGGTAGCTCACAAATGGGTGGCAAAATGTCCTGTCTAATATAAATTGACTATATGATAGGACTTTAAAAGACCAGAAATAGAACTTAAAATTTATGTATAGCTTTGATATGTATCCTATTTCTTTTGTGCTAGATATTAAATTCATTCATCTTTTAATAGATCTGGTCAATATTTTAAAAAGGTTAAAATGCGATATTAGTCCCTACGCTTAGAAAAAATTTAAAATTTAGTTTGTGTACTTAAAAAGTTAAAAATTAAGTTCACTTACTTTTGAGATTTAAAAATGTTAGCCCAATCATTAACATTATTAGTATTTCCTGTCAAAATTTACCAACTTAGCACGTTAATTAGACCATCCTCAATTCTCATATGTTATTGCATATGATTGACAAATAACATACATGTTAAGTCAACAAATTTTAACAAAAATTACAAACAATTATAATGATTAGACTAAAATTTTTAAAAAATTGGTCCAATTTCCAATGTTATTTGGGCTTTTAAGGCCCAAAATTTGTTAAGCACATTTTAATTATGCATTATTCTCCATTTGTCTTTTATTATTTATTATTGTAAATTTATTTATAATATGGAAAATAGGCCGAACACTGAAGATTTTCATGAAAAAAATAATTAAAAAAAATATATATATAAAGGAAAAAGAAAAGAAAAACCCGATAATAATCTTTCAGTAATAAAAATAATAATGAAAAGAAAATTAATTTTCATAATTTGACCCATACCAACGCAACCACCAAATTGATTTTAAGACTAATGCACACCGGAAAATCAACGAAAAAGATTTCCGATCAACTGAATTGTCGCTTGTTATAAGCATCTTCATTTACAAAACCAGAATTCTGGATCGGGAATTGAGGTTGTGCCATGACTATGCCACCTTGATTCGGAATCTCTACATTGCTCGTGCCTTTCTCTTTCGAGTTTAGGGTTTGATAATAAAAGACTCCGAAAATGGAACTTACAGCAGCCAAGACAGCTCCGGTGGCAAATTAACACTCCTGATTTGATAACATAACAGTAGTAGCCGCCGTTTTTCACAATTACTTCATCATGTCTATCATTCAGTGCTGCACCGGCTAGCAATAGACCCATACCAATAATAAATGTAATCCTGCATCAACATGTCCCTGGGTATCAACATTAAGGTTACAGAAAAAGAAATCCAGAAAATTGAAGATTAATAAAAAAGTGAAGTCTTTAAGTATTATTAGTAAAGATGTTCAAACTAGAACTGTCACTCATATTTAACCGGGCCTGACTCGATCCATGAACACTTCTACTTAAAGGTTCTAAAAAACTTTAAAAGCTTAAACCTATCTATCCAAAAAGCTCATTTCTTTGTTTAAAGAGTATTAAATATTAAAATTATTTTTATATTTTTTATTATTTATAAATAATAAAATAGTTCGGATCAAATTAATTCGGAGTTAGAAAATATAAATTCAAACTCGACTAAAAATAAACCAAGCTGAGGTGATTGGGTCAGGTGGTCGAGTCATGAACAACTCTAGGAATCCTAGACTTGATCTTCAAAATGTTTCATATTGAAGAAAAAATCACTCTTTTTCTAACCTATAATTCGAGCACACCATGCAAAACAAGACATTAAACAAGGACTCGAAATCTAGTCAAAGTCAATGAACTAAAAAGCCTACCACAGGAGGGTACCATTGCTTTTTTAGCTACTAACAAAGCACATTTAATTGCTAATCAAAATATCCATCATTTCTCACCATTTGCAACACACATACACACACACAAAAAAAAAAATTAACTACAAGGTTTTTAACAAATCACATAACATGATCTAAAAAAAACACCCTTAGGCATAATCTTCTAACCTATCTCAAAAGACCAAAAAAAGAAAAGAAAAGAAAATTAACATGAATCAATATAGCAAAATGAAATAATCAACTTACTTACGAACAGTTTCCTTGAATTTTTTCTCATCAAGAAACTATAATATCAAAAAGACTAGCTCCCTACTTAAGGAAGACATTATCCCGGGTACTCCCTACTTAACAAAGTGTGAGAGAGTTAAATAAAGTTTGAACTTCACTCACAACAACACCACATGTTACTTTGAATCGAAAATAAATAAATACAAGCCAAACAATTAAGCATATTGAGGTGTTTGAGTTAAATAATCCATCAAAGCGGTTCCAACTAGTTTGGCATCCCAAAAACCAAGGTTTTTTTTGCAAGTAACGAGGGATGAACCAATATCCCGAAGGCCACATTGTAAAAGTTGGACCTCCGGTTCGGTCCAACTGGCTAATTTTTGCATATGAATAAGCCTGCTAGGTAGAAGAGGCAAATAAAAAAACAAGCAAAGTAGTAAAAGAAAATTACAATGAATATTACATAACATTGGGGAGTGGTTTTTAAGGCAAATTGATTACAAAAGTAAAAAGAGTTCCTTTTTTTTTTATTATCTACATTAATAATATTCACCGAGAAGGTAACTCTGGTGGTTGTTTAACAATTAATGAAGGATTAGATGAATTTGATGGATTATGGGATCCATCATCTTGAGATGGTTCGATTACGTGAACCGCTCCATCACTCATCCCGAGAGCAACCTGGTTTGGTTCCGATGGGTGAGCTGCTATGACCACGGCGTAGGCTGCACCGTTGCTGCCACTGCAGAAAGTTCGTTTTTTTGTTAATGTATGCTGTTAAAACAGTTGTACGTAATACTACTGTATGTTACGAACAACTACTATATATGCTACCTGACGGATAACGAAGGCATGTAAGCCGAAGGTGCTATTCGACATCTGAGTCTCAAGTTGTCGGAACCAAAAACTCCAATGGCGCCGTCACAAAAACCGGCATAAACCAGTGAGCCATCGCAAGAATATATTGCACTCGAAATGGGAGCATTTAATGACTCTTTTGGAGACCACTGCAAAAATGAAGATCAGCTATTTATAAAATCATACGATCGAAACGGGTATTGAAAATGAATAAAAACAATATATCGAAAATGAATAAAAACAATATATATATGAATTTTCATGCATAGACAACGCTAAAAACTCGTCCAAATAAGAACCGGAAACATTCAACGAGCAAATAAAAACTTGCTGGAAAAATCTGCTACTGTTTTTCCAAAGAGCAAAGATCACGGTAAAAGTACCATTAAAGCCCGTGAGTCAATATTGCATTTTGCCCCCTCTATTCAGAAAATAAACAAATTAGTCTATGTACGCTAAATCAAATAACAACCTTTCTATTAAAAATTTTATTTATTTGTACTGTTGAAAACTGACAGGGACCAATTTTTAATAGTAGTTTTAAATTTGATTTTTAACAGAAAGATCAGTTTGCTCTTTGAGCTAATAGGGATTAATTTGCCCATTTTAGAGGGGGCAAAATGCAACCCGACTCTTAGTTTAGAGGCCTCTATGGTAATTTTACCCAAAGATCACAACTCTCAAGTTCGGAACTTCAGACCAGATAGATCCCGATAATAGTAATAACTGATGTTTTTCTTACCTTATTCCCACATTAGTCATGTTCTTGTAAAAGAGTTCCCCAAAGAAATATGATAAACTACAATACAAGGAAAATAATGCGAGGTGAACAACTGTTAAACATTGGCCTGCAATGCAACATTGGACTAGCAGCAGCTCTAGAAGGATGTCATAATTGAAGCAGAACTAGAAGCAGCTTTAACATTTTGTTTCTTTTTGTTTAAATGTAACTTGCTTTGGTTAGTTTATAACTTGTAATCAAAGTTAGTAAGATTTTTGATGTAATGGATGTAATGGCTGACCATAATTCATATAAGTTACCACTTCTCAATGAAATAGATGATTTTCAGCCATTCTTGTGCTCAAGTTCTCTTAGTATTTTATTTGCTTTTGTTTCTTTCAATCATATAGCAATTTCAAGCTTGTTTGAATGCTACATTGCTGCCTTTGCTCCAAAAAATGGTAATCAGAGCCTGTCATCTTTGAGGGCTTCCATTGTTGGTTGTATTTTTGAGAAACCAAGCTTGAGTAGAAAGAAATCAAAGCTGTTAAACTTGTTGCAACAGGATGAGCTTTACACCACCTCCACCACCTGTGTTCACTGGTGAAAATTACCACATTTGGGTGGTAAAGATGAAAACTTACCTCTAGGCACACGATTTGTGGAGTGTAATTGAGAGTGATGCTGAACCACCTCCATTAAGGGCCAATCCTACCATTGCTCAGTTAAGACAGCATAGTGAAGAGCGTGCCAAGAAGCATAAAGCCATGGCTTGTTTGCAGAATGGAGTGTCTGATATAATCTTCACTCGAATCATGGCTTGTGACTCACTGATGGTCGCTAAACTAACTAAAAATTTGGCTAAGGCAAGTGCACCTATCGAACAGTAATATAGTTCTAGTGAGACCGAAAATATCGTATCCACGAAGACTAAAAGTACTAGTAATTAGGGGTGAGCAAAACTCGATTCGACTCGAAAAAATCGAAAAAAAATTCGAATTTCGAGTTAAACGAATCGAGTTATTCGAGTTATTCGAGTCAACTCAAATTTTTTTTTTGAATTTCGAGTTCGAATCGAGTTGAGTTTTCAAATTCGAATAACTCGAATAATTCGAATAATTCGAATATCAAACTATAATATTTTACATTTTTACCCCAAACTCCCAAACTTTTTTACTTTTCCCTCAAAACTTTTACTCCTTCCCACTTCCCCCCAAAACTTTTACTCCCCTTCCATCCCAACCCCCCAATCTACCCAAAATCCATTTCCCACCAAAATTTTACTCTCCCATTTACTTTTTTTCAAAATTTTACTCCCAAAAACCCTCAAAACTTTTTATTTTCCCCTAAAATTTTTACTCCCTCCCACTTTCCCCCTAAAATTTTTACTTCCTTCCCATCCCACCTCCCATCTACCCAAAATCCAGCCCCCAATTTTTTTTTTAATATTTTCCCTCCAAAATTTTACTCCACCTATTTACTTCCCCTCAAACTTTTATTCCCCGAAACTTTTTATTTTCCTTTAAACTTTTACTTCTCACCTTTCACTCTCAAATAAAAAATCAAAATTATCCAAAAAAAATCACTAAACATAAATAGTAATAATTTTATTTATATCTATTATTTATATTATTAAATTAAATTTCACATTTTATATTATTTATATGATTGAATTGTTTAGTCGTATTGAATATTTATATTAAAATTGAATTATTAATTATGCCATTAAATATTCATGTTAAAATTTTATATTAGTATCAATTTCACATTTTATCTTTTGAAATAACTTTTATTAAAAAATCACATTTTTTACATTTAATATATTTTTTAATTCCAAAATTCATAGTGACAAGAATTTGAAGATAATTGAAACAACTAAGCAAACAAAGAAGCTAACCCGTATATAAAAGATTAATAAATAAATTATGAGGTGATGAAAGTTAATAAAAATTTTGATTAAGGTGGAAAATTTTTATTACGATGGGTGACAGTGGTTACAAGGACCCAAAATTATTTTATAAAATTTAACTCGAACAAATATATTCGATTCGATTCGATTCGAATTCCATCTCACTCGACTCGATTCGAGAAAATTTCAAATAAAGTTAGGATGATAAAATAAGATTCGAAAACTCGATTAACTCGAAAATTTTTGATTCGATTCGATTCGATTCGATCGAATGCTCACCCCTACTAGTAATTACTATCTTTTTATTATCTAGCCTAAGACTTAAATGGCGTTTTTAAACTAAAACTTATTATCTAATTAACTAAGATTACGACAGAGATGAAAGTTAGAAAATACTTTAGGAAAAGCGATGGAGAAGACAATACCCAAGGGAGAATCCACCTAGACTTCACTTATTACCTTTGAATCCGTAGAAATCCCTAATTTATGTTAATATCTCTCTCGAGACTAAAAACAATTAACTTTAGGTTGATTAATTGAAATCTCTTTCTAATTAAAACCCCTATTGTCACATTAACTCGATCTATGGATTCCCTTATTAGATTTGACTCTAATCCGGCAGATTTATGTTGTCCTATCTCTAGGATTGCATGCAACTCCGCTTAATTATGAATGATCTACTCTTAAACAGGGAATTTTGCTTCACTGAATAAGCACACCAAAAACCTGAATTAATATCCTGGAATATTAAAGCAAGGGTTAAATTCACAATTAAGAATAAGAATAAGTATTTATCATATAACTCAAATAATAATAAGATTCATCTTAGGTTTTATCTCCCTTAGGTATTTAGGGAGTTTAGTTCATGATAATAATGGAAAACCCCTGTAGGTTCGAATTGAAAATAAATTCTACACGGACTAGGGACACAGGCGTGTCCCGATAGACACTAGGCCATGTGGTGCACACGGGCAACCAACATGGCCATGTTAACTCGATCACACATGCGTGTCGCCCCTCCCACACGGGCGTGTGCCCTGTTTCAAGTGCAATTTTTCAAAATTCTTTAAAGGACTCGGGTCGGTTCCGAATGGATTTTTAAGTGAGTTTTGGACCTCGTAGGATAGAGACTTTTAAGCAAAGTTTGAAAAGTTTTAAATTTGATCGAGTTTGTATGATTCAGAAAGGTTTATTTGCATGTGTTTAAGTTTAGTAACGCTTCATATCCGGTCCCGGTGAGGATCCCGGGTAAGGGCTGTTACATATAATAGATCAGTATCCATCGACAAGTGGAAGAAAATACCTTAGATCCAAATCAATCCTGGGGTTAGTGTTAGAGATTAGAGAAGAAAATTTTTTAGGTTTTGGTTAGTAGATTTGTGACATTCAAAGTTGTTTTATGAAGAAAAAAAAATTGAATTGTAGAAGAGAAGACGAATGAGAGTTTTTTATGGCCAAACAACGATGGTTTTAACAGCATAATGACTTAAAATGAAAACTTTCAAATAATTCAGTGACCATTTTATAACTTTTTGAAGTTAAGTGACCAAAATGTAAACGTCATTATCGAGGATAATAGTCACTTCAGATTCAATTTTATTAATGCTCTCAACTTCTCAAGCTTACACCAATCCTACGCCGGGTTACATTCAAGCCATGCACTAGTTTGAGTCTAAATCATAATCTACAAATGAGACAATCATTGTATAAGATACATAGTCTAAACCCTTTCTTCCTATAAATACCTATTTTCTAATATCAAAGGGGACATAATGCACAACACAGAAGACCAACCATTAATTATCACTTTGTTAAAACATCACCATAACCCTTTGTAGTAGCTCTCTACATCATACACAGCGTGAATCACCATAATAGTTTACCCTAATACCTTTTGCAAGTTAATTATCATAACAATAGGGATAAATATCAAAATTATATACGAATTTTAATACAAATTGTAATATTATAATTAGCTTTAATTTGGTGTATTTGTATACATCGAGCTTTAATTTTCGTTAAATTTTCACATTTCACTAACCCGTTATTTATGTGGCACAATTTTTCATTAAGCCATGCATAAATTATTGACATGATATTTTAATAGGTTAAAAAACAATGAAATATATTTAAATTATTTTCACAAAGATTAAAAAAGGTAAACACACTTAGAAATTTTTTTCTTTTATCTAGGTGGAAATAATTTAAATTTATTTGTTTTTTTTAACTTAATAAAATGTTATGTAAAGAATTTACACATAACTTTATGAAAAATTTTGCCTCATAGATACTAGAGTTAACGAAATGTGAGATTTTAACCAAAACTAAACTTTAAATGAAAACGTTGATTAAAACTTTAAATTTCAAACGATGTTGGCATGGCAATTCATGTGACAGTCCACGCATATTTCATGTTAATATGTTATTATTTTTCTCTATGTCACATCAATGAGTGATTTAAAAATATAATATATTAAAAATAAAAAAAATAAAAAAATTCTAAAAAAATTAGCATGATGTACATGTATATTGTCATGCAGGCTATCATGTTTAAAAATTTACCATTTTAGTTAGTATTTTCGTATAAAAACAACAATTCTACTCTTTTGAAATGTTGAGGGTCAAATTTGACTATTTTCAAAAGGTGGAGACCAAGTTTAACTAAAAATAAAAATAAGGGCCAAACTGAAAAAAAAAATCAAGAGCTAAATTTGATATTATGCCCTGACTTTTTATTCATTGTTGATAATGTAACATTCTGATTTAGGGCATAGTCAGAATAGTGATTTTGAGACCACAAATTTGAGATAAAAATAATTATTTTATAATTATTTTGAGGTCTATGATGTGTTTGCATGATTGTGTGAAAATTTCGTGAAGAAATTTTATGCCTATAGTGTCCAATTTGAAATTAGGGACCAAATTGAATAAGTTGCAAAACTTGCATTCTAGAAGCTTTTAGCATGAAATTGCTTTGGATTAATAATTAGAGGTCCTTAAATAGCAATTTGACCAATTTCTATAATTTTGGACAAAAATGGGCATGCATGGATAAAAATTGAAAGTTTAGTAAAAAAGGGCATTTTGGTCATTTAGTAAATAAATGAATTAAAAGGGAAAATAAAGCCAAAATCTATTCATCTTCTCCATGCTTGTGCCGAATTTGAAGGGTCACCATAGCTAGGGTTTCTTCAACTTTTGAGCTTGAAAGTAAGTCAATCCTAGCCTCGTTTTTAATGTTCTTTGTATTTTTTAGATGATTGAAACATGTTCTATTCATTTCTACCCTTATTTTGAGCTAGGGTTCATGTCCAAAAATTGACCCATGCATGACATGCTTGTGTTTTGATGTTTAATGGAAGAATATGAAAGTTTAAGGTGTTATAAACATCTTTTACAAAGTGATTTTGCATGAAAATGGCTAAAAAGGACTTAGTTGTAAAAGATGAAAAATAAGTGATAAAATTCTGATTTTTTTGAGAAATTTGGGCTGCCATGAGTTCAATAATGGTTCGGCTAGGCTTGGGTAACAAAGGAAATGAACACATTTCATCATACGAGCCTAGGGACTAATATGTAAATATGTGAAAGTTTAGGAGCAAAACTATAATTTTGCCAAAGTATGATGTATGGGCTGTTTTGAACAATGTGATGATTAAATAAATGAAATTTGCTATTATAGATCAAGAAAAACGTGATTCGGGTCTTGATCAAGGAAAGAACAAGGTTTAAGACGATTCAACTCATTTTCATCATTTTGTATCGAGGTAAGTACATATGTAAATAATGTGATGTTATAACATATTTTTAATGTCTTGAAAATATGTGAAATTAAAATGTTTTATTGCAACCATGTAATGTGCTTTGATGTTTCATGCCTTAAATGTTATTTGTTGCCATGAAAGTATGAATGATTTTATGAATGTGGTATAACGACATTACGAGCAAGTACGACAAAGATGCAATGAATAAGTAAGAAAATCCCGTTTGAACCTTAGGAATAGATTAGGATACGAGTGACATGTCACTAGGATATATGTGATCAGAACTCATGAGTAGTCTGGGTTCACGATGTATGTGATACATGTAATGATGGGGTCCGGGTGCTGACTTTGTGTACAGACCCGTGAGTAACTCGCTGAGCGAGCATTTCATGTTAATGCTATGGGTCCAAGTGCTGACTTTGTTTACAGACCCGTGAGTAGCTCAATGAGCAAGCATTACATGATATTGCTTTGGGGTCCGAGTGCTGACTTTGTGTACAGACCCGTGAATAGCTCAAAATGCAGACATTACATGGTATGTGGTAGCCTTGGCTACGTATGTTACGCGCTATTGAGTTGGTCTAGCTACGTATATGGCACTTATGTGCAAGCTTTCCGTATATCCATTAGTATTCCAAGTGTTCAACGGGTAATTCGAGGAAGAATTTGATGATGGCCTCAATGAGGTAGGTCATTGGTGAGTATGCACTTGAGTTATGTTACAAGTTGTACAGGTATGTACACTAGACTTATGAACAATACCTTGGCATGTGATGATCTATGATAAGAATACATGGGTGAAGTAAAGAGTAGATAATGAAGTTGATGGATAAATGATATCATGTATAACATGTCATTTTATGATGAATGTAGTGTTATTGCATATTATTTGCATATGGACTTACTAAGCTTTATTACTTACCCCTTTTTCTTTCCATTTTCTTCTAGTGTCGCCAAGCTAGGTCGGGGATCGGAAGTCGTCGGAGCATTCGATCACACTATCAAAAGGATATTTGGGTATAGTGGAATTGGTACTTTTTGGATATGGCATGTATAGGGGACTTGGTTGTTTTGATATGTGTCATATTGGTTGGCCAAATGTGTTGGCTTAAAATGATTGATAATTCATTTTGTATGTGGCCATGAGATGTGGCTTATAATGGTTATTGGGTTGTAACCCTATTTGTTTATGTATGTATATGCTAATGATTCATGTGGCATGCCTATGTTGTGTGATGTGGTTGGATAATGATTAATTGCATGTGAATGATGATATGAGTCGTCATGTATGAGCCACAATCATGGGTATTTAAGTGCTCAATTATGCTGTGTTTTATGTCAATAAATATGTATGAGTGGTTGTGCTTTGTAGGGTGACAAATTGGCTTGGTAAATAGCCTTATTTTGTCCACACGGATAGGCACAAGGGCATGTGCCTAGGCCGTGTGCGATACACGGTCAGCTCCACGGGCGTGTATTGTGATCGTGTAACCCCTGCACCTATTTTACAAAAAATGTAAAAAATTAAATTTGCCACACGGCCTAAGGACATGAGCGTGTGTCTCTGTCGTGTGACTTCTTTAAAAGATGACATCATAAACAGAGAGTTACATAGGGTCCGGACACGGGCGTGTACAACACACAGCCTACTCTACACGGGCGTGTAACCCCTGTTACTTGAAAAATTTTGTAAGTTTTCTAAAAATTGTTAAAGTTTTCGGTTTAGTCCTGAACCATTCCTGATGTGGGTTTAGGGCCTCGTAGGCCCATAAAAGGGACGTTATGCATATGTTGAGTGTTTTTAATTAAACCAAAAATTTTATGACCCAATTTTGTATGAAAGTTGATGTTTGAGTCTGGTAATGCCTCGTACCCTGTCCCGACGTTGGACACGGGTAAGGGGTGTTACAGATAATTTTTTATTTACCAACATTCGTTACATCGAACGATAAAAAATTTAACCTCTCTTAAATAAAGTATCAGATTTGAGTACTAAAATTTAATATTTGGGGAAGGGGTAACATCATCCATCCCCATTATTTATTTTGTTACGAGGAAAAAGGAAAGTTTTTGTACACTTGGTAAATAAAAGTTCATTGAATGTCTCAAATTGGGAATATAAAACAAAACATAAATTCAGAATATAAGTTTAAACGAGTATATATATATATATCAAAAGAATGTGTATATTAATAGGAAATAATTAATGAGAATTTATAGTACTCAAAATTAAGAACTTTGGTTTAAATATTTGTTAAGTGGGTCTACTTTTTTTGATGATTTTTTTTTAAAATATCGTCTGTTTAAAAGTTAATTGGTCCTCTAATAATCGAAGGTATCCTCGTATGAATTTTATCTCCTTTGTTTTTCTGAAAGCCAACATATCACAATCAGTTATTTTAAGAGTTTGGTTTAAAGAGACGGAAGTGCCTCGACTGTAGGCAGGTTCCGTATACCTATATACATTTGAAGAAGTTATAAATATAAATACAATCATGATTGATAACTGTATCCTAAATTATAATAAATCTAAATAGAGCTCACTTACATGTAATTCAATTATGAAATTATAAAAAGACCTTTCCTTTTAAATTATAATTAATATTATAATAATTTTGTCTTTTTATACTTTTATATAATTTTTAAATAAAATAATTAAAAATACAAGTCCAATAATAGAACACGTGTTTAATAACATTAAAATATAAATTTATTACCACTTAACTTATATTTATTATTAAATAAAATTTGAAAGGAAACATTTTTCACATTGTGTGATAAAATCTATTATTTATTATTATTTTTCACTTGTATACGTGCAATAATTTAAAATAATTTTTGTTCATGGACTAAGTACGTTGGGGTAGGTTTGAAAATAGAGTTGTCCATGAGTTGGGTCAGGTCGGGTTCAATCTGGGCCTTAACAAAATTTTAGGCTTGGACCCAGTCCGACTAGTATTATTTTTCGGACCCAGTCTAAATTTATTTTTCGAGTTTATGTTTTCATCCAGACCCTCCCATTTTCGGACGCGCGGCCTTAAACAACTCTACTCGATAGCTTATTTTCTATTCAAATAACAACATGTTTTAAAGATATATTATAATTAAACTAAAATAAAAGACATTATAAATTATAAAATATAAATTTCAACCAAAGTAGACTAATAAAAAAAGTCATAAAATCTTAATTTAGAATTTATTATTGTGGATGGATCATACTATTATTTTATTCAAAAGTGTTGGACACTTGAACTTCATTTTCTTTAAAATTAAAGGTTGAAAACATAGGGAGTGAAAAAGACAATTATTGTGACACTTCAATAAAGGGACAGCTACACCACACCCCACTAGATCTGTTTTATTTGTATATTGTTCGTTGTTATATTTATTTTATTTTATATTTAATAATTTTTATAAATTAATAATTTATATTAAATCATTCCATAAAAACATATAAAAATTTATACAAAAACTAAATAAATTTTTTAATTAAAATAATAAATTCGAAGCACTAAAATTTATAGTGTTCTATGTTTAAATTTCATATCTATATTACATATAAATTAATTATTGATGTCATGAGTTAATACGAATAAATTTAGCCATGAAATTATTAAAATATTATTATTTTAAAGGGTAATTAATATTATTATAATATTATTATATTATTATATAAATTTTAAATAAAAAATTAAAAAATATTATTTGAAAATCGAATATAAGATCAATAAATTTATATTAAAATTACGTATTTTAAATAAAATCTAGTATTTTAAATATTAATAATTTTTATAATTAATAATTCACATTAAATCTTTCCATAAAAAACATATAAAAATTTATATAAAAACTAAATAAAAATTTTAATTAAAATAATAAAGTCGAAGCACTAAAATTTATAGTGTTTTGAGTTTAAATTTCATATCTATATTATATATAAAGTAATTGTTGATGTCATGAGTTAATTCGAATAAATTCAGCCATGAAATTATTAAAATATTATTATTTTAAAAGATAATTAATATTACTATAATGATATTTTCATATTTTTATATAAATTTTAAATAAAGAATTAAAAAGTATTATTTGAAAATAAAATATAAAATCAATAAATTCATATTAAAAATCTCCCACTTCACTAGTAATCATTTATTAAAATTACGTATTTTAAATAAAATCTAGTATTTATTTATGTATTTTTATAATATTATATATAATATATAATTATTTCTATGTATAGCAGCCTACACCAACACCAACACCATTTCTTTTTATTTTTTTTCACAAATTTAACACTTTTTTTCACCATTGGAACTCTATAGATTCTAGCATTGCTATTATTTGAAAGAGCATCCAACTGTCATACCACTTAATCGGACAATTTTGTATTTGTATGAGAGACATAAAAGGAAAAAAAGAAAGAAAAAAAAAAGTCCAACAGAGCTTTGTCCTAATCTCACAAACAAAAAGATACAGACAGAGAAAGAGAATCAAAGTTTGAGTTTTCCCCTTTTTTTTAAATTTTTTTTTTCAGACAAAAGTTAAGGTTGTTGTAGAAAAAAAACAAGGAAAAAAGAACCCTAACGCTGTTTTTAGGTTTTTTTTTTACTCTGCTTGCTCTTTCATGGTGCTACAGCAAAGGCCAAAACTTTACTCTTTTTTATTTTTTTTTCTCTAGTAAAGCTCAGAAGTTTCAGACTTTTGGTGTTGTTGTGAGTGAAGTTCAAGCTTTAGTTAACTCTCTCACACTTTGTTGGATCTTTTATTTAAGGTGAAATGAAATTAGGGTTTATGTGAAAGGTTGAAAAAAAGGGGTTTTTTTAAAGGGTTCTTTTGCTTATTTATTGTTTTTAATAATTTGGGTTTTTGTTGTTTTGGCCAGAAAGGGTTTGGTATTTTGATTTGCAGCTTGTTAGTTGGGAAAAGTGAAATTGGAGTGTTTAATGAGTGATTTTGAAGGCAGTTAAAGGAATGCCATTTTCTGGGTATTTTCTTAGGGTCTTTATGAATTGTTAGGGTTTTTATTTTTTTTGGTTTGGTGTGGTGGTTTTTTGGGTTAGTTTTAAAAAATTAATTTCTTGGTTCACCGTTAATATTTGAACTGGAGCGATTAGGAGTACCCGGGACAATGTCTTCTTTAAGTAGGGAGCTGGTCTTTTTGATATTACAGTTCCTTGATGAGGAAAAATTCAAGGAAACTGTTCATAAGTAAGTTGATTATTTCATTTTGCTATATTGATTCATGTTAATTTTTTTCTTTTGGCTTTTGAGATGGGTTAGAAGATTATGCCATAAGAGTGTTATTTTTAGATAATGTTATGTGATTTGTTAAAAACCTATTAATTTTTTTTGTGTTGCAAATGGTGAGAAATCATGGATATTTTAATTAGCAAATAGAAATGTGCTTTGTTAGTAGCTAAAAAAGCATTGGTACCTTTTTGTCGTAGGCTTTTTAGTTAATTGACTTTGACTAGATTTTGAGTCCTTGTTTAATGTCTTGTTTTGCATTGTCTGCTTGAATTATAGGTTAGAACAGGAGTCTGGTTTTTTCTTCAATATGAAACATTTTGAAGATCAAGTCCAGGCTGGTGAATGGGATGAAGTCGAGCGTTATCTATGTGGGTTCACTAAGGTTGAAGATAACCGTTACTCGATGAAGATTTTCTTTGAAATTAGAAAGCAGAAGTATTTGGAAGCTCTCGACAGGTGAGCATGTATTGTATTGCTGTTAATCTCTTGTTTGTTGATGTTTAGGATTCACGAACTGTGTGTTTCTTGCACTTATAACTTTCTGAAGTGAATGGTGTCAAAGATAATGCAAAGGGTCATATTTCTTTTGTATGGTTGGATTAATCTATGCATTATCTTCTACCAGGCAGGATCGAGCAAAGGCTAGCTGTTGAAATTCTTGTAAAGGATCTGAAGGTTTTTGCATCCCTTAACAAGTAACTTTTTAAAGAGATTACACAGTTGCTTACTCTTGATAACTTTAGGTGTGTACTCTTGCATTCCTTTTGTTCTTAATTGCTATTTGATTGAATTATGCTAAATTTTCTGTTTTTATTCTGTTATCAGACAAAATGAGCAAAATCTGCTCAGAATATCATGCTTGTAGAGCTTAAGAAGCTGATTGAAGAAAATCCCGTATTTCGCGATAAGCTTGCATTCCCAGCTTTTAAAAGTTCACGACTAAGGACCTTAATAAACCAGAGGTGACTTTTACTTATTCTATATTGTTTCATGTTAATTTTCTTTGTTTTTTTTTGGCTTTTGAGATAGGTTAGAAGATTATGCCATAAGGGTGTTTTTTTAGATCATGTTATGTGATTTGTTAAAAACCTTGTAGTTAATGCTTTTTCTTTTTTTTGTGTGTGTGTGTGTTGCAAATGGTGAGAAATCATGGATATTTTGATTAGAAATATAGAAATGTGCTTGCAAATGGTGAGAAATCATGGATATTTTGATTAGAAATATAGAAATGTGCTTTGTTAGTAGCTAAAAAAGCAATGGTACCCTTCTGTGGTAGGCTTTTTAGTTCATTGACTTTGACTAGATTTCGAGTCTTTGTTTAATGTCTTGTTTTGCATGGTGTGCTCGAATTATAGGTTAGAACAAGAGTCTGGTTTTTTCTTCAATATGAAACATTTTGAAGATCAAGTCTAGGATTCCTAGAGTTGTTCATGACTCGACCACCTGACCCAATCACCTCAGCTTGGTTTGTTTTTAGTCGAGTTTGAATTTATATTTTCTAACTCCGAATTAATTTGATCCAAACTATTTTATTATTTATAAATAATAAAAAATATGAAAATAATTTTAATATTTAATACTCTTTAAACAAAGAAATGAGCTTTTTGGATAGATAGGTTCAAGCTTTTAAAGTTTTTTAGAACCTTGAAGTAGAGGTGTTCATGGATCGAGTCAGGTCCCGGTTAGATATGGGTGACCGGTATAGTTTGAACACCTCTACTGATAATACTTAAAGACTTCACTTTTTTATTAATCTTCAATTTTCTGGATTTCATTTTCTGTAACCTTAATGTTGATACCCAGGGACATGTTGATGCAGGATTACATTTACTATTGGTATGGGTCTATTGCTAGCCGGTGCAGCACTGAATGATAGACATGATGAAGTAATTGTGAAAAACGACGGCTACTACTGCTATGTTATCAAACCAGGAGTGTTAATTTGCCACCGGAGCTGTCTTGGCTGCTGTAAGTTCCATTTTCGGAGTCTTTTATTATCAAACCCTAAACTCGAAAGAGAAGGGCACGAGCAATGTAGAGATTCCGAATCAAGGTGGCATAGTCATGGCACAACCTCAATTCCCGATCCAGAATTCTGGTTTTGTAAATGAAGATGCTTATAGCAAGCGACAATTCAGTTGATCGGAAATCTTTTTCGTTGATTTTCCGGCGTGCATTAGTCTTAAAATCAATTTGATGGTTGCGTTGGCATGGGTCAAATTGTGAAAATTAATTTTCTTTTCATTATTATTTTTATTACTGAAGAATTATTATTGGGTTTTTCTTTTTTTTTTTCCTTTTTATATATATTTTTAATGTTTTTTTATTGAAAATCTTCAGTGTTCGGCCTATTTTTCATATTATAAATAAATTTACAATAATAAATAACAAAAGGCATATGAAGAATAATGCATAACTAAAATGTGCTTAACAAATTTTGGGCCTTAAAAGCCCAAATAACATTGGAAATTGGACCAATTTTTTAAAAATTTTAGTCTAATCATTATAAATGTTTGTAATTTTTGTTAAAATTTGTCGACTTAATATGTATGTTATTTGTCAATCCTATGTAACAACATATGAGAATTGAGTATGCTCTAATTAACGTGCTAAGTTGGTAAATTTTGACAGGAAATACTAACAATGTTAATGATTGGGCTAACATTTTTAAATCTCAAAAGTAAGTGAACTTAATTTTTAACTTTTTAAGTACAGAGATTAAATTTTAAATTTTATCTAAGTGTAGGGACTAATATAACATTTTAACCTTTTTAAAATATTGATCAGATCTATTAAAGGATGAATGAGTTTAATATCTAGTGCAAAAGAAACACGATACATATCAAAGCCTTCCTACCCTGTGGTCAATTTATATTAGACAGGGCGTTTTGTCACCTATTTGTGGGCTACCCTACAGTGTCTAGATAAGGTGTACATATTTTTAACACAATAATTAATTTAATAGCCTTTAATGATTTTTGGACTCAAAGCAACAAATCTCACAAAAAGATTATTTGACTCAAACACCCCAATATACTTGATGGTTCGGCTTGTATTTATTTATCTTTGACTCAAAGCAACATGTGGTGTTGTTGTGAGTGAAGTTCAAGCTTTAGTTAACTCTCTCACACTTTGTTAAGTAGGGAGTACTCGGGACAATGTCTTCCTTAAGTAGGGAGTTGGTCTTTTTGATATTACAGTTTCTTGATGAGGAAAAATTCAAGGAAACTGTTTATAAGTAAGTTGCTTATTTCATTTTGTTATATTGATTCATGTTAATTTTCTTTGTTTTTTTTCGGCTTTTGAAATAGGTTAGACGATTATGCCATAAGAGTGTTTTTTTTAAGATCATGTTATGTGATTTGTTAAAACCCTTGTAGTTAATGCTTTTTCCTTTTTTGTGTGTGTGTGTGTGTGTGTTGCAAACGGTGAGAAATCATGGATATTTTGATTAGCAATATAGAAATTTGCTTTGTTAGTAGCTAAAAAAGCAATGGTACCCTTCTGTGGTAGGCTTTTTATTTCATTGACTTTGACTAGATTTTGAGTCCTTGTTTAGTGTTTGTTTTGCATGGTGTGCTCGAATTATAGGTTAGAACAAGAGTCTGATTTTTTCTTCAATATGAAACATTTTGAAGATCAAGTCCAGGCGGGTGAATGGGATGAAGTCGAGCGTTATCTACGTGGGTTCACTAAGGATGAAGATAACCCTTGCTCGACGAAGATTTTCTTTGAAATTAGAAAGCAGAAGTATTTGGAAGCTCTCGACAAGTGAGCACTTATTGTATTGCTGTCAATCTCTTGTTTGTCGTTGTTTAGGATTCACGAACTATGTGTTTCTTGCACTTGTAACTTTCTGAAGTGAATGGCGTCAAAGATAATGCAAAGGGTCATATTTCTTTTGGATGGTTGGATTAATCTATGCATTATCTTCTACCAGGCAGGATCGAGCAAAGGCTGTTGAAATTCTTGTAAAGGATCTGAAGGTTTTTGCATCCCTTAACAAGGAACTTTTTAAAGAGATTACACAGTTGCTTACTCTTGATAACTTTAGGTGTGTATTCTTGCATTCCTTTGTTCTTAATTGCTATGTTGGAACAATGGCAGCAACAACACTCTCAAACAAGCTTAAGGAAAATAAAATGATTGAAAACAAAACACAAAGAGAACTTTTGAGCTCAAGAATGACTGAAAAAATCCTAATTTCATTAAGAAAAAGATAGCTTAAATAGATTACAAAGTCAATGAACAATTACCTAATGACTTAACCACTCCCACTAATACTTAACAATTTCAAAATGTGAACCACATACACAAGTAAGCTTATATAATCAGCGATTACATCCATTACATCAAAAATCTTACTAACTTTGATTACAAGTTACAATTTGACTAAAGCAAGTTACATTCAAACAAAATAAACCAAAATGGACCAAGTTCTTTGCTTGCTTCTCGCTCTGCTACTTGCATGTCTGCTTGAAGGAGCTGCTGGTCACATGTTGCATTGCAGGCCAATGCTCAACACTCCTCCTTGGTCTGTATGCAACAAACACCAATCATCTCTTTTAAGGCTTCAAATCTGAATGTACCAAGTGGTTTTGTTAGAATGTCAGCCAATTGGTCTTGTGAGTTGCAATGAATAAGACTGACTTCTCCTGTCTGCTCAGCCTCTCTAACAAAATGGAATTTAATTTTAAAGTGTTTAGTCTTGCCATGGAAGACTGGATTTTTAGCTATAGCAACTGCTGATTGGTTGTCAACCATGATTGCTGTAGCTTCACTTTGTTCTTCATTCAAATCAGACAATAGTTTCCTGAGCCAAATGGCTTGATTCACAGCTGCTGCTGCTGCAATATACTCTGCTTCAGCTGTGGATTGAGCAACAGTTTGTTGCTTCTTAGAACTCCAACAAAATGCTCCTGAGCCAAGTGTGAAGAAGTAACCCGAAGTGCTTCTCATGTCATCTGCAGAGCTGCCCACTGTCAGAATATCCTACCAATTTGAGCTTATTTTCTTTCTTGAACATGACTCCAAGTTTCGAGGTTCCTTTAAGGTATCTAAGTACCCTTTTTGCTGCCTTAAAATGTGATGTGTCACAGCAATGCATGAACCTAGACAACAAGCTAACAGCATGCATAAGATCAGGTCTAGTTGCTGTCAAATAGAGTAAACAGCCAACTAAACTTCAGACTCTTCTCATCAACTCTTTCTTGGTTTCCAAAGCTGGTCAGCTTCTCACCTTGGGCCATTGGTGTGTTTACTGATTTACAATTGGACATGCAAAACTTATCTAGGATCTTCAGGGCAAATGCTTGCTGACTGATGAAGATTCCTTGATCTAACTGGTTCACTTCCATACCGAGGAAGTATGTCATGGCTCCTAAGTCAGTCATATCAAACATTTCCTTCATTTGAGTCTTGAAGTCATTGATCGCTTCGATTCTGCTTCCAGTCACACCATGATCATCCACATAAATTGAAATGATCAGTAAAGTCTCATCTTTAGCCTTCTTTACATAAAGAGTTGGTTCACTCAGACTTTTCTCGAACCCAAGTTTGCACAAGTAAGCATCAACTCGATCATACCAGGCCCTAGGTGCCTGTTTCAGACCATACAAGGCTTTCTTCAGCCTGTAGACTTTGTTCTCTGCTCCTGGAATTTTAAACCCTTCTGGTTGCTCTATGTAGATTTCTTCTTTCAGAAAGCCATTCAGAAAAGCTGACTTGACATCCAATTGGTGAATCTTCCACTGTTTTTGTGCAGCCAAGGCAAAAAGAAGCTTGATTGTGTCAAGCCTAGCCACTGGAGCAAATGTCTCCATGAAGTCAGTGCCATACTCTTGACTATAGCCCTTCACCACTAACCTTGCCTTATGTTTATTTAAAGAGCCATCAGAGTTGAATTTTGCTCTAAAGACCCACTTGACACCTATGACTTTCTTACGTCCGGCCTATCAACCAAGTCCCATGTTTCATTCTTCCCGATCATCTCAAGTTCACTTCCATTGCCTTTTTCGATTTACATTCCTTGCAGCTTCTTCATAGCTTGAAGGCTCAACTATGGCTACATTACACCTATGATAGATGTCAGCAATGGTTCTAGTTCCTCTCACAGGAGGATCATCAATGTCACCACTTTCTAGTTCATTTTCAGCTGGCTCTAGGCTGATATCGAGTTGATCTTCATCAAACTGGCTTGATTCTGACTCATCCCAACTCCAAAACTTTTCTTCATCAAATCTAATGTCCCTGCTCACCAAAATCTTCTTTGTTGAAGGGTCATACACCCTATAGCCTTTTTTGGTACTGCTGTAGCCAACAAATATCCCAGGGGCAGACCTTCTCTCCAGTTTTGTTCTTCTTTCTGCTGGAATGAGTGCATAACACATGCATCCAAACACCTTTAGGTGAGAAACGGATGGTTTGAGCCCATACCATGCCTCAAAGGGTGTTTTGTCTTTTGCTGCTCTTGTTGGAAGCTTATTCAACAGATAAACTGAGGTGTTGACTGCTTCTGCCCAAAATCTGCTTGGGAGTTTGCTTTGAAACAGCAGACATCTGGCCATATTCATCACTGTTCTATTTTTCCTTTCACAAACTCCATTTCTTTGTGGAGTATAAACGTGGTGGTGATGATGTATTCTGCAAGCTCACAAAGCTTCAAACCTCTCGAGACAAGTATTGACCCCATTGTCGATTCTCAAGGCCTTGATTTTGCAACTGTGTTTGGTTCTCAACTAGTGCCTTGAATTTGCTAAAGCCCTCAAGCACTTGATTTGTGTTTCATGAAGTAAACCCAGTGAGAATCTGGTCAAATCATCAATAAACAACACAAAATACTTGCTTTGTCATTCAAAGAAGGGGACTTCATTGGTCCACAAATATCGAAATGCACCAGTTCAAGCCTTTCTCGAGCTCTCCAAGCTTGGTTCACTTTGAAATGGCAATCGGCTTGTTTACCAAATCGACAAACATCACAAACACTTGTCACTTGCTTCTACTTTAGACATATCCTCTACCAAATTACTGTTTTTGTAACATATCAAGTGATCTAAAGTTAATATGGCCAAATCTTCTATGCCATAGACCAGCATTATCAGTCAAGCTTGCATAAGCTTTGTTTTCAAGCTGATTGACATCAAGCATGAAACATTTATCTACCATGCCTACTGTAATCATTTCTTGACCATGACAGTCCTTAATAACACATGAATCATTCTTGAAAACTAGGGAATATCCTTTTTCAACCAACTGACCAACACTCAACAGATTCTGATCAATATCAGGCACAAAGAGCACATCTGAAATAACTTTGTTACCTGAACAAGTGCTGATTGAAACACTGCCCCTGCCTTTGGCTTCAATCAGTTCACCATTGCCAATTCTGATTTTTGAGACATAGCTTCTGTCTAGATCTTTGAACAGACTCTCATCACTTGCCATATGGTGTGAGCAGCCACTATCCACCAACCAATTGCTTCTGACTTTGCTTGATGATGCAAAGCAGGAAGCTGTGAACACATGCTCCTCCTGAGCTTGAAGATCTTCAGTAGCTTGAGCTTGAATCTGCTGCTGTGCTGGTGCCTTTGGTTTGTTTTTACAGACTTTTTCAACATGGCCAAACTGCTTGCAGCTCCTGCATTGAATGTCTGGCCTAAACCAAAGAAAACTTTTCGAGAATGAGTGGTCTTCTTACAATGAACACATGGTGGAAACTTCCTTTTGCTGAATCTCTCCTTGGTTTATCCCTCTTGTCAAGCCAAGGCTTCTTGCCTTTCTGACTTGTGCTGGAACTTTCTTTGGCCTTTGCTTGAAAGGCTCCTTCTGGATGATCTTCCTGCCTGTTGGCCCTTCTCTGCTCCAAAGCATATAGGGAGTTCACCAGCTCAGACAAAGAAATGGTTGTCAAGTCCCTTGAGTCCTCAAGTGATGAGATTTTAGACTCGAATCTCTCAGGAAGTGTAGTGATAACCTTCTCAACCACTCTGCTGTCACTGAAATCCTCACCAAGCAGCCTTATGCTGTTGACAGTGGCCATGATTCTGTCTGAGGATTGCTTAATGCTCTCAGACTCTTTCATCTTCAAGTTTTCAAAGTCCCTCCTTAAGTTGATGACTTGTTGCTGCCTAGTTTTATCCGACCCCATGAACTCCTCCTTCAGCCTCTCCCAAGCTTCCTTAGGTGTACTGCAGGCCATAATCCGAGTGAAGATTACATCTGACACTCCATTCTGCAGAACAAGCTAAGGCTTTGTGCTTCTTGGTGCTCTCTCAAAGATGCTTTGCCTTATCTCGAGCAATTGTGGGATTAGCCCTCAATGGAGGTGGTTCGATGTCGTTTTCTACTACACTCCACAGTCTTGAGCACGGAGATAAGTCTTCATTTTAACTACCCAAATGTGGTAGTTTTCACCAACAAACACTTTGAGGTGGAGGTCTTTGTAAAGCTCATTTTGATGCAACAAGTTCAACGAGTTCAAGCTTCTACTTTTTCGTGCTTTGTTTTCTCAAATAACACAACCAACAATCGAGAGGCCCTCAAAGACTTAGGCTCAAATACCATTTGTTGGAACAATGGCGACAACAACACTCTCAAACAAGCTTAAGGAAAATAAAATGATTGAAAACAAAACACAAAGAGAACTTTTGAGCTCAAGAATGACTGAAAAAATCCTAATTTCATTAAGAAAAAGATAGCTTAAATAGATTACAAAGTCAATGAACAATTACCGAATGACTTAACCACTCCCACTAATACTTAACAATTTCAAAATGTGAACCACATACACAAGTAAGCTGATATAATCAGCCATTACATCCATTACATCAAAAATCTTACTAACTTTGAGTACAAGTTACAATTTGACTAAAGCAAGTTACATTCAAACAAAATAAACCAAAATGGACCAAGTTGCTGCTGCTCTCGGTTCTGCTACTTGCATGTCTACTTGAAGGAGCTGCTGGTCACATGTTGCATTGCAGGCCAATGCTCAACATGCTACTTGATTGAATTATGCTAAATTTTCTGTTTGTATTCTGTTATCAGACAAAATAAGCAGCTTTCAAAATACAGTGACACGAAATCTGCTCGGAATATCATGCTTGTAGAGCTTAAGATGCTGATTGGAGCAAATCCCTTATTTCGCGATAAGCTTGCATTCCCAGCTTTTAAAAGTTCACAACTAAGGACCTTAATAAACCAGAGGTGACTTTTACTTATTCTATGGTCGTTTTGAGTGTTTCCGTGTTAATACCTTGATACTTGTAAAAATGGTACATAGAACAATTGATACAATTGACTCTAGATTGGTACGGTCTCCGTGAGCTCATTTTTCTCTGTTGAATTTTTCTGTCTGAATTAGCAGCATCAGCTTTGCAAGAATCCTCATCCAAACCCTGGCATTAAAACTCTTTTTATGGATCTTTCTTGTTCTCCCTCTACTAATGGTGCTCGTCCTCCTCCACCAACTAGCAGTCCTCTTGTCGGACCAATTCCCATGGCTGGGGCATTCCCTCCCATCGGTGCTCATGTTGTAAGTATTTTGCATTATTTTTTCTCATACAAAATATATACATCATTCTTAAAAGAAATTCTTGGATGACTCCGATGTGCAGCCATTTCAGCCTGTCGTTTCCCCATCTTCTGGTGCTATTGCGGGGTGGATCTCAAGTGGTAATCCTTCTTTACCTCATGCAGCTGCTGTGGCGGCAGGTCCTCCTGGTCTTGTCCAGCCTTCTAATGCAGGTAGGAAGAGTGCAATTGGTTGTTGGTGTCTTTGTATAATAATGCTTCGGCAAACTTGCATTATTTGACTATTTTTTGCCTCGATGGTTCAGCTGCATTCCTTAAGCATCCGAGGACACCATCTGGTATGCCAGGAATGGATTATCAGTCAGCCGATTCAGATCATTTCATGAAGCGCATTCGTACTGGCCAACCTGACGAGGTACAGATATTGTGCAATTTCCCGGATTTCCTCAGTTTTTTTTACTCATTTAAATACAATGGCTTCTGCAGGTATCCTTTTCCGGTATCGCACATGCTCCCAATGTGCACTCACAATATGACATTCCAAAAACCGTTGTGCGTGCTCTTAATCAAGGGTCTAATGTCATGAGCATGGACTTTCATCCTCATCAACAAACTATTCTCCTAGGTAAATATATATTTTTTCTTCTTCATGTCACTTTGCTATGAACTTCTAAAAATTTTAGCACGTGTTGATGGATTTACTTTTTATTTTAGTTGGCACGAATGTTGGTGACATCAGCCTCTGGGAAGTAGGTTCTCGGGAAAGATTGGCCCATGAACTGTTCAAAGTTTGGGATATCTCAGCTGCTTCCATGCCTTTGCAGGTACTCTACAATTTCCTCCGGTTTTACCAATTCATCATTCTTTGTCAATTCTTACCAATTATACCTTCCTACCATATAAAACACAGACAAAGATACGCTTTGGAACTTGAATGATGATCTGATATCAGTAACCTTTGACCTAACATTGATCTTCTATTGAACGACGCTGTGATATCAGTCAACCGATGTGTTTGGGCACCTGATGGACTTATGCTTGGTAAGCTTCGCTTGAAACTTGAATACTGTTTGGTCTCCCTGTGTTCCCTTCCTCGAAGTTGCTTTTATATGTTCTCGAATCAAATATTGCTTTTTTTATAGGTGTTGCATTTTCAAAACATATAGTCCAGATATATCAGTATAATTCAACTGGTGATTTAAGATCGCATTTGGAGGTAAGCCTATCACAGGTAACAATATATATTGGAATTCACAAAGAAGAAGGTCATGAACAGCTTATTATATCTTTTAGATTGATGCTTATGTTGGAGGTGTTAACGACATAGCATTTGCTTATCCCAACAAGCAATTTTGTATCATTACCTGTGGTGACGATAAGACGATCAATTTAGATTGATGCTCATGTTGGAGGTGTTAACGACATAGCATTTGCTTATCCCAACAAGCAATTTTGTATCATTACTTGTGGTGACGATAAGACGATCAATTTAGATTGATGCTCATGTTGGAGGTGTTAACGACATAGCATTTGCTTATCCCAACAAGCAATTTTGTATCAGTACTTGTGGTGATGATAAGACGATCAAGGTATAATAAGCTGTTCATGACCTTCTTCTTTGTGAATTCCAATATATATTGTTACATGTGATAGGCTTACCTCCAAATGCGATCTTAATTCTCCAGTTGAATTATACTGATATATCTGGACTATATGTTTTGAAAATGCAACACCTATAGAAAAAGCAATATTTGATTCGAGAACATACAAAAGCAACTTCGAGGAAGGGAAGACAGGGAGACCAAACAGTATTCAAGTTTCAAGCGAAGCTTACCAAGCATAAGTCCATCAGGTGCCCAAACACATCGGTTGACTGATATCACAGCGTCGTTCAATATAAGATCAATGTTAGGTCAAAGGTTACTGATATCAGATCATCATTCAAGTTCCAAAGCGTATCTTTGTCTGTGTTTTATATGGTAGGAAGGTATAATTGGTAAGAATTGACAAAGAATGATGAATTGGTAAAACCGGAGGAAATTGTAGAGTACCTGCAAAGGCATGGAAGCAGCTGAGATATCTCAAACTTTGAACAGTTCATGGGCCAATCTTTCCCGAGAACCTACTTCCCAGAGGCTGATGTCACCAACATTCGTGCCAACTAAAATAAAAAGTAAATCCATCAACATGTGCTAAAATTTTTAGTTCATAGCAAAGTGACATGAAGAAGAAAAAATATATATTTACCTAGGAGAATAGTTTGTTGATGAGGATGAAAGTCCATGCTCATGACATTAGACCCTTGATTAAGAGCACGCACATAGTTCGTGAATCCTGAACAACGACAAACAAGAGTTTAACAGCAATACAATAAGTGCTCACCTGTCGAGAGCTTCCAAATACTTCTGCTTTCTAATTTCAAAGAAAATCTTCGTCGAGCAAGGGTTATCTTCAACCTTAGTGAACCCACATAGATAACGCTCGACTTCATCCCATTCACCCGCCTGGACTTGATCTTCAAAGTGTTTCATATTGAAGAAAAAACCAGACTCTTGTTCTAACCTATAATTCGAGCACGGAGCACACCATGCAAAACAAACATTAAACAAGGACTCAAAATCTAGTCAAAATCAATGAACTAAAAAGCCTACCACAGAAGGGTACCATTGCTTTTTTAGCTACTAACAAAGCACATTTCTATATTGCCAATCAAAATATCCATGATTTCTCACCATTTGCAACACAAAAAAGAAGAAGAAAATTAACGTGAATCAATATAGCAAAATGAAATAATCAACTTACTTATGAACAGTTTTCTTGAATTTTTCCTCATCAAGAAACTGTAATATCAAAAAGACCAGCTCCCTACTTAAGGAAGACATTGTCCTGGGTACTCCCTACTTAACAAAGTGTGAGAGAGTTAACTAAAGTTTGAACTTCACTCACAACAACACCACATGTTACTTTAAGTCAAAGATAAATAAATACAAGCTGAACCATTAAGCATATTGGGGTGTTTGAGTCAAATAATCTTTTTGTGAGATTTGTAGTTTTGAGTCAAAAAATTATCTGGGTAGCCCATAAATAGGTGACAAAATGTCCTGCCTAATCCAAATTGACCACATGGTAGGACTAAGACCAGAAACAGAACTTCATAGGAGACAGACTTTGCAATTTTTGATAAGACCAGAAACAGAACTTCATAGGAGACAGACTTTGCAATTTTTGATCTATTACTTCTCAGGCATAAAGAAAACCTCAAATGCTGAGAGCAACAAGGGGATTCTCCTTGAGGTTTCTTGCATGCCGGTTGATATTCCTATCAACATGCTTAATGATGATGACATAGCAGTAAAGTTACTTGAATTTTAATTTCCAGCAACGGCATTGAGTGAATTTCCCATGATAACACCTGTTTTTGCTTACATTGTAATTGAGTGTGTATGCGTTCATCTGCACTATTTTCCCACATTTGATTCACAGATTTCAGATAACTGCTTGAGCTTCCTTGCTGTATCAGTTATCACTTGTGTTGCATTCTGATTATATCTGTTTCTATGCTATTTTGGAGTCGATATGTTCATCGTAAATTCAATTCCAAATGAGATATGATATTATTGTGATTTTTGGTAACTTCCTGCATTGTATGCTTAATTAGTTGCATGATGTTGGATTAACAGGAAGAATGCATATATCTGCATCAGAGGATAAAAGATGGTATTATCAAAAGACCTACCGTTTGTAAGTTTTGCTCCTACACGAGAAACTCCTACTTTCCTAGAAACAACTTATCCAATAACCTTTTCTAGATATTTAGCAAGGGTTATCTTCAACCTTAGTGAACCCACATAGATAACGCTCGACTTCATCCTATTCACCCGCCTGGACTTGATCTTCAAAATGTTTCATATTGAAGAAAAAACCAAACTCTTGTTCTAACCTATAATTCGAGTACACAATACAAAACAAACATTAAACAAGGACTCAAAATCTAGTCAAAGTCAATGAACTAAAAAGCCTACCACAGAAGGGTACCATTGCTTTTTTAGCTACTAACAAAGCACATTTCTATATTGCTAATCAAAATATCCATGATTTCTCACCATTTGCAACACACACAAAAAAGAAGAGAAAAAAGCATTAACTACAAGGTTTTTAACAAATCACATAACATGATCTAAAAAAAAAAAACTCTCTTATGGCATAATCTTCTAACCTATCTCAAAAGCCGAAAAAAAAAAAAGAAAATTAACATGAATCAATATGGCAAAATGAAATAATCAACTTACTTATGAACAGTTTCCTTGAATTTTTCCTTATCAAGAAACTGTAATATCAAAAAGACCAGCTCCCTACTTTAGGAAGACATTGTCCCGAGTACTCCCTACTTAACAAAGTGTAAGAGAGTTAACTAAAGCTTGAACTTCACTCAGAACAACACCACATGTTGCTTTGAGTCAAAGATAAATAAATACAAGCCGAACCATTAAGTATATTGGGGTGTTTGAGTCAAATAATCTTTTTGTGAGATTTGTTGCTTTGAGTAAAAAAATCATTAAAGTCTATTAAATTAATTATTGTGTTAAAAATATGTACATCTCATCTAGACCTTGTAGGGTAGTCCACAAATAGGTGACAAAATGCCCTGTCAAATATAAATTGACCACAGGGTAGGAAGACCAGAAACAGAACTTAAAATTCATGTATAGCTTTGATATGTATCGTGCTTCTTTTGCGCTAGATATTAAACTCATTCATCCTTTAATAGATCTGATCAGTATTTTAAAAAGGTTAAAATGTGATATTAGTCCCTACACTTAGACAAAATTTAAAATTTAGTCTCTGTACTTAAAAAGTTAAAAATTAAGTTCTCTTACTTTTGAGATTTAAAAATGTTAGCCCAATCATTAACATTGTTAGTATTTCTTGTCACAATTCTCATATGTTGTTGCATATAATTGACAAATAACATCTATGTTAAGTCGACAAATTTTAACAAAAATTACAAACAATTATAATGATTAGACTAAAATTTTTAAAAAGTTGGTCCAATTTCCAATGTTATTTGGGCTTTTAAGCCCAAAATTTGTTAAGCACATTTTAGTTATGCATTATTCTTCATTTGTCTTTTATTATTTATTATTGTAAATTTATTTATAATATGGAAAATGGGCCGAGCACTGAAGATTTTCATGAAAAAAATAATTAAAAAAATATATAAAAAGGAAAAAGAAAAGAAAAACCCAATAATAATCCTTCAGTAATAAAAATAATAATGAAAAGAAAATTAATTTTCACAATTTGACCCAATAATAATGCAAGCCGGAAAATCAACGAAAAAGATTTCCGATCAACTGAATTGTCGCTTGTTATAAGCATCTTCATTTACAAAACCAGAATTCTGGATCGGGAATTGAGGTTGTGCCATGACTATGCCACCTTGATTCGGAATCTCTACATTGCTCGTGCCTTTCTCTTTCGAGTTTAGGGTTTGATAATAAAAGACTCCAAAAATGGAACTTACAGCAGCAAAGACAGCTCCGGTGGCAAACACTCCTGGTTTGATAACATAGCAGTAGTAGCCGCCGTTTTTCACAATTACTTCATCATGTTTATCATTCAGTGCTGCACCGGCTAGCAATAGACCCATACCAATAATAAATGTAATCCTACATCAGCATGTCCCTGGGTATCAACATTAAGGTTACAGAAAAAGAAATCCAGAGAATTGAAGATTAGTAAAAAAAAGAAGTCTTTTAAGTATTATCAGTAGAGGTTTTCAAGCTAGACCTGTAAGCTCGGTCTATGAACACCTCTAGTTTAAGGTTCGAGTTAAAATGAGATTCTAACAAATTTTAAAAGGTTGAACCTATCTATCCAAAAGTTCATTTCTTTGTTTAATTATGTTTATTTTTAATCGAGTTTGAATTTATATTTTTTAACTCTAAATTAATTTGTGGTCGAGCCATGAACAGCTCTAGGATTTTGATGGAAAATTACCATGAAATAATATAGAAGCAAAAAGCTTTAGTGAGGTGAGGTTCAGCGGTTCTTCTAATGCAGCAAAAACAGCCGGTGGCAACATTTATTATTATTTGAGCCATCAAAATCGTCGCTGCTGATATTATGCTAAAAACAAGCGCAGGGCTCTGAGGATATGAACATTGTCTGAAACTATCTAACTTCACTTGCGAAGCCTAAAAAACATAAACAAGAATTTAAAACAGAAGCCAATATGCAAAACATAATTAAGAAAACCTTACTCTATGCAAAAAAAAATATGATGATGTTTTGTGTGTCATTACCTTAACCCTTGTAACTTCAGCAGCAAAGCCAGCACCTGCTGATATCATCCCCAAAAGGGCCACAACAAAGCAAAATATACCCATTTTGTCCATCTCTGATTACTTTCTCTCCTACACTTTCCTGGGAAAAGAAACTGAGAATTTTCTGTTTGGTCGATGAGAAAATGGAAACTGTTTGATTGTGTTTGTCTGAATTCTGAAACTATAAAGCTTTTGCTGATTCTGAGTATTGTTTTGTGGTGCCTGCCTTTGGGATGACGACTTTGTACAATATTTATAGGATTTTAGGCTAACATTTTATATTTTAAAGGGTAAAATGGATTTAAGCTCACTAAATTATTAGTGTAGCGACGTAAAAATTTATCATTCGGTCGCTAATTGTGGCGATTTATTAAATATTTAAAAATCGATTTTCGATTTTATTAAAACAGGGAGTCGCCACCGATCCTTTTTCCTAGGTGTGATCGGACACCTATTAGATTTATTTTTTTAAAAACAAAAGGAAGGCCGAGTTTAGGTCTACATCAAAAGTCCAGAGAAAAATAGGGTTCGGGAGTCAGTTACGCGCGAGGAAGGTATTAGCACCCTCGCGGCGCCCAAAATTGGTATCTTATAAACACGTGTTGTCTTGATTTTCAAAAATACAAGTTCAATGTAATATTTAATCGTGGCCTGATTGAAACACAAGAATTTTTAAATTTTTTTGATTTTTGAGAAGGACATACCGTTTTAACACGAGTCAATTGATATTCACCCAACATAGCAATGAAATCGATGACTTAAATGTTAAATAGGTCAGTTGCTTTGATTATGGAAATTAATTAAAAAAAGATTTTCGTTTTAGACGTAAAGCAAATTGATATGAAACAAAAATAAATAAAAGACAGAAATACATTGAAGCAAAATACGAATATGACATTAATATTAAGAAACAACAGCAATGCATGCGAGATTAAATGTAATAATAGTATCAAATACGAGAATACAATGAATATACATATAAAAAAATTGACATTAAGAGTAAATACATAAGAAATATATACACCAATATGTATAAATATATTATAAAAGAAAAAAGAAACAAATAATACAAAATATTGAAATGAAATAATGAAAACTACTATATATACATACACACATATATAATTATATAAAAATACATACAACATATAGTATTAAGAATAAACACAATATATATGGTATAAAAAAAATATAGTATTAAAAACATAACATAATATATACATGAGATAATATATAAAAAAATATAGTATTCAAAATATATACATGATATATGTAAAAGTACAATATTAAAAGATATATACGCAACATATAAAAAATGTATACATAATATATAGAAAATATAATATTTAAAAAGAATAATATACATAATATACGAGTATTTAAAATAATAAATAAAAAAAATAATGAAGAGATGAGTAAAAATATATATATAATAATACAGTAAGAAATTAATCTACTTATAATAAGCACTAAAAAACATCTATATGTATATACATATAATAAAAAATAATAGTGAAAATAATAAACATAAATATAGATATAATAATAGAAACAATAATACTATATAAAAAGAATATACATACATACATAATAAAATATACATTAGTATTAATAATGAATATAATATTATAATACTAATAATGACAATATGAAATTAAAGTAACTAAATATAATACCATATATATATACGTATGCATGTATAATGTAAACATACGCAAAAAATAATAAATGTATTGATAATATTAATAATATTAGAATAATAATAACAATATTTAATAAAGAAACAAAAATGAATAAGAAAGAACTAAAATTGGACTGTTAACAAAGTTTTGGGGCGAATTTAGAAGGAAATAAAGGAAGAAGGGCCCATTTGCATATGCGCTGAAAATAGCAGGGGGTGAAAGAGCAAATTCCCCAGGCATTCAAGTCACACATCACTGAACGAGGTTAAATTGCGAAACGCTACAAACTTTAGGGCCAATTTATAAATAAATATAAACTAAATTGTAGGACGCTTAAAAATCGGAAGGGTCATTCGCGCAATTAGACCCTTCCGCAAAAACACGCGGATCCTAGCCCCAACGGGTCGGGTCATCGGGTCGAACGTTTAAACGACGCCGTTTTGGTCTTTAAGTGTTTACCCCAAAACGACGCCGTACAAAGAGGTTATAAAATGAAATTTTTTTTGAAAAAATTCATTTCCTCCAAGTTTCAGAAAAAAAAAATGAGAGAGAGGGGGGTCTTCTCTCTGGGGAAGACCCAAGATCGGCCAAGGGGTCCGGCCATCGCCCCGCCGTGGCTCCGCCGCACCGACCACCGTACACGGTGCGGCGGAAATCGCCTCAGGTAAAATTTTTCTCCCTTTTTTTATTTTTATTTAAATATATTTATGTATGTATATATATATATATATATATAAATCAGTGGAATAGAAAAAAGAAAAAAAAATAAAAATAAACAGAATCACCTTAAACACTTTCTTTTCGATTTTTGATATTGGATTCTCTGATTTAATGCTATTCTTGTTCTTTTGTTGATAGATTTACTGTATTTTGCTCAAAATCTGAACATGTTTCTTATTCTCTTTTTGCTTGTAATAATGCTGACCTTTTACAATGTTTTTGAATCGGGTTTTATAACCCTTTTACAATCAATTTTAAATTGTTTCTGTCTCTTCATGTTTAATGTTTGCAGGTATTGCAGAGGTGGAGACGTGACCGGTGGAGCGGCGGAGCAGGCTAGTTGCGGGTTAGGGTGGCTGAAAGTCAACAGCTGAAGACCCAAGGTGCGGCGCACCTAGGGTTTGGTTACTGACTTGGTTGGGATGGGCTAGGGTTTGGTAGTAAGTGGGATTTGGGTTTGGGCTTGTTTAGTTTAATTTATTGGGCTGATGTAATTGAGTGGTTTGGTTTAGGTTAGTTTTGGGTATTTGGGTTTTGGATTTTGGGGTCTAGTTGTAAAAAAGGGTTAAAGGGTAATTGGGTTCATGTTTGTAAGGTATTTGGGCCCAAGTAATTTATAGACGGCCCAAAATTGGCCTATAACAATTAGTTAATTTGTGTTTTGGTCACTTAATTTTAAAAAAGTTATAAAATGGTGGTTGAATTATTCGAAAGTTTTTATTTAAGTTATTGGACTGTTAAAGTCGCTATTGTATGGTTTTTTTAAATCTCATTTTGCTTATCTTCTATAGTTTAGTTTTTTTTTCATTAAACAACTTTAAACGTTAAGAATTTACGAACCAAAATCCAAACAATTAATTTTTTCTCCGATCTCTGGCACTGACCATCAGACAACTTGGATCTAAGGTATGTTATTCTACTTCCACCGTACAGATTTTTGAATTGTTACTTGGAGCTCGCTAGCCAAACTTAAAAAAAAAAAAAAACTTATCAATCTAGTGGTTTGTACAAAAATCTTCAAATAGTTCAGTGAACATTTTGTAATTTTTTGAAGTTGAGTAACTAAAATGTAAATTTACTAATAGTTTAATACATCAGGTGTAGTTTACCCTATTTAAAAAGGTATAAAGCAAGATTTAGTCCTAATCTTGGTAAGTTTTTTCAACTTAGTCTCTATTTTTTTTTAGTTCACATTAGTATTGAAATTTGATAAAATTTCCCAACTTTGGTCCATGCAGTTGTGCCACATGATCTCAAAGACCAAAATTGTGAAAAATTGTTAAGTTCCAATAACCAAAAAAGTTCAAGATCAAATTGAGAAAAGTTGTCAAATTTAGAGACTAAATGGTGTATTATTCCTTTTTTTAAAAAATACTTAAATTTCATAAATTAATTGTTTTATTTAATATAAAAGTATTTTAAAGGCATTTATTAACCATTCTCAGTTTTTATATTCTTCTTGTCATTAGGGATGTGAAATAAGATAATTGTTTTCCTTGGTCAAAACGAAAGAATTATTATTTTATACATGTCAAAAATATATTTTTATTGTGGGATTTAAATATTTTATTTTAATATATAGGTTAATACTAAAATTAATTTTAAGATTACAAGTTGGTATAATTATGAATTTTATCCTTCCATTTAATTTTTCATTCTTTTTAGCCTTTAAACTTGTGGAAGATATGTCAACTAATCAGCTTTATTAAAATTTTAAAAATTTTAAAAATTTTAAATAATTAAAAAAATTGTTTTTAAAATTTTAAAATAATTTAAATTATTAAAAAATATTAAAAAAATACTTTTTAATATTTTTAAAAAATTTAAAAAATAATTAAATGTTAACATGTCATCCACGTGGTAATCTATGTGTATGCCACATCAGCAAAGTTAAAAAACATTTGTTGTAGGCCAATTTTGGGCCTGTTTACATTACATAAGCCCATTTACATTATCCACAAGACCCATTTATAACTTAAACCCGGTTGGCCCATTTACAACCTAAACCCAATTACCCGTTTAACCCTTGTACAACCCAAACCCCTTAAACCATCTAATCCACCCTCGGCCCAATACTAACGTAATACCCAAACCCAACATACAAGCCCAATACCCTAACCACCCTAACCCTAATCAGCCTTTAGCCAAACCACCAACCCCCCACTTGTCCCTGACATCAGCCACCAGCACCATTCCCTGCACCACCGGTCACCTCCACCGCTCAACTGCTCCTGCAAGAGGAATACAGTAAAGTAATATTAATAAACATGCATGTAAAGGCTATAAAAAGCCATCAAAACAACAAATGTAAGGATTTCGGCAAATTTTTTATAAAAAAAGAAAAAGCATTCGATTCTAAAAACACAAAAACAGAATATCAATTCCAGTGATACCAAATCAAGCATAATACCAAATCAGAAGCCCCAAGATACCGAAATCAAAAGTTTAAAACCTAAGGTGATTTCTTTTTTTTTTTTTCTTTCTTATATTAATTTCGTTTTTTAGCCTATTTTCTCATCTATATATACTAAAACATATAAAAATATAACACAAAAAAATAAAAAAAATAATTAAAATTACCTTTTGCACGGTGGCCGGCGCCAGCACCGGCGACGGTCCGACGGTCGACCGGTGACCAGCCCGTGGCCGGAATTCCTCCCTCTCTCCCTTTTCTCTTCTTTTTTTTTTCTCCCCCCTTTCCAAATGAATTGTTAAAATTTCTTTTATCTTTTACAGGGACCAAAACGGTGCGTTTTGGTCCCCCCAGTTAACCTGAAACGGCGCCGTTTTGGCCTCGAGTCGGGTCGACCCGACCCGCTCCAGTTAGATCCGCGTGTTTTTAAAACGGAAGGGCTATTTGCACATTTAGCCCTTTCGCTTTTTCATGCATTTACAATCAGATTTTTTTTTTTTACTTTTAATTCGGCCCTGGACTTTGTTGCGCTTTTCAATTTAGTCCTTGGCCAAGCGCAGCGTTTTAATGGTTGGGAATATTGCGCTCTTGGTTCTTCTAGGTCATGCTCGCGTTACAATCTGGCCCGATTTCCCATTTTATTTCTAATTTCACCCCAAGAATTCTGTTTTGATCTCAATTTCGTCGTCTTTTTGTTTTTGTTCTTAAATAATATTTGTAATGTTAATTTTGCTATATTATTATTATATTATTGTTATTATTATTATATTTACTATTATTATTTATAAATATTAGTGTATATTTTATCATGTATGTATATATATATATACTCTTTATAAATGGTATTTTTTTTAACATTATTATATTTACTATTTTATTTATTATATTTAATATATTATTATTCACTTTCCTTACTTTATTATTATGTCATACTTTCTTTTGTATTTTTACTATTATTGTGATTAGTATTATTATTATGTTATTATTTCATTATTATTATATTTATATAATTAATAAGCACTTTAATATTATTATTTCTAATATGTAAATGCTATGTAAATATTTTAATACTATATTATGCATGTATTTTTCAATGCCATATCATGTATATATTTTATGCTATGTGTACCTTTTGTAATACTATTATTATGTGTATATTTTAATATCATTAGTTATATATTTTTGTACTATTTCATATATATATTTTTCTACGTTATCCCTATTATTAGTATTAATTTTAGCGTGTTTTTTTCATGTGTATATACGCCCAATATGAAATTTTTATATGTATGCTCTTAATACCATATTATTCTTACTATTTTCACTATTGTTACCTTTAATATTATTGTTATTATTTACATATATGTATAGATATTTTCATGTACTTATAAAATGTACAATTTTCTTATTTTGTTATTATACATTTATCTTACACGTATATATTTTATCCTTATTATTATGAATATTAGTATATGTCTTATTATTTATGTATATATCTTTAATACATATAGGTATATGTTTATTATTAATAGATGTTTTCAACATTATTATTATGTATGTATATATCATATAAGTATTTTAACATTTTATTGTATATGTTGTATTTTTATACATATTGTACAGCCCAATTTTGGGCCCAAACTAAATACCAGACCCCAACAACCCAACACAAAATCCACTAAACTAAACCCAAATTTTAAACACCCAAATACCCCAAGCCCAAAAGAGCCCTAGCCCAGTACATTAAAAATCAGACAAAAGAAACCCTAGCCCCCCCTCCTATGCTCAGCAGCCGCCCCTAGAGTTTTCTGACTCAACTAGCCCAATTTAGGGTTTCAGAATTTGAAACCCTAAACTACTTGCCTGTCTCCACTGCCTCTGCTTCCACCGACATGTCAAGTCCGCCACCGCAGCACCTGCAAGTCATTAAAACGAAAGGACAACAAGAATATAAAAATCCTTGTAAAATGGCTATTTAAGGCCAAATACAAAAACCATTGTAGATTCGGTTTTTTGGGTATGAAATGAAAAACAATATTAGATTTTAAAAGCAAAAAAACAGAAATCCCAGCAATATCAAAAGCAAAAAAATAGTCCAGGCAAAGAAATCAAAACCCGAATCTAAGGTGATTTTCCCTTTCTTTTTTTATTTTTTTTCGAGTTTCTTTATATACACAAAAATATAATATAAGCAAGAAACACACCTTAAATATTGATCTATAAATTATATAAAAAAGAAGGAGAAAATCTTATCTCGGGCGATTTAAAGCCACCAGTGTCTGATGGCAGCGCCAACAAGAAGGACAGCAGTGGTCGTCGATCGCCCATGGACTCGGACACAGGACTCCTGCAGAGAGAGAAGAGAGGATTAGAAGGTTTTTTGAAGGAGAGGAGAGGAGAAATGAAAAAAAATAAAAATAAGTATCTTATATAGGCCGGCAAAACGCACCGTTTTGCCCGGCCATTTTAAAACCTAGAGACGGCGCCGTTTAGGCGCGACCCGAAAACCAGACCCGTCTTACCCTGGGATCCGCGTGTTTTTGCTCTTAGGGGCTAATTGCATGCCCGGTCCTTCCGCTTTTTATATGTTTTGCAATCAAGTTTTCAATTCTTTTAAATTAGCCCCGAGGTTTATCGCATTTTGCAAGTTGGTCCTCCCTTCAGCGACACCGTTTCAAGGGCTCGGGTAAATTGCCCTTTTGGACCCCGTGTGTTATTTTCGCTTTCAAATTAGTCCTTTTCTCTTTATTAGTTCTTTGAATTGGCCCCAAGACTTAATATTTGTTTCAAATTTAATCCCTTTCTCATATTCAATACGGTTTCTATACTATTTTTACTCTTTATTATTTTAATATTATTCATTGTTCTATTTTACCATTCTTGTATTATTATTTTTAGCATATTTTATTATTATTTAGCCCCTTTTTAAATTAATACTACATATCTTATGTAAATTCTTATATTTGTTTTATATGTATTATTATTGTTCCTAATATATGTTTTATGTATACATATTTAAATACTCTATTATATATGTTCTGTTATATCTATTTTCGCCTCTATATTTATTATTAAAATTAATACATGTTCTATAATATATCTTTAATATGTATACGTATACATTTATATATTATGATTATTATTAGTTTTGATATTATGGTTTTGTTAATACATTTGTGTCATATATACATATTTTTAATATATATTTATATATTATATTTCATATTGTGCCCATATAAAATAATGCTATATCGTGTATGTCATTCTATTATAGTTTTACGTATAGTAAATATCATATTATGTTTTCATGTGTATTATGTATATTGTGTATATGTTTTAATATGTATTATGTGTATATTTCATTTCGTATATCATGTATATGCTATGTATATGCTTTTAAATATTATTATATATATATATATATATATCTATTTTCAATATATATATATGCTTTTAAATATTATTATATATATCTATTTTCAATATACATGTATGTAATATTTTATTATTATTATTACCATTATCATTACTAATATGTATATACTATATAATTTTGTTATATTACATATACAATTCTTTCTTATATACTACGCATACGTATCTTTTAATGTTATACTATTATTATGTAGGTATATATTTCTTTTATATTTCTTGCTACTTCTATTATTATGTATGTACCTTAATACATGTATGTACACATTTTTATACCATCGTTGTCGTTATCATTGTCATTTTATTTTGTCATTTATTTAATTATTTATTAATTTACTTGTGTATTCGATCATTTCATTTTCCTCATGCGCTTGCTTACTAGTCTTATTATTATTTCACCTCGCATAAACGCTCGTACTATAATATTTGACATTGTCACGCTTATTGTTACGTATTAGCATCATAATTTGCTTTTATATTTTACTATAAATCACAATCATGTTTTTCTACTTTAAAATAATCCTTTCATAGAAGTGATATTCCGTATTTGGCAATTCGAGACAATCGTGCCCTAACTTACTGGGTTTCGATTTTTCTCATTTAACCTATATAACGGAATATTCATTTAAATCGCAACTCGAGTCTCAAAAATACTTATTTTCGGGGATATGAGGTATGATGCCCTAACTTACCGGGTATGATATTTTGTTACCTCGAAATAAAATCTTTCACAAATAAAGGCAACGTTCGGTGTTCGAAAATTCGAGGAAACGTGCCCTAACTTACTGGGTTTCGATTTTTCTCGTTTACCCTAACTAACCAAACATCCTTTTAAAAGAAAAAAGAAGTTAAAATACATCAATTTTAAATAAGAGGCGAGCTCAATCTCAAGGTTCGATACGTCGTGTCCTAACTTCCTGAGCATGATATTTTATTACTTCGAGATGAGAGAGTCCTTAACATCCATTTTAATTTGTCCGATCTTTTTTTAAAAAAATTAGCTTTAATACAAAGAGGGATCGTATTTTAAATTCTTACAAAGTTTCCAAATTTTCGACACTAAGACATTGATTAATCAACTAGGTACCAATTTTGGGCGTATCGAGGGTGCTAACCCTTCTTCGTGCGTAACTGACTCTCGAACTCATTTTCTGATATTCGCAGACCAAAAATTATCGTTTTAGTAAATCTTAACTTTTATTAAAATGATTAATTTAAGGTGATCCGATCACACCTGGCGACTCCAGTTTTTCGTTCTTTTATTTTCAAAATCTAAGTCAATTCTCGTCTTTCAAAAAAAATGGTTACGACACATATCATGTATATATTTCTAATATTATATAGTATATTTCTAATACTAATACTATTTACATATATATATTTTACGTACATATTCTTAATATCATTATTATGTATATATATTCATTGTTTTCATTTCATGTTTAATTCTAGTATTACGTTTAATATCGCATATATCTTTATTGTTTTTAATATATTTGTCACACTTATATTCGCTTCAATATATTTCTAGCTCTGTCATTTATTTATTTTTATCAATTTACTTTGCATTAGTTCGTAAATCTTATTCTCGTTTTCTAATTAATTTCAATACATAAGGCAATGTACCGATTTAATAGCAAGTCATCGATTTCATCGCTATGTTGGGTGAAATTCGTCGGCTCGTGTTAAAAAAGGACACCCTTCCAAAAAACCGAAAATTAAAAATTCTCATTTTTCAATCGGATCACGATTAAATGTCCAATTGAACTCGTGTTTTTGAAAATCAAGACAACACGTGTTTAACAAGATACCAATTTTGGACGTCGCGAGGGTGCTAATACTTTCCTCGCGCGTAACCGACTCCCAAACCCTATTTTTCTCTAGATTTTCACGTAGACCCCAAATTTGGCCTTCACTTTTTCAAGAATAAGTTTTCTTTCAAAAAGACGATTTATTAGGTGTCCGATCACACCTAGAAAAAGATTGGTGGCGACTCCCTCTTTATTTTAAAATTAAACTTCAGTTTTCAAGTTTTCACTAAATCGCCACAATTAGCGACCGAAAGCAAAATTTTTACGTCGCTACAACATTAACTTTTTCATTTATTTTGGGGTGATTTGACAAAATTAAAAAAGCGAGTTTAATCGCTAAAAGAGGCGAAAAATTAAACATAGGACTAAAATAAATTTTTTGTAAAGTTGGAGGATAATAAATTCATTATACCTTGATTTTATATGAAAAAATATAAAAAAAATTACTTTCCCCTAAACTAATATTAACTAATGATACCAGTTCAAATACATAAAAAAAAACTAGAGCAGAAAAGAGTGGATTAGAAGGTAATAATTAGAGAAGAACGTGCTTTGCAATATCTCTACTCTTGTTCATCTAATTTCAAAGTCAAAGAGAATAATTATTGTACTAGGCCAATTTCGGCCCAATTTCATTTGCAAATTAAAACCCCATTTACAAAACACTAAACCCCTTAACATTTTTACAAACCCAAATACTATTAGCCCAATACCTTAAACTAACCTACCCTAACCCAAAACCCCTAGCCCAACAAGCCCACTAAACGAAACAGGCCCAAACCAATACCAAATCCCTAGCCCTAGACCAGTATCGGGAAACCCTAGTCCCACTTGGCCTCTGACTCACCAGCTGCCACTGCTCGAGTCACACCCACTTGCCTTGACCGCCTCTGCAGGACCTGCTACCACCGCCCACAATATCTCAAACCTTAAAGTCCTCAAACACATTAAATGTGATTTAGACAGAAAGCTAAAAGTATAGAGAACAACTTGTAAAAAGAATGGCTATATAAGCCGATTGAATTTTTGTAAAAGGGGATCCGGATTCGGAGATATAGAAGCAAGTTTTCGCATTTCCATTACTCTAAGAACACAAACACTAAATTTCAAGAATAGATACAGTCACAGTGATATCGCAGCGAAAGGAAAACCCCGAATCGTCAAAATCCAAAAAACAGAATACCAAAACCGGGGTTCAAGGTGATTTTGTTTTTAATCTTTAAATCCATTGCATGCATATACTTTAGAACTAAAGAAAAAAAAAAGAACTAAAAAAATAAGAAAGCGGTGGCCGGCGCCGGAGCCAACGGTGGTCCGGTGACGGACCGGCGACCCCCTGGCCGGAAATCCTCTCTCTTTTCTCCCCTTTCCCCTTTTCTCTCTTCCATTTTCTTCTTTTTTTCTCTCCAGGTTTCAAAATGAGAATTGTAAAATTTTTTTAACTTATATAGGGACCCAAAACGCACCGTTTTGAGTCCCCCCTTTAATGAATAAAACGGCGTCATTTTAGTGCGGGTCGGGTCGACCCGACCCGCTCCAGGTCAGGGTCCGCGCGTTCTTAAGGCGGAAGGGCTAATTGCGCTTTTAGCCCTTCCGCTTTTCTGGGACTTTACAATCAAGGTTTTTTTATTTTTAATTCGGCCCCATTGTTTTGCTCCGAGCTGATTCTGGTCCCCCATGCTGCGCAGCCTTTTATTACCTGGGGAAAATTACTGTTTGGGCCCCTCAATGTTTAGCGCGCGTTCGAATTAGTCCCCCTCTTCTGTTTTTATTCTAAATTCGCCCCAAAAATTTCAATTTTTATTCTATTTCGTCCTTTTTCTTATTTTTTCTCATTTTAATATTATTGTATTAATTACTACTTATATTATTATTATTATTTTTCCATATTATTATATTATTGCTGTTTTTATTATTATATTTATTAATAACATTATTAGTACTAATATATATTTTCACTTAATATTTATGTATGTGTCTACGTGTATGTATTTATGTATTGTACTAATAATTTTTTTTATGTTATTATGTCTAATATACGTATATATTGTGTATGTTTATATCATATATTATTCCTTTACTATTCCATGTATATATTTTTGTACCATATCGTGTATATATCTTCATTATTCCGATCATCATTATTAATATTAGCATGTGTTTTATATATCAAGTGTATGTACATATGTATCTTTAATGGTGTGTTTCTATTTTTATTATATATGTATTGTAATACGCATATATATGCATTTTAATTAATTGTATGTATTTCGCATACTATTTCATGTAGGTATTTTTATATAATCCTTATTATTGTTACCAATGTTAGTACATATATTTTATTATACGTATATATATATTTTTTTACATAGTATTATTTTCATATGTTATTATACTCATTAACTTACTCATTATTTTCCATATTGTCACTTATGGTATTAAGATTATTATATGTTATTTGATGTACATATATCTTTTTATTGTTACTATTTTTGCTATTATTATTTGCATAGGTCTGTTATATATGTATATTGTACATGTTCATTTTAAATATGTTATGTATGTATATATATGTACCCATATTAGTATTATTATGTAAACCTTTTTCATTCCTATTTTACGTATATATACTTAATATCATCACTATGTATATGTATTCATTATTTCTATTTCATGTTTAATTCTAGTTTGCACTAAATGTCGTATATATCTTTATCATTTTAATATTATTGTCACATAGATTATTTGTTTCAATATATACCTAGCTCTTTCATTCATTTATTTTTATTTCATATCAATTTGCTTTGCATTATTTCGAAAATCATATTCTTGTTTTGTTAATTAATTTCAATAATCAAGGCAATGTACCGATTTAACATTAAGTCATCGAGTTCATCGCTATGTTGGGTGAACGTCAATTGACTCGTGTTAAAGCGATATACCCTTTTTAAAAACTGGAATAAACTAAAATTTCTCATCTTTTTAATCGGATCACGACTAAATTTTACATTGAACTCGTATTTTTGAAAATCAAGACAACACGTGTTTATGAGATACCAATTTTTGGGCGTCGCGAGGGTGCTAATACCTTCCTCGCGCGTAACTGACTCCCGAACCCCAATTTTTCTCTGGATTTTAACGTAGACCTTAACTCGGCCTTTTTCTCGATTTTAAAGAAAAAAGAAATCTAATAGGTGTTCGATCACACCTAGAAAAAAGGATCGGTGGCGACTCCCTTTTTATTTCAAAATCAAACTTCAGTTTTCAAGTTTTTAATAAATCGCCATAATTAGCAACCGAACGAAAGTAAAATTTTTACGTCGTTACAGCTGGTGACTCTACTGGGGACCAGTTTTTGAAAGTCGAGTCAAGTTAAACACGTGTGGTCAAAATTTTTGAATTTTCTTATTCAAATTAACATTTAGTTAGGATTCTCAAATTTTCGTTTTCAAAAGTCATGCTTTCGCATTATGTTTTTCTAACTTGTTTTGTCCTTTTTATCTTTCAGCTTTAAGTTTTATGGTTTTAGTATTGTAGTTTTTTAAATAAAACAGAAGGTTTGTGAGTTTCTCCCCACACACCGTGCACTTGCATTTTCGCATAACATGAGCTCTCTACCCGGGCTCCGTCCGTTTAAGTGAAAGTAAACGCTACGCCTTCGTGAGTTAACTCGTTCCTCCGTACAGGCTAGTGAATACTTTCGGGTTACATATGACTTATGCTTTTGTGAGTTAACTTGTCCCTCCGCATAGGCATAAGTAAATGTAATCCCTCGAATTGAACTCGTGAGCCTGTGATAGGCTATGACCGAGGCTTCGTACAAATCTTAGCAGATGACAGCACGGACAATTCGAGTACCTATCTAGAATCAAAACCGCATATAATGAACCATACGAGCCACCCAACTTGAGCCTTGCCGAACCTCCGTCCGTTTAGTAGTCGCCAAAGTAAGTACACGGGAGGAACGCCTCTTGCCTTTTGTATTTTTACTTTCTATACAAAGGGATAGGGTCTGTTTAATAAACTAGATCGGGTAGTTCGATTTGTTGAAATTCTCTATGTTTTTCTGCCTGTATTAAATTACTAATCAACGTTGTTTGTCTTTGCTTTATTGTTTTTCATCATGCATTATAGGCATCATATTAGAAAGGTGTTGACTAAAGATCGGTTGCCAAAAAACGGGTTTCTATTGGAAGAGTTAATTATACCAACAACCGAGAAAAATGTCGTGGTCCGGGACTGGTCTCTAAAAACTCAGAAAGAAAAAAAGGATAGCCTAGTGGAGGGAAGCATTGCTAATCTGCCCGACTACGTAACAGTGAATGTTCGCCAAAACAACCTCGAAGATTTGGTTTGGATTTGGAATCAGTGGGACTCGGACACTAGGGGTATCTTCAACATAGACGAACGATTGATCCAAGCCATGGTCAGATTTTGGGATCCGGCTTATCAGTGTTTTACTTTCAACCGGAAAGACATGACCCCGACTATAGAAGAGTACGCTGCTCTGCTTCGTGTCAATAATGTACAACTCTATAAGATATATGTGAAAGAACCCAAGCCGATGACCTTCAAGAAGAAGTTAATGAGGTTGACAGACATGACCGACGCATGGGCCGAAAAACAGATAAAGAAGAAGAATGAAACCATTTGCATTCCATGGTCTTCCCTACGAGATTTGGTTCTAAACCATCCCGACATGCTGAAAAGGGTAAATCTATTCGCTTTGGCCATTTACGGTTTGGTTATTTTCCCGAAAGTTCTCGGACATCTTGAAGTTGCAGTAGTTGATTTCTTTGAAAGGTTAAAACAAGGAATCAACCCTGTCCCGACTATCCTAGCCGAGACCTTCAGATCCCTGAGTAGTTGTCGAAAAAAAGGGGAGGGACGATTTATTGGATGCGTGCAATTACTCAATGTTTGGATTTTGAGCCACTTCTGGAAAGTAGAGCGCACACCGTTCCATATGTTTTCTAAAACATTCTCCCCGTTGGAAGCTTATCTCAAGAAAGAATGGCCAAAAGAAGTCACTGAGCAACATTGGGTCTTAGTTTTTCAGAATCTTCGCGCCGAGGATATAACATGGAGAGCTCCGTGGATACGCCCTTCGGTTCTACTATACAGGGTTGGAGATCAAGACTGGGTGCCACTACTCGGTTTATGGGGAGGAATTGGATATGCCCCACTTTTAGTCCAAAGGCAATTTTCTTCACTACAATTCATACCCGCCACCGGAGGATTAACGCAGTCCGAATTTACTTTTGCGGGTGAGGGATATATGAAGAGGGTCCGAGACACTGCAAAATCTTGGAAGAAAGTTCATCTGATAGAATTGGCCCTATATGCTGATACCCTAACCCAGGATTATGACATATGGAGGAAGCAACAGGTAAATAGTTAGCAAATCTCGTCAACAAACTACACGGTCCAGAATCCTTTCTCGGAGGAAATGCCGTCTGAGCTAGAAATGGCAAGACAAGAATTCAAACGAGAAAAGGCCAAGATGTCTCGGGACCTTAGTGCCCTTTAAGAAGAAAACTACCAATTGAAGATTGACGTCCAGATTGAAAGATCCAGAACCGAGAAAGTGCAAAAAGAGGTTGAAGTCGTAAGAGATGACTTAAGAGATCTTCACTTGGAAAACAAGAAGTTAAGAGGCACAATAAAGAACAGTGGGCTGGGTAAGTCGTCGGCAGAATGGAAAGAAGAGATAAGCAATATCAAAGGTGGAATGGAATTTTAGAAAGGAAAAGCCAAGAAAGAAGAAGAAAAGGCTGCACGGGCTATGATGGAGCTAAGGAAAAAGAACGCCGAATGTAAAGCTATGTCTGTCGAGGTAATGACTAATCGGTCTAAACGTCAAGAACTAAAAGAGAGGATACGAGATTTATAAGGTATGTTACAAGACCGTCAACAACAGCTAGATACTCTCTTGAAGGATTTGGAAGAAAAGAATAATCAGTATGATAGAGACGTCCATGCTTTCGAAGAGGGTCTCCAAGAAAAAGAAATGCAACTTAGCTATTTGATCAATGAGATTCGTGGGGTAGCCAGCACGTGTTACAATTATCAGATGAAGCGAAGGATCTCAGTTGCCAATTTTTGCCAAGCCAACGATCGAGCATATCGAAATTCTTAGAGCGAGTAAAGAAATATGGCAATATAGCTAGGAAGTTTGTGTAATAGTTGAATAGGAAATGGCAAAATGTTTTGTGATGAACTCTTTTGATGAATGAAATGCCTAAATAGGGGCTATCTTGAAATCAACACCAATTTTTTGCATTCATTTCATAACTAACATTTTGACATTCATGCATTCATTCATGCATTCATTCATACATTGCATATCCCATACTCGGTCGCTGAAGATAAAATATACAATTCACAGTTGTAACACTACAAGATTGGAACCACGTCATCCGTATAAAACACGCCGACAAGCTAGAGTAATGGAGGCTGAATTCAACGAAAGGATCGAAAGGATGGAAAGAATTCAAAAGGAATTACAAGAGCAACTGGCCAAATCATAGCAAGAGACAAGAGACTTAATGTTGAGATCTCGAGAGGAATCACTTGAACAGAAAGATCAAATGACCAAAATGATGGAAATGATGTCGGTTTTGGTCAAAGGAAAAGGGCCCATGCAGAACCCCGACGTTATGGAATCTCAATCAAGAATTCACCATGATCAGGATCCACTCTATCCCCCGGGATTCACTCCACCGCATGCCCACGCCATACAAAGAGGGTATACTCAAGGGGAACCCACAGGCTTGGAACAACGACCTATGCCACCTGCTCCACCCACTAATCTGGGGTAAGAAACGTTCGCGTCAAACCCAGGGGCTAGTCCTGCTGATCCACTAGTTCTATATTTGGACGACCCAACAGAGGTAGCCAAGTTGAAATTGGATAATCATGACACAAAATATAGAAGTCTAGAGGAAAGACTCAAAGCGATAGAAGGCACTGAAGTCTTCTCCGCACTGGGTGCCAAAGAACTCAGTTTGGTACCAGATCTAATTTTGCCGCCAAAGTTCAAGGTGCCTGATTTTGAAAAGTATGATAGGACAAGGTGCCCAAAAGCACATCTCATCATGTTTTGTTGAAAAATGACTGGTTATGTGAACGAGGATAAGTTACTCATACATTGCTTTTAAGATAGTCTAACAGGGTCAGCTCTTCGGTGGTACAACCAACTTAGTAGAGAAAAGATTCAATCCTGGAAGGACTTGGCTTCAGCATTCTGTGAGCAGTACAAGCATGTATCGGATATGGTGCCAGGCCGGATGACCTTGCAAATGATGGAGAAAAAGCCGTCAGAGACCTTTAGACAGTATGCGCAGAGATGGAGGGACGTCTCAGCCCAAGTGGAACCCCCACTAACAAAAACGGAGATAACCGTTCTCTTTATCAACACCTTAAAGGCGCCGTTTTATGACAAACTAGTGGGAAGTGCCACGAAGGGGTTTGCGGATATTGTAATATCTGGTGAGCTCAAACAGATTGCCGTCAAGAGCGGTAGAATGGAAAGTTCAGAAGGTTCAAAAAGGGCAGCGCCTATGAAGAAGAAAGAACCAGAAGCCCACATGGTGGGAATGAAAAATTGTTATGCCTCTAATCCATATCCAAACCAACCCCGACCTCGAAATTATCCACCTCCAAATTTCTATTATCCCCCTCAAACCCCTTATTACCAAGCACTAACTCCTTCCTATCCCGTTTACGCCACAAACAATCAAAGACCTGTCACCACTTTCTCACAAAACACGATACCCGCTCAAAGCCAGCCCAGAAACGAACCAAGACCAGCAAGGCCTAATCCCGAGAGACCGCAGTTTACTCCTATCCCCGTGTCGTATGGGGAATTGTACCCAAAACATTTGGAGAAACAACTGATTTCTCCCCATTACATGGCACCCCTTAAACCTCCCTACCCAAAGTGGTATGATCCAAACGCTAGTTGTGCATACCACGCGGGGAACCAAGGGCATTCCATGGAGAATTGCCTAGCCTTTAAGAGGAGAGTTCAAGGACTCATTGACGCGGGTATCCTACGATTCGATAGTGCCAGTAACGCTACGGGGAACCCGTTCCCTAATCATACCGAAGGGAATGTGAGCACAGTGGGGAAAGAGGACGAATGGAAAGGCAGAAGATGTGTTTTGAAAATAAGAACGCCTCTGCAGAAAATCTGGGAGGTACTGGTTAAGAAAGGATTGCTTTGTCACCCCGATAGAATTCTTGGAGAAGAAGGTCAAAGTTTTTGCAATTTCCATGGAATTGTAGGACATGACATTCAGTCATGTAAGGATTTTAAAAGGTTGCTTCAAGACCGGATGGATAATAAGGAGATTAAGGTCCTTAACAAGAGGGAAGAGGCCAACGAAAGAGAAATATGCGCCTTTGATCGCCAGTCATCAGGTCCCCCTTATAGCGCTGATCGACTGTTGGTAATTTATTACGACGCGATGAAAGAGCCGGTGAAACCAAAAATGGTAATCGAAATACCTTCTCCTTTCCCGTACAAGGACGACAAAGCGATACCATGGAAATATGACGTCAGTATCGTCACACCGGAAGGCGAGAAGTCCAAGGCCATAACTGAAGATGTTGGGGAGGTAGGTCATTTTACCCGAAGTGGACGGTGCTATTCTAAAGAAGTTGAACCGGTAAAGAAAAGTAGTGACTTAAAGCAAAAAGGGAAAGTAGTGATGCACGAAGTCGAGGTCGAGCAAGAAATTCCACTCGTGCAAGAAACTAAAAAGCCTGTGAATGAGGAAGAAGCTCAGGAATTTTTAAAATTTATCAAGCACAGCGAGTATAGTGTGGTGGAACAATTGAGTAAGCAGCCAGCACGAATCTCAGTTTTATCTCTACTGTTAAATTCAGAGCCACACCGGAATGCTTTATTGAAGGTGTTAAATCAAGCTTATATGGCCAACAACATATCTGTCGAGAAGCTTGATAGGTGGGTAAATAATCTGAATGCAGACAATTTCATTTCTTTTAGTAATGATGAGATACCGCCAAACGGTAGAGGCTCGGTAAAAGCGCTGCATATTACGACTCGCTGCAAGGGCTACATAATACCGAACGTGCTCATCGATAATGGATCAGCGCTAAATGTTATGCCATTAGCCACGCTTTCTAGAATTCCGATGGATCTGTCCTATTTAAGGCCCTGTCATTCCACAGTAAGGGCATTCGACGGGATAAAGCGTGAAGTCATGGGAAAGATTGAGATCCCTCTGGAAGTGGGCCCTTACATTTATGATGTCGAATTCCAAGTCATGGACATTACACCCTCGTATAACTGCCTTTTGGGAAAACCCTGGATCCATTCTGCTAGAGCAGTCCCATCATCCCTCCATCAAAAGGTGAAATTTATCATGGATGGCTGTTTGGTCAATGTCGAGGGAGAAGAAGACATTGTCGCATCTATCTCTGCTGATGCGCCATACCTTGAAGTAAGCAAGGACGCGGTGGAATGCTCCTTTCGATCCCTTGAATTCGTCAATGCCACTTTTGTCGCTGAGAGAAACAGAATGTCGGTGCCAAAACTGTCGAGAAATACCAGAATGGGTGTCAAATTGACCGTAGGAAGGGGAGCTCGAGCAAGAAGAGGTTTAGGGAGATACCTGCAAGGAATAGTCAGGGCATTAAAGCCAGCGCACCACAAGGCCCGATCTGATGCAGGGTTCGGCGACATGCGTCAAAGAAGAAGACAGTGGAAAAAAGATCAGGAAAGAAGGATTACAAGAACTGTGGGCCGAGAACCAGAATGGGAACCAATAGAGTACCCTCCTTTGTCAAAAACATTTACATCTGCGGGAATTATGTACCCTGGACAAGATGGTCCACGGAACACGTTGTGGTTAATTGAAAAGGGTCTTCAAAATGTCAGTATAAATGTCATTGACAAAGGAGCTGACGCGAGTAAGGATGTCTCAAGGATACGCCATTGTCCCCCAGGTTTCATGTTGAACAATTGGACTGCCGAGGAGCTTCTTGTTGTTTATAAATCTTCAGAGTAATGCTCAAACGTTAACATTCTATTGTGTCCTTAGATATAATAGAATTCTTTTGTAAGAGCGTGCATTCGCTCTTTATCATTCAAATGAATATCAATGAAGATGCATTTTGTCACAATTTTTTCGCATTATTGCTAAGTTCATAATCATTTTCTCATTTTATAGCCTATACTCACATTCGCCTCATTGCCATGACGTGACATTTCTTTTGTTGGTTCCAATACTTGGATGCCCCTCTATAGTTTCCTTTTCCATTCAACTTTCAGGTGCTCAGATATTGACGACATGAATAAGCCCGTTACGAATCTTGAAATTGATTTTGAGAAGGCTGTTTGCTTAGGAGAATTTGAAGCCGAAGAAAATGCTGAAGATTACGTCTCGTCTCCTGAATTGTTAAGAATGGTGGAACAAGAGGATAAACAGATTTTGCCTCATGAAGAATCTGTGGAAACAATAAAGTTGGGCACTGAAGAAAGGAAATAAGAAGTGAAGATTGGGACTTCTATTTCAGAGAGCACCAGGCATAATTTGATCGCTTTACTTCGCGAGTACAAAGATGTTTTCGCATGGTCATACCAGGACATGCCAGGGTTAGATGAAGACTTAGTGGTCCATAAACTCCCATTAAAGCGAAATGCAAGCCCATCCAAAGAAAAATTAAGGCGGATGAGACCCGAAATGTCATTTGAAAATAAAAGAGGAAGTCAAGAAGCAATTTGATGCTGGCTTCCTACAAGCCTCCAAATATCCAGAATGGGTGGCTAACATAGTCCCAGTACCAAAGAAAGATGGTAAAGTACGAATGTGCGTGGATTACCGTGACCTGAATCGAGCAAGCCCAAAAGATAATTTTTCCTTACCATATATTGATATGTTAGTGGACAACACAGCAAAACATTCATTGTTTTCTTTTATGGATGGATTCTCGGGGTATAATCAGATCAAGATGGCCCTTGAGGATATGAGAAAACTACCTTCATAACAATGTGGGGAACATTCTGCTACAAAGTGATGCCATTTGGGTTAAAGAATGCTGGGGCAACATATCAGGGGGCTATGGTGACGTTATTCCATGACATGATGCATAAAGAAATAGAGGTCTATGTCGACGATATGATTGCTAAATCCCGAGGGGAAGAAGAACATGTAGTGAATCTCAAGAAGTTATTCGAAAGGCTGAGAAAGTTCTAGTTAAAGCTTAACCCAGCCAAATGTACGTTTGGGGCTACCTCAGGGAAGTTGCTAGGCTTTATTGTTAGTGAAAGAGGTATCGAGGTTGATCCAAACAAAATAAAAACCATTTAAGAGCTACCACTTCCGCGCACGCAAAAGGAAGTTAGAGGATTTTTAGGGAGATTAAATTACATCGCCCGATTTATCGCTCAACTCACCAACCAATGCGACCCAATCTTTCGGCTTCTTCGGAAACATAACCCCGGAGAATGGAATGAGGAATGCCAGGTGGCCTTTGATAAGATAAAACAATATTTGTCTAATCCTCCAGTACTAGTACCGCTAACTCCGGGAAGACCATTGATATTGTATTTAACTGTGTTCGAAAATTCAATGGGTTGCGTACTGGGGCAACACGACGAGTCAGGAAAGAAAGAAAAGGCGATCTACTACCTCAGCAAAAAGTTCACTGAATATGAGGCAAAGTATTCGTCTATTGAAAAATTTTGTTGCGCTTTAGTTTGGGTAGCTCGGAGACTCAGACAATACATGTTGTATCATATGACATGGTTGATTTCAAAGCTAGACCCGATAAAATACATGATGGAATCGCCGGCACTATCAGGAAGGATGGAACGATGGCAGATTCTCCTCTCGAAATATGACTTTGCCTATGTAAGTCAGAAGTCGATAAAAGGGAGCGCAATAGCTGACTTCCTAGCGACTCGAACGACAGAAGAATTGAAATTTGATTTCCCAGATGAAGACTTAATGTGCATCACAGAAATGGAATCTGAGTCATCAAAAGAGAAGTCATGGAAGATGTGTTTTGATGGTGCGTCGAATGCTTTGGGGCATGGAATCGGAGCAATCCTGGTATCACCAGAGGGGAATCATTATCCGTTTACTGCAAGACTGAAATTCTTCTGTACCAATAATATCGTAGAATATGAGACCTGTATCATGGGGCTTCGTGCAGCTATTAAACGAAACATCGAAATCTTAGAGGTGTACGGGGACTCAGCCCTGATTTACCAAATCCGTGGAGAGTGGGAAGTGAGGGATCCAAAATTGATTAAGTATAGTGATTTAGTGGCTGAATTGATCAAGGAATTCAAGGAAATAACTTTTCATTACTTCCCACGAGAAGAAAACCAATTGGTTGATGCCCTGGCCACTTTGCAGGTTTGCAGGTTTTTGAAAAAGGAAATCATTTGCCGATATGGTTTGCCTGAAAGAATCATTTCAGATAACGCCATGAATCTGAATAACAATATGATGAAAGAAGTGTGCGAGCAATTCCAAATAAAGCTTCATAACTCCTCGCCCTATCGCCCAAAAATGAACGGGGCTGTTGAAGCAGCCAACAAAAATATCAAGAGGATCATTGGGAAAATGACTGAGACATATAAAGATTGGCACGAGAAGCTACCATTTGCTTTGTATGCATATCGCACATCTGTGCGGACATCTACAGGAGCAACTCCTTTCTCTCTGGTCTATGGAATGGAAGCTGTGCTACCTATCGAGGTTGAGATCCCCTCTCTGCGAGTCTTAATAGAATCGAAGTTAGAAAAAGCAGAATGGGTTCGAGCTCGATATGATCAGCTGAACCTCATCGAAGAAAAACGTCTAAGAGTGATTTGTCATGGACAGATGTACCAGAAGAGAATGATCGCAGCCCATGACAAGAAGATACGACCAAGGGAATTCTATGAAGGAGAACTCGTGCTGAGAAAGATTCTCCCAATACAAAAAGATCTGCGAGGAAAATGGGCCCCAAATTGGGAAGGACCATATGTTGTAAAGAAGGCATTCTCAGGTGGAGCTTTGATCCTTACCGAGATGGATGGGAAGGAGTTACCGAATCCAGTAAACTCAGATGCAATGAAGAAGTACTATGCTTAAAAAAGAAAGTCAAGATGAAAACCCGAAAAGGGCATCTTAAAAAAAAAAGGAAAAAAGAAAGAAAGAAAGAAATAGAGATCAAGGTGAAAACCCAAAATGGGCGTTTTGATACCCGAAAGGGTGTTCTGATAAAGCAAACACTCGGCTTACAAGGCAAGGCGTTTAAACGGTACAACAAATAGCGAGACTACAGTATTTGAAGCATCTCTAAAAGCTTGAAAACTTCTACGCAAGAGGCCATGCTTGAAAAGATTCTTGATTGAGGAACGTGGAAGAGTTCATATGTTGAATATCTAGAGCATTTGTATCCGTTGAATACGATCCTTTCTTTCTCTTTGACATTTTTTACTCTCATTGGTTAATTTTCTTTGTTTGCCACACTTGAAATAAATGAATATGAGATATCATTTTTGTCCCTACCTGACCTTTTTCATGCATCTTATTATGTGTTTATTTACATGATAAATAGCGAAATGACATACTCTAAACAAAAGAAATGTTAAGAATTACCTGGATGAAAATTTGATAAGCACAAGAGCCTCAAAGCAAGAACAAAGTTTAACCAGGGGCAAGAGAGTAAATCAGAGAAACGTCGATTACTCGTGAAGCTTGAAAATGGGTACGAGGCCTGAAGAGAAAGTCGAAAATCAAAGCAATGAACGCAGATCCTCAACAATCATGAAAACTCGTGACAAAAAGGCCATATGACAAACAAGCCCAAAGCGCATAGCATAATCATGTAGGCATAAAGGCATTTAAGACCAACATGTGCATATCATGATAACATCATGCATGGCATATCTGAGGACTCAGTGAGCAAGAAATCTTGAATGATAGTTGTACCAATCAAAGGGAAGACACACAGTTCTACCAAATGACAGGTTTTGGTATTTTGATGTTTTTAATTCATGCTTTTCAAGGAAAATCAACTCATATTGCGAGAAGTGAGTTGAACCTCAAGACACGTTGAGGTAATTTCAATTTAAGTTTCAAAAAACAACTCATACTGCGAGAGGTGAGTTGAGCCTCAGGGCACACTGAGGTATTTTCAATTTTTGTTTTAACTTATTTTTCAAAAAAATCAACTCATATTGCGAGAGGTGAGTTGAGCCTCAGGTCACATCCTGAGGTGTTTTTAGTTTATGTTTTGAAAATTGACTCATATTGCGAGAGATGAGTCAAGCCTCAGGTCACGCTGAGGTATTCTTAAATTCTGTTTTCAAAAATCAACTCATATTGCGAGAGGTGAGTTGAACCTCGGGTCATATGCTGAGTTATTTTAAAAATCTGTTTTTCAAATTAAGTTTCAAAAAGATCAACTCACATTGCGAGAAGTGAGTTGAGCCTTGGCTCACGTGCTGAGCTATTTTTCAATTTCTGTTCATATTGCGAGAAATGAGTTGAGCTCAAGATCGCATGCCAAATAAAGATTAAAGATTGAAGCTGATTGAAGATGTCAGATTCTGTCTCCTGAAGTTACAGTGAAGCTGATCGAGGATAGCAGATTTTGCCTTTCCAAAGTTACAGAAGAGAAGATCACAAACCTCATCTCACTAAAGCGATAGAAGAGTAGATTCAAGCTACAAGGCACATATTAGAATATTCAGTGGATTGAACCTAAGCTACAAGATACGGTGGACTAGAAGGAGACCATCTGAACAAGAAGAGCAGCAATGAAGTCAAGACTCGGCAGGACAGGGCAAAATTAGCCTTTCATTTTGTTTTTGCTCTATTCCCGTTACACGACAATGAGCAAAGAGGGGGCAATCAGATACTAGGCCAATTTATTTAATTTCATTTGCAAATTAAAACCCCATTTACAAAACACTAAACCCCTTAAAACCCAAACCCATTCACATTTTTACAAACCCAAATACTATTAGCCCAATACCCTAAACTAACCTACCCTAACCCAAAACCCCTAGCCCAACAAGCCCACTAAACAAAACAGGCCCAAACCAATACCAAATCCCTAGCCATAGACCAGAATCGGGAAACCCTAGTCCCACTTGGCCTCTGACTCAGCAGCTGCCACTGCTCGAGTCACACCCACTTGCCTTGACCGCCTCTGCAGGACCTGCTACCACCACCCACAATATCTCAGCACCGCCCAAAGTCCCTGCAACACATTAAATAGACGAGATAGAAAGCTCAAAGTATAGAGAACAACTTGTAAAAAGAATGGCTATATAAGCTGATTGAATTTTTGTAAAAGGGGATCCAGATTCGGAGATATAGAAGCAAGTTTTCGCATTTCCATTACTCTAAGAACACAAACACTAAATTTCAAGAATAGATACAGTCACAGTGATATCGCAGCGAAGGGAAAACCCCGAATCGTCAAAATCCAAAAAAACAGAATACCAAAATCAGGGCTCAAGGTGATTTTGTTTTTAATCTTTAAATCCATTGCATGCATATACTTTAGAAATAAAGAAAAAAAAAGAACTAAAAAAATAAAAAAATAAGAAAATTTACCTTTTCCGCCATGCGTCATGTGTGCTGGCGCTGAGCTTGAACTAACGGTGGTCCGGTGATGGACCGGTGACCCCCCTGGCCGGAAATCCTCTCTCTTTTCTCCCCTTTCCCGTTTCCCCTTTTCTCTCTTCCCTTTTCTTCTTTTTTTTCTCTCCAGGTTTCAAAATGAGAATTTTTAAATTTTTTTAACTTATATAGGGACCCAAAACGCACCGTTTTGGGTCCCCCCTTTAATGAATAAAACGGCATCGTTTTAGTGCGTGTCGGGTCGACCCGACCCGCCCCAGGTCAGGGTTCGCGCGTTCTTAAGGCGGAAGGGCTAATTGCGCTTGTAGCGACGTAAAAATTTTTGTGGATTCGAGTCGCTAAATGTGGCGATCTATTAGAAAATTAGAAATTGAAACTTGATTTTAAAATAAACCGGGAGTCGCCACCGATCCTTTTTCCTAGGTGTGATCGGACACCTATTAGATTTTTTTTAAGACGAGAAAAAGGCCGAGTTAAGGTCCACGTTAAAAGCCAGAAAAAATTAGGGTTCGGGAGTCGGTTACACGCGAGGAAGGTATTAGCACCCTTGCGACGCCCAAAAATTGGTATCTCATAAACACATGTTGTCTTGATTTTCAAAAATACGAATTCAATGTAAGATTTAATCGTGATTTGATTGAAAAAGACGAAAAATTTTAGTTCTTTGGTTTTTTAGAAGGGTATACCGCTTTAACACGAGTCAATCGACATTCACCCGACATAGCGATGAACTCGATGACTTAATATTGAATCGGTGCATTGCCTTGATTATTGAAATTAATAAAACACAAAAAAAATAATATTATTTGTAACAGAAATTTGTGTATAATGTTCACGATGATACAATTAACAATAAATATTAAAATACAATATTTTAAAAAAAACAATAGTATTAACATATATACGAATAATAACAGAAATAATAATAATATTGACACGACAAGTCAAAACAAAATATTATCAATGGTAACGATCATAGATTAATAAAATGAGGACATATTAATAAAGACAATAATAAATAATAATAAATAATGTTAAATTAATTAATAACAAGACAATAAATAAATAAACACAAAAAGGAGAACCTATAATATAATAATAATATGAAAATAAAATAATAAAAAATAATATTGTAAATAAATATACATATGTATATACACTTATAATGAAAACATACACTAATATTAACGATAATAATAATACTAACAAGAAACAAAAAGTAAATATGATGTAGTAATAAAATTAAAATAAAATAATTAAAAATAATATTATATATAAATATATATACAAATACATATATGTATCATAAAAATATATACTAATATCAATAACAATAATGATAATAGTAATAATACAAAAAGCAAACGTCATAAAATATTAAAATACATTAATAAAAATATCATATGGAAATATACATACATATATATATATATATATATATATATATATATATATATATATATAGAACAAAAAGTACTCACTACTATATAATATAAATAACAATAACAATAATATATAAATATACAAAGCAAACACAATAAAATACTAAAACAAAGTAATAAAATAATAGTACTATATAAATATATACATGCTAAAAATATACATGATAATAATATATACATACAAAGTACACTAATATTTAAACATAATAATAATAAATGTAATATTAATATTAAATGAAAATCAACATTACAATTTTAATTTGAGAGTTAAAATGACAAAAAGGACTAAATTTGAATTAAAATAAAGTTTTGAGCGAATTTTAAAATAAGAGATAAATTAGAGGATCCCTTTGAATACGCTTGCAAACAGTGGGGGCCGAAAAAGCAATTTTCCCAAGCCTTTAAAACGCTGCGCTTGGCCAGGGACTAAACTGAAAAGCGCGACAAAGTTCAGGGCTAATTCGTGAATACCTATAAACCTGATTTAAAACATCAAAAATGCGGAAGGACTGTTCGCATAAATAAACCATCGAGTTAAAAACACGCGGATCCTGAGGCGGGTTCGGGTCGAATCGGGGCGGACCATGGTGAAACGACGTCGTTTCGAGGTTAAAAGGTAGCCCCCAAAACGACGTCATTTTGGAGGGCTATATAAGGCCAAAAATCCGGAAAAAAAAACCATTTGAGAGGGTGGGGGAAAAAAAAAGAAAGAGGGAAAGAGAGAAGAGGGAGAGCAGGAGAGGAAGGAGGAGGAGCTTGGCCACGGGGCGTCAGCTGGGACGACCACCAGAGCCTCGCCGATCTTGGCGCAAACCACCGTACGACGTGGCGGAGAGGTAAAAACTCTAATTTTTCTTCTTTTTTTTAATTTATATTTTATACTTTATATTTTCATGTATTTAATATTTATTGTGATAAAAAAATGGGTTGATTCGAAAATAAAAAAAAGAAATCACCTTGATTCACTACTCCGATTCTGTTTTTGTTCGAATGCCTTGGTTCTCTGACTTAAGTTGATTCTTTTTACTTGATCTACTGTTTCTTTCAAAATATATGTATGTATTTCAAAAAATCCGACCTTTACAAAGTATTTCCCTCTTGGTTTTTATAACCATTCATCACTATTAATCTAATATTGTTGTCTTTTCGTGCGTTTCTTGCAGGTCATGGGCGAACGGCGGTGGCAGAGGGCAGGTGGGGTGGTTGGCCGAAAGTCAGGGGTTGCGGCGCAAGTGGGGGGGTAGTTGGCTAGGGTTTCTGCAATTGGGAGTTTTGGGTTTCTGTAATTGGGCCAAGGGGGTTAGTGGGTTAGTGTTATGGGTTTAGGTTAGTTGGGTTTTTAGTCATTGGGTTAGGCTAGGTTATGGGTGTAAACGGGCCATTTGGGTTTGGGTAATTGGGCTAATAGGTAGTGGGTATTTGGGTTTTATTTTGGGGCCCAAAATTGGCCTGTACAGCTGCCCTTCTTTGCTCATTGTCGTGCAACGGGAATGGAGCAAAGACATAAAGAAAGGCCAATTTTGCTCAATTTTGCCGAGTCTTGGCTTCATTAATGCTTTTCTTCTTCAGATAATATCTTTTTAATCCATCGCATCTTGTTGCTCTCATCATTCCACTGCATCTTCTGATATGCGCCTTGTAGCTTCAATATTTGCCAATGTAACTTCAATTGTATGAGATTTTGAGGCTTCGATCTGCTTTACTTTTAGTTTCAGAAAGATAAGATCTACAGCTTCAATAGCTTCAATGAGATGGAGTTTCTGATCTTCTCTTCTGTAACTCTAAAAGGCGAGCTTTGATATCTTCGATCAGCTTCACTGCAACTTCAGGGGGATGAGATTTGCAACTTTGACCTACTTTACTGCGACTTCAAGGAATCCAAATCTGGTGTCTCTATCAGCTTCAATCTTTATTCTTTGCTTGGCATGTGATCCTGAGTTCAACTCATTTCTCGCAATATGAATTGACTCTTTAAAAACAGACATTAAAAATAGAAATTGAAAATAGCTCAGCACATGAGCTAAGGCTCAACTCACTTTTCGCAATGTGAGTTGATTTTTTTGAAAACAGAATTTGAAAGGCACAACTCACCTCTCGCAATATGAATTGCTTTTTGAAAAGCAGAAATTAAAAGGCTCAACTCACCTCTCGCAATATGAGTTGATAATTTGAAAAGTAGATTTCGAAAAACAGAAATTAAAGGCTCAACTCACCTCTCGCAATATAAGTTGATCTTTGAAAAATATAAATTGAAGACAGAAATTCAAAATACCTCAACTTGCCCTGAGGCTCAACTCACCTCTCGCAATATGAGTTGAAATTAAAACACAAAAATTAAAAATACCTCAGCGTGCCCCGAGGCTCAACTCACCTCTCGTAATATGAGTTGATTTTTGAAAAACATAAATTGAAATTACCTCCACGTGTCTTGAGGCTCAACTCACTTCTCGCAACATGAGTTGATTTTGGAAAATTAAAAACAGGATTTGAACAACAGAATTTGGAAATACCTCGGTATGTGACCCGAGACTCAACTCACCTCTCGCAATATGAGTTGATTTTTTTGTGAAACATAAATTGAAATTACCTCAACGTGTCTTGAGGCTCAACTCACTTCTCGCAATATGAGTTGATTTTCTAAAAACATGAATTAAAACATCAAGATACCAAAACCTAATCATTTGGTGGAACTCAGGAATCTTTTCCTTTGATTCAATACAACTATCCTCACGTCCTCTTGCTCTACTGGATTACCTATATATGCCATGCATGATGTCATCATGATATGCACATGTTTGTCTTAAATTCCTTTATGCCTACATGATTATGTAGTGCTCCTTAAGCATGTTTGTTGTATGTCTTGTGATGATCCGCATTCATTACTTCGGCTCTTGACTTTCTCTTCAGGCCTCGTACTCGTATTCAAGCTTCACGAGTAATCGACGTTTCTCAGATATCACTATTTTGCCCTTGGTTAAACTTTGTTCTTGCTTTGAGTCTCTTGTACTTATCAAATTTTCATCCAGGTAATGCTTAACATTTCTTTTGTTTAGGGTATGTCATTTCACTATTTATCATGTAAATAAACACAAAATGAGATGCATGAAAATGGTCAGGTAGGGACAAAAAGGATATCTCATATTCCTTTATTTCAAATGTGGCAAACAAAGCAAGTTAACCAATGAGAGTAAAAATGTCAAAAAGGAAGAAAGGATCGTATTCAACGGATAGAAATGCTCTAGATATTCAACACATGAACTCTTCCACGTTCCTTAGTCAAGAATCTTTTCGAGCATGGTTTCTTGCATAGAAGATTTCGAGCTTTCAGAAATGCTTCAAATACTGCAGTCTCACTGTTTGTCGTGCCGTTTAAAATGCCTTGCCTTGTAAGCCGAGTGTTTACTTCATTAGAACGCCCTTTCGGGTTTTCATCCTAATCTTTTGTGTTTAATCAAAGCGCCCTTTTCGGGTTTTCGCTCTGATCTTTTTTTTTAAGCATAGTACTTCTTCACCGCATCTGAGTTCACTGGATTCGACAATTCTTTCCCATCCATCTCGGTAAGGATCAAAGCTCCACCTGAAAATGCCTTCTTTACGACGTATGGTCCTTCCCAATTTGGTACCCATTTTCCTCGCAGGTCTTTTTGTATTGGGAGAATTTTCCTCAGCACGAGTTCTCTTCATGGAATTCTCTTGGTCGTACCTTCTTGTCATGGGCTGCGATCATTCTCTTTTAGTACATCTGCCCGTGACAAATTGCCCTTAGACGTTTTTCTTCAATGAGGTTTAACTGATCATATCGAGCTCGAACCCATTCTGCTTCTTCTAACTTTGATTCCATCAAAACTCGCAGAGAGGGGATCTCAACCTCGATAGGTAGCACAGCTTCCATTCCATAAACCAGAGAGAAAGGAGTTGCTCCCGTAGATGTCCGCACAGATGTGCAATATGCATACAAAGCAAATGGTAACTTTTCGTGCCAATCTTTATATGTCTCAGTCATTTTTCCAATGATCCTCTTAATATTTTTGTTGGCTGCTTCAACAGCCCCGTTCATCTTTGGGCGATAGGGCGAGGAGTTATGATGCTTTATTTGGAATTGCTCGCACACTTCTTTCATCATCTTGTTATTCAGATTCATGGCGTTATCTGAAATGATTCTTTCAGGCAAACCATACCGGTAAATGATTTCCTTTTTTAAAAACCTACAAACTGCAGTCCTCATCACATTGGCAAACGAAGCAGCTTCTATCTATTTTGTGAAGTAATCGATAACCATAAAAATGAATCGATGTCCATTTGATGCTTTTGGAGAAATTGGCCCTATAACATCCATTCCCCACATAGAAAAAGGCCACGGAGAAGTCATGACACGAAGGGGCGAAGGGGCTACATGAATTTTATCGCCGTAGATTTGACATTTGTGGCATTTTCTTGCGAAATTGATGTAGTCACTTTCCATCGTCAGCCAATAATAACCGAGTCTCATGATCTTTCTGGCCATATTGAAACCATTGGCATGTGTTTCGCAGATTCCCTCATGGGCCTCTTTAAGTATTTTTCTAGCTTCAACATCATCCACACATCTTAAGAGCATCTGATCCTTTCCTTTTTTATACAGGATATCCCCATCAAGAACAAATCCTGCTGCCATTCTTCTAATTGTTCTTTTGTCGTTCTCATTCGCTTGTTCGGGATAGTTTTGATTCTTGATATATTCTAAGATATCATGGAACCATGGCCGTCCGTCTGCTTCTTTCTCAATGCTACAACAGTGTGCAGGGACCTCGTATATGCTCATTTTGAGGGGCATTATTTCTGCTTCTTTACTTGCTTTAAACATTGAAGCCAAAGTAGCCAGGGCGTCAGCCAATTGGTTTTCTTCTCGTGGAAAGTAATGAAAAGTTATTTCTTTGAATTTTTTGATCAATTCAGCCACTAAATCGCTGTACTTAATCAATTTTGGGTCCCTCACTTCCCAATCTCCACGGATTTGATAAACCACTAGGGCTGAGTCCCCGTACACCTCTAAGATTTCGATGTTTCGTTCAATAGCTGCACGAAGCCCCATGATACAGGCCTCATATTCTGCGATATTATTGGTACAGAAGAAGTTCAGTCTTGCAGTAAACGGATAATGATCCCCTTCTGGTGATACCAAGATTGCTCTGATTCCATGCCCTAAAGCATTCGATGCACCATCAAAACACATCTTCCATGGCTTCTCTTCTAATGGCTCGGATTCCATTTCTGTGATGCACATTAAGTCTTCATCTGGGAAATCGAATCTCAAAGGCTCATATTCTTCTGTCGTTCGAGTCGCTAGAAAGTCGGCTATTGCGCTCCCTTTTATCGACTTCTGACTTACATAGGCAATGTCATATTCTGAGAGGAGAATCTGCCATCGCGCCATTCTTCCTGATAGTGCCGGTGATTCCATCATGTATTTTATCGGATCCAGCTTTGAAATCAACCATGTCGTATGGTACAACATGTATTGTCTGAGTCTCCGAGCTACCCAAACCAGAGCGCAACAAAATTTTTCAATGGACGAATACTTTGCCTCATATTTAGTGAACTTTTTGCTGAGGTAGTAGATCGCCTTTTCTTTCTTTCCTGGCTCGTCATGTTGCCCCAGTACACAACCCATCGAAATTTCGAACACAGTCAAATACAATATCAAAGGTCTTCCCGGAGTTGGCGGTACTAGTACTGGAGGACTAGACAAATATTGCTTTATCTTATTAAAGGCCACCTGGCATTCCTCATTCCATTCTTCCGGGTTATGTTTTCGAAGAAGCCGAAAGATTGGGTCGCACTGGTTGGTAAGTTGAGTGATAAATCGGGCGATGTAGTTTAATCTCCCTAAAAATCCTCTAACTTTCTTTTGCGTACGTGGAGGTGGTAACTCTTGAATGGCCTTTATTTTATCTGGATCAACCTCGATACCTCTTTCACTGACAATGAAGCTTAGAAACTTCCCTGAGGTAGCCCCAAACGTACATTTGGCTGGATTGAGCTTTAACTGGAACTTTCTCAGCCTGTCGAACAACTTCTTCAAGTTTACTACATGCTCTTCTTCTCCTCGGGATTTAGCAATCATGTCGTCGACGTAGACCTCTATTTCTTTATGCATCATGTCATGGAATAACGTCACCATAGCCCTCTGATATGTTGCCTCAGCATTCTTTAGCCCGAATGGCATCATCTTGTAGCAGAATGTTCCCCACATTGTTATGAAGGTAGTTTTCTCCATATCCTCAAAGGCCATCTTGATCTGATTATACCCCGAGAATCCATCCATGAAAGAAAACAATGAATGTTTTGCTGTGTTGTCCACCAACGTATCAATATGTGGCAAGGGAAACTTATCTTTTGGGCTTGCTCGATTCAAGTCATGGTAATCCACGCACATTCGTACTTTGCCATCTTTCTTTGGCACCGGGACTATGTTAGCCATCCATTCTGGATATTTGGAGGCTTGCAGGAAGCCAGCATCAAATAGCTTCTTAACTTCTCTTTTATTTTCAACAACATTTCGGGTCTCATCCGTCTTAATTTTTGCTGGATGGGCTTGCATTCTGGCTTTAATGGGAGCTTATGGACCACTAAGTCTTCATCTAGCCCTGGCATATCCTGGTATGACCATGCGAAAACATCTTTGTACTCGCGAAGTAAAGTGATCAAATTATGCCTGGTACTCTCTGAAATAGAAGTCCCAATCTTCATTTCTTGTTTCCTTTCTTCAGTGCCCAAGTTTATAGTTTCCACAGATTCTTCATGAGGCAAAATCTGTTTATCCTCTTATTCCACCATTCTTAACAATTCAGGAGACGAGACGTAATCTTCAGCATTTTCTTCGGCTTCGAATTCTCCTAAACAAATAGCCTTCTCAAAATTAATTTCAAGATTCGAAACGGGTTTGTTCATGTCGTCGATATCTGAGCACCTGAAAGTTGGATGGAAAAAGAAACTATAGAGAGGCATCCGAGTATTGGGATCAACAAATAAAATGTTATGTCATGGCAATAAATGTAAGGATAGGCTATGAAATGAGAAAATGATTATGAAATTAGCGATAATGCGAAAAAACGTGACAAAATGCATCTTCATTGATATTCATTTGAATGATAAAGAGCGGATGCACGCTCTGACAAAAGAATTCTATTATATCTAAGGACACAATAGAAGGTTAATGTTTAGCATTACTCTGAAGACTTATAAACTACAAGAAGCTCCTCGGCAGTCCAATTGTTTAACATGAAACCAGGGGGACAAGGGCGTATCCTTGAGACGTCTTTACTCGCATCAGCCCCTTTGTCAATAACATTTATACTGACATTTTGAAAACCCTTTTCAATTGACCACAGCGTGTTTCATGGACCATCTTGTCCAGGGTACATCATTCCCGCAGATGTAAATGTTTTTGACAAAGGAGGGTACTTTATTGGTTCCCATTCTGGTTCACGGCCCAAAGTTCTTGCAATCCTTCTTTCCTGATCTTTCTTCCACTGTCTTCTTCTTTGACGCACGTCAGGCTGGAACCCCAAACCGTATCGGACCTTCTGGTGCACTGGCTTTAGAGCCCTGACTATTCCTTGCAGATATCTGCCTAAACCTCTTCTTGTTCGACCTCCCCTTCTTACGGTCAATTTGACACCCATTCTAGTATTTCTCGACAGTTTTGGCACCGAAATTCTGTTTCCCTCAACAACAAAAGTGGCATTGAAAAATTCAAGGGATCGGAAGGAACATTCCAATGCGTCTTTGTTCACTTCCAAGTACGGTGCATCGGCAGAGACAGATGCGACAATGTCTTCTTCTCCCTCGATAGTGACCAAACAGCCGTCTATGATAAATTTCACCTTTTGATGGAGGGATGATGGGACTGCTCCAGCAGAATGGATCCAGGGTCTTCCCAAAAGGCAGTTATAAGAGGGCGTAATGTCCATGACTTGGAACTCGACATCATAAATGTAAGGGCCCACTTTCAAAGGGATTTCGATCTTTCCCATGACTTCACGTCTCGTCCCGTCGAATGCCCTTACCGTGGAATGACAGGGCCTTAAGTAGGACAAATCCATCGGTATTCTGGAAAGCGTGGCCAATGGCATAACATTTAATGCTGACCCATTATCGATGAGCACGTTCGGTATTATGAAGCCTTTGCAGCGAGTCGTGATATGCAGTGCTTTCACCGAGCCTCTACCATTTGGCGGTATCTCATCATCACTAAAAGAGATAAAATTGTCCGCATTCAGATTATTTACTCACCTATCAAGCTTCTCAATGGATATGTTGTTGGCCACATAAGCTTGATTTAATACCTTCAATAAAGCATTCCGGTGTGGCTCGGAATTTAACAGTAGGGATAGAACTGAGATTCGCGCTGGCTACTTGCTCAATTGTTCCACCACACTATACTCGCTGTGCTTGATAAATTTCAAGAATTCTTGAGCTTCTTCCTCATTCACAGGCTTTTTAGTTTCTTGCACGGGTGGAATTTCTTGCTCGACTTCGACTTCTTGCATCACTGCTTTTCCTTTTTGCTTCAAGTCACTATTTTTCTTTACTGGTTCAACTTCTTTAGAATAGCACCGTCCACTTCGGGTAAAATGACCTACCTCCCCAACATCTTCAGTTATGGCTTTGGACTTTCCAACTTCCGGTGTGACGATATTGACATCGTATCTCCACGGTACTGTTTTGTTGTCCTTATAAGGGAAAGGAGATGGAACTTCGATTATCACTTTTGGTTTCACCGGCTCCTTCTTCGCGTCATAATAAATTATTAACGGCCGGTCAGCTTATCTGAAACTCGATGATTGATTGTCGAGCGCGCATATTTCTCCTCTATCGGCCTCCTTGCTTTTATAAAAGATCCCAATCTCCTTGTTATCCATCATACTTTGCAGTAATCCTCTGAACTCATCGCAAGACTGAATGTCGCGCCCTTCAATGCCATGGAATTCACAAAAACTGTGACTTTTTGCATCTTTTCCTTCGGATACTCCGTTAAAACGACAAAGCAACCCTTTTTCAACTAGTACCTCCCAGATTCTCTGCAGAGGTGTTCTCACTTCAGAAACCCATTTTCTACTTTGTCGTTTATCCTCCTCTCCTACTGCACTCACATTACCTTCGGTGTGGTTTGAGAATGGATTCCCGGCTGTACCGCCAGTGCCATCAAATCGTAAAATGCCCGCATCGATAAGCCCTTGAACTCTCCTTTTGAAAGTAAGACAGTTCTCAGTAGAATGCCCCTGATTCCCCGCATGGTATGCACAACTAGCATTTGGATCGTACCATTTTGGGTATGGAGGTTTAAGGGGTGCCATGTAATGGGGAGAAATCAATTGTTTCTCTAAAAGTTTTGGGTACAATTCCCCATAGAACACAGGGATGGGAGCAAATTGCGGTCTCTCGGGATTAGGCCTTGCTGGTCTTGGTTCGTTTCTAGGTTGGCTTTGAGTGGGTACCGTGTTTTGTGGGAATAAGGTGACGGGTCTTTGATTGTTCGTGGCGTAAACGGGATAGGAAGGAGATGGTGCTTGGTAATAAGGGGTTTGAGGAGGATAATAGAAATTTGGAGGTGGATAATTTCGAGGTCGGGGTTGGTTCGGATATGGATTAGAGGCATAACGGCTTCCCATTCCCACCATGTGGGCTTCTGATTCTTTTTTCTTTATAAGTGTTCCCCTTTTTGAACCTTCTGAGCCTTCCATTCTACCGCTCTTGACGGCATTCTCTATGAGTTCACCAGATATTACAATATCCGCAAACTCTTTCGTGGCACTTCCCACTAGTTTATCATAAAACGGCGCCTTTAAGGTGTTGATAAAGAGAGCGGTTATCTCCGTTTTTGTTAGTGGGGGTTCCAATTGGGCTGAGACGTCCCTCTATCTCTGCGCACACTATCTAAAGGTCTCTGACGGCTTTTTCTCCATCATTTGCAAGGTCATCCGGTCTGGCACCATATCTGATACATGCTTGTACTGCTCGTAGAATGCTGACGCCAAGTCCTTCCAGGATCGAATCTTTTCTCTACTAAGTTGGTTGTACCACCGGAGAGCTGACCCTGTTAGACTATCTTGAAAGCAATGTATGAGTAATTTATCTTCGTTCACGTAACCGGTCATTTTTCGACAGAACATGATGAGATGTGCTTTTGGGCACCTTGTCCCATCATACTTCTCAAAATCAGGCACCTTGAACTTCGGAGGCAAAATTAGATCAGGTACCAGACTGAGTTCCTTGGTACCTAGTGCAGAGAAGACTTCGGTGCCTTCTATTGCTTTGAGTCTTTCCTCTAAACTCCTATATTTTGCGTCATGGTTATCCAATTTCAACTTGGCTACCTCTGCTGCGTCATCCAGATCTGGCACTAGTGGATCAGCAGGATTAGCCCCTGGGTTAAACGCGAATATTCCTTGCCCCAAATTAGCGGGTGGAGCAGGTGGTATAGGTCGATGTTCCAAGCCGGTGGGTTCCCCTTGAGTATACCCTCTTTGTGTTGTATATGCGGGCGGTGGAGTAAATCCCGGGGGATAGAGTGGATCCTGATCATGGTGAATTCTTGACTGAGGTTCCATAACATCGGGGTTCTGCATGGGTCCTTTTCCTTTGACCAAAGTTGACATCATCTCCATCATTTTGGCCATCTGATCTCTTTGCTTGAGTGATTCGTCTCGAGATCTCACCATTAAGTCTCTCGTTTCTTGTTGCGATTTGGCCAGTTGCTCTTGTAATTCCTTTTGAATCCTTTCCATCCTTTCAATTCTCTCATTGAATTCAGCCTCCATTACTCTAGCTTGTCGGCGCGTTTTATAGGAATGGCGTGGTTCCAGATTTGAAGTCTTGCAACTGCGAATTATACGGTTCTTTAGTTTTGGTGGATGATTATGGTGATATGTACATGCGATGAATGAATGAATGAGTATACGAATGGATGAATGTCCAAAGAATAAATGATGCATAAATGTTAGTTATGAGTAAATATGCAAGAATTTGGTGTTGATTTCCAGATAGCCCCATATTTAGGCATTTCATTTATCAAAAGAGTACATTACAAAAAGTTTCCATTTTTCCAACAGTTACACAAATTTCCTAGCCACATTGCCTTGTTTCTTCACTTGCTCTAAAAACTCTGATATACTCGATCTTTGGCTCGGAGGGAATTGGCAACTGAGAACTTCGGCTTCATCTGATAATTGAACAACTTGTATAGCCGCTTTGCGAATTTCATTGATCAAGAAGTCGAGTTGCATTTTTTCTTAGAGAGTTCCTTTATACGCGTGAATGTCCCTATCGTACTGATCATTCTTTTCTTCTAGAGCCTTCAGGAGGTTATCTAATTGTTGTTGACGAGATTGCAGCATATTTTCTAGATCTCGTATTTTCCTTTTTAATTCTTGATGTTCAGACTGACTATTCGCAAATTCTGGAGTCACCATTTCATACTCGGCGTTCTTCCTTCTTAACTCTATTGTAGCGTGCGCAGCATTTTCCTCCTCTTTCTTTGCTTTTCCTTTCCAAAATTCCATTCCTCCCTTGATATTGCTAATTTCTTCCTTCCACTCTGCTGTCGACTTGCCCAACCCACTGTTCTTTATTGTGCCTCTTAACTTCTTATTTTCTAGGTGAAGGTCTCTCAAGTCATTCCTTACGACCTCAACCTCTTTTTGTACTTTCTCGATTCCGGATCTTTCAATCTGAACGTCGATCTTCAATTGATAATTTTCTTCTTGAAGGGCACTAAGATCCCGAGACATTTTGGCCTTTTCTCGTTCAAATTCCTGCCTTGCCATCTCTAGCTCAGACGGCGTTTCCTCCGAGAAAGGATTCTGGACAGTATAGTTTGTTGACGAGATTTGCTGACTATTTACCCGTTGCTTCCTCCATAGGTCGTAATCTTGGGTTAGGGTATCAGCATATAGGGCCAATTCCATTAGGTGAACTATCTTCCAAGATTTTGCAGTGTCTCGGACTCTCTTCATATATCCTTCACCCGTAAAAGCAAACTCGGACTGCACTAGCCCTCCGGTGGTAGGGATGAATTATCGTGAAGAAAATTGCCTTTGGACTAATAGCGGAGCATATCCAATTCCTCCCCATAACCCGAGTAAAGGTACCCAATCTTGGCTTCCACATTTGTATAACAGAACTAAAGGACAGATCCAGGGTGCTCTCCACGTTATATCCTCGGCGCGAAGATTCTAAAAAACTGATACCCAATGTTGCTCGGTGACTGCCTTCGGCCATTCTTTCTTAAGGTAAGCTTCTAGCGGGGCAAATGTTTTTAAAAACATATGGAACGGAGTGCGCTCTACTTTCCAAAAATGACTCAAAATCCAAACATTGAGCAACTGCGCACATCCACTAAATCGTCCCTTTCCAACCCTTCGACAAGTACTCAAGGACCTGAAGGTCTCGGCTAGGATAGTCGGGACAGGGTTGACTCCTTGTTTTAACCTTTCGAAGAAATCAACTACTGCAACTTCAAGATGTCTGAGAACTTTCGGGAAAATGACCAAACCGTAAATGGCAAAAGCGAATAGATTTACTCTCTTCAATATGTCAGGATGGTTCAGAACCAAATCTCGTAGGGAAGACCATGGAATGCAAATGGTTTCATTCTTCTTTTTTATCTATTTTTCGGTCCATGTATCGGTCATGTCCGTTAACCTCATTAACTTTTTCTTGAAGGTCATCGGCTTAGGCTCCTTCACATATATTTTGCCGAATTGTACATTGTCGATGCGGAGTAAAGCAGCATACTCTTCTATGGTTGGAGTCATGTCTTCTTGATTGAAGGTGAAGCAATCGATAAAGTGGGTCCCGAGAATCGAACCATGGCTTGAATCAACTATTCGCTCACACGGATGGTGATCGGGTGAGCTATATCTCCATACCTCTCGGTGAAAATGCCCTAGTGTCCGAATCCTCACGATTCTAAATTCAACCAAATCCTCAAGGTTATTTTGGCGAACATTCACGATTATATGTTCGGCAAATTGACAACACACCCTTCTACTAGACTATCCCCTTTTTCTCTCTGAGTTTTTAGAGACCAGTCCCGAACCACGGCATTCTTCTCGGTTATTTGTGTAATTGACTCCTCCATCAGAAACCCGTTTTTTGGCAACCAACCTTTAATCAACACCTTCCTAATATGATGCCTATGATGCATGATGAAAATGAAAATAAAAACAAACAAACTTGGTTAGTAAACACAACAAATATAATTTGAGAAACAAATTAAACTACTCAATCCAATTCTTTTGCATAAACAGTGTAAATGAAAGGCAAAAGGCATTTTCCCCGTGTACTTATTTTGGTGACTATAAGCGGACAGAGGTTCGGCATGGCTCTAATTGGATAGCTCGTATGGTTCATTATATGCAGTCTCGGTTCTAGGCAGGTACTCGAATTGCTCGTACTATCATCTGCTAAGATTAGTACGAAGCCTCGGTCATAACCCATCACAGGCTCACGAGTTCAATTCGAGGGATTACATTTACTTATGCCTATGCGGAGGGACAAGTTAACTCACGAATGCATAAGTCATATGTAACCTGAAAGTATTCACTAGCCTTTGATGCGGAGGGACGAGTTAACTCACGAAGGCGTAGCGTTTACTTTCACTTAAACGGACGGAGCCCGGGTAGAGAGCTCATGTTATGCGAAAATGCAAATGCACGGTGTGTGGGGAAAAACTCATAAACCTTTACGTTTTACTTAAAGAAACTAAACCAAAATTAAAACCATAAAAATTGAAAACTGTAAAACAACCAAATAACAAGTTAGAAGAAATATTTACAACACAATACAAATGCAATGAATTTTGAAAACGAGATTTTCGGATCACGACCAAATATTTACTTTTAATAAGGAAATTTGAAAATTTTGACAATACGTGTTTAATTAGACTCGACTCGCAAGTTTTGTCCCCAGTGGAGTCGCTAGCTGTAGCGACGTAAAAATTTTTGTGGATTCGAGTCGCTAAATGTGGCGATCTATTAGAAAATTAGAAATTGAAACTTGATTTTAAAATAAACCGGGAGTCGCCACCGATCCTTTTTCCTAGGTGTGATCGGACACCTATTAGATTTTTTTTAAGACGAGAAAAAGGCCGAGTTAAGGTCTACGTTAAAAGCCAGAAAAAAATTAGGGTTCGGGAGTCGGTTACGTGCGAGGAAGGTATTAGCACCCTTGCGACGCCCAAAAATTGGTATCTCATAAACACGTGTTGTCTTGATTTTCAAAAATACGAATTCAATGTAAGATTTAATCGTGATCTGATTGAAAAAGACGAAAAATTTTAGTTCTTTGGTTTTTTAGAAGGGTATACCGCTTTAACACGAGTCAATCGACATTCACCCAACATAGCGATGAACTCAATGACTTAATATTGAATCGGTGCATTGCCTTGATTATTGAAATTAATAAAACACAAAAAAAATAATATTATTTGTAACAGAAATTTGTGTATAATGTTCACGATGATACAATTAACAATAAATATTAAAATACAATATTTTAAAAAAAACAATAGTATTAACATATATACGAATAATAACAGAAATAATAATAATATTGACACGACAAGTCAAAACAAAATATTATCAATGGTAACGATCATAGATTAATAAAATGAGGACATATTAATAAAGACAATAATAAATAATAATAAATAATGTTAAATTAATTAATAACAAGACAATAAATAAATAAACACAAAAAGGAGAACCTATAATATAATAATAATATGAAAATAAAATAATAAAAAAATAATATTGTAAATAAATATACATATGTACATACACTTATAATGAAAACATACACTAATATTAACGATAATAATAATACTAACAAGAAACAAAAAGTAAATATGATGTAGTAATAAAATTAAAATAAAATAATTAAAAATAATATTATATATAAATATATATACAAATACATATATGTATCATAAAAATATATACTAATATCAATAACAATAATGATAATAGTAATAATACAAAAAGCAAACGTCATAAAATATTAAAATACAGTAATAAAAATATCATATGGAAATATACATATATACATATATATATATATATATATATATATATATATAGAACAAAAAGTACTCACTACTATATAATATAAATAACAATAATAATATATAAATATACAAAGCAAACACAATAAAATACTAAAACAAAGTAATAAAATAATAGTACTATATAAATATATACATGCTAAAAATATACATGATAATAAAATATACATACAAAGTACACTAATATTTAAACATAATAATAATAAACGTAATATTAATATTAAATGAAATCAACATTACAATTTTAATTTGAGAGTTAAAATGACAAAAAGGACTAAATTTGAATTAAAATAAAGTTTTGAGCGAATTTTAAAATAAGAGATAAATCAGAGGATCCCTTTGAATACACTTGCAAACAGTGGGGGCCGAAAAAGTAATTTTCCCAAGCCTTTAAAACGCTGCGCTTGGCCAGGGACTAAACTGAAAAGCGCGACAAAGTTTAGGGCTAATTCGTGAATACCTATAAACCTGATTTAAAACATCAAAAATGCGGAAGGACTGTTCGCATAAATAAACCATCGAGTTAAAAACACGCGGATCTTGAGGCCGGTTCGGGTCGAATCGGGTCGGACCATGGTGAAACGACGTCGTTTCGAGGTTAAAAGGCAGCCCCCAAAACGACGTCGTTTTGGAGGGCTATAAAAGGCCTAAAATCCGGAAAAAAAAATCATTTGAGAGGGAGGGGGAAAAAAAAGAAAGAGGGAAAGAGAGAAGAGGGAGAGCAGGAGAGGAAGGGGGCCGGAGAGGTAAAAACTCCAATTTTTCTTCTTTTTTTTAATTTATATTTTATACTTTATATTTTCATGTATTTAATATTTATTGTGATAAAAAAAATGGGTTGATTCGAAAATAAAAAAAAGAAATCACCTTGATTCACTACTCCGATTCTGTTTTTGTTCAAATGCCTTGGTTCTCTGACTTAAGTTGATTCTTTTTACTTGATCTACTGTTTCTTTCAAAATATATGTATGTATTTCAAAAAATCCGACCTTTACAAAGTATTTCCCTCTTGGTTTTTATAACCATTCATCACTATTAATCTAAAATTGTTGTCTTTTCGTGTGTTTCTTGCAGGTCATGGGCGAACGGCGGTGGCAGAGGGCAGGTAGGGTGGTTGGCCGAAAGTCAGGGGTTGCGGCGCAAGTGGGGGGGTAGTTGGCTAGGGTTTCTGCAATTGGGAGTTTTGGGTTTCTGTAATTGGGCCAAGGGGGTTAGTGGGTTAGTGTTATGGGTTTAGGTTAGTTGGGTTTTTAGTCATTGGGTTAGGCTAGGTTATGGGTGTAAACGGGCCATTCGGGTTTGGGTAATTGGGCTAATAGGTAGTGGGTATTTGGGTTTTATTTTGGGGCCCAAAATTGGCCTGTACAGCGCTTTTAGCCCTTCCGCTTTTCTGGGACTTTACAATCAAGGTTTTTTTATTTTTAATTCATCCCCATTGTTTTGCTCCAAGTTCATTCTGGTCCCCCATGCTGCGCAGCGTTTTATTACCTAGGGAAAATTACTGTTTGGGCCCCACAATGTTTAGCGCGCGTTCGAATTAGTCCCCCTCTTCTGTTTTTATTCTAAATTCGCCCCAAAAATTTCGATTTTTATTCTATTTCGTCCTTTTTCTTATTTTTTCTCATTTTAATATTATTGTATTAATTACTACTTATATTATTATTATTATTTTTCCATATTATTATATTATTGTTGTTTTTATTATTATATTTATTAATAACATTATTAGTACTAATATATATTTTCACTTAATATTTATGTATGTGTCTACGTGTATGTATTTATGTATTGTACTAATAATTTTTTTTATGTTATTATGTCTAATATACGTATATATTGTGTATGTTTATATCATATATTATTCCTTTACTATTCCATGTATATATTTTTGTACCATATCGTGTATATATCTTCATTATTCCGATTATCATTATTAATATTAGCATGTGTTTTATATATCAAGTGTATGTACATATGTATCTTTAATGGTGTGTTTCTATTTTTATTATATATGTATTGTAATACGCATATGTATGCATTTTAATTAATTGTATGTATTTCGCATACTATTTCATGTAGGTATTTTTATATAATCCTTATTATTGTTACCAATGTTAGTACATATATTTTATTATACGTATATATATATATATTTATATAGTATTATTTTCATATGTTATTATACTCATTAACTTACTCATTATTTTCCATATTGTCACTTATGATATTAAGATTATTATATGTTATTTGATGTACATATATCTTTTTATTGTTACTATTTTTGCTATTATTATTTGCATAGGTCTGTTATATATGTATATTGTACATGTTCATTTTAAATATGTTATGTATGTATATATATGTACCCATATTAGTATTATTATGTAAACCTTTTTCATTCCTATTTTACGTATATATACTTAACATCATCACTATGTATATGTATTCATTGTTTCTATTTCATGTTTAATTCTAGCATTGCACTAAATGTCGTATATATCTTTATCATTTTAATATTATTGTCACATTGATTATTTGTTTCAATATATACCTAGCTCTTTCATTCATTTATTTTTATTTCATATCAATTTGCTTTGCATTATTTCGAAAATCATATTCTTGTTTTGTTAATTAATTTCAATAATCAAGGCAATGTACCGATTTAACATTAAGTCATCGAGTTCATCGCTATGTTGGGTGAACGTCAATTGACTCGTGTTAAAGCGATATACCCTTCTCAAAAACCGGAATAAACTAAAATTTCTCGTCTTTTTAATCGGATCACGACTAAATTTTACATTGAACTCGTATTTTTTTGAAAATCAAGACAACACGTGTTTATGAGATACCAATTTTTGGGCGCCATGAGAGGTGCTAATACCTTCCTCGCGCGCGTAACCGACTCCCGAACCCCAATTTTTCTCTGGCTTTTAACGTAGACCTTAACTCGGCTTTTTTCTCGATTTTAAAGAAAAAAGAAATCTAATAGGTGTCCGATCACACCTAGAAAAAAGGATCGGTGGCGACTCCCTTTTTATTTCAAAATCAAACTTCAGTTTTCAAGTTTTTAATAAATCTCCATAATTAACAACCGAACGAAAGTAAAATTTTTACGTCGCTACAATTATATTCTTTAAAAATCAAAAGGTAGGTCGCTTTTTTTTAAACATATATATATATATATATATATTTTTTTTTCTATACAAAAATGGATTGCAGTAAAAATGGGTGATTTTATTCTGTTTAGAACAAAATAGAGAGTCGTCGAAAAGAATAGTCCGATTAATAAGGAAGAGAAAATAAGGTTTTGGAATGGACAGAAGAGGAGATAGAGATATAAGTTGCTTGGGTTACTCCTTGATCTCTAAGTTTTATATTTTTATTGTCTCTTGTCTTGAGATGTCACGTGTCAAGCTGTAATGTGTTAAGTTACCATTGGTGAATTATCTAACTTAATACCATAAGCTTAGGTAGAATGATGAGACGTGATAATTGAGATTTGATATGATGGCTAATAAATGAGTTTACTTGTCAAGCAGTTTGTAAATCGAGAAGCTCTTCTATTTGTACTGCTCAAAGACTTGACTGTTTGGACCATCAATCAGTGTAGCAATTTTTTAAAATTATTTTTATTTAATATTTATACTAAAATTAATATTTGGTACTTAAATATATTGGAGATCCTTGTATTTTTTATTTTTGAAATTAATACTTCAATTTTGAGAGAGTTCTCCTATATATTTTTGGCCCCATCATCGAATTTTTCAAAAACATTATTTATATGGCAACTATAAAAAAGTAAAATAACATGTTTAGTCCTCTCACATTTACTTCCAGCATTGTTAGGTCAAGAGATCATGTAACTGTATACAGTTCAGCAAAGTCAACATTAAATTTGATTGGGAATGTGGACGTTCAAAAACTTTCTGTAAACATTATTTATTTTGCTGATTAATTTTATTTATTTATTTTGCTGAGTAATCTAATAGAGCTGACTTCTAAAATGAAGCCAAAAGTGAAGTTTTCTTATATGTTAAATTCTGCCATTAGTCCCTGTACTTTGCGAAAGTTATGGATTTAATCACTGTATTTTAATTTGATCATTGTTAATCATCACCAAACATTAATTGTTAAATTCATTAAGTTAAGTTCTGTTATTTCCAAAATTTGATGCGTTAAACATTTTATCATATGTGTAATTCCATGTCAACTTATTATTTCCTCGCATTACTCACTAATAAATGAATTAACGACTGTCGTTTACGTCAAAACTAAATTTTTAAAAGTCTAAAAAGTATAGGAACGTAGAATGATCCAATTGGAGAATATGGAGCAAATCTACAATTATACATATATTTTAACCTATATTTTATAATATGTATTTTATGCACTAGTTGGGATCTGATTTGTTAATTATTTCCCACATTGGGGCATGAACTTTTTTTTGTCCAACTTTTAAAGAAATAGTAGGGACTAACTTGAAAAAAAAATAATTCAGGCCTCAATGTGAGAACAGTTGCCAAGTTCAAGCCTCAAAGAGTGCATCAACCCTTTTCGAATGAATGGGACTTCTTACGGATTATACGATCTCACTAAAACCTTCCTTACACAATACGAGTTTAAGTTAAAGGTTTTTTTTCTTTAAATTATTAGATACTGATTAAATTCCAATTTTGGTCTCTTTATATTTTGTTTTGAAATTAAATTAGAATGATTAAATTTCAATTTTGGTTCAAATACTACGTTGAACTTTTAATTTATATACTTTAAATTTTTATATAATGTAAGCCTTCCTTATCTCGTTTGGGTCTAACTTTTATTTATTTATTTATGAGAAAATGCTGAAATATCAATTCTGATCCCTTTATTTTTTTAAAATTATGTAACAATGGTCACAATTTAGTTTTGATCCCTATACTATGCTCAAATTTAATATTTAATATCTATATTTTAATTTTTAACATAATTTGACATCTCAATTTTAATTAAAACACTGACATGAAATTAAGAATTGTTGACTTCAGTAAAATTTTTTGCTAAATTTAGATCAATTGGAATGTCTTTTTTTGTCACATGATTACTGAATGAGTATTTTTTTTATTTCAAAATGTCATGCTAGTAATGAAAAAATTTAACGGTATTAACAACTAGATCTAAAATTTTAAATTAAAAAATTAGAGGGACTAAAGTTTTGAAAATAAACGTTTGTGGACTAAATTTTAAATATATGAAAAGTATAAGGGCACATTGTAACCTCTAAATTTTTACTTTATAATTTAGCTCAAAAAATTAATCCAATGCAAAACGTGAATAAAAACCATACTAGCTATATGATAACAATATATACAATAATATAAATATTTTTTATTGATACATGGAAGTGGTGTGAAGATCGGAATTGTTTTCACCCTTGGAGGATAGAGAACCCTAAGATGGAGATGGTGGGAGTTGGATGGAGGAGAAAAAGGAAGAAGGAGCTAAAAGAATAAAAGATGACTTCAGTTGAAGGAAAGAATATATGTGTGTGCGTGTATGTGTGTGTGAACCACATCTATTTGCTAAGAAGTAAGAGATGTATATAAATGGATTGACCGCCCATGCCTTCTTGATAGGTTAACGTGTCATTCATTGGTCTTTTGTTAGGTTGGCAATATGATGTGAAGTGATCAAGATGTATGGTATATAGGTGACGAGTGATAGATGTATTGTCGTGGAACATATCCTCCAACGAAGGAGGAGAACGCTGGTGAATCACGCTAGACAGCGAGAGTGATAATTCAATGAAGCTATATGTGTAACAATTCATAATATATGACTCCGTTAAAAAAACCATGCATGCATAATCAAAAGAATGTCCAATACACGATGTACAAAAACCACCCATTACGTCAAGGAAAATAAAATAACTTTCACAATTCATACTATTTGACCCATGCCAATGCAACCACCAAACAGATTTTTAAGACTAACGCACGTCGGACAAACAGCCGGAGAATCGATCTTCCGATAGTCGAAAACTTTTTGATCAATTGAATTGTCGCTTGTTATAAGCATCTCCATTTACAAAACCAGGATTCTCAGAGGGGAATTGAGGTTGTGCCATGACTATGCCACCTTGATTCGGAATTGGAGCATTGCTCGCATCCTTCGCTTTCGAGTTTAGGGTTTGATAATAGAAGACTCCGAAAATCGAACTTAAAGCGGACAAGACGGCTCCGACGGCAAAGACTCCGGGTTTGATAACATAGCAGTAGATGCCACCATCTTTGTAAACTTGTTCACCTCGTCGATCATTGAGTGCAGCACCAGTTAGCAATAGGCCGATTGCTGTCATAAATGTTATCCTGCATCAATATTTTGTGGATATAAACATAGAAAAACCTTAGGGTTCTGGGAAAAAATTAAGAAAATCGAAAACCAATTGGAAGAGTAATGTTTGGATTGATTTTGTTAAAATCATATTGGTTTGGATATTACTTTAAAATTATTTGATTTCTATTGGGTTTGTTTGGTTTTGATCACAAATTAAAAACCATAATTCTTCAAATTGAATCGATTTGGATCATATTATATTTTTTCATACAATATTAAGAGTGAGAGATGAGAGTGACATAGTTTAAATCCGTGTCAAATGAATATTGGACAAAAGCTTTAACCACTGTTCTATTTAAATTGAGACATATTATTGTTATTATTTATTTAGTATAATCTTTACTTTATTAATATTTAAATAAAGGAAAATGGCTTAATAAAAAATTATTTTAAAAAAATAATAATAACCTGAACTGGGATTTTGGAAAACAAGAATGTTTCACATTAACCACAGTTTTTTCTTCTCAAAATCAACTTGACTCGAAAGAACTCTTAAAAATTAGTATTTGATTAACTTGTGATACAAAATTTAATTAAGATTTTAGGTTACTGTGTATATACATACACAAAATGATAAGAAGAGATAAAACAACATTTAGTCCTTGAACTTAGTAAGTATAAAGACGTGGCGTTTTGAGATTGTGTCAAGTCATCACTTGAAACTTTTTAAAATAAATTATAAAATCTTAAAAAAAGAAAGAAAAAGCAATAACTAAACTTTAAAAAAAAATAGATGATGTCTGTGGAATAATTTTATAGTACAATTTCATCCGAAATCCGAATTTAAAAATTAAATTGAGAAAAGGTGTTAAGTTCGAGAAAAAAAGTTCAAGGACTAAAATAAAAAGGTTTTATGAATTTAGAAGGTTAAATATTATTTATCCTAAAAAAAAGAAGAAGAAATCTACAAGTAATGTGATTGAAAAATTACCAAGAAACAATATAGAAGCAAAGAGCTTTAGTCCAATTAGAACCATGAGATTGAGCATTGTTTCTTTTGCAGCAAAAACAGCCAGTGGAGAAATTTATTATTATTTGACCCATCAAAAGCGTTGCTGCTGATATTAAGCTTAGAACCAGTGCTGGGCTTCGTGGATATACACATTCTCCCAGTTCTAGTGTAACTTGTGAAGCCTTTAAAACAAATAAAAGAAAATTAGTAAAAATAAAGAAACCCAATATAATTTTAGAAAAACCCCTTAAAATTTACAGATTTGATGTTTTATTTTTACCTTAACCCTTGTAACTTCAGCTGCAAAGCCAGCACCTGCTGATATTATCCCCAAAAGGGCCACAAAGAAGCATAAAATTCCCTTTTTCTCCATCTCTTATACTTTTTTCCTGGAAAATTTCTGTTTGGCTGATGGGAAAATATGTTACCTGGGAATGTCTGGATTTTGAAACCAAGGCCGCTTTGCTGGTTCTGAATTTTGTGTGATGGCTTTGGGATGACTTTATGCAATATTTATAGGATATTTGGCTAACATATTATATGAATTTATCAATTTATTTATTTATTTTAAATGTAATTCATTAGTCAGATTTAGTTTTTTTAAATATTCTTCTTTGTCATTAGGGTAGTGAACATGTAAGGTAGTCGTTTTTCTTAGTCAAAATGATAGAATTATTATTTTATACACGTTAGTCATGTTTATTTTGGGATTAAACTGAGTATAATCGTAACTTTGAAAACGGTTAAAATACCTAGGAGGCCCCTGCCTTATAGGGACTGAATCAAATTAGAGTCTATTATTAAATAGATCAATTTAGTCCTTAAACTATTAAAAAGAATCACATAAGTTAAAATTGTAACAGAATTAACATTTATTGTATAAAAAATGACTTGAAAATTATTATTTTACAATTGTAGTTTAATTGCAAACAAAAGATTTCATTTAAGAACTATAAAAACTTTTAAAATATTAACTATTAAATAGTAAATGATATTTTTTAAATAACAAATGTTAACTCTATTCCAATTTGACTTTCTTGATTTTTTAATAGTATAGGGATTAAATTGATCCATTTAATAGTAGAAAGACTAATTTGATCCAAATCTTATAATACAAGGACCTCTCAGGTACATTCACCCTTTGCAAAGGCACGCTAGATTTATTATAAAAAGAAAATTACAAGAAAATAGGAAAATTAATTATTGAGGGGAGGTCAACTCTATTAAGAGATGTCTACGAAGTGTTATTCACTGGAAGTCGATGGACCTCTCAATAGGTTGATATTATCTTTGGGGTCTTTCCAACTTTGATTAGAACTCGAGTGCCAAGAGACAACAGTTCAACAGAGCGAGGGCGCCTCCTCAAAAGCTTAAATAGGTGAACCTTGTATGATTGCGCATGGTCTAACTCAAACCCATGCCCTAAATCTTATAGGACATTTTTTGTTAAACATGTTAGTATATGCTAAAGGGCACGAGTTAAAATCCCATCAAGAGCAAATGTTGAGATACCATTAATCAATGACCATGCACGCATGCATGGTTCATCTTATTAGGCACTTGACGAGCTGTTCTCACCATGTTGAACTCACCACCTCTTTAGGCTTTTGAGCTCTCACAAAGTTGTGAGACAAAACCCTTACCGAAGACAATATCAACCTATTGAAGGGTTCGCTGACTCTTGACGGACAATACTTGACAAACTTCTCCTAACGAAATCGATCTCCCCACAACATTAATTACTAAAAGAAAAAATATATATATAAAAATGGAATATATGTTTTAAAAAGCATAACTTAGACAATTACTATGGTTAAGTATAAAAATTAGTCAAACTTATAATCATTCTTTTGGTACATATAATCATTTAATTTGCAAGCAAAAAGTATTTAGTAATGTATGGTTGTTGGACCAACCGGCTATACCTATATGGAATAATGTTTTTCTAAACTTAAAATAATTTTTATTTTTAGTAGGAATAATTTATGTTAATTTTTGGATGATTCATCACATTCTTTTGAATTCAAAATGTTGTTTACTTCGATTCAATCATTTTAAATTTTTATAGATGAAATCAAATTTGAATTTCGGATCAGAATCATAATCAACAAATCTATTCGTAATAATCCATATTCTGAACTGTGTTTACTTGCATTGCAAGTGTCACAGGACACAGTTCAAATACCGTGACCTTTACACAAAAAAAGTCCCATAGAGGTTTACATATTAAATGGGGTTCATTTGATCCACTCGAACTGACCTGATTCAAAAAACAAGCGATGAAGCCCATTTATTTGAAGCCTTGGTGGCGCAACAAAGCATTTATGAAAATTAGGGCTACTTTGGTAAATAGGAAAAGTAATTTTAGAAGATTTGTAATAAGATAAGATTTGATTTTTTTAATCCAAGAGATTATGTAAATCCCTTAATTGTAAATATGCTTCAATTTTGTTTGTTGATGTAACTCGATCTATACCGTCGATTTTGGGGGAGCTCAACTATAAATAGAAAGCTTCCCCTTCAGTTGTAATCATCCATTGTTTCCATTATTCTGAGTTAAAGAATATAATGAGAGCACTTACTCAAATACCTTGTGTGCATTGCTTTTCTGTTGGTATTTGCTTTTTTGAGCTTTTTTTTTTTTTGCTTCAACTATAATTCGATGCCTTAGAGAAATTCTACGAGAATCCTTATTTTAAGAGAGTTAGGTTGATTTAAGCGCATTTGAATCATAGGAATCGCCTAAAGCCGTATGGATTGCGAGACAAAAAGTTTAACACCGTGACACAAGTATGAACTTATATATTATGAATGCGTTTATATTTCAAGTTCCAATCCTAAACATGAAATAGTAATTATATTATTTTTAGTGATTTTTAAAATTATTTATTAATTATCTTATAATATAATTCATTGAAGATATATCTTATACATGAAACACAAATTCGTCAAAGGGAATAAGTATATTCATTAAAAAGAGGGAATAATTATATTCTAAAAAAGAAAAAGAAAAAGTGTGACATTAACATGTTTTTGGTTGGTGAAAGATAGTCAACCTTAAACTAAAAAATAAGTATTTTTCTAAATATTTGTATTTAATAGTTATATTAACATAATATAAATATATGTATAAAAAAAATTCAATCCTAAACACATCTATAGTTTTAAAAATAAGGTCCAATTATAAAAAATTTTCAAGTTAAGTATCCAAAATAAAAAATTTTACAATTTAAGCACCCACGTTATATAGGTCAACTATTTTGATTAGTCCCGTTAAAATCACAAACAACAAGCTGACACGGTAGTTAAAAAATTAGTATAATAATAAATTTAGCTATTAACTTTTACATATTATATGGATTTAGCCATAATTTAAAAAAAAAAATTAACTCCCAAAATTTACAAATGTTCTCATTTTGATCCTAATTCTAAAAAATTCAAAATAAAAATAAAAATACATAAATATTTTTTTAAAAATATAGTAATAAATTTAAATTATTAAATAAAAATAATTAAATTAAATTAAATAACAAAAAAAAACCTTCCCCACCCGCCCCTCTCCCCAACCTTTGTCTCTCTCCCTCTCCCCACACCGTCCCTTTCCTTTCTTCATCTTCGCCCTCCTCCTCACCTTCGCCATTGTCTCTTCCTCTTCGCCAAAAAAGGAAAAAAATATTATGTTATTGAATAAAAAAGCAAACAACATAGAAGAAGATGTTTCTTTTCTTCTAGAGAAATAATTAGGGTTAAGGAGTAGTGGTCCTACTCTGGTGGAGAAGACGATTTCTCTACTAGTACATGTTGATCATTGAAACACATATTTTAATAAAAACAAATCTGTTAACACTGTCTGAAATATAAAAATGAATTATGAAATTAGAAATTTACTACGCCATGGTAAATTCATTGTCTTAGAAACAGTTTCACCCTGATTAGTGTAATCGTGTAGTGGATATCGTCCCCCAAAATTAACATAGTGCTTTAATATTCGTACATTCGAATATGGAAGATGGAACTAGATTAGTGTTACTTTTCTCAGGAGAATCACTAGAATCAATTCCCAGAAAAGTTTAGAGAGTTTGGAGAGGTTACAATCAGCATAATATTTTCGCAGGAACAGTTGAGGGTTAAATTTGTTATTATATCATTTTTTAACTGTTATATAACATAAATATTTAAATTGTAAACTTTTTATTTTAGGTGACTAAAATAAAAAAATTTAAGAGTTAAGTGGTTATTTTTATAATTTACCTTAAAATTAATTAATTGTATTAGTATTGCATACATGCCTATTCAAAATACCCTAAATCCATTTCAAAAGGAAAAAAAATTATAAGTTTATGTTTGAGTTATTTTATATTTATACAAAATTTAATAACTTAATAACTAACATTACTAATAAGTGGCGGTTGAGTATATTAGTAAGACACGTTGTACTCTTAAGGGGAGAACGTAAATTTGAACCTTAAAAATAATAATATTATTACGAGTGATAGTTACGAACTCCAAAAATGAATTGTAAAATACATAAATGCTAAAAAAATAATTAACATTATATACATTTCGATATAATCGTGTATTCGTACATATAATATTTTAATTTTAATTTTAATTTTTGTCATCTTCTTGTTTTCCAACATTATGAGGTGCAACTGTATACAGTTCAGCAAAGGTCAACCTTAAATTTGATTGGCAATGTGAATGCTGAAAATCATTTTTTAAACATTTTCTTTTTGTTTGTTTTTTTTAAAATTTTTCCTGATTAATTTAATAGAGTTGACTTCTAAAATGAAGCCAAAAATTAAGTGGAAGAATATTTATTAATTAATTTTTGCAAAAGAAACAGAAAAGGTTCGTGATAATAATATTATTTCAATATATAATTAAAATAAGATAAGCTTATATAAATAAGGCAAAGTCAAAAAATTGCTTGTTAAAGATAGATAATAAATATTTAAAGGGTAAAAATGTAATTTTAATTTTATAATTATATCAATTTATAAATTTATAAATTTTAAAGGGATAAAAATGTATTTACTATTTTTGAAGATCAAAGCTATTGTCTGTCCCTTAATCCATAGCCTTGTGTACATATACACTCACGAATATAATGCAAATATATAAATATTTTAAAATTTATACAATATAAATTATTAATGCACGAAGATTTAAGTTAGAGTAACACTTTTAGTTAAAACCCCATTAATTATTATTTGTTATGAAATATTTATGTGGATGTCATTATCAACCCCATAAGTTATAAAACTCTTCCTATACCCCATAAGTTATGAGACTTTTCTTATACCCCATTAATATGGTAGATAAAAGGTCATGACCCTTTACATGCCCTATAATAATTAGAGAGTTACTTTTAACCCCTATATATATGGGGCTCATGTACTCATGAAAAGATATGATACACTCTCTCTTTTATATTCTCTCTACACTCTTTCTTCTATCACATTTTAGTTTATTCTTTCTTTATTATTTCACAACACGTTATCAGCACGAGTCTCTACTACAAGAAATCAAGGCCAACAAATTTTTTCTTAAAGATTGCCGAAGGACGTTTAGGTGAAGTAAGGGTAACAAGTTGATCTATTTCACTTGCATATGTGTTATTTCATTTGCATATTAACTTGCTTTATTTTACATTATTGACTTGTATATTTTGTCTTATAGTTTTATAATGTCAAATCTTACAAAACTCGAATTTGTGGCTCTAGACATCATTGGAAATAACTATTTATCATGGGTACTAGATGCTGAAATTCACTTAGATGCAAAGGGTCTTGGTGAGACTATTAAGGAGGGAAATGAAGAAAGTACACAAGATAAGGCCAAGGCCATGATTTTCCTTCGCCATCACCTCCATGAAGGTCTAAAGACCGAATATTTGATCATATTAAGGACCTCAAATTCTTTGGGCCAATTTAAAGGAAAGATATGACCACCAGAAAACTGTGATTTTGCCTAAAGCTCGTTATGAGTGGCTGAATTTAAGATTGCAAGACTTTAAGTCTGTTAGTGATTATAACTCGGCCATGTTCAGAATCACTTCACAATTGAATTTATGTGGAGAGAAGATTACTGATGCAGAAATGTTAGAAAAAACATACTCAACTTTCCATGCAAATAATGTTGTCCTGCAGACACAATATCGTGAAAAAGGCTTCCAAAAATATTCTGAATTAATTTCTTGTCTCCTAGTGGCGGAGCAAAACAACGAGCTACTAATGAAAAACCATGAATTACGCCCAACTGCTTCTGCTCCATTCCCTGAAGCGAATGTGAGTTTGCACAATGGGCAAGAATTAAAAGAAACACACCATGCAAATATTAGTGGCCGCGGACATAGATATGGATATGGTCGAGGTGGTCGTTTTAAAAATTCACATTCCTACCAGAAGTGAGATCGAAAAAATGGTAACAGGGAAGAGAAAGAAAAAGGTGAAAATGTGACTAATGTATGCTATCATTGTGGAGGAAAAGGACATTGGTCTCGTGTGTGTCGCACACAAAAGCATCTAGTTGATCTTTATCAGTAGTCCATAAAACAAAAGGGAAAGAAAGTAGAAACCAATCTTGTGTATAAAGATGGCGAAGGTGATTTTGATGATGGCAATGCAACCACTTAGAAGTGGCTGATTTTCTTTCTACCCATGAAGGAAATTATTAAGGCCACAAATTTTGATAAATAATAAAATAAACCTCTACTACTCTATGTTTCATTTAGCAACTTTAATAATGATGTTATGACCTTTACTAGTGCTATGTTTTATGTGATAATTTTGTTTTATAGACTTTTTAGTAATTTAAACTTTGAATACCTGTTTTCACCATTATGTGTGACATTTTGTGGTTATTTTATTTCTTTGAAGAACATTATCTCGCAAAGGCAATCAGCTATGAATGGTGAAAATATATGTCTAGCAGACAGTGCAACTACTCATACCATATTGAAAGACGAGATATTTTTCTCATTTAATAATGAAAGAAGAAAGTGTGAGCACTATATCTGGTAGTACAACTATTATAGAAGGCTCCGGAAGAGCAATTATTTTATTACCAAGGGGAGCAAAAATTGAAATTATTAATGCATTATACTCCCCTAAGTCTTAAAGAAATTTATTGAGTTTTAAAGATATTCGCCAAAATGGATATCATATTGAGACTTTAAACGAAGGAAATTGTGAATTCCTTCAAATTACGAGTATTGCTCAAGGCAATAAACAAATTGTTGAGAAATTGCTCAGATTCTTTCTTCGGTTTGTACTACACAAAGATCAGTTCTATAGAAACACATGCTATAGTAAACCAGAAGTTTACTAATAACTTTGTTCTTTGGCATGACCGGTTAGGCCATCCCGGTTCAATAATGATGCGAAAAATAATTGAAAATTCATGTGGACATTCATTGAAGAGCCAGCAGATTCTTCAAAACATTACATGTGCTGCATGTTCACTTGGGAAATTAATAATCCGACCATCACCAGCTAATATAAATAACGAACCACTTACTTTTCTTGAGCGAATTCAAGGGGATATATGTGGGCCTATACATCCCCCATGTGGACCATTTGGGTACTTTATGGTTTTAATGGATGCATCAAGTAGATGGTCTCATGTATCTTTATTATCAACTCGCAACCTGACGTTTGCGAGATTGCTTGCTCAATTGATTCGATTACGAGCCTATTTCCCAGATTTTCTTATTAAGACCATCCGTCTTGATAATGCTGGTGAATTTACTTCTCATTCTTTTAATAACTATTGCATGTTCATTGGAATAAGTGTTGAACATCCTGGAGCTCATGTTCACACACAAAATGGTCTAGCAGAATCTTTAATAAAACGACTTCAATTGATAGTAAGGCCATTACTTATGAAGTCAAAACTCCTAATCACTGCTTGGGGGCATGCAATTTTACATGCAGCTGCATTAATTCGCATCAGGCCAACAAGTTATCATAAAGTCTCCCCCTTACAAATAGTTCATGGTCAGGAACCAAATATTTCTCATCTAAGAACATTTGGATGTGCCGTATATGTTCCAATTGCTCTACCACATAGAACTAAGATGGGACCTCAAAGAAGGTTGGGTATATATGTTGGATTTGAATCCCTATCCATAATTAAATATCTAGAACCATCTATAGGGAATTTATTTACGGCTCGTTTTGCAGATTGTCATTTTGACGAGTCAATTTTTCCAACATTAGGGGGAGAAATCAAACAGCTGGATAAGAAAATTAGTTGGGAAGAGTTGTCATTAGCTCATCTTGATCTTCGAACTAAGCAATGTGATTTAGAAGTTCAAAAGATTATTCATTTACAAAGTTTAGCTAATGAATTGCCAAATGCATTTTCTGACCCAAAGAAAGTGACTAAGTCATATATACCAGCTGTGAATGTTCCAATAAAACTTGATGTCCCAGAAGGACAAAATCTAGTTGCTACTGAGTCTAATACACGCCTGAAGCGTGGTAGACCAATTGGTTCCAAAGATAAGAATCCTCGAAAAAAGAAAGGAGCAAAGATTAATGATGGCGAAATTAAAGAAAAAATAATTATACCGGGATCTCCTGAAGAGACTATAGACATGACTGGAAGAATAGTTTCAGAAGAAAATCAGGTACCTGACAATGAAGAGATCTCTATTGATTATGCCATGTCCGGTATAAAATGGAACCGAAATCAAATCGACGTCGATGATATTTTTGCATGTAATGTAGCACTAGATGTTATAAATAATAAAGAGGATTATGAACCAAAATCGATTGAAGAATGTAAACAAAGAGATGATTGGCCAAAATGGAAAGAAGCAATTGAAAATAAATTGAAATCGCTAGCGAAAAGAAAAGTATTTGGACTCAGAGTTCAGATATTACAGGGTGTGTGAAACCAGTGGGATACAAATGGGTTTTTGTGCGTAAAAGAAATGAAAAGAGTGAAATTGTAAGGTATAAAGCACGTTTAGTTGCACAAGGATTCTCACAAAGACTTGGAATTGATTATGAGGAGACATATTCTCCTGTGGTGGATGCAATTACATTTAGATTTTTGATAAGTCTAGCTATAAGAGAAGGGCTTGATTTACGCCTAATGGATGTAGTAACAGCTTATTTGTATGGCCCACTAGATACTAACATTTATATGAAACTCCCTAAAGAATTTAAACTGCCTAAAGCAGTGAGTTCAGGTTCTAGAGAACAGTATTCGATCAACTTGCACAAATCCCTTTATGGATTGAAACAATCCGGACGCATGTGGTATAATCGCCTAAGCGAGTATTTGTTGAAAGAAGGATACAAGAATGATCCAATTTGCCCATGGATTTTCATTAAGAAGTTTGGATCTGGATATGTAATTATTGCAGTATATGTTGATGATTTGAGTATCATTGGAACTCCTGAAGAGATCCAAAAGACTGTTGAGTGTTTGAATAAAGAATTTGAAATGAAAGACCTTGGAAGAACGAAATTTTGTTTGGGGTTACAAATTGAGCACCTAAAAGAAAGAATCCTTGTGCATCAATCAACGTATATTGAAAAGGTGCTAAAGAGATTTTATATGGATAAGGCACATCCAATAACTACCTCGATGGTTGTAAGATCACTTGATCTGAGTAAAGACCCTTTCCGTCCTCGGGAAGATAGTGAAGATTTTCTTGGTCCTGAAATGTCATACCTCAGTGCAATTGGGGCATTAGTGTATCTTGCTAGCCATATCCGACCTGATATATCTTTTTCTGTAAATTTTCTAGCAAGATTTAGCTTATGCCCAACTCGGAGACATTGGACTGGAGTAAAACAGATATTTCGTTATCTCCAAGGCACAAAGAATATGGGTCTATTTTTCCCTAATAAATCGAAGACAGAGTTGATTGGTTTTGCAGATGCAGGATTTATGTTAGACCCTCATAATGGAAAATCACAAACTGGATATGTTTTTACATATAGAAGTACTGCAATCTCTTGGTGCTCAATGAAGTAAACAATTGCAACAACCTCGTCTAATCATGCAGAAATCTTAGCAATCCATGAAGCAAGTCGTGAATGTGTATAGCTAAGATTTATGATCCAGCATATAAGGAATAATTGTGGTTTATCATCTAGAAAGAAAGCTACAACTGTCTTGTTTGAAGACAACACAGCATGCATTGATCAGCTCGATAGTGGATACATCAAAGGTGACAGAACAAAACACATTGTACCAAAATTCTTCTTCACTCATGACCTCCAGAAGATTAAGGAGATAAAAGTTAAGCAGATCAGTTCAAGTGAGAATTTAACAGATTTATTTACTAAGGAACTTCCTACATCAGTGTTTCAGAAGCTTTTTTACTACATTGGAATGCGTCACCTTCGAGATCTCAAGTGATGTAGCCATTAGGGGGAGTTAATACGCGCTGTACTCTTTTTCCCTTAACTTTGGTTTTATCCCACTGGGTTTTCCAGGTAAGGCTTTTAATGAGGCAGCATATCAAGCGTATAATTATGTACTCTTTTTCCTTCACTAAGTTTTTGTCCCACTGGGTTTATCTTAGTAAGGTTTTAACAAGGCATAATTAGATAATGAACATTCAAGGGGGAGTGTTATGAAATATTTATGTGGATGTCATTATCAACCCCATAAGTTATAAAACTCTTCCTATACCCCATAAGTTATGAGACTTTTCCTATACCCATTAATATGGGAGATAAAAGGTCATGACCCTTTACATGCCCTATAATAATTAGAGAGTTACTTTTAACCCCTATATATATGGGGCTCATGTATTCATGAAAAGATATGATACACTCTCTCTTTTACATTCTCTCTACACTCTTTCTTCTATCACATTTTAGTTTATTCTTTCTTTATTATTTCACAACATTATTAGCTTAGTTTTATACATTTTCCTAATTCTCAATCAACCAAATAAAAAATTAAACCAATTATTGAAATAATTTTTTTTCGTTTAATCAAAGTGCAATAGCTTTCAAAGCTGTAGAAAAGCTAAACATACAACAGATACAAGAAGACCCAAACCCAAGAAACAGTAATCCAAACACAGACATATTACATCAAGCAAACCCACAAAAACCCAAACAAACCCCATCTATTAAACAATCCTCAAACCAGAATAAAACCTACACAAAACACCCCATTAAACCACTAAACAATTTACAAATACACCTACAAACACACAACAACATCACACCTAAAATCACCACCATACCTTAAACATTCCCAGCCTTTTCAGACCAGGAACCGCCAACACAAATGCCATCTTATTGCCATGCTTATCCGCTTTCGAAAAGGAAACATTTCCAATTCTAGACAACCTAATTTCAACTTCTTTAAAGAAAGAAAATAATAACCATGGTCTCAAACCTTTGTTTTCTAACCAATTAAACACATCAATGGATCCAACCTCGATGATTAAAGAGCATTTACCTTTCCACCCCATCGCTAAAAACACATCCAAAGCCAAGCTAATCACCCCCACCTCCGCAACAAGGGAGTCTTTCGTTGCAAACGGACCAGAAAAATAATGCCCTTGAAATAATATTGTTATTATTATTAATTTTAAAATTAATTCTTTCTTTTCATGAATGGTAACATTCAATTTGGAGATGAAAGATAAGCACTGTCAACATAAACAAAGGTTTCAACAACAACAATAATAGAATAATTACAATACACTGGCAACAGATTTTGTCACAACTCAAGCATAATATATTTGGAGTGGCTGCAAGCACGTATCGTGATAAAGGAACTAGTCTTGAAGGGTCCAAAGCAGTGATAGAATCAACAAGAAAATTTAGTATACAAGACAAAAACTTGTATAGGAGTAACAAGACATGACAAATTTTTACTATTTTCATAAGAAAAAGGGAATTATTAAACAAAGGAAAATAACAAAAATACATAAGACTTAAAACAACACGAGCCCAAACTGACTTATAAAATCATTTATTTTTCCATAATACCCTCAAAATAGAAACCAATTAAAAAGTCGGCGAAAAGTCACCATTCGAGTAACTATGGCCAACTCACTCCCCCAAGAAGAATAGTTGGCAACTAATGCGGATTCAGCAACGTCCAGCATCCGCATTTGTCCATCACAACTAGTGAAGACAATAAAGATGCACACAAAACGTATATGCAAACTGAAGAGAGAGAATGCACATGGTGTGAAAGAGGGAAAAAGGTGATGGAGGGCAAATGGCACCGGCCAACAGCTGGACAGTCGCTCACATGGCATCGAAAGATCCTTCCATTAGAGCGACAATAAATGAATTGAGAGAGAAAAAAAAAACTAAATTAATATTGTTATTCTTATGTTGGTAAGAAAGAAAAATAAAATCAAACCATTAAAATACTTAATACAAATTATATACAACATGATTTATGAAGTCAAGTTGAGCATTGAAAAAACACAATTTTTAAAAGTATATCGAATCCTAACCCTAAACCCGACTTTAATTATTGAAAACTAAAATTCCAAAATCATCCATTTGAATTTAATTGTGGATTTGAGGTCCAACTTTAATTCTTGGGTTGCTTTTGAGATTTTGGAACACATTATAGATATATTATATATTTATTTATATCATAATTAACTACATTATTATGGTCATTAATTTTGATTGCAAGATTTTGAAGCTAGAGGCATAAATTTAAAATTTGTAAACGGTGAAATCCCATAATATAAAAAAATAAAAATACTTTCATTTTAATATTTATTATTTTATAAAAGTAATAAACTTTTAATCCTATCTTATAAAAAAATTTAAATTTTATAAAATTCTTTTATACAATAGGATGTTTTAAGTAACATATAATAATAAATAATATAATCAAATAATAAACATTACCAAGAAATTTTCATAGGATATATATATATATATATATTAAATAAGTGGGCTTAGAATAGCTTAATGCATTAATTTTTTTAAAAATAAAACAACATAAAAACGATTACATTAAATCAGTAAGTGATATTAGCCAAGTAGTCAATATCTAATTTGAGTAATTTTTCTACCGAAATTGGGGCTTCAATAAAAATTGCATCTCATTGTAATTTGAACTTGTAATTTTAGCCATATGATCAGCAATTTTATTGTGATCCTTGAGAATATGTCGAAAACATACTTTCCAATCACGACTTAAGAAATGATGAATCAGTCGCAGTTCCAACATCCTACTATTTGCCGCACCGTCAGCTAAAATAGATTCCACTACTAGAGCATTATCACACTTCACCTCTAACGGCCTAAAGTTAAAATCCCATGCTATTTTTAAGCCTTCTAAAATGGCTCTTACCTCGACCTTAAACACTGATTCCTCTCCAATTTGCATAGTAAAACCACAAATCCATTAAGCACAATGGTCTTGGAAGACCCCTCCAATTGAAACAGATTCATTAGAGACCGATACTGCTCCATCAGTATTTAGCTTAATCCACCCTCTCTTTGGTATTATCCAACGTTCACCTCCCACTCTTTAAATACGATAAACTTCACCTGACTTTGAATTCTCAAAACTAAAATTCAAGCTAAATGGTTGCTTTCGTTTATGGACTCAATACAAAAAATTATTAAAAAAAAAAGCTAAAAATAGAGGGGGATCTAAATTATAAATTAATAATACATAGTAGTTCTATTATATATAGTATTTCATATTTAATTATTTATCTAAATATTACACCTTCATTTCCGGGTCTAACAATATATTTAACCCCGAATTTCAGTCGAGTATCAAATTGATTTTAAGGCACTGGAAAGCCGAAGAAAACTAATCAAATGTTTTCCGATCAACTGAATTGCTGCTTGTTATTAGCATATCCATGCACAAAGCTAGGATTCTCAAATGCGAACTGAGATTGTGCCATGACTATGCAACCTTGATTTAGATTCGGTGCATTTCTAGCAACATCTTGTTTCGAGTTTAGGGTTAGATAATATAAGACTCTGAAGCTCGAACTTAAAGCGGCGTAGACGGCTCCGGCTGCAAACACTCCCGGTTTGATAACATAGCAATAGTAGCGGCCGTCACTCGTAGTTACTTCATCATCTTGGTTATTCAGTGCAATATCTTTTAGCAATAGACCAATAGCTATAATAAATGTGATCCTGCATTTATATGTCATCCGATAATTTAGTCTCTGAAGTTAGTGACATTTTTATTTTAGTTTTTGAATTTTTTTATTTACATTAGTTCTGAAATTTGGTAATTTTTTTAATTTAATTCCTAAATTTGGATTCTATTAAAATGTGATAACATGACACTCTAATATTGTGTCATATCATCACTTGAAAATTTTTAATTACTTTTTAAAGAATTATAATTTCTTTAATATTTTAATAAATTTTATTGTATGTTTTAAATTTTATATAATTTTTAAAAAAATATTTAAGTGATGATATGTCCTTTTAAGAGAGTGCCACGTCATTATACATTAATGGAATCTAAGCACTTCATGCGACGAATATACATATATCTGGAATTTGACCCACTTGTTTTAAATATGCTCAATGATAGAGATCTAAGCGGACATTTTATGCCAAAGCTAATGGTAAGGTTGATGAAAGAATTTAATTAATATGATATTGATACGTTGAAAACTCAATTAGAACGTTTTTAAATGTAAAGACTAATTTAGAATTTTGGTAATAGTTTAAGGACTTCCAATGAGATTAACCCATAAAAGTTTAAAAAAAATTAAGAAAAAAAAAAGATAATCTAGAAATAGCATATTTGAAAATTACCAAGAAATAATTAGAAGGTAAGAGCTTTTGTGTGGTTAGAGCAGTGAGATGGATCGGTTCTCGGGCAACAAAAACAGCCGGCGGCGGTATTAATTATGATTTTTCTGATCAAAAGCGATCCAGCTGAGATTAAGCTAAGACCAAGCGCAGGGCTCTTAGGATATGAACATTCTCCCGAAACGTCAACTCTAACTTGTGAAGCCTAAAAAAAGAAAAAGAATCAAAATACAAGAATTTGAAACAAACCCAATACAGAAAATACAATTAAAACCTTAATATTTACAAAATTGATGTTTTAATTTACGTCAAGTTACCAGAGGTGTAATTGAGTCGAGCTGAGCCGAGCCTAAATACTAGAAAATTCGAGTTCAAGCTCGAATTTGATTAAGCTTATTTATCAATTTTTGTACTTGTCGAAACCAATTTTTTCGCAAAATGGGAATCGACTTTATTTGAAAATGATAATTAAAACAGGAGTCGCCACCGACCGTTATTAGGTGTGATAATTAAAACAGGAGTCGCCACCGACCGTTATTAGGTGTGATCGGATCACCTTTATTCTAATAAAACATTTTAGTTTATTAAAACGACATTTTTAGTCTATGAAACTTGAGGAAATGGGTTCGGAAGTCGGTTACGTGCGAGGAAGGATTAGCACCCTCGTCATGCCCAAAATTGGTACCGAGTTGAAGAAGCAGAATGGGTTCGAGCTCGATATGATCAGTTGAACCTCATAGAAGAAAAACGTCTAAGGGCAATTTGTCACGGGCAGATGTACCAAAAGAGAATGATCGCTGCCCATGACAAGAAAGTACGGCCAAGAGAATTCCATGAAGGAGAACTCGAGCTGAGAAAGATCCTCCCAATACAAAAAGACCTGCGAGGAAAATGGACACCAAATTGGGAAGGACCATACGTTGTAAAGAAGGCATTCTCAGGAGGAGCTTTGATCCTTACCGAGATGGATGGCAAGGAGCTTCCGAATCCAGTGAACTCAGATGCGGTGAAGAAGTACTATGCTTAAAAAAAGAAAGTCAAGATGAAAACCCGAAAAGGGCATCTTTAAAAAAAAAAAAAAAAAGGGGACCAGAGTGAAAACCCGAAAAGGGCGCTTTGATTAAAAAAATATATTAGGATGAAAACCCGAGAGGGCATTCTAATAAAGCAAATATTCGGCTTACAAGGCAAGATGTTTTAAACCATACGGCAAACAGTGAGACTACAGTATTTGAAGCATCTCTAAAAGCTCAAAATCTTCTACGCAAAGAGCCAGACTCGAAAAGATTCTTGATTGAGGAACGTGGAAGAGTTCATGTGTTGAATATCTAGAGCATTTGTATCCGTTGAATACGATCCTTTCTTTCTTTTTGACTTTTTACTCTCATTGGTTAACTTCCTTTGTGTGCCACACTTGAAATAAATGAATATGAGATATCATTTTTGTCCCTATTTGACCTTTTTTTCATGCACCTCATTATGTGTTTATTTGCATGATAAATGGTGAAATGACATGCTCTAAACAAATGAAATGTTAAACATTACTTGGATGAAAATTTGATAAACACAAGAGCCTCAAAGCAAGAATAAAGTTCAACCAGGGCTAAAGAGTGATATCCGAGAAACGTTGATTACTTGTAAAGCTCAAAGCGGGTACATGGCTTAAAGAGAAAGCCAAGAGCCAAGTAATGAATGAATGCATCCTCGACAATCGTGGCTAAATGGACATACGACAAACATGCTTAAGAAGCACTTTGCATAATCATGTAGGCATAAAAGCATTTAAGACAAACATATGCATATCATGATAACCTCATGCATGGCATATACAGTACTCAATGAGCAAGAAATGCGGAATGAGAGTCGCAGTTGAATCAAATGAAAGACACACTGAGTTCTACCAAAGGACAGTGTTTTTGGTATTTTGATGTTTTTAATTCATGCCTTTCAAGGAAAATCAACTCATATTGCGAGAAATGAGTTGAGCCTCAGGACACGCTGAGGTATTTTCAATTTCGGTTTTCAATTGATGTTTCAAAAATCAACTCATATTGCGAGAGGTGAGTTGAGCCTCAAACCACGCGCCGAGGTATCTTTAGTTTATGGTTCAAAAAAATTGACTCATATTGCGAGAGGTGAGTCAAGCCTCGGGGCACGCTGAGGTATTTTTTAATTTTTGTGTTTTAAATCAACTCATATTGCAAGAGGTGAGTTGAGCCTCAAGACACGTTGAGGTAATTTTAATTCATGTTTTTCAAATTCTGCTTTTTTTGCGAGAGGTGAGTTGAGCCTTAGGACACACACTGAGGTATGTTTAATTTATGTTTCAAAAGTTGACTCATATTGCGAGAGGTGAGTCAAGCCTCGGGGCACGCTGAGGTATTTTTAAATTTTTTTGTGTTTTAAATCAACTCATATTGCAAGAAGTGAGTTGAGCCTCGGGGCACGCTGAGGTATTTTCAATTTCTGCTTTTCAATTCTGCTTTCAATTTATGTTTTTCAAAAGTCAACTCATATTATGAGAGGTGGGTTGAGCCTCAAGACACGTTGAGGTAATTTCAATTTCTGTCTTTCAAAAATCAACTCATATTGCGAGAGGTGAGTTGAGCCTCAAGACACGTTGAGGTAATTTCAATTTGTGTTTTTTCAAAGATCAACTCATATTGCGAGAGGTGAGTTGAGCCTTTAATTTTGTTTTTCAAATCTACTGCTCAAATTATCAACTCATATTGCGAGAGAGTCAATTCATATTGCGAGAAATGAGTTGAACTCAGGATCACATGCCAAGCAAAGACTAAAAGATTGAAGCTGATTGAAAACATCAGATTTGGCCTCCCTGAAGTTGCAGTAAAGCAGGTCAAAGTTGCAAGTCCTGTCCCCTGGAGTTGCAGTAAAGCAGGTCAAAGTTGCAAGTCATGTCCCCTGGAGTTGCAGCGGAGCTGATTGAAGATGTCAAAGCTTGCCTTTTAGAGTTGCAGAAGATCACGAACCCTATCCCACTGAAGTGATAGAAGAGCAAATGAAAGTTGTGGACTTAATCTTTATGAAGCTGCGTGAAAGTAGATCGAAGCCACAAATCTCATATTCTTGAAGACACGATAGATCGAGGCTGCAAGGCATATGTCAGGAGATACAGTGGATTGAACCAAAGCTACGAGATACGATGAACTGGAAGGAGACTACCTGGACAAGAAGAACACCAATGAAGTCAAGACTCAGCAAGACAAGGCAAAATTGGCCTTTCATTATGTCTTTGCTCCATTCCCGTTACACGATAATGAGCAAAGAGGGGCAGCTGTAGTAGGCCAATTTTTATCCGGCCCAATCCTAATTACAAGCCCAAAACTCGGAGGCCCAAACTAACCCAATAACCCTAAACAAAAAAAACCTCAGCCCAAGTAAAACAGCCCAACATCAAAAACAAAAATATAAAACCCTAAATCAAGTTGCTGCCCACTTGTCCTCTGCCATCACCTACCCAACTGCCCCTGACCACCTGCAGCACCGCCAAAGTCACTTCCACCGCCATCCCCTGCAAAGACAAGAAGACACACAAGCAATCAAACACGCAAATAGAAAATTTAGAAAAAATAGACAGGGAAATAGGCTATAAAAAGCCGATTGTAAAAAACAGAGGGGGTTCGGTTTTTCTCCTCTATTCTTTGTATCTCAACACACAAGTTAAATCAGAATAAGAATATAAATACAACACAGAAACAGCATCAATCCAGCAACCAAGAACAAAGGCAGCAAGCATTTAAGGTGATTTTCGTTATTTAGTTTCATTTTTAAAAAACCTAATTTCCCATCTATATATATTTTTTTACAAACTAAAAAAAAACACCTAAAAATATATAATAAAAAAGAAAAAAAAAAGAAAAACTACCTTTTTCCGGGACACCGCGTCAGCGTGCGGCGCCACCAGCGGGACGGCGATCCGGTGGATCCGTGCCGACGACCGGACCTCTGGCCGGAAATCGCTCCGGCCCTCTCTCCCTCTCCCCTTTCTCTCCTTCCTTCTTCCTTTTTTTTTTCTTTCCTGCTACAAATGACAAAAAACAAAAAAATTTTAACTTATATAGGGGTCCAAAACGCACCGTTTTGGACCCCCCTCTGTAAACGGAAAACGACGCTTTGGCCTCTCGTCGGGTCGTCCGACCCGACCCACCCACTCAGGATCCGCGTGTTTTTTAAGCGGAGGGGCTAATTGCACTTTCAGCCCCTCCGTTTTTCCAGTGTTTTACAATTTAGTTTTCGTTTATTTATAAATTGGCCCGAAAATTTAATTTGGTTTGCAATCTAGTCACTATTGATGCGCAGCGTTTTGCTCGAGCGGGAATATTACTAATTTGGTCCTCCATCTTTTAGCGCGTGTTGCAATGCGACCCTGCAGCTTGTTTTTATTTTAAATTAGCCCCATAATTTTGTTTTTAATTCGATTTTAGTCCTGTTTTCATTTTATTTACTTTTTATATTTTATTTTCACTCTTTATAATATTATTATTATTATTATATGTAATATTGGTATATGTTTTATACATGTATGTGTATATATTTTCATATGTGGTATTATTTTAATTACTTTATTCTAATAATATTATCATATTATTATATTGTATTCAGATATATACATACGTATATTTTAAAATGTCTCATTTTTTTTTACTATTATATATATATGTTATATTTATCATTATTTTATACTATTTTATTTTTCACATATTATGTATTCTTTATATATTATATTATTTGCGTATTTTATTGTATTATATATAATTTTTTTAAAAAAAATAATTATATTGTATATATACACCTTTTGATATTGTATTTTTATGTTATATTGTATATATATATTTTATTATTACATTTTTTTATTCTTACCATATTTATCACTAATATTTATACATATATTTTATTCTTGTATATACATTTTTATATTTAGTATTATTTTAGTATATTATTACGTTCATTATCACACTTATTATTTTCACTTGCTTTAAAATTATATATATATACCCATCTTTTTATTTTTACTATTATTATTACTGCTAATATACATTCATATATACATGTATATATTTATAATATTTTAGTTTAACACTATTAATATGTTTTATATAGCATGCATGATTATTACGTTTGAGATTATTGTCATGATTATTATTTGCTTCAATACATTTCTGGTTGTGTCAGTTGTTCATTTTTTATTCCAATTTGCTTTACGGCATTTCAAAACTCCATTCATGTTTTCTAATTAAATTCAATAACCAAGGCAATATATCGATTTAACATTAAGTCATCGAGTTCATCGCTATGTTGGGTGAATGTCAATTGACTCGTGTTGAAGCGATATACCCTTCTCAAAAACCGAAATAAAATTAAAATTTCTTGTCTTTTTAACCGGATCACGACTAAATTTTACATTAAACTCGTATTTTTTAAAAAATTGAGACAACGTGTGTTTATGAGATACCAATTTTTGGGCGTCGCGAGGGTGCTAATACCTTCCTCGCGTGTAACCGACTCCCGAACCCTAATTATTTTCTCTGGCTTTTAAACGTAGACCTAAATTTAGCCTTCCTGTTGTTTTAAAGAAAAATTTAATAGGTGTCCGATCACACCTAGAAAAAAGATCGGTGGCGACTCCCGGTTTATTTTTGGAACCAAATTTCAATTTCCAGTTTTCTAATAAATTGCCATAATTTAGCGACCCGAAACCAAAATTTTTACGTCGCTACATATATATATATTTTTCATGCTATTATGTATATATGCTTTTAATACCATGTTTTTATATATCATATATATATGTATTAATATTATTAGTTATATATCTTTATACTACTATAGTATATTCCTAACACCATTATTATCTATATATACATATACTTTATGTAACATATTAATAGTGATTCTCTTAACATCATGACTATCCTTTCTGAAATATATGTATATTATATGTATTCTTTTCACATGTGCTATATGTATATATGTATTTTATTCCATCTTATATATATGTATATTTCTAATATTATGTTACGTTTTCATATATATCAAGTATATACTTTAGTATCATAGTTATATATTAATATACGACCTTATGTACATAAATCTTATTATTCTTGTATGCACATTATACATATATAGCATTATTTTCGTATGCCATTACATTTGTGGTTATACCTATTATTTTCACTATTGTCACTTATCATTTTATTATAATATTATTTTATATGTATTTATAAGTATATATTATGTACATACTCTTAATGTCATTTTTATTCACCGTTTTCTTGTATTTGATATTATTATTGCATTTAATCTCGCGTGCACCGTTATTATTATTATTATTTTTATATTATCGTCACATTGATTATTTGCCTCAATATATACCTAGCCCTCTCATTTGTTTATTTATTTATTTTTAAATTTGCTTTGCATTATTTAGAAAATCATATTCCTGTTTTCTAATTAATTTCAATAATCAAGGCGATATACCTATTTAACATTATGTCATCGGGTTCATCGCTATGTTGGGTGAACGTCTATTGACTCGTGTTAAAGCGATATATCCTTCTCAAAAATCAAAAAAATTTTAAACTTCTCATCTTCTTTTAAGCGGATCACGACTAAATTTTAAATTGAACTCATATTTTGAAAATCAAGTCAACATTGTTTATGAGATACCAATTTTGGGCGTCGCGAGGGTGCTAATACCTTCCTCGCGTGTAACTGACTCCCGAACCCTAATTTTTCTGGCTTTTAACGTAGACCTTAACTCGACCTTTTTCTCGTCTTTAAAGAAAAAATCTAATAGGTGTCCGATCACACCTAGGAAAAAGGATCGGTGGCGACTCCCGGTTTAATCTAAAATCAAATTTCAAATTCCAAGTTTTTAATCGCCACAACTAGCGACCCGAAACCAAAATTTTTACGTCGCTACAAATATGATGATAGCAATGGTAATAATATAATGATAATAAAGTAAATACTAATGACGACAATACATTAATAAAAGTAATGATAGTATATTGGTAATACAATGTTAAAATGATAAGGTAATAATAATAATAAACTAAGGAATAATATTAACAATAATATAAATGATGATAAAATAACAAAAAAGAAAAGACAAAACATAATAAAAAAGAATGAAAGTAAATATAACAATAATGGCGAAAATAAGCATAAAAAAATACAACTATAAGGTAATAATAATACTAGTTAATAAAATACAAAGGGGCCAATTTGAACGTTGGACAACAGTTCAGGGCGAATTCAAATAAAAAATAAAAAAATAAAATAACAAGTAAAAGAGACAGGGGCTAACTTGCACGTGCGAACGAAATGGGGGGGACCATATGGGTAAAAAAAAGACATTCCTGGACACGTGTCCATATTCCAGCGCATTAGGGTTGATTTGAAATGTGCAAAAAACTTTGTGGTCAAATTTTAGGAAATAAAAAAGAAAAAGACCAAATTATAGCGCCCCTCAGAATGGAGGGACCTCGCGCATAAATATCCCAATAATGGGAAACGCACTGATCCCCCTGGGTATGGGTCGGGTCGCGCGAGCAGAGGCCCTATACGGTGCCGTTTTACTCGCTGGTGGCCTTAATGCTAGCACAGCACCATTTCGCTGCATCACTTAAACCATTTCTTCATTTTTTTTTTTGTTTCATTTTCTTAAACAGAATACCCGCTTTTCATCTTCTATTTGTGCTCTACTAGGGTTTCAAAGGAAACCCATCATCGCCGTCATCGTACCACATCACTGAAGGTGATAGTAGAGGCCGTGAAAGGGGTCTTTCGACTCCGACTTTGGAACGCCCAAAGGCCTTACTCCCTTAGCCCGGGAATCCGAGAGAAAGATGCCCTCGTTAGTCGGTTTCACCGATAGAGCAGGGGCTCCGATGGTGCGACTTCGGAGTCGGGGTAAGTGTTTTCTCTTCTATTCTTTTTTTGTTTAAGCCAACTTAATGAACAGTAAAAAATAAAAATAAAATGAAAAGCAGAAAAATAGGGAAGAAGATCAGGCGAGATTTCAACCTCTTTTTTGATTGCTTCAAAAAATCATCCCCTTACAATATTTGTTTGAGCCTTCTTATAGCCTAATACCCCCTTTCTGTCTACTGTTTATCACTATTTATTTTGTTTCTACTGCTTCGTTCTCTGTTGCTTTTGTTTTGCAGGTCTAGAGGGCCAACGGGGCAGAAGCTTACCATTTTGGTGCAACGGACAAAGGGGAGCCGTGCCTCGGGCGTTGGTCGCACCGACGAGGCACGTGGGGTATACGGCGCTAGGGGAAACTAGGGTTTCCTGCTAGCTGAGGGCTGATGTGGGCACTGTGTAATGACCTGAAATTCACGGGCACCGGAAAAGTGAGTTATAGGGCCTCCGTCTTAGTGAAATAAGTTCGAAAATAATTATTAAAAATATTTATGAGCCTAGTAGTGTGTCTAATTAGGATTTAATTAGGTGAAATTAGCTTAATTTAGAATAATTAGCAAAAAGAACTAAATTGAAAAAGGGGTAAAAGTTTAATTCTAAAGTAATAGAAAATAAAAAGGATCAAAATGGCAATTAAGCCATTTACATAAATTGAGGCGGCATATTGAAATAAAATCAAAGATTTTATTTAGGTTTTATATATTAAATTATATATATATATATATTATAATGATTATTATTATAGTTTTATATTAAATTATTATGATTACTTAATTGATAATATATTATAAATAAATTAAATAGAAGACAATTGTATGGTAATAAAAATACATGTGTAAGAATTGTATTGGTACATTTGTAATTTAAATACTAAATTACTTATAATTTAAGTAAAAGATATTTGTTAATTAAATTATTAAATTATTAAATTATGAGATTTTTTGTTTAAGAACAAATTAAATAATGATAATTGTAATAAAATTATTGGTACAAATGTAAAATTTAGTATGTATCCAATTGTAATATTAGTATTTGTTATTAAAATAGATATTTATTAAATTAATTAAATATAAAATATAACATAAAAGAATTAAAGAAACAAAAAAAAAGAAACAGAGAAGAAACGAAACAGGGAGAAAAAGAAGGAGAAAAAGAAAGGAAAGAAAGGAAATAGGGAAATAGGGATTTTAAAGCTTGGAAGTTTAATAGGTAAGTCAATTTAGCCCTTTTTACTTAATTTTGATGTTTTAAAAGCTTTAGAACAAAGTTTTGATGAAATTAAGTTGATATTTTGAAAGTTATTAGATTTCTAAATATTGTTCATGTTGAATAAAAAGATGAATTAGGGGTTAAATTGATAGGAAATTCAAGTTAGAAATGAAATAAGGATTGAATTGCAAAGTAAGCCATAAGTTTTGTGTTTTTAGGGACTAAATTGAGGAAAATTCGGAATTAAGAAAATATGTTGAAAATTTAATAGTTAAATTTGAGTTTAAATGAAATTTGAATAGGAATAAGGTGTGAATTGGTGTTATAAATTTGGTTATTAACATTTTACATCAAAACAGTTTTGGGAAGTAGCAATGGTCTGATTTTGAAAATTCACTAAAAAATTGTAGGAATTGAATTAGAGGATGAATAAGATATGCAATTAAAGCTTATTGGGTCTAGTTTCTTATAGTGGAAACAATGTAAGCAATGAATTTATGAATCAAGAGATATTTGAAATTTTGTAAGACTGGTTCAGAGTAATTTCGAGACACTCTGTTTTAACTTTGGAAAATCATTAAAAATTGTACAAAAATTATTATGGAGTGTAATTTATATATGTGAACTCCTTAATGAATCTAGTTTCAAAATAAATAAACAAGAACCTTATTCGAGTTCTGTACAATGAGATAATTTATTTTTAGTAGAGAGAGGTCAGAACTGTCAAATGAAATAACAGGGAGTATTTAGTGAATAAACTGTACTAAATGGCTAGACCAAAAATTCTGGAAATTTTATGGTTAGAAGATATATGAGTCTAGTTTTAAGGAAAATTTACGGATATTAATTTGGAGTTTCGTAGCTCAAGATATAAATAATTTAGTAACAATAACTCAAGTAGACAGCTTAATGGTGAAATTATATATATACATTAAAAATGGTTAAATTTACATGTTTAGGCTCATGAACTAAATTGAATCATGTTGTATTGATGATTATAAATTATTATTTTTGTAGCCAACAAAGAATCTGAAGCATCAAAGATCGAAAGGAAAGGAGAAAGTCATCGAGGACTAAAACGGGAGAATTACGGTGTGTATTACTATAATTCGAATTTTTAATTATTCTTGATTGCTTAATTGTTATGTATGGTAAATAAGACTTGAGGTAAGTATGTGAAATTGAAATTAGAAAAAGTAAAAATAATACCCTATTAACTCGCCGACTAGATTCGATACAAATGGCATGCCATTGGATTTGTGATATGATGAAGAGATTGTAGTTCGGCCGAGAAGATGTTTCATTATTATATACTTGGTTTATCCGAATAGGCATTTAATGCCTTATTGGTGTGTTGGGAGGATATATTATACCGTGTGTTATGGAGGATTTACAATATTCCGGGTGTGTTTGGGTTGGATATTCGGTGTGTTTGGGTGGAAATCCATGTATCTCATCATAGTCCGAGCTTTGTTAATAGGGTAAATAATTGAAATGAAATTTTGAAAATGAGATTATTTGTTTAGCACTATTGAAAAGTACGAGAAAGAATGTATGAACTAAATTATGAATTGAGTTAGTATGAGAAAAATAAATTATGAATTTAAGATTTATGAAGTAAAATAATTTTATATAAAAGTAGTTTAAATAATTATAAAATTATGGTTGATGTTTGTAATTTATTAATGTTAAATAGTCTTGGTTTATAGTAATACCACTTGAGTATATCCATACTCAGTGTGACGGTTGTTTCCGTGCGCGCAGTTAGTAGAAGTCAAGTGTCCCGCTCAAAGATCCGAACAATCCCGACCCCAACACAAACTTGGTGATGTATATTTTTCTTTTGGGTAAAGGTGGCATGTACATAGGTGTTATTTAGTCACTTGAATATGTATATTACTTTGGGTAGTGAAGGATGAATGATAAAATTTAGATGGTTAAATGAAATGATAAGGAAAGTACATGATATTTTGATATATGAACATTAAGTTGTTAAATGAATGAAGTTTTTAATCAATTTGAATGATGCTATGATAGTTATTAAATTAAAATTTTATTAATAATATAAATATTAGTATATGAATGTGAAATATTGGTGTTGGTTGTTTTGGTTTGAAATTTGCAGAGGTTTAGGTAAAAATAAGCGAAATGTCACTAAATTTTTATAAAAAAAAAAATTTGGAATACTCGAACAAGTCCCGTTCTACTTTTAATACATGTTTGAACTTCAAGAGTTCAAGATAGGGACTTAATTATTATATTATACTATGAAAGTTATATTAATTGTAAATTATTCGTAAGTTGTCCGATACGTCCAGTAATGCCTCATAACCTCGTTCAGAAACGGTTTGGGGTTAGGGGTGTTACAATTGTTGGTATCGAGCTATCAGTGTTTAGCCGATTCTTGGGCTAAAATGGGCTCGGAAGTGAGTTTAGAAGTACATGCCACCGCCGAAATCGAAATTGAGTCGGGATTTGTTTTGGATGCTAATATATTTATTTGATTTTGTTTTATAGATAAAATGTCGGATGAAAGAATGGATAATGTTGAACAGAAAATGTATACTTTGGAAGTCAAGAATTAGAAGAAATCAATCACTACACCTAGTGTGAATCCGTTAGATAATCAATTTCCTAACGTAGGAGAGAAAAAAATGCCTCACAATCATTAGAGATATAGCGATGCATTACAAAGAAATAGTGAGAACTATACTCGCTACTACATCATCTGTACCTCACCGCCGACAGTGCCCCGATTAAAGAGCTACGAAAATATGGTGCCACGGAATTTCAGGATTAAAAGGAGCTGATCCATCCGTTGCTGAAAATTGGATAGAAACAACAAAAAGAGTTTTGCAACAATTAGACCGCACTTCCGAGAAAGTCCGATATGTGTTTGTATCATCATTACAAGGAGAAGCGTATCTCTGGTGGGAATCTGTGGTTAGACATTTGCCGGATGATCAAGTAACTTGGGACTTGTTTCAAAAAGAATTTCAGAAGAAGTATATTGGGGAATTGTACATCGAAGAGAAAAAGCAAGAGTTTTTAATGTTGAAACAGGGGAATATGTCAGTACTGGATTATGAGCGAGAGTTCTCTAGATTGAGCAGTATGCTTTAGAATATGTTCCAACCGAGGCTGATAGTTGTAAACGATTTCTACGGGGACTGCGAGATGAAATCAAGATTCAATTGGTAAGTCTTAGAATTACTGAACTTGTTGATCTGGTTGAGCGAGCAAAAATGATAGAACAAGTATTGGGCCTGGATAAAAAATCGTAAATGGGTAAATCACCGGGAAACGTATGGGAACTACTAGTTCTAATCCATTACCAAGAGATTCAGAGAATCAAGAAGTGACTGGAGATCCAGCTTTTACTTCGCATGAGGTGGTAGAAGCGCGAGGTAAACAGATGATGCGATATCTACTAGTAGTGTGAGAGGTCCATCCCGGCAGTATAGAAATTCCGCATCGTGAGCATCGCGAAAGAAACATTTAGATGAATGTTGGCGGATAACTCGACGATGTTTTCGATGTGGGGCTACGAGATCATTTTATCCGAGATTGTCCGAAAGGTGAAAGTACCACACCGCAACATCTCAAAGATCGGTACCTCACCGTTCGTGGCGAGAGGATCTAGTAGGGTGGTTCGGGTTTTGTGTCTAGAGGTGGAGGTGTCGTCAAGAAACAATGATATAGCTACACAACGATCCGAGAGGCCGAGCGCCGCCGCAGCGTATGTAGTCCGGACCCGTGAGGAGGGCGATGCACATGATGTTGTTACAGGTATATTTTTATTATATTCTGAGCCTATTTATGCTTTAATTGATCCGGGTTCGTCACACTCATATATAAATTCAAAACTAGTCGAATCGGGAAAATTAGAATCAAAATGTCTAAAGTTTCTATAGAAGTGTCTAGCCCTTTGGGACAAACGGTGTTAGTAGATAGAGTATGTCTGAGGTGCCCAATAATACATGATAAAATGTTTCTTGTGGACTTGTTGATCATGCCTTTTGGTGATTTTGATATCATTTTGGGTATGGACTGCTATATGAACATGGGGTAGTTTTGGATTGCTATAAAAGAGGTTTAGTATTCGGATAGAAAATGGGAATAGAATTGAAGTGAATGGCATCCGTACGGTGGTTCGACACGCATTATTTCAAATGATGAAGGCTAATAAATTAATGCAAAGGGTTGTCCAAAGATACTTGGCATACGTTATTAATTCGATTCATTGGGAGTCAAGTGCGATCAGATTAGGACTCAGATGTGAATTTCCGATGTATTCCCGGAAGAGTTACTGGCTTACCACACGATAGAGAGGTTGAATTTGCTATTGAGGTGTATCCAGTACAACACCAATTTCTATACCTCCATATCGAATGTCGCCTATGAGTTGAAAGAGTTGAAGGTGCAAGCACAAGATTTACTAGATCGTGGATTTATTAGACCAAGCATTTCACCCCTGGGAGCTCCATTATTGTTTGTTAAAAAGAAAGATGGCTCTATGCGACTTTGTATTGATTACCGGCAGTTGAATAAGGTGACAATTAAAAATAAGTATCCATTGCCTCGCATTGATGAATTATTCGATCAATTGAGAGGAGCTTCAGTGTTTTCAAGATTGACTTAAGGTCGGGTTACTATCGCTTGAAGGTAAAAGAAAGTGATGTACCAAGACACTTTTCCGCATTTAGGTATGGCCATTATGAGTTCTTGGTAATGCCATTTGGGTTAACAAATGCCCACCGCTTTATGGATCTCATGAATCGTATCTTTCAACCGTATTTAGATCGGTTTGTGGTGGTTTTTATTGATGATATATTGGTTTATTCAAAGTCGAGTCGAACATGATCGACATCCGAGGATTGTACTACGAGATATTACGGGAGAAGCGCTTATATGGAAAGCTCGAGAAATGCGAGTTCGTTATCGGTGGTATTTCGGGACATGTAGTATCTGCAGATGGAATCCGAAGTTGATCCGAAAAAGATTGAAGCAATTGTTCAATGAAATGCACCGAGGAATGTATCCGAGGTGCGTAGTTTTCTTGGTTTAGCTGGGTATTATAGAAGATTTGTAAATGGATTTTCAAGATAGCTTTACCGATGACCAAGTTGTTGCATAAGAATGTTCCTTTTATTTGGGATGATCGATTGTCGAAAAAGTTTTGAAACATTGAAGTTAATGTTAACCGAGGCACCAGTTTTGACATTGCCAGAATCGGGTGCTTCTTTGAGTGGTTTGGGTTGTGTATTGATGCAGGATGGGAAGGTAATAGCCTATGCATCTCGTCAATTGAAACCACATGAAAGGAATTATCCGACTCATGATCTTGAGTTAGCAGCTGTGATTTTTGCATTGAAGATTTGGAGACATTATCTTTATGGTGAAAAATGTTACATTTATACTGATCATAAGAGTTTGAAGTATCTTCTTTCTCAGAAGGAATTGAATTTGAGACAAAGGCATTGGATCGAGCTTCTGAAAGATTATGATTGTGTTATAGACTATCATCCAGGAAGAGCTAATGTTGTAGCTGATGCATTAAGCAGAAAAGCTGTAATTGAATTAAGGGCAATGTTTGCACGACTTAGTATCACTGATGATGGGAGTCTTTTGGCTGAATTAAGAGTAAAACCGATAATGTTTGATCAGATTAGATCAGCTCAGTTGGAAGATAACAAATTATTGAAGAAAAGAGAGATGGTACAGAATGGCACAGCAGAAAATTTTAGTATCGATGATTGTGGATGCTTGAGGTTTCAAAATCGGATTTGTATTCCAAATACTTCTGAGCTTAAAGAGTTAATTCTACGGGAAGCTCATGATAGTTTGTTTGCTATGCACCCCGGAGGCACAAAAATGTATCGAGATTTACGAGAATTATACTGTGGCAGGGATGAAAAGAGACATAGTAGAATTTGTAAGTAAATGTCCGACTTGCCAACGGGTAAAGGCGTAACATCGTTCCCTACCGGAATGCTTCACCTATTAATATTCCCGAATGGAAATGGGATCGCATCACGATGGATTTTATTATTGATTACCGCTGTCGCAAGCAAAAAGAATGCTATTTGGGTGATAGTTGATAGACTTACCAAGTCAAGCACATTTTATAGCGATCAGATCGATTGATTCGTTGCGCGTGCTTGCGAGCGTGTATATTCGAGAAATTGTTAGACTACATGGCATTCCGATATCAATAATTTCAGATCGAGATCCTCGGTTCACATCGAGATTTTGGAGACAGTTACATGAGTCGTTGGGTACTAGACTTAGTTTCAGTACAGCTTTTCATCCCCAAACTGATGGACAAATTCAACGGGTAATTCGGTACTAGAAGATATGCTTCGAGCTTGCATTATTGATTTTGAAGCAGGTTGGGAACGATATTTGCCACTAGCTGAGTTTGTCTATAATAATAGTTTCCAATCTAGTATTCAGATGGCTCCGTATGAAGCATTATATGGTCGGAAATGTAGATCACCAGTATGTTGGACGGAGTTGAATGAAAGGAAAGTAATTGGGCCGGAATTGATTCAAGAAACGGAGGAAATGCTTGCTTAAAAGATCAAAGACAGTTGAAGGTCGCTTTACGATGACAAAAGTCTTATGTTGATTTGAAACGCCGAGACATTGAATATTCAGTCGGAGACAAGGTATTTCTTAAAGTCTCTCCATGGAAGAAAGTATTGAGATTTAGTCGGAAAGGTAAATTAAGTCCACGTTTTATTGGGCCGTATGAAATAGTGGAAAGAATTGGACCAGTTGCATATCGATTGGCTTTACCTTCTGAATTACAAAGGATTCATGATGTTTTTCATGTTTCGATGCTACGAAAATATAGATCAGATCCTTCTCATATAATTTCTACAGAAGATATTGAAGTTCGACCTGATCTATCATATGAAGAAGAGCCGGTTCAAATTTTAGCACGAGAAGTGAAAGAATTAAGAAATAAAAAGGTTCCTTTAGTGAAAGTCTTATGGAGAAATCATAATGTTGAAGAAGCGACTTGGGAACCAGAGGAAACTATGAGAGTACAATATCCTCATCTCTTTTTCGTAAAAATTTCGAGGACGAAATTTATTAAGGGGGGGAGAAATGTAATGACCTGAAATTCACGGGCACCGGAAAAGTGAGTTATAGGGCCTCCGTCTTAGTGAAATAAGTACAAAAATAATTATTAAAAATATTTATGAGCCTAGTAGTGTGTCTAATTAGGATTTAATTAGGTGAAATTAGCTTAATTTAGAATAATTAGCAAAAGAACTAAATTGAAAAAGGGGTAAAAGTTTAATTCTAAAGTAATAGAAAATAAAGGATCAAAATGGCAATTAAGCCATTTACATAAATTGAGTGACATATTGAAATAAAATCAAAGATTTTATTTAGGTTTTATATATTAAATTATATATATATTATAATGATTATTATTATAGTTTTATATTAAATTATTATGATTACTTAATTGATAATATATTATAAATAAATTAAATAGAAGACAATTGTATGGTAATAAAAATACATGTGTAAGAATTGTATTGGTACATTTGTAATTTAAATACTAAATTACTTATAATTTAAGTAAAAGATATTTGTTAATTAAATTATTAAATTATTAAATTATGAGATTTTTTGTTTAAGAACAAATTAAATAATGATAATTGTAATAAAATTATTGGTACAAATGTAAAATTTAGTATGTATCCAATTGTAATATTAGTATTTGTTATTAAAATAGATATTTATTAAATTAATTAAATATAAAATATAACATAAAAGAATTAAAGAAACAAAAAAAAAAAACAGAGAAGAAACGAAACAGGGGAGAAAGAAGGAGAAAAAGAAAGGAAAGAAAGGAAATAGGGAAATAGGGATTTTAAAGCTTGGAAGTTTAATAGGTAAGTCAATTTAGCCCTTTTTACTTAATTTTGATGTTTTAAAAGCTTTAGAACAAAGTTTTGATGAAATTAAGTTGATATTTTGAAAGTTATTAGATTTCTAAATATTGTTCATGTTGAATAAAAAGATGAATTAGGGTTAAATTGATAGGAAATTCAAGTTAGAAATGAAATAAGGATTGAATTGCAAAGTAAGCCATAAGTTTTGTGTTTTTAGGGACTAAATTGAGGAAAATTCGGAATTAAGAAAATATGTTGAAAATTTAATAGTTAAATTTGAGTTTAAATGAAATTTGAATAGGAATAAGGTGTGAATTGGTGTTATAAATTTGGTTATTAACATTTTACATCAAAACAGTTTTGGGAAGTAGCAATGGTCTGATTTTGAAAATTCACTAAAAAATTGTAGGAATTGAATTAGAGGATGAATAAGATATGCAATTAAAGCTTATTGGGTCTAGTTTCTTATAGTGGAAACAATGTAAGCAATGAATTTATGAATCAAGAGATATTTGAAATTTTGTAAGACTGGTTCAGAGTAATTTCGAGACACTCTGTTTTAACTTTGGAAAATCATTAAAAATTGTACAAAAATTATTATGGAGTGTAATTTATATATGTGAACTCCTTAATGAATCTAGTTTCAAAATAAATAAACAAGAACCTTATTCGAGTTCTGTACAATGAGATAATTTATTTTTAGTAGAGAGAGGTCAGAACTGTCAAATGAAATAACAGGGGAGTATTTAGTGAATAAACTGTACTAAATGGCTAGACCAAAAATTCTGGAAATTTTATGGTTAGAAGATATATGAGTCTAGTTTTAAGGAAAATTTACGGATATTAATTTGGAGTTTCGTAGCTCAAGATATAAATAATTTAGTAACAATAACTCAAGTAGACAGCTTAATGGTGAAATTATATATATACATTAAAAATGGTTAAATTTACATGTTTAGGCTCATGAACTAAATTGAATCATGTTGTATTGATGATTATAAATTATTATTTTTGTAGCCAACAAAGAATCTGAAGCATCAGCATCGAAAGGAAAGGAGAAAGTCATCGAGGACTAAAACGGGAGAATTACGGTGTGTATTACTATAATTCGAATTTTTAATTATTCTTGATTGCTTAATTGTTATGTATGGTAAATAAGACTTGAGGTAAGTATGTGAAATTGAAATTAGAAAAAGTAAAATAATACCCTATTAACTCGTCGGACTAGATTCGATACAAATGGCATGCCATTGGATTTGTGATATGATGAAGAGATTGTAGTTCGGCCGAGAAGATGTTTCTGTTATTATATACTTCGGTTTATCCGAATAGGCATTTAATGCCTTATTGGTGTGTTGGGAGGATATATTATACCGGTGTGTTATGGAGGATTTACAATATTCCGGTGTGTTTGGGTTGGATATTCGGTGTGTTTGGGTGGAAATCCATGTATCTCATATAGTCCGAGCTTTGTTAATAGGGTAAATAATTGAAATGAAATTTTGAAAATGAGATTATTTGTTTAGCACTATTGAAAAGTACGAGAAAGAATGTATGAACTAAATTATGAATTGAGTTAGTATGAGAAAAATAAATTATGAATTTAAGATTTATGAAGTAAAATAATTTTATATAAAAGTAGTTTAAATAATTATAAAATTATGGTTGATGTTTGTAATTTATTAATGTTAAATAGTCTTGGTTTATAGTAATACCACTGAGTATATCCATACTCAGCGTACGGGTGTTTCCGTGCGCCGGTTAGTAGAAGTCAAGTGTCCCACTCAAAGATCCGAACAATCCCGACCCCAACACAAACTTGGTGATGTATATTTTTCTTTTGGGTAAAGGTGGCATGTACATAGGTGTTATTTAGTCACTTGAATATGTATATTACTTTGGGTAGTGAAGGATGAATGATAAAATTTAGATGGTTAAATGAAATGATAAGGAAAGTACATGATATTTTGATATATGAACATTAAGTTGTTAAATGAATGAAGTTTTTAATCAATTTGAATGATGCTATGATAGTTATTAAATTAAAATTTTATTAATAATATAAATATTAGTATATGAATGTGAAATATTGGTGTTGGTTGTTTTGGTTTGAAATTTGCAGGAGGTTTAGGTAAAAATAAGCAGAAATGCTGCCGAAATTTTTATAAAAAAAAAAAAATTTGGAATACTCGAACAAGTCCCGTTCTACTTTTAATACATGTTTGAACTTCAAGAGTTCAAGATAGGGACTTAATTATTATATTATACTATGAAAGTTATATTAATTGTAAATTATTCGTAAGTTGTCTGATACGTCCGGTAATGCCTCATAACCTCGTTCCGGTAACGGTTTGGGGTTAGGGGGTGTTACACACTGGGCCTATCGGGTCAATTGGGTTAGGGTTTAGGGCCTTATTGGGCTTGTTCTTGTATTTTAGTTTATATTTCTTTTTCTTTTTGGTTTGAGCCGATTAGCCATTCTGGGCCCGGGCTAAATTTGGGCTGTACAGTACTCACATTTGATTAAGCTCATGTTTATCCAAACTCAAGCTCGATAATTACCAAATCATGTTTGGGTTTTTTTAGTCAAACTCGAGTAGCTTGCAAGCACTACTATTTAATTTATACCCCTAACCATGTGTTTTTGGTCGATTTAGTGAAATTTATTTTAATTGGAGTTAACTTTTTTTTTGTTAATTTTGTCAAATAATTTATTGTAGTTTTTTTTAACAAGTTGAATATATGTTCTGATAATATCTGCACTCTTTTTTTAAATAATACCTAAATCTATATTGACAATAATGCTCATACTAATTGAGCTAAGACTCAATAGGCTTGTAGCTTATTTTTCTTTAATCAGATGATTATATGACATATATATTTTACCAACTTATGACATATATATTTTACCAACTTTTTTAACAATTAACCAAATTTTAAAAACACAAATAAAAATAGTAATTAAATTATAATAGGATAAAATTTTAGGGTTTAAGATTTAATTTACATAATGCATTATTTTTTTTTATAGAATTTGACCTTTATTGTTTACCTTAACCCTTGTAACTTCAGCAGTAAAGCCAGCACCTGTTGATATTATCCCCAAAAGGACCACCACAGAGCATAAAATTATTCCCTTTTTTCTCCATCTCTTATTCTCTCTCTTACACTTTTTCCTGGAAAAAAATTGAGATTTTCTGTTTGGTTGATGAGAAAGGGAAAATATGTTAACTAGGAATGAGGAAAAACCGCTGCTGATTCTGAATATTGTCAATGACGGGTCCTTATGCAAATATTTATATAGGATTTTGGGCAAACACATTATATCAACGTAATTATTTTATTTAATGTAAAAAAGATTTTAAAGACATTATATATATTCTTGTTGTTATTAGGGTAACGAAATAAGATAATTATTTTTCTTAGTACGTGGGAATGAAATAATTATTTTTTTATAATAAATGTTAGGGTCAATCTAGAAATTTTTTAGTAGGGGTTGGAATTGAATTATAAAATATTGAAAGGTCAAAATATAATTTTATCATTTATTAATTTATGATTTTATCAGTTTTTAACTTATAACTTCATCATTTATGAAAGGGCTAAATTACAAAATTTCTATTTCTAGAGGCCAAGGGGCCTATCTGCCTCCTTAGATTTGCCTCTGATTTATTTTGAGATTAAAACATTGTGTCATACTGATGGCAATGTTCTTTAAATCAGACCGCTGGTTGAACCAGTTAGGCTAACGGTTCACGGATTTAATTAAAAAATTATTAAAAATTCAAAAAAAAAGAAAAGAAATCTGGTTCAACCGTCTTGTTCAATCGGTTTGTATCGTTCCTGGATCCCCTGATTCAAAACTCCTCTCCGGACCGGTACCCTGGCAAGTTCTCAATCCAACTGGTCTGGCTGGCTGATCAGTACCAATTCGAACAACAGTGATTGACGAAGTCTTAACTCATAGGGGCGAATCTAAAGAGGGTAGACAGGGGCATTGGCCCCCCTCAAATGGAAAATTGCACTTTGCCCCAAAAATGAAGAAAGTTATGTTTAATCCCTTAAAAAATAATGAATAATATAATAATACATTATGTTTAATCCCTTTAAAAATTTGTTTTTCAATTTTGACCCCTCTTAATTTTTTTTCTAAATTCATCCTTGTTAACTCGATTAACATTGTTATTATTATAACAATTTTGAAATATGTGAATTTGAACACACTTAAAACATGTAATATTCTCACTTGGACAGTTATGGTTAATTAATATTACTAAGCAGTTCGGTTTTACATTTTCTTCTTTCTTTATAAATTTTTAGCAAATAAGTCCTAATGTCCTATGTATATATATTGTATTATCTTCGTGGCTTCCAAGGCCATGCAACTGTATATAGTTGAGCAAAGGTCAACCTTAGATATCATCTTCTTATTATTCTTTTAATTTACTGCTTACTTTGAGAGGGTTGACTTCTAAATTAATTAATCAATTTCCAATAATAATAAGAATCAATCAATTCAACTGTTTACAGCTACTAATATTAAGCATTTTGATAATTTAAAATTTTAAAAATTTTAAAGGGTTTAAATAAAAATTTTCATTTTAGGGAAAATCGGGATTTCTGTCAACTCCCTTAGTTACGCTCTTAGTTCGGGGATTGATAAGTGTCCTTTAGAGGTATAGTTAAATATTAAAAAAATAAAATACTTGACAATTTTTTAAGGTTACTTATAGAATAAAATAAGTACATTATTAATATATCAAATATTAACCCATTAAAAAAACCCTTAAAATTTGTATAATAAAAATTATTAATGCATCAAAACAGATCAAACAAGCATGGAGTACAAGGTTTTAAATTCTGATACTAATAGACCCAACTAACAAATTATGGTCGCTTGTTTTCATAAACTAGAAAGCATGAAGTTGGTGGGAATCTAAACTTGTTAATTGCTTTGAATGGTTTATGTTGAATGGAAGTGTTTGACTCTAGTGAGTATTTCAGTTGTCGTGCTTGATTGTAGTGGTCATTTCGGTTTTTATCGTGTAAAATTAATAAGCAAATTAGTAAACCATGAACACATAGGATTGTTTACGCAATTTGGATTCTCTATGTTTGCAAAGTCTAGGTCAGTGAGTAATTCTATTGTATTTAATCTACAATACAAGTGAATCATGTCCCATCACTCTCCAAGTAATTCTATTGTCCTAAACACTAAAACATTGCCTTCTAAATTTTCTTCGCAATAAATATAAACTATTTACAACAATTACATTTCACAAAATAAATTCGTCAATGAACAATACAGTACTCTCTATACTCTCATATAAAATCTACACAAAATAATAGTAACTACAAAATAGTAAAAAGAAAGCAATATATTAATAAAGTTAAATATAAAGTGAACTAATGGAGATTCGCTCTTTAAAAAAGTCTACAATGCAATCTTGATCTGTTCTCTATAAAACAATGGTGTAATTAATTGATTCGAACCAACTCAATCTCCAAAAATAATTAGATTAAAAAATACTTAAATGTTTTTTTTTAGGGAAAAGAGTAGTTGATGAGAGAATTCATTGTTATAACATTTAAATTATTTTATTTATTTATTATGTGCATTTACCTCTCAAAACTTCTAACCATATACTTATGAACCAAATATATGCCATCATGGACTACACATTTTCAACATCGTTTACTTGGAAAAACCATGTGAACCACACTTAGCAATCGAAACATGCAAGAGACCGCACAGGTAGCCATGTTCTTACCCACAAGGCTTTCATATTTTACACAAAAAACATGCTTCCCACTCTCACTTTAGGGGAAGCAACTCATTAAACTTATACGTGGCTAGTCAACTAGCAAAATCTTACATGAACCAATAAAATATATTAAAAATAGATAAATTTTATTTAATTGGTTTTTAATTGATACATACCAGTTTGAGGGTCAATTAGTTCAACCTCTTTCTCTAGACTAGTACCCTAATTGATTCCTAGCTCAATTAATCCAACCAATTAGTCTAATTTTGAAAACAGTGTATTGATGACATTCATTCAATAAGCCTACACCTATTTACCATTTGATATCCGTGTTTTAAATATGTTTCACGATATATTTTTATTAACATTTGATTAGAGCAAAGCCTTGTTTAATAACATGTAGCCCATAGAACGGAGGATGGTAACAGCTGGTTCCAAAGTTCATTTGAACAAGACACTAGACAATCAAAGGTTCCAACAAATCACAATCCAACCCCTTAGACTACAATAGAAAAAACAATATACTAATAAAGTCCAATATAAAGTGAATTAACGGAGATTCACTCTTAAAAAAGTCTTCAATGTAATCTCGATTGGTTCTCCACAAAGCAAGGTTGTAATTAATTGATCCGAGCAATCCAATCTCTAAGGATCATTGCATTAAAAAGAAATTTTTGATGAGTTCTTAAGTTTTTTTTAGATAGAGACTTAGTTGGTAAAAGAGTTCATTGTAAATGTACGAAAGTGAGATCATAACAATTTAAGGATTAATTGAGCTTAAATTATAAATTTGAGTGAGAGTTTATAAATAATTTTTCATTAATACTTCGTAGACATATATTGTTGAACCAAATTGTGTAAACATTTGCTTATGTTTAATTATTCTAATTTTTTTTATTTATTGTTTCTCAAATTAACAAAACAAGATACTATATGAAAATAATATGAATTAATTATGGAACTAAATTTCTATTTATGGAAAATGGTAAATGATGATATATGAAATTATTTCCTAATAATATATCTCCATGCATTTCTGGGAAACATAATATTTTAGGAATTACAAATCTAACATTATTTATGTAGATTGGTATATTTCTAGCTTTGAATTGAATTATGGTTTCTTTACCATCTATTCCTATAGCTCTAATTGGGTTTTTCATTAATTCCCATTTTTCTACAGGTATTGCATTTTCTCTGCAACTACTGGTGGTAGCTCCTGTATCTAACAAAGCATGTAAAGAATATGTTTTATATTCTCTAAATTGAAATGTAAGGAAAATATGTTTACCTTTGATTCTTCCTATATCTTTTACTAGAAACAAATCATTGGTTGTTTAAAATCTTAGAAAATAATTTTAGTGAAGAACCACTAAAATTATGGGAAAACAGTCCAAGATATTGCGAGATAAAATTAAAAAATCCTAATAAAATTATTAGAATCAAACCCATGATCTATACTAAACAAGATATAGATGAATTTGATATACAAATTAAGGAATTATTAGAAAAGGATTAATAGAAAAACTAATAGTCCACACTCAAGTCCAAATTTTTATGGTAAGAAACCATGCAGAAATAAAAAGAGGAAAAGCTAGAATGGTAATTAATTATAAAAGACTAAACCAAAATACTATTTTTGATGGATACTTTATACCAAGAAAAGATGTTTTGATAAATCAAGCTAAACAAGCAAAATATTTTAGTAAATTCGATCAGTAAATCGTGATTTTGGCAAATAATGCTAATCGATGAATCTAAACCATTAACGGCTTTTAGTGCACCTAATGGTCATTATCAATGGAGAGTAATGCCATTTGGGTTATGTAATGCACCTCAAATCTTCCAAAGATGGATGGATTCTATATTTAATAAATATAAAAATTTTGTGTAGTTTATATAGATGATATCTTAATATTTTCAGAAACACTGGAAAAACATAGAAAACATTTAAATATTATCTCTCAAGAATTCATAAAACATGGAATTATTTTGAGTCCTAAGAAAATAGAATTAGAAAAAACAGAAATAGAATTTTTAGGTTTAAATCTATCAATGAGATGGTCTTAAACTACAAGATCATATTATAATAAAATAAAAGAATTTCTGAAGAAATTAAAGATAAAAACAACTTCAACAATTTCTAGGAATAGTTAATTATGGAAGAAACTTCTTTCCTAATTTGTCAAAAAAATAGGTAACTTATATGAAAAATTAAAAAAGGAGAAACTTTTAGTTTGGTCTAAAGAAGACTCAGAAATTATTAAAAATATAAAAACAGAAATAAATTATACTCCAAAAGTTTATTTACCTAAACAAGGTGATAAATTAATTTTAGAAACTGATGCATCACAAAATTATTGGGGATGTATTTTAAAAGCTAAAACAAAGAAAAATAAAGAAGAACTAATATGCGGATATAGTTACGGAAAATTTAAACCAAACGAAATTAATTATGCTATATATGAAAAAGAATTATTGGCCATTAAAAAAGCAATAAAAACCTTTTTTATATATCTAGCATCTGAAAATTTTATTATCAAAACTGACAACCAGGCAGTTAAACAATTTCTTACTAATAATAGTTTAGAAAATGTACCTAGAAGAATTAGATGGTACAATGAATTATGTAGTTTTAATTTTGAAGTTTTATATGTTAAAGGCGCTGACAATGTTATTGCTGATTATCTTAGCAGGCCTTATGGATAGAGGTAAAAAACCTCTAGAACAAATCGGAGAATGGACTACGGTTCATAAAAAACCCAACAAAGGGAAGCAAACAAATCCTAATCAAGGATTTACTCCGATATTAACATCATATTATGCCAATCAAGGATATTATGTTCCTTATCCAATGGTAAGACAACCAATTGGATCTTCTCCATCTTATGCACCAAAAATGGCAAGCCAGTACCCACCAAGAAGAATAAGCCAAACAAGCCAATTCCCTTGGTCTCAGGATCCAAACTCAGCTTTTCAAGCTAGTTATTCTGAAGTTATAAAAGGAGCGAAGATTTGTTGAAACAACAACAACTTTTTCTGAAGTAAAAGATTTTTATAATCCAAAGTTTACCAATGATTTATATAACTTTATTAATGAAATATGGAAAACCCATATTACAGATCTGTGAAAAAAAAATAAAATAAAATAAAAAAAATAAAGAACACAAAATTTTACGTGGAAACCCTTTCTGGAAAAACCACGGGCGAGAGGAGAAGAAAATTCACTATGTCGAAAATTTGAATCAATACAAAAGGAATAGACTATGTCTATTTATAGGCTTGTAAAGCCATATTCTAGTAGGATTGAAACACCTTATCCTAGTAAATATAAAATAGATGGAGTTTAATAAGGTTTAAAAAACCTTATTCTAAAATAAAATAAAAGAAGTCTAGTTCTATATGGATTTTACTTTTATTTTATTTTCCATCGTATTTTATTTAAATAAGAATTAGGGTCACTTAATTCTAACAATCTCCACCTTGACACAAATTCTCAATGAACAAGTTTTTTTTTTTTTTTTTTTTTTTTTATCGCGAACAAGTTCTCCACCTCTTCCATAAAACCCCTTAAGGGTTTAACTTCAACAATGAACACCAACCAAGTCTAAGCAATGCTCAAACTTGGTTATAGGAAGTGACTTGGTCATCATATCTCAGGATTTTCATGAGTACTAATTTTGCTCACAACAATATCACCACGAGCAATAATATCACGAACAAAATGATACCGAACATCAATATGTTTTGTTCTCTCATGAAACATTTGATCTTTTGTAAGAAAGATGGCACTCATCATTGTCACAAAATCTTGTGCTGATTTGAAGGTCTTCATTTAGTTCACTAAAGAGTCCCTTCAACCAAATAGCTTCTTTACAAGCCTCGATGTCGCGCATGTACTCGGCTTGATGGTAGACAAAGCGATCGTAGTTTGCAAAGTGGCTTTCCAACTTATTGCACAACCTCCGATTGTAAAGACGTAACTCGTGAGAGAGATCTTCTTCTATCAAGGTCTCCAAAGCAAAATCAGCATCAACATACCCAATAACTCCATCTTCGGTTCTTCCAAACTGTAAGCAAACATCGATGAGTACCTCGTAAGTATCTTAAAATCCACCGAATCGCTTTCGGTGTTCTTTACAAGGATTCGCCATATATCTCGCTAATCGCATCGATCGTGCATATGATAAATCTGGACGTGAACAAACCATAGCATACATGAGAGATCCCACTGCACTAGAGTATGGAACATGTGACATGTACTCAATCTCATCATCTGATTGTGGAGACAAAGCCGATGAAAGTCTAAAATGGGCTGCTAAAGGAGTACTAACAGGCTTAGCACTCCGCATATTGAACCTACAAAGAAGTTTCTCAATGTACCCCTTCTGACTTAGGTACAATTTACTTGTTTTTCTATCTCTAAGAATCTCCATACCAAGTATCTTCTTTGCTGGTCCCAAATCTTTCATCTCAAATTCTTCACTTAGTTGGGCTTTGACCTTTCTTATCTCTCCTTTGTCTTTTGCTGCTATCAACATGTCATCAACGTAAAGAAGTAGATACACAAAAAAACCATCATTGTTTTTCTTAAAGTAAACACAATCATCAAAACTACTTCTTTTGAAATCGTGAGAAGTCATAAAGGAATCAAACCTCTTGTACCACTTTGCCTTGGTGATCAAGCTTCAAACCGTAAAGGGACTTTTTCACAAAGCAAACATAATCCTCTTTTTCAAAACTGTAAAAACCTCTCGGTTTGTTGCATGTAAATATCTTCCTCAAGTTCTCCATGCAAAAATGCGCTTTTTACATCTAATCTGCTCAAGCTCTAAATCATGCATGGCCACAATACCAAGCAAAGCTCGAATCGAACTATGCTTCACAACCTGGGAGAACACATCATGAAGTCCACTCTGGAACTTGACTCAGTAACCCTTTGCAACAAGCCTTGCTTTATATTTAGGTTCTTCAACTCCTGAGTCCCTTCTTTCTTTTAAACACCCATTTACAACGAATGCTCTTCTTACCTTTAGGAAGTTTCACAAGATCCCATGTTTTGTTTTGTGGAGTGATTCCATCTCCTCTTGCATAGCAAACATCCATTTTTCTCGAGTCTTCACACACTAATCGCCTCAGAATAATTTGATGGCTCTTGATTCGCATCTATATCTTCACCACATTTAAAGCATAAGCAACTAGATCACCTCGGCATACTTCTTTGGAGGTTTAATTTCTCTTTTAGTTCTGTTTTTGGCGATAGAGTATTGAGGCGAAGAAGCAACTCTATTCTCAATTTTTGTACTGACTTGAGGAGTCGACTCAGATTAATCGATGCTCCACCGCTTTTGATTTTCTTTATTGGAACAGTCTTTAAGAGATAAGTTAGGAAGCATAGCGGTTTCATCAAAAACAACATCTCTGCTAATCACAACTTTCCTATTTTCAGGACACCATAACTTATACCCTTTTACACCACGACTTTATAACCAAGAAAAACACATTTAATGGATCTCGGTTCCAATTTTCCATTATTAACATGAGCATACGCAGACACCCAAAGATCTTTAAATCGGAATAATTAGCGGGATTACGGACCATACCTCTTGTGAGTCTTTTTCTCAATGGCAACGGATGGAGATCGGTTGATCAAAAACATGCGATGAGGTCGTCACGCCGCAAAACGACTTGATAAGTTGGCATTTGACAACATACATCGAACCTTCTCCATGATCGCTCTGTTCATTCGTTCTGCAACGCCGTTTTGCTGTGGAGTATGACGAACTGTCAAGTGTCTCACGATCCCTTCTGACTTGCACAATCTATTAAACTCATCAGAACAGAACTCTAAGCCATTGTCTGTGCGGAGGTATTTTATCTGTTTTCCCGTCTGTTTTTCAATCATAATTTTCCAAGACTTAAATGCGGAAAACACATCGCTTTTCTGCTTCAGGAAGAACGCCCAAACTTTTCTGGAAAAATCATCAATAAAGGTTAGCATATAATTAGCTCCACCTCTCGAAGGCACTCTGGATGGTCCCCACAGATCAGAATGAATATACTCCAACATTTCCTTCGTGTTATGGATTCCTCTAGTGAATCGAACTCTCTTTTGCTTCCCAAAAACACAGTGCTCACAGAAATTCAGTTTGCAAATTCCTTGCCCATCAAGAAGTCCTCTTTTGCTCAATTCTACCATGCCATTCTCACTCATATGCCCTAGGCGCATATGCCAAAGTTTAGTAATATCATCATCTGACAAGGAAGAGGAAGCGACAAATGCATCACCGATAGAATGATAGAACCCCCAAAAACATATAACTTGGCGCTTTTTCTTTGCCCTTTCATCACAACAAGGGACCCTTTGGAAATCTTTAAAACCCCACTTTCACCGTGGTATCTGCACCCTTTTGAATCAAGAGTACTCAATGAAATTAAATTTCTTTTCAATTCGGAACATACCGTGCGTCACTAAGTGTTCGACAACTCCATCAAACATCTTAACTTTAATTGTTCCAACACTGCGATCTTACACGAAGCATTATTTCCCATCAAAACAACACCTTCGACATAATCGCTTTGTAAGTTGTAAACCAATCCCGATTGGGACTCATATGGAAGGTGCAAACTGAATCAAGTATCCACTCCTCACTTACTTTAGAATCATTGTGAAGCGACTAGAAGTTCACCATCGCTGTAGTCTTCTACAACATCGCTTTCACCAGAATTTTTCTCGGTTGTTTTCCTTTGATTCGCAGACCTCCCTTTTAATCTTATTTTGTAGCTTATAGCACTCAGATTTAATGTGCCCTTTCTTCTTACTGAAGTTACAAGTTTTACCTCTATTTGAAGACTTGATCTACCCTTAGATTTACCACGATGATTTCTTTCCTGTGTCCTACCACGATCATCATCGATATTCGATCTTGTCTCCCACGAACAATGAGACCCTCTCCTTGAGAGTCGAGTTTTAACCACAAGATGTTTCATCTTATCATACGAGGTTAAAGAATCATAAACCTCATCAACCGTGAGAGACTCGCGGCTATATAAAATCGTGTCTCTAAAGGTTGAATAAGACGGAGGCAACGAACAAAGTAGAATCAACCTAGATCTTCCTTATCATACTCAACCTCCATGGCCTCCAAGTTTGAGAGAATTTCTTTAAACACCATTAAGTGTTCGTGTCTGACGCACCTTCCTCCAAACGATGAGCATAAAGACGCCGCTTCATATGCAACTTGCTTGTTAGAGTTTTCGACATACATATTTGTTCTAGCCTCTTCCATAATGCAAATGACAGTCTTCTCTTTCATCACATCCTGCAAAATTTCATTGGACAAATGCAGATGCAATTGTGTTAATGCCTTTCGATCCTTACGCTTCTTCTCTTCATCTGTTAATGTCGAAGGCATCTTATCTATCCCTAGCGGGGCATCCTCTAGATCCATCTCAAGCAGAACCGCTTGCATCTTAATCGCCACAACGCAAAATCGGTGTTGCGATCCAACAACGGAATTTCATATTTCAAAGACGCCATTACCGTGATCGAGATGAACAACCCGGAAGCTCGGATACCAATTGTGAAAAAAATAAAATAAAATAAAAATAAAGAACACAAAATTTTACGTGAAACCCTTTCGGAAAAAACCACGGGCGAGAGGAGAAGAAAATTCACTATGTCGAAAATTTGAATCAATACAAAAGGAATAGACTATGTCTATTTATAGGCTTGTAAAGCCATATTCTAGTAGGATTGAAACACCTTATCCTAGTAAATATAAAATAGATGGAGTTTAATAAGGTTTAAAAAACCTTATTCTAAAATAAAATAAAAGAAGTTTAGTTCTATATGGATTTTACTTTTATTTTATTTTCCATCGTATTTTATTTAAATAAGAATTAGGGTCACTTAATTCTAACAAGATCAAAGAGCAAATTTCAGAAGAGCTCTTACAAAACTTTCCCAATTTTTAGTTGAAAAAACAACTAAAGATAATGAAGCTCATGATTTATTATTAAAATCCATTTTATATAGGGATTGGGAAGAATTCGAAATAGAATTCAAAAATATCAATGAGATAAATAATCTTATTGATATATTTCAATATTTTATTCATAAAGGAACAAATAGTCCCATTATGAATAAAATGTTTAGAATATGCTTATATAATAAAGCTAAAAATATATTACCATTTGAAGTTTTTGAAAAAATTAATAGAGTCATTTGCAACCAAATAAGCTCAATTTAAAAAGTTTTTTCTGAATACTTTTTACAATCTTTTATTTATATAAATGAAATAGGAGAAGAATTTCCTTCTATAAAATTTAGACTGGACCATGAACCATTTGATATAAGCAGTATTGAATGGGGTTTTGTTAGAGAAATAGTAGTACAAAATTTTTCTTTTCATCATCTAAAAGATTTTCCTGCTATTATAAAAGCTATATTATCACTATTAGTATATAGAGATGATTTTTCTACTATTTTTATATCCAAATAAGTAGTCTAATTGGTATTGTTGAAAAAAGAACGTTTTTATCACCTTATCAAATATGGATTATTCAAAAGATGATTGATAGTCCTTATTTATCAATGACTAAAGAAAACAAAGAACACTTGACAAAACCATTGACAAGTGTTATAATAATCAAAATATCTTCAAATCCAAGCAGGAATTGATTTAATGTCAACACTAAACACACGTACTTCAAGATCGGACATATACACTACATAATCGATGGAAGAAGAATAGTAGTGACACAAAAATAGTCTAATGCAAAAATCGAGAGATGAAGAATCCTTACAACTCTGCTAAAGAAAATAGCGGATATGGAACTCGATGATTTTCCTTCCGACATAACGAAGAAATCAAAGACACGTGGAAGGCTTGGAACTCACCAGAGCCATCACGAGTCTTTACATCCGGATGAAATCGAGACATTAAATCTTGACAACATCAAAGAAGGGTAAAAGACAAAACAAAAACCACGTGGAAAGTCAACAAGATTTTCAAAGAAGATTTTCAAGATTGGCAGTAAATAAACATTCAAGGCATCCAAGTATGGACAAAGAGATGAAGTGACATCTGACAACATACGTGGAAGCAACAATAAATTCATCCTTATCGAAAACAACTGTTCGATTGAAGAAGAAATTAAATAGAATTTGTAAATTCTACTATAAATAAGAATGTAAAGAGCCTAGAAGAGGCATCGAAAAATAGTTTAGAAATCTTTACTTTTAGTTTCTCATTGTAAACGATCGAAAAATAGTTAGAAATCTTTTCTCTTTACTTTTAGTTTCTCTTTTGTAAACAATCTTTCCTTGTAAATCCTTTCCTTTACTTTTAATAAAATAACGATCTTCCGCACCCATCTCCCCTGTAACTGGTATCAGAGGCCCCCGGAGTAACGATTCTTGGAGAATCTATATCAAATATCCACTGTAAGTTCTTATCTTTAATCTACAATTTTGTTAATTCTCTGGTTATTTATCTTAAAACCCATACATCTGTTATTTTGTCTTAACTTTGCCTGTTTAAGTCTAGGAGAGAGACGTTAGGCCCTGGTGTTTAAGACAAGATAATAACAGAAGGTTTTAGGTACCGAAGATGAATAACATGGAAGAAACAGATTGTTTATATAAAGATAAAACATGCAGTCATATTATGCATATAGATTCTAAACAAGAAAATAATATTTCGGCCCTTAGTAAAGGATTTAATAGTTTAATAGATATAACCTCTATATATTTTAATAAAATATATAATAAGGTCAATAATATAGAAGAAAAGGTAAATAATCTAGGGAATATTAAAGAATTAGATTTGAACAACAAATCTAAAGAAATATTGTCAGAAGTAAATAACAAATTAGAACAAGTTATAAATAATAACATAGAGTCAGACATAGATCTAGGTCCTTTATATTATGGTAATAGTAATATAATTTTAACTTTATCAGATGAAGAGGAAGAAACCTCTGCAGAAGAATCATCTTCTACTAGTAAAGGTAAAAATCTGAAAAAGAAAATCTTTAACTCAACAAAATATGATTTCCAATCCTATAAAGAACTTATAGAACATTGGAAAAGAAGATTTACAAACAGTAAAGATAAAAATGAAAGAGTAGAATATTTAAAATTAATAGAAGAACTTTATGAAAAACAAAAAGACCTATTTGCTAAGTTTAATTATCATTATATGTTAAATTATGACACTACAGTAGTAGTAGTTCTAGTAATTCGATAATCAAGAAGATTTAAAAATTACTAGTTATAAATCGATGAAGAAGACACTTCAACAGATGAGGAAGAAAAACCAGAACCTATGGATATTGAAACTACAGATCCATATGGTAAAAGAAAAATAGATTCGGATATTCAAAAAGATGATTATCTGAGAACGCTAAACAAAGAGTTTGAAACAATAGATAATACAATTAGGATTTTCGGTAATCAAACCGAAGATATAGCTACCAATGAAATTAAAACCGAATATATGGGAGAATCTTCTAATCAACAACCTAGTCAAACTATACCTATACCACATAGGATAGATGACTTAAACAAAAGAAATGTGGCCCAAGGAGGAATATATTTAGACTTGACTAATATTCAAATAGCAGACTATGAAAAAACCATAGATGATTGGGCACAGTCAATGACAATTGTTGTAAACAACAACAGTACATGGTCAAAAGAAAAATTTTTAAACTATTTTGTTGGAACATTTCAAGGAGATGTTTTACAATTTTTAAGAAGATGGGAAGAATCTGATGTAGGAAAAATCCAAAAAGGACAACTAATTAATCAGATAGGTACCCCTAAAGATCTTTTAAAAGGATTAACAAATATTCTAAAAACAGAATTTTGTGGCTATTTTGACAAAAAAGATCAAGATAGTATAGCTAGTTATGTTTTGTCAAAAATAAAATTATGTGATATAAGATATTTAGAAGAATTTTCTAAAAAATTTCTTCATGAATATCAAAAGTTAAAAAACGAAAATATAGAATTTTGGAAAAATCAATATTTTCATAAATTACCTCCACCATGGGATGAGATATGTATAAAGAAATATGTATCTTATTTAGATAAACATAGTAAAGAAGCAGGCATAGCAAAAGAAAATATAGATTCTATAGGTAATAGGATAAATTTTGCAAAAGAAAGAATGACTTTGCATTGCCTACAAACTAAAGCTGCTAAACAAGTAAAAAATAAATTAAGTTATAGTCATTGTACAAAAATTCTAGAAAACGAATGGGAATTTGGATGTAAAACAATACGTCCTAGTACTTATAAAAAACATAGAAAGAAAAATAGGAAATATAAATTTGTTAAATGGAAGCCAGAAATAAAAGATATACTGGTAATAATTAATAAGAAAAAGAAAAAATTTATTAGAAGAAAAACTTCTAAAAAATCTAAAAAACAAATATGTAAATGTTTTATATGTGATGAAGAGGGTCACATAGCAACAAATTGTCCTAATAAAGGCAAAAGTGCTAAAAAGGTAATTAAAAGTCTTGAAGAACAAGATTTAGAAATATGTTTTGAAGAGGAAATAAAATATGAGCTAATATCGAAATAGATTCTGATGAAGAAGAATATATATTTATGTTTAATGTAGGAAGTAGTTCTAAAAACCAATTAGAAGAAATTCCTCAAAAGAATAAAGAGATATTAAATTAGGGAATTTAATTGGAGAAGAAAAGACTTTTCTCGATGAAATGATAGAAAAAATTAATAAAAATCATATTTCTAAAGAAGAAATATATAAAATATCTAAGTTTAAAATTTGGAGTCAAAGGCATATAGAAAAAATTAGTGGCAATACAGTCGCTAAAGATACTAGAGGAGGATTAACAGAAATCCCATTATTTACTAAAGAAAAATCATGAGGATTAAAAAAGAAATACCCTCGAGTTAGATATATACATTTAGGAATAATTATGATAACAATTAGAGCTTTATTTAGAAGAGGTCATGATATACCTATAATAGCGGTATTATTAGATAAAAGATTTGAAAATCCAATAAAAGCACTTATTGGAGGTATTCATCTAATTTACATAATGGAGTAATAGGATTTAAAGTAAAACCAAATTATTTTATATCCATTACAGATCCTCTAATAGAAGAATGTTTATGTTTAAGAATTGGACAAAAAATTCTGAAATTAAGGATTTAGCAGAAGATCTAGCAATAAGTTGGACTTCTATTAATGAATACACCAACACTAAGAGTAGTAGAAATTAAAGAAATTAATAATAAAATAATAGAGCTATTTGAGCCTAATAAATTTACTACAAAATCCAGCCTAAATTATTACATTTAAAAGATCTATCAATACCAAGAGATTGGATAATAGATAGAATAAGTGGAGCCAGTATTTCAAAACCAGTAAAGTACAATAGAATATGTGTCATCGGAGATAGACTATATTTTAAAAATAATGCTATAACAAATACGAATGACAATTTAGTTTTACCTCTAATTCTCAAACAGAAGAAGATGAGGATAATATAAGTACAAATTCAACACCAATAGGTATGAAAACAGTTCAAATACCTATTTTCCCCACAGAACCTAGTAGAAATTCTAGAAACACTAGAATGGAAGAAATACAATCTGCCACCATTATTCAACAAATGAAAATGGGAAAAAATGATATTATTACATTTTCAAACTTTCAACCTAGAAAGTATTATACATATATAGAAATTACATTTCAATTTAGAGAATATAAAACATATTCTTTACATGCTTTGTTAGATACAGAGAGCTACCACCAAAGAGTTGCAGAGAAAATGCAATACCAGTAGAAAAATGGGAATTAATGAAAAACCCAATCAGAGCTATAGGAATAGATGGTAAAGAAACCATAATTCAATTCAAGCTAGTTATTCTGAAGTTCTAAAAGGAGCAGAAGATTTGTTGAAACAACAACAACTTTTTCCTGAAGTAAAAGATTTTTATAATCCAGGTTTACCAACAGATTTATACAACTTTATTAATGAAATATGGAAAACCCATATTACAGAACAAAGAGCAAATTTCAGAAGAGCTCTTACAAAACTTTCCCAATTTTTAGTTGAAAAAACAACTAAAGATAATGAAGCTCATGATTTATTATTAAAATCCATTTTATATAGAGATTGGGAAGAATTCGAAATAGAATTCAAAAATATCAATGAGATAAATAATCTTATTGATATATTTCAATATTTTATTCATAAAGGAACAAATAGTCCCATTATGAATAAAATGTTTAGAATATGCTTATATAATAAAGCTAAAAATATATTACCATTTGAAGTTTTTGAAAAAATTAATAGAGTCATTTGCAACCAGCAAGCTCAATTTAAAAAAGTTTTTTCTGAATACTTTTTACAATCTTTTATTTATATAAATGAAATAGGAGAAGAATTTCCTTCTATAAAATTTAGACTAGACCATGAACCATTTGATATAAGCAATATTGAATGGGGTTTTGTTAGAGAAATAGTAGTACAAAATTTTTCTTTTCATCATCTAAAAGATTTTCCTGCTATTATAAAAGCTATATTATCACTATTAGTATATAGAGACGATTTTTTCTACTATTTTTATATCCAAATAAGTAGTCTAATTGGTATTGCTGAAAAAGAACGTTTTTATCACTTTTATCAAATATGGATTATTCAAAAGATGATTGATAGTCCTTATTTATCAGCAGCTAAAGAAAACAAAGAACACTTGACAAAAACCATTGACAAGTGTTATAATAATCCAAAATATCTCCAAATCCAAGCAGGAATTGATTTAATGTCAACAACTTCGACACGTACTTCAAGATCGGATATATACACTACATATCTCGATGGAAGAAGAATAGTAGTGACAAAAATAGTCTAATGCAAAAATCGAGAGATGAAGAATCCTTACAACTGCTAAAGAAAATAGCGATATATGGAACTCGATGATTTTCCTTCCGACATAACAGAAGAAATCAAAGACACGTGGAAGGCTTGGAACTCACGAGCCATCACGAGTCTTTACATCCGGATGAAATCGAGACATTAAATCTTGACAACATCCAAGAAGGGTAAAAGACAAAACAAAAACCACGTGGAAAGTCAACAAGATTTTCAAAAAGATTTTCAAGATTGGCGAGAAATAAACATTCAAGGCATCCAAGTATGGACAAAGAGATGAAGTGACATCTGACAACATACGTGGAAGCAACAATAAATTCATCCTTATCAGAAACACTGTTCGGGATTGAAGAAGAAATTAAATAGAATTTGTAAATTCTACTATAAATAAGAATGTAAAGAGCCTAGAAGAGGCATCGAAAAATAGTTTAGAAATCTTTACTTTTAGTTTCTCATTGTAAACGATCGAAAAATAGTTTAGAAATCTTTACTTTTAGTTTCTCATTGTAAACGATCGAAAAATAGTTAGAAATCTTTTCTCTTTACTTTTAGTTTCTCTTTTGTAAACAATCTTTCCTTGTAAATCCTTTCCTTTACTTTTAATAAAATAACGATCTTCCGCACTCCATACTCTCCCCACAGAATCGTATCGAGGCCCCCGAGAACGCTGATTCTTGGAGAATCTATATCAAATATCCATCAAGTTCTTATCTTTAATCTACAATTTTGTTAATTCTCTGGTTATTTATCTTAAAACCCATACATCTGTTATTTTGTCTTAACTTTGCTGTTTAAGTCTAGGAGAGAGACGTTAGGCCCTGTGTTTAAGACAAGATAATAATGTAAGGTTTTAGGTACCAAGATGAATAACATGGAAGAAACAGATTGTTTATATAAAGATAAAACATGCAATCATATTATGCATATAGATTCTAAACAAGAAAAAATAATATTTCGACCCTTAGTAAAGGATTTAATAGTTTAATAGATATAACCTCTATATATTTTAATAAAATATATAATAAGGTCAATAATATAGAAGAAAAGGTAAATAATCTAGGAAATATTAAGGAATTAGATTTGAACAACAAATCTAAAGAAATATTGTCGAAGTAAATAACAAATTAGAACAAGTTATAAATAATAACATAGAGTCGAGATATAGATCTAGGTCCTTTATATTATGGTAATAGTAATATAATTTTAACTTTATCGGATGAAGAGGAAGAAACCTCTGCAGAAGAATCATCTTCTACTAGTAAAGGTAAAAATCTGAAAAAAAGAAAATCTTTAACTCAACAAAATATGATTTCCAATCCTATAAAGAACTTATAGAACATTGGAAAAGAAGATTTACAAACAAATAAAGATAAAAATGAAAGAGTAGAATATTTAAAATTAATAGAAGAACTTTATGAAAAACAAAAGACCTATTTGCTAAGTTTAATTATCATTATATGTTAAATTATGACACTACAGAGAAAGTAGTAGTTCTAGTAATTCGATAATCAAGAAGATTTAAAAGTTACTAGTTATAAATCGATGAAGAAGACACTTCAACAGATGAGGAAGAAAAACCGAACCTATGGATATTGAAACTACAGATCCATATGGTAAAAGAAAAATAGATTCGGATATTCAAAAGATGATTATCTCGAGAACGCTAAACAAAGAGTTTGAAACAATAGATAATACAATTAGGATTTTCTTAATCAAACCAAAGATATAGCTACCAATGAAATTAAAACCGAATATATGGGAGAATCTTCTAATCAACAACCTAGTCAAACTATACCTATACCACATAGGATAGATGACTTAAACAAAAGAAATGTGGCCCAAGGAGGAATATATTTAGATTTGACTAATATTCAAATAGCAGACTATGAAAAAACCATAGATGATTGGGCACAGTCAATGACAATTGTTGTAAACAACAACAGTACATGGTCAAAAGAAAAATTTTTAAACTATTTTGTTGGAACATTTCAAGGAGATGTTTTACAATTTTTAAGAAGATGGGAAGAATCTGATGTAGGAAAAATCCAAAAAGGACAACTAATTAATCAAATAGGTACCCCTAAAGATCTTTTAAAAGGATTAACAAATATTCTAAAAACAGAATTTTGTGGCTATTTTGATAAAAAAGATCAAGATAGTATAGCTAGTTATGTTTTGTCAAAAATAAAATTATGTGATATAAGATATTTAGAAGAATTTTCTAAAAAATTTCTTCATGAATATCAAAAGTTAAAAAACAAAAATATAGAATTTTGGAAAAACCAATATTTTCATAAATTACCTCCACCATGGGATGAGATATGTATAAAGAAATATGTATCTTATTTAGATAAACATAGTAAAGAAGCAGGAATAGCAAAAGAAAATATAGATTCTATAGGTAATAGGATAAATTTTGCAAAAGAAAGAATAACTTTACATTGCTTACAAACTAAAGTTTGCTAAACAAGTAAAAATAAATTAAGTTATAGTCATTGTACAAAAATTCTAGAAAACAGAATGGGAATTTGGATGTAAAACAATACGTCCTAGTACTTATAAAAACATAGAAAGAAAAATAGGAAATATAAATTTGTTAAATGGAAGCCGGGAAATAAAAGATATACTGGTAATAATAATAATAAGAAAAGAAAAATTTATTAGAAGAAAAACTTCTAAAAATCTAAAAACAAATATGTAAATGTTTTATATGTGATGAAGAAGGTCACATAGCAACAAATTGTCCTAATAAAGGCAAAAGTGCTAAAAAGTAATTAAAAGTCTTGAAGAACAAGATTTAGAAATATGTTTTGAAGAGGGAATAAAATATGAGCTAATATCGTAAACAGTTTCGATGAAGAAGAATATATATTTATGTTTAATGTAGAAGTAGTTCTAAAAACCAATTAGAAGAAATTCCTCAAAAAATAACAGACAAGATATTAAATTAGGAATTTAATTGGAGAAGAAAAAGACTTTTCTCTCGATGAAATGATAGAAAAATTAATAAAAATCATATTTCTAAAGAAGAAATATATAAAATATCTAAGTTTAAAATTTGGAGTCAAAGGCATATAGAAAAAATTAGTGGCAATACTGATCGCTAAAGATACTAGAGGAGGATTAATGAAATCCCATTATTTACTAAAGAAAAAATCATGAGGATTAAAAAGAAATACCTCTCGTAAGTTAGATATATACATTTAGGAATAATTATGATAACAATTAGAGCTTTATTTAGAAGAGGTCATGATATACCTATAATAGCGAGTGTTACTAGATAAAAGATTTGAAAATCCAATAAAAGCACTTATTGGAGGTATTCATCTAATTTACATAATGGAGTAATAGGATTTAAAGTAAAACTAAATTATTTTATATCCATTACAGATCCTCTAATAGAAGAATGTTTATGTTTAAGAATTCGGACAAAAATTCTGAAATTAAGGATTTAGCAGAAGATCTAGCAATAAGTTGGACTTCTATTAATGAATACACCAACACTACAGTAGTAGAAATTAAAGAAATTAATAATAAAATAATAGAGCTATTTGAGCCTAATAAATTTACTACAGAAATCCAAATTAAATTATTACATTTAAAAGATCTATCAATACCAAGAGATTGGATAATAGATAGAATAAGTGGAGCCAGTGATTTCAAAACCAAGTAAGTACAATAGAATATGTGTCATCGGAGATAGACTATATTTTAAAAATAATGCTATAACAAATACGAATGACAATTTAGTTTTACCTCTAATTCTCAAACAAAGAGAAGATGAGGATAATATAAGTACAAATTCAACACCAATAGGTATGAAAACAGTTCAAATACCTATTTTCCCCACAGAACCTAGTAGAATTTCTAGAAACACTAGAATGGAAGAAATACAATCTGCCACCATTATTCAACAAATGAAAATGGGAAAAAATGATATTATTACATTTTCAAACTTTCAACCTAGGAAGTATTATACATATATAGAAATTACATTTCAATTTAGAGAATATAAAACATATTCTTTACATGCTTTGTTAGATACAGAGCTACCACCAGTGAGTTGCAGAAAAATGCAATACACAGTAGAAAAATGAGAATTAATGAAAAACCCAATTAGAGCTATAGGAATAGATGGTAAAGAAACCATAATTCAATTCAAAGCTAGAAATATACCAATCTACATAAATAATGTTAGATTTGTAATTCCTAAAATATTATGTTTCCTAAAATGCATGGAGATATATTATTAGGAAATAATTTCATATATCATCATTTACCATTTTCCATAAATAGAAATTTAGTTATATTATCAACAGAAAAAACTTCAGTAGAAATACCTTTGATAGAAAATCATAAATTTATATGTGATAAAGGTTTTAGACCAACAAGAAAAGAACAAATTAAACAACTAGAAACAAATCATTGGTTGTTTAAAATCTTAGAAAATAATTTTAGTGAAGAACCACTAAAATTATGGGAAAAACATGATCCAAGATATTATGAGATAAAATTAAAAATCCTAATAAAATTATTAGAATCAAACCCATGATCTATACTAAACAAGATATAGATGAATTTGATATACAAATTAAGGAATTATTAGAAAAGGATTAATAGAAAAACTAATAGTCCACACTCAAGTCCAAATTTTTTGGTAAGAAACCATGCAAAAATAAAAAGAGGAAAAGCTAGAATGGTAATTAATTATAAAAGACTAAACCAAAATACTATTTTTGATGGATACTTTATACCAAGAAAAGATGTTTTGATAAATCAAGCTAAACAAGCAAAATATTTTAGTAAATTTGACTGTAAATCAGGATTTTGGCAAATAATGCTAACTGATGAATCTAAACCATTAACAGCTTTTAGTGCACCTAATGGTCATTATCAATGGAGAGTAATGCCATTTGGGTTATGTAATGCACCTCAAATCTTCCAAAGATGGATGGATTCTATATTTAATAAATATAAAAAATTTTGTGTAGTTTATATAGATGATATCTTAATATTTTCAGAAACACTGGAAAAACATAGAAAACATTTAAATATTATCTCTCAAGAATTCATAAAACATGGAATTATTTTGAGTCCTAAGAAAATAGAATTAGAAAAAACAGAAATAGAATTTTTAGGTTTAAATCTATCAGCAGATGGTCTTAAACTACAAGATCATATTATAATAAAAATAAAAGAATTTCCTGAAGAAATTAAAGATAAAAAACAACTTCAACAATTTCTAGGAATAGTTAATTATGGAAGAAACTTCTTTCCTAATTTGTCAAAAAAAAATAGGTAACTTATATGAAAAATTAAAAAAAGGAGAAACTTTTAGCTGGTCTAAAGAAGACTCAGAAATTATTAAAAATATAAAAACAGAAATAAATTATACTCCAAAAGTTTATTTACCTAAACAAGGTGATAAATTAATTTTAGAAACTGATGCATCACAAAATTATTGGGGATGTATTTTAAAAGCTAAAACAGCAAAAAATAAAGAAGAACTAATATGCGGATATAGTTCTGGAAAATTTAAACCAAACGAAATTAATTATGCTATATATGAAAAAGAATTATTGGCCATTAAAAAAGCAATAAAAACCTTTTTTATATATCTAGCATCTGAAAATTTTATTATCAAAACTGACAACCAGGCAGTTAAACAATTTCTTACTAATAATAGTTTAGAAAATGTACCTAGAAGAATTAGATGGTACAATGAATTATGTAGTTTTAATTTTGAAGTTTTATATGTTAAAGGCGCTGACAATGTTATTGCTGATTATCTTAGCAGGCCTTATGGATAGAGGTAAAAAACCTCTAGAACAAGTCGGAGAATGGACTACGGTTCATAAAAAACCCAACAAAGGGAAGCAAACAAATCCTAATCAAGGATTTACTCCGATATTAACATCATATTATGCCAATCAAGGATATTATGTTCCTTATCCAATGGTAAGACAACCAATTGGATCTTCTCCATCTTATGCACCAAGAATGGCAAGCGAGCACCACCAAGAAGAATAAGCCAAACAAGCCAATTCCCTTGGTCTCAGGATCCAAACTCAGCTTTTCAAGCTAGTTATTCTGAAGTTATAAAAGGAGCAGAAGATTTGTTGAAACAACAACAACTTTTTCCTGAAGTAAAAGATTTTTATAATCCAGGTTTACCAACAGATTTATACAACTTTATTAATGAAATATGGAAAACCCATATTACAGAACAAAGAGCAAATTTCAGAAGAGCTCTTACAAAACTTTCCCAATTTTTAGTTGAAAAAACAACTAAAGATAATGAAGCTCATGATTTATTATTAAAATCCATTTTATATAGAGATTGGGAAGAATTCGAAATAGAATTCAAAAATATCAATGAGATAAATAATCTTATTGATATATTTCAATATTTTATTCATAAAGGAACAAATAGTCCCATTATGAATAAAATGTTTAGAATATGCTTATATAATAAAGCTAAAAATATATTACCATTTGAAGTTTTTGAAAAAATTAATAGAGTCATTTGCAACCAAAGAAGCTCAATTTAAAAAGTTTTTCTCGAATACTTTTACAATCTTTTATTTATATAAATGAAATAGGAGAAGAATTTCCTTCTATAAAATTTAGACTAGACCATGAACCATTTGATATAAGCAGTATTGAATGGGGTTTTGTTAGAGAAATAGTAGTACAAAATTTTTCTTTTCATCATCTAAAAGATTTTCCTGCTATTATAAAAGCTATATTATCACTATTAGTATATAGAGACGATTTTTTCTACTATTTTTATATCCAAATAAGTAGTCTAATTGGTATTGCTGAAAAAGAACGTTTTTATCAGCCTTATCAAATATGGATTATTCAAAAGATGATTGATAGTCCTTATTTATCAGCAGACTAAAGAAAACAAAGAACACTTGACAAAACCATTGACAAGTGTTATAATAATCCAAAATATCTCCAAATCCAAGCAGAATTGATTTAATGTCAACAAATTTCGACACGTACTTCAAGATCGGACATATATACACTACATACTGATGGAAGAAGAATAGTAGTGACAAAAATAGTCTAATGCAAAAATCGAGAGATGAAGAATCCTTACAATCGCTAAAGAAAATAGCGGATATGGAACTCGATGATTTTCCTTCGACATAACAGAAGAAATCAAAGACATGTGGAAGGCTTGGAACTCACGAGAGCCATCACGAGTCTTTACATCCGGATGAAATCGAGACATTAAATCTTGACAACATCCAAGAAGGGTAAAAGACAAAACAAAACCACGTGGAAAGTCAACAAGATTTTCAAAAAGATTTTCAAGATTGGCGATAAATAAACATTCAAGGCATCCAAGTATGGACAAAGAGATGAAGTGACATCCGACAACATACGTGGAAGCAACAATAAATTCATCCTTATCGAAACACATTGGGATTGAAGAAGAAATTAAATAGAATTTGTAAATTCTACTATAAATAAGAATGTAAAGAGCCTAGAAGAGGCATCGAAAAATAGTTTAGAAATCTTTACTTTTAGTTTCTCATTGTAAACGATCGAAAAATAGTTTAGAAATCTTTACTTTTAGTTTCTCATTGTAAACGATCGAAAAATAGTTAGAAATCTTTTCTCTTTACTTTTAGTTTCTCTTTTGTAAACAATCTTTCCTTGTAAATCCTTTCCTTTACTTTTAATAAAATAACGATCTTCCGCACCCATACTCTCCCCCCTGTAACTGGTATCAGAGGCCCCCGGAGTAACGATTCTTGGAGAATCTATATCAAATATCCACTGTAAGTTCTTATCTTTAATCTACAATTTTGTTAATTCTCTGGTTATTTATCTTAAAACCCATACATCTGTTATTTTGTCTTAACTTTGCTGCTTAAGTCTAGGAGAGAGACGTTAGGCCACGGTGTTTAAGACAAGATAATAATGAAGGTTTTAAATACAAGAGATGAATAACATGGAAGAAACAGATTGTTTATATAAAGATAAAACATGCAATCATATTATGCATATAGATTCTAAACAAGAAAATAATATTTCGACCCTTAGTAAAGGATTTAATAGTTTAATAGATATAACCTCTATATATTTTAATAAAATATATAATAAGGTCAATAATATAGAAGAAAAGGTAAATAATCTAGGAAATATTAAGGAATTAGATTTGAACAACAAATCTAAAGAAATATTGTCAAGTAAATAACAAATTAGAACAAGTTATAAATAATAACATAGAGTCGACATAGATCTAGGTCCTTTATATTATGGTAATAGTAATATAATTTTAACTTTATCGGATGAAGAGGAAGAAACCTCTGCAGAAGAATCATCTTCTACTAGTAAAGGTAAAAATCAAAAAAGAAAATCTTTAACTCAACAAAATATGATTTCCAATCCTATAAAGAACTTATAGAACATTGGAAAAGAAGATTTACAAACAAAGAAAGATAAAAATGAAAGAGTAGAATATTTAAAATTAATAGAAGAACTTTATGAAAAACAAAAGACCTATTTGCTAAGTTTAATTATCATTATATGTTAAATTATGACACTACAGTAAAGTAGTAGTTCTAGTAATTCGATAATCAAGAAGATTTAAAAGTTACTAGTTATAAATCTGATGAAGAAGACACTTCAACAGATGAGGAAGAAAAAAACCGGAACCTATGGATATTGAAACTACAGATCCATATGGTAAAAGAAAAATAGATTCGGATATTCAAAAGATGATTATCTCGAGAACGCTAAACAAAGAGTTTGAAACAATAGATAATACAATTAGGATTTTCTTAATCAAACCGAAGATATAGCTACCAATGAAATTAAAACCGAATATATGGGAGAATCTTCTAATCAACAACCTAGTCAAACTATACCTATACCACATAGGATAGATGACTTAAACAAAAGAAATGTGGCCCAAGGAGGAATATATTTAGATTTGACTAATATTCAAATAGCGGACTATGAAAAAACCATAGATGATTGGGCACACAATGACAATTGTTGTAAACAACAACAAAGACATGGTCAAAAGAAAATTTTTAAACTATTTTGTTGGAACATTTCAAGGAGATGTTTTACAATTTTTAAGAAGATGGGAAGAATCTGATGTAGGAAAAATCCAAAAAGGACAACTAATTAATCAAATAGGTACCCCTAAAGATCTTTTAAAAGGATTAACAAATATTCTAAAAACAGAATTTTGTGGCTATTTTGATAAAAAAGATCAAGATAGTATAGCTAGTTATGTTTTGTCAAAAATAAAATTATGTGATATAAGATATTTAGAAGAATTTTCTAAAAAATTTCTTCATGAATATCAAAAGTTAAAAAACGAAAATATAGAATTTTGGAAAAACCAATATTTTCATAAATTACCTCCACCATGGGATGAGATATGTATAAAGAAATATGTATCTTATTTAGATAAACATAGTAAAGAAGCAGAATAGCAAAAGAAAATATAGATTCTATAGGTAATAGGATAAATTTTGCAAAAGAAAGAATAACTTTACATTGCTTACAAACTAAAGTCATAAACAAGTAAAAATAAATTAAGTTATAGTCATTGTACAAAAATTCTAGAAAACGAATGGGAATTTGGATGTAAAACAATACGTCCTAGTACTTATAAAAAAACATAGAAAGAAAAATAGGAAATATAAATTTGTTAAATGGAAGCCAGGAAATAAAAGATATACTGGTAATAATAATAATAAGAAAAAGAAAATTTATTAGAAGAAAAACTCTAAAAATCTAAAAACAAATATGTAAATGTTTTATATGTGATGAAGAAGGTCACATAGCAACAAATTGTCCTAATAAAGGCAAAAGTGCTAAAAAAGTAATTAAAAGTCTTGAAGAACAAGATTTAGAAATATGTTTTGAAGAGGAAATAAAATATGAGCTAATATCAGAAACAGATTCTGATGAAGAAGAATATATATTTATGTTTAATGTAGGAAGTAGTTCTAAAACCAATTAGAAGAAATTCCTCAAAAGAATGAAAAAGATATTAAATTAGGGAATTTAATTGGAGAAGAAAAAGACTTTTCTCGATGAAATGATAGAAAAATTAATAAAAATCATATTTCTAAAGAAGAAATATATAAAATATCTAAGTTTAAAATTTGGAGTCAAAGGCATATAGAAAAATTAGTGGCAATACAAATGCATTAAAGATACTAGAGGAGGATTAACAGAAATCCCATTATTTACTAAAGAAAAATCATGAGGATTAAAAAGAAATACCCTCGAGTTAGATATATACATTTAGGAATAATTATGATAACAATTAGAGCTTTATTTAGAAGAAGTCATGATATACCTATAATAGCAAAGTTACTAGATAAAAGATTTGAAAATCCAATAAAAGCACTTATTGGAGGTATTCAATCTAATTTACATAATGGAGTAATAGGATTTAAAGTAAAACCAAATTATTTTATATCCATTACGGATCCTCTAATAGAAGAATGTTTATGTTTAAAAATTCAGACAAAAAATTCTGAAATTAAGGATTTAGCGAAGATCTAGCAATAAGTTGGACTTCTATTAATGAATACACCAACACGGCAGTAAGTAGAAATTAAAGAAATTAATAATAAAATAATAGAGCTATTTGAGCCTAATAAATTTACTACTGTAAATCCAAAATAAAATTATTACATTTAAAAGATCTATCAATACCAAGAGATTGGATAATAGATAGAATAAGTGGAGCCAGATGACTTCAAAACCAGTAAAGTACAATAGAATATGTGTCATCGTGAGAGATAGACTATATTTTAAAAATAATGCTATAACAAATACGAATGACAATTTAGTTTTACCCTCTAATTCTCAAACAAGTAGAAGATGAGGATAATATAAGTACAAATTCAACACCAATAGGTATGAAAACAAAGTTCAAATACCTATTTTCCCCACAGAACCTAGTAGAATTTCTAGAAACACTAGAATGGAAGAAATACAATCTGCCACCATTATTCAACAAATGAAAATGGGAAAAAATGATATTATTACATTTTCAAACTTTCAACCTAGGAAGTATTATACATATATAGAAATTACATTTCAATTTAGAGAATATAAAACATATTCTTTACATGCTTTGTTAGATACAGAGCTACCACCAGTAGTTGCAGAGAAAATGCAATACTGTGAGAAAAATAGGAATTAATGAAAAACCCAATTAGAGCTATAGGAATAGATGGTAAAGAAACCATAATTCAATTCAAAGCTAGAAATATACCAATCTACATAAATAATGTTAGATTTGTAATTCCTAAAATATTATGTTTCCAAAATGCATGGAGATATATTATTAGGAAATAATTTCATATATCATCATTTACCATTTTCCATAAATAGAAATTTAGTTATATTATCAACAGAAAAACTTACAGAAAATACCTTTGATAGAAAATCATAAATTTATATGTGATAAAGGTTTTAGACCAACAAGAAAAGAACAAATTAAACAACTAGAAACAAATCATTGGTTGTTTAAAATCTTAGAAAATAATTTTAGTGAAGAACCACTAAAATTATGGGAAAACAAATCAAGATATTGCGAGATAAAATTAAAAATCCTAATAAAATTATTAGAATCAAACCCATGATCTATACTAAACAAGATATAGATGAATTTGATATACAAATTAAGGAATTATTAGAAAAAGATTAATAGAAAAAACTAATAGTCCACACTCAAGTCCAAATTTTTTATGGTAAGAAACCATGCGAGAAATAAAAAGAGGAAAAGCTAGAATGGTAATTAATTATAAAAGACTAAACCAAAATACTATTTTTGATGGATACTTTATACCAAGAAAAGATGTTTTGATAAATCAAGCTAAACAAGCAAAATATTTTAGTAAATTCGATCAGAATCGAGATTTTGGCAAATAATGCTAATCGATGAATCTAAACCATTAACGGCTTTTAGTGCACCTAATGGTCATTATCAATGGAGAGTAATGCCATTTGGGTTATGTAATGCACCTCAAATCTTCCAAAGATGGATGGATTCTATATTTAATAAATATAAAAAATTTTGTGTAGTTTATATAGATGATATCTTAATATTTTCAGAAACACTGGAAAAACATAGAAAACATTTAAATATTATCTCTCAAGAATTCATAAAACATGGAATTATTTTGAGTCCTAAGAAAATAGAATTAGAAAAAACAGAAATAGAATTTTTAGGTTTAAATCTATCAGCAGATGGAAGAAATACAATCTGCCACCATTATTCAACAAATGAAAATGGGAAAAAATAGGTTCTGTGGGGAAAATAGGTATTTGAACTGTTTTCATACCTATTGGTGTTGAATTTGTACTTATATTATCCTCATCTTCTTCTGTTTGAGAATTAGAGGGTAAAACTAAATTGTCATTCGTATTTGTTATAGCATTATTTTTAAAATATAGTCTATCTCCGATGACACATATTCTATTGTACTTTCACTGGTTTTGAAGTCTCGGCTCCACTTATTCTATCTATTATCCAATCTCTTGGTATTGATAGATCTTTTAAATGTAATAATTTAGGCTGGATTTACTGTAGTAGTAAATTTATTAGGCTCAAATAGCTCTATTATTTTATTATTAATTTCTTTAATTTCTACTTCTGCCGTGTTGGTGTATTCATTAATAGAAGTCCAACTTATTGCTAGATCTTACTGCTAAATCCTTAATTTCAAAATTTTTGTCCAGATTCTTAAACATAAACATTCTTCTATTAGAGGATCTGTAATGGATATAAAATAATTTGGTTTTACTTTAAATCCTATTACTCCATTATGTAAATTAGACTGAATACCTCCAATAAGTGCTTTTATTGGATTTTCAAATCTTTTATCTAGTAACACTCGCTATTATAGGTATATCATGACCTCTTCTAAATAAAGCTCTAATTGTTATCATAATTATTCCTAAATGTATATATCTAACCTGAGGGTATTTCTTTTTAATCCTCATGATTTTTTCTTTAGTAAATAATGGGATTTCTGTTAATCCTCCTCTAGTATCTTTAGCGACTGTATTGCCACTAATTTTTTCTATATGCCTTTGACTCCAAATTTTAAACTTAGATATTTTATATATTTCTTCTTTAGAAATATGATTTTTATTAATTTTTCTATCATTTCATCGAAAAAGTCTTTTTCTTCTCCAATTAAATTCCCTAATTTAATATCTTGCTGTTCTTTTTGAGGAATTTCTTCTAATTGGTTTTTAGAACTACTTCCTACATTAAACATAAATATATATTCTTCTTCATCAGAATCTGTTTCTGATATTAGCTCATATTTTATTTCCTCTTCAAAACATATTTCTAAATCTTGTTCTTCAAGACTTTTAATTACCTTTTAGCACTTTTGCCTTTATTAGGACAATTTGTTGCTATGTGACCCTCTTCATCACATATAAAACATTTACATATTTGTTTTTAGATTTTTAGAAGTTTTTCTTCTAATAAATTTTTCTTTTTCTTATTATTATTACCAGTATATCTTTTATTTCCGGCTTCCATTTAACAAATTTATATTTCCTATTTTTCTTTCTATGTTTTTATAAGTACTAGGACGTATTGTTTTACATCCAAATTCCCATTCGTTTTCTAGAATTTTTGTACAATGACTATAACTTAATTTATTTTTACTTGTTTAGCAACTTTAGTTTGTGGCAATGCAAAGTCATTCTTTCTTTTGCAAAATTTATCCTATTACCTATAGAATCTATATTTTCTTTTGCTATTCCTGCTTCTTTACTATGTTTATCTAAATAAGATACATATTTCTTTATACATATCTCATCCCATGGTGGAGGTAATTTATGAAAATATTGGTTTTTCCAAAATTCTATATTTTCGTTTTTAACTTTTGATATTCATGAAGAAATTTTTTAGAAAATTCTTCTAAATATCTTATATCACATAATTTTATTTTTGACAAAACATAACTAGCTATACTATCTTGATCTTTTTATCAAAATAGCCACAAAATTACATGCTTTTAGAATATTTGTTAATCCTTTTAAAAGATCTTTAGGGTACCTATTTGATTAATTAGTTGTCCTTTTTGGATTTTTCCTACATCGATTCTTCCCATCTTCTTAAAAATTGTAAAACATCTCCTTGAAATGTTCCAACAAAATAGTTTAAAAATTTTTCTTTTGACCATGTATCTTTGTTGTTGTTTACAACAATTGTCATTGATCGTGCCCAATCATCTATGGTTTTTTCATAGTCTGCTATTTGAATATTAGTCAAATCTAAATATATTCCTCCTTGGGCCACATTTCTTTTGTTTAAGTCATCTATCCTATGTGGTATAGGTATAGTTTGACTAGGTTGTTGATTAGAAGATTCTCCCATATATTCGGTTTTAATTTCATTGGTAGCTATATCTTCGGTTTGATTACCGAAAATCCTAATTGTATTATCTATTGTTTCAAACTCTTTGTTTAGCGTTATCAGATAATCATCTTTTTGAATATCCGAATCTATTTTTCTTTTACCATATGGATCTGTAGTTTCAATATCCATAGGTTCTGGTTTTTCTTCCTCATCTGTTGAAGTGTCTTCTTCATCAGATTTATAACTAGTAACTTTTAAATCTTCTTGATTATCAGAATTACTAGAACTACTACTTTCTGTAGTGTCATAATTTAGTATATAACAAGGAAAGGATTAGGCTCTGATACCAGTTACAGGGGAGAGAGTATGGGTGCGGAAGATCGTTATTTTATTAAAAGTAAAGGAAAGGATTTACAAGGAAAGATTGTTTACAATGAGAAACTAAAAGTAAAGATTTCTAAACTATTTTTCGATCGTTTACAATGAGAAACTAAAAGTAAAGATTTCTAAACTATTTTTCGATGCCTCTTCTAGGCTCTTTACATTCTTATTTATAGTAGAATTTACAAATTCTATTTAATTTCTTCTTCAATCCCGAACAGTGTTTCTGATAAGGATGAATTTATTGTTGCTTCCACGTATGTTGTCAGATGTCACTTCATCTCTTTGTCCATACTTGGATGCCTTGAATGTTTATTTACTGCCAATCTTGAAAATCTTTTTGAAAATCTTGTTGACTTTCCACGTGGTTTTGTTTTGTCTTTTACCCTTCTTGGATGTTGTCAAGATTTAATGTCTCGATTTCATCCGATGTAAAGACTCCGTGATGGCTGCAGTGAGTTCCAAGCCTTCCACGTGTCTTTGATTTCTTCTGTTTGTCGTAAGGAAAATCATCGAGTTCCATATCTCGCTATTTTCTTTAGCGGTTGTAAGGATTCTTCATCTCTCGATTTTTGCATTAGACTATTTTTGTCACTACTATTCTTCTTCCATCGCATGTAGTGTATATGTCCGATCTTGAAGTACGTGTCGAAATTGTTGACATTAAATCAATTCCTCGCTTGGATTTGGAGATATTTTGGATTATTATAACACTTGTCAATGGTTTTGTCAAGTGTTCTTTGTTTTCTTTAGTCATCTGATAAATAAGGACTATCAATCATCTTTTGAATAATCCATATTTGATAAGGTCGATAAAAACGTTCTTTTCAAAGAATACCAATTAGACTACTTATTTGGATATAAAAATAGTAGAAAAAATCGTCTCTATATACTAATAGTGATAATATAGCTTTTATAATAGCAGGAAAATCTTTTAGATGATGAAAAGAAAAATTTTGTACTACTATTTCTCTAACAAAACCCCATTCAATCTTTGCTTATATCAAATGGTTCATGGTCTAGTCTAAATTTTATAGAAGGAAATTCTTCTCCTATTTCATTTATATAAATAAAAGATTGTAAAAGTATTCAGAAAAAACTTTTTTAAATTGAGCTTGCTTTGGTTGCAAATGACTCTATTAATTTTTCAAAAACTTCAAATGGTAATATATTTTTAGCTTTATTATATAAGCATATTCTAAACATTTTATTCATAATGGGACTATTTGTTCCTTTATGAATAAAATATTGAAATATATCAATAAGATTATTTATCTCATTGATATTTTTGAATTCTATTTCAATTCTTCCCAATCTCTATATAAAATGGATTTTAATAATAAATCATGAGCTTCATTATCTTTAGTTGTTTTTTCAACTAAAAATTGGGAAAGTTTTGTAAGAGCTCTTACAAATTTGCTCTTTGTTACTGTAATATGGGTTTTCCATATTTCATTAATAAAGTTGTATAAATCATTGGTAAACTTTGGATTATAAAAATCTTTTACTTCAGAAAAAGTTGTTGTTGTTTCAACAAATCTTCTCGCTCCTTTTATAACTTCGTAATAACTAGCTTGAAAAGTCGAGTTTGGATCCCGAGACCAAGGGAATTGGCTTGTTTGGCTTATTCTTCTTGGTGGGTACTTGCTTGCCATTCTTGGTGCATAAGATGGAGAAGATCTAATTGGTTGTCTTACCATTGGATAAGGAACATAATATCCTTGATTGGCATAATATGATGTTAATATCGGAGTAAATCCTTGATTAGGATTTGTTTGCTTCCCTTTGTTGGGTTTTTTATGAACCGTAGTCCATTCTCCGACTTGTTCTAGAGGTTTTTACCTTTATCCATAAGGCTCGCTAAGATAATCAATAATAACATTGTCACTTTAACACATATAAAACTTCAAAATTAAAACTACATAATTCATTGTACCATCTAATTCTTTCTCGGTACATTTTCTAAACTATTATTAGTAAGAAATTGTTTAACCGCCTGGTTGTCGGTTTGATAATAAAATTTTCAGATGCTAGATATATAAAAAGGTTTTTATTGCTTTTTAATGGCCAATAATTCTTTTCATATATAGCATAATTAATTTCGTTTGGTTTAAATTTTCCGAACTATATCCGCATATTAGTTCTTCTTTATTTTTGCTGTTTTAGCTTTTAAAATACATCCCCAATAATTTTGTGATGCATCAGTTTCTAAAATTAATTTATCACCTTGTTTAGGTAAATAAACTTTTGGAGTATAATTTATTTCTGTTTTTATATTTTTAATAATTTCTGAGTCTTCTTTAGACCAGCTAAAAGTTTCTCCTTTTTTTTAATTTTTCATATAAGTTACCTATTTTTTTTTGACAAATTAGGAAAGAAGTTTCTTCCATAATTAACTATTCCTAGAAATTGTTGAAGTTGTTTTTTATCTTTAATTTCTTCAGGAAATTCTTTTATTTTTATTATAATATGATCTTGTAGTTTAAGACCATCTCACGATAGATTTAAACCTAAAAATTCTATTTGCTTTTTCTAATTCTATTTTCTTAGGACTCAAAATAATTCCATGTTTTATGAATTCTTGAGAGATAATATTTAAATGTTTTCTATGTTTTTCCAAAGTTTACGAAAATATTAAGATATCATCTATATAAACTACACAAAATTTTTTATATTTATTAAATATAGAATCCATCCATCTTTGGAAGATTTGAGGTGCATTACATAACCCAAATGGCATTACTCTCCATTGATAATGACCATTAGGTGCACTAAAAGCCGTTAATGGTTTAGATTCATCAGTTAGCATTATTTGCCAAAATCCTGATTTACAGTCGAATTTACTAAAATATTTTGCTTGTTTAGCTTGATTTATCAAAACATCTTTTCTTGGTATAAAGTATCCATCAAAAATAGTATTTTGGTTTAGTCTTTTATAATTAATTACCATTCTAGCTTTTCCTCTTTTTATTTCTGCATGGTTTCTTACCATAAAGGCCGGACTTGAGTGTGGACTATTAGTTTTTCTATTAATCCTTTTCTAATAATTCCTTAATTTGTATATCAAATTCATCTATATCTTGTTTAGTATAGATCATGGGTTTGATTCTAATAATTTTATTAGGATTTTTAATTTTATCTCGCAATATCTTGGATCAAGTTTTCCCATAATTTTAGTGGTTCTTCACTAAAATTATTTTCTAAGATTTTAAACAACCAATGATTTGTTTCTAGTTGTTTAATTTGTTCTTTTCTTGTTGGTCTAAAACCTTTATCACATATAAATTTATGATTTTCTATCAAAGGTATTTCTACAGAAGTTTTTTCTGTTGATAATATAACTAAATTTCTATTTATGGAAAATGGTAAATGATGATATATGAAATTATTTCCTAATAATATATCTCCATGCATTTACAGGAAACATAATATTTTAGGAATTACAAATCTAACATTATTTATGTAGATTGGTATATTTCTAGCTTTGAATTGAATTATGGTTTCTTTACCATCTATTCCTATAGCTCTAATTGGGTTTTTCATTAATTCCCATTTTTCTACAGGTATTGCATTTTCTCTGCAACTACTGGTGGTAGCTCCTGTATCTAACAAAGCATGTAAAGAATATGTTTTATATTCTCTAAATTGAAATGTAATTTCTATATATGTATAATACTTCCTAGGTTGAAAGTTTGAAAATGTAATAATATCATTTTTTCCCATTTTCATTTGTTGAATAATGGTGGCAGATTGTATTTCTTCCATTCTAGTGTTTCTAGAATTTCTACTAGGTTCTGTGGGGAAAATAGGTATTTGAACTGTTTTCATACCTATTGGTGTTGAATTTGTACTTATATTATCCTCATCTTCTTCTGTTTGAGAATTAGAGGGTAAAACTAAATTGTCATTCGTATTTGTTATAGCATTATTTTTAAAATATAGTCTATCTCCGATGACACATATTCTATTGTACTTCTTGGTTTTGAAGTCTCTGGCTCCACTTATTCTATCTATTATCCAATCTCTTGGTATTGATAGATCTTTTAAATGTAATAATTTAGGCTGGATTTACGTAGTAAATTTATTAGGCTCAAATAGCTCTATTATTTTATTATTAATTTCTTTAATTTCTACTTACATGTGTTGGTGTATTCATTAATAGAAGTCCAACTTATTGCTAGATCTTCCATAAATCCTTAATTTCAAATTTTTGTCCAATTCTTAAACATAAACATTCTTCTATTAGAGGATCTGTAATGGATATAAAATAATTTGGTTTTACTTTAAATCCTATTACTCCATTATGTAAATTAGACTCAATACCTCCAATAAGTGCTTTTATTGGATTTTCAAATCTTTTATCTAATAATACTGCTATTATAGGTATATCATGACCTCTTCTAAATAAAGCTCTAATTGTTATCATAATTATTCCTAAATGTATATATCTAACTTTGAGGGTATTTCTTTTAATCCTCATGATTTTTCTTTAGTAAATAATGGGATTTCTGTTAATCCTCCTCTAGTATCTTTAGCATTTCAGTATTGCCACTAATTTTTCTATATGCCTTTGACTCCAAATTTTAAACTTAGATATTTTATATATTTCTTCTTTAGAAATATGATTTTTATTAATTTTTCTATCATTTCATCGAAAAAGTCTTTTTCTTCTCCAATTAAATTCCCTAATTTAATATCTTGCTGTTCTTTTTGAGGAATTTCTTCTAATTGGTTTTTAGAACTACTTCCTACATTAAACATAAATATATATTCTTCTTCATCAGAATCTGTTTCTGATATTAGCTCATATTTTATTTCCTCTTCAAAACATATTTCTAAATCTTGTTCTTCAAGACTTTTAATTACCTTTTTAGCACTTTTGCCTTTATTAGGACAATTTGTTGCTATGTGACCCTCTTCATCACATATAAAACATTTACATATTTGTTTTTTAGATTTTTTAGAAGTTTTTCTTCTAATAAATTTTTTCTTTTTCTTATTATTATTACCAGTATATCTTTTATTTCCTGGCTTCCATTTAACAAATTTATATTTCCTATTTTTCTTTCTATGTTTTTTATAAGTACTAGGACGTATTGTTTTACATCCAAATTCCCATTCGTTTTCTAGAATTTTTGTACAATGACTATAACTTAATTTATTTTTTACTTGTTTAGCAGCTTTAGTTTGTAGGCAATGCAAAGTCATTCTTTCTTTTGCAAAATTTATCCTATTACCTATAGAATCTATATTTTCTTTTGCTATTCCTGCTTCTTTACTATGTTTATCTAAATAAGATACATATTTCTTTATACATATCTCATCCCATGGTGGAGGTAATTTATGAAAATATTGGTTTTTCCAAAATTCTATATTTTCGTTTTTTAACTTTTGATATTCATGAAGAAATTTTTAGAAAATTCTTCTAAATATCTTATATCACATAATTTTATTTTTGACAAAACATAACTAGCTATACTATCTTGATCTTTTTTATCAAAATAGCCACAAAATTCTGTTTTTAGAATATTTGTTAATCCTTTTAAAAGATCTTTAGGGGTACCTATTTGATTAATTAGTTGTCCTTTTTGGATTTTTCCTACATCAGATTCTTCCCATCTTCTTAAAAATTGTAAAACATCTCCTTGAAATGTTCCAACAAAATAGTTTAAAAATTTTTCTTTGACCATGTAATTTGTTGTTGTTTACAACAATTGTCATTGATCGTGCCCAATCATCTATGGTTTTTTCATAGTCTGCTATTTGAATATTAGTCAAATCTAAATATATTCCTCCTTGGGCCACATTTCTTTTGTTTAAGTCATCTATCCTATGTGGTATAGGTATAGTTTGACTAGGTTGTTGATTAGAAGATTCTCCCATATATTCGGTTTAATTTCATTGGTAGCTATATCTTCGGTTTGATTACCAAAATCCTAATTGTATTATCTATTGTTTCAAACTCTTTGTTTAGCGCGTTATCGAGATAATCATCTTTTTGAATATCCGAATCTATTTTTCTTTTACCATATGGATCTGTAGTTTCAATATCCATAGGTTACGGTTTTTCTTCCTCATCCGTTGAAGTGTCTTCTTCATCAGATTTATAACTAGTAACTTTTAAATCTTCTTGATTATCAGAATTACTAGAACTACTACTTTCTGTAGTGTCATAATTTAGTATATAACAAGGAAAGGATTAGGCTCGATACGATTCTGAGGAGAGAGTATGGGTGCGGAAGATCGTTATTTTATTAAAAGTAAAGGAAAGGATTTACAAGGAAAGATTGTTTACAATGAGAAACTAAAAGTAAAGATTTCTAAACTATTTTTCGATCGTTTACAATGAGAAACTAAAAGTAAAGATTTCTAAACTATTTTTCGATGCCTCTTCTAGGCTCTTTACATTCTTATTTATAGTAGAATTTACAAATTCTATTTAATTTCTTCTTCAATCCCGACAGTGTTTACGATATAAGGATGAATTTATTGTTGCTTCCACGTATGTTGTCAGATGTCACTTCATCTCTTTGTCCATACTTGGATGCCTTGAATGTTTATTTACTGCCAATCTTGAAAATCTTTTTTGAAAATCTTGTTGACTTTCCACGTGGTTTTTGTTTTGTCTTTTACCCTTCTTGGATGTTGTCAAGATTTAATGTCTCGATTTCATCCGGATGTAAAGACTCGTGATGGCTCGTGAGTTCCAAGCCTTCCACGTGTCTTTGATTTCTTCTGTTATGTCGTAAGGAAAATCATCGAGTTCCATATCTGCTATTTTCTTTAGCAATTGTAAGGATTCTTCATCTCTCGATTTTTGCATTAGACTATTTTTGTCGACTACTATTCTTCTTCCATCGCATGTAGTGTATATGTCCGATCTTGAAGTGCGTGTCGAAATGTTGACATTAAATCAATTCTGCTTGGATTTGGAGATATTTTGATTATTATAACACTTGTCAATGGTTTTGTCAAGTGTTCTTTGTTTTCTTTAGCTGCTGATAAATAAGGACTATCAATCATCTTTTGAATAATCCATATTTGATAAGGTGATAAAAACGTTCTTTTCAAAGAATACCAATTAGACTACTTATTTGGATATAAAAATAGTAGAAAAAATCGTCTCTATATACTAATAGTGATAATATAGCTTTTATAATAGCAGGAAAATCTTTTAGATGATGAAAAGAAAAATTTTGTACTACTATTTCTCTAACAAAACCCCATTCAATACTGCTTATATCAAATGGTTCATGGTCTAGTCTAAATTTTATAGAAGGAAATTCTTCTCCTATTTCATTTATATAAATAAAAGATTGTAAAAAGTATTCAGAAAAAACTTTTTTAAATTGAGCTTGCTGGTTGCAAATGACTCTATTAATTTTTTCAAAAACTTCAAATGGTAATATATTTTTAGCTTTATTATATAAGCATATTCTAAACATTTTATTCATAATGGGACTATTTGTTCCTTTATGAATAAAATATTGAAATATATCAATAAGATTATTTATCTCATTGATATTTTTGAATTCTATTTCGAATTCTTCCCAATCTCTATATAAAATGGATTTTAATAATAAATCATGAGCTTCATTATCTTTAGTTGTTTTTTCAACTAAAAATTGGGAAAGTTTTGTAAGAGCTCTTACAAATTTGCTCTTTGATCTGTAATATGGGTTTTCCATATTTCATTAATAAAGTTATATAAATCATTGGTAAACTTTGATTATAAAAATCTTTTACTTGAGGAAAAAGTTGTTGTTGTTTCAACAAATCTTCTGCTCCTTTTATAACTTCAGAATAACTAGCTTGAAAAGCTGAGTTTGGATCCTGAGACCAAGGGAATAGGATAAATTTAGTTAATTATAGGATGATGATATACACAGTGTATTTTTTTTATTTCACAAACAGTTTTAAAAAAATGACATGTATTTTTTTAATATATAATTTTTTTATATTTTAGGACACTTGTCAACCCTTACTTGTGGAACCAAAAAACTGTTAACATTTATGGCAACTTGTTGACAATTGCATGGCAGCCATCAATTTTGACTAAAATGACATAAATAGGAGGTGCAGGCTTTGCACCGAAAATTGACTTGAAAAATTGGCATGGGATAATTTCTTTTTTTGGTCCTTGAGATAATGGGCTATTTATGATTTGATCCTTGAATTTCAACTATAAATAGGTCTTCTCATTTTTCATTTCAAAATAATCCCAACTATTCTTTCTCACTTAGTTTTCTCTCTTCTCCCATTTGAGAATTCTTAAGGAATTCTATTTGTTTGTAATATTTTGGAGATAATGAAGTTATCATCTGGTGTTAGTGCCCGAGAACGTAGGTATAATTTAGCGAACCTTGTTAAAACTCCTGTGTTCTTTTTTGTCCTATTTTTCTTTCAATATTTGAGGGTATAATAGTAGTATTTAATTGTGCTATTAAATTACTATAGAAGGGATATTCTAACTAAGGAAAGACTTGGTACTTAAGAGATCCTTGTGATCCACCTCTCTTTCCTGGAAATTAAACTTTGTGTGATTTTTTAGTACAATAATTTACACGCTTCCAACCCTATTGGAACAACAAAAACTTCACTTATAGTGTATCAAATATTTTCTCTTAAATATATCCCATTATTATTCAATAGTATAAATTTCATATAAATGTTATTTTAGGGTATACCCTTTTATATTTAACCCCCAAATGCTTCACAAACCAGAAACCACCAAATTGATTTCAAGACTAACACAACCACCACTGTAAAAGCCCTATAAAGTGTTTTCCGATCAACTGAATTGCTGCTTGTTCTTAGCATCTTCATTTACAGAATCGGGATTCTCCAATGGGAACTGAGGTTGTGCCATCGTTATGTCACCTTGATTCGGAACCGGCGCATTAGCGTCTTCCTTCCCTTTTGAGTTTAGGGTTAGATAATACAAGATTCCCAAAATCAAGCTTATAACAGCTAAGACGGCTCCGCAGGCGAAGACTCCGGCTCTAACAAGAGAGCAGTATTCCCAGCCGTTCATCACAGTTGGTTCATTGTGTCGAGCTTGGAATGCGGCAGCTTTTAGCAGTAGAGTGAGAGCTAAAATAGATGTGATCCTGCATACAATACGTTTATCTGGTTGTATCAAATAAATTATCAATTATTCATAAAAAAATATATTAAAAGATAAAAAAAATCGGTTCAATTTCTCTCTCTGAATCGATACCTCAACCGGTCTAATTCTAAAAACCGTGTATCCATACAATTCATTCGGTAAGTCTATACTTATTTACCATTTGACAAGTATGATTTAAATATGTTTCATATTATATATTTGAACTAACCTTTCACGATTAAGCTAATAACGAAAGACTGATGAAAAAACTCGATTGGTACCATATTAATACTTTGAACTCGAATAAAAGATATTTAAGTTGAGGGAACCAGTTACCAATAAATAATATAGAAGATTAAAGCACATTTCTGAGATTGATCTGTTCTTCTTTTGCAGCATAAACAGCCAGTGGAAAAATTAAGGATCATTTTAGCGATCAAAAGCATTAGGGCTGAAGTTAATCCAAGAACATGCGATGGGCTCTCTGGATATGTACATTCTCCAGAATCATCAAAATGAACTTGTGACCTCTAAAAAAAATAAAACAAGAATATTTTTAATAGAGAATACATATAATTAAAAAGCCTTAAAGTTCACAAATTTGATGTTTTTATTTTTATTTTTTATGTTTACCTTAACCCTTGTAGCTTCAGCAGCAAAGCCAGTAATGGCTGATATTATCCCTAAAATGATCACAACCAAACATATAATACCCTTTTTGTTCATCTCTTACACTTTTCGGAATAGAAATAACCTGAGATTTTCTGTTTGGATGATGAGAAAAAGCTGATTGTGAATGTTGTTTGCAGTGGCTTTCTTTTGGGACGTCCTCATGCAATATTTATAGGGGTTTTGGCTAACATTATATATTATGTTAAAAACATATTATATCGAATAATTATTGTATTTAATGTTATAATTTTTTTTGGCATAATACCAAAATTAATTCTCAACTTTACATCCTTTATCAATTTAGCTCTTTTTTTAGTTAAATTTGATCATTAACTTTCCAAAAAGAGTCAAATCGTATTTTTTGTGGAAATTTTAACTAAAATGTTAATTTTTAATAATGTTGGCGTGATAACCCACATGATAATTCATATACATTTCATGCTAATATGACACTATTTGTTTTATATGTCACGTCAACAAATAATTTAAAAATAAAAAATATAAAAATTCATTAATTTTAAAAAAAAAAAAAAAGACTAGAATTCATTTTAAAATGTTTCTTAATTGTTTTCAATAACTTAAAATTGATTTTAAATAAATATGAATGTGTTGATATGAATTGTTAATGCTTGATATTTATAACATCAACTGAAATGGAAATTAATTTGAGTTACTTCAGTTAGTGTCTCGTACTCGAACTCAATCATTAAATCGGGTATGAAGTAGTAATAATTTTTTTTTCACATTATATTCATCTTTTCCAAGGCCATACAACTGTGTATAGTTCACCAGAGGTCAACCCTAAGCTTAGATATCATCTTATTATTATTTTCTCTTTTAGTTTGCTGATTTCTTTGATGGAGTTGACTTTTAAAATTAAGCCAAAAAATTTATGGAGAACCCAAGAAAATACGTTTTCTTTTTAGTCAAATTAATTCCATTGGTTTCTTAAGCAAAAGATGCAACTAAGATTTCTTATATTTTATGATATGCATTTTCCAGCTATGGTATCAATCAATCCAACGTTTTCATTAAAATCTGTCTATTGTACGATTAAATCAAAGAGTAAATTAATTTTTTCTATTAAAATTTTTATCCATTTCTATTGTTAAAAATTGGTGTGGCTAACGAAATAACTAAACAGCTAAACATGGTGTGCCACATGTACCTCGTGTCAACATATATGAATCAATTTTTAATAGAAAAAATTAATAAAATTTTTAACAAAAGAAACCGAAATTGAGAGGTAAATATAAATATGTGTTTGATACAAAAATATCTAAATATATGTTGAATATAAATATAACCCGAGACTAAAAATCAAGTTTGACCTGTTAAATGGTGAATTTAATTCCAATTTCATTGTATGTCGGAACATTTTATTGTTCTTTTATATGTTTTATTAACCGATACATATATGAACCAATGCATATTGATTGTGTCTTAACCGTGTATTATAATTACATTAGAAAATAAGTCAAAATTCACTCCTAAAGTTTGCCTCATTGACCATTTGGGCTTTTATTTATTATTTAGAAAGTATTAGTGGTAGAAATTAAATTTTTGAGGAATTAATTTGTTTGGTATTTAATAGAGTAGTGATCAAAACGATTAAAATTTTTAACGGTAGTACTTAAATTGATAAAAAAAACCAAAATTATCAAAATAAGAATGTGATAATTTTATAGTAACTATCTGCGTAGTTTATCCTTTTTTCCTTTTAATGTTCCACACAACGGTCTAGGCCACGGTTGTATATTAATCCGTATATATTGTTTCGGCTCTAAATTGATGTTAAGTAGGCAAGCTTTTGGTTCGATCAAAATTTCATTGTACGAGGACAATTTTAGTGTTTTTGGATCTATTTTAACCAATACCAATATGATTCAATGCGTATTGATTTATACCAATTGATAAAAATTTTAATATATTTTGTCTTAATCATAAAATTACAGTAAAAAATAAAATATAATCATTAAAAAGAGTTATTAAACTTAATTAATATTTTCAATTTTTACCAAAGCAATTTTTTTTAATCATATATTTGCATTTAAAAATATTTATTCACATGTATATTGTTGCAGGCCAATTTTAGCCTACTATTACAAAAACCCATTTAAATTAAACCAACCTAACCCAAAAACCCACCAGACCCATATACCACTAAACCCGGTTGACCCACTAATGACTAAGGGCCAGTTCTGCATTGCTTTTCAAAAGCACTTCTGGCTCCAAAAGCACTTCTGGAAGAAAAGTCATGCGAGAACAATGTCGCTTTTAGTGAAATTTTTAGCTTTTCAGAAGTGCTTTTGAAAAGCACTTCTGAAAAGGAGAAGCTAAAATTTTTAGCTTTTCCTCTCCCAAAAGCACTTTTAGTGATTAATTACTTTTTCACCCCTCCAATAACATAGTACTTTCAGTTTTTTTCTTGATACTTAATTACAAATATGTTAAAATCATTAATTAAAAATAAAAAATATTTTTTAAAATACTAATTACAAATATTTAATAGATATATTTAAATATTTAAAATATAGTTTATGTATTCTAATTAAATTTTATAAATAATTAATATTTATTGCTTAAAATATTTAAAATTTATATTTTATATATTAAAATATTAACAAAAAGTTATAATAAATTTTTTTATATTCTTACTAAAATATAATAATATTAACTAATTTAAATATTATTTAAATGCATATTTGTTACTTGATAATAACATGTCTAAAATGGACATTTTATTTCTCAAAAGCACTTTTTGACAGCAATACTAAACACTCAAATTTTAAACCAAACTTTTCAAAAGCACTTCTCAAAAGTACTTTTCCACAGCACTTCTCAAAAGTACTTTTCAAAAGCATTGCCAAACTAGCCCTAAACCTAACCCACTAACATCCCATCAGACCCAATACAACAAAACCCAACTAACTTAAACCTTGACCCGTTCAGCCCAATACAAAACAGCCCAAATACCCACTTAAACTAACCCAACAGAGGCCCAAACTCATACATCAGCAAACCCTAACCCTAACTCGAACACCTCAAAGCAGACCACTTGCCCTCGACCCGCGCACTACTTCCCTTGCGCTCCACGCTGCACTACTGCCACCACCACCAAAGACTGCCATACCACACGCAAGCAAGAAAGAAGACAAGACAGATATAATAGAAAATAGGTGTAAAAGGGTTATAAAAACCCAAATAAAAAAAACTGTAAAAGGGGGGCTTCTTCTTCGGCAGTTTCAAAAAAACACAAAATAAGAAAAATTCAATCTTAGAATAGCAGTCTAATCAATATTCAAACACAAGCATAGCATCCAAGCAACCAAACATCGATCTCAATACCAAAGGTGATTTATTTTATTCCGATTTTTAAAATCTATTTTTTGCTATAAACATAAATATTTAACAGATATATATATTTTAAAAAAATAATAGAAAAATAAAATAGAAAAAAATTAGAAAATTTTACCTTTCCAAATTACCAGTATGCGGTGGCGGCGTCGGCAGCCAGGTGAGACTCCTATTCTGGGATGGTGGCCGACCATGGGACCGAAAAATCGCTTTCGGCCCTCTCCCCTCTCTTTTTTTTTTCTGATTCGGCCCCTAAATGATTTTTTTCTGATTTAAAGGCTATTTATAGCCTTTCAAAATGGTACCGTTTTGGCATTAGAATTTAGGGCTGAAACGGTGTCGTTTCACAGTGGATTGGGTCGACCCGACCCTACCCGCTAGGATCCACGTTTTTTTTAATTGGAGGGGCTAATTGCGCTTTCAGCCCCTTCGCTTTCTTATGGTTTTATAATCAGATTTATTGTGTTTATAATCTAGCCCCAAATTTTCTCACAGTTTTCAATTTGGTCCCCGTGCATACGCAGCGTTTTAAATGACTGGGAATATTGTGCTTTTGGTCCTTTTACGTTTCTCACGTGTTTAAATAGGCCCTTTCTCTTTATTTTCTTTTTAAATCTGCCCCACAACTTTGTTTTTTTAGTTTAATTTTAGTTCTTTTTTCGTTTATTTCCATTTCTTTATTAAATATTCTTGTTATTATTATTATTATTATTATTATTATTATTATTATTAGTAGTAGTAGTAGTAATAGTAGTAGTAGTAGTATATACTCTTATTATATGCGTGTATATATGTATTTGTATTTATTTTTTATTTTATTTTAATATTTTTAATGCTATACTTGCTTTTATATTTCAATATTATTATTATTATCATTATTATTACCAATATTTATATATGTTTTAGCATATATGTATATATACTTTTTTTTACGTATAGGTTTATTTTTATTACTTTATTTCAATATCTTTATTGTATTTGCTGTTGTATTTCAATATTATTCTCCTTATTATTTTATTATATAATAGTATATATTTTTGTTTATGTATATAAATTTATATATATTATTCTTAGTATATTATATTGTTCTTTTTTTGTACTACTATTATAATTATCATTGTTAATATAGTGAATGTTTTTGTTATATATGTATATTTTTATATCATCCTTGTTATTATTATTAACCTTAGTATATGTCTTATTATACATGTATACATCTTTAATATATATATAGGTATATATTTATGTAATATTGTAATAGTTTTCTTTAACATCATTATTTCCAATATATATATTATTATGTAAATATTTTAATGTCATGTTATATGTATTTTTATGTGTTACGTGCGTGCACTTTCTTGTTGTATTTTTATATATCATGTATATATTTCTAATACTATATTATATTTTCATACATATTATGTATATACTTTAGTATTATTGTTATATATTTTTATATGACCTTATGTACATATATTTCATTATTCTTGTATACACATTTTACATATAGTATTATTTTTGTATATCATTATATTTATTATTATACCCATGATTTTCACTATTATCACTTATCATTTTATCTTAATATTATTATGTTTATGTTTCTCATATATGTCATGTACATACATTTTTTAATATTCATTTTATACATGTATATGTATATATTATGTATATATTTTAATAATACAAGCTATATATATATATTTTCACTATTTTATGTATAAGTTTCAAATGCTATGTATAGTATATTTCTGACACTATTACTATTTATATATATTTCGGTGTACATGTTCTTAATAGCATTATTGCATATATATATTCATTGTTTTCATTTCGTGTTTGATATTATTATGTTTAATATATCGCGTGCATTGCTATTGCTTTTTAATATTATAGTCATATTCGTTATTTGCTTCTAGATCTGTTTTTTATTTATGTTTATTTCATACCAATTTGCTTCGCATTATTTCAAAAATTATCCATGTTTTCTTATTTATTTTAATAAGTAAGGCAATGTATCGATTTAACATTAAGCCATAGATTCCATCAATACGTTGGATGGAATTTATCGGCTTGTGTTAAAGACGGAACACCCTTCTAAAAAACCAAAAAACTAAAATTTCTCGTCTTTCCAATCGGAGCACGACTAAATGTTTCATTGAATTCGTATTTTTGAAAATCAAGACAACACATGTTTATAAGATTCCAATTTTGGGCGTCGCGAGGGTGCTAATACCTTCCTCGCGCGTAACCGACTCCCGAACCCTAATTTTTCTCTGGATTTGTAGACCTAAACTCAGCCTTCTTTTGTTTAAAAAATAAATTTATTAGGTGTCCGATCACACCTAGAAAAAGATCGGTGGCGACTCCCCTTTTTTATAAAATCGAGACTCCATTTTCAAATTTTCACTAAATCGCCACAATTAGCGACCAAGCTAAAAAATTTTACGTCGCTACAGCTGGCGACTCCACTGGGGACGCATTTTTGAGAGTCGTGTCTGGAATTAAACTCGTGTTGTCAAAATTTTCAAAGTTCCTTATTCAAATTAACATTTAGTCGTCATCCTCAAATTTTTGTTTTCAAAAAGTCATGCATTTGCATCATGTTGTAAATATTTTTCTAACTTATTTTATCTTGTTGTTTTTCAGCTCTAAGTTTTATGGTTTTAGTCTTTTAGTTTTGTTTGTAAATAAAACGTAAAGGTTTGTGAGTTTCTCCCCACACACCGTGCACTTGCATTTTGCATAACATGAGCTCTATACCCGGGGTCCGTCCGTTTAAGTGAAAGTAAATGCTACTCCTTCATGAGTTAACTCGTCCCTCCGTACAGGCTAGTGAATACTTTCGGGTTACATATGACTTATGCTTTCGTGAGTAACTTGTCTCTCCGCATAGGCATAAGTAAATGTAACCCCTCGAATTGATCTCGTGAGCCTGTGATGGGCTATGACCGAGGCTTCGTACTAGTCTTAGTAGACGATCGTACAAACAGTTCGAGTACCCACCTAGAACCAAAACCGTATATAGTGAACCATACGAGCCCCCTAACTAGAGCCATGCCGAACCTCCGCTCGTTTAGTAGTCACCAAAATAAGCACACGGGAGAAACTCCCCTTACCTTTTGCACTTTCACTTCGTACGCAAGGGGATTGGGTTGGTTTAATAAACTAAATCGGGTAGCGTAATTTGATAAATTTTTCATGATTTTTCTGCCTATATTTGACTGCTAACCAGGGTTGTTTGTCTTTCCTTTATTTCTCATCATGCATTATAGGCATCATATTAGAAAAGTGTTGACTAGAGATCGGTTGCCAAAAAAGGGTTTCTGATGGAAGAGTTGATTATACAAACAACCGAGAAAAATGCCATGGTCCGGGATTGGTCTCTGAAAACCCAGAAAGAAAAAGGGGATAGTTTAATGGAAGGATGTGTTTCTAATCTGCCCGAGCACGTAACTGTGAATGTTCGTCAGAATAATCTAGAAGACTTGGTTCGAATCTAGAATCAGTGGAACTCAGACACTAGGGGAATCTTCGCTGAAAGATACGGGGACATAGCCCACCTGATTACCATCAACGTTGACGAACGATTGATTCAAGCCGTGGTCAGATTTTGGGATCCAGCTTACCAGTGTTTCACCTTCAATCAAGAAGACATGACCCCGACTATAGAAGAATACGCTGCTTTGCTTCGTAACGATAATGTGCAATTCTACAAAATATATGTGAAAGAGCCCAAGCCGATGACCTTCAAGAAAAAGCTAATGAGATTAACAGACATGACCCACACATGGGCCGAAAAACAGATAAAAAAGAAGAATGAAACCAGCTGCATTTCATGGTTTTCCCTGCGAGATTTGGTTTTAAACCACCCCGATATGTTAAAGAGGGTAAATCTGTTCGCTTTGGCCATTTACGGTCTGATCGTTTTCCCAAAAGTTCTTGGACATATAGAAGTGGCAGTAATGGATTTTTTTGAAAGGTTAAAATAAGGAATCAATCTTGTCCTAAATATCTTGGCCGAAACCTTCAGATCGCTAAGCATCTGTAGGAGAAAAGGGGAAGGTCGTTTCATTGGATGCGCGCAGTTACTCAATGTTTGGATCTTGAGCCACTTCTAGAAAGTAGAGCGCACACCGTTCCATATGTTTTCTAAAACATTCTCCCCGTTAGAAGCTTATCTCGAGAAAGAATGGCCAAAGGAGGTCACCGAACAGCATTAGATTTCAGTTTTTCAGAACCTTCGAGCTGAAGATGTAACCTGGAGAGCACCGTGGATCCGCCCTTCGGTTCTTTTATACAAGGTGGGAGACCAAGATTGGGTGCCACTATTTGGATTATGGGGAGGAGTTGGTTATGCTTCGTTAATGGTCCAAAGGTAATTTTCTTCACGACAATTTATACCTGTCACCGGATGATTAGCACAGTCCGAGTTTGCTTTCGCGGGTAAAGGTTATATGAGAAGAGTCCGAGACACTGCAAAGTCTTGGAAGAAAATTCATCTGATGGAATTAGCTCTATATGCTGATACCCTCACCCAAGATTACGACATATGAAGGAAGCAACGGGTGAACAGTCAGTAAATCTCGTCGACAAACTACACCGTCAGGAATCCTTTCTCGGAGGAAATGCCATCTGAGTTAGAAATGGAAAGACAAGAATTTGAACGAGAAAAGGCTAAGATGTCTCAACACCTTAGTGCTCTTCAAGAGGAAAACTACCAATTGAAAATCGACGTTCAGATTGAAAGATCCAGGATCGAGAAGGCGCAAAAAGAAGTTGAAGTCGTAAGAAATGACTTAAAGGACCTCCATTTGGAAAATAAAAAGCTAAGAGGTACAATAAAGAACAGTGGGTTGGGCAAGTCATCAGTGAAATGGAAAGAAGAATTAAGCAACATCAAAGGCGGGATGGAATTTTGGAAAGGGAAAGCGAAGAAAGAGAAAAAAAAAGCCGCGCGGGCTATGATGGAGCTAAGGAAGAAGAACGCCGAATATGAAGCTGCGTCTGCCGAGGTAATGATTAGTTAATTTAAATGTCAAGAATTAAAAGAGAGGATACGGGATTTAGCAAACATACTGTAAGATCGTCAACAACAGCTAGATACTCTCTTGAAGGCTTTGGAAGAAAACAATAGTCAATATGATAGAGACATTCATGCTTACGAAGAGGGTCTCCAAGAAAAAGAAATGCAACTTAGCTATTTGATCAATGAAATTCGTGGGTTAGCCATGCACGTGGTACAACTGTTGGAAGAAACTAAAATTCTCATTTGCCAATTCCCTTCGAGTCGAAGATCAAACATATCGGAATTCTTAGCATGAGTAAAGGAATATGGCGATATAGCTAGGAAGTTTGTGTAATAGCGGAATCGAAAATGGCAAAATGTTTTGTAATGAACTCTTTTGATAAATGAAATGCCTAAATAGGGGCAGTCTTGAAATCAACACTAAATTCTTGCATATTCATTCATGACTAACATTCATTTGACATTTATGCATTCATTCATTTATTCATTCATTCATTGCATATCCCATAATGGTTCGCTGAGGTTAAAACATACAATTCGCAGTTGTAATACCACAAGCCTGGAATCACGTCACTCATATACGACGCGCCGACAAGCCAGAGTAATGGAGGCTGAATTCAATGAAAGGATTGAAAGGATGAAAAGAATCTAAAAGGAATTACAAGAGCAGTTGGCCAAATCGCAACAAGAGACAAGAGACTTAATGGTGAGATCTCGAGAAGAATCGCTCGAACAGAAGGATCAAATGGCCAAGATGATGGAAATGATGTCAGCTCTGGTAAAAAGAAAGGGACCCATGTAGAGCCCTGACGTTGAAGAACCTCGGTCAAGAGTTAATCACAATCAAGACCCGCTCTATCCCCCAGGATTCACTCCGCCGCATGCCCACGCAACACAAAGAGGGTACACCCAAGGGGAACCCACAGTCCTGGAGCAATGGCCGGTGCCACCTGCTCATTTGGGGCAAGAAATGTTCGTGTCAAACCCAAGGTCTAGTCCTGCTAATCCACTAGTTTCAGATTTGGACGACCCAGCAGAGATAGCTAGGTTGAAATTAGATAATCATGATGCAAATGAGAAGTATAGGAGTCTAGAGGAAAGACTCAAAGCGATAGAAGGCACTGAAGTCTTCTCCGCACTAGGTGCCAAAGAACTCAGTTTGGTACCTGATCTAATTTTGCCTCCGAAGTTCAAGGTGCCTGATTTTGAAAAGTATGATGGGACAAGGTGCCCAAAAGTACATCTCATCATATTCTGCCGGAAGATGACCGGCTATGTGAACGAAGATAAGCTACTCATACATTGTTTTCAAGATAGTCTAGTAGAATCGGCTCTTCGGTGGTACAACCAGCTTAATAGGGAAAAGATCCGATCCTGTAAGGACTTGGCATCAGCGTTCTGTGAGCAGTACAAGCATGTATCGGATATGGTGCCAGACCGGATGACCTTGCAAATGATGGAGAAAAAGCCGTCAGAGACCTTTAGACAGTATGCGCAGAGATGGAGGGACATCTCGGCCCAAGTGGAACCCCCACTAATAAAAACGGAGATAATCGTTCTCTTTATCAACACCTTAAAGGTGCCGTTTTATGAAATACTAGTGGGAAGTGCCACGAAGGATTTTGCGGATATTGTAATATCCGGTGAGCTCATAGAGAATGCCGTCAAGAGCGGTAGAATGGAAGGTTCAGAAGGTTTAAAAAGGGCAGCGCCCATGAAGAAGAAAGAACCAGAAGCTCATATGGTGGGAATGGGAAGCCGTTACACCCCTAATCCGTATCCAAACCAACCCCGGCCTCAAAATTATCCACCTCTGAATTTCTATTACCCTCCTCAAACCCCTTATTACCAAACTTCACCTCCTTCCTACCCCGTATACGCCACGAACAATCAAAGACCCGTTGCCACATTCCTACAAAATGCTGTACCCGTTCAAAGCCAACCCAGAAACGAACCAAAATCAGTAAGGCCCAATCCCGAGAAACCACAATTTACTCATATTCCTGTGTCGTATGGGGAACTGTACCCAAAACTCTTGGAGAAACAATTAATATCTCCCCATTACATGGCACCCCTTAAGCCTCCATACCCGAAGTGGTATGATCCAAACGTTAGTTGTACATACCATACTGGGAACCAGGGGCACTCTACGGAGAACTACCTTGCCTTCAAAAGTAGAGTTCAAGGACTCATCGATGCGGGCATTTTGCGATTTGATGGTACTAGCGGTACGACCGAGAATCCATTCCCAAATCACACTGAAGGGAATGTGAGAGTAGTGGGAGAGGAGGACAAATGGCAAAGTAGAAGATGGGTTCCTGAAATAAGAACACCTCTACAGAAAATTTGGGAGGTACTAGTTGAAAAAAGGTTGCTCTGTCATCTTAGCGAAGTACTCAAAGGAAAAAATGCAAAAGGTCACAGTTTCTGTGAGTTCCATGGTATTGAAGGGCACGACATTTAGTACTGCAAGGAGTTCAGGAGATTACTACAAAATAAGATGGATAATAAGGAGATTGGGATTTTTTATAAAGGCGAAGAGGCCGATAGAGGAGAAATATGCGCTTCTGACAATCAATCGTCAGGTTTCCAGTATAGCGCTGACCGACCGTTAATAATTTATTACGATGCGAAGAAGGAGCTGGTGAAACCAAAAGTGATAATCGAAGTACCATCTCCTTTCCCTTATAAGGACAATAAAACAGTACTATAGAAGTACGATGTCAACATCGTTACACTTGAAGGTGAAAAGCCTGAAGCCACAACCGGAGATATTGGGGAGGTAGGCCATTTTACCCGCAGTGGGCGTTGTTATTCTAAAGAGAGCGAGCCAACAAAAAAAAATAGTGACTTGAAACAAAAAGGAAAAGCACCGATGCACGTGACTGAAGATGACCATGAAACTGTGCCTGAACAAGAAGTCAAAAAGCTTGTGGACGAGGAGGAAGCACAGGAATTCTTAAAATTTATCAAGCATAGTGAGTATAATGTAGTGGAACAATTGAGTAAGCAACCAGCACGAATTTCAGTTTTATCTCTACTGTTAAATTCAGAGCCACACCGGAACGCTTTGTTGAAGGTGTTAAATCAAGCTTATGTAGCAAACAACATATCTGTTGAGAAGCTTGATAGGTGGGTAAACAATCTGAATGCGGACAATTTCATCTCTTTTAGGGATGATGAGATACCGCCAAACGGTAGAGGCTCAGTGAAAGTATTGCATATTACGACTCGCTGCAAGGACTACATAATACCAAATATGCTCATCGACAATGGGTCAGCACTCAACGTCATGTCTTTGGCCACGCTTTCTACTATTTCGATGGATCTAACTTATTTAAGGCCCTGTCATTCCACGGTGAGGGCGTTCGATGGGATAAGGCGTGAAGTCATGGGAAAGATTGAGATCCCTCTGGAAGTGGGCCCTTATATATATGATGTTGAATTTCAAGTCATGGACATTACACCATCATACAATTGCCTCTTAGGAAGACCTTAGATCCATTCCGCTGGAGCGGTCCCATCATCCCTCCATCAAAAGGTGAAATTTATCATGGATGGCTGTTTGGTCACTATCGAGGGAGAAGAAGACATTGTAGCATCTATTTCTACCGATGCACCATATATTGAAATAATTAAAGATGCTATAGAATGTTCCTTCCGATCCTTTGAATTCGTCAATGCCACATTCGTCACTGAGGGAAATAGAATTCCCGTGCCAAAACTGTCGAGAAATACCAGGATAGGTACCAAGCTGACTATGGGGAGAGGAGCCCGAGCGAGGAAAGGTTTGGGAAAATTTCAGCAAGGAATAGTTAGGGCTTTGAGGCCAGTGCATCATAAGGCTCGATACGGCTTAGGTTTCCAGCCAGACGCACGTCAAAGAAGAAAACAGTGGAAGAAAGATTAGGAAAGAAGGATCGCGAGAACCTTAGGCCGAGAACCAGAATGAGAGCTTATGGAATTCCCTTATTTGTCAAGAACATTTATGTCTGCGGGAATGATATACCCGGGGCAGGATAATGCACAAAGCACAATGTTAATGATCGAAAAGGGTTTTTAGAACATCAGTATAAATGTCATTGACAAAGGAGCTGACGCAAGTAAAGACGTCTCAAGGATACGCCCTTGTCTTCCGAGTTTCATGTTGAACAATTAGACTGCCGAGGACCTTCTTGTAGTTTATAAGTCTTCAGAGTAATGCTCAAACGTTAACCCTCTATTGTGTCCTTAGATATAATAGAATTCTATTGTAAGAGCTTGCATTTGCTCTTTATCATTCAAATGAATATCAATGAAGATGCATTTTGTCACGATCTTTCGCATTATCACTAATTTCATAATCATTTTCTCATTTCATAGCCTCTTCTTACATTTGCCTCATGCCATGCCATAACATTTCATTTGTTGGTTCCAATACTTGGATGCCCCTCTATAATTTCCTTTTCCATTCAACTTTCAGGTGCTCAGATATCAACGGCATGAACAAACTCGTTAAGAGTCCTGAAATCGATTTTGAGAGGGATGTTTGTTTAGGAGAATTCGAAGCCGAAGAGAATGCTGAAGATTATGTCTCGTCTCCTGACCTGCTAAGAATGGTCGAACAAGAGGATAAATAAATTTTGCCTCATCAAGAATCTGTTGAAACAATAAATTTAGGTACTGAAGAAAGGAAATAAGAAGTGAAGATTGAGACCTCTATTTCAGGGGGCACCAGGCATAATTTGATTGCTTTGCTCTGCGAGTACAAAGATGTATTCGCATGGTCATATCAGGACATGCCGGGATTGGATGAAGATGTAGTGGTTCATAAGCTCCCATTAAAGCCAGAATACAAACCCATTCAACAAAAGCTGAGACGGATGAGACCTGAGATGTTGTTGAAAATAAAAGAGGAAGTCAAGAAGCAATTTGATGCAGGCTTCCTACAAGCCTCCAAATATCCAGAATGGGTGGCTAACATAGTCCCGGTACCAAAGAAAGACGGCAAAGTACGAATGTATGTGGATTATCATGACCTGAATCGAGCAAGTCCCAAAGATAATTTTCCCTACCACATATTGATACGTTGGTGGATAACACAGCAAAACATTCATTGTTTTCTTTCATGGATGGATTATCGGGGTACAATCAGATCAAGATGGCCCCTGAGGATATGGAGAAAACTACTTTCGTAACAATATGGGGAATATTCTGCGACAAGGTGATGCCATTTGGGCTAAAGAATGCTGGGGCAACATATCAGAGGGCTATGGTGACGTTATTCCATGACATGATGCATAAAGAAATAGAGGTCTACATCGACGATATGATTGCTAAATCTCGAGGGGAAGAAGAGCATGTAATGAACCTCAAGAAGTTGTTCAGAAGGCTAAGAAAGTTTTAACTAAAGCTTAACCCAGCCAAATGTACGTTTGGGGTTACCTCGGGAAAGTTGCTAGGTTTCATTGTCAGTGAAAGAGGTATCGAGGTTGATCCAGATAAAATAAAAGACATTCAAGAGTTACCACCTCCGCGCACACAAAAAGAAGTCAGAGGATTTTTAGCAAGGTTAAACTACATCGCCCGATTCATCGCTCAACTTACCAACCAATGCGACCCAATCTTTCGGCTTCTTCGAAAACATAACCCGGGAGAATAGAATGAAGAATGCCAGGAGGCCTTTGATAAGATAGAACAATATTTGTTTAGTCCTCCAGTGCTAGTACCGCCAACTCCGGAAAGACCATTGATATTGTATTTGACTGTGTTCAAAAATTCAATGGGTTGTGTACTGGGGCAACACGACGAGTCAGGAAAGAAAGAAAAGGCGATCTACTATCTCAGCAAAAATTTCACTGAATATGAGGCAAAGTATTCGTCCATTGAAAAATACTGTTGCGCTCTAGTTTGGGTAGCTCAGAGACTCAGGCAATATATGTTGTATCATACGACATAGCTAATTTCAAAGCTGGACCCAATAAAACACATGATAGAATCACCGACACTCTCAGAAAGAATGGCACGATGGCAGGTCCTCCTATCGGAATACGACATTGCATATGTAAGTCAAAAGTCGATAAAAGGGAGCACAATAGTTGATTTCCTAGCAACTCGAACGACAGAGGAATATGAGCCTTTGATATTCGATTTCCCAGATGAAGACTTAATGTGTATCACAGAAAAGGAATCCGAGTCATCAAAAGAGCAGCCATGGAAGATGAGCTTTGATGGTGCGTCGAATGCCTTGGGGCATGGAATTGGAGCAATCATAGTATCACCAGACCGGAATCATTATCCATTCACTACAAGACTGAACTTCTTATGTACCAATAACATAGCAGAATATGAGGCCTGTATCATGGGACTGAGAGTGGCCATTGAACAAAATATCGAAACCCTAAATGTGTACAGGGACTCAGCCCTAGTGGTTTACCAAATCCGTGGAGATTGGGAAGTGAGGGATCCGAAATTGATTAAGTATAGTTATTTAGTGGCTGAATTGATCAAAGAATTCAAAGAAATAACTTTTCATTACTTCCCACGAGAAGAAAACCAATTGGCTGATGCCCTGGCCACTTTGGCTTCAATGTTCAAAGCAAGTAGAGAATCAGAAATAATGCACCTCAAAATGAGCATATAAGAGGTCCTTGCATACTGCTGTAGCATTGAAAAAGAGGCAGACGGACGACCATGGTTCTATGATATCCTAGAATATGTCAAGAATCAAAATTATCCCAAACAAGCAAATGAGAACGACAAAAGAACAATCAGAAGAATGGCAGCAGGATTTACTCTTGATGGGGACATCCTGTATAAAAGAGGGAAAGATCAAATGCTCTTGAGATGCGTGGATGATGTTGAAGCTAGACAAATACTTGAAGATGTCCATGAAGGAATTTGTGGGACGCATGCCAATGGCTTCACTATGGCAAGAAAGATTATGAGATTCGGTTATTACTGGCTGACGATGGAAAGTGACTGCATTGGTTATGTAAGAAAATGTCACAAATGTCAAATTTATGGTGATAAGATTCTTGTAGCCTCTTTGCCCCTTCATGTCATGACTTCTCCATGGCCCTTTTCTATGTGGGGCATAGATGTTATAGGGCCAATTTTCCCAAAAGCTTCTAACGGACACAGGTTCATTTTTGTGGTTATTGATTACTTCACAAAATGGATAAGCCGCGCCTCGTTTGCCAATGTGACGAAGATCGCAGTTTGCGAGTTTTGAAAAAAGAAATCATTTGTCGATATGGTTTGCTGAAAAGAATCATTTCGATAACATACGAATCTGAATAACAAGATGATGAAAGAAGTGTGTGAGCAATTTCAAATAAACCATCATAACTCCTCGCCCTATCGCCCAAAGATGAACGGAGCTGTTGAAGCAGCCAACAAAAATATTAAGAAAATCATTGGGAAAATGACCGAGACATATAAAGACTAGCACGAGAAGCTACCATTTGCTTTGTATGCATATCGCACATCTTTAAGGACATCTACGGGGGCAACTCCTTTCTCTCTGGTCTATGGAATGGAAGCTGTACTACCTATCGAAGTTGAGATCCCTTCTCTACGAGTCTTAATGGAGTCGAAATTAGAGGAAGCAGAATGGGTTCGAGCTCGATATGACCAGTTAAACCTCATCGAAGAAAAACGTCTAAAGGTAATTTGCCACGGACAGATGTACCAGAAGAGAATGATCGCAGCCCATGACAAGAAGGTACGGCCAAGAGAATTTCATGAAGGAGAACTCGTATTGAGAAAGATTCTCCCAATACAAAAGGACTTGCGAGGAAAATGGGCACCAAATTGGGAAAGACCATACGTCGTAAAGAAGACATTCTCGGGTGGACTTTGATTCTCACGGAGATGGATGGGAAGGAGTTACAGAATCCAGTGAACTCAGATTCTGTGAAGAAATATTATGCTTGAAAAAAAGAAAATGAAGATGAAAACCCAAAAAGGGCATCTTAAAAAAAAGATTAAGGTGAAAACTCGAAAAGGGCGTCTTAATTAACAAAAGATTAGGATGAAAACCTGAAAGGGCGTCCTAATGAAGTAAACCTGGGCTTAAAGAGCAAAGCGTTTCGAATGGTGGGTCGAACAGCGAGACTACAGTATTTGAAGCATCTCTGAAAGCTCGAAATCTTCTAAGCAAGAAGCCATGCTCGAAAAGATCATTGATTAAGAACGTAGAAGAGTTCATGCGTTGAATATCTAGAGCATTTGTACCCATTGAACGCGATCCTTTTTCTCTTTATGACACTTTTTATTATCATTGGTTAACTTTCTTTATTTGCCACATTTGAAATAAATAAATGTGAGGTATCATTTTTGTCCCTACCTGACCTTTTCATGCATCTCATTATGTGATTTATTTACATGATAAACAGTGAAATGACATACTCTAAACAAAAGAAATGTTAAGCATTACCCGGATAAGAATTCGATAAGTACAAGAGTCTTAAAGCAAGGACAAAGTTCAACCAGGGGCAAAAGAGTGATATCTGAGAAACGTTGATTACTCATAAAATTTGAGGATGGGTACAGGGCCTAAAGAGAAAGTCAAGAGCCGAAGTAATAAATGCAGATCATCACGAAAATTGTGACAAGAAAGAACACACGACAAACATGCCTAAGGCGCATAGCATAATCATGTAGGCATAAAGGCATTTAAAGCAAACATGTGCATATCATGATAACATCATGCACGACATACTCAGGTACTCCAGCAGAGCAAGAGGACGCGATGGTGGTTGTACTGAATCGAGGAAGAAGACATCCGAATTCCACCAGATGAGAAATTTTGAGTATATTTTTTTATTCTGTTTTTTCAAAAATCAACTCATATTGCGAAAGGTGAGTTGAGCCTCGGCTCACATGCTGAGGCATTTTAATTTCTGTTTTTCAATTTTTGCTTTTTCAAAAGTCAACTCATATTGCGAGAAGTGAGTTGAGCCTCGGGGTACGCTGAGGTATTTTCAAATTCTGTTTTTAAAAAATCAACTCATATTGCGAGAGGTGAGTTGAGCCTTTTAATTTCTGTTTTTCAAAAATCGACTCATATTGCGAGAGGTGAGTTGAGCCTTTTAATTTCTGTTTTTCAAAAATCGACTCATACTGTGAGAAGTGAGTTGAGCCTTTTAATTTCTGTTTTTCAAAAATCAACTCATATTGCGAGAAGTGAGTTGAGCCTCGGGGCACGCTGAGGTATTTTCAATTTCTATTTTTCAAAAATCAACTCATATTGCGAGAAGTGAGTTAAGCCTCGGGGCACGCTGAGGTATTTTCAATTTCTGCTTTTCAATTCCTGCTTTTCAAAAATCAACTCATATTGTGAGAGGTGAGTTGAGCCTCAGGATACACTGAGGTATTTTCAAATTCTGTTTAATTTATACTTTTCAAAAATCAACTCATATTGCGAGAGATGAGTTAAGCCTCGGGTCACATGCCGAGGTATTTTCAAATTCTGTTGTTCAAATTCTGTTTTAATTTCTACTTTGCCAAAATCAACTCATATTGTGAGAGGTGAGTTGAGCCTCAGGATACAATGAGGTATTTTCAAATTCTGTTTAATTTATACTTTTCAAAAATCAACTCATATTGCGAGAGGTGAGTTGAGCCTTAGCTCACACGTTGAGCTATTTTCAATTTCTATTTTCAGTTTATGTTTTTCAAAGAATTAACTCATATTGCGAGAGGTGAGTTGAGCCTTTTAATTTCTGTTTTTCAAAAATCAACTCATATTGCGAGAGGTGAGTTGAGCCTTGGCTCACATGCTGAGCCACTTTCAATTTCTGTTTTTTTCAATTTATATTTTTCAAAAATCAACTCATATTGCGAGAGGTGAGTTAAGCCTCGGGTCACATGACGAGGTATTTACAAAATCTGCTTTTCAAATTAAAGTTTCAAAAGCCCACTCATATTGCGAGAGGTGAGTTGAGCCTTGGCTCACGTGCTGAGCTATCTTCAATTTCTGTTTTAATGTCTGTTTTTAAAGAGTCAATTCATATTGCGAGAAATGAGTTGAGCTCAGGATCACATACCGAGTAAAGAATAAAGATTGAAGCTGATTGAAGACACCAGATTTTGTCTCCCTGAAGTTGCAGTGGAGCTGATCGAGGATATCAGAACTTACCTTTCTAAAGTTGCAGAAGAGGAGACTACAAACCTTATCTCACTAAAGCGATAGAAGAGCAGATTGAAGATGTACATCTTATCTTTCTAAAGTTACAAGTGAAGCAGATCGAAGCCACAAATCTCATATCCTTGAAGTTACATTAGAGAAGATTGAAGCTACAAGGCATATGTCAGAAGATACAGCGGATTGAACCAAAGCTACAAGATGCGATGGACTGGAAGGAGACTAACTGAACAAGAAGAACACCAATGAAGTCAAAACTCGGCAAGACGGGGCAAAATTGGCCTTTCATTTTATCTTTGCTCTATTCTCGTTACACGACAATAAGCAAAGAGGGGCAGCTGTTGCAGGCCAATTTTGGCCTACTATTACAAAAGCCCATTTAAATTAAACCAACCTAACCCAAAAACCCACCAGACCCATATACCACTAAACCTGGTTGACCCACTAATGACTAAACCTAACCCACTAACATTCCATCGGACCCAATACAACAAAACCCAACTAACTTAAACCTTGACCCATTCAGCCCAATACAAAACAGCCCAAATACCCACCTAAACTAACCCAACAGAGGCCCAAACCCATACATCAGCAAACCCTAACCCTAACCCTAACCCGAACACCTCAGCAGCCACTTGCCCCTGACCCCCCACTTGCTTCTGCCACCGGTCACGTCTGCTACCAGCTCTGCCACCACCAGCACCGGCCATACCCTGCAATCAAGAAAGAAGACAAGACAGATATAATAGAAAATAGGTGTAAAAGGGTTATAAAAACCCAAATAAAAAAAACTGTAAAAGGGGGCTTCTTCTTCGGCAGTTTCAAAAAAACACAAAATAAGAAAAATTCAATCTCAGAATAGCAGTCCAATCAATATTCAAACACAAGCATAATATTTAACAGATATATATATTTTAAAAAAATAATAGAAAAATAAAATAGAAAAAAATTAGAAAATTTTACACGGTGTACGGTATGCTGCGCATGTGAGAGACTCGATTCTGGATCAGGTGACCAGGTATGTGACCGAAAATCGCTCGGCCCTCTCCCCTCTCTTTTTTTTTCTGATTCGGCCCCCAAATGATTTCTTTTTCTGATTTAAAGGCTATTTATAACCTTTCAAAACGGTGCCATTTTGGCATTAGAATTTAAGGCTGAAACGGCGTCGTTTCACCGTGGATCAGGTCGACCCGACCCTACCTGCTAGGATCCGCGTGTATTTTTAATTGGAGGGGCTAATTGCGCTTTCAACCCCTCCGCTTTCTTATGGTTTTATAATCAGATTTATTGTGTTTATAATCTAGCCCCAAATTTTCTCACGGTTTTCAATTTGGTCCCCGTGCATACGCAGCATTTTAAATGACTGGGAATATTGTGCTTTTGGTCCTTTTACGTTTCTCGCGTGTTCAAATAGGCCCGTTCTCTTTATTTTCTTTTCAAATCTGCCCCACAACTTTGTTTTTTTAGTTTAAATTTAGTCCTTTTTTCGTTTATTTCCATTTCTTTATTAAATATTCTTGTTATTTTTATATTATTAGTATTATTACTATTATTATTATTATTATTATTATTATTATTATTATTATTATTAGTATACACTCTTATTATATGCGTATATATATGTATTTGTATTTAGTTTTTTTTTTTTAATATTTTTAATCCTATACTTGCTTTTATATTTCAATATTATTATTATTATCATTATTATTACCAATATTTATATATGTTTTAGTATATATGTATAAATACATTTTTTTACGTATAGGTTTATTTTTATTACTTTATTTCAATATCTTTATTGTATTTGCTGTTGTATTGCAATATTATTCTCCTTATTATTTTATTATATAATAGTATATATTTTTGTTTATGTATATAAATTTATATATATTATTCTTAGTATATTATATTGTTCTTTTTTTGTACTACTATTATAATTATCATTGTTAATATAGTGAATGTTTTTGTTATATATGTATATTTTTATATCATCCTTGTTATTATTATTAACCTTAGTATATGTCTTATTATACATGTATATATCTTTAATATATATATAGGTATATATTTATGTAATATTGTAATAGTTTTCTTTAACATCATTATTTCCAATATATATATTATTATGTAAATATTTTAATGTCATGTTATATGTATTTTTATGTGTTACGTGCGTGCACTTTCTTGTTGTATTTTTATATATCATGTATATATTTCTAATACTATATTATGTTTTCATGCATATTATGTATATACTTTAGTATTATTGTTATATATTTTTATACGACCTTATGTACATATATTTCATTATTCTTGTATACACATTTTACATATAGTATTATTTTCGTATATAATTATATTTATTATTATACCCATGATTTTCACTATTATCACTTATCATTTTATCTTAATATTATTATGTTTATGTTTCTCATATATGTCATGTACATACATTTTTTAATATTCATTTTATACATATATATGTATACATTATGTATATATTTTAATAATACAAGTTATATATATTTTTTCACTATTTTATGTATAGGTTTCAAATGCTATGTATAGTATATTTCTGACACTATTACTATTTATATATATTTCGGTGTACATGTTCTTAATAGCATTATTGCATATATATATTCATTGGTTTTATTTCGTGTTTGATATTATTATGTTTAATATATCGCGTGCATTGCTATTGCTTTTTAATATTATTGTCAGATTTGTTATTTGCTTCTAGATCTGTCTTTTATTTATGTTTATTTCATACCAATTTACTTCACATTATTTCAACAATTATCCATATTTTCTTATTTATTTTAATAAGTAAGGCAATGTATCGATTTAACATTAAGCCATAGATTCCATCGCTATGTTGGATGGAATTTAGCGGCTTGTGTTAAAGACGGAACACCCTTCTAAAAAATCAAAAAACTAAAATTTCTCGTCTTTTCAATCGGAGCACGACTAAATGTTTCATTGAATTCGTATTTTTGAAAATCAAGACAACACATGTTTATAAGATACTAATTTTGGGCGTCGCGAGGGTGCTAATACCTTCCTCGCGCGTAACCGACTCCAGAACCCTAATTTTTCTTTGGATTTTCATGTAGACCTAAACTCAGCCTTCTTTTGCTTAAAAAATAAATTTATTAGGTGTCCGATCACACCTAGAAAAAGATCAGTGGCAACTCCCTTTTTTTATAAAACCGAGACTCTATTTTTAAATTTTCACTAAATCGCCACAATTAGCGACCAAGCTAAAAATTTTTACGTCGCTACATATATATAATAAATATTCTATTAAGAAACTATAAGCTATATTTTTAAAATAATAGTTTAAGGGTGTAAAAAATCCTTAAATTTTTTCAAAAAAATGCAATTAAGTCTTTATTTTTTTTCCATTTAATCAAGTATTTGAAGTGTGAAAATATATCAAAAAGATCTTTTAATCCTTAATTTTAGTTATTGACCGTTAAAATTAACGGCACCTAAAGTTAACAGCCCAATTTTTTTCTTTTTTTTCATCTATCTCTATCATGTGTCAGGTTGTGACATGCAGTGGAAAAAATAAAAAATCAATAAAACTTATTTAAAAATATAAAAAATTATTAAAATTATTAAAAATTTATAAATATATATAAATATTATAAAAAATTTGTTAGAAATATAAAAATTATTATCAAATATAAAAAATATATAATTTCTAAATTAAAAAATATATATATATTTTAAAATTTTATATGTTGTGATGAAGATGGTCTCAAGAAAGGTCCATGACTCCATGGACTCCCGAAGAAGATAAAAAAAGCTGGTTCAGTACATAAAGAACCATAGCCATGGCTAAGCTTCAATACCTGCAATTTTTTCTCCAATCTTTAGCGGCTTCAATGGTGTCCTCTAACAACTATGTGCTGGGAAGAAACCGAACAACCGAAACAAAGCGAAGCACAACCGGTGTTCTTTCTCTCCCTATAACTCCTGTCAAAAATTATGGCAAGCACAATAGCATAACATATGTTCTCTAACAATCTTAATCAACCACAAATCAACCAATTCAACCACAACAAAAATAAATAGAGACACCGGTATTTTTACGTGGAAAACCCCTCTAAATCAAGGGTAAAAACCACGGGACTTTAGAGTCCGATCAAAAGCTCTAAAAGATCACAATATCAAGCCTACAACAAGGCTAACAATATGTAATCTTTAGCAAAAGAGAGAAAAATGGGAGAACATCACTAAAAATGCAGCTGCTGAAAAACATGTATTTCCGATGCTACAAGACTCGGATGAAAAATTCGACCATACAAAGTCAAGAACACCTTATCGCCTAGCTGCTGTCCAAAAATCAGCTCAATCGAACCACAAATGGACCTTCGATCGAAGAGTTGATCACTGCTGCACCAAACTTGAAAAATTGATTTCTCCCTTTTTTTTTTTTTTGTTTGGACGAGCTTCAATCTCTCTATATCAAAAATTGATTTTGGCTCACAATAAATGGCTGCCCACATCCATACGTAAAAGCCAAAAAAAAATGGCTTTATGTCAAATCCCAAAAAAGAGGGTAATAAATATGTGGCAGAAGCTTTCCTATTTTGTAACCAAACAAAAGAAATACCCAACCCCTTTTAATTTGGGTTGACCGGTGTAAGGGTTCCCCACATAGTGGGATCCACACCCAACAAAATTCCCCCTCCAACTATGTGGGAAATGCCTCCATGCCGAAGGTAAAACAACATGCTTCAAACTTTCCTCTTGGTAAGGCCTTCGTCAACATATCAGCACCATTATCATTAGTGTGTATCTTCTCAAGCTCTAACAGCTTAGCTTCAAGAACATCTCGTATCCAATGGTACCTCATATCAATATGCTTAGATCTAGCATGAAAAGTTGAGTTCTTACCAAGATGAATACCAAGCTCATGCACAAACTTCTTCATCCAAAGCATCTCCTTGCACGTTTCAGTTGCTGCAATGAACTCTGATTTGGTGGTGGACAATGCAACACACTTTTACAATCTCGATTGCCATGCCACAGCTCCCTCTGCATAAGTGATCCAAGTAACTTGAAGTAGATCTCCTCGAGTCAATGTCTCCGGCCATGTCTGAATTTGTTTATCCAACAAGAATAGGTTTCTCATTGCCGAAACAAAGTTTCATGTTGGAAGTGCCACGAAGATATCTCATAATCCACTTCACTGCATTCCAATGCTCTCTGCCTGGATTAGAAAGAAACTGACTAACTGTACCAACGATATAAGCCAAGTCTGGTCTCGTGCAAACCATTGCATACATCAAACTACCCACGGCTGAAGAGTAAGGAATTTTCTGCATCTCTTCCTTGTCCTTTTCTGTGGAAGGACTATGTTTAACACTCAATCTGAAGTGCGTAGTAAATGAAGTATTCACCGCTTTAGCTTTGTCTATACTAAACGTTTAAAGTACTTTCTCAATGTACCTTCTTGTGATAACCATAATTTCTTGGCCATTCTATTATGTGTCAATCTTATGCCAAGAATTTGCTTTGCTGGCCCTAAATCCTTCATTGCAAAGGATTTACTCAACTCTTGCTTCAACTTCTCAATTCTAGAAGCATTCTGACCAACAATAAGCATATCATCAACATAGAGAAAAGAATAATAAAATCATCACCAGAGAATATCTTAACAAACACACAATGATCAGAAGTAGTCTTCTTGTAGCCTTGCTCCCCCATAACAGACTCAAACTTCTTGTACCATTGCCTTGGAGCTTGCTTCAAACCATACAAGCTCTTCTTCAATCTGCACACATAATCCTCTTTCCCTTGTGCAACAAACCCTTCTGGCTGCTCCATGTAAAGCTTTTCTTCCAAGTCACCATGAAGAAAAGCAGTTTTCACATCCATTTGTTCAACCTCTAAGTCATAACAAGCTGCCAAACTCAGTATAGTTCTGACAGAGGACATCTTCGCAACCGAAAAAAATATTTCTTCAAAATCAACCCCCTTTTTCTGAGTATAACCCTTGACGACCAATCTAGCCTTGTATCGTGAAGATGAAGACTTATCTTCTTACTTCAACCTGTAAACCCGCATTATTTAAAGCTCTTTTTCCCTTAGGTGGTTTCACCAACTCAAAGGTATGGTTCTCATGCAAGGATTGAAGTTCATCTTTCATCGCTTTAACCCACTGATCTTTGCATTCACTCTCCATAGCCTCTTTATAACATTCAGGTTCTCTCCCGTCAGTCAAAAGAACATATTCATCAGAAGAATACCTGACAGAAGGTCATCGATCTCTGAAAGACCTTCGAAGTGGAACTGCTGGTGGATCTATATGTGCTTGCTGTTGATCATTCACAATATCATCCATGGGAGTATCAAAGTCACATATATCCTGATGGTCATCACTAACATCACCATGTACATAATCCTGGATAGGATATGGCGAAGAGTCTAGGGAAACCAGATTCACATCGATCAAGTCACCACTATCTTGTGAATCCACTTTCTCCATCTTATCAATGTCATCAATAGTCTGATCCTCAATGAAGACAACATATTTGCTTCTCACGAGTTTCTTCTGAATTGGATCATAGAGTCTATAACCAAACTCACCATCTAGACCATAACCAATAAAAATGCATTGTCGAGTCTTGGCATCCAACTTGGATCTTTCATCCTTTGGAACATAAACAAATGATTTACAACCGAACACACGTAGGTGATCATATGACACGTCTTTACCAAACTAAACTCTATCTGGCACATCACCTCGCAAAGGAACACAAGGAGACAGATTTATCACATGTGTCACTGTATTCAAAGCTTTAGCCCAAAACGATCTTGGCAACTTTGCATCTGACAACAAGCATCCGACTCTCTCAATCAATGTTCGATTCATTCTTTCAGCTAACCCATTTAACTATGGAGTCTTTGGTGGTGTTCTCTGATGTCTGATTCCCTGTCGCAGATAATACTCATGAAACAACCCTGTGTACTCGCCACCATTATCAGTACGAATGCACTTTAACTTCTTCCCTGTTTCCCTTTCAACTGATGCTTGATACTGTTTAAACACCTCAAAGACTTGATTTTTAGACTTCAAAGTGTAAACCCATAACTTTCTTGAATAGTCATCAATGAAAGTCACAAAATAAAGTGCACCGCCATGTGACCTTACTTTTATCGGACCACAAAAATCTGAATGGACCAACTCTAGCAACTCTGATCTTCTATGAGGAGGATGGCTTCTAAATGAAACTCTTATGTACTTTCCTGCTAGACAATGAGCACAATTCTACAGTATAGCATTCTTCAAACCCGAAAGTTAATTCTTCCTCGCTAAACAGTTAAGCCCCTTTCTCACTCATGTGACTGAGTCATTTATGCCACAACTCAATTGAGTTGTCATTCACTGTCACATTCACCGTCCCTCGAGAAGTTAAAGCTTACATCAAGTATAAATTTGAGCTATTCTTTCCTCGAGCCACAACCAAAGAGCCTTTAGTCAGCTTCCACTGCCCCTCATTGAAGGTGTTACAGAATTCCTCATCATCAAGCTTTCCTGCAGAAATCAAATTCAAACGGATATCCGGTGCATGTTTGACATCCTTGAGAGTTAACTTTGTTCCATTGTTACTCACCAAGCTAACATCTCCTATACCAATAACTGAAACCAAACCGTCATTACCCATCTTCAATACCCCAAAATCACCAAGAGTATAAGATGTCAAGAAATCCTTCCTCGATGTGACATGAAGTGATGCACCAATATCAATCACCCAAATAGTCTTGTCGCAAGTTAGGTTGACCAAATTCTCATCACAAATAACCAACAGATCTTCACGAATAATAATAGCAACACGCTTGGATTTTTCATCATCATTCCGATCGTGTTTATCACCACCACATTTGTTCTCTTTCTTCCACTTGAAGCAATATTTCTTGATATAGCCTTTCTTACCATAATGATGGCACTCAAGATTCTTGTATCTCGATCTTGACTTGCTTCGGCTTTTATCTCTACCCTTTCCATCTTTGTCTCTGTTCTTCCCCCTGTTCTTGATAACCAACACCTCGAACTGTGATGTAGAACCCTGAGATTTTTTTCTAACCTCTTCATTCAACACACCACTCTTAGCCAAATCCAAAGTAATAATACCCTGTGGGGCAGAATTAATGAGCGAGACCCAAAAGGTCTCCCAAGAGTCTAGTAGAGTAGCAAGCAACCAAAGCCCTAAAATCTCGTCATCAAATTTGACACCCATACTAAGCAACTGATTCATCACACTCTAAAATTCACTAACATGGTCAGCTATAGACGTTCCTTCTTTGTATTTCAACGCCATCATTGTCTTCAGCAAAAACAACTTGTTATTGCCTGACCTCGAAACATACAAGCTTTCAAGCTTTTCCCACAATGTTCGAGCATGTGTCTCCTAATCAATGTGGTTGTAAACATTTTCTTCAACAAATTGCCTAATAAAGCCACACACTTGTTGATGCTCAAATTCCCATTCTTCATCACTTTTCGAATCGGGTTTTTGAGTAGCAAAGACCGAAAGATGCAAAGCCTTCACAAATAACAAGTCCTTCATTTTATTCCGCCAAAGTTGATAATTTGTGCTATTCAACATAATCATCTTGCTCGTATTGATTTCCATAATTATCTGACACAATAACCAAGCTCTGATACTAGTTTATTGGGAAGAAATCCAACAACCGAAACAAAGTGAAGCATAACCGGTGTTCTTTCTCTCCCTATAACTCCTGTAAAAAATTATGGCAAGCACAATAGCAAAAAATATGTTCTCCAGCAATCTTAATCAACCACAAATCAACCAATGCAACCACAACAAAAATAAATAGAGACACCAGTATTTTTACGTGAAAAACCCCTCTAAATCAAGGGTAAAAATCACGGGACATTAGAGTCCGATCAAAAGCTCTACAAGATTACAATATCAAGCCTACAACAAGCATTCAACTCCAACAAGGCTAACAATATGTAATCTTTAGCAAAGAGAGAAAATTGGGAGAACATCACAAAAAATACAGCTTTTGAAAAATGGGTATTTCCGACGCTACAAGACTCGGATGAAAAATCTGACCGTACAAAGTCAAGAACACCTTATCGCCTAGCTGCTGTCCAAAAATCAGCTCAATCGAACCACGGATAGACCTTTGATCGAAGAGCTGATCACTACTGCACCAAACTTGAAAAACTAATTTCTCCTCTTTGTTTTTTTTTTTTTTTTTGGACGAGGTTCAATCTCTCTATATCAAAAATTGATTTTGGCTCACAATAAATGGCTACCCACATCCACACATAAAAGCCAAAAAAAATGGCTTTATGTCAAATCCCCAAAAAAAAAGGTAATAAATATGTGGCAGAAGCTTTCCTATTTTGTAACCAAACAAAAGAAATAAACAACCCCTTTTAAGTTGGTTGATCTGTGTAAGGGTTCCCCACATAGTGGGACCCACACCCAACACTATGGTGGTGCCACCACCATTGGAGCAGAAGACATGGAAGCTTTCAATTTATTAAATACAACCAGTTTTCACTTGGAACACAACAAGTCCCTTTCGTTTTCAAACATCGTTGAATAATGAGAAGAAAACCTCATCCAAAAGTGATGGGATGGGTTATTACTCCAAACATCGTTTAATATATTTTTAATAAATTTCTATTGTCGAAACTATTTTTTTGAAATAGGCTTTTTATTTTTTAAAACGAAAATGGGAGTCGTCATCAATCCTTTTTATGAGGTGTGATTGGATCACCTCATAATTTGATCGTTTTAATAAAAGGTTTGATTTACTAAAATAATAATTTTTTTATCTACAAATCCAGGAAATGAGTTCGGGAGTCGGTTACGTACGAGGAAGGATTAGCACCCTCGTGATGCCCAAAATTGGTACCTAATTGATTACTTGATGTCTTTGTACAGCCCAAATTAAAAAAAAAGAGACCCAAAACCCAAAAATTACAAGCCCAACAAAAATCCCCAAAACCCTAGCCCAATACATTAAAAAAAAATCAGAAAAGAAAAACCCTAGCTTCCTCCTATGCTCAGCCGCCGCTCCTAGTGTCGCCCTCTAGCCTCTCCTTTCTTCGCCGCTACTTTTCTGCCGCGCCCACTTGCTGCAATGGAAAGGACAAATATAAAAAAAAAAAAAAAAAGAAGAAGCTTTGTAAAACGGCTATAAAAGCCATTACATATCAATGTAAAGTTTTTTTAGAATACAATCAAAAAAGAAAGCAAACTCAAATACATAAATAACAAATAGTAGATTGAAAAGAAATCGGAAAAAGTTCAAAAATCGAACGAAGGTTACCATCTTTTCCTTCATTTCATTTTTCTTTTTTATTTTTTTTTCTTCATTTACAATTCAGTTAATATATATATGTACATAAAGGGTATAAAAAATAGTAAAAAAGGGGCTTACCTTCGATCTAGCTAAAAAAGGCCAAATTTTTACCTTCCACTTGCAAGATACTCTGGCCAGCGCTGCCATGCGAATCCAGCGGTCGACGCGGCGGTTGATAGCCGGAGACCAAGGCCGGCGAGGACCCACTGCAGAGAAAAATGGGAGCCCCAATTTTGTTTTTTTGAAAAGAATGAATGAAGAATGAATTTTTAAAAAAATTTGGCTTTATACCCACATAAAACGACGCGTCGTTTTGGGCTTGAAATCCAGACGCCCCAAACGCAGCGCGTTTTGCCTCAACCCAAGACCCGACCCGCCTTACCCTGGATCCGCGTGTTTTTGCTCTTAAGGGCTAATTACATGCTTGGTCCTTTCGCTTTTTATATGCTCTGCAATTAAGTTTTTATCTATTTTAAATTAACCCAAAAGTTTGTTGCGTTTTGCGATCTGGTCCTCCCTTCAATGATGCGTTTTAAGGACTCGGGGAAATTCCCCTTTTAGCCCTCTGAAGTTGCGTGCGTATTTAAATGGGTCCACCCTATGGTTTTTATTTAGAAATTGGCCCCAAAATTTTGTTTTAGTGTCGGATTTGGTCCCTTTTTAAATTTAATCTAATTTTTTATATTATTTTCACCCTATTTTTTTTATTTGTAGCATTATTTATTATTATATTAATTATATTATTATTATCATATTCATTAGTATATTATTATTGTTATTTTTACTATACTATTATTATTATGTATATACATACCTTTTATTATTATTATTATTTATGTACATGTATTTTAAATATTATTACCATTATTATTATTACTATTAATATATACTTTATTGTACATGTACATATATACATTTCTTTTTACTCTCATTACTATTATATTTCAATCTATATTCATTTTATCCAATTTTATTTATACATCTATGTCTTTAATATATTTTATGTATTATACCTATATCTATATTTATGTATGAATGTTACAATTTTTGTACTATTTTCATTTCGCATCTTATTCCTTATCATTTTTGTATCATTATTAACATTATTATTATTATTATTATTATTCTTATTATTATTATTATTATTGTTATTGTTATTATTATTATTATTATTGTTATTATTATTATCACCTTTAGTATTAGTTGAAGTTACATTACTATTATTAATTTGTTTATTCTTGCTATTATTATTATTACCACTATGATAATTTTTATAAACATATTATTGTTATTTTTCTATCTTTTATATATATCATTATTGCTATTAACATATGTTATCATTATTTCCCTATCATTTTCACTTTTATTATTATCATTACTATATTATTTTTGGTATTTTTTTTATATATTATTAATACTAATATTAATTTTCTTATTATTACTATTATTAGTATCATAGGTATTATTTCATTATTATTATTATCATCATTCTTATTTTTATATCATCTCTTTATTACTGTTTTTTATAATCAACATTATCAATATTACTGTTTTCATTATCATTGTCATCTTTTATTTTGTCATGTTATATATTTATTTATTTATTTATTTATTTATTTATTTATTTATTTATGTCTTTGCTTATTTCATTTTCCTTACGCGTTCGATTTATATTTTACTAGCCTTGTTTTTATTTCATCTTGTTATGCTTGTTCATATTATTGTTATCAACATTGTTGCACTCATTATTAAACGTTATTATTAATATCATAATCTGCTTCTATGTATTACTATAAATTACATTATGCTTTTATTCAATGCCTTAAAATAATTCTTTCATAAAAATGATATCCCGTATTTGGGCCTTCGAGATAATCGTGCCCTAACTCACTGGGCCTCGATTTTTCTTGTTTAACCTAAATAACGGACTATTCTCTTAAATTGCTATACGAGTTTTGAAAATACTTATTCTCGGAGACACGAAGCGTTGTGCCCCAACTTACCGGGTATGACATTTTTGTCACCTTGAAATAAGAATTTGTTTTAAAACAAAGGCGATGATCAATATTTAAAATTTCGAGATGTCGTACCTAACTTACTGGTTTCGATTTTCCTCGTTCACCCTAACTAACCGAATATCCTTTTAAAAACGGAAAATGCATTAATATAAAAGGCAAGCTCAGTCTCGAAGTCGAGATGCCGTGTCCTAACTTACTGGGCGTGACATTTTATTACTTCGAGATGAGAGGGTCTTTAGCACCCGTTTTAATTTATTCGATCATGTTTAAATCATTATTTTTATAAAGAAGGATCGTATTTTAAATTCTTTCAAGTTTTTTTTAAATTTTCGACACCTAGACATTAATTCATCAACTAGGTACCAATTTTTGGGCGTATCGAGGGTGCTAACCCTTCCTCGTGCGTAACCGACTCCCGAACTCGTTTTCTGATTTTTCGTAGACCAAAAATTCTCGTTTTAGTAAATCTTAAATTTTATTAAAATGATTAACAAAGGTGATCCGATCACACCTCATCAAAAAAGATTGGTGGCGACTCCGGTTTTTCGTTTTCATTTTCAAAATCCAAGTCGATCCCCTTTTTTTCAAAAAATGGTTATGACAGTCTTAATGTCGAGAATTGAAAATTTGAAGGGAGTTTAAAACCTTACCCCTTTTTGCACAATGTTATTAAGATATGATTTAACTAAATTAAATAAAATGGTAAATGCCTTCTTATCTCGAGGCAAACAAAAAGGTCACGTCCTGTAAGTCAGGACATGACGCCTTGAATCCTCGAGAATAAGCTTGCTCATTATTTGATTACTAATTAAATCTCATGTGTTTTTGGTTTTAAAAGGGGTGTTCGGTTATCTAGGTTCAAAGAGAGAGTCAAACCCTTTAAGTTAGGGTATAACTTCCCGAATCTCTAAATAATGAACATTGCCTCAGTTTTAAATATTTACTATGCATTACGAAAAACGAATATAATTTTTAAAAACGATATACATTTATTTGGGCATAATGTAAAAACGGATAAATGCATTTTAACGGGACGGCACAATGATTAGTAAAATAAGGTAAATAATAAGGGGTGAAGAAATGAAATAATGACATGAATAAATAAATAGATGAATGAAGAAAATAAATAAAAGGCAAAATAAAAATGTCATATTTGTGAGTAATAATAAAGCAGATATATGAAACATCAATTTAACAATGATATCATGTCGTGATTGCTTATCATAACATGAATGATGAAATAATAATAATCATAATAATAAGGGCAAAAAAGAAAGAAAACAAATACATAATGAAAAGGAAATATAAATAATATCAAATTTAAATATTAAAAAAGTGAAAGAATAACTAATAAATAAATAGATAAAACAAATATTAATAATATCAAATTTAAATATTGAAAAAGTAAAAGAATAACAAATAAATAAATAAATAGTTAAAACATATATAAATAATATCAAATTTTAAATATTTTAAAAGTAAAAGAATAATGAATAAATAAATAACACAAATATAGATAATATCAAATTTAAATATTTAAAAGTAAAAGAATAACAAATAAATAAATACCAAAAAGGACCAAAATCTCTAAAAAAAAAAACACCCAAATACCAAAAAAGACCAAAACCCTTTCGGGTTATTCTGTGTTTCGAAGGCTTTTTCCTCAGAAAAGGGTCATCTTTCATCGGAGATGACTACCTCGGCCACTCGCGGTGGCGGAACGCGAACCGTCAGGTAAACTTTCCTTTTTTTCCTTTTTCTGTTTTATGTTTTTATATTAAAAAGATAAATAAAAAATAAAAAGGAATCACCTTTCAAATGTTTGTATTTTTTTGATTACTTTGTCTATAAAAATTACGTTTTTGAATCCGGCTTTTATAGCCGAACATTACATATTATTTTTCATTTTTTTCCTTTGTTTTTGCCATCTACTGTTTAGCCACTGTTTCTTTCTACTTTTCTGTTTCCTACTTTTCTGTTTTCTTTTTGTAGGTACCATGGCAATCAACGACGATGATGGGAAGCGCACCCTTGCCATTTTGGTGCAATGGCGGCATGGGTGCATCGAACCTCGGGCAACGAGCACATCATTGCGATATGAGGAACGGCGCCAAGGGGACTAGAGTTTCTTTTGTTTTACTGAAAAATGTTTAGGTTATTAGGCCACTGGACCATTAGGATTTTTTTTTAATTTTAGGCTTGATATTTTGTAAATGGACTAGCATACTTTGGACTTTTTTATTTATTTTTAGTTTTGTATTTTGTTTGTTTATTTTTAGATCTTGGGTCGGACGAAGTTGGACTTTCACATCTATAATTTACATATACTTTTATATAATTTTATAAAATTTTACATTTTTTTTATAATTTTCCTATATTTCTTATATTTTATATATTCTTAATAACTTTCTATAATTTTTTTTTAATTTTAACAAAATTTAAATATTTTTCTATATTTTAAAATAAGTTTTAATTATTTTATTTTTCTACCACGTGTCACAACCACAACGTGACATGTGGCAGAATTAACTGAAAATAAAAATAAATATCGAAGGCTGTTAATTTTAGTGGTCAAAAAAATGTATTATGTATTTTGACAATTGAAGTACCCAATTGAATAATAATAATGAAATTAATTACTTTTCTCGAGCGCATTTTATACCTTTAAACATTAAATAATTGTTAGTTATAGTTAGTTATATTGAAATTAAAAGATAGTGGAACTTACCGTATTTGTTAGCATACTTTTATACGAAAAATCTTGGATTAAATCATATTGTATATTAATTCAATAAAGAAATCTAGTTTCTAAACAATACTACTCTAGATATTTGATTCCATAGTGAAAACTTTCTCAAGCACAATAAAATGGAATTGAAGTTCACAGGGACTAATTTTGTTAACAGCCTAAAATGTCTATTTAAAATATACTTGTTTATTTGATTTTGAATGATAGAGACAACACCCAATCACATAATTTTTATTGTAAATATTTTTCATCTTGGATTTGTAATTAAGTGGGGTGAATGATTTAGTTGATGAAAAGAAATTAAGTTATAACTTGATGAGTAAATTAAACTTAAATAATATCTTATATTACATATCGATAATAGACCACTCTTTCAACAAAACTCTACCTTATTAATAACACTATACATTTATCTTTCAATATATATTATTATTATTATTATTATTATTATTTTTTATTTCATATATATTACAAAGCCATAACTCTTGAGTGGGAATTGAGGTCAGCCATGGCTATGCAACTAATTTTTTTTAAATGGTTTTGGAATTTAATTATATATATATATATATATTTAGATTAGAATAAATTTATTATGTATTAATTTATAAATTTATTATTTTTAAAGTGATTAAATAAAATAGATTATTTTTAAAGAGGGTAAAGTACTATTTATTATCATTTATAATTTCTTTATTGGAGGGGCATGACCCCTGCTTGCCTCCCCTCAGACGCACCTTTGTACACCACCTTCAGTAGGAATCGGTGCACTGTTAGTGTCCTCCCCTTTTGGATTTAGGGTTTGAAAAAGTAAGACACCGGAAATGAAACTTATAGCAGCAAAGCTAGCTCCAATGGCAAAGATTCCGGCTTTGACGACAGGACAATAGTACATGTCATTTCTCTCAATTGCTTGATCGTTTTGATCTTTGGACACTGCACCCTTTAGCAATAGAACAATCGCTACAATAAATGTGATCCTGTGTCACGTATAAAATAAAAAAACACGGTAAACATTATTGAAATTAAAAAAAAAAACTCGTTTAATAGTCATGTAACTAAAATATGAAGTTGTAATAAACTAGAATATAATAAAATAATTTTAACAGTGCAACAGTTGAACTTGAAATTTGAAATTTGAAAAATAAAGAGAATAATTTCCTAGAAATAAAAGTACAGGACTAAATTTTAAATTTATGAAAAATACATAAACTTATAGCATATTTTAACCAAAGTGCATTTCATACAAACATTTTTATGTAGCTGAAAATTTTTAGAAAAAAGGAATTATTAAAAATAATTTAAATAAAAATATATTAATAGTTAAAAATATTTAAAAAGAATTAGTATTTCTTTTAATTTAAATGTAGTTCCTAATTTAAAAGTAGCAAGAGAAATAAGTATCCTTATAATTACAACTTTTTTTCACTTTGGATTTGTTTAACCTTTTTATCCAATTAACTTAATGTTTATTTAACTTTTATTACCAAACTATCATCCAAATTTTAAATTGGTATCTAAACTTTAGAAAATGCAAATTAAGTTCTTAAAGTATCGATATCATATCAATCAAGTCTTTTTATCTCCCTAACCATCGGTTTAAATATTAAATGCTATTTCAAATTTCACCTAGAATGTTTTTAAAACACGTTGATCAAACTATAAACATGTGTGCACCTACTGTATGAACAACTTGGATCTAACGTATAAAAAACAGTGCCAATAAATTTAGGAGGTTGTTTCTTTAATTTTATTTAACACATTATATCCAATCAATTCGTACAATAGGTACATATGTATTCAAAATTTGACATGTATTTTAATACGCTCCATGCCATTTTAAAACCTTTTGACCAGACTGACAGAATAGCTTGATTCATATGATAGTGTTTATTTGAGGACTCAATTACAAACATTTTGAAGTTCAAAACAAATTTAGACTTTGGGTGATAGTTGCAATTAACCCATAATATGTGTATGTGCATGTATAAAGGGAAAAATGTACTTTTCGGTACAAGAGCCTGGCTTCATTGTTCACATTGGTACTTATTATTTTTCTTTTTCTTTTTCTTTTTCTTTTTTTTGCTTCCACCTCTAATTTTGAAAATCCATTAGAATTAAATGGTGTGGATCAATTAAGTTTAGACACGTAGCACACATGCCATGTCATCAACTGGTGTACCCATATCATCCTGCTTTAACAAAATTAATATGTGACAGAAGCTAAATTCAAAAGTACAAATTTAAATATTGAAACCTAACTCAAATACCTAAAATTATATTTACTCGTGTATAAAATATAAAATGATAAAATGAAAATCAAGAAAAAGGTAGTAATGTTTGAACTAAATAGGACCGATCAACATACCGATCTAAAGAATGGTATAAATCAGTTAAACAAGATTTTTTTCTAATATTATATGTTTTTATAATTTTTTAATTAAATCGATGAAACCAACACTTAAATAATTCAACCACCTACTGATTCTAAAAGCATTAAAAAAAAAGTAATCAAAATTACCAAGAAGTAATATATAAGAGAATAGCTTTATTCCGATTGTAGTTGGGAGATTGATTAGTTCTTTCCCAATGAGAACAACCGGTGGCGGTATCCATTATTATTTTTGCGCTCAAAAGCGTTGCGGCCGAAATTAAGCCAAGTACATGCGCAGGGCTCTTGGGATATGAACAGTCTCCGTACCAATCTATCTCAACTTGCGAAGCCTAAATAAAATTGAAAGTATTTCTTTAGTACCTTTCAACTTTAATATTGAATAATTTTTTTTTATAAAAATCCAAGCAGGTTAACTATTTAATTATACATAATTTGATTGATGTAATAATAAATTAAACACTTAATATTTATATATTCGATTAATTTAGTTTTAATTTTTTTAAAAACATGTAAAATTTTAGAAAATCTAAAAAAAAAATTGTTATATCGAAATTATTAAAATTAACGGAAAAATATTAATGACGTGATTAATTATTCCTATATGTTCACTTCTAAAATTGATAGAAATTAAATTTCTCTATTTTTTTAGAGTAACTAATTTTCTCGATATCGAAATCGAGTAAAACAAAAGAAGTTTTTTACCAAAAAAAAAAAATAAGGATTTAAAGTATAAAAATCCAATGTAGAATATATATATATATATATATATATATATATAATTTAAAGAAAAATCTCTAAATTTTACAAATTTGAATTTTTTTCTTTACCTTAACCCTTGTAATTTCAGCACCAAAGCCAGTAAAGACTGATATTATCCCCAAAAGGACTGCAACCAAGAATAAAATTCGTTTTTGCTCCATCTTTTACTTTCTCTCTTACACTTTCTTGGGAAAAAAAAGTCTGATTTTTTCTGTTTGGTTGATGGGAAAAGGAAAATACGTTTACCCGATAAGGAAAACCCTTTGTTTGACTATTGTTCGTGGTGGCTTTGGGGTGTCCTTATGCAATATTTATAGGATTTTTGGCTAACATTTATGATATCAAAGCAATTATTTTATGTAAATGTACTAAGAAAATAATATTTTAAATGCATTCCTTAATCAAATTCAGTTTTTATATATTAAGATAATTATTTTTCTTACTCCAAAGTTAATTTTATTTGAATTCAAAAGTTTGTGTGAGTTTTACCTCAATTAGTACGAGTATTGTTATCAATGCAAAAGAACATGAGTTTGAGTGTGCTGAAACACATTATTCTCTTTATAAATTGAAGAGGAGCTATAGGTAATTCTAGATATTGCGCCAAAAAGAGCATATATGATTATAATACAAGATAACACGGTATTAATTGTCTCTACGATTACTTTTGAGAAAATAAAATGTATAATTAAATATATGTTCGTTTTACATTTCTCTTTTTTTTTAATAATTTTTTTTTAAATCTTTCTAAAAAAATTAAGAAAATAAAAGTATCTAACTATAAAAATGAAAAAAAAGAAAAATTGAATAGAGACCCGAAGAAAACAAAATTATTTCCATTGGGTTCTTCAAGAATCAACATAAGAAACAACATATTTTATAATTTGCAATATTGGTAACAACAAATCAATGGGAATTTTTTTTTAAGTTAATCAATGCAATATTCTAACATTTTCGATACCGTACAAAAATAAATGGATGAAATAGGATAAAAAAATTATAAAAAATTTAAATATAATTATAATACGATAAATACATAAACCATAAATTCTTGTCATTTATTCTTGCCACTTATTTTATCAACTAAGAAAGGATAAACAAATAGAGCGAAAATGAATGGGAAGTAATATAGTTGTCGATTTTTCTTTCTACTAATATCTTTAAATTATCGATATTATATCAATTAAGTCTTTTCGTTATTATTACTTTTAATTTAGCCGTTACTGACACATCAAATCTTATATAACTAAAATTAAAATGAATATTTTAAAGAAATAGAATGTTGTTACATGATTTTTAAAAGTACAAACTAAAAGTAATGTAAAATTGAAAGGAAAAAAAAAAGAAGGAACGGTAAAGCTTATGTAAAAGTTTCAAAATTTTCAAAAGTAAGATTTTTTAAAAAAAAAATCTACCTTTACAATATTTATTTTTTTCTTTATTTTTTCATTTTAAATTATATCAAATAAGATTATACATATTATGTCGTAACCATTTTTTTGTAAAACGGTAGTCGACTTGGATTTTGAAAATGAAAACGAAAAACTGGAGTGGCCACCAATCTTTTTTAACAAGGTGTGATCGGATCACCTTAAATTAATCATTTTAATAAAAGCTAAGATTTACTAAAACGATAATTTTTGGTCTACGAAAATCAGAAAATGAGCTCGGGAGTCGATTACGCACGAGGAAGGGTTAGCACCCTCGATACGCCCAAAATTGGTACCCAGTTGATTAATTGGTGTCTTAGTGTCGAAAATTCAGAAACTTGAAAGAGTTTAAAATACAATCCTTCTTTACAAAAATGCTTAAGCGTTAAAGACTTTCTCGTCTCGTATCACTAAAGGTCACATCCAAAGAGTTAGGACACGACGCCTTGAATTTTCGAGAGCGAGCTTGCCTTTTATATAAAATTTACGTATTTTAACTTATTAAAAGGGTATTCGATCATTTAGAGTAAACGAGGAAAATCAAACCCAAGTAAGTTAGAATACGTTTTCTCGAATTCTCGGACACCGAACATTGCCTTTATTTTAAAATAAATTCTTATTTCGAGGTGACAAAATGTCATACCCGGTAAGTTAGGGCACAACACTTCAGATTTCCGAAAATAAGCATTTTTTAGAATCATTGTGATTTAAAAGAATATTTCGTTATTTAGGTTAAATGAGAAAAATTGAAACCCAGTGAGTTAGGGCACGATTATCTCGAATTACCTAATACGAGATATTACTTTTATGAAAGAATTATATTATGGTATCGAGGAAAAAAGGTTATAATACGATTTATAGTAAGATATAAAAGCAAATTATGATGTTAATAATAGTGTATAACAATAAGTGTAACGATGTTGATAACAATAATATGAGCAATTATAGAAGGATGACATAAAAGCAAGGCCAATAATATAAAACAAAGGCATAGGGGAAATGAAATAAACGAATATACCCAGTAGATGGAAGAAATGACAATGCAAAAAAAATGATAATGATAAGAACGATAATAATAATATAAAAAAAAAATACTATTAACAATATGTATATAAGGAAATAGAAAATCAAATTGAAATAATGACATTAAAAGCTTATACACAATATATACAAAACAAAATATATAAATCAAAATGTACTCATATATACTAATAAAATAAAAATAGATGTAAACAAAAATACTGTGGTATTCAAAAATATAATATAATATTTAAATATGCAAACATAAAATATAATATAATATTAAAATGATAGACATATGTATACGATACATAGATATATTATAAATGATATTAATAATAAGACTATTAGAGATAAATACATATGTATAGAAACAAATGCATGATAGTATATATATAATATAACTATATATATATGTATTAGAAAATATAATATATATACGTGTATTGTAATTGGAAAAGAAGAAAGATGTGATGTTGATATATATGTAATGTACAAATACATTAATATAAAAAATAATATTAAACTATTAATAATATTTCATAACATATATATAAAATAAAATAATAAATAAGGTATTAATGAAGAAAATATAACAATGATAAAATATCATATAATATTAAATTTAAAATAGAATAATGAGAAAAAGGAAAAGAAGGACGAAAATCAAAACTAAAATGAATTTTGGGGCGAATTTTAAAACAAATAAGGGAAAAGAGGGACCGATTTGAACGCTACGAGCAAATCAGAGGGACCAAAAGGAGATATCCCCTTTCCTCTAATCCACAACGTTCTACAGGACTAAAATGAAATAGAAATAAAATCAGAGGGGTAAAATTAATAAAAGAAAATAGGGCAAGACCCGATTGGACTAAGCCTCAAAAGCGGAAGGACTGAGGGCGCAAATAACCCCTCACTCCAAAAACACGCGATCCCGGGCATAGGCGGGTCGGGTTTATGGGTTAGCCTCAAAACGACGCTCGCTTTGGGGCTCTTCAGGCACACTAAAACGGCGTCGCTTTATAAGGCTATATAAGTCAAGTTTTTAAGAAAAAAACATTTCCTCTCATTTTAAAAAAACAGCAGCTTCTCTCCCTTCTCCTTTCGCCTTCAATCGGAGCTGGGTACGGCTAGTGAGACGCCACTCAATACGCCACCGGTCACCGTCACGGTGGCTTTAAAGTCGAAAAAGGTACAAAATTTGATTTTTTTCTATTTTTCACATACAAATATACATATATACTGTTTCTTAGAGAAATGAAGTAAAAAAGCAATATATATACTGTGTAGGGATATGAAAATAAAACCAAAGAATGTGGTGAACCTTTTTGTTTCATTTCTTTTTGAATCCCTTTTATTGCTACTGATCTTTGATTCTATACACTCGACTTTTTGTTTTTTGAATCTCTGAAAACTCAAACCCAAAAAAAAAAACCCCTTTTTCGGTTTTGAGATGGCTTTTTATAGCCTAGTTACATGATTTTCTTTTCTTTTCTTATTCACCGTCCTTTCTCATTAATGATTGCAGGTGCTACTAGGGCGGTGGAGGTGATAAGCGCGCAGCAAGAGAGCTAGAAGGCGGCGCAGACAGCTCAAGACCCTAGGTGCGCGCACCTAGGTTAAAAATTTTCTGCTACTGTGCTAGGTTCTTTTTTTTTTTTTTTTTGATTTTATGTTTGGGCCATGTGGGCTATTTGGGTTTTTGGTGGGCTAATTGGGTCTCTTTAATTTGGGCAGTATAATGCCTCTTTTGCTTGTTGTTGTGTAACGAGAACAGAGCAAAGACTTTTAAGACAGACCAAATTTGCCCTCTTTCTTTCCGAGTCTTGACTTCTTCAAGACTTTCTTCTTCTTCAAGTAGCCTCATTCTAGTCCATCATGCGTCTTTTGCTCCAATTTATTCCACCGTAACTTTATAGAGATATGATCTACTTTGATTTGCAACTTCAGAGAGATAAGACTTGTGACATCTAATTCGCTGCAGCTTCAGGGAAATAAGATTTGCTATCCATGCCGCTGCTCCGTTGAAACTTCGAGAGATCTCATTGGCTTCTAACCTCTCCAAAGGCCATTTCAAGGAGAAGATATTTGATTTCCAACCTGTTACCCTACTGCTTAGGGGTCAAGGCTCCTCGTCTTTGATCTGCTCCACTACTGCTTAGGGAGATAAGATCTGTAAATTTGGTCTGTTACCCTACTGCTTAGGGGTTTAAGGTCTGTAAATTCAGCTTGTTACCCTACTGCTTAGGGGGTTAAAGCCCATCACTTTTGATCTGTTTCCCTACTACTTAGGGGGTTACGATCTGCACTTCGGTCTGTTACCCTACTACTTAGGGATTTAAGACCCTTCGTTTTTGATCTGCTCCACTGCAACTTCAGGAAGGCAAGATCTGCGATTTTCGACCTATTACCCTACTGCTCAGGGGTTTAAGGCTTGTAAATTTAGCCTGTTACCCTACTGCTTAGGGAGTTAAGGCTTGATGCACTCACTGATTCTAGGGATATGACCTGTAGAATCAATTCTATGTATCTATGCTTGTGCCAAAGAATTAGGATATTATGATCGAAATAAATCAAATGTTCCTAATTGGATGCACTATGAATGATGTATGGGTGCAGCATGTTGTGAGCATGAATCCCTTTTTTTTAATGTTTAGGTTGTCATTGCTCTTTGTTTATCAAGGTTCTTTTACTGAAACGGTACTCTGTCATCTTGTTCAGCTTAGATCTTTGAACAGAAAATCCGAAGAGATAGTCCCCATTTGAACTCTTTCTTCTCATATGCTTCCAATCTTTGAGTTTGGTTAGTTCTAAATAATAGTCCTGTTTTAGGTTCCTACACTATTTAGAAACTTTCAGAGTAATATGCAAAACTCTTTTTGCTAAAATGGCTTTTAGTCCATTAATCATCATTTCAATGCAAAATGTTTGAAGAAGACTATAATAATGATGGGGCTGAAATTTATCGAAAACAAAATTTGAAGGGATAGCTTATTCACAACCAACAAGCATTGCTTGAATACAAAATGAATAAAAGGAAAATAGGTGCCCCAGATATCGCAGCGTGAGCTTCTTTTTGTATGAACTCGTTGAAGACTCCTTTTTCGCCTAACATGTGTTTAGGGATCTAGAGTACTCTAGTAGATGCCCCAGAAGTAACATCTCTCTTCTTTGTTAATTTAGGTGTCGTAAGACTGTCGATGCCCCACCTTGATCAAAATTTGAATCGCCTTTACGGGTTTTCAATTCAAAATCCCTTTGGTCTCAAGGTGCTCTTTGCGAGTTTTCACCCTGGCCTCTCCTCCCTTTTTTTTTTCTTCTTTTTTTTTCCTCTTTTTTTTTTTTAGGCGAAGTATTTCTTAACCGAATCTGAATTCACGGGATTGGGTAAAGTTTTGCCATCCATTTCGGCCAATATCAATGCTCCTCTAGAAAAGGCCTTTTTTACCACATAAGGTCCTTCCCAATTCGGCATCCATTTTCCTCTGAAGTCCTTTTGTATGGGCAGGATCTTTTTTAGTACTAGGTCTCCCTCATGGAATTCTCTAGGACGGACCTTTTTGTTGTAAGCTCGCATCATTCGCTTCGTACATCCGACCATGACGGATGGCCTTTAGCCTCTTTTCTTCAATCAAATTCAGCTGATCATATCAGGACTGGATCCATTCTGCTTCATCCAGTTTTACCTCTAACAAAACTCTGAGGGAAGGAATCTCGACCTCGATGGGTAGGACTGCCTCCATTCCATAGACTAATGAAAAAGGGGTTGCCCCGGTAGAAGTCCTGACGGACGTCCGATAAGCATAGAGGGCAAATGGTAACTTTTCATGCCAGCCTCTATAAGTCTCGGTCATTTTCCCACAATCTTTTAATGTTTTTATTAGTCGCTTCTACTCACTGCTCATTTTCATTTTGGACGGTATGGTGATGAGTTGTGGTGTCTGATCTTGAACTGGCTGCAGACGTCTGCTATCGTACTGTTGTTCAAATTTAATGCGTTATCAGATATGATCCTTTCTGGCATTCCATATCGACAAATGATTTCCTTTTTTAGGAATTTGCTAACAGTTGATTTAGTAACATTGGCGTACGAAGCGGCTTCCACCCACTTAGTGAAATAGTCGATGACCACAAAGATGAATCGATGACCATTTGAAGCTTTTGGCGAAATTGGCCCAATCACATCCATGCCTCACATTGAGAAAGGCCATGGCGAAGTCATGACATGCAGAGGTGAAGGAGGCACATTAATCCTATCTCCATAGATTTGGCACTTATGACATCTTTTAGCGTAGTTAATACAGTCTCCTTCCATGGTGGACCAATAATAACCGAACCTCATAATTTGCCTGGCCATTTTAAAGCCATTAGCGTGTGTCCCACAGACGCCCTCATGGACTTCTTCCAAGATTTTCTTAGCCTCAATAGCGTCCACGCATCTTAACAGTACTTGATCCTTCCTTCTTTTATATAGGATCTCACCATCCAAGACATAGTCATTGGCCAATCTTCTCAACGCTTTCTTGTCGCTTTCATGGCTTGGTCGGGATACTCACGATTCTTCACATACTTGCAGATATCGTGGTACCAAGGATGGTCGCCATTTTCGCTTCTTCTTCGAGGTTGCAACAATGAGCTGGAGCCTCGTAAATGCTCATTTGGATTGGCTTCACACCCACTTGTTTGTTCACCTTGATCATGGAAGCTAAGGTTGCTAGGGCGTCCGCCATCTAATTTTCTTCCCGAGGGAGATAGTAGAAAATGATATCATCGAATTCTTTGATTAGTTCAAGGACTAGATTTCGATAATTGATCAGCTTGGGATCCCTCGTCTCCCATTCTCCTTTAAGTTGATAAATCACCAAATATGAGAATCTCCATATACTTCTAGCGCCTTAATCTTATGCTTCAATGGTCGCACGGATGCCCATAATGCATGCTTCAGATTCCGCCATATTGTTTGTACAATCAAATCCAATTTGCTAGTGAAGGGGTAATGATCTCCGTCTGGAGATACTAAGACTGCCCCGATTCCATTACCGACAGCATTGGATGCTCCGTCGAAGTTTAGCTTCCAAGGATGGTTTTCTTGAGGGTTTTCTTCGATAGTTGCCACGTACATCAAATCTTCATTTGGGAAATCAAAGTTCAGAGGCTCATAGTTTTCTAAGGCTCTGCTAGCTAGGAAGTCTCCTATTGCACTCCCTTTTACAGCTTTCTGGTTTACATAGACAATGTCAAATTCGGAGAGTAGAATTTGCCATCGGGCCATTCTTCCGTTTAAAGCAGTTGACTCCATCAAGTACTTCAAAGGATCCAGTTTAGAAATCAGCCAGGTCGTGTGATACAACATGTATTGTCTCAGTCTTCGGGTTGTCCAGATTAAGGCACAACACAACTTTTCAATTGGTGAGTATCTCGTTTCACACTCAGTGAACTTCTTTCTGAGGTAATATATTGCTCTTTCTTTCCTTCCTGACTCGTCGTGTTGGCCAAGCACACATCCCATAGAATTTTCAAACACCGTTAAATACAGAATCAATGGCTTGTCTGGACTAGGTGGTGTCAACACCGGAGCATTAGACAGATACTGCTTAACCTTGTCAAAAGTCCTCTGGCATTCCTCGTCCCAAACACTAGGGTTGTGTTTCTTGAGGAGACGGAATATGGGGTCACATTTCTCTGTTAGTTGTGAAATGAACCGAGCGATGTAATTTAGTCTTCCTAAGAATCCCCGAACTTCTTTTTGAGTACGTGGTGGAGGTAGCTCTTGTATGGCTTTGACTTTGTCTGGGTCTATCTCAATCCCCTTTTCACTGACTACGAATCCTAGTAGTTTTCCTGATCTGGCCCCGAAGGTGCATTTCGCTGGATTGAGTTTCAGCTGGAATTTTCTCAACCTCAAAAATAATTTCCTCAAGACTTGCACATGCTCTTCTTCTATCCGAGATTTGGCGATCATGTCATCGACATAGACTTCAATTTCTTTATGCATCATATCATGGAACAGGGTTACCATGGCTCTTTGATATGTTGCACCCGCGTTTTTTAATCCGAACGGCATCACCTTATAGCGTATGGTTCCCACATGGTCACAAATGTGGTTTTATTCATGTCTTCAGGATGCATCTTGATCTGATTGTACCCTGAGAAACCATCCATGAAGGAGAAGAGTGAGTAACCTGCCGTGTTGTCCACTAAGGTGTCAATATGAGGCAACGGGAAATTATCTTTTGGGCTGGCCTTGTTCAAGTCTCTGTAGTCTACACACATCCGAACTTTTCCATCTTTTTTAGGGACGGGGACGATATTGGCTACCCATTCCGAATACTTGACTACTTGTAAGAAACCAGCGTCAAATTGCTTCTTAACCTCCTCTTTTATTTTCAACAAAACATCTGGCCTCATTCTTCGAAGCTTCTGTTGAACCGGCTTGCAATCCTCTTTAATGGGGAGTCTATGTACCACAATGTCAGTACTTAACCCGGGCATATCTTGATACGACCATGCAAAAACATCCTTGAACTCTTGGAGTAACTCGATAAGGTTCTGCTTTGTTTCTGCAGTTATGCAGGCTCCGATCTTCACTTCTTTCTTTTCTAGTTCATCTCCTAAGTTCACGACTTCTACTGACTCTTTGTGAGGTAGAATCTGTTTCTCCTCTTGCTCTACCATCCTTAACAAATCAGGGGATAAGTTACAGTCTTTGTCATCTTCAAAGTCCTGAGATCCCTCTAGACACATATCCCGCTCGAAAGGAGACTCTGAGCTATTAGCAATGTCACTCACATCGTTGATATCTGGAGACCTGTTATAGGCGCGAAAGAAGATACAAAGAATAAAAGAATCCAAGAACAATGATATGTATGGTGTGGTTATGAATGAAAGAATAAAAGAATGCTTGCACGGAATAGGACAAAAGAATGCATTTCATTGAAATAACAATTTTAGAACATAAGCCTATTTCACAAAAAGACATCTATTACTCCTAGGCCTAGAGTAATAAACGTGTTTTGAGCATTACTCTGTATTAGTTCTAAAGACTACAGGAATCTCTTCCGCAGTCCAGTTATCTAGAACACTTTCTGGCTCATAAGGGCGAATGCCCGATAGATCTTCTACTCCAGTTTCTTCTTCGTATGTGGCGTTGATGTCTAAATTTTCCATTATTTCTTCCACAATTTCCTTTCCCGATGCCCTCTGCTCGGGGTGAATGACTCCTCCAGACACAAAGGTCTTCGATATATGGGGAAAGGTCATTAGTTCCCATTCGATTTCTTTCCCACTTAATTGTGCTCTCCTTCTTTCTTGTTTCTTCTCTAGTTCCTATTTTCTTTGCTTCGTGTCAGGCCTGAATCCTAACCCAAAACGATCCTGTTTTTCCTTCGTCATTGGTGCATTAATCCTTCCCTAGATGTACCTTCCGAGTCCTCTTCCGGGTACAGCCCCTTTTCTAACAGTTAGCCGTAGTCCCATTCTTGTAGTTTCAGATAATCTAGGCGTTGGGATCTTATTTCCTTCGATGATGAATGTCGCGTTTACAAACTCCAAAGACCGAAAAGAGCACTCAATTGCTTCATCATTTGCCTCTAGATATGGGACGTCACTGGTTACTGCTGCAATGATGTCTTCTTCAGCATTGATTGTTACTAACCGACCCTCGGTTACCAATTTCAACTTCTGGTGTAGCGATGAAGGGATTGCCCCTGCTGAGTGTATCCATGGCCTTCCCAATAGGCAATTATACGAAGGCTTAATGTCCATGACCAGAAAGTCTACCTCGTACGTACTTGGTCCGATCAAGAGGGGTATTTCAATTCTTCCCATTACTTTCCTTTCCGTGCCATCAAATGCTCTTATTATATTTTGGCATGTTTTCATATGGGAACCGCTTCATCGCAACCTATTCAAACAGAGACGGGGTAGGACATTCAAATGCAGAACCATTGTCAATCAATACCCTCGTAATGTATGCCCTTTGCGCATGAGTTGTAATGTGCAAAGCTTTAGTCGATCCTCTGCCTCCGGAGGTACTTCATCGCCATTGAAGAATATAAAGTTGTCGGCACTTATATTGTTGACTAGACGGTCCAAATTTGTTGACGTAAATGTCATTAGCGACGTAGGTTTCATTCAAAGACCTTCATCAATGCAATCGCGATGGGCTTCTGAGCTTAAGAGTAAGGCCAATAATATCGATATACTGAATCGGCTGTTTGTGTAACTGTTCTACGACACTATACTCGTTGTGCTTTAGAAATTTCAAGAATTCCTTTACTTCTTTTTTAGTCACTGACTCATTAACAGTTGGTTCAGGTCCTGCCGGCTTCTCTTTCCTTTGCTCAATTGCCAACGATTTTCCTTTAACCTGCTCGACTTTTGTAGTTGGGGTATAACGCCTCCCGCTGCGCGTATAGAAATCCTCGTCTTGACCCTCCTCTGACGTGTTAATCGGGGTTTCCTCCCTCGGGATCGTCACATTGCAGCTATAGTTCCATGGTACCCTTTTACTATCTTTATAAGGGAAGGCAACGGGCTTCTGGATCACGACTTTTGGCGTAACTTGTGTCCTGGCTTCGTTAATTTTCGGACGTGATATGATAACCACCGGGTGGCTGGCTTTGTAAACATCCTTCGTCGACCCTTCTTCTGAGGCACACACTTCTGTTTCTTCTGGGCTTTCGACATATTCGAAGAATTTTATCTCCTTATTATCCATCAATCCTTGTACTAAAGCCCTGAATTCACTACATTTCTGAATCTCGTGATCCTCTAAATTGTGGAACTCGCAATAAGTCATCCCTTCTTGGGGTCCGACCCTTGAATTCTGTGATATCAACCCCATTTCCACCATTTGCTTCCATACTTCTTTCAGTGGAGATTTCACTTCTGCAATATTTGTCTTAATTTCTTTCCCCGAACTCTCAATTATTACATTTATCCCCTTATCCCCATGGTTAGGTAGTGGATTGTCTGCGCTAGGTGTATCATCAAATTTCACGACGCCCATGTTGATGAGCCTCTCAACCAATTTCTTAAAAGTAGTGCAGTTTTCTATCGAGTGTCCTGTGGCCCCCGCGTGATACTCGCATTAGGCATTCGCGTCATACCACTTGGGGTATAGAGGCTGCATTGGTTTTAAATAGAAGGGAGATACAACATGTGCGTCGAACAAACTTTGGTATAACTCTTTGTATGTCATCGGAATGGGCGTGAATTGGAGTTTCTCCCTATTTAGCTTCGTGTTGGGCTCTTGTCTGGAAGGGCCCTGCTGACCAGTAGTTGTCGCCCTTGGTTGGCTTACGGTAACCGATTTCGAATATGCACTCACATTGTTTACCTCGTGCTCTTTCTTTCTCGGTGTTGACCTTTTGGTACTTTCTCCAGCCTCTATTTTCCCACACCTTATCGCGTTTTCTATCATTTCTCCAGACATTACTATGTCTGAGAAACTCTTGGTCGCACTACCCAACATGTGGTTAATGAAAGGTGCCTTCAGAGTATTAATGAAAAGCATAGTCGTTTCTTTTTCCAACAGAGGGGGTTAGACTTGTGTGGCCACCTCTCTCCATCGTTGGGCATATTGCCTGAAGCTTTCATTGTGTTTCTTCTCCATGTTCTGTAAAGTAATCCTATCAGGGGCTATGTCCACCACATGACCATACTGCTTCATGAAAGCTTGTGCGAGATCTTTCCATGAACCAATTTGGGCGCGACTCAATTGGTTGTACCATCTAGAAGCGGCCCTACCGCACTTTCTTGAAAGCAAGTGAATCAAGAGTTGATCGTTATTAACATGGCCTCGCCATTCTTCTCGCAACATAGTGATGTGGGCCTCGGGACAACGGTCCCATTGTACTTTTCAAATTCGGAGTTTTGAACTTGGGAGGGAGTACCAAATCTGGAACCAAGCTTAATTCATTTGCATCGATTCCAGCACGATAGTCGGTGTTTTCCATCTCCTTGAATTTTTCTTCTAACCATCTATACTTTTCTTCAAACTCTTTCGGGAATTCTACCCTTGTCTTTTCTGTTTCCATCACCTCATCGAGGTTGAGGACAACAGGGTTAGTCGGTTATTATCCCGGATGGCACCTCGAGCCACCGATAATTCATCGGTGCGGGCACACCAACTGAAATGGTCAGGGCCTAATTGTGACCGATGGCCTTCTTGGGTATATTTTGGGTTGTGTCTGAACGTCTGCTGGGGCAAATCCCGGAGGGTAGACAGGATCTTCGTTATCATCTTCCGTGTTAACTACGGGACTTTTCCCTTTTTCTAATCCACCAGCCAATAGACGCGTTATTTGATCCATCATACTCTTCTGGGACTCCAGCATCTGGTCCCTCATATCCTGCTGGACTTTGGCCAACTGTTCTTGCATGCGTGCTTGTAACTGATCTTGCATCTCTTTTTGCATTTGCTCTAATCTCTCTAACCTTTGGTCCATGGCTTTTGTTTTTCCTCGTGTACCGTAACGATGTTCCAGGGTAACTGTCACGATTTTAGGGTTTTTTGTGAGTTTTAGTGCACATGATGCAATGCTGATGCATGAATGCAATGGATGCAATGAACGCAAATGAATGCAATCAAAAGGCGTTGATTCTAATTCAATTTCATTAAGATAACTTTCTAGAAAGCAAGTTTCTTTACATAAAATAGATTACATATAAGGCTTGGCCTCGATATTTGGGCCTTTGACTCGCCTAAGAAGCCATGCCAATTCTCGCCCTCTATCTCGATTCTCGATTCATTCTTTAAACTCAAAGACATCACCGCACTGCTAACGCGTTTGTAAGTGATCTCACTACTTCTCGTACTTGGTTCAAAGCTTCACCCATGATGTAATCCTGCTTTCTCGACTTGTTCTTGCGATTGATGAAGTTGTTCATTCAATCGATCGTTATTTATCTCAAGAAACTCAACCTGAAGTTCACGATCTTGCAATGCCACCTTGAGTTCTTCTATCTTTCCTTTTAACTCTTCAATTTTGCTTTGACCGGCCTTCAACTCGATTACGAATTACGAGTGCGTTCTTTGATACAAGGATTTTTCTAGTTCTGTCACCCGCATCCTTAATCCTTCTTTACTTTCTACCAAACTCTCTTTTAGAGTATCCTCTCGAGCTTGAGCATCTCGAAATCTTTCTTCCCATTGGCTAGCTTTTCTTTGCTCTTCTTTAATTTCCTGTCGCCATTGCTCAGACGTCTTCCCTAGCCCAATGGTTTTATTGACCTTCGCAGACTTCTTATAGTCGGGCCAAACCGTCCAAATCTTCCTCGGCTTTGTTCTTTCCTTTTTCTGAGCCTTTCAGCTTCTAACTTCTGGACATCGGCATCCAATCCCAGCTGCACTTTCTCCTCTTCCAACTGCTCGATCCTCTTTTCTAGTTCCAGGCTCTTTCTCTCGAAATCATGCCTGACGATTTCTAGCTCAGACGGGATTGGTCTCAAGCATTCTTCCATTGATCTAGGTCCTTCTTGATCTGGCGTGGGGATGTTATCGTTGATCCTCTGAATCCTCCACCGGTCGTACTCAAGGGTAGCCATGGGGTTGGCAAAAACTTTTTCATTCTACGAGTCCGGTTCCGGGCATTCGATATTTCATGACTCTCCTTTTGTAGTTATTCCCGTGAATACAAATTCACACCGAGCTAACCCGTGTGTTGGTGGTGTAAACTGTTGGACCTGTACTGTCTTAACACCAGCAGAGGAGCATACCCTACGGCTCCCCATACTCCTAATAAGGGGACCCAATCAAATTCTCCACATCGGTATAGTATTTCATCAGGCACCATCCACGGGGCTCTCCATCCGACATCCTCTTCTTGCAAATTCTGAAGGATCGCCATCCAATTTTCTTCTGTAATATCATCTCTTCTCGGTGTAGCCACTAACTCTTTCAATGGAGAGTAGTTTTCGGAGAAGACGCGATACGAGACCTTTTCCACTTTCCAAAAATGACTGTGGAACCACGAAAGTAGAAGCTGCGCGCATCCAATAAATCTTCCTTCCCCCGCTCTTCGACAAGCATTCAATGACCTGAAAGTTTCAGCCAATATCGCGGGTACGGGTGTGGTCCCTTTGCTAAGCCTATCAAAGAGATCAGAAACCGCCTCGTCTATATGCCCCAAGACTTTGGGAAATATAACCAATCCATAAATGCTCAAGGCGAAAACATCTACCCTCTTCTTCATGTCAGGATGTGATAGGATTAAATCCCTCAAATGCCTCCAAGGAATGCACCTATAATCTCCTTTTTGTTTGATTCGGGCTGTGACCCACTGCTCGCTCATCCCTGTGATGTTTATCAACCTTTTTGAGAATGCTGGGCCATTGGCAGCTTTGGAATAAATTCTATCAACCTGAATCTTCGGGCATCGGATCAAAGCTGTGTATTCCTCTATTGTGGGTACCAAATCCACCCTCCCGAAAGTGAAGCAACTGTAAGCAGAATTCCAATATTGAACGAGGGCTCGGAACAGGCTTTTGTCTATCTTGACATCGAGTAGATAAGGTAAATCACCATAATGACAGTAGAATAGCCGTTTGACCACGTCATCCCACTGAGCCCAGATTTCTTTCATCTCTTGGAGATTGTTCTGAGTTACGCTAACCCGAGTAAAATCCAACAACTCTGACACGTACCCCTTGGTTAGGCTATCACCTTTCTCTTGCTGTGTTGTCTCAAATTTCATATCCTATTAAATGACATTGTCCTCTACTTTATCAAAAAACCCGCTTTCCATGATAAGCTATCTTTTTAGCAACCGAATGTAAATCAACACCTTTTATGATGAAAATGTCATGCAAATATAATCAAAATAAAACAAAACAAGTCAGTATTTCATACAAAATTTAAAGCAAACAAGGAATAATTAAATATAGCACTTGCTCGGGTAACCGCTAGGGTTTCAGAATGGCTCTACTTAGGGTGGGTTCCTTAAGGCTCACTATATGGGGTTCGGTTCTAGAGTAAAGGTACACTGAACCGCAGATTCTCGATCTTTACCCATTATAGGCTCATACTGCACGAGTTCGATTCGGGGAATATGTTTCCCTATGGCTGCACGGAGATGAAAATCTCACGAAGACATAGGTACGGACGTACTCTGAAAGTGATCCACTATCCTACACGGAGGTGAAAACCTCACGAAGGAGTAGTTTCTCACTCCCACTTAGAGGGGTGTGACCATAATGGTCATGCAATGCAATATGCAAAACTATTTAAAAGCTCGAATTAACACAGCAAGTATTACATCGTAAATAATAGACGAAACGCAATGAAAGGATCGTATTTCAAAATTTTTAATTTTCGATAATAAGACAAAAGTTAATCAACTTGTGGCTCGACTCTCTTATTTGGGTCCCCAGTGGAGTCGCCAAGCTGTCGTAACCATTTTTTTGTAAAACGGTAGTCGACTTGGATTTTGAAAATGAAAACGAAAAACTGGAGTGGCCACCAATCTTTTTTAACAAGGTGTGATCGGATCACCTTAAATTAATCATTTTAATAAAAGCTAAGATTTACTAAAACGATAATTTTTTGTCTACGAAAAATCGAAAATGAGCTCGAGTCGATTACATTTACGAGGAAGGGTTAGCACCCTCGATACGCCCAAAATTGGTACCTAGTTGATTAATTGGTGTCTTAGTGTCGAAAATTTAGAAACTTGAAAGAGTTTAAAATACAATCCTTCTTTACAAAAATGCTTAAGCGTTAAAGACTTTCTCGCGTCTCGAATCACGAAAGGTCACATCCAAAGGAGTTAGGACACGACGCCTTGAATTTTCGAGAGCGAGCTTGCCTTTTATATAAAATTTACGTATTTTAACTTATTAAAAGGGTATTCGATCATTTAGAGTAAACGAGGAAAATCGAAACCCAGTAAGTTAGGGCACGTTTTCTCAATTCTCGGACACCTAACATTGCCTTTATTTTAAAATAAATTCTTATTTCGAGGTGACAAAATGTCATACCCGTAAGTTAGGGCACAACATTTCGTATTTCAAAAATAAGCATTTTTTAGAATCATTGTGATTTAAAAGAATATTTCGTTATTTAGGTTAAATGAGAAAAATCGAAACCTAGTGAGTTAGGGCACGATTATCTCGAATTACCTAATACGAGATATTACTTTTATGAAAGAATTATATTATGGTATCGAGGAAAAAAGGTTATAATACGATTTATAGTAAGATATAAAAGCAAATTATGATGTTAATAATAGTGTATAACAATAAGTGTAACGATGTTGATAACAATAATATGAGCAATTATAGAAGGATGACATAAAAGCAAGGCCAATAATATAAAACAAAGGCATAGGGGAAATGAAATAAACGAATATACCCGTAGATGGAAGAAATGACAATGCAAAAAAAATGATAATGATAAGAACGATAATAATAATATAAAAAAAAAATACTATTAACAATATGTATATAAGGAAATAGAAAATCAAATTGAAATAATGACATTAAAAGCTTATACACAATATATACAAAACAAAATATATAAATCAAAATGTACTCATATATACTAATAAAATAAAAAATAGACAGAAACAAAAATACCGTGGTATTCGAAAATATAATATAATATTTAAATATGCAAACATAAAATATAATATAATATTAAAATGATAGACATATGTATACGATACATAGATATATTATAAATGATATTAATAGTAAGACTATTAGAGATAAATACATATGTATAGAAACAAATGCATGATAGTATATATATAATATAACTATATATATATGTATTAGAAAATATAATATATATACGTGTATTGTAATTGGAAAAGAAGAAAGATGTGATGTTGATATATATGTAATGTACAAATACATTAATATAAAAAAATAATATTAAACTATTAATAATATTTCATAACATATATATAAAATAAAATAATAAATAAGGTATTAATGAAGAAAATATAACAATGATAAAATATCATATAATATTAAATTTAAAATAGAATAATGAGAAAAAGGAAAAGAAGGACGAAAATCAAAACTAAAATGAATTTTTTGGGTAATTTTAAAACAAATAAGGGAAAAGAGGGACCGATTTGAACGCGCGAGCAGTCAAGAGGGACCAAAAAGGAGATATCCCCTTTCCCTCTAATCCACAACGTTCTACAGGACTAAAATGAAATAGAAATAAAATCAGAGGGGTAAAATTAATAAAAGAAAATAGGGCAAGACCCGATTGGACTAAGCCTCAAAAGCGGAAGGACTGAGGGCGCAAATAACCCCTCAGTCCAAAAACACGCGGATCCTGGGCATAGGCGGGTCGGGTTTGCGGGTTAACCTCAAAACGACGTCGTTTTGGGGCTCTTCAGGGCACACTAAAACGGCGTCGTTTTATAAGGCTATATAAGTCAAGTTTTTAAGAAAAAAAAAACATTTCCACTCTCATTTTAAAAAAAAAAACAGCAGCTCTCTCCCCTTCTCCCTTTCGCCCTTCAATCGGAGCTGGGGTACGGCTAGTGAGACGCCGTCAGCCACGTCATCGGTCACCGTACGGTGGCCGGAAGTCGAAAAAAGGTACAAAATTCGATTTTTTTTTCTATTTTTCACATACAAATATACATATATACTGTTCTTAGAGGAATGAAGTAAAAAAGCAATATATATACGGTGTAGGGATATGAAAATAAAACCAAAGAATGTGGCTGAACCTTTTTGTTTCGATTTCTTTTTTTGAATCCCTTTTATTGCTACTGATCTTTGATTCTATACACTGACTTTTTGTTTTTTGAATCTCTGAAAACTCAAACCCAAAAAAAAACCCCTTTTTCGGTTTTGAGATGGCTTTTTTATAGCCTAGTTACATGCTTTTCTTTTCTTTTCTTATTCACTGTCCTTTCTCATTAATGATTGCAGGTGCTACTAGGACGGTGGAGGTGACGGGGCGGCGCTGCAGCAGGCTAGGGCGGCGGCACAGTCCGAAGACCGCACCTAGGGTTAAAAATTTTCTGTTCTGTGCTAGGGTTCTTTTTTTTTATTATTTTATGTTTGGGCCATGTGGGCTATTTGGGTTTTTTGGTGGGCTAATTGGGTCTCTTTTTAATTTGGGCTGTACATATTATTTAACGATTAAGTTAATCGTCTTAATAATGAAAGGACATGATTGATATAACATCAATAATTTGGGGATGTGATTAGAACGTTTTGAAGTTTGAGGACCAATTCAAAATAAGGGTCATAGTTTGAGAATGTTTGGTGCAATTAACTCTAATGAAAAAAGTATGTCCCTCACCTACCTTTCTCTACCTCTCCATTATTCGGGGGTGTAAAGGAGACTCTAGTTCTCGCAAGTTGCTTGAGTTTGACTTGAAAAAATTCGAACTCGATTCGGCAATTATCAAGTCGAGCTCGAGCAATTCGAACTCACTCAAGCTTAGTAATATTTGACTCGAATTGCTTGTGAGCATATAAAATTTTTCATTTTTAATATATGTTTTTACTATTTTTACATTATTAACCCTAATTTTAATTGTTATTTTTTTTTAGTGTTTTAGCATATTTTAGTGGTATTTGATGTCTTTAATATTAGGTGCTTTTCAAGTTAATGAAGAACAATAAAACGGATGAACTTTGCAACACCATGACACTAAAAAAGTGTTACTTTAGTGTTTTATAATACGGTAAATTTTTGGAAAAATCAATTTAGGAAATAGTGTTTTTAGGCATCGCGAAAGTTTAAAAATCAATGATGAAGGATGTCTTCTCTTGATCCTCCTCTACCATAAATATCTTATTATAGTCTGAAAAGGTGTCCATGAAGCTCATATATTGGTGGCCTGCGAAAGCATCTACAGGTCGATCTATAGATGGGAGCGAGAAAATGTCTTTTGGTCATGCTTTGTTTAGGTTGGTGAAGTCTACACCCATCCGCCACCAATTTCTAGATTTAGGCACCATGACTGCGTTGGAGACCCAATATGGATAGGTGACTTCCCAAATGAAACCTACAGTTAACAGCTTCTTCACTTCTTCCCTAGTGGTTGCGAACTTCTTATCGGAGAGTTTCCTCTTCTTTTCCTTTATTGGTTGAACACTGGAATCCACTCCAAAGGAGTGCTGGATGATTGATGGATGGATCCTTGGCATGTCTGTCGTTGTCCAAGAAAAAATGTCCCGACATTCTATTAACAAGGACTTTAAACTTTCTTTCTCTTCGGGGAAAGGACCGAGGCGATTTGAGTGACCTTTTCAAGCTCCTCCTGGTACAAACTGACGAACTCTGATGCTTCTATCGGTTGTGTTTTGGGGAGTTGAGTCTCTAGTCAGGCTTCAAGACCTTCTAAATCAATTTATGCTCTCCCAATTACATTAACCCCGGTAATAAGATGGGAGTACAATATGCAACAAGCCGGAGAGGGAGGCAAAGGTTTCCGATCTTTCTCGGTGAGTTGCAGGGAAACAATATGGCACTCTCGAGCTGTCTTCTGATCAAATTTCATGTACCCCTCGCCTATGGGAGTAGGAAATTTCACCATCGTGCAAAAGGTGGCCACCGCCATCTTTGTAATTCTCATGATTGGCCTCCTGGAAATGGCGTTATAGGCCATCAGGTGGTCAACCACTAAGAAATCCACCATTTCTATGATGGTGTGCTCACCATCTCTCAGTACCACCGGAAGGACAATAGATTCCTTAATTGTGATAGGTTGGTTGGCAAAGCCAGAAACTAGGCTTGCAAGCTTGAGCTACACATCCTTGAGCCTCATCTGGTAAAAAGCTTCGGCCGTCAGGATGTCCATGGAGCTACTTGTATCAACCAGGATCCTTTTAACTTGGGAAAATGAGTTATTAGTTGAAACCACCAGAGGATTTTCACCTTCCGCATCTAGAATATCCTTTTCGTCTCGCTTTGAAAATCTAAGGTCCCATAGGGAAGGTTTGGGTTTTTTAATTGTGGTTGAAATCAATAGAACACTTCCCATATGGGCCTTCCACTTCAAGTTTGAGGAAACCCATTCTATGTGCTTTCCTCGTACCAGAACATCAATAATTCCTCTGAATGGTTTCTTTCCCCTGTCACTGCCCTGTGATCCTGATGTCCCGCTTCTCTGTCTTAAGTCATGTTCGCCTGATAGGGGTACTAAGCTCAGTTCGATGTCCTCGAGCATTGTGGTATTTGCAATGATGATTGGAGTTGTCGCAAATGCTCACTAAGTGGGAGATACGGGGCTAGGGAGCTCATGGTAAATTCTGGAGTGGTTGTATGAAGAATTAGGTTGTTGATCCTAACTTCCTCTATAATTGCGGATGCACCACACCAACATCGTTAAAAATTTATTTTTTTTAGTTTGCATTTTCATTAAAAAAATAACGATTTAACTCTTTTTAAAATGTTAATGATCAAATTTAACTAAAAATAAAAGAATAAGGGTCAATGGCCAAATTAATAGAAAATGTAAACATTGAGACTAATATATGAATTAATTATATCCCATAATAAATCAATAGTATAAATTTCAAATAAATGTTATTTTCAAGTACAACAATGTGATAGTTAACCCCAAATGCCTGCTGAATTCCCAAACTGATAAAGCCAGGAAAAAAAAAAAAAAACCCAAACAAGTGTTTTCCCGATCAACTGAATTGCTACTTGCTATAAGTATATCCATGTACAAAACCAGGATTCTCTTGTGGGAACTGAGGTTGGGCCATGGCTATGCCACCTTGATTTGGTAACGATGCATTCGCTTTCGAGTTCAGAGTTACATAATAGAAGATTCCAGCAATCAAACTTATAACAGCTAATATCGCTCCGACGGCAAAGATCCCGGGCTTGACAACACGGCAATAGTACGTGCGGTCTCTAACAATTGCATTTTTATTTCGTTCGTTGAACGCAGCACCGGTTAGTAGTAAACCGATTGCTATAACAAATGTGGTCCTGCATAAAAAATGTTTGTGGCTAAAAACTAAGTAAAAATCGAAAATCGATATGGACCGGTTTGGTTTCAATATTATTTTATTAAATTCATATATTATTTTAGGGTTAAATCATTATTTGAGAATAAAATTTAGTAATAATTCTCACATTGAGATTTGAATTTTTATCAAATCTAGGCAACTGTTCTTACATGAGCTTAAATGTTTTTTGTCTAAGTTAGCCCCTGAACTTAACAATTTTTACCACATTAGGGCTTGAACGTTAGGACTTTCAAGGAAATATTTGAGATTAACTTGGACAAAAAAAAATTTAAAAGTTCAGGTCCAAAAAGTGATTTAAATAATTACTTTGAGTTTATGCATATATTAAAAAAAAAAAACATAATGATTTGAATTCAATTGAAATTTTCTTATTTAATCTATTATTTTTATAATATAAAATATTTTATATTTAAATTATTAAAATAATTTATAAATATGTATTAAAAAGTTATTTCTAAAAAAATTTAAAAATTTGATAAATCAAAAAAAAATTCAAAATATAAACCAGGTTTTTCGTTGATGAATAAACATTAATTAATTTACGCAGAAGGGGAAACTGACATAAACTCGAACTATTAGAAAATAATTAAAAAGAAAAGTTACAATTATAGTGAGAACTTTTAAAATGATTTAAAATGAGAATTATGAGAATTAAAATGATTTTAGTCTTTAGATCAAAATAAATAATTTTAAGCCTTAAATTTTATATTAACCTACTTCATTAAAATAAAATCAACAACATTCCATCCCCATTTTTTTTTTCTTTTCACCGTGCAATTAAAGCCTTAATATTATCCCTTATAAAATGTGTGATTCGAAACGACAAATGAATTAAATTATATTTATTTCATAATCTCAACTTCCTCATACCAATGAAGCTAGAATTTGCTCGATTGAATCTTTTAGTTCATATTTATTTTGATCTAATACAAAATCTAAACCTTAGAACCATTTATTTTGATCTAATACTTAAAATTATTGTGGTTCTCGTTTTAAAAAATTTCACTATAGTCATTGAATATTAGCTCGATTGGCATGGATATTATTGTCAATGTAGAAGGACATGGGTTCGAGTGCGCTGAAGCGCATTATTCTCCTATTTATGGGTTAGGGAGAGATTATGAATAGTTCTAGATATTGTGTCAAAAAGAGCATATATAATCAGAATCTATAATGAGATTGTTAAAAGAATAAAATAAAAATAAATTACCATTTTATAGGTAATTTTTTTAATTTAAAAAGAGTAAGGAAAATTCTAAAAAAACAAGTGTTAAGAGAAATAAATATCTTTATAATTATATCTTTTTCCACTTTGGATTTAGTCTATCTCATAACAACAAACTTAATCAAGGTTATGTTTTAAGTTTGTGTTTTTATAGGGGTAATTCCTTCAAATATCCCCAAACTATTGTCTATTTTAGAATTGATTTATAAACTTTAAACTATTCTAATTAAGTCCTCAAAGTATTAATATTGTATAAATCACATCATTCCATCAACTTAACTATCAATTTAGGTGTTAAATGACCGCTTAGATTTGACTTTGAGTATTTCAAAAATACATTGATCAAATTACAAATCTGTGTATACTTATCGTGAGAATAATTTGACTCTGATGTATCAGAAAAATGTCATTAAAATTTAAGAGAGCTTGTCATATTCAAACAGTTCATACAATAATTACACACATTTACAATTTGACTCGCATGTTATAAAATGTTTCATGCCAGATTTAAGCATGCATAACGCTTAAACTAATCACAAGATTAATAAAAAAGAAGAAGATTTAATTGAAATGATTCTAATATTTTGAAAACTTTATTAAAATGTTTTGAAGTTTATGACAAATTTAAAATTGGATGATACTTTCAGGTGTATAGTGCCATTAACACACATACATATATATTTATATAGTCGTTTTTGGGTACATTGTCGGTGAATTGAAAATTTTTCTTAATTTGTGTTTTGATGATGACAATTGTCTTTTGAATTATATTTAAAAATTCAAAATAAATAAATAAATGAATATATGTGACGTTATAATTAATAATAGCCCGTATGTATGCATGCTAGAGGTGTTCATAGACCAAATTAGGTCAAGTTGAGGCTCAATTTTTAAAAACATTTCAAGTTCAAGTTCAAGTTCGAACCCGACTCAACAAAGAAACTCATTAATATTTAAAATTAATAAAATAATAAATTTTATTTTTATATTAATCTTTACATATTCTTATAATTAAAATTAAATAAAAACATTTCTGATCGTGACAAAGCCTCTTTATTCAAGCCGGTCCCAAAGTCGAGCGGGCCACCCGACCATGGACATCTCTAGTATATTTATATAATATAATATAACATGTTAAAAATAATTCAAGAAAGAAAAAGTAAATCTAGAAGTAGTGTAATTGAAATTTACCAAAAAGCAATATAGAAGACAAGAGGTTTTATCTGGTTAGAGCTCCGGGACTGATCGGTTTTCCGGCAACAAAAACAACCGGTGGCGACATTTGTTATTATTTTTCCGATCAAAAGCATGAGGGCTGATATTAAGCCAAGTGCATGCGCTGAGTTCTTTGGATATACACATTGACCGGAATCGTCTATTGTTACTTGCGAAGTCTGCAAAAAAAAAAAAAAAAACTCAATATATAGAAAAACATAATTAGAAAACCTTAAAAAAATTACAAATTTTGATGCTTTTTTAAAAAAAAAAAAAATTACCTTAACCCTTGTAGATTCAGCTGCAAAGCCAGTAATGGCTGATATTATCCCCAAAAGGATCACAACCAAGCATATAATTATTCCTTTTTTCTCCATTTCTTTACTTTCTTTTACTTTCCTGGGAAAAAATCTGGGGTTTTCTGTTTGGTTGATGAGAAAAAGAAAAGAAGAAAATCTGTTACCTAGGAATATCTGAATTCTGAAACCAAAAGCTTTGTTGTTTGTGTGGTGGCTTTCATTGGGATGTCCTTATGCAATATTTATAGGATTTTTTGGCTAACATATATTATATTAAAGTAATTATTTTATTTAATGTAAAATAATATTTTAAAGGCATTGATCTATACTATTATTAAATTTTTGACTAAATTGATTTCATATGAGTTAATTAAAAATTAATTCAATTAAAATTATTTAATTTTTTTTCAAAATTAAATAAATATTATTATAAATAATTTTTTTTAATTTTTATAGAAAATCTATATAAATTAACTTGAACCTGTAAAAAAATATTGATTTAAACTTAAGATACAAGAATTACCAAATACTCAATTTTATCATTTCAACTAAAGCTTAATTGCTATTTTTTACATATATATATAGTTTAGATATAATTTTTTCACCTACATCTGGGTATGCCATAATATATATAATTTATTATTTGATATATTAGTAGTGGAGTTTTTTAATTACACAAACAAAATTAAAAAACTGTCATATGTCTTATTATTTAGTTTTTAATTTTTTTAAATACCAACTAAGAATACATAATGATTTTTTAACCTCATTTGTGGAGTTAAAAATTTTCACTGCTAGTATATCATATAATTTTTCTATATTTTAGTCTCTAATTGAGTTGATGTCATGAGTCTCTTCTCGTTTCATTATGTGAGTTAGAAGAACCTTTTATTATGTTATATCATTAAGATAATAATCCATCAACCTGCTAGTTCTTTTTATGAGGCACAAACAGGAGAATTTATCCTGGAAGCGGAAGAACTATTGAAACTTCACAAAAACCTCACAAGGGTTTATGTACAAAGAACGGACAAGCCCCTATGGATTGTATCCGAAGATAAGGAAAGAGATGTTTTTATGTCAACAACAGAAGCCCAAGCTCATGGAATTGTAGATTTTGTAGCTGTTAAATAACAAATAGCAATAACAACGATTTAACATCAATCCACAATTTAATTAAGAATCATACTCAATTGAAAAATGACTAAAAATACAATTTTTTTTATAAAATAACAAATATTTTTTTTATTTTATATAAGATTTATAAAAATCAATTTATAAATAAAATTAGAAAAATATCCGAACTTACATCAATTTATAAATATATTTCAACCAAAATTTTATTCATATTTTATGTAAAATATTTTACACTTTACATCGTATTAGTACCATAATCTAGTTTATTATTAAATTATATTTAAAAATGAGGTATTAACCTAAGTTTTTGGCCGGCGAAAACGAGTCAAATCTTAAAACTAAAACAATAAATTAGTTTTTAAGTTACTAAGTAGTTTCACATATTTTTATAATTATATTTAATGTATATTCAATTATGAATATAAATATAAAAGATAAATAATACAATTCTTTTTTAAATGATTATATTAGTATGAATTTATACTCTTTAAATATTTATAGTAAATATTATTATGGGTGAAATATTTTGTCTCTCGACTTTACTAAAAGTTTAAATGTTTGAAGAGGTGGTAAATTTATAGGGTGAGAGCTCTAAGACAACGCAAAGGTAGTTGGCAAGTGTCCCAGTTTCCTTTAAAAAAATCAATTTTGACCTTTTAAATCAGTACGTGATAAAATTGTATATTGACCTCGAAAAATAATATAAACTATCAGAATGATGAAATTATATTTTAACTCTTATAAAAAAATATAGAATTGAAATTCACTTTCCCCGTAAAATTTCTAACTTTGCTTTTGGAGAGTTCTTTGTTGGAACCATGCACGTTATGCATGATTAGACTTGAAGCCATATCTTATAATATATAGAACATTTATGGGTGAGAAATGATATGTGACGCGAATTTGAGTCTAATCATATTCATCTTGTATGATTTACCTTCTTGGATATTTAATGAGACGTTTTCGCTCCGTAAACTTGACCTATTTTGATATTCAAGTTTTCAACTAAGTGAAGAAAAAAACTAAGGTCAAAATTTACGAAGAGCCCAACGCAACAAATTAATTCCATTGGTTTCTTCAGCGAAAGAAACAACAAGCTTTCTGATATTTTATATTAAGCATTTTCCAACAATATAAGGACCAATCAATGAAGCTTCTTGCAGCTGTTATTGTTCAAACATTTCGATACAATATAAAATAATTAATCAAAATATTATAAGATACTATATATTTTATACACACAAACACGATACACATAAATAAATAATTTAAATTATTATATGCATAATCATAATTTTAGTTTTTAGTTTTTACATTTTTTATCAATTCGATATTTATTCTTTTTTTTTAGCTAAATTTGGCCTTTAATATTTAAAAAGACTCAAAATTATTTTTTTTAAATAAAAATATTACTAAAATATTATTTTTTTAATGATTTTTGGCATGACAATTCACGTATTCAGAATTTAGTCATATTGTTAACAAGATTTTAATTTTGTTGTTTTGATTTTCTTTAATTTAACTCTAATAATTTTATTTGATTCTACTCAATTCGAATTCCATTTCATTCGACTCAATTCGAAAAAAAAAATTCAAATCGAGTTAGAATGATAAAATAGGACTCGTTAACTCTACGAACTCAATTTTTTTTTACTCAATTGTATCGAACATTCACCCTTATAATAAAATATAAAAATACCATAAAAATACACAAGCTAAAGAGACTAGAATTTCGTCTTGACAGTTGGTTGATATGTTACAAAGGTATTAAGCATGAAAGGATAAACAGATAGAACCAAAAAGGAATGACAAGCAATGAAGCTGCCCTACTCTCTTTGTAATGAATAATTGACTTAGTAATTCACAACCTCCAAATTAAACTCATTCTATCAATTTTTTTTTATATTATAATAAAAAGTACATTTTCATTCCATGTCGAATGAGGTTCCAATATTGAATGCTCAAGGTCAACTTCATTTTCCAAAATATATTTCATATTTTTATTTAAATTTTTTAAGTAAAATATAGTCAAGGTGAGTAAATTATTAGTAAGTTTATGTTTTAATTTAACTTCAAAAAGTTATAAAATAGACACTGAAATATTCGAAAGTTTCTATCTATATCGCTAAACTATTCGAAAACTTTTTATTTAAGCTACTAGATTGTTGAAATTTTTTTTATAGTCCGACTACCGAGCTTCAAGCGATAATTCGACAATTGGTACATGGATCAATACTCATCGATGAGTAGAAGAGCATATCTTAGATCAAGTCTATCTGACGGGTGATGTTGGATACGGGAGAAGAAAGCTAATTGGACTTTGGTTTGCAAATTCGTGAAATTCAAAATTGTTTTATGAAAAAAAAACTAAACTATAGAAGAGAAAGGAAATGAGAGCTTTCGATTGGTGCAGGTGTTGCAAATAGAGAAAGTCATACAACAACAATTTTAACAATCTAGTCACTTAAATGAAACTTTTAAATAGTTTAATAACCATTCTGTAACTCTTTTTCAAATTGAGTGACTAAAGCATAAATTTACTAATAAATTAGTAACCTCATATATAGTTTACCCTTCAAGGATTGAATATTTTTCAAGAGTCTTTGGTATATTGGAATATACACTACACGTATATCTCAATGTGTGGAATATGAATATATTGAGAATATATTTGTACCTATTTTTTTAAGTAAACTTATATGGTTGATTGAGTTTGATCTCATTTGACACGATAACACCAATTTAATATATTTCAATCGATTTTAATCAATATCAGTTTGTATAAATGTGTATTAATATGTTGGGACAATTTTTTTTATATTTTAAATCAATTTTTAACCTTTTTTTTTCTTAACCATATTTTATAATTACATTAAAAAATATAATACAATAATTAAAATAAATTATTGAACATTAGTGTAAATTTTATATAAAATTTGCATTAATGTAATTGAAGTATATTTTCATGTATATATAATATATCAGCATAATAATAAAATTTGCCCTTAACGTTTATTATCATTTACAATATTCTCCTAATAGATATTTTTTTTAACAATGTCAATCTTACGGTTTCAATTTTTATCAAGCCTGATTTGAAAGGAAATTGTCAGTCAACTAATAGTCACCTTTTTCTGCTGACATGGAATGATATCTCATCAATGCTTTTGTTGATGTGGCATTATAAAAAAATATAAAATATAAAATTTATTAAAAATTAAAAGAATAAAAAAATTTAAAATTATGATACTTATTTTAAAATTACCAATCATTTAAAAAATTTAAATATTTATTTACTTTTTTCATCCCTGGAATTAAATGAGTTATAGCTTCGATTCACTATATTTTTATAAAAAAAATTAAAATAGACTTTTATTAGTTTTTTTTTAATTACATCTGTAACTCAACTATTAATAAATTTATAAATTATGATCACTTAACTAATCTAAATTAAGTCACTCCATCATATATGAAAAAACTTGAAAACCAAAATGCATGCATATTCAAACACATCCAACATTAATTTCGAAATCCAACTAACAGACTCTAGCAATTTGGAAGCTACTAATGTATATAACTAGAAATATGAAATGGAAACAACTTTTTTAAGTTTCATACTGAATGTAGAAAGTAAAAATCCACAACAACAAAATGATGGCAAGTTATATGAATTTTCTTTAAGAGCAGCAAAAGCAGCCACTGGATAGCAACATGCCTACACAATCCGCTCCAACTCCCTAGCATAGCTAAGAGTTTGGTTAATCAGTTGTAGGGATGGGATCTCCTTACATGGTGCAGAGTCTTTGGCCTTCTGGAAATACACGGATCCATTCTTCACATCCCAATCAGGATGCTCCTGCGACAAAAGTAATACAGGTCCAAATAAGCTTTGTTTTTTCTTTTTTTCTGAAATCTTTTGATGAAAATGGGTATTATCGATGTTTACAAGAACGCTTACCTCTTTGATGTATTCCAAAAGTTCTTGATCAGATGAGAAAAGCAACATCTGTCGGGCATCGTTAATTGAAAGATAATCATATGCCTTCTCACTGCATCCAGCTATTTCATCTCTGAAAATGACACGTTTATGAATAAACAACAAATACAACTTAGAGCTGATTCTACGAAACTGATGTTGGAATGATCTTAGATTCAAAATGATCACAAATACAACCATAATTGAAAAGACAGTCTACCATTCTTTAATATTGTTATCCCCCAGAAAATTGTCACATGAAATACAATTGCTTACCTCACTGTTTTTGCCAAGAGATCCATGAAATAAACATAAGTTTCATGAGGAGCATTTTGTCTAGCACTCAAGACACGATTGTAAGCCCCTTCCATGAAGGATTGCTCCAGCTCCACGGCATGCTTGATGCAAGGATTCTCCAGGGCAGTGGCCGAAAGCAGTTCCAGTTCGGTATGGAACTCAGCAATTCTGTTCTGGACAAGAAGTCTCAAGAGATTAAGACCTAGAATCAGGTACTCTTGCTGGGATGGTGGAAGACGGCTACTGCTCCATCAGGAAAAAAAAAAAAATACCATCATTTCCTTAATCTGAATGATAGAGGCTTCTACATAAGAAATTTATTCGCACATAAAAGTACACACATTGAAAGGAGTGGAAGTTTCCTTAAGACAATTTGTTCATAGGCCAAGAGTTAAAACAAATCCAATACCATCACACTCATACAAGACACAAAATCCATTTTAATTTCTTTATGTATTAAAAGTCTTACAACATATATATACACACCAAAAAAAAAAACACTTGTAACTTGATTTTCGAATTAGAAGAATCGATATCCATATTTTACTAATGGTTATGCAGAGCTTTATAGAATGCACCTCTTATATATTCATCTATCTTAACAGCTAGAGAGAAAGGGGAGGAAATTATATCGAGAAGAAAAAAACTAGACCTGGAAAGAAAATTAGATATACGGCACAACAGCAAAGCAAAGGTAATAGACATAATTCCCAAACTACAGAGCAAAAAACCTTAAGCATAACCCTAAAAAGACAAGCAACTAACCCAGCATCTGTATAATAGGGCTTCAACTGGAAAAAGTCCCTCTCAAAGGCATCTTGATCCTCAATCTTAACACTAAGGACAACAGCATGTTCGTAAATTTCCCCTGAAATTGTCAGTGAAAAAAAAGAAGCAATAATTAAAGAACTGATAATTGATAATCTTCAGACAAGCAGAGATTCAAGTTCTTAATTCTATTCAAATGGGTTAAAAATAACTTCATATAGAAGCTGCAACATGCTCAAATGTTTAACTGTTACTCCCACTCTTCATTTTTTCTTGATATATCCATGTCTAACACAAGTCCAAACATGGGTATCAGGATATAACCCTCCAATAACTCTCTGAATACATGAAAAAACTTGGAAGAAAATTCAATATACTCACATCAGAAAATTCAACATTAACATCCGAGTCCTAGTAACATAGATTTAACTACAACCAAAGGCACACAAAAGAAAAGAAGCTTAGTGATCCCAAAAAATGAACCATCCTTGCATGTTCCTAATCATATTTGAGATATGTCCTCACTACGGAACAAAGCTACATCTAATAAGTTACAATATGTATAAGTGCTGAGGTATTTTCATATAGAATCCTTCAAAATATGTGAAAGCTAGTGCTTGATGGGCCAACATAGAAATAAAATAAAAATGAGAAAGCAAAACAATGAACTGAGTCATAAGAATTACTTGCTAAGAGCAATTCGTTAACCGCATTAGGGGTGTTTTCAAATAGCGGAGGAAGGCTCCTAAACTTTGTCAGCAAAACCTGCAATAATAAAAAACCCAAAATCACTTGAGCAACATTTCAAACCCATCAATTTCATCGATCCAATTTCCCAAACTCAAACACAGCAGCTAATTCAAATATCAAAAACAATAGAAACACAACAAAACCCCTAAAATCCCTAAACCCTAAACAAAATCAACCATCGAAATAAACTAACGATCTACAAAACGGGATCCATCATCTCGAGACGAATAAGAGCCCCAGAATTTTAGCCCCAATAGAGAGAATGGATTAGGGTTTGAACAAGTTCAAAACAAATAAAAAACCTTGAGTTGAGAAAGGAGATTGGCGCACGAATCGAAATCTTTTCTAATGAATGCAGCTTTGAATCGCTCGAACATCTGCGACACTTCAGTTAGCTGTGGATCCATTTTTTCTCTCTCTCGCAAGCTTTCGTGTTGCCGAAACAATGGAAAATTCCTTTTTTATTTTTCACTTACATAATATATAAGGCAAAAAAAAAAAAAAAAAAAAAAAAAACTCGGCTTTTTCTTTTTCTTTTCCGGTTTTACCTAAACCGGTCCTGTCGGTTGGAATTGGGCTGATCAGATTGGGTCGGGCTGTGGTTTTTTTAAGGATGGGTTCGAATTAAAGGGGTCATCGCCTAAGGCCCAGTTCCAATAAAATTTCAAGTCTAGCTCTGTTTTCGAGATGGTCAGAGCTGTAAAAAAAAACTCATTTCACTATTTAAAATTGTAAAAAAAATGATATTTTATATATTTTTATATGGTCCAAGTAGGGTCGGGTGAGCTACCCAATCCTTGGACAGGGCTTTGTTCTAATTGAGTCTATATAGATTATTAATATTGTATATAATTATTTATATCCGATTAAATTTGAAATATGGATTGCAAATTTTTTATTTTTCTTTTTGAAAATTTACAAGTACAAGTACATATACGAGCAAAATCACAATGTATAGAATCAAATTTTTACAACATAGGCGAACTAAGTGTTGTTTAATAAACTCAAAAACTTAGGTGTTGTTTGATAAATTAGAAAATTAAGTGTTGAAATTTTATGTATTGAAAATTAAACATTGAATTCAAGTTATAAAAATTGTTTGATATATTTCTTAAAATTAAGTATAGAATATGATTAGTTTGTTTGATAAATGTAATTTTTAAAAATTTAAAGGTAAATTATTTAAAAAATAATGTTAAATAAATGAGATAATATAACTTTTTGCCACTAAACTTGACAACTAAGTTTACTTTGATACTTATACTTTTTTTGTCCGCTTTGGTCCTTGAACTTGAAGACTAGATCCATTTTAATCCCTGAACTTAGATTCTGTTAAGATTTGATGATGTGATCAATGCTACTGGAACAAGATCAATATAACGGTCCGAACAAAGGTGTTCAACCGATTAACTAGAAAATTCTTTGAAATTGGTAAAAATCAAAACCGAAATAAAAATCGAAAGTTGAACAAGTTAAATTAGTTTAATAATTTTTTTAATTTTTTTATGAATTTTTAATTATTTATTTAATTATTATTGGTCCGACAGTCGAACCGATTGAACTGATTGAATCAAAAACTAATGATCTGACTTGTTTAATCATTGATCCGATTATTAAAATATGGTATGTGACACAATCTAATGTTGTCACATACCATTAATCTAATCAAATTTTTTTTTTTAAATGAAATCAAATGTCTAATACATAATAATTAAAATAAATGTTCAAATTCATAAAACATGGAAAAATAAACTTTAAAATAAAACTGATTCAAAATTTAAAAAATTGTCATTTCGAATTTGGATCTATATAAAAATTTCTACCCATGTATTTAAAAATAACCTATTGATTCATTTAATTAAAATAAATCTAATCATGAGTCAGGTCGATATAAAATTGTAAGTAAATTTTTTAGGCCTATATTTAACCCGAAAAATGAATCTAAAATTTTGTTGAAGCTTGACCCATATTAAAAATATTAAACTCAAGTCCGATCCGACCGTAACAAAAAGAAATAAATTATTTTTTTATATATATAAACAAATTTAAAATATATAATACATCAAATACACTAAAAATATTTTAAAAAAAAAACATAGGCATGTGATTTAAGTTGAGTCTGAGTAAAAAAAAAAAATCTACCCGAGATTAAACAGGTCTTAATTTTTAGCTAAATTTATTTTTCAAACCTATATTTTTATTCAAACCTTCCCACTTTTCTAACCAACCTAGAGAGACAATTCTAAGCATGATTAATTACAACTCAATTATGAAATATCCAAAACCCATTCAACTTACATAAGTTATTTTTGGGACAAATTTCATTTAAGAAAATTGGGTAAAAAAAAGTGGTACAAAACCATGAGCTGGTCAAACAAGTCAAGAGAACAAATTATCTTCATTAGATGTGTTTCTTGCAGCAGTGAACATAATCTCATATGATTCAATCTCTTGTCAGAATTTGTAAATGTAATCACAATAAATATAAGGGCATAATAGAGCTTTTCTTCTTCAATCTCTCTCACTTCCATTGATTTTAAGAAAAGAAAAATGTTTACTTCATCCATGAATCATCCAAAAACACTTCATTTTTTCAGGATTATTCTTTCTCAAACTCAAAAGCTTGTAATAACCCTTCCTCCTCTTTGCTTCTTGGGTTTCTTTGTTTCTGCTTTGGTTTTTTCTGCTAATTCTAATTTCTCTGCATTTTTTTTCTGAATTTTCTGAATTTGTTGCAGCCCTTGCCGAAAAGGTTCGTTAGTTTATACGGAGACGATCTATCGAATACCGTAATCGTTGAAGCTCCGACAGGGCCAGAATGGAAAGTAGAGTTGATGAAATGTGATGGTGAGATTTGGTTAGCTAATGGTTGGAAAGACTTTACGGATTATTTCTCTTTGAAGTATGGGAACCTATTGATCTTTAGATACGAAGGTCATTCGCGGTTTTACGTGTTCATGATATTTGATCAGACTACATTCGAAATCGAATACCCGAACGATATCGATAACCATGAGGCGGAGCTCCAAATACCGGACGTGGAAGAAGTCGGGAGTGAGGATGTGGTTGAAATAGTCAACAACGTATTGCGATCCCGGAAAACAACGAAGAAAACACGTTCTTCGCTTCGTAAGAGAACAAGAATGCAGGGCGCTACGAATGCGAAAAAATCGGAGTTTCGAATGTCAAGCAGTGATGGAAGTATAGTATATATGATGATATAAATTTACTGGTTTAATATGTTCTTTTTGAGCTCAGATTTTGTTCACTATTCTTTCGAATTTGATGTTACTCGACAGGTAAAATGGGTCCGGAACAAGCTGGTGGAGGCACGTCTGCTGCCCAGAGATCATCGGCATCGTCAGCTAACCATTTTGGATCGGAAAAGCCATTCTTTGTAGTTAATATACAGCCATCGTACATTACCGCATTTCATGCTGTAAGCTCTCCCTTGACGCATTGGCATTACATATTGAGTATCAACTGAATGAAATCGTTTCGAGCTAATAATTGCAGAATGTTCCATTTACGTTCGCGAGAACTTACTTCACTTGGAAGGAGGCCGATGTTGTCCTTAAAGACCGAGACGGGACAACTTGGCCTATTCATCTCAAAGTATACAATAAATATCATTGCACAAGCTTTGGCCGTGGTTGGAAGGCATTTGCAATCGACAATGATTTACGAGCAGGCGATTCTTGTGCCTTTGAACTGCTAGAGGGACCCGAAATATCATTTAGGGTTACTGTTTTCCGGAACCCCGAAGATTCAAATGATCACCATACTAGCAGTACGTACAATACCTACAAGCACTACTAAGTTAAAGATTTGTATGATTTAGTGACATCTATGTATGTTTGTACGATGGCTGATCCGCGGTTCAGCTCTTGGGAGTAAAATAGGTCATGGTCGGTACAAGAGGGAATTGAATGCTCGGAGTCAGATTGAATATGATCAATCTAGTGAAGATGAAATGATTAGATATTCAAAGAGGAACAAAGAATCTCATGTTCCGAGAAGAAAAATTAAGAACGGAGATGGTAAGTCATAAGAGATCGAAGAAATTTCCGGAGTGCTATTGAATCAAAATTGCACCTAATGTTCATACCTGCAGGAAAGTTCGATGAGGCAATGCAGAATAAGACTTCAGCACGGCGAGCTATTCAAAGGCTTCCAAGCAAAAGAACTGCCATTGCTGGAGCTCTTGAAAGAGTAAGCAAACTCAGGTCGGCTCATCCGTTGTTCAAAGTCATTATCACAACAAATTTTCTGCAGAGAGGGTTTCCGGTAAAGATCTTATTCCGGTAAAATTGCATATTTAGCTTCATAAAGATAAAAAGGAACATAAAACTTAGCTTCAATGCATGTTGTCCTTTGAATCTCGAAATATCGAATGTTAAGATCATATAAACATCTACTATTTACTTGGGAAGCAAGAAACAATCAGACATCAATCTAAGAAACCAGCATACAACTTGGCTTCAATGCCTGCAATCAGTTGATTCTCGAAATGTCGAACATTTCGATCACATCAACATCTCTTACTTGCTAAACAAGCAAGCATCAATCAACCATGAATCAGAAAAATTCGCATACAGCTTAGCTTCGATGCGTGCGGTCAGTTGAATATTAAAATATCAAACATTTTGATCATATTAGCATCTGCTATTTACTTGGGAATCAAGAAACCATCAGACATCGATCTAAGAAAGTAGCATACAACCTAGCTTAGATACCTGCAGTCAGTTAAATCTCAAAAATTTGAACATTTTGATCATATCAACAAATACTATTTACTTAGGAAGCAAGAATCAGCATTAAATCTAAAAAACTGACAGTTTATTAGCTTCAATGCCATCAGTTAAATCTCCAAACATCGATATTAACGTAAACTATTTACTTATGAAGCAAGAATCAGCCATCAATCTAAAAAAACTCGCATACAACATTGCATCAATGGTGCATCAATCTCGGTTTTCTTTCTTTTTTGTTCACTAAGTATCATCAACCTTATGCAGAGCATCCCAGAACGCTTTTGCGACGAACACATGGAGCAAATTCCGGAAGATGTGACCCTTAAATATAAGCATAAATCATGGCGTGTAAGGATGATTATTTGCTCAGACAGAGCAGGCCGATTTAGCATCGGCTGGCGGGCATTTGTACAGGGAAATAAGCTCAAAGTTGGAGACGTTTGTGTGTTTAAGATGATCAAGAAAACAAATATTGTTTTTGAAGTCTCCATTTTCAGAGATGGTTTAACTCTTAGTTGAACATCTGCTAAGATTCACCATGAATATGTGACTCGTTTTGTGACTCAGTAATGTATGGATAATGTACCGAGTTAGTTTTGTTTGTATAAAAATTTGTATGACGCAGTAGATGTATCAAAGTTTATGCCTTCTCTTCTTGCTTGAATTTGCTAGCTGATTTAGCGTGTAAATGGCAGGATTGACAGTCAAACCGATCAAATTACCAATTCTCAATTCAACCATAAAAATTTTAAAACTAAAAAATAAAAAAAAAATCGGTTCAACAGGTTCTTTTGCCTGATTTTGAGTGATTTTACAAATCAACCGATCTTAACCCTTTCTTTGGATTGATACCTTGATTAGTTTCCGATCCGATCGATTAGTCTAGTTGAATTTAAATACCATTAGAAAACTAGTTCACTATAATAATGTCAATATCATAATTTTCTTATTTTATTAAAAGGAAAATTATACAATAAACAAAAATAAGACAATAAAGGGAAATTATACGCATCAAATAACTTCATTTTCTTAAAAACAAATTACAGATGTCTTATATTGATTTTTTTTTTCATAAATTTGTTGGAAAAACCTTCAATAAGTTCATCTGTGTTAATTTTTGCTTATAAAGTTTAAAAGAGTAAAAACGGGTCATATATTATACAAAAAGATTATTTGAAAATTTTAAGCTCAATAATAAATTAAGTGATGACATACTGTATATTAAAATATTAAAACTTAATATAGTATTGAGTGACATTGTTAAATTAGATAGGATATTTTGAATCCTTTTGAACAATTAATATAAATGAGAATAGGCATAAATCTTAAATTAATATAAATTTCATATGACTAAAACCGTTATCCATAGAGTATTATTTTATGCTTACCTATTAAATATACAAACAATTTTATTTTCTCAACATAAATATAATTAATTTTTTTAATTAAAACATAATCCTTCGACTAAAAGATTAAAAAAATAAAAAAAGAGAAAGCAACTTAACTTGATTATATCCTTTAATCCATTCAAGTATTTTAAACATTTCTTTTTTTTTTTCTCCACATAAAATTTATTTAAAATTGTTTATTTGTTTCTCAACTTAAACTTAAAAGTGGCACATTTTATAAAATTCAATCAAAATACAAATTTCTCTCAAAAAATAAATCATTTGTACATACATACAGCAAATCAAATTTCTTATATAACATTAAACAAAATTTATGTATATTTTGAGAATTATCCCAAAAAAATATTTTTTGTTCTAAACTTTGTAAAAATTAAAAAAAAAACAATTGAAAAATAGTTCAAACGATTTGATCTTTTTTTCTAGATAAGGGATTTGGGGATTTTATTCAATTCTATATAGATTTTATTTAAAAAGTTACAAATTAATCATAATTTTTGTCCAACATCGAACAGAAATTTCATCATCTAGGCCTCACATCAAAGTTCAAACTAATTGCTAAATGCTATGAAACGAAACATTTTCTATCATCAGGAAAAACTCAGAACTACAATATATACAGTACAGACACTGATGGCAAATGGAGTAAAAACTGTTTTTCGAGATTAGGAAAAAGGGGGAGGGAGGTGTTCAGACTCATTGGACTATGGCAAGGCGAGAATCATACCTGTATATTTCCAAGACCATCTTGTTATTTCTCCTCAAACTCAACGTCGATAATTTCTGGTTCGGACTTTCTTGAACCGGTGCGCCTACTATCTCTGCCAAAGAAGTCTCCTTCTGGTTGCCATACAATGTTTCCACAGCTTGCACAGCGTATCATTTGGTTTTTATAACCAGCAAACTGTTTCCTACAAGCTGGACAAGCACCCTGTCCGATTTTTATCATAAAAAAGGTCAGTTTGCCATTTTAAACGATGTTTTATTCGTAAAATAAAGTTGGTTGAATGTAATGAACAAAATTCTGCAATGAAGAAGGTTTTAAAAAATATTTGGAATGGTATCGTGAATAAATGCACCCTAGTTTGCTTCTGCAATCAAATTCCCTTTTCAAACCATATACAAAGTCAAAAAATCTACTCAAATACAATACACCATTCTAGTAAAACTAGCACCATCTTATGCCCCAAAATCATCCTATACTTGAAGAACTCACTAGCATAACATGCAAGAAGTTGCAATCTAATTTAACTGTAATAGTAAAAGATATAGTTTAAGAAGGAGCTGCTTTAACTGTAATCATCAGAATAGGAAGTACAATAAATGGAAGACTAGACTTTGAGTTTAATCCTATTGTTCCATATGTTATGGATAGACACTACGTAGTGTCACCTTTTATGGGGATGAAAAGCAACGAAAAATAAACAAATTTGACAAAGAATCACATATGTTACAGAAAGTCATCGCTTTTATCTTGCATTTATCTGTGCCATATTATAGCCATAAGTGATAGCTGATACCTTAATAACAAGACTATTGGCAATAGTCCCGATGAGAAGAGGCCCAGCAAATGGTAGTATCCACATGGCAAATATTAAGAATCGAAAAAGCCAACCGGATAATGCAAACCAGAGGAAGAAAATCGTCTGCAGATGGATGAAAAAAACTCTATCATGAAATGAGGTAGCAAATGAACTATAACTAATTACCAAAGCACACAATACAATATATCCAGATCCTATCCAAGGTTAAGAATTTCAAAAGATTTTCACTCTCATTTTCTCCGCACTGAAGCAAAACACCATTAAAAGATTAAATTTATAGGAGAAAATTTTGGGGAATGAGAGTCATAAGCAGATTACCCAGAACAGATTAATATACACAGAACCTAATTCAAATCCAAGGCCACCTATACAAACTTGTGTACAAGTAACATGACATGCAAGACCACATAACACTCACCTTACATTTAGGCCCAAAACAACAAAGAAGAATAATATGAATATCCCATGGATTCCAAAATGAAGGCAACTAGCAACTTGGACATATTAACTATTCAACCAAAACCTGACTTACAGTAGGCATAAAGCTCAACTTGGATACAAGCAATCTTAAAACCCAATGACAATGATGTCAGATATCCGCTGCTTAATAGACATAAGTTGTTCATCCTCTTTAATTCATAAGAGATAATGAAAACATGATATCGAGTATTGCAAATCAAACCCCTTTAACATTTAAATAGTTTTTCCTCACTACAACCCATGTTAACATCATATTTCTTTCATACTAGAATCACTGTTAAACCAAAAACAAAAGGGGGGTGGATGAACATATGGTTTAGTTATCATAAATGCTCAGCAGAAATTTTTTTCTTTTGGCTATGCTTTCTAGATTTCTTGGATATAAAATGCAATGAACATTTTGAAAGATCAAACATTTAAGGATACAACTTTCATGGAAATAAAAATGCATAACTTTACTTCAAATTAAAGAACAATCTTTGGATTAATCCTTGTATAATAGCAAATTACACAATTCTTTTTATCAAATTAGTACATAATTTTGAAGTTCGCTATTTCTTTTGCATTATTGGAGTTCTTTTAGGAGCAACAAGTAACAAAGAAATGGAGCCTACAAAAATAACTCAAGAAAATAAGTAAAATTGATATTTGGCCTAATCTTACTTACAGCAAAACTTCTTCCTAACGGAGTTTCTAAGAAATCATTCAGCTGCTTCCTGTACTGCAACCATATCCAAAAAATCCTCAAACAAAATGTTAGTATAAAAATTCCAAATGAATAAAAGAAGTTCAATTCTAGACCAAGAAATAAAATAAAACACGAACCCTAGGCCAATTCCTACGAAAATCCATCGTAAATGCTCGCCAACGGATTCCAATCTCGAGCTCCCGGTCGAGCTCACGAGCACGGTCAGTGGCGGATTGAACGACGGAGGAGATTCGGCGGGAAACGAAGTACTGGCGGTCTAACCGTTCAGCGGTTTTTTTAGCTTCGAAGACGAATTGCTCGAAGCGGTCGTTGGCCGTTCGCCAAGCGTCCTTCAAGGCCTCGCCGGAGGCTACGCGGCGAGCAAAGGTGTCGAAGTCGCTCCGCCTAAAGGATTGGACTATTAAAGGACGCCGCAGCTGAGGAAGCGGAGGCCGTCGCTGAAGCGTCATCGAATGCCATGCCGTCGACGGCAGAGCTGTAGACATCACTTAGAATTTCAGATTCTTTTTCTGTTTTTCTGGCTTTCCATTTTTATATTCATTATCATATAAAATTATATTTGTTATTTGTTATTGGATTATTTATTTAACAAAGTATTTTAATAAAACTATTTATTAATTAATTATATCTTCTTTTATATTTCCTATCAAATTTATTTATTTAACAAAGTATTTTCATAAGATTTATTAATTTATAAATTAGATCATTTTTATTACTAATAATTTTTTTGTTATATTTATAAAAAAACAAAAAAAAAAACCTTTGGTTGGTTAAATCATATTAAAAGTAATGCATTGAATAATGTTTTAAGTATATCAATTAAACTTATTTACTATTTTTTTTAAATAAAAGATTTATTACTACAATTCTCTGGTCATAGAATACATCCACAAATACAAATATATACCCGAGTAATTACAGTGTAGAATTAAACTAATACAAAGTATAATAAATTAAGAAATAAAAAGAATCGAACAAAATCCATACATAGCATATGCGCATAATGTGATTGAAGAAGCATATGTCACAATTATGTACATTAAGACTTGAATTTGATATTTGCAATAATGTGATTGAAGAAGCATATTGCAATATTTCAAAATATTTGTTGTATTATAAATATCCGAGCCTCATCATATGCAATTGATTGAAAATAACTTTAAACCCAAAATGATTGTAATAAAAAATGATCTGAACCCAAACTTAACACAATAAAAAACATATGAAAAATCTAAACCCCCTATTAAGCTAATCTATCATCTCAAAGGACACCAATTAAGCCTTAACTTAATTGATAAAATAGTTATTACAATAATTAGTAAGATGCAATTTAAGGGTAGAAAGATTATGCCAAGAAATAGGTATTCTATAAAAGATGATAATGTAATTTTGACCCCTAAACTTGGCAATTTGGTTCATTTTAGTACCTGTATTAAAGGGAATAATATAATTTTTGGTCTACTTTAACAATTGAACTTAACAATTAAGTCTATATTTGTTCTTAAACTTGTAAAATATAAAGTGTGATGAGTTAACACTCTGAGATTGTGCCATATAAATATTTAAGTGTTTATGTGGTATAATTTTAGTGTCACGTTCAATATTTTAATAATCAGACTGGTGATTGAACAAGTTAGATCATTAATTTTCGATTCAATCGGTTCGATCAACTACTAACAATAATTAAATAATTAATTTAAAATTCATAAAATTTTAAAAAAAATTATATCAAACTGATTCAATCTATTTAGCTGTTGTTCTTTTTTTCTAAATTTTTAATTTTTATTAATTTCAAGAAATTTTTCGAACCATTATCGGTCCGTCAACGTTCAAATGCGTACTGTATAAATTATCCAAAAAAATTAAAAGAAAATTAAAAATAAATAAATAAAAAACGACATAACAAACACAGTCTGAGTCTCGCGGATCTTTGAACAATTTCCCCTGTTTATCTCTATTTTTTCTCTCTCTCTTCCCGCCCTGAATTTTCTGAACCTGTTTATCTTATAAATTTTTTAATTTTCTTTTTAACCAAACATGAGCGTTACCCAGTTCGCAATGGTAAATTTCTTCCTCTTAAACTGTCTTTTTTTTTAAAAAAAATTTCTGGAATTATGTGTAAGTAGTTGAGGTGTTTTCTTTTTGGCTTAATTGGAACATAAATTCGTTTGAAGCAGTCGATAATAATCAATTTTCGCTTTCTGGGTAATTATTATTCACCCATAATCATTGATTTTTAGTGTGCAAAACTGAAAATTTTGTTCATGTACTTATTGTTTGAAGTCAATTATTTACTGAATAATTGGATGAGTAAAATTATATATTTTGCTATCTCTAATGTTGAATTTTTGTTCTTCATTGAATTATGTATAAATAGTTTAGGCTTGAAGCACTTGATAATCATCAATTTTCGCTTTCCGGGTAATTATTATTTACTCATAATTATTGATTTTTAGTGTTCAAAACTGAGAATTCTGTTTATCTAGTTATTGTTCGAAGTCAATTACTTACTGAATAATTGAATTAGTAAAACGACACATTGTGCTGTATCAAAAGTTAATTTTTTTTTTGTTTTTCATCGAATTGTGTCTAAATACTTTAAGGCTTGAAGCACTTGATAACCATCCGTTTTCGTTTTCTGGGTAATTATTATTTACCATCACTGTTGATTTTTAGTGCTCAAAAACTGGAAAATCTGCTTATTTTACTGAATAATTGCTAAATCAAAGTTAATTCTTAGAAGTTGCATAGAAATTATATATACCATTTGCTTTTGGGGGTTTTCCAAAAGTAAATTTTTGGTGGACTAATACTGAGATGCAGGTGGAGGAACTGGCGTTTCTAGTTAAGGACAATCTTCCTTGCAAGCATCTAGTTCTGTCAATGGAGGAGGCTTTTATGAATTTCCTTCAGGATGATACAAGGTAAGTGAATAACCTCATATCCCAACACAACAAAATTGTAGGAAGTTCATGTAATGTACAAGTCTCATTCAATTATGATCATTATGAATGAAAAAAGTGTTGGATTGCAGCTCAGATGGGATCCTAGAGTTGGAACCTATGAATTCATACAATCGGCTTCTCCTGCATCGTCTTGCAGATATATTTGGGTACTTCTCTTTTTTTTAACTAGATAGGCTGATAAAATGCAACATCAGTTAAATCGAATTTGGAGCTGTAGAGCTTTCTTTGTTAGCTTTTAGTATTGATGTTTTGTTAAATTGGCTAGATTTGCTCATGAATCAATTGGTGAAGGAGATGATCGGCATTTGATTTTGCAACGATGCCCAGAGACATCAATGTACGGAATCTGTTTTCTTATCATTGGTTTTTGGAAAATTTAGTTATAGCGGTGCGCATGACCTGGCAGCATTTTGTCTTGCAGACCTTCCATTCTTGTTAGTGATATACTATGGCAGTGTGATGAGCCTCAGTCTCTCACAGCATCTCGCCATATATTAACAAGAGAAGGAACTACACCAGGTGAAGTTCATGTTCATGATTTCTTTACTCTCTTTGCTATTGGCTACTTATAGAGGATTAGTAAGCAACTAAGCATTCCATACAAGTTACTATGGGCCTTTTCCCATTTGGAACTATATGGAATACAGATAGGGAAAATTGATGAGAGAACGGAATGGGAGGATTAGCTTGTCACTTGTTTGGTTAAAAAATGGAATGGAAGGAAAGAGGCACATTTAAGTTTATTTTACAATCATATTCATATCCCTTTTATGTACCAAAGAAAAGTGAAATAAGGACAAGGAAGGATTCCAAGATCTTACCAAGTTGGAGGGTTTAAAAAATGAGGGACTATGATGGGTTTGGGAAGGATACATCTATCCCACCATTTCAATGTCCTCCATTATTCACTTTCTAAAACAAGGGAGTCGGTACCCTTTCTTGCAATATGCATACCAATATTTTTTTCAGTCATTAAGTACAATTTTTTGTCATTGTGTGCTCCAAGGAAAAAGGAGTAGATTTTGAAGAGCATATCTAGCAAAACAAAACTAATTACCTTAATAAAATATCAGTTCGTTCTTTGTCTCTTTTGTTTATGAAATTTGGTTCCCTTTGGATTATCTCCAATAGATGGAACACACTATTTATTTATCCATTTTATGTCAAGTTGTGTTGGCTAGTTTTTAGTTTGTCTTTCTTATCATTATTTTTGTAATCGCTATAAATTACAGTAAGTAACACGCGTTACTCAACGATTTTCTGAACATGTTTAATTATTTAGAGGTCTCTTCAGGATTTAAGTGATCCTTTATCTTGATCTGTATTTGATGCCACAGGAACGAGTAGCTCTTTTCTTTCGATTTTGTTACTTATTATTCTAAATTTTTTTTGTCTGCATATGTTAGTGATTTTTCTCTACATTGATTATCTAATAATATGAAGGTGTTGAACCTGGCCGTTAATATCTAAAGGTCGCCTTTTTGTTTTTCAGTAATGGAGAAAAACTTGCCTTCTTTTGAGCTTAGTCTTGAGGAAAGAGAAGCAGCTTACTTAGCTGCTCGAGAACGGATTTTTGCAATGGATGTTGGAGAGGTTCGAGAACCTGTTAAGCATAAGCCACGAACTGTTCCTATTGTAGCTCGTCGAATGATTGCACATGCTTTAGGCCAAAGAATTAACTTGTGCAATCTAGACGATAGTGCCCGGGATTTGAAAGACCTAGGGAAAACTGATGAACCAAGCATTCATGATTCAGATAAAGTTGATAATAATTCGAGAACAGAAACTCATCAGGATGCTGTTCTTGAACAGAGGAAACCTGTGGATGCATTTAGTAAAGCAAATAGCAACACAAGTAAACATAATACTTCGGCAGTTTGTGAGAGGAATGTTTCTGATGAACAAACCGAAAAGCGACCAACCAATGCTAGTACACCAGGTAGAAGTCGAAATAGAGTTAACAAAGAGTACTCGAAAGAAGAACATCTAGGAGCTGCAAAGCGAATGTTTGCTAATGCTTTAGGTTTGCGCTCGGCTAAGGATTCGAGAAGTAGTGAAAGGAAGACAACACAGTAGATAAGGAGCTGTTATGGTTTTTCCTATCGGTTTAAAGATAGAGCTCCATTTGAGGAGGAAACAGGTAATGTGAGTTTAGCTTGATTGCTGCTTGCTTGCGTTTTTTCGTAATTTGTAATTGGTGACATTACCGTCTTCTAAGTATTTCCACTTAGAACTGATGAAATTCTGGAAAACGGGTTTGCATCTAACCCGAGTTCCGAGCTTTGGTTTTCATGGAACAGAAGACACATCTAAGTTTTTGCGGGGAGTGAGTTATATTTGCAGGTGCAAAAGAGTATTTAACTTTCTCCCATGTAAGATATCTGTATTGTGTTCTGATTCTTGCTTGAGAGATAGGTACGGTGAAGAATGATTTGTAGGAGTAGACATGACAATTGTGTATTTGTTTCGTGTTCGTGTATTTTCTTGTGTCATAATCTTGTAGATATTTTATATTTATATAATTTTTGAGGTACTAATAATTTGCATAATATAGATTTTGACATTTTTGTATATTCATTTTCTTTTTATGTTGTTTTCAGTTCATATTTTAGCTATTTCTCTCATGACTGCATGGTTTTGGTTCTTGTTATAACCCTATTAGCTGATTTTATTTATTTAATTTATAATTAATCTAATTTTTTATGATGGAAAAACAAATATTTTATATTTAAGATAATGGAAATAAAATTAAAATAACACAAATTTTATATAAAAATGTTTTTTTAAGAGTTAATTGATCATTTTTTTATTTAGTTCGAAAATTATTAGTTTTAAAAATATTTCTTAAAAAAAATTTGAAGCTTCATCAAATAAAGTCCAAAAATCATAAAAACAAAATTGATTTTGTCAAAATAAAATTAACATGAAAAAATTAAAAACCGAATCAAATTATAATAGACAACTCAAAATATCCAAAAACCACGTTCAAATCGAACCGAACTCAACCTAATATAAACATGATTAATATGTCTACTCCACATCTTATTTTTGTTTAAAAATAATGATACAAAACATTACAAATATGAATTGTCAAGTGTAACATCAAACATAGGTTAAATGAAATCAACAAATATGACAATGAAAATTTCCTTATGAAAGTGATTAGCTCTCTCTTGCAATCTCCTGGTTCATGCTATATGCTATCTTACAACACAAAACCTCGGTATTCATGGTTATATAGGATAACAGAGCATTGAGCTCCATCACAAATCGACATACAACAACATATTTTTGCTTCATAAACCAATCACACCAGAAAAAAAACTTTCAATCCCGGCAGTGGTGTGGAGTAGGTACACAGTTGAGCCGGAAGAGGCATGGAACATAAAGGACTAGACACTTTTTTCTTTGTACGAAGAATATCAAGGATAGGAAAACGAATAACACGAACCTGTTGAATGCCGGCTCCTAAGGGTGACTGTGTTGAATCAACAGGACTAAACTTAAAACACCCTTTTTCTGCTTGCTTCCGGGAAAGGTCTGAAAAGACCCCAGGAAAATCTAGGGATACAAGGAGAGAACATTTGATTGAATAAATTCAGCAATGTTATGTTTGCCTTTCTGTTGTTGGAGATGGGGACTTAGCGGCTAAATCGCGAAGCAAAGACTGGGTGGCTACGAACTTCTCTCTCAGCATGACATTATAGTCATATAAACGCTGGAAATTCTTCTGTATATCAGACAACTCAATCTCCGAACCAGACTTAAATTCTGCATTGAGCAAGGAACAGGACTGAAATGAGTGACTTCGACATAAAATATGTCAGCTAAATAAAATAACTATCAAGGATTTTCTAAGAACACAAAGGCATACAGTTTCAGTTCATCACACCAAAAGGTCTAGTTCATTTCAAAGAACATTACTTTGACATAAACTATACTACTCCGACTCTTTTAGTTTCACTTAAGCACTCGTCTATGACACATGCCCAAGTACGATTATGGAGATATGACCCTCTCAATACGTGAAAAACTTTGAAAAATTCGAACATACTCATATCAAGCACATATCCGTATTCAACACCCAAACCTAAATCGTAGTAACATAGACAATAAAAGTGCCATGATAATGGGTCAACATTGGTAGTTTAACTGAGAGGTCCCTCTATTATAGGGACCTGATCAAATTAGTCCCTCTACTGTTAAAAAGAATCAAATAAGACCAAATCGGAATAGAGTATTTTTAAAGTTTTTATGGTTCTATAAATAAAATATTTTCTTTGGAATTGAATTGCAATTGAAAAAATATATAATTTTCAGGACCTTTTTTATACAATAAATGTTAACTCTCTTACAATTTGGGCTTATTTAATTCTTTTTAATAGTATAGAGACTGAATTGATTTATTTAATAGAGGGAATAATTTGATCCGGTCCCTATGACCTCCCAGGTACTTTAACCTTCAACATGTAGTAAGAAATCATCTTGATGTATTAATTATAGTTACGAGTTTACATGACAATCTTTAAACAATAAAGCAGTGATTCAAAAAACATATCCCCCTAGCCCTCCACGACTTTTTTTCCTTTCCGGCATAGTGGAAAGTATAATTCTAAGTACGACTTGAAAAAAAATCAACTCCAATTATGTCTTTTCATGCAACATGTGATGATAATGATAATAACCGTAATAGCTAAGTTCGTACCTAGTGTCGGAGGCGGTGGAATTATATCATCATCGAGAGCAAATGCTTGATGCTGGATAGCAACTGCATCTTTTGAACCGATGCAATGTTTCGTCTCAGCCTTAGCTGATCCACGTGTATTGTGTTTGAGGGCCTGCATATAACATTCAAGGAAAACTTGCGATTAGAAACCTATAGGTCCAAAAGTGCGAGAAAGAATTACTAATGGTATTTGCCCAAGGAAATATCAAACCCTGATACTCGGTTACAGGTATGTTCAATTTTTTCTAGGTTTTTTCCGGTAAAAAGATTTCTCTAGTCCCTCTCAATTTCGAAATTGAACAAATTGGTTACTCTAAAAAAGCTAGAGCAATTTAATCCTATCAATTCAAAAGTGAGCAACTACAGACAATTAATCACCATATGTTAATGTTTTCCATTAATTGTACATGGTTTTGACTCGTATAATAATAAATTTAGATATCAAAGTTTACACATTCTACCAATTTAATTCTAATTTAACAAATTTATCTCGCAACATTTGTGTAAATGTTAAGGCTGAATTTGTTCAATTTTTTAAAATTAAGGTCAAAATGACAAAATATGTAAATATCGAAGGATAAATTTGTTACTATACCAATCAAAATTATGTACAATTGACGGGATATATTAACACCGTGATTAATTGTCCTTAGTTGCTAACTTTCGAAATTGGCAGGGATGAAATTGTTCCAATTTTTTTGAAAGGGACCAATTTGCTCAATTTCAAAATTAAGAGGGACCGGAGAGGTCTTTTTACTGTTTCCTTTTCAGATATATTTGGAGGATCATTGGATACTCAACTCATGTTAGTACTTCAGTTTGGACAACCGACACAGTTTTAGGTAAAACTACATTACTTGGCCATTGATAACAGTCATATTACCAAGTGCAGTTAACTCGATTCTGCAGACATGTCAAAACAATTTGCATACTCGACTCACTTAAGAATGACTAGTAACAAAAATAAATTGCAGACATGTCAAACAAGATCCCTCGTGTGTTAACAACGATATTGATAGAATCTACCTTTTCACTAGAGACTTGCTTGTGAAAACTTAATTCTGTCTCACGTAGCTGCTTTCGCTTCCTCGATGACCCACCCCCACGAACAGATCCATTACCAGGGCCCGATGGAAGTTGGAAACAACCACGACCAGGTTCTGTTTTAGAGTGGTTGTCAACATCCAATGCACTGCAATTCCACGTGTACATGACGTATTTTCTCACCTGGTAAAGAAAAGCACATTAGCGTACTGCAACTGTACTAAAGGACTAAATCAGAGAGAAATACTTGAATTGACTAAAAAATAGGCTATTTGTTCTTATGAGAAAGAAATTACTTTATCCCAGTGTTCTTGAGCTTTTCTTCTGTTTCTGATCCTCCGTAAAATGCTATCTTCGTTGCGAAGCCGTTTCATTCTGAACTCACACTACAAAGTACAAACCAAGCAGGTTATATACGAAATGTCGAATACTTCGAGCTCCATTTTTTTTATTTCGTCATGATGCACAAATACTGAATATAAGCATTTTTCAGTTCATCCAAAATAAGGGTATTAATAAAACGTAATATCATCAGTTCTTGACAATAGAAGGTCCTCGATCAATCTATACTTGAATCTTTATAATATATCCGGAAAATGAAGGGAGAACGTATAAAGAAAAAATGAAATGATAAGCTCACGAGGGACACAACTTACTTGCACCAAGAGATAGAAAAATATCCCCATACTAATGCAATATAACCCACCAAGATCGGCAAGGAAACCCACTGCAAGTTGAATAAAACAATCGCATTAATACATGGAACAGCAACTGAAATTAAACAAAATACGCACAGGCAAGGAAAATTACTCACCAGCACCTATTATATTTTGATTTTCGGTCTCAATGATGTAGGAAGAAAGATGGTTGACGTATAATGTAGTGTTGATTAGTCCATCATTAGCATTCTCAAGTGAGGCTCGGAGCTGAGAAGTGTTACGCAAAGACGACCCCGGGACGAATTCATGAAAGAGAGGTTGAATTAGCCTCAGATTTTTTGCACTGCGGTATATACGGGGAAATAAATTGAATATCAATATGTTTGTGTCTGTCCCTCTGAATGTAACGGGGCTATTATCAAAGTTGCTTCCATTCATCAATGTTCCACTAACAAAACTCACATGATCTCTCCTAATATGATCTTTTGCAGTTACATTGAACTGAAAACCTACAGCACTTGCAGGGCTGTTCGGAAGATCGACAAATTGCCATGAAATGGACATAAAATCTTGATTGAGTCGACAATTGCTGCACTTGAGAGTTATAGTTGGCCCTAAACTTGTGTTATGACATGAAACATTGAGAATATCTGAAATAGGGAGAAATTTGTCTTCAAGGAAACCGGAACTTCCGGAAAGTAAAGTAGTAGGACTCCGTAAATTCGAGCAACTCATACTAGAAACAGCAGTCATGTTAAATTCAACGTCATTCGTGAAGGAAGCTAGGTCAGGGGCATTTGTCGCTTTCACGTTATGTACTTCAATGGTTCTCTTTGCGATGAGTTGGTAAAGCAACCTAAGATAAATCATGAAGACGAGGAGGAAAACATGAATCAATGTGTATTCATATGTCAAAAGGGTTTAAGAAAACATCCATAAGAATTCGAAAATCAAATGCTTGCTTCGAGAACATTATCCTCACTCACGCAGCAAACAGCCCAGTGAAAAGTATCCAACTAGCAATCGAGAAAGTTCCACCGAGTTCTGTTTTCCGTTTCACAACCAATTTTTGATCATCCTAAATAACAAACGACACAAGTCAAAGCTTATCAGGTTTATACATCAAGAAAACATCTTTAACATACTTTTATTCTAGTTCCTGAAATCATAATTGTAATCATTCCTTAGACATACGAATTTCAATTTCGACAACGCCATCTTTCAACCTTCCTAAGTAAGATCCAAATGACCGGTTTCAACAATAATACACCCGAATCCAAGCATGCAAAAGTTAAATACTTCTCAATAAAACACATTATCAAGGACTTCTTCATTAGCTAACATAAACCAATACCTAGGTCACTCCAAAATTTTCAAGACAATCTATTCTCGAGCACGCTATCATCCTATACATCTATGTTGCTCTGACTCTTCATTTTGCTTGAAATACCACGGCACATATTTGAACATGGATATGAAATTTGACCTTCTAAAGGTCCTTCAAATACATGAAAAACATTGAATATAAAACTAAATATACCCATATTGGATACATACCCTATCGGACACTTACATAGCTTACAAAAACACATTAACAAGGACTTCTTAATTAGCTAACAAGAATCAATCCCTAGGTCACCCCAAAATTTTCAAAGCACTCCAAAATCTCAACCATCATCCTATACATCTATGTCACTCAGACTCTTCATTTTACTTGAAATATCCTGCACATTTTTTGAAAATGACCTCCCAAAGATCCTCCAAATACACTAAATATACCCGTATTGGATACATACCTATCGGACACTTACACCCGAGTCCAAAATCATCCAAATAACATAGCTATACATACTTGTTGACTGCAAAAAAAAGAAATCCCACTTAGGAAAAACACATATAAATCCATTTGGGGCCCTTAAAGTGGAAATTGCTGCTTTAGTCCCTCCAAATTTATAAAATCCTAAATGAATATATGTTAAAATTGTAGTTTGGCACAAAAATGCTAGAATTTCAATTTAGTCCTTCTAGAAACCATAAAGATATAAGCCAATACGACATTGAAATTGCATTTGGAGCATTTAAAAATGCCTCAAGTTCGAATCCTAGAAAGGCAATATGCCTTTTTTTTTTTTTTACTTTCTAGTACATTAAAAAGAATTCATTACTGTAAGAAGATTAAAAGAAAGGGACTAACCAGCCAATGCCTAGTAGCAAAGCAAACATCCAAACGACTAATCCACCACCTAATCTTAAACCAAACATTTCTTCCATCACCAAGCTTCATAAACCTCAAAAAGAAGCAAAAAACAAGCCAAGAAAGCAACATCACAAGCGTAGCTTCCAAGAAAACAGCTTGGGATTGAGTAAACTTCTTGATTGAATCAAATGACAAAATGTTCTTTGGAATCGAAATAGCATAATAATCAATTCCAGAATCAGTTTTAATATCTGAATTCCCAGCATAAGTAATACAACTGTTGGCAGCAACATTGAGAAAACGACCAACTTGACAAGCACAACGGGTACCGTTGTACAAGATTGAGTTTTGGGGACAACTAGCCATTTTTTGTTTCAAAATAGCATGGTTGGGATTGGTTTTCGAAATGAGTTATTTTCAATGGGACCTTCAAAGTTTTTTGTTGGGGTTTTTGTGACGAAGATTTGGGGCAAAGGACTTGGTCTGAAAGGGGAAGGTGTTAGAAAACGTATGAGTTTGGGGCTCTGGTTTTTCAGTTAAAAGAGAATCAAAGTTGGAAACTTGGAAGGGAAGAGAAAGGGAAAAAGAAACGAATGTTTGAAACCCATCTCCATGTCCATGTGAATATGTGAGCAAAGATCCACAGGAATAAAGAAAAAGCTTCTTTTTTTTTCTTTTATATAAATTTATGATTTTTATATATATAAATGGAAAAACTTCTATGGAGCCGCCTCTATTACTCATACTTAAATTAAAAAGTAAATTCATCCTTAATGTTGAAATTTTCATCAATTTTTACCCTTCAAAATTGGTTTGCTGACTGAATAAACAGATAGTAAAAATAGATAGAATTTTTAATAAAAAGATTAATTTACTCTTTAATTTAATATATAAGAATTAATTTGTTTATTTTTTTATAAATAGAGTAAAATGTAATCTAGCTCTTAATATAATAATCTCTATAGTATTTTTACCATAAATATTAAAGAATATATATGAATATATATATATATACACTTTATTTTCCTTTTATAAAAGATAGTATTTTGCTTTATTTTTCCTTTTATATATAAAAAAAAAGAAAGTGGAACACGTTGAATTATTTCCAATTTGTGTACTTAGGACGGCCGAGTGAGAAAAAAATCGATTTTCAGTGTAATATTTGATTTGATTATTACTCAATATAATGGTGAATGTATTTGAGAGGTTTTAATCCTTACACTATTAACAAGATTTAAATAATATCAAATTAAAATAGAGTTAATATTTACTATTTAAAAAATATTATTTATTTTTTAATGGAATTAATATTTTAATTTTTTATAGTTCTGTAAACGAAATCTTCGATTTGAAATTGAATTGCAAATGAAAAAAATAATTTTCAAAGATATTTTTATACAATAAATATTAATTCTATTATAATTTAGACTTATTTAATTCTTTTTAATAATATAAAAAATAATTTGATCTAGTCTCTATAGTATAGGGACCTCTCAAGTATTTTAACCCTTATATTTCCAATATTTTGCTTGATTTATTTCTCCTTCTATAAAAGAAGTGAAACACGTTAATGGTTTTCGAATTGGTGAAATGAGTCAAAATCACCCGTTGTTGGTTTAGATTATACATTTTTAAAAATATTTAAAAAAATTATAAGAATATGTTGATCGAAAATTTTAACCAAATTCCATCAGCTCATATTTATTTACGAATCAATTAATTTTATATCTCTCGTCAAATCGATATTTTAATTGATCCTTAATTCAGTCGATTTAATCAGACTTGATTAAATTTAAACTATACTATAATAAATAAAATGAGAAACCAATTTAAATAGAAATAATTGAATAGATTTTATTAATTTCAATTCAATTATTTAATTATTCTAACTGAAAGGAATATTTTAGATTTAAATTAATAAAATTAATATTTATAAAACTAATCAGAAAAGTCTTCTTTTTTTCGTTTTATATATGTGTTGTTTAATATATATACACTTTATTTTACTCTTATAAAAGTTAAAAGTACTAAGAAAAATTGTATTTTAATTTTTTATTGAAAAAATAAATAAATTAACTCTTATACATTTTGAAATGTACAAATTAACTCCTCAATTAAATTATCTCTTATATTTGTAAAAGAATATATAATTAAAAAAATTTATTGTCATAATATTTGTATAAAATTTAATAATTTATATAAGTATGTATTTTAATATAATATTAATCATGTTTAAAATGTTTATTATTAAATTTTTTGTATTTATTTTTTATATTTGTATGTATGAATGCCACATGGAGAGTTTGGGGGCCACGTTACAAGACTGTGAATTCAATGAAAACTATTCAACGGTTGAGAATGAGCCAAAATACTCTGCATTTTTTTTTGGTTTTTTCTTTTATCATTTTATTTATTTTTTCAATAAAAAAGATATTGAATCGAATATTAACTTTTAACAAAAAAGAATATTAATCATTTTCTTCAGTGGTTCAATAATTGGATTGACTTTAGTAAAGAAATTTAATTTAAAATGAAACAAAATATAATATTTATTAAATGGTTATTAAATATAACAAATAATTAATAAGAAATATAATCAAATTCTCATTGATTTAGTTATTTTATTATTGATTGTATCTGTATTTTATCAATTGATTAAATCTTTAAACGAGAAATAGTGAAAATTAAAAATCAAAACTAAGTTCGATATCAAAATTTTAAAATTTAATTGGTGGTCTCGGTTTCTAGTTTAACTTATCCAACCAACTCTTCCATTAAAGATTTATAAAAAAATATATTAAATATTTAAACAATAATTTAAAGCCGTAGGATGTACCCAGAAAAGCCAGATGTAGGATAATGCAGAAAACTTTTGAATTAAATAATTTATTTCCATAACACACTGAATGAAATAATGTTACACTTCTAGAGTTGACTAAATACTAGCTGTATCTGGATATGATACAGTTCAAATACTGATTAACACATCATATATATATGACAGAAAAAGGGGGAGAAATACGAGTACAGTATAAAATCTCGATGCCAGAAACTCCGAACATATGCAGAAAACAGTACCCTACATTTCGATGTCTTCCAGATCCGGAAGAGGGAAACGAAGGATTGCCGCAATGCCGGTCAGCTGTGCCAGTTCTGAATATGGATGTGAAAATGAGTGTAACTGAATTCGGAATAATTATAAAAAGAAAAGACCAAATGCAGCAAACGAATACTCACGTTCCCCTGATACGTGCATAGACGAAAAAATGTGAGCAGTGCCCCCCGAATTCTTAACAGAGTTCACCAAATTGACATACTTTTGCCTCGTAATTACGTCCGAATTCCTGCATGCGAAGTCAGCAATTAAATGACAATAAGCTATATGAAAGAAAGAAGGCCGACCAGAGAATGATACAAAATAGTGAACACTAACACCCCTAATCCTCTAATGTCAGTAATAGATTTGGCAATCCATTTATGCATGTCGTGTCTCTTGTTTTTCCTTTTACTGTGTCACTGTGTAAATATAACATGGTCAAAATCCTAAAATAGGACCATGATGCGTGTACAAAGTGACATATTCGTTCCGAGGTTCTACAGATTCATGCTTAAAGACATATTGCTGCAGCAAGCAGATAAATTTGAATTGCACAGCAATTTTTGTGTGCTTTCCATCAATCTCACAGTCAAATCAAGAGAATATCAGCACAATAACAGCAGGAAATGGAAAAACAATTATGTGCTACTAAATTCTCATTCAATCTAAACAACTGTCCAAACATATTGAGTTGACCATATGATATACCAACCTGAAGAGATTGTCGGTAATAAGAAGTGTTTGAACTGCCATTCGCTCATGGGCAATCTCCACATGTTTTGGTCCGTAGCATGCACGTGCCGGATCCTTCATGATAAAATCAAAGCAACTATAAGATAAGAACATAGCCAAATAGAAGACAACTAAGTTTTAAAACAAGCAATCGAGCCATTGTTTATCCAGCCAAGACTCCAGTTCCCTCAGCCACTTCCTCAACTAATTAATATGGGCACACACATTATGTACATATACATCCATGTGCATGTGCATGTGTGCACATGCATACATGCGTGTCTGTGAGAGAAGTCATTTTTTTGTTACTATTCATGACACCATGAACATCAATTCTGACACATTCATTTTGTGCAGCATCTTCATTCAGAATCATGTCCTTTCATTTGTAATGTTTTAAAGTGTAATAAAATACTTAATATTAACTTCTAATTAATCAACTAAAACATTGAATACAATTATATATTGTTTGGCCAGCCAGATCATTAACCCAAACTACTTAATTACCATGGAAATGTCCAAAACACAATTAACCCATAGCCCATCGTTAAGTCACTCTAGTCATTGTTATTGGGCTCTGTTTCATAACTAACCTTCACTTTCACCATATATTAAAAGATTAACCACATTTCGACTTTCGTTCTCTTAATGCACGTAAGAACATATTAACAAAAATGAAAGTATCATTAAGTCATTCTAAACACGGAATACAACCAAAAAATAGTGTAGAAACACTAAGTTTGAACCTTACATTTGAAAGCATGTCGAAGAAATCCTTGAGAGCTCGGACCTGGTAAAATTAGGGAAACAAAGCATAAAAAGCTGTTATGAGAAGAAAGAAATAAAAACAAGGAACAACCAATGAATAAAAAAATAAAATTCTTAGCCTGGTATAGTTTCTATAATACCTCTTGCGCTGCTTTGGTGTCTTTTATCATGCTCATAACATTTGGGGCATCCAAGACTTCTCTCAAACTATGCCTGCATTATAGTCAAGTTACAGTAAGATCCATATTTCAGATTTGTACTAAAGCTCTGAAATAAAATAGCATCAGTTAGAAAATTTATAAGGGCATCTGAATTCACTAAGGAATATAGGTAAGACAAATGAAGCCATCAACTTTTACAGTCCTGTTACCAGATCGAAGCATTTCAGAATCCCCATATTTTATTGAAGATCACAAAGTAGATGGACATCGCTCTATAGAGGTCTTAATGTGTAGACTAGTATATTCTAATGCCAGATTTTTCAAAATAGATACTGAATGCAAGGTAAGTAAGTAGGGAAGCAAAGAATATAATGTGGTTCACTAAGAATGTACAAGGAAATTCTCAAGACACAGAATATAGATGTCCCGAAATAATGGAACTGTTAATATATCACATCGAGCCCCTAGATAAACGTATTTTAGATGCAAGGCAAATTTACATTGCCCATTACAATTAGCAGAGTAAAAGCTGAAGCAGAAAGCAAACTTACTTATATCCGGAGCTTGTATGAACAAGAATTATTCGCGACTTATTCTCAATAATTGGCCTCAATTGTCTTCTTTCTGCCTCCAACATAAGATGACGATGGAACTGGTCCTGAAACATATCAAAGAAATAAAAAAGATAACAAAGCCAAATGTAACACATGTTTAAACAGAAAATTGCTGTAAAATGTCTTTCCATGAGTTATTGTCTAAGGAAAATTAAAGTAAACGAAGAATCAAGGCAATTAGAAAGGAAATGAGTTAAAAGGCTTTGTCTCAGACCTTTGTGAAGCCAGGACTAGCAATAACAGCACAGCGAACAACATTGAAATCAACATGTTTGAGGAAAGCCTATTCAAAGATGCACAAAAACAACTTAGAAATAAAATAAACGCACTTAAAATCATATAAAACAGTGATATTACAATTCAAGTATAACTGACCTGTAGAACATTCTCAAAGAACTTCTTCAAAGCCTGTAAAATGTTAAAAAGAAATCAATAAGTACACAAAGTAACAAGGTAGAGAAAACCCAATTCTCATTACATGATCTCAAAGGTACAGGGCTTTCTAAATCAGAAATAAATTCCAAACCTATAAGAATAATTTTTTTTAAAAATACATACCGATTCATAACCAGCAATGGCAGGTCCATGCTTACGAGGAATTGAAGTTTCAATCCGTGAACGGGTACTTGTCATACTATTGTACATACCACAATGGTAGTAGGTTAAAAATCTTGTACACCATTAAATACTAAAGAAATTAACATTTGAAAGTCAAATATGCAAGTAGCAGACAGGAACTGGATCAAGCAGACATGGTGTAACGGCATCTTCTCATGAGTAATACTTTGCAAAGGATGATTTAAAATGAAGGTTCATGTACTTCCTAAATGCAACCTATGATTTCATTCCAAACAAAAAAAACTTGCAACTGATGAATTCTACTTCAGAAAGGACTGGTCACTTGCTCCCAAACTCTTATACACTTGCCCAAAATCTTCTCCTGACAATTTACGTCAATACTTAACAAAAGTTTAAGAGACAAAAATACAACCCTGTCTTTTCTAGAAAGAAATGCTACAAAGAGGACAACTACAAACCAGAAGAGATACTCAAGTTACAAAGTGGAATACTTTAGCATCCTTATCACCAAAAAACTGAAACACCACAAATCATCCCATAGATGTCAAAAGCCTTTATTAAATGATTTTTTGAACTCCACATCTTAGATTTCTAGGGATGTCAGGCACCCAACAAAGTAAAGGATAATCTCCCAACTTCATATTATCACCTTAACAAGAATATAAAACAGAGTACCAAATTCATTCTTCAAGCTAGTCGCACATACCTTTTACCAACAAGCAAAATATTTGCTAGCCCTTCTTGCATTAGTACCACAGCCAGATCCGCACTCGCACCAGGATCTGAAATATATTAAGCAGTAATTGCAAAGTTAAATCATACTTGTTAAAAACCTTTCAAATAGAAAAGTGATGCAACCTATATTTGCATTACTGAAGTTGAGACACAGAAGACAAACTACAGAGCAAATGAAGATACAAGAAGACAAAACCATATTTTAGGAGAAAGGCAAGAAACGAAAGGGGGGAGAAGAGAAATGCAAACACTTATTCAACGATTAGAAAAGATAAGCAGATAGACAAAGACACTGTGACAAGTAACAAATATAAAGTAGGAATGTCATCATTTTAGTATTTTTTGGTTGAAGCCTGAATTTGTTCCTCTATTATTTCAGTTCTGTGGGTTTAGTCTCCTGTACCTGAATTTTAATGGTTTTATTCAATAAAATGTAATTTAAGAACAGTTGATAACAAGGTTAAAGCTTTACAGTTAAATTAGGCCACATGACTATTTTTGTTGATGATAACATGCCAACCTGAAACTTTATGAGGTGGTGCTGATTAGTACTATAAATATTTTTAATAAAAAAGTACAAAAGCATTTTTTTGGAATTTCTAAGCCAGGCAGGGTCACTTTAGATTCAAAATCGGACTGCACAAGTTTTTGGGTATGGTGATAAAATGTTAATACCAGGACTAAAACCTATAGCTTTGCCAGCTTTATCTAGATGATGACATGTGATACCATTTTTAGACCCATGTGATTGCATGGTGGTACAAGGTTAATACCAAGCCTAAAATCAACAGCACTAAATGAAGGAATCAAACCTAAATTAATGCCACAAACTACCAGTTTAACTGACACAAGATATGCCAGTCTGTACTAAATAAGAACTGGCAAACAGCCCTAATCATGAACTCTTTAACCGTGGTTGTGAAGCTATAAGAGATTCTTTCCCCTTCTTATTAAAATCAACACTTTAAGCAGGAAGTGCAGAGGTAAATCAGCTAAAAATTCTCTGATCCTAGAAAACACTAACCAAGATAACAGGAATTTGCCATCAAACACAGATGAAACTCAGAAATCAGCTCTAAGCACAATAATAAACAACAGATGCTTTCATTCTGTAGCAATACAGACAATTGGAGAAGTCAGACTACATACCAGAGGCCTGCCGGAGAACATCTAATGCCAATGAGTCCCATATTTTCTAAAATATGCAACAAAAATTCCACAATTCAGTGAGAGTATTAAATCCTTTGAAAGAGAGAAGACGATACGCTTTAAAGAGAAACAATAACAGAAATACTAGTAATAGATGAACAACAATAAGACTAATAACATAAAACAAAAGCTCTGAAGAACATAATCCAAGCAACTAGCTAATATTATGTGTAGAGATAATGACATTCCATCAGGTCCATGAATTACAAAAGAAGACTTTTGTTCAGAAGGGTATAAAAGAAATAACAGCTACGGGGAATATATCCTAGAAGTTTAGTCAGTATTTAGTGTTGCAATAAGGATGGGCAAGAATCACAATTAAGATTTCTCAATGATTTCTATAATTTGGGCATGATCCATTCCACATTTTCTTGCTTTCTATAACTTGAATAAAACTAGATAATATGTGCTTTCTTGTTCTAATTAGTTTCTAAATGTAGGTTTCAATAAGCTATTTTACTTTTCAAGCTTATGTCCATGCCTTTGACCTCTGTCAACTATCCCCTCTCAAAGATTCTTGATGGCCCCCATCCCTCTTTTCTAACAAACCCAGCCAGAGACAGAGATACATCTTTCCGGTCAGAAATGTACGTACATGGCATATCTCTAAAAAACCCAAAACATGTAGAACGTAAACAACATATCATTCATACAATATCAAAGATTCTCTAACTATACAGGAATATGTGCACTGATGAAGTGTAGCAACTAGAGCAACATTCATAACTATCAACAGTAGAAGTTTGCTTACTTAAGTGTGAGAGAGATGCCTAAAAGCATACAATTTTTATATCGCACAGATATAGCACCCAAAGCAAGACAGGAAAAGATACAATGATATAGACTATTCCAAAAAGGTTAGCTACCTTTCTTAAAACAAAAGGTCGCTGAAGCTCAAGTTCGAGAGTATGGAATTGTCCTATCTGCAACAAGATGATGGTGCATTTTAAAAGCAAGAAAAAGAAAAAGGAGGGAAATAAGGGACAAAATCCTATGGTGCACCTACCTTAACATGCTCATTCTCCAAGGTGTTCTTTCCCCTTATACGCAAGACAGATCCTTCTTTGTCATAATCTATGGCCTAAAGAAATATGACATGATATCAGTACTAATACTCATACATTAACTATAAAATTGAAAAACAACCACGCTATTAAAACATGTTGGCAGGTCAAAAAACTGAGAAAAATCAATTGGCAGTCTTAAACAATCATACCTCGACTTTTATTTCCAACTTCAGGGCAACACGCTCTGCATCTCTTCCACCGGCTGTCTCCCTTAGAACTTTCCTATTATGGAATACACATAATACTAATAAGGTATGCCATCAAGAAACTTACAAACATTGACCTGTTTCAATTTTTGTTTTACATGCTAAAAATATCACTGCACTTAAAAGTTATGACCCAGTATGAGAAAAACCTTCGAATTTGAAGAGGAAGTTTTACAGGACAACAATCAAACTTGCTTTGCCATATGGTATGGAATGTTGGACTGACAAGAGAAACATATACAAAAGATGGGTACAACCAAGATGCAAATGTTACAATGATGTAGTGTGACAAGGGCCGAGTTAGAAATAAGGATATCAGTCTCCTTGTCAGGATGATTCCTATAGAAGATAAAGTGAGAAAAAACCATTTATACTACTAGGAGGATGGAACAAATTAAAGTTGCATCTAGTGAAAGCTTGAGAGGGAAACCAAAAAAGACATGGTTAAAAGTGATAAACAATAATATGAAACTATTAGAACTTGAGGACGTGATGGTGAAGGATAAGAATGGTTGCAGGAGTATTCATGCAACCGACATAAACGTTTTTTTATTTCTTGAACCAAAGCTACCATGAGAAAAAAATAAATTTTTAATCATCAACTAACAAATAACCGACTTATGAGTACTACTAATTCATGAACAAGAAACACCATATTAACAGAAAACAGTAACATTAAAAATAAAGACGAAAATTATAGAATTTAAACTAATCATACTACATAAAAGCTCTGTAAAACCCTAAATTACCTCATCCATAACGATATAAAGCAGCTAAATTCAATTCAAAAAAGAAAGCACACAGTTAAATAATGGAACCAAAAAAATACCTGACGGTTCGAGCCATAACCCAATCCCCAGTAGCTATCAAATTGTATGCAAACCAGAGATCCTCTGAATCCACTGGTATCATCTGCAATCAATAATATTACAGTAAAAAGAAAAAATCAAAATTCAAAGGGAAAAACTCCCATTTTTTTTACCTTGACGCTGCCAGGGCCATTGGGAACTAGGTCTCGGTGTACGACCTTCATGATTTTCACTATAAAATCTGTTTTTCCTCCTTTTATTTAAAAAGAATTAGCTTGAAATTGATTTCACCCAAATACGAACTTGCGAGTATATAAACACGAAAAGGGTATAAATTAAAGAGAAAAAAATCAGGATTTGAGATGTGATATTAAAGAAGAAGGGAGGACGTCGGCCGATGGCGGCGAGGTAGAATATAACGACGCGACGTCAGCGGTGTTGATAGAAGCCGTGATTAAGTAATAACAAAAGAGTAAGCGTAATTAAAGTAAATATTATATATGTATATATACAAATTTTTTTATTTAAAAAAAGCCCAGAAACCCACTTAATAATTTAATTTAGATGTAATTATTTATAATTATAAATATGTGACATGTTTACATTGAATATAATTAAAACATCAAATCATACTCTATAATTCTTAAGGGTGTTTTTGAAATTTGGAGTGATTGGATAAAAGTATAATAATAAATATGTGACATGTTTACATTGAATATACTACTTTTTATAATTTTACTTTATTTATTTTTTTAATTAAATTAGTGCTTGATAAACTTATAATATTAAATTGTATTATTAAAAATTTGTAATATTAAAATTTGAAAATTTTAAATTAGCACTAAAATTTATCATACTACTGGGTGAAAAAAACAATATTTTATATAAAATTTTGATTTTTGAGGAATAATTATATTTTTATAATAAAAAAGGAGTCGATTACTTTCTACCCTAATTTGACAAAATATGTGGATAAAAAAATGAATAACTTGTGTTTTGTTTTGAGAAGTTGTATGGAAAAATTACATATGTGGTTGATTCAATGAATATGTATTTTTTATTTAGATAAAAAATTATATTTAGTATTTTACCTAATTATTATATTTTCACCCAAATTACATTAGTGGGGATTGAATTTGGCATCAGTCTACTCAATGATACCAATTCAGTTACAAGATCGCTAGAAGTTCTTTTATTTTTATTTTTAGTTTTTTAAAATGAACATTTATCTGTAATATATTTTTCTTAGTCAAAATAACAGTGACTAATATAGGCGTTATGTTAAGGAATAAAGTGATTATCTGTACTATATTTAAAATAGTAATCAGGTTAATGCCACTGATCATTTACTCTTAATTCAGTCATAAAGTTACAAAAGAAAACCCTATTTTTATAAAACAATTGTTTTGAAGACATTTTTGTCTTTTCATATAAAATTTACAAAAATACTTCCACATAAGTTGAACCACCCGGAGCATAATAATGGTTAACATTTAGGCTTTACCATTTTAACCAAAGTTACATTTAGTTATTATATATATATAATTTATTTTATAAAATTTACTGTTTTTTTTAGGTTAAAAGTAATTGTACATAGCGAAAGTTGTGGATTTGATTTATGTACTTTAATTTGATCAAATTTAGTCACTATACTATTTGAATTGGTAAATTTTAGTTCCTATATCTTTCAAATTTTTAAATTTTAGTCTTGACTTTGAACAATAACAATTAATTTCGTTTGGTTAAATTCAATTATTAGTATTGTATTTGTATTGTGCATGTAGTTATATATTTGGTCCATGTTCTCTAATTGGATCATTCCAAGTCCTTATATTTTTTTGAATTTTGAAATTTCAATGTTAATACAATTGACGGTTGTTAATCCGTTAACTAGAATTTTAGCAAACAATATATGGAAATAACTAGCTACCATAACATTACGCACATGATAATATGGTTGGTGCATCGAATATTGGAACTAGTAGAACTTAATGAATTTAACTATTATTGTTTGATGATGATTGAAATTCTAAAGTTTGAAAATACAGATACTAAATCAAATTAAAGTACAAAGCTTAAATTATCAACTTTTACAAAGTTCAAGGACTAATACAAAAAATTAACCATTTTATTAGTTAATACCATTAACTTTTCAATTAAAATGTTAAATGCTCTAAAAGGTCCTGATGACTAATACATTTTTGGATTTGCCTTACTTCTGACATTATAAAACAATGGTAATATTTAGTTTTGAACTGTATACCATGCTAAAACTTTGATTATACCTACATACTTTAACTTTTTACATAAATTGGTCCATTTATTTTTATAATATTATTAATTAATTTAAATAGTTAAAATTGTTAATTATAGCAATTACAAAGTCATGTCATTTTTTTTTTCGAAGAGCATTATCCAACAATTTTTTACCATGACAAGTTCAATCAACATTTTCAATATTATATTTTATTACAACACTATTAAGTGATTTTTTTTTAAATTATAAAAAGTCACACCAATGGTGAAGATAGGGATTCTGGCCTCGTAAAATAAATTTTTTTCATTTAAGTCATTATATAATTTATAAAATTGTACATTGACCTTTAAAATGATAAAAATTGAATTTAACTATTTAAAAATTATAAATATATAGATTATTAAAATGATAAAATTATATTTTTACTATTATAAAAATATATAATTTAATTTCGATCCCTCAAATTTTTTTAAAATTTTACCCCTAATTTTTACCTTCAAATTTTTAATGTACAATTTGATACAAATAAATAATTAACCAAACAAGCATCGAGTTCAGTTTTTCTACTAAATTTTTATTTAATTATTTCCTATTTTTAGTAAACACATAATTAATTACTTATTAAATGAATTCTATTCAGTACACATAGTGGATTGGCATACAATTGTCCATGGCACTTTTCGTTGGCATCCTAAGCTAAATCCTAAGTACAACACGTGGCAAATATTTTGAAATTCTAAATTATTAATAAATAAATATTAAAATATAAAAAAATTTAAATTATAAAAAAATTAATAATAATCAACCCTGTGAAGCGGGCAAACAATCCAGTTGTCAAAGGTTGAAGGACGAACGACGGAGAAACCAGTGCAAAAATCTTCTACTTTATTTTCTTCGAAAATTATTTTCATTTTTCATTTTGTAATTTTTTTTTTTTGTTTTAAAGTCTTAGTTATAAATCGAAGATATTAATTTTAAAAAATATAAATTTACAGAGAAAAAAAAAGCAGTAAGTGAATGAGAACCTCGCCCTCTTTGCTATCTCTGACTATAGATTCAGCTGTTCTTAACCTTTCCAATATCGCAGATCTCTCTCCTCTTCCCGACCATATCGTCATCGATCTCTTCCTGGTAAAATATTATTTCTCATTTTTTCAATTTCTTTTTTGAGTTTTTGTTGCCTTTTGACTTGATGGGTACTTTCAATTTCTTTGTTATTTTGTGGGTTTTTTTTTCTTGTCTTTTGACTTGATGGGTAGATTTAATTTTTGGTTATTTTGTGGATTTTTTTTCTTGCCCTTCGGCTTGATGTAGTGTTAATTTCTTTGTTATTTTGCGGGTTTTTCTTTCCTTTTGGCTTGATGGGTAGTTTTAATATCTTGTTTAGTTTGTGGATTTTTCTCCTTGCCCTTTGGCTTGATGTGTAGTTTTAATTTCTTTGTTATTTTGTGGGTTTTTTTTCTTGCCTTTTGATTTGATGGGTAATTTTAATTTCTTTGTTAGTTTGTAGGGTTTTTTTGCCTCTTGGCTTGATGGGTACTTTTAGTTTATTGTTTAATTTTAGGGATCCCCCCCCCCCCCCGCCACCTTTATGTGAAGCTATGAATTCCTTATTAGTTGGGTTTTGAAATTGTATTGTATGTACTTTTGGGAAAACGATTCCTTTGACTTCGATGAGACTATAGCTAAGTCTTTAGAAAGTAGTTAATGGTTTTCTTGAGGTATTATTGCCTATGATCTGCATTGTCAAATTTGTTTGATGATCTATGATTTTTGGGTTCCTTTATTTCTTTTTAATATTCAAGTTTATGTTGTGATTCTTAAATATCTTTCCTTTTTTAATAGTAGATTTAAGTCAATTTCAGTGTTGTCAAGCCCTCACGCCTTAGCCTCAGATAAAAAAAGCTCTTTAAACTGGTTTAGGTCAGGTACATTTAATCCATCATATGGCTTGTTTGTCAAGGCATATTTTATTGTAAGATCAAGATGATAGGCATAAAAAGCTTGCTTGTTTGAAGTAATCTTCGATTTATTTTACTTTTGATTCTTTTCATTAGATGTTACTTTACTGGTAAGATACGGATAATGCCAAACTATCTACTTATCAATATTCGGTATTTGACAACAGATTTGGGACCTTAAAAAAGTTATGCATGATGGCTAACAAAATTAAAAGAAAATTTTGCATGTTTCATTGATAAAGTGGACCAATCTCTAAAGTTCATTTCCCTAATTATATGTGTTAAGCTTGTTGCATATGTTTACATATACAGAGACATGTATAGAAATACACGTGTAAATATTGCCTCAGGCAGTATAGGGTACTAGTGCCTACGGTGTGCTCTTGACAACATTGGTTAATATTTCGTATTAAATTTAAGCCCCATTCTCTATAATACTTTTATGAAAGTTTGAGGCCTTAGGACGTTCAAAGCCACTGTTCTCTCTTTTTCATTTTCAGTTTTAATGTCCCAAGTTCTAGATCATGAAACTCTACTTTGGTAGGACAAAATCATCAAGATTTTGAAGAATTTATGTTAAATTTAAAGTTTTGAAGGTTTGATTATTAAAGTTGGCCATGTTGAGAATCTGGCTATTTCTACGAGTTGAGCATCATTAAAGTTTGTACATGTTTAAAGATAAGGCAACATGATAGCACTTGAGGAGGCTCATGAACCCTTTTCCTCTTTTTTTATCTTTTGGTGCTTTGATGGATAGCTCACATTGCTCTCTCAAATCGCTTATGTGAGAAGTTTTACAATTGCTGCAACCTTTACACTGAAGTTTCTATGTTATGATCATTTTTTCCCTTTTTCATGTTCCATTGCATATTGCAGATTTTACCTTTTTTTGTTTTCGTAAATATTTTCCGTCTCATCTGGATTTTTTCTGTATATCCTTTTTTTAGCTATTTATTCATATTTTTAGCTTCATTCTTCTGTCTGATTATCTTATATTTTGGTATACAAATCTGGTTCGTCTCTTTAACCTTGTACATTTTATCTTTAATCTCTTGTTTAGTTCTAATGGCATTCATGTTGTAAGACATATTTTCATGATTTGGCAGAGAACGCTGAGAGCTGGAAAGCTAACTGAGAGAGTTCTCAAGTTGTTTATAGATACCGGTAAGGACGAGGTCTTTTCTCTTATACAAGCACTCAACATTCGAGTCACACTTACCCCTGTCCTTCCTACCAGTAAGTCGTTGTTGGAGTTTCAAATATTCGTTTTTCTTTTACAAATGGATTTTGAGTTGATTTCTATGATGAACTTCTGTTCCCTCCGTAGGATGTTCTGAGAAATTCTGAGATCTGTTTAATCAGTGGCACACATAGTACATTGGACTAGAGAGTTACGAACGGTTGCTTTTAAGAGGCCTAGCTCTTTGGGATTGGATTGTTGGTATTTGGAAAGATGTCTCTAGCAATTAAGGATGATGAGGTTGACATTGTAATAGGAGCTCTTCGTTCGGATCTGACAACATTTATGAATGAATGGAGACCAATGTTCTCTCAATTTCATCTCATAATTGTCAAAGACCCTGATTTGAAAGAGGAACTCAAAATACCTGAAGGCTTTAACCTTGATGTCTACGGAAAGCCTGACATAGATCAAGTGGTGGGTTCTTCTACTTCGATTCTCTTCTCTGGCTATTCATGCAGGTATTTTGGATATCTTGTTTCTCGGAAAAAGTACATTATCTCTGTAGACGATGACTGCCTCCCAGCCCGAGATCCTAAGGGCTTTTTGGTGGATGTTGTTGCCCAGCATATAAGCAACCTTACCAACCCAGCCACACCATTCTTTTTTAATACTCTGTATGAACCTTATGCTGAAGGAGCTGATTTTGTTCGTGGCTACCCATTCAGTCTTCGGGGTGGGGTGAAATGTGCTTTGTCATGTGGGCTATGGCTTAATCTGGCTGATTATGATGCACCTACTCAAGCCCTCAAGGCAAGGCAAAGGAATTCCCGATATGTTGATGCAGTTATGACTGTCCCAGCTGGGTCCCTCATACCCATTAGTGGAATCAACATCGCTTTCGAGCGGGAGGCAGTAGGACCTGCATTGGTTCCAGCTCTGAAGTTGGCTGGGGAAGGTAAGTGTAGGTGGGAAACAATGGAAGACATCTGGAGTGGGTTGTGTGTTAAGGTCGTATGCGATCATCTGGGGCTCGGTGTGAAAACTGGACTGCCATACATATGGAGAACCGATAGAGGTGACCCTATAGCAAGCTTGAAAAAGGAGTGGGAGGGTGTAAAGCTGATGGAGGAAGTTATCCCCTTCTTTCAGTCTGTAAGGTTGCCACGAGAAGCTACAACAGTGGAGGAATGCATAGTTGAGGTGGCAAACGCTGTTAAAGAGCGGCTAGGATCGATGGACCCTGTGTTTGCTCGTGCTGCTAAAGCTATGCTGGACTGGGTCAAGCTCTGGCAATCAGTTGGATCTAGCTCATCACGATCCTCAGCAGTCTAGGAACTACTAATCATGATTTCAGTGTTTTTAACATATATCCGCCCTATATATATATAGCCAAATGGATGAATAAAAGCATATTTAGGCTCATTGTTGTTGCAGACCTGGCTTTGCTTAGTCTCTCAGTTTTAGTTATGGCTATAGAGACGGATCCGGTTGATTGAACTGGTTCAACCGGAAACCAACGGCTTGTTCAGTTAGACTTTCGGTCCGGTTTTCATGACATTGGTTCAAACTACTCGTATATCATCCTTGGAGAAAATTTGGGTTACTTTATATTGTGTTAATTAGCATGAATTATCTTTATGCTCATTGTTGATCAAGTTTTTATGCAATAGTAGTAAGCCTTTCTCTGTCAATATATAGTCATGCAGTTTTGCCCCTTTAAATTAGTTTCTTTTATATTAAATCAAAAATTAAATTAATCATTTTTTTTAATTTCATCCTTATGGATTTTTAAAAATCGATATAATTGATGAAATAACTAGACAGTAATACTTGACATGTGTACCTCATGTTGATGAATAGAGATCAATTTTAATAGAAACATCAATATGTTTTTTGATTTAATATATAGAGAGTAATTTGTTATTTTTTAAGTGGAGAAGTTAAAATACAATTAACTCTTAATACAACGATTTTCATGATATTTTTACTTGGTAAATAATAAAATATCAGATATGATTTTATGTTATCAGATAAGGTTAAGAACATATTATAAATTTTAGGATAAATTATACAAATGGTCATCTAATTATGATCACATTTTTATTTTGATTACTTAATTTTAATTTTTTTTAAATTTAGGCACTAACATTTGGATTCGTTCCAATTTTAGTCACTTGAGGTCAAATTAATAACTGATTTTTTTAAAACCAATATAATGACATATTTAGTCATCAATGCTTACTTATTTTATCAATTTGATCTTGATATTAAATAATTCAATAAATTTAACCCTTCATATTTACAAATTATATTAATTTGATTATCAAATTTTTTAACCAAGACTTTTAGCTTTTAAAACGAAGACATTTCACATATATTAATTATTTTATTTATGGTTGAAATTATCTAATTCGGTATGTAACTATTTTTGTTTATATTTTAAAGAAATTAATGTTGGGGATCAACTAAACACAAGTAAAAATGATAGAATATTTAATATTTTAGAAATAAAAATTTAATATATATAATATAATTATATAAATAATGTAATATTTGTAAAAAGAAATAATTTCTCTTGAGTAACATAATTTTAGTTTTTAATTAATTTGGTAAACGATTTGACACTAAATCATATTATTAGTAACACAAATTGCTTATTGTGGATTTAAAGATTAAAAACACATAATTAAAATAAATAGAACATGTAATAATCTCTTAATCATTTTATAAAATTTTAAAAAAAATCACTATCCATGGAATAAAAAGAAATTCAATTAATTCTTTCACTTTTTCTTATGAAAAAATTAAATGTTCATAAGTTTTTTTTTTTTTTTATAATTATTGATTGAACAATTGAATTTTTCAAAGCTATATTTGTTAACGTTGGATTTAATTTCCAATTTCAATAGCTGTTTCTGTATACCTTGCAAGAAATATCATACTATTAATAATAAGAGCAAAGCTAAAGTGTTTTTTTTAAAAGGTTTTTCTGTTTTCTTTAGCCAAAATTTTATCAATCAAATGATTATGAAATATTGTATTTAGAAGAATACAACTAAAAAACAAAAAGAAAATGAAGTTTCAAAATAAGTTCATTGGTATTAGAAATTAGCTCGAAAAACGACTCATTAATTGAGAGAAAATTATTTTTTTTGGATTTTACAAATTTATAGACGTGGAATGCCTCTGTTTCAAAAGTTAAAATTTTTAATTAGGAAGTTTGAGGATCAAATTGATAAAATTTGTAATTGTGAAGGGTTAAATTTGTTGAATTATTTAGAATTAGGATCAGATTGATAGGATATGTAAGTATTGAGGATTGAATATGTTATTATACCAGTTAGAAAAAAGACTTTTCGTTATTAATTTAACGCCGAGTGACCAAAATATGAATGAATTCGAACGTTATTGCTTAAATTGAAAAAAAAAATTAAAATTGGGTGATTAAAACAAGAATGTGAGCATAATTGAGTAACTCTTTGTATAGTTTATCCTAAATTTTAATAATTGAGTAGAAAAAAAAATTAAATATAATTTTGTGACTCAATGTGTATTTTTATCTTTTAAACATGCTTTTTATTCAATGCAATACACGAGTTAATTGTATATATTAATTATATTAATTCGTTGAATCAATAAAATCTTTAAAATACTGTACATCTCAGCCTCAAACTGCTGTTGTTCAATTCCTCTCTCATTGAGTTCATAATTCAAATCATTAATAAATAATTCCTTTCATAATTTTAAGGTAAAAAATTAGAGAATAAATGATGTTAAAATAAACTATTTAAAACAAAATTAAAAGATATAAAATAAAAATAAGAAAAATTTTAAGAGTCAGAATTGAATTATAAAATTTTTGAGATGTTAAAATATAATTTTACCATCTATTAATTTATAATTTCATTATTTTTTAAAGAACTAAATAGATTTTTTTTTTTTATATTTTAGAGAGTCAAAATATAATTTTACCATAGATTAACTTTTAATCTAATTGCTCTTAAAAAAGATTGAATTGAAAATTTTCATTTTGGATGGGAAAGTTCTTGTCAACTCCAAAGTGTAAGCTCGATTTAAATTTAATTGGTTTGACCGGATTATTAAATCCTATGTACCCATAAAAGAGAGTAAGTAAAAAACTAGCAATTTTTAATCTTTTAATTCTTCATTATTATTTATTTATTATTAAATAAATATTGGAATCTGATGGAATCGATAATTCATATTAGTTGAATTAAGAATTAATTGATATATAATTTGAATAAAAAATTATATTCTTTAATATTTTTTATTTTTTATAAAAAATTAAATTGAGAAATGATGATTTGATCCGTTTCACCGCCTTAAACCATGGATTAATATGTATATTATATATGTATATATAACACTGAAAATTTCGAACTCTATGTCTACGTATAAAAAGGGAAAATTCAAATCATCCTCAAGTGTTGACGAGAAAACTGAAGAACCCTACAAATTGAGAGGAAAAAAAAGAGAGTAAAAACCCAGTAATCAATCAAAGAAATTTGATCGCCTTATTCACTTTCGTTCGATTTGAAGGAAAAAAAAAAAGGCTTATATATATAGTTTGCTGGGAAATTTTGGACCCAAAAGAAATTTTTGTTGGGAAATTGAAAAAATGTCAAAATCTTGCAAAGGTCTGGCTATGGAACTGGTGAAGTGTCTAAGCGAATCAGATTGTGTTAAGGTATTCTTCTTTCCCTTTTTCATCTACTCTCTTTATTGTTGGTTTTTTTTTTTTCCTTTGATTTCCCAATTTAATTTTGCCCTAACGTGAAATGATAGGATTTTACTAAATTTGGGGATTAATATGGGATAGGTTGAGAAGCGTTCGGTTAGGGAATGCGCTGGAGAGAAAAGCCCTTGTATACCAAGCGAATGTGTTGGACTCAGAGAAACTTATTTCAATTGCAAAAGAGGACAGGTATGTTCAATTCTTCTTCTTTATTTGCCATGTTTGTTATCTTGATGAAGATTTTTAATCTTTTATGAATAGGGTTTAGGGTTTTAGTCATGGAGTTGATGATGATGGAAGTTATAATTCTAATTGGTCTAGGGAGGGCTATCCTTTTTTTTTTTTTTTTTTTTTTAATTGCTTCAGATGTTCCAATTTAAAGGCCAAGTTCTAAATTAGTCTCTAAACCTCAAAGCATTCCAATTGAATCCCCTAATAGATGTATTGTTTTAATCAGATCCTTTCCTTAGTCTAACAGTTTAACTTTGGCCTTAAATGTCAGCTTGATTTAAGGTGGTTTCATTTTTTAGACACTAATGGATTAATAAATGTTTCAAAACCTGTCCGATCCAAGTTGGTATTAGCCTCAAAGCTGATGGTTAGACAGACGGAATGACCTAATTAGGATGATATTTCAATTTGAAGATTCAATTGGGGCGTTTTAGAGTTTAGGGATCAATTTAGATTTTGACCAATAGTTTGTAAATATTTGGTGCAATTAACCCTTTTTTATGGCATGAATGGAAATGAATTGGCCTTCTGCTGATATCGATTAGATTGAACATAATTTACAATTACTTTTGCTGCATATAGAGATGGCGAGGACCAGGGGTGAATCCAGAAATTTTTTTAGGGGGGGGCCAAAATTACATTATAACTTTTTGAGATGTCAAATAGATATTTTATCATGTATTGATTTATTATATTATCATTTTTTAAGGGACTAAAATAGAATATTTTCATTTTTGGGGGACCAAAGCATAACTTCCCCCTATATTAATTTATAATTTGACCATTTATAGAGGGGCTAGAATTGCTATTTTTCAATTTTGGGTGGCCAGGGCCCCTGGCTGCCCCTCCTTGTATCCGCCTCTGGTGAGGACTAGAACTAGTAATATTTGTATCCTTGTGACATATTCATGTATTCATGTTGTGTTTGTTTTAATATTTTATGTTTAGTCTCTACTGTTGTGTTTTAGTTTTTTTTTTTAAGTGTTGTATCCAAAACTACTAGGTCTAGTGATGATAATATCAGATCTAGATGGATTGATCTATTGTGAATGGTTGGGATTCCATGATTGTAGATGATAAGTTGTAGACAAAACGAACCAATGCTCAAGACCTAGAATAAAACCGATTGAACTACAGTTTTATAACTCTACTAGGTCTAGTGATGATAATATTAGATTTAGATGGATTGATCCATTGTGAATGGCTGGGATTCCATGATTGTAGATGATAAGTTGTAGACAAAACAAACCAATGCTCAAGACCTAGAATAAGACTGATTGAACTACGGTTATATAACTCTATTGTAACTACAATGTATATTTTGGTTTAGACCAAACATCTTATTTGTGGGGTTTTCGTGTTTCTTGGTATCAGCTTTTGAAAATGGTTGTTTTCTTCAACTTAAGCTGTTGATATTAGAACTTAAGGATGGAATTCACAAGTTTAATGCATAGTTTTGCATGGTTACGGTGATCTATTCATGGGTTAAGTCGGGCCTAGGCCTTATATTAACAAAAATTGTGTCTAGTCCATGCCCTGCCCGAAATATGCTAGAAAATTTTGTCCGAGCTTGGCCTGTTTTATTAAGACACCATCTATGCCCACATCAGTCCTACCAAATTTTTACATGGAAGGATCGATCACTTTGAAGAAAAGATCATTCTTTTTCGATATCAATCCTCTTAAAATATTTTATCAGTAACAGTAAAATTTGACAAGCAGGTGAGGCTTGAGCAAAAATGGCATGTCCAAAAACACCTCGCAAACTTGGTTAGGACATGAGAAAATACAGTAACACACAATTATGAATTCACAAACTGTTAGGTTTCTTGTAGGTGTATCATCATTACAATAAATCTTATACTGCACATTGTTTTACGATAAATAGCTAACATGTTATGCTTTTTTTTCCCTTCTTGTACCAGGTTGACATGAGAGCTAGGATCCGTGGGAACAAGGGCTACTAAGTGAAAGGGGAATGCCATCAAATTCTTGAAAGCATCCGTTGTATTGGTTTAGGGTGAACCCGAAATTCCCGACTTTTTTTGTCTCCCTGAATTCTGTGTGATAACGATTTTTGTCCGAGAGTTAAACCATAAGACGAATTTCCCATGTTTTTTTCAACCTGCTTTGCTTACCATGATTCAGCTTCCTAGCTTTTACTAAAATGAGGTAGATTCCTAACCATACTGTCTTGCAGAGTTAATTCATTGATTCACACTGTTACAATATAATAAGTTGGCTTTGGATTAGTGTTGGATAGAGCCATGTTGCGATATCATTATGCTTAATTTATTCTAAATTTTTATTATATAGTTGGAGAATTAACTGTTCGGACATGTCTGAAATTCTATTATGAAGTTATAGGTAAAAATATAATTTACTCAGTGCAAATGCAAAAGTGAATAGTGAGCCTTCCCTGTTCTAAAAGCACATACAAATCAGTTAAATATTTGAGCTTATTACAATTTAAAAAAATGTAATTTATATATTAAAATTATTTGAACCAAAATACAACAAATATTACTCTCAACAACCCAAAAGAGCAAGTGATTAATGCTCTGTTGGCACTTCAAATCTGGGTGATAATGGTTCATTCTGATGAATACGATTTCAAAAAATCGAAAATTTTCTGTTCTTACTATTTACCCCCTCTTTGGCCACATTGAAGGGAGACAACTATGATCAAAACATGTTACAACATCAGAATTATGCATGACCAAAACAACGTCTTATCGAGAATACTCCCGAATGATGATGAGTATGGGATGTATCAGGTTCGTCCTTAGATTTTCCAACAGGAAAATGTTTATAGAAGGCTTTTACTGCACCTGCAACTCCATCCTCACCTTCCATGGCTCTTGCTAACTCATCAGCACGTTCTTTCACCTGCATCAAACCATTTCCTTTTAAATCATCTATGCTGCAATATTCGGATTTACTAAGCTCAAAACCTGGTTAAGTAATGCAACACTTGAAGCGAACTTATTCATGCTTCCTCTTGCCAACTTATGTTATATATACAAGTTTGTTAGTTTTCCCTTTTCTTTTGCTGGTTGAGGATGTCTCTTCTAGCCTAAACTCGAATTCTTTTGCTGGTTATATAAAATAATTTCTATGTATTTTGAAGGATACCCACGTTCGAATATGTCAAATGTGGGTGTCGGACAAAAGTATATCAAGAAAAATAAACAGCTTTTTAGCCACTTAAATCCAAGCTTTTCAAAACTGGACCGATGGTTGAACCGGTCAGACCACCGGTTCCTAGTTCAACCGGTTCGACTTGTTCAATTAAATAAATTATTAAAAAATAGAGAAAACCAATTCGACTGGCCTGGCCAGTCCTATTGATTCAACCGGTCTAATCTTGGTACCCCAGCCGTTCTGGTTCTGAAAACAGTGCTTAAATCCAGGACATCTATGTTAATAAGTAATAAAGCAACCAAGCCATTATCTCACCAGGGTTCAACCTTCCAGAACCAGAAACCTTGCGATTCTTTTGCAGTTTACTATGACTAAAACGTAAACTAATTTCTTATCATCCTTAATCAAACTGATTAATAATGTAATAATTTCAGATAATAATGACTCAAAAGTAATCCTAGAAGAAACTCATTCATACCTCAGGTTTCAGCATAAAGCGTATCGCTTCGACCAGCTTGTCAAGTGAGAACTCATCAATCGGAATGGGTGCAGGACCTACTCCTTTGGCATGGACTTGCTCACCCCAGAAAGGCTGGTCCCCAAAGAAAGGAACAATAGTCGTTGGACACTGTATTCAAGAGTAGAAATGACTTCAAAAAGTGGAGAACAAAATTGAATAGATATGCACTTCGAGTTGCCAAGTTACCGCAGCTTTGAGACCAGCAGCAGTAGTTCCAGCTCCACCGTGATGAACCTGCAGAAAACACACAAGGAAACGGAACCGCAGGTTCATTTTACATCAAAAGACAAGATACATGAATGACGGACTTTTCCTTGTAAAATGTTTTAAATGCCACTACCATCCATATTGAAGACAAACACAACTTTACGCAAAAGAATTACAAAAAGCAAACCCTCCAAGGCCAAGGAGCTTACACTAGTTTACAGGTCCTTTGTGACATAAAACAAGTTTACAGGTCTTTTGTGACATAAAACACACTATCCCTACATATAAAATGTACAAATCATGATGCATTCAGCTGGGGATGAAGACGAGATACATGAATGGTGGCCTTTTCCTTTGTAAAATGTTTCAAATGCAACTACCATCCATATTGAAGACAAAAACAACTTTGTGCAAGAGAATTACAAAAAACAAACCCTGCGAGGCCAAGGAGCTTACACTAATTTGCAGGTCTATTGTGACATAAAACATACTATCCCTACATATAAAATGTACAAATCATGATGCATTCAACTAGGGATGAAGACGAGATACTTGAATGATGGCCTTTCTCCTTATAAAATGTTTCAAATGCAACTACCATCCACATCGAAAACAAAAGCAACTTTACACAAAAGAAAATCAAAAAACAAACCCTCCAGGGCCAAGGAGCTCAAACTAGTTTGCAGGTCTTTTTACGACATAAAACACACTATCCCTACATATAAAATGTACAAATCATGATCCACCATGCTCATTGCTAATATCAAGAATCTTTCAAGAGAATGACAAAATATATAAAATAAAAACAGAAAATTGTTTCGATGGCCCTGGGAGCTCAAAGTTTTACGTTGCAACTTACCACAGCCACACATCGTTCGAATAGCCAGTCATGGGGGCAGTTGTCTAGTGAGTACACAAAGTCCTCCGGTTTTTCCACTGCACCAAAGATAATTAAACACTATCCACTCCTACACACTGAAAAACACTGAAAATCTAACTAATGAAAGACGAGAAAAGAACAAGTGAAATTACAATTGCCAAGACCACCCCAGCCTTTGTTTATAATGCCTCTTTGTCCAGTTTTCTCTAGAGCTTGTACTATAATCTTGGTCATCTCTCCTGGTTGTTGAACAGGCTGTTGGAAGTTCAAAGCAGTTAGAAACATTCAAGCCCAGATCAACTGAATATGATAAAAAAAATAGAATATGTGGTTTAATGAAGCCAATATAATTTTTTATAGTAAAATAAGATGCACATAAATAATCCCCAAAATTTAAAATAATCAATTACATTATAAGGAAATAAATATAAAGAAAAGCACATATACCTCAGACTCTCAGAGATAATAAATAAATAAAATATCAAAATAGTGCATGAAGAACAAACTGTTACGAACTCTCATTTTACTGTTTAAAAAAGGAAAAGTAGTAGAAGAAAACTCACGAGACTACCAAAACCAATATAGATAGGCTTATCACCAGCATCGATCCATTTAAGAAGCGACTCTGGTGGCTTATAACTGGATGCCAGGTCAAGGAAACAAAAGCCAACCACGTCAATATTCTTTCCCCAGTCTGCAGGAGAAAACCATACCACATCAAAACATGCATCCTTCAAATGGCAGCAACAAGATCAACAAGCATGACATTTTTTACTTGGACATTTGCTGTTGTCAAAATGTAAAATGAAAAGAAAATTTTAGAATTGGCCAAGGATAGGATGACCTTTAATGGTCAGAAAATAACTCCTATATATCAGGGTTTCCCAAGAACCTTTTCAAAATGTAAAACAAAAAGAAAATTTTAGAATTGGCCAAGGATATGAAGACCTTTAATAGCATCAAGAAATAACTCCTAGATATCAGGGTTTCCCAAGTACCGACAAATTAGTCAATTTAAGGTACACAGACAAGAAGCAAATATATCAGGGTGGTTGACAGCCCTGATAAGTGCTAGTAAGATTGCAGCACTTTACAGATACGACACTCAAACAAAAAGCCAAACAATGCTTGACTAAAATTTAAACTGATCATTAGGATGTAGAATTGATTATTAATCAAACAGTAGGCAACACAGGAATACTACAAATTGCAAGAGTGTGCAGAGTTATTTAACTCCATAAAGTAACTTCACTATACAAAGCAACCATAAGAATCTCTATATAGTTCAGAAATTGTTCCCTGAGAAACTTTTTTTAACAAAGGCAAAAAGACTTGAAAGTGCTCATCTTGAATCATATCTCAATCATCAATTGTACAAGTATTTGTCAAATAAATGAAGCGTTTTATCAGTCTAAGGGATGTAAATAAAATGACCTTTTGGTTTGGGAACAAGGTGAGGGCTCCATATATACCCGTAAGGCACATCTGGAGGAGAGCTATAGGATCCCCTCAAATAGGTAACAGGTCTCAGCTTCAGCGTTTTCTTCCTGAACTCATTTATCATGTCCCGTATTCCCAGCCATATTAGGGCATCAACAATATGATATGAAAGCTGTATTCGAGATTACCAATATATGAGTAGACCTCAATGTAGATAAAATCCAAGACTGGAGAAGCAAAAACCAGACTCACTCTGTAACCAGCTGCGTGTTTAACACGAGATAAAGGATGGGGAAATTCACTAGTAGGCCTGACAGAAGGTGAAAAAAGACAATGACTCAGTAATTATTCTCAATTTCTGAACTCAACACATACAAGAATACACATCAGTCCTAGAAAGGATTGAATTGTCACAATAAGAAAGCACCAAAGATGAGCAATGCCAGAATCACCAATGCATGCACAATCCAAAACCTATTCATTCAGAAAAAAAAAATTAACATCATAATAATCACAACCAACCAAGACTTACGTCCATGGCATAGTGAAGAATATATGAAGTGGTACATTTAGCGCCTCTGCAACATGTGTATGTCCTGAAAAGCATTTTTTTCCATAGAAAGAGAGGCAGAGACAGAGACAGAGAAAGGAAAAGGGCATAAGTCTTATAAGTTTGATGCATCACAATACCATTTAAATAGAGAACATTGAATATGTAGAGCAAAAAAATGGACAGCTTAAAAATGTTCAATTGTCTTCAGACAAAAACATACAGCTTAAAAATGAAAGAGGTAATAGGCCCTAACCATATGCTGGAGGATTAGCAATTATGGCATCTACATCAAATTTAACACCACTGTGAGGGTCGTTCTTCTTGCATGCATCAAGAAGAGAAAATATTATATCCTTCATTTGTTGCCTCTGAACAGGAATTTCTGAAGGATTTGACGGCAAGAATCCTTTATTCTTGACCATATCTGCAGAAAACTCAGTGATCAGTGCAATACTTTACAAGGTAAAAGAGATTCCTAATTCATATGCCTGGAAGTAGACAAAAGACAATGTCTTAGAATAATTACTAGAATAATGAAAGCAAGAAGATCCAATATTGCCAAATGCATGGGTATGCAACACCTTTATACAAAACCAGAGAATCAGGAAAAGGGGGGGCAACAAAACAGAGGCCTGTAGTAGCCTAAATTGAAACATGAAAATACATAAGGCCACTAAACAGACCTTCTGCAGCACTTTTCTCTCACAAAGAGCTTTCAATTGCTCATAGAATCTTCCAGATGTCCTTAAAAAATGTGTTTTATTAGAGTTTGTTCTTTTTGGTATTTGATGAGAAAGCGTGTCTAAAAATAAATAAAATCAAGATTAAAAATGAATCTACCTCAAACAGGTCCCACCTGTGCCCATATATATTTCCAGGGCAACTAGACGGAGTTATAACAAAGGATCTTACCCTCAATAATAAGTAGATATTTAGTTTAGTAATGTTATTAAGATAACATGTAGGTTACTTACAGCCAGCAAGAACTTTTGGATCTCCCCCTAAAGGGTAGAACTCTAACCCAGCATCCAAAACGAAATCTTTAAAATTTGAGTGTGTTGCCAATCTAACCCTATGACCATCTGCCTGCAAGCAAAATTTGAACTCCATCAGCTCAGAAAATTAGAGGCTATGGTTGAAAGAAAAACTGGGAAAAAAAAGGAGAAAATATAAAAACAACTACACAACCATCATAATTATTGTATAAGAAATAAAATCCTACAGCAACAATTTGTCTGCAACATGCACAGTAAAGAGTTTTCCATAAAATGAATAAAGTGATATCAACACCATTAACTGTTTTTGACAGATTCTCTGTTTACCAACGTCACTTCCTTGAATATTACTAAAATCATGGAAGAATAAATTTGATTACCCTTTTCTGTCTTGAGTCAATGTCAACAAATCAGGGTTGTGCTAACTGGATGCCATATCTAAGGGAAAGAAAGCGACCAAAAATTATGAAATTGAAGTAATTATGTTTTAAATTTGAATTAGAACATAAAAAATGCTTTTCTAATTTAGAAAACTTAACGTTTCTAGTGACATTCCCTTTAAGAACTAACCAAACCTCATATCTTATTGCTTGCACCCTCTGTCTTGTCACAATTACCAATCTAAAATCTTTTCTTTACAAAATCAAAGTAGCAAATCTGCACCTACACTGTCTTTAGCTCACCACACAATCATTTAGACACGCATAACCATTACAAACATAATGTACTGTATTGTACGTTTGCTACTGTGATAGCAATATTTGTTACACCAATGATTAAATATTATAAACCAATATTATGTCATGCAACCAAAGTTTACTATGAAAGCACAAGAACACAGTCTAAGTGCAGGATCTTTGATAAAGATACCAAACCTGCAGGCTGGATGAATACTTCAAAGTTCTAAAAGGCTATTACAAGGTTTGCCTGGATGAGAAAAGGAATGTAACCTGTAAACGTTTTCCAATAGCAACAAATGGTTGTACATCTCCTCGTGTTCCCACAATAAGCATTACTATTTGCAGTGGAGGTATATTTGGGATATCTGTTGGGTCTATATCATCTTTCTCAGAGCAAACGACATAATCAAGTGCATGTGGTTTCATATCAGTAGGAAAATCACATTGTACGGTTCCATCATGTTTCACAATAGCAAGTCGAGGCAACCACTTGATCTGCAAAAATAAAGAATTTGCAGATAAGGTTTAAAGTTTCATTATCAACACAAAAATGGAGAAGTAGCAAAGTGAAAATTAAAAATAAAATATTAAAATATACAGGGAGGACCTTAAAAGGGAAACTATCATTGAAATAGCCAAAGTACAATAAGCCAAGACTAAGAATTCGAAATGTTAAACTTCCACCCATTTTGCTTTTAATCAAGCATTATATTCTTATGATTTTGCCTAAGCATGAATCTGTTTCTCATGTATAAGCTGGAGAAGTTGACCCAATACTGACCCAAACCAAGTTAACCAAGAAAAGGCAACAATCCGAACCCATCCAACCTGAATCAAGTTTAAAGACAAAATTCTGACCCAAAATGAACAGAACTGACATGAACTGAGTTTCTTTTACTCAAAATGATGTAACCTTAAGTGACCGACCTACCCAATTGCCACCTCTATCCACGTAGGTGCAGTAACAGGTTTGCAATTATCATGCTTCCAGTATCAATACAGACACATTGATGCTGATAAAATCAAGTCACTTCACAAAATGAAAATGCAGTTCTCAAATGTAATGGAATCATACCCCTGAACTAAAACTAGTTTAATTTAGAACACTGGTCCTATGACGGTTTAACTCTATGCAAGTATCAACACAAAAACAAAGAAAACAAAAGTACAACCAAAGGTTAACATCTCATACCTTCTTTCTAAATGGAACTGTATCATCCAAAAATTTGGACGCATATTTAACCAGTTTGCTGTGTGTTAGTCTCCGAGATTTTGATAGCTGATTAGATCCTGAATCTATGGCAGAAGTAGATGCTTCAGCATGCATGTTTTGTCCAGCCAAAGTCCTTTCAGTAAAGCATGGTAGAGTCGTTTTTGTGCAATAATGATAGTATGCATGATTACCTTCATTTGAATAAAGAACACATGCTAAGGCATTTACAAGTAAGATTATTATGATAGTGGATTGGTCAGAACTAGAGCAAGGGAAAAAAAAACCCCTAGAATGCAATGCAATACAAAAACATAAATAAGTTTCAAACTTTATGGGAAATGACACAAGTTACATGTAATAGTATCTCTGAAACTTTCTTATACACATGCTGAACAGGTAGCATTAAGTCATTTGATGGCATCAACTACAAGTTGACACGGACAGGGATAAAAGAAGAGTTAAGACTTATTACCAAGCATGTACAGAATTACCAAGTACCAACATTATGTTGGATTTTCTCTAGATAATGCTAGTTCACTATTTTTCCTTCTTCCAAAGGGCTTAAATTGGCCCATTTTATTCATAATACTATCATAAATATCTACATGTCCCATTTCAAACACAAAACAAACTTTTCTCATTAGTGATCAAATTAAATAAATACATACACATATAAATGCCATATTAAAAAACACAAACCTGATGCTGAAGAACTCTTATCATCTTCACTGACAATTTCAACATCAGGCATATCACTTGAACAACCTAAACAAATCACATATCTCATAAATCCACACCCGCTTGAAAAAAAAAAAAGTTTCATTCGAAAGCAATTGTTGAATTAAATCACTTAAATAAACAGTAAATCAAATAAACGTAAAAAAATCCAAAAAAATGTAAAAAAAAAAACCATAAACCTGAAGAATCAGCACAATTGGAATCATCGCCGGAAACATCAATGGAAATATCGCGGGAAACAACGTTAGTGTTCCGACGAGTCGCCTCCGGCAAATCCGCCATTTTGGTCAAATGAAAAGAGTTCAAAGAAACCCTAGCAGACAATGATGAAGAAGAAGAAGAAGAAGAAGAATATTCTGAGAGGAAACGAGAGAATTTAAAGGTTTCCTTTTGTGTTTCTTTTTTTTACGAGAAACGGAAAAGAAAAAGAAAAAGAAAGGAAAACAAAATGGAGAGACGTTGGAAGGGAATAAAGAAATCCGGACACGTGTAAAAACCTTGACCGTAGATGTTTTTAGTAAAGAGCGCCAATCTAAAGAATTTCAGATTTGTTAACCAACTCCACCAGCCGAAACATTATGTCAAAACTCGTAAAAGTACAATAAAATTTTTTTTTTGGCCGAAAATAATATTTTTTATATATTTAATTTTTTAATTATTGGTAAAAACCATAAATATTCCCTTACTTATTCTATTTTTTTTAACTCAACTATATGTCTTTTCGATTTAATTATTTAAATCTTTTAAAATTTTATAGTTTTCAATTTAATCACTAAATTTTTCGAAATTAAATATTTTAAGCAACCCATCATTAAGTGAATAACGGAATTCTAATTTATTTTTTTGGAATTTTTGCATAATTATTAAACTTTCATAGTAAAAAAATATTAATATACACTGAGATGTTTGAACTTGGTAACTTATATCATCTTGGTACCTAAATTTAAAAATCGTAAACTAACATTATATTTCTTTAGATATCTGACTAACACTATTAAGATATATTACCATGACACTAATGATCAATAACATGGTGACATATGACAACATCACATTTTGACACATGACAAAAATTTAAAAAAAGTATTTTTTTATAATTTTTAAATATTTTATTTACTTTTTTCACATGTTAAAATATGAAGTTACCACGTGTCACCATACTATTGTTAATCAGTGCCATGTCAACATATTTTATCTATGTTAATTAGGTACATAAAAAAAGTATCAGATTAGCTTATGGTTTCCAAATTTAAGTGCCACTTAAATCCAAAAAAAAAAAATTAGGTGCCAAATAAATATAAATTACTAAATTTAAATACTTTAGCATATATTAACAAAAAAATTCAACAAGTTATTTGTTATGGTTTTGCTTTAAAAGAACTCATAAGGAATTTTGAATACATTAACCAAATATTTGACTTTTAAACAATTGCAATTTGGTCCAAAAAAAAGAGCCAATAGCAATTACTCTAGTTTAGTCAAGAGTGTCTAAAAATTTGAGATTAAATGCACTTGTTTAAAAGTCAAATATTAGGTTAATATATTCAAAAACTTATTTTTTTATATATGTTTTTAAAGTAAAATGACAACAAAGTTAAAATCCTTTTACTGAAATTTTAATTTCAAAATCCAAATCAAAATTCTTTTACTCCTTGAATAGCATCTAAAATATTTAATTTTAAAAAAATTAATAATTGAATAACAAATTTTATAATTTAATGAATAAAATTACTTACACAATTGAGTGATTATTAATGTAATTTACTCTTTAATTATTTATAATAAATGTATTTAATAAATGATTTGAATTTGCTTCTAGCCTCTATGCCTTTTCAAAGGTCATGTTATATTTGTTAGCCTCTATGCCTCTTCAAAGGTCATATTATATTTATAAGCTCTTCTCTGTTTTTGAGTTTTCTCAAAGAAAATAAAAGGTTCCTTTTTAAGTCCTATATTTTTTTGAATTTAGTTATTATATTTTTATTTTTAAAAATTTAATTTCTTTATTTTTCAAATTTTAATATTCAAGTTTAACAATTAATATTTTTATTTTTTTTATAAAATTCTTTCGTATGACATTTTGAAAGTAGAAAAGATATTCATTTAGTAGTTATATAATTAAAAAAATGTTTTAATAAACTTGAATTTAACGGTAAAATTTAATAAAATTAATAGTTGAACTTAAATTTTGAAATCTAAATTATTGAAAATAAAAATATAAAAACTAAATTTTAAATTTTCGAACAACTTTTTTTTCTCTGTTTTGGGGTTTTATTTTACAAGATTTAATATTCCTTTCCTAGTGTTTTGTTAAATTACGGGAATTTTTTATAATTTTTTTTTCAAGGGTTCAATATCAGACCACCTAATTGGGTTTTGAAGTCTGAATCCATAAACATGAAAGAAATTTTTCATGTCTGGATGGTAATGTGATCAGCATGAGTTCTAAATCTAGATCGACTTTGCGAAGATCTAAATCCAACTAAATTCATTTATAAATAATAATTTAAAAAGAAAACTGAGAAAAAAAAATTGTTCATTTATATGTGATAAATTGACAGGTGTAGATCACATGCAAGAAAAGCACAGTATCTTACCCTTCGCATTTATAGGCAGCTTTGATGCACATCAATGGCGGAGTTCCTTATGAAAAAGTTAATTTATACATTTACACGATTCTTAAAAGATTATATATTCCTATTTAAGTCAGAATTAATATATATTAAACACAAATATCTCGATCATCATTAAAAATCATTAACTGCACATACATATACTGTTACTCGAACTCGAGATAAGTTCGGTATAGGTAAAGGGGAAAGCTAGGAATTAATTACTGAGGGATCAAAAGAATGGGGGCTAAAGGGTAAAAAAAAAAAAACTTTAAAAGGGCTTAAATTTAAGACTCAAAAGGACTAATATTGATATTATACGTTATGCCCTGGTAACTGTTACAGGTCAAAGTGCAAAGCTTGTAACCATCGTACAAGATGCATCCCATAATGGTCTATCGATTAGATGGAGATCATTTAGTCCACGAGAATTGGCCCGATTCAAAGAGTTATTAGAGAAACCTGTCAGATTGAAGTCTGAGTGGCCTAATGATGCAAATTTGGAAAGATAGACTACCTTGGTAAGCTAATCTCGTCCATCGATATAATTTGATCTAGACTGTTGGTCTTGAGAGAGCTCAATTATAAATAAAAAGCCTCCCCTAATAAAATTCTTTGAGAGCATTTATTCAAACACCTCTCGTGCATTGTTTTCTGTGGTTCTTTATTCTTTTGTGTATTCTTTTGATTAAGTTGCTTCTGTTATATAAACTGGTGCCTTGGAGGGATTTTTAGTAAAGGAATTCTTGATGAATTCTTAATTGTTTAGTGATTAAGCTGACTTAAACGTATTTGGATCAAATAAATCTCTTAAAGCCGCATGAAACGTAAAAAAGAAGTTTTAGTCCCGCGAAACAAACAGATACCTTCACCCTCTATTAAAATTCCTCTAGTGTTCCAAATTTGTGAATTAATCAATTAATTAAATGATAAAAAATTTTAAATTTATAATTAATATTGACCACTCAATAAAAAGTTTTTTTTTGCTTCGCCCCAAGTGTAGGTATATTCAATCTTCCTTTTTAAGTTTTTTCATACACTTAAAAAATCCCCAAAGAATCAATACAAGTAACCAAAAATGTCTCGGGTACAACTATTAGACACCGGCAGGGCCTGGCCCCAAAAAAATGAAAAATTACATTTCAGTCTCTTGAAAATCATTAAATTATAAAATTGCACTCTAACCCTCAATGAAATAAAAATTCTGTTCAATCTTTTTCAAAAATAATTAAATCATAACTAATCAAATTATACTTTGATCTAATAATTTTATAATTCAATTCCGCCCCCTCAAGAAAATAAATGGTCGGATTAACAAAAATTTAATTAGAATGTACTTAGGGAAGTGGATGCTTATTTCTGCAACTAGAAAATGTTACTAAAAACATACAATAAGATTAACAAACAAACATGAACACTGATTCTATTGGAATTTCATAAGCAGAAGAAAAATATTAAAGGAAGTAAAGAAATCTTACAAAAAAAAGGGGCTAAATCAGGGTCAAATTGGCATTGTGCATTTCTTTTGAGAATGTCCTAGTAAATGGCATCTACCACATTGAACAACTCGTTTTGGGCGCTTCAAGTTCTCGACACGAAGAACTTTCTTTTTCGGTCTCCCAGGTGGCCGGCGAGTTTTGGGAGGACGTATCATGATATCGAGATTTGCAGCTCCACCCTCAGTTCCTTCCCTGGACTCCTTCCAGTAGCTCTTATCCGGGATAGGATTTATCATCTGCGAATAGGTCTCTCGGTAGCTTGCCACCGTGAAACAAGGTTCGGCAAACAGATGGACATTCTGCCCACAAGAAATAAGTGCGGCTGCAGCGTGCGCGCACGGTAAACCGTATAACTGCCAACGGCGACAGGAACACACGCGACTCCTAATATCAACTATGTTTGTCCGCTCGGTTGAGACGATCTCAAACTCAACTTCATTTGCTCTAAGTACTTGGTAGCAATGAGCATCTGCAATTGCCTCTGAGATCCGCTTCTCGGCGGAGGGAACAAGAATTGAGGTCCATCTTATTCCTGTTTCACGACGATTGTTAAACCAAGAGGTTAGTTGAAGGCGAATATGTTCCATCATTTGCACAACAGGGAGCTCATGACATTCGAGGGCCCAATTATACAACAACTCGGTCACACCTAGTGTGAAGTGGCCATATCGCACTCCTTCGAAATATGCGACTGCCCAAAGCTGGGGAGGGAAAACTTGAAACCATTGTAAAACATCCTGTGAGATTTCTACCATTTCAGCAATTTTGCTCTCGAACTCGGCAGAAGTGAGAGCATAAACTGCATTCCAAAAGATATTAACCAATTTCGTGTTCTTAAACGTATCACGGAAATTTTCACTGATATAACGTAGACAAAATCCATGAAAAGCGCTCGGAAAATGGGTTTCTACCGCGTCCACAATGCTTTGCCGTCTTTCAGACAATATTGTAAGTCTGGGCATGTTTTCAGTGTTCACACCAAGAAGCTTTCTCAACTCTGACACGAACCACATCCAATTTTCATCATTTTCAACATCAACAATAGCAATTGCCAAGGGAAACAAAACATCATCAGAATCAACTGCTGCGGCACAAAGCAATGAACCCAAATATTTTCCTTTCAGATCCACCTTATCGAGTTCCAGAAGTGGTCTACAAGCATGTATAAACCCGTAGATAGATGCACGGTAAGAAATAAAGAGGCACTGGAAACAATTTTCTTGTCGAGTGGCAACAACTGATGCAACACTTCCTGGATTGGTTTTCCTTATTTGCTCACAGTATGCAGGAAGAAGGCGATACCCTTCTTCAAAAGTCCCATGAAGTGCAGCCATACTCCGTTCCTTCCCACGCCAAGCTTGCATATAAGAAACAGCAACTCCATGCTGGTCCTGAATATCTTGCAATATTTCTTTCGGCTTGTACTGTGGGTTATCCCGAATACGTGCTTCTACTGATCTTGCAACCCAACCAACCGATGCTTGCTGATGATGGAGGTTACGAACCCCTTCACATGTATGCTCTCCGTGCAGAGTTCTAATCGTGAAAGTCGGAACTCCAGGGCATTTTGCCACATGGACACGCCATGGACAACCTTCTTTGGAACACTTGGCTATAAATCGGCTTCGATCAGATTTCACTATCCTAAGGTCAAAATGCATTGCTATAGCAATATCTTTCAAGGTTCTTCTGCAAGTTTCAACATCAGGAAATTCCTGCCCAATAACTAATGAATGTTCTACAAATGCACCAGAAGAATCGGGTACCACTAAAGCATGATCCATCACCAAAGCAAGAAACAAATGAAACAACAGTCTAACGTGGTTCAAAGGGCTCCCTCCATGCAATAAGCAGATATAGATACTCTTAGTTAGCTGTAGATAATGTGGTAGAAGAAAAAAATTAAGGAAATTAGTATATATTCTTCGGGGGCTGAGGGGGTTCGGAAGGTAGCCAAAAGAAACCAGACATCAAATGTAAATAATTATACCAGTATAGTTAATCAACATTGAAATCGAAACAATTTTCTTCTATAAAACAGCAACATTGCCAGCTTAATCCCTTTTCAAGCTGTCAGTTGGCGCAGCAACTGATTTAACACCAAAAGGAATAGAAAACACACCTGTGACAGAAAAAGAAACTAATGAGTAGTAGTTTCGAGATGAACAATTTAACAGTAACCCTTCTTTCATAATGGGAAGGGGAAGGGAGAATTTGAGTTTCAAGAACTCAAGGTCGGTGAGCTCTACAAACATCTGTGTAATTTAATTATAACAATTAAAAGAAAACAATCCCAGAGAAAGGGGCAGAAAGTACAATATTGAAATTTGGAAAAAAAAATTCAAATGGTGTGCGTTGATTCCTATAATTCCTAGACATGGATGCCAATAGCAAATCATCAATAAAAACAATGAAGAACAGTAATTTAGCAATTCTAGAGTTAATAGGTATTTGCAAATTTTTCTTAACATTACAAAGGAAAATTTTCCATCAAAGCCGCATCTCCCTGCTCGAGGATCTGTTCGGTTCAAGCCTAATCTTAAATGGCATCACATTTAAATTCGAAAGATAATGCCGTAAACTTCATATAACTATGATGAATTGCCTGAAAGTTTTCACATAACCAAAATAGATTCAAAGGCCAACAACCCGATTCTATATAACTTGAACCCAATCAACTGGAAAACTAAAAAGACTTGAAACCAGATGAACTAGAAGGCGATTGTTTTTCCTACTTCTGGTAGCGCAAAATTGATAAACCTAACCAAATAACCAACTCAACTAGCCTGAAAGCCGACACAATTGAAGCCAATAACACCAAAAGTCCATGACCAAAATCTAACAAACTCAAAACACCTAAAATTGAAGCCACCATGGCTCACCTGATTGTTGCCTCTTGTTGAAGGGACTAAAATCAGGCTAAACTTTAGGAAGAATAAAAATAAAAGATAAAGTTTATGGCTATTTAAAAGAAAGAACAAAAGATGATATTGATGATGGAAAATAGGATGATATAGAGAAAACTAAGTAATCATGTCCCAGGCTCTCTAAGCAATCACACTCAGAACAGGACAAAAAATGCAATTCTTTGAAACTACAAAATCGATATAAGCTATTTAAAAGTTCTTAAAGAAACAACATTTTTAATTAATATCGGCAGATTATAAAGCGTGATATGCAGAAACAAACTTCACCGGAATTTGCCAAGACTTCAAATCCTCATTATAAAAGTAAACTAAAAGGATGCATAAACTAAATGAACAGCATAAAAGGATTCACTTACACATATCTATCAAACAAGGGCCCATAGAGCAGATAGTAACTAAATTCTACTAGACAGCATAAGCACGAATCGAGCATTAATCAAGATGTAAGAGAGACCTTCTGAAAATTTTTACCCTTGCAGCCGAAGATACAAAGAACTTTTCCATTGCACCATAAACTCTTTAACAAGCAGAAAAAACTAGAATAATTTACAGTAAAGGTAAAATTGGGTAGATACCATAGCAAACTAAAAGCTTTCAATTCAATGCCACAGTTTTCCTGCAGTGAAACAAATGCAAATTTATGGACTGCTTAAGAAACAAATGATAAACATTTTGATTCCTTAAAAAATGACTACATAATTCAATCACCTAAGTTCCAAGTTCAAAAAAATTGAAATTACAAAATGGGATAAATTCAAGGGGCATCATAATTGAACTCACATTAAACTCAATGAAAACTTTTAACAAGATTAATACCTTTTCTTAACTCAGCCAATCACTAATTTTAAACGCATTAAACAAATTAGTTCACTTTCTTTCACCAAAAACTGGAAAATTTAAATACCCAATGGACCAAAGAGAAAATGTTACCTTGAATTAAATTAGGTCTACCTATTTAAAAATCCCGCTATGCCGACAAGAATAAGGCTCTTTTTATTTACCTCCTCTTTTGAGAAAGAAATGGAAGCTAAAGAAACCCTAGAACAAGTGAGAAAGTGAGGTAATTGGTGAAGGAAAAATGGAATTAGACAAAAGAAGTTGTTTTGGTTTGTGTTTGGATGATCGGAAAATGAAGAAAAACTGGAAAAATGATGTGAAAATTTTCGTAATCGTTTTCTCTCTCCTTGTCTGATAGTAAATAGCAGTTTATGAAAGAGAAATAACATTTTTAAGGGATAAAGTCTCATTTAGCACCTCTCATTTCATAAAATATCTGATGTAGTTCTTATACTTTGAAAATATTCAATATGGTACATGACTTATCAATCTATGCATTATTTAATACCTATATTTTTATAAAATGTCCAATATAATACTTATTTTTTGAAAATATTCAATGCAGTACTTAAATCAATCAATAAAAGTTTAACACATGAATTTTTACAAATCGTGAAGTTTATATGGATAATATATACATGAATAATTCAATATCATTCTTCGAACTGATACTCTAATTGTTTTCTAATCCAACTGATCCAATCCATCATTCCAATTTGATTTAAACCTAATTAAATTTAGTCAAATAAAAAAATATATAATAAAATCCAGATAAAAAAATCTTTTTGCATGATAAGTTCCAATATATAAAAATTAAACCTACAACAATTGATTCACATATGATAAGATTATATTTGTAATAAAAGTATCTAAATGTAAAATTATTTAACACATTATAAATATTATATTGCCTTATTTAGTTTATTTATCTAAAATGTAAAATTTATTATTTAATTTATAAGATATAATATTACCTAAAAACATTTTTTTAAAATGAATATTATTTATTGTGATTTAAGAACAAGATTGAATAAAATGAAAAATCATTTTGTAAAAATAATATTTTAAGTAGAATGTAGTGACAAATAGAGTTGTTTATGAGTCAGATCCAATGACCTGTCTAAAAAAATAAAAGAGTTTCGGTAAAAATATAAATCTAAAAACTAGACTTAAGCAAAAGAAAAAGACCCATTTAAAAATAGGTCGAGCCTTGAGTAAAATTTTTTTGGCCCAATCTAACCCGAATTTACAATAAAAATTTATGTTGTTTTGCTAGTATTTTTTCACTTTTTGTCACATTTTTCTACTATTTATTATTATTTTGTTATTAATATTTGATTTTATATGACATGAGTTTTACTTATTAAATTGTACTTATTTTAGTATTATTTAAATATAATTTTTTTAAACTTATTTTTAACTTGTTAAAAAGTATTTATTTTAATATTTTTAATATATTATATTTTTTATTTTAATGTTTTTAATATATTATATTTTTTATATAAAAATTAAAAAATTTAAAAAATAAATCTGACTGAATCTAAATTTTAACATTTTTATCTAAACCAAACTCAGAGAAAAAATTTAAATCCATTTTCTGACAGAGCTAAGCTTAGATCTATCAATCGAAACCGATACAAACTTAACCTAGCACATGAAAAACTCTTATAATAATAAATAAATTAATTAAAATTTTACTTGAATAATATTTTAATTATTAAAGAAATAATTAAAATTTTATATTAAAAAAATAAAATCATCCATTGACCGAACGTTCACCAGCAAGCACTTGAATTTCTCCACTGTTTATGAAAACTTGGTACAATTTATTTTCCTAAACAAACTGAACCAACACAAAAAAAAAAAACAACAGTTTTGAATATTTGTTCATATGAAAATTGCAATAAGAAGTAGTATCATTAAAGATAGTATCAAATCGAGAAATAATTTATAGAAAAGGTAAATTCCTTCCCTTACTACAGTGCCTTAACAAAGATCATTCAGTGCTAACATGATAAAAAGATGAGGCCTTGGGTATATCATACAATTGAAAGGTTCCGAACCTCCGGTCACCCGTTGCTTCCACTCCACATTTTTTTGCTTCTTTCCAACTCCTCGTTTTTTCCCTCTTCTTTTTGGAGTTCTCTTGGAACTGTAGCCACATGTCGGTCGTAGCTAATACTTAACTCGACTCTTCATTGACAGAATCGATGAACAACAAGAGTACAGCATTTTAACTCTCCAAATATATGAACAAAGAGTCGGAAAATAATTGAACATACCCGTTGCCGATTGAAGTCAAGGGCAAACTTCAAAGGCACGGCCGAATTTCGATCCCCTGGACAATGAGACCAGCCTTCCAATGACCACCATCTACCTCCATAACACTCATTTCTAGTTCCCCATCAATGGCTCCATCATTGAAAAACTCACCCAATTCAATTTCCAACCACCCATCTCCTCTAGTTTTTGGGTACTGATCATCACCACCTGCAGGGGCCGGACGTACTGGCGCTTGCAACCCAAGGAAACGGGAACGGCTAAATAGCCCGATTCGCCTTGGTACGATCTGGTAACGTTGTCGAAGGCCTCTAGCTGCATCCAGATAGACAGTTCTCTTACAACCTTCGGCGCCAGCAATGCTGACACTAACCTCTGCAGGTTGGAAATCAAACCCATAAGCCCCAGCAGTTGCTTTGAACACAAGGCAAGCCTTATAGCGCGTCATGGGAGAAAGCATGGAGATTGCGATCTTCCCGCGGATTTCAAGCCAACAAACATTGATAAGCTCTGCTACCTCTTCAAACCTGAAATATTTATCATATATTGTAAGGGACGGATTGGGTAGTTTAAGCATACTCCACTGAAGAGATAAAAGAGAAGCCTATAATGGCATATATCAGAGCAACATTGTATCCAAAATACAAAAAACGAAAAATTGGAGCAACATTGTTCTGATCCACGTATCTTCCGAAACTACTCTATCCAATAGATCAATAATAGCATAATTGGATCGGATTCTTCAATTTCCTATAAATTATCCATTTCGAGTTCTTCATTTCTCGACCATGTACCTTTTGAACTTATTCCATCCAATAAATCTACAACATATACATCGATCATATTCTTCATTTTCCATAAATTATCCATTTCCGACATTTAATAGTAGATTTATTCGAACATTAATATGAAGTTAGATCTCCAAACACATAAAACAAGATTAAATTTTCAATCATGCTTGTATCAGCAACATATTCCATTCTAAATAATATTAAGTTATAAACATGTGCAAGCTTAGGATACACAATTCTCCGCTAGGGTATATAAAACCTAGATACCTCGCAATTAGTGCATTTCACTGGTTTAATATACTACATACAGGGGAGAACAATCAGTTCAATTAATCGTTTTTTTTTTTTCAAAGCGACTTAAGACTTCAACATAAGATAACCGACCAGATCCAAATCGACTTTAGTTGATAAAACCAACCAAACAAAACGAAACCGAATTCAGTCCAGTCAATTTTTCGGTTAACCAGCCTTGAGTTATTGCGTTGAGTTTATATGATTATATATCTATATTATATAGTATAAAATATAAATATATTTTAAATAATATAAAATAAGTTGGATTACCGACCTAATTAACTTAACTGATTAAACTGAGGTCAAAACCAACCAACCCACCGCACCCGACTAAGACAAAACCAAATGGGTCGGTTTATCGGTTAAAACCGAAAATTGCTCGACGTATATATCAGGTTAATAATTTGTTTCAAGTAAATTTCAACATATTGTATATTCATATCCTATTCAAGAGTATCCACATCATATTCAAAAATAGTAAGAGAAAAGAGAGAAACCTGGACTCAGGTAATGAGATCCATCTCCAGTAAGTTGGAGTGCCACCCCATACAATAAAGAGGTCCCTGGCAGAGAGCATGTAAACTTTCTTGCCACTCACTCTTTCCAATTGAAGGCTCTGTTTTTTTTCATCAAAGATCAACAGTGTTAATGACTAGGTCATCATAACAATGGATCAACAACAAAAAACAACCAAAATTTTGCATAAAAAAAAAGAAGAAAATATTATTTTTCTAGAAAAATTTTGAAAGTGAAATGTAAAGCATCTAAAAGTGAAAAATTGAGAATCGAAGCATCCAAAATTTAACTCTAAAATGGAAAATCAAATTAGGTAGCAACCTTTCGGCCAACCATCAAAGATCAACATTGTTAAAAACTTAAGTCAACGTATTCGTGGATCAACAACAAAAACAACTATACTTCGCATCAAAAAAGATTTTTTTTTTTTTAATTTTTGAAATTGTAACGTAAAGCATCAAAAAAGTGAAAAAAATGGAAATCGAAGCATTCAATTTCTCTAAAAATGGAAACTTTAAATTACGTAAAACCCTTCGGCCATCATCGAAGATCAACATTGTTGAAAACTTTAAGTCAACATATTCATGAATCAACAACAAAAACAATAATATTTCGCTATTATTTTTTGAAAATTTTTGAAATTGTAATGTAAAGCATCTAAGAGTAAAAAAAACCGGAACCGAAGCATTCAAATTCAACTGAATCTGAAAATTAAATTACGTGACAACCTTCTCGTCACCATCAAAGATCAATATTGTTAAAAAAATTGAAGTCAACATACTCGTGAATCAACAACAAAAACAATCATACTTCGCATAAAAAAGAAAAACATTATTTTTTTTAAATTGAAATTGTAATGTAAAGCATCTAAAAACGAAAAAAAATCAGAACCGAATTTTTCGAATTTAAATTACGTAACAACCTTTCGGCCACCATCGATTAGGATATGATTTTCGCAAAGGCTAAGATAAAGTTCTTTCTTCGAAGAAAAAGAGAGCGACGAAGGAATCGAAGCCTGGTGATCCGACGGCAAGAAACTCTCCCAAACGGCGTCGGATTCTGAAGCCGATTTGAAAGTAGTTGAAACAAGTGACAACCGACACGCATCTCGAGGGGAAGTGAATGAAAACACGGTAGCGATGCAATCTTGCGGTAGATCAGTAAGGTTTAAACTCCCATACTTGTTCCCTCCTCCACCGCCGCCAACACCGCTTCCCATTTCAGAAACCTCCGATTTCATATACAGTGAGTAAAGAATTCGGGGGGTTTAGTAAGTGAAAAATGAGAAGGGATGGGATAATATGAGTGAGTATTTATATAAATAAGAGGGGGAAAAGAAAGCTTAGCGGTTAAGTCTTGTAGTTTATAAGGAGAAAAAGGCAAAATTCGGCAATGGAATCGAATCCCTAAAAAAGGAGCTTGGCGCCTTTGCCTCTGAGACTGGAACTTCAGGCTCTCGAAGATTCACCGTATCCGTGTCGGTCACCCACACAATATTGGCAATTGATAATGCATGTATATATGTACATAATTATTATATTTATTTTTTATGAGGTTTATATTTAATTTTTTAAACCTGTAAATAAAAAGGAATAATATAAGTTTTGGCCCCTTAACTTGGCAACTAGATTTATTTAGTACATATATTTTGTTAGTCCACTTTAGTTCTTAAACTTGACAATTAGATCCATTTTAACCACTAAATTTGAATTTTGTCAATATGTAATGACGTGACTAGTGTCCTTGGAACATGACCAAATTGGACGGACAGAGAAACTGATTGATATAACAGTTTCAACAAAAACGTTGAATCGATTGACTCGAAAATTACTTGAAATTTGTAATAATAAAAATAAGGATAAAAATCTATAGTTGAACAAGTTCAATCGGTTTAATATTTTTTATTTATTTTCTTTTTAGATTTTGATAAATTTTTAATTATTATTTATCCGACGGTCACACCGATTGAATTGGTTGAACCACCAATCCTGTTATTAAAACAATAAATGTGACACTCTATGATTTTACCACATCATCCCTTGAAATTTTAGATAATTTTTTAATTTTCAAGTGATGATGCGGCACTATTTAAGAGTGTTGCATCATCAAATTCTTATATTTTTCAAGTTTAAAAATTAAAATAAACTTATTTGTCAAGTTGAAAAACTAAAAAGTGAATAAAATATATAGATACTAAATTAAACCTACTTACTAAAATTAGTGATAAAAAAATTATATTATCTCATAAAATAACCTTTTTTTTAAATTAGAAAATGCTAGCTGTGTTACTTAAATATCATATTTGATAATGTAATGTATATAATTTTATATATTTTTTCTGATAATGTTATGTATATAATTTTATATATTTTTTCTTATGAGGTTTATATTTAATTTTTTAAACTTATAAATAAATAAATAAAAGCATTTACTTTTTTTTTCAATTAAAAAATGCTAGCTAAATTACTTTTTTTTTTATTTACTTTTCCTTCCTCAATTGGTATGCCATTGACTTTTGGATCTAAGCATTTCCCATATCCCCACAAATTCAATTTAGATATTACTGATTGAAAAATATGGATTTTTAAATTATTATTAGTTATTTACAGATGTCTCAAAAAAATTGTATAAAATAGTGACTCATATTATCTCTTTTTTTTTCAATAGTTTAATGTTATACTAGTATTTTCATCTTGAATCTTAGAATTTTCATCTTGAAATTATTGATATGGCATTAAACTATTAAAATAGGATAATATCTCTATTTCATACAATTATTTCTTCTCCCACGTATGCATATTTGAATTCATATTTCTTATTTAAATAACATATTTGAATTTGAATATCCGAATTTATTAGTTATAAAATATTTATAATTTTGAATTTATATATAAAAAATTAGTGGATTGAAATTTAGACATTTCTAGATTTAAATATATGAAAAATGATTAAATGTTTTGAAATTAATTGTTTTTGTTGGTCCAGATATCTAACAGATAATATTATTTAATTTAGATTTAAATTTTAATAGTAATACATGAATAAATTTGCAGATAATAAACAAATTTGAATTGTTAGGTATATTTGTGGATTCGAATTATTTTTAAAAAATGCAGATATTCAAGTTGTTGTCTTTTCTTTTTAAGAAAAATTGAACAAAATAATTTAACTACATAATAATTCTCTGAGCAGTTACTTGTTTGAGCTATAAAAGAAAGTGCTAGCGTCTCTATCGGGATCTCCTCAAAAGTCTTCAGTCCTTAGTATGTATCAAAAGCCATTTCAAAGTTATTGCAGTCATTAGAAAAATGTTGAATATCCCACGAACCTCCATTAACAACAGTTGATAAATACATCTAATGAGGGCAAAGCTCAAACTTGACAAAGAGGAATTTTGAATGGTTGTGACCACCTCCAAGCTGCCATTTTTAAACTGCTATTATCAACACCTTGAAAGCTTTATTGGCATAAAAATATCATAATTTAAGGATTAATTTATTATTTGATGGTTAAAATTAATTTCAAAGTATTTTTTTTCCAATTAAGCGATTATATTTTTCTTTATAGAAGAGAAGTTGAATATTCAATTATATTTAAATTTTCAAACAAAAGAGACGTTTACTTCTTTCTTTTTCAATTGAAAAAGAAAATACTAGCTGTATTACTTGAAAAAATAGTTTAAGAAAATTATTTAAAAAAAAAATCCTTCTTCAATAGGTATACGCCATAATTGAGAACCACATATTAGTATTTATGCATGTTATGGGTTTGATTTGCTTGGTCTTAAATTAATTACAGATCAATTCAACTGGAAATAAATAAATAAAATGTCAATAATGAAAGTAATATATTAATAAAAATAGATAAATAATTTGTTTTCTAATGAAAATTGGCTTAGGGGATTTTTTTTTTTTTTTAAATATTCGCATGTTTATCTCGCATAAACCAAACAAAAAGTCAACGAAAAAATAAGACTTTTTTTTAAATTGACTTTACTTTTTGAAATGTGTAAGTTAATTAAAAAAAAAACCTTTTATAAGTAATATGATTTTTATAAAAAAATTTAATTAAATCAAATCAAATATTATTATATTAAAAATAAAATCTTAATTTAAATTTTAGAATATTAATCTCAAATATTGTATTTTTATATTATAAAACATAATTTCAATATTAAATAATATATAATAAAGTATTAATATAATTTGTATTGTTTATTGCTTTAATAAAATTATTTAACATTATAAAGTTATTTTAATAATTCATTTTAAAATTAATATTTTAAAATAAAATTTTAAATATTTTATTTTTTAATATTTTAATAATAAATATGTAGATTATAATTTATTAAAATTTAATAACAAATATTTTAATAATATAAATATGAATATTTATTTAAATTAGTTTTATTTATTCCTCTCCGTTTTAATATATTGATAACGACTCCCACACATGTAACTTTTATGTTTTAATTAAGTCGATATAAAATAATATAATTATTATAAAATATTTTTTAGTTATCAAACAGCAATGTTTTTATAATCTTTTTGTAACAAATATAACTTATGCTATATTTGTTTTATCGAAAATAACTTTTAAAATATTATTTCAATAATTTTTTTTGAAAAATATTTTAAAAAGAATCATTCAAATGCAATAATTTTTTTTTAGAATAATTAATATGTTTTTCGAAAATTATTTACACTAATTTGTTTTCAATTAAACGATCACGAAAGGTATTCAAATTGAGAAAGATTTTAGGTTGAAACTTAAAAGGCGTACTTTAGGATGACAAATATGATATTGTGCTCATAACACTAGCGTGATACATCCTTAAAAGCTGAGAGTACATTATCCGTAGACAATACTCTCACCCTTACAAGACAATATTGATATTTCTTCAACTAATATCTTGTTGATACTTATTATTTTAAGTTTATTATTCATAAAAAAAATTAAAATATATTTAAAAAATTTTGAATGTAGTAGTTTATAAAAAGAGTTTTATAAAATTTCAATAAATTAAATTATTTAAAGTAAAAAAGTTTAAATTTTAATTATTTAGATAAAAATCTAAATTATCATAAATTATTGATAAAAAAGTACCAACAAGTATAAGGTTTAATGTTAAAATGTATTGCACTCTAATAAGAGAATGTAGGTTCTAATGTTGTAAACAATATTGTTGGAAATTATAAACCCCAAACATAAACAATAAAATAAACATTCCGCTTTAATTTTATTAAAACTTAAAAGTCTTAAATACCCCTACTAATCTTTTATGGTAAAAATTTTAATTTGAGCTTTTCTATAATCTAGTGTCTTCAATTTATGACATCGAATTTAATCACACTTTTTATATACTAGATTATCTCACAATTTGAGTGAAACAAAAACTTAATATTAAATATATATATATATATATACAAAAAAATTCACTAATTGAATTATAGATAAGGTGGTACTTATTCTTAAACCTTCATTGATCCCGAATTTAATGCCTGAAGGTTTGGTTTTTGGCTATTTTATTTCATTCCATAACAAAAAATGGATAAAACAAAAAAACACCATTATATTGATATTTATTACTTTCTAAATAAATAAATTACTAATTAAGTTGATTCATGGTATTAACTTAATATGCCCCAAAGTGATAGTATAGATAACTTTTCTCTCTCTCTCTATATATATTTGTGTGTGTTATTTTTTTAGTATCATTTATGTTAGATTTACGGTCCATGTTCGATATGCATAGTTGCCTTAGTAATATCGCCTCCAATGTTTAAATTCGTGTTCTCTCATAAGAAGTATAATATGCCTTGTCATTACGTCCAACACTTGTTAATATGCACTCCTATTTTGTTTTTTAAAAGGGTTAAATCACTATTTTTGGCCTGAACTTGCCAACTACTCTCATATCGGGGTTTGAAAAAAATTTTGTTCAAGCTAGTCCCTGAACTTAGCAATTCTTCCTACACTGAGACCTAAAATTTTTTTATCCAAGTTAATCACTGATGTTTTCTTGAAAATCCTAAAGTATCAATTGTGATAACAATTACCAAGTTTAGGGATAAACTTGATTTTTTTAAATCGAGTCTCAATATGAAAGCAATTACTTAGTTCAAGCTCCGATATAAAAAAAAATTGTCAAGTTTAATGACTAACTTGAAAAAAACTCAAACCTCAATATAAAAATAGTTACTAAATTCAGACCTCAAATAATAATTTAACCATTTTCTACGTAACATAAATGTGTTTAACTTATAAAGAAATGGATATTTTTAAGTTAAATTAATGTGTTTCTAGAATTACATATACATTCTCAACAAATTTATGTATTTATTTATTTGTTTTGCATACCGGCTCTAGAACCTTGTCAAGGTCAAGTGAGAAAAGCACTTAACCATTATGGACAAGAGAAAGAACCAGGACCAGCCCTAACTGATTTTATATTATTATTTATTTATTATCATTTGACCCGTTACATCATATCACAAACTCAATAAAAAATTATATAGTATAAATATAATAATAAAAAAAGAGTTGCGTCAAATGAATGCATAGCAATTGACGTCCTCACAAATATGTTTTTGAAATTCTTTTCATTAGGGTAAATTGCACTGTAGATCATCTAACTATAGTTAAGTTTCCGTTTCATCATTCAGTCATAAAAAATTATAAAATAGTCATCCAAAATTTTGTTAATTATTGTAAACTTTGTGATAAATAAATTATGTGAATTTTTTTATTAATTCCAGTAATAATTTTAACCCTAAATTTTTATAATTTCTTTCAAATTGACCTTAAAAATGTTTTGAAAAATTAATTTATACAAAAGGAAAAAATTATAGTCACCTTGTCCTTGGGATATTAATTGTTATAAGTTTGCTCACCAAAATTTTAAAAAATATATTATTATTGACATTTTTCTTGGATATTAATATAATTTAACCTAGTATTGATGTATTTAAAAAATAGTAAAATTATATTTTGTTTTCCCAATCTTTTGTCTTATATCAATATTCTGTTAAAAGAACTTGTTTATTTATTTTAAGTTTTCACATTTGAGTAACGGTTTAAGGGTAAGTAGGAGTGGCTAAACCGAGATCTAGGTAGATTCACAAACAAACGTGATTAGTTGGACAACCATTGAGTGCGTAATATTTAATCAGATGGCCATGAGCCTTATCGAGCTTTTCATATTGTCCTTAATATATATTATTAATCCTAAATTTAGACTTGACAATATTCGAATTTGGCTCGACTCGATTATACTTCTAATAACTATTTTGTACTTTTTTTTTTACTGTTTGGTGAATTAATATAGTTTTTTTTAATAATCTTATTATAGGTTTTGATTATATCTGTTTTTTTTTTAACATAGAATTACTCATAGCCTCTCTCCCCGACCCATAAATAGGAGGATAATACATTTCAGTGTATTCAAATTCATGTCCTATTGTATTGGCAACAATGTTCATGCCAATCGAGTTAAGATTCAATTATCGATAAATTAATAGAATTAGATGACTTGTGGTGTAATGTACACTTTTGTGTATCAGAAAATATAACCATAATATATGCATAAGTATAATTTACGTGTATATATATTTGCTTTGTAGAGAAATTATTTTAAATTTTAAATAAAAATTTTGTCAATAAAAGTTTTAATTATATTAAAAATTACAATCGTATACTTATATTTAATTAATGTTTTTGTTAAAGAATCCTTTTTACTTTTTAATTAGTAATATTAAATAATTCTCAACTTCTTTTTCAAAGAAAAAGCCTAATTCTTTTAAAAGAAAAGAAACAAAAAGCAAAAAAAAAAAAAAAAAAAAAAAGTCTTCTTATATCATACGTGGTTTCACATTTAAAAATAAATAAATTAATTAAAGATTTGGCTAATTGTCAATCAGTTTTTTAATTTCTAAAACGTAAATTTTATCATATATTAACACTTAAATTATCAATTTTGTCCTTTACTAAAAAATAAAAATGTTCCAATTTTACTGGATGTGCTCGAAGGTACTCCAATAATAAAATAAAAATGTATTAAAGTGAAAATTAAAATTTTATAATTAATATTTAAAAATAAATAATAATAATTAATGCCTACTTCTAAAATATGAAAAAATGAATTTTTTAATTTAAGAGCCAGATTTTAATTTTCAATTAAGAAGTATATTTTTACCTTTAAAAAGAAGACATATTTTTCTTGAAAATAAATAAATTTTACATACTTTTTTTCTCCTTAAAAATAAAGAAAATAACACACTTTTTTCAACCCCATGTTTTCTTTTTCATCTACTTATTAATAAATTATATTGAAAAGAAGGGTAAACTAACCCCAAAAGAAAAAGAAGGCGTGGAAGGCTGAGTCATCAACGTGGTCTTTTCGCTCAGTGTACACGTACTCCCACAAACTCTGCACTTTGAATCGGTTTTTAATTTAAATATGAATTAAATATTTTAAAAATTAAATTACATTATTAGTCACCTAATTATATATATATATATATATATATATATTTTCAGTTAATTATTCAAATTTACCTTTTTAGTCATCTTATTATTTTGAATTTTTGAATGTTTTCATAATTAAAAACATTTAAAACATATTTCGAAGTGTCAATTCCTAAATTTCAAAAACAAATTTATGAATAGATTATGGGCAGAAATAATAAAGAAGAATAGGTGGAATTTTTTAGTTAATTAGGCGAATTTATTTTTAAGTAAAAAAACAAAGTAAATAATTATTGTTTTTTCATTTAAATTAATGACACAAATTATTATTTTATAATTCAATTTTTATATTAATCTTCAATTAAATTAGTGTGGTATTATATTATTATATTATTAAATAATAATATTTTAGTCAATAAAATAATAATAAATATGGTTTCAAGTGATAATTCCAATACCAATAATAGAAGACCTTGTATAGCTTGGTTGCTTTCAACTCAACTTCATACATATGAGATTAATCAAATTATCTTAAAGTATTGATTTACAAGAGTTACTAGATTTATTCCACGTGTGTTTTCGCATAAATATTCGAGTATATAATAGTTTATTCTCTTTTACATTATTTGAATTTATACTACTAAATAAATAATTTATTCGAGAGTGTAATTATTTCTCCTAAAATTTTTGAAATTTTTTTAATTATATTTTTAAATTTTAAAAAAATAATTAGACCTTTTTTTCAAAATTAATATTGAACTTAGACTCTTAAAAAAAAATCTTAAAATCTCTAAAAAAAAAATTAAAGTTTTAATTAAACTTATCATTTTTTTTTTTGAAAATTTTCACTAAAACACTCAAAATTTTAAAAAATTTTAATTACGTTCCCTTAAAATTTAATACCAAGATCCGCAACTACTTTTATCTTCCAAAATAAATATGGTGATTTATTCATACATATTCATGGTGGAAGGCTTGTGCGAAAATTTTTCAATATAAAGATAACTTGATTAAGATAGACTCGATATGAAGGAGATTTTCGAAAATGTTATTGTTGATATTCATTTTGACCCCTTAAAATTTATAAAAATTTAATTTAATCTTTTAACAATTATAAAAATATAAACTATTAAAATAATAAAATTATATTTTTACTAAAAAAATATATACAATTTAATCCCGACTTTTGACACCACCATTTATCACAACTCTAGCTCGTTTTGGCAATTTATGAGTACAAAAATTCCAAGGAAAGGAGCATATTTTGTTTTTCATCAAACAGTTGCCAAGGAATTTTAGCTTTAAAACAATACTAGGGAAAAATGGTTATCCAACATGCAAAAGGAGACATACACGATAAATGTCGTTTACAAAGAGGTGTTATTATAAGAAAGTTACATACATGTCAATTATTTTAGGGCAAAAAATAACATTATTATTTAACATATTTATAGTATAACTAATTTATTTATATTAATTTTGTCAAGATAAAAATAATGAATATTGAAAAATATACATATTTGTCTTTTAAACATTGCACATACATAACTTTTTAGTATTGCACCATTACATAAATTACGATTTCAATTTCTTTTATTTATAGAATATTATATATTTTAATTATCTTTGGTTGTTTATGTTAATTACATTAAATATAACATTTTATTAAATTATATAAAAATATAAATGTTTAAAAAGGAGACCAATAAAAAGAACGATATAAAAGAATGGAGAATTAAAGCAATAATTCTTCAAAAAAAATTATCAAATCATACTGGAAGCACGACAAGGTTGAAAATATATGAAAGATCATTTTAATTGATATTGTTGTTGTCGTCGTCGTTGTCGCCATACATGAAGTTGAAAACATATGAGATGAATGTTAGAAAAAAAAAAGTAAAACATTTTTATTTGTTTAGCGTAGGTGAAAAACATTTTCAACCATTGTTTTTAATAATTATTTTTAAATGTATTTATTAATTTAGGGCAAATATTTTTCCTTTTTGGTATTTAAAATACATGTTAATATTGTTTTTATTTATCGTGAATTATTATAATTGCTATGTGCCGCTTTCTTGTTTTTATTTTTATTTTTATATTACCATTTATTTTCTTACACAGATAGATCAGTTAGAATTGAAAGTGGTTTTGCGATATAGTGAAAAACTGCGAAGGTGAATGAATTTTAGGATTTAATAGATTTTTAGGGAATTGCTCCGTTTTGAATGCATTATTTATGATTTTGATATAAAATAAATATGTATCTATAATATATATAAATATATGAGTTTAGAGAAACTTTTGAACTATCAGAAATACCCATTATTTTCCATCATACTATTAAATTGATATTTAAAAATAATTATAATTTATTTTACAATTATTAGTTAAAAAAAAGATTGATGTAAACAAAGTTTTGTTGATTTTAAAGTAGAATTATTATTTGAATAAAACTCTAAGTATAAGATATAATAATAACTTATTATAATTGTAATTATAATTTAAATTTAAATTATAAATTAAAATGATTATAATTTAACATTGACATTATTATAAAAACAATAAAGTTGTGCTAATTTATTCATGTAAAATAAAGCTATTAAATTGAATTGAATTTTAATCATATTAATTATCACTTAATCTATATTAGAGTTATATAACAATTAAAATTGAACTTTAGCTTTATAAATAATATTTAATTCAGTAGTTATATTCAATCAAGTAGCATATACAAAAATTACTGGTAAAAAATGGAAATTGTTAGCAATCATAAGTTAGATTTAGTGTAAACATTGTTTGTATTTATTTTTTATATAGTTCCAAATTTGTATATTATTTTAGGATAAATTGCACCCATGGTTACTCTAAAATAGAGTTTGTCTTATTTTGATCACTTTAAATTTTTTTTCTTAATTTAGTCACTCCAAATAAGATAAATGTGTGAGTTAAGCACTGCCGTTAAAATTTCCATTTTCTTTTAACGAATTGTTGATATAGCACATTAATCCGTTAAGCAGCTAACATGTGACATTTTCTACTCGATAAGGCATGAGTTCTAGTATCATAAGTGTTTCTTCGTAGGAACGTCCACGAATCTGATCAATTATTCTTCGTGCTTTGTGAGCAGACATACATATATGTTGACCTAAAGCGTATACTTCGTCTGAACTTGTATATGGGTTCCTCCTGTGTTTCTTTATCTTTATCATAAAGTTTACCTCTCACTAATGAATTCATTAATTAATCTCTATTTTTTTATTCTAATTTATTATAATAATATTAACGACGAGATTTATTATCATTTTTTGCGTGTCCGCGAAAATTTATAGTAGGTGCGAATTCTCCAAATTTATGTTCTACCATACAATCCGTTATATAGATGGGCAAATGTTCTTTTCCATTATGGATAGTGATAGTATGGCCGATCATTGTGGGTATAATGGTAGATGCTCTGGACCACTAGCAAAAAGGGTCGGATAAAATAAATAGATAGCAAACGGGCTTTTTGGGGTTGGGGATAGAGGGACTTGAACCCTCACGATTTTTAAAGTCGACGAATTTTCCTCTTACTATAAATTTCATTGTTGTCAGTATTGATATTGACATGTAGAACGGGATTCTATCTTTATTCTCGTCCGATTAATTAGTTTTTCAAAAGATTTATCAGACTATGGAGTGAATGATTTGATTAATGACTATTCTATTCGATTCTTTCTTCAACTTGGAATCGTTTCACAACAATTCTTTTTATTTTTCCTATTTTCATATAAATATAAATTGATTTTGCATATAATAGAAATAAACAAAATACAGGTTCATTTCGTCTTTTTTGAGATAGTTTTTTATTAGTATACCTATAAAAAAAATAGGTATATCTTGCATCCTTTCTAGAGTTTCGATATAAGGATTTCTTTACCAACAGTCAACCCCATTTGTTAGAATAGCTTCCATTGAGTTTCTACACCTATCCTTTCATTTTTTTTATTATTCTCGCTTGCTGAACCTTTGTTCATGTTTATTTTCGTAAAATAATTAACTTTTGACTAAAGTTTAGAGTTATTAGTTTTTTCCCCTTCAACTCAACATAAAATGAAGGCGCTCAGGACCTTCTTTGGTTGACACTTCACCATCGTCTTTCTTTTTAGAAAAATGGTTAAATTTCAGTGTTGATACTTTTATTATGGTTAAATTTGTGTTTTAACCGTTACACTTAATTTTAGGAGTATTTTTTTTGTCATCTATATTAAACTCAATATAAAATGAAGGCGCTCAGGGCCTTCTTTGTTGACACATTCACCATCATGGTCCTTTCCTTTTGTTTTTCTTGTTATTTTTAGAAAAATGGTTAAATTTCAGTGCTGCTCCTTTTATTATGCTTAAATTTGTGTTTTAACCATTACACTTTTTTTTAATATAATTTAGTCATTTTGTTTATAATGTTATTAATTAATTCAAATAGTTAATATCATTTACTTTTCAATTAAAATGTTTCATAATTATATATAATTTGAATGCCATAAGAGTCTTAGAGACGAATAGACATCTTTACATTTTTTTCGATTTACCTTACTTTTTTTTTTTACATTGATCAAACTTTATTTTTAGCCCCTATACCATGTTAGAGTTTATAATTTAATCTATATACCATACTTTTTACCAAATTTGATCATTCTATTTGTATAATCTCATTAGTTAGTCTAAACACTTAATATTGTAAACTATTTCAACCAAAACATTAACGTCAATTTGTTTTAGGAACATTATTTCAACAACAAAAAATATTTTATCATAACAAGTTCAAATAGATGTTTTTTAAGAAAAAAACCACAAAAACATTCAACTTTTTTTATTGTTACATTACTATTAATTAATTTTTTTTTTCCAATTTCAAAAAATCACACGAATGGATTTAATAGAATAAATTTAACAATGATAACAATTAGACCTAAAATTTTAAATTTAAAAAGTAAAAGGTTTACATTTTTAAAAATAAAAATAAGAGATTAAATTTTAAAAGTATAAAATGTATAGAAATTAAGATATATTTTAAGTTTTAAAATTTTACTTCACAAATTCAAACATATAATAGTGAACAAAAACTTGAAAGTCATACTGATTAGGTGATAGCTGACATGGGCTGCCTTTTGAGCTACTTTTGGTATTAATTATTTGGGCATTAGTTATGTATTGGGCTCTTTTAGCTAAAACCCAAATTTAAGGGTTTTGTAATTGTATCGATAATGAAATTGGTCAGTTCATTCATTCGTCGATTTATAAAATAATCCAATTTTAAAAGAAAATTCAAGTCCAAGCTTGATTTGTACAAATAGCACAGTTTAAAAATAATAACTTTTTTATTTAATAATTATTTCTAATAATTAAGTAACCTTCAGAAATAAATTTGTTTATGGATCAGATTACCTATCTAAAACTCGAAAATTCGTTCAAAATTTAGAAGAGTTTGGATAAAAACATTAAGCTCGAAAATGAACTTGAGTAAAAAGTTAAGCCCATTTAAAATATAGATTAGGCTCGAGTTTAAACATTTAAGGCCCAAGCTTGACCCGACTTGACTCATATTTTTTTGTTTATAATATTTTATATTATGTAATTTATAACACATAAAATTTAAAAAGAAGAAGTTAAATACCGATATATAAAATTTTAATAAATAAAAATATTAAATTAAAAATAATATAAACATATATTTTAAATTTTTTAAAAACAATATAAGTAAACTTAAAATAAGCTTAGGTTAATTATTTAAAAATATGAATTGACTTAAAGAAAAATTTAAATTCTATTTTTAATCAAATCAAATTTAAACAAATATAAAATATATTAATATTATATTTAAATTCAATTCAAACCCGACCCGACTTCACACACCAATACCCCGTATATACACACGCTTCCGCCAACCAACTGACCATTTAAGCCGCCAATCCAATGAGCATATTCTTCACGCTTCTAATTTCTAATATAGGTGAAACTACATAAGAGATTCTTATGTGATAGAGATTACATCAAATTAATCCCTTTATTATTAAACAAATCAATTTAATCTCTATATTATTAATAAAAAATTAAATAAGGCCAATTGAAATACAAATAATATTTACTATCAAACATAGTTAATAATGTTAATATTTTTATAATTTTATAAATGAAATTTTTTGTTCGAAATTGAACTGTAATTTATTTGATTCTTTTTAATAATATAGAGACTAAATTAAGCTATTTTAATAAAGGGAGTGAGGGACTAATTTAATACAATACCTACAATACAAGGTTCTCTTAAATACTTTAACCTTCTAATATAATACGAAATACCCCCCCTTTTTTTTTGTCCCAAATTTCATTTTTCATTTTTTCATTTTTATCAATTTTATCATTAAGTTTTAATTAGATTTTTGGCTCCTATATTCCAAACCATTTGCCCACTTCAACTTTGGGGGACTCCATTTTTCTTTGATCAATATAAGCCTATCTGGGTATTTCTCAGATTTCCTAAATCTCTATGAATCCGATTCTGGGTCTTCTCCAAATTCACTAATTTCCAATACCCAGATTTCCTTTTACAATTCTCTTTGAAATTTCGTTGTCAAAAAATGATGGGATTCTATTAACATATCAGGGTTTTCAAAGTTTCTTTTTTTTTTTTTTTTTTTTCATTTCTCTCAAAGAAAAAATGACAAGTGCGACCTTTTCATCAAGTTTATTGGGGTCGTTCCCTGTAGTTACATCAACTAGGCATTGTGATTTGGGTAAAGAAAGGAGCAAATTTTGTTGTTTCAATGAGAAAAAGGAGCAAAGAAATGTTATCTGTGCTTGTATGGCTCCTCCTACTAGAAACCTGGGACGTGATGAATTCCATGGAACTAAATTTACTGTAATTATTTCTGCAATTTTTTTTTTCTGTTCTTTTATCTCTTTTTTTATTTAATTTAAAAGGATTTTTTATGGAAGTTTATTTAGGTTGACTTGAAATTTTTTTGCTGTTTGTTTTAATGGAATCTGCTTGATTGCTAGAAATGTCTTTGCTTATATTATAGGACTTGCTATTACTTTCTTTTTTTCTTGTTTTTGTTTTATGCTTCCAAATTGTTTATAATTTGTTGTTTCAAGGTAATTTTTGCATCCAAATTATGCTTATATTGTCTCTTGCAATTGAACCGTGTAAAATTATCCAACTCTTTTTTTAGGCATTTAGAGATTTTAGTCTCTGTTTCCTTATTGCTATTTGTTTTTGCTTTAAAAAAAGGTAGCTAAGATGCAGAAGTAAAAGGTAGAACATTAATGGACAAATAAATAAAATGCACTTCCATTTCTAACATAATTGTTCTATTTAAGTATGCAATTTTAATGTTTAATTGTTTAAAAAATTATTATTTTTGTGTCCAAATGAACATTTTGCTTTTGGAAGAGGAAACAACTAGCAAAAGCAATAACCAAATGAAGCCTTGGGAACTCAAAGATTTGAGTTTACATGTATTATTTTTAGTTTCTCAGTCTCAACACGGTGATTTTTGCATTTATTTTTAGGAATCATCCAAATATGGGAATTTCAGCAAGGAAGTGAAGCATGAGAATGATTCTGATATTCTCATTGAATGTCGAAATGTTTACAAATCATTTGGAGAAAAACATATCTTGCAAGGTGTGAGCTTCAAGGTGATTTTCTTGGCTTTAGATATGTTTTATGTTATTTCCGTGAGTGTTTGGACTACATGTGAACAGATATTTATGGATTGTACTGCATGAGGGTTGTTTCAAGTTCTTAGAAGATACTTCTTGGAATTACTGTTTGAACATTTTTACTCGTAGGAAGAGTTTTCCGTCCTATAGTTTCTCGAACAAGTGCATAAGATGACATGGAGTTCTATATTACTATGCTAGACTTCACTATATTCGTTCCAATTTATTTCATCTTCGCTAGACTGAAACTTTTATTTTCCATCACATGAATAAAAACCAGCTTTCTTTCATTTTATTTTCCTATCAGGAAAAGAAATTGGGTTTCTATTTCATGTTTATTTCCTTCTTTACTGATTATTTTTTCTGGTTTATAGCTGCAATGGAGATGGTGATGTAAATGATCAGTTTTAGTTGAGTGTAGTTGATAGTCTTTTTTTGTTGATTCTTAAAGGGGATTAGTTCCATTTAGGTGTTTGGTTTTAAATTTCACTAGTTCTATTGTTTCCTTTCATTGTACTATCTTCCTACTTCAAATCTAATTTAGCTTTTTGATAACATATATGGTTTAGTTTAGGTGGTTTTTAAGGATGTATTCTATATAGCCCCATCTTGATTTTAAGTTTCTTCAACTTCGGGGTCATGAATGAGAATCGGACCTTATGTCTGGACTGCATTGAAGTACTTCTCTCAAATTGAACAGAACTAACTTTGTCTCGAATGATTTAAGGACTTCATACTTTCTGGGTACCCAAAGCATGTTCAAACATGGACGGTTTAAGGTTGGCTCGATCATACCTGACACCTTAGCCATAGACAAAATGGGATATATGAGTAACATGTTAGCCTTAACTTGGTGGCATCCTGAATTAGTTGTATCAAGTTCTTATTTACAGTTTACAGTCTTAGATAATGATATGATGTATCCATGTACTTGTATCCTCATTTTGGATCCCTTTTTACCAATTCCCCATGTCCAAAAATATGAACAAAGGTGAGTTAGAAACATAAATTTTCTTTGTGTACGATCATAGCTCGGTTTTTTGCCATTTCATGTAGTAGTATTCTCTATTATTATCAATTTTTTTTCACTTTTATCTGTGGATTCCTAACGTCTCCTTTGATTAATAGATTAGGCATGGTGAAGCTGTGGGAATTATTGGTCCTTCCGGCACTGGGAAATCTACGATTCTGAAGATTATTGCTGGACTTCTTGCACCAGACGAGGTGGGCAATGCTTATTGAGTCTGCCTTCATAGTTTTGGCAATTCGTTTGTGTTGCATATTGATTTATTACTGCTTAGATCCTTATAAAAAGAATACATAACTCTCATGTGTAGGGAGAGGTATATATTCGAGGCAAAAAGAGAATGGGTTTGATTGGTGATGATGAGATATCTGGTCTTCGAATTGGATTGGTAAAATTTTATTTAAGCTCTAAATATGATATAATTTATCAGTGGCATGATCCATTTCTTTGTTTACTCTTCGCTAACAGGTTTTTCAGAGTGCAGCACTTTTTGATTCTTTGACCGTTCGTGAAAATGTTGGTTTCCTTTTGTAAGAGACAGTATAAATTCTTTCCTACAAATACTGCATTTTTTCCTTAGTTTTTAGCAATGTTTTTAGAACCGGACTGGTGGTCGAACCAGTCAGGTCATTGGTTCGCCAGTCCGATTAAAAGATTATTGAAAATTCAGAAAATAAAAATAAAACTAACTGGTTCAACCGGTTCCCGGTCTAAACCAGTTCAAGGCTATTCTCCAGACCGGTACCCCGGCCGGTTCCCAGAACAACCAGTTCGACTGGCTGCTCCAGTCCGGTTCAAACATCATTGGCTTTTAGGGGGTTATCTTGGATTCTGATTTCCTTTTCTCCCAAAATAAAGAAATTACTTCGAGTTGGTCGATGACTTTGTGCTTATTATTGCATAGATACGAAAATTCATGCATGTCTGATGAACAAATTTCACAGCTCGTGACGGAAACCTTGGCTGCTGTTGGTTTAAAGGTATGCTTGTGATTCCACTTTCTTTTCTTGGATAGCATAGAATGTTAATTAGCTGTCCTGGCTTGGAACTTTTTGGCTTGATTCAGAGTTATCCTGTAACAAACAAGTAAGATCTTAGCAAGATGTTGGGTCGGGCTTAAGTGAAAATCAGCGTAATGAACAGTTGGAACATGTTTTCCGTAGTTAATTGTGGAATCTCAGTTCTCATAGAATGTAACAAGTGTATGCCTTTACTTCTGTCACCTCTTTCTGCACTGTAGGTGCCTTAATATTTAAGTTCCTGGCTGATTAAAAATTCCGACGCAATGTTCTCTTCAGGAAGTTGAAGAAAGATTACCTTCTGAGTTGTCCGGAGGAATGAAGAAAAGAGTTGCTTTAGCTCGTTCTATAATTTGTGACATCTCCAAAGAATCAATTGAGCCGGAGGTACAGTAAATTTCTCTTTGAAGTTAATGGATGTGGATCGGAAGTTGTAATGTTGTATAACTGCCTCGGTTTTGTATCTTAAGATAAACATTCAATTGGTCTTCCTTTCAAGTTTCAACTAGTATCCAGCCGATCCTATTTGCTTTCAGAGTTTAATCCCTAACTGTAGGACCATAAAATTTAGCCCACATTCCCACTGGAGTATATTCCGGCTTGGTCACCTCCTTTTATTTCTCCAGGTGCTTTTATATGATGAACCAACAGCTGGGCTCGATCCAATTGCATCGACCGTTGTTGAAGATCTCATCCGCTCTGTCCATACAAAGGGTGAAGATGCATCAGGGAAACAAGGGAAGATTGCATCTTATGTGGTTGTTACTCATCAACATAGTACCATTCGAAGAGCTGTCGACAGGTTTACCCCGAAATCATGATGTTTTTAATTGGTTTTTTGCTATGATATTGGATGCCATACTTAATGAACTTCATCTTTACGTAATAGGTTATTGTTTCTTCATGAGGGGAAGGTTGTTTGGCAAGGAATGACCGAAGAATTTACAACGTCGACAAATCCAATTGTTAGACAGGTAATGACTGAAACTAGTTGCCATGAACTTAAAAGAGAATACAGTGTAATTTATCTGATGCATATGGCAATGAGTATGGGGATATGACCCTTTGAAGTCCCTCGAATACATGGAAAAGCTTAGAAAATAATTGAACATACTCGTGTCAGTCACATCCCCTTGTTTGATACTCGCATCGTAGTTTAACATAGGTACACCTTGTCTCTCTCTCGTGAGCAAGAACTAAGGGCAGTTGGTTTAGGATCTTCATGCATATGTTACTTCTTAGATCATTATTTTTGGAACTGGACCGGACCATCTGGTCGGACCGGTAGGATTGGGACCTGGCCGGGGCATTGGTAAGGTGTTGGATCTGTTGACCAGTGAACCAGTTGAACCAGCAGGTTCGAATTGGTTGAAATGTTTTTTTATTCTATTTTTAAATATATATTTTTTATTTTTTAATAATTTATTCAATTGAACTGGTTGGACCGGTCGAACTAGGAAATGGTGGTCTGAGCAGTTTGACCACTAGTCCAATTTTGAAAACCTTCTTAGATGAGTTAATACATATGCCTGTGTCTATATATGTAAGAGATATCCATATATTTTTATGTCCTATTCACATATATCATGCAGGTTGAATTTTGAGTAAATTAAATGTAATATATATCGATAAATTCAACAGATGGATTGTGTTAATATATATACCGACATCTATGATCTTATTTAATTGCCCTTATGTTTTTCAGTTTGCATCTGGGAGTCTGGATGGTCCAATCAGATATTAGAGGCACATATATACAAAGGTTTCAAAAGATCAAATTTGGTCATTGAATTTCTTTTTAGCTAGGATTCTCAGGAAAATTAAGTAAAAAAATGTCAATTTTCAATGTTTGGCATTGTATTTGCAGGTCAATGTTGTTTTAGATCAGTGTAGCTCTTTTCTTTTGGGGGGTTGGTTACCTTTGCTATTATCTTTGCAAGTGTACTTTCCTGTAAAAAGACTTTATTTTCTACAACAGAAATTAAAAAATCCTGCACTCTGAGAACATACCATTTTTTAGTGTAAAATGACAATTATTGGATGCAAAGAAATAATCGAAGACAAATCCGAAGCTTAATTTAGTTGATTCGTAAAGTTATTCTTATGGTTTTGCCTTTTTATTACCTTATAGTGTTATTTGAATTTGATTGCTTAGGAGCTAATTGGTATTTCGGTCTAAACATGGTAAACCAATTTTTGAGCGAATCATTCGGAATTTGTAAAAAACCAAAAACTCGTATAAAAATATACTGGTGGTTGAATTAGTTTTATAAATTTTATAAATATTTTTCATTATTTATAGAAAAATATTTATTTATTTAAGTTTTGCTGCACCAATGATTAAATCGAGAATCAGTAGTTTAAACCTTAAAAGAAGATATTGTTAAGAAAAATAACTTTAAACCTTGAACATATGCCTTAAAATAGACACGAAAAACATTAGTGTGATTATTAAAATAGTATCTACTTTTTTAGAGATTATATATTTGGTTAAAATATATTATAGTTTCTTATACTCTTCATAAATTTAAAATTTAGTACTTATACTTTTACTTTTAAGAATTTAATTTCTACTTTTTATATTTCAAAAATTTAAATCTAACTGTTAATAGTGTTAAATTGTTTTTAACAACCAATCGGTGAGTATTGATCATCGTATAATCGTTGGATCGTCACTTGATACTTATTAACTAAATTTAAAATAAAAACTTAATAACCAATAGCTTAAAATAAATACTTTCGAATAATTCAATGATTATTTTGTAACCTTCTAAAATTAAATAACTAAAATATAAATTTATTAATAGTTTAATGACTTTGGGTGTAGTTTAGTCATAGTTTATTAAAAATAATTTAAATTTTAATAAATAAATAAAAATCTAAACAGAAATATGAAAATTATGAGCGTGGGAAACGGACAAAAATTTTCCGCCAGTTATATCTACCGCGTTCTTCGGTTTCTATTTTTTTTCGTTATTTTAATTATTATTAATATTATTCTAAAAATAGATATAAATTAAAAAAATGTAAAAAAAATAAAAATTCAAAACTGCTTCATTTTCATGCATTCAGCCCAACTCTGTATTTAAAAAAAAAAAAAAAAATCTTTCCTATCATATAATATATATACAATCCTTTTCATGTTTCTATTTTTTTTTGAAAATTTTCTTGGAAAACGTTTTCGTTTCTTATCTAAGGACACCCCATTTTTAAGCTTCAAGCCAGAAGCAAAAAGTTGTTTTTGTTTTCATGTTTCTTCGATATGAAATCAGTACATTTTGTAAGTTTTTTTTCTTTAATAATAAAAGTTGATAATAATTAATTCCCTGATTACCTTTTCTACTTTTCTCTTCATTTCTTCTCGTTCGTGCAGAATCTTATTTATCTATGCTTAGAACTAGGAATTTGTATGTTGGAACAGTCGTGGTTTTTTTAGGCTCTATTTTCATCTTTATTTTTGTTTTTTTTTTCAGTAAAAAAAGTAAAGAGAGTAGAAAAAGTTAGAACTATATTTGAATTTAATTTGAATTTTTAATTCTGTGAAATGTCATCTAATTTTATATGCAAAATACTGTCTTCTTTTTTTTTTTTTTTTTTATTTACACAAATTTCAGGGTATTCAAGTTATTTGTATATTTGTGTCTGTGTATATAAAAATATATTGGAAACTGAGTTTCTTTTTTTCTTTTTGCTTGATGCATTTGTTGCATGATGTTGTTATCTATGAAATTCATTGATTTTATAAAGAAACGGGGAACTTCTTCATAGTCTCTATGCCTCACACTTCAATGAAGCTTATTGGTTATTCACTTAATAGTTTTGAAGTCTTTTTATTTTTATTTTTTTATTCTCCTCTGTTTTACGGTCAATGTTCGGAGTTTAAGGCTGTCTCTTCCAGCAATGTCATCTCCAAAGTTTGAACCTACATCTCCCCTTGGGAATGCAATGTGCCGACCATTGCACCTAATACTTGTCTGTAGTTTTGAAGTCTTTTGATTCTTACCAGAGCCAATATTAACGAATAATATGCTTTGTAGATGTTTATATTCGCGATTCACTAATGTTTCTGAGGTCATAATTTGAAAGTATTTGTGTCCTCTCCTATCTGCTTGTTGTCCAATTGCATGTGATTCTTTAGTTAATTATAGAAGCTGCATCGATGTTTACATCCATGAATCACTAATGTTTACTCTGTTATAATTATAGAAGCTGCTTCAATGTTTACATCCTTGAATCACTAATGTTTACTCTCATAATTTTAGAATATTTATGAAATCCAATTTGCTTGTTTTTTTGGCTTTTAATTCCTTTATTAGATATCAATGTTTATGATTATGAATCATTAATGTTTCTTATGTCATAATTTGAGAATATTTGTGTCCTCATATCTGCTTGTTGTCCTATTACATATGATTCTTTAGTTAATTATAGAAGCTGCATTGATGTTTACATCCACTAATCACTAATGCTTACTCTGGTATAATTATAGAAGCTGCATCAGTGTTTACATTCTTGAATCACTAATGTTTATTCTGTCATATTATTTGAGAAAATTTACGAAATCCAATTTGTTGGCCTTTAATTCTTTTGTTAGATATCAATGTTTATGATTATGAATCATTAATGTTTACTATCCATTGACTCATTATTTTGATGAATCATTTCTTTTGACAGAAGAAAATTATGTAAACACTTACTGAAATCTTCATATTGCCCTCTGATAGAAATAGAACTTTACTCAATTTCATCTTTGGTAAATTTACCAAGGGCTATGTCAAAATTTTAGAATATTTTTGCTCCCCAATTTGCTTGGTTGCCTATTCCTCTAATTCTTTAGTTAGTCATAGAATCTGCATCAATACTTATACTTGCTGATTACTAGTGGTTACTATGTCATAATTTGAGAAGATGTGTGCCCTCCAATCTGCTAGTTGGATTTCTTATTGTTTAGATCGTTATATATTTGTTTTGTTATATTTGACAGATACCTCTGATTGCTGAACGGAAAGGTTGGGGTTCATGTCTTTGTAGCATCGTTCCAGCCACTGCTTTGCTTTCTATAGTTTACCTTCTAGGGTTTTCAAATGTAGAAACAGAAAATAGAGAGGTATATTTTCCATTTTAGATCCCGTATGATATGAATTTTGTTGCATTATTTGACTTTCTATATGTGCTATAGCGGGTCTCTCTGTATGGTTTTCTTCATTTACATCGTCTAATTAATATTCACACCGTTTAATATTCTGTGGATTCCCATCACATACAGTTGAAGATGCTATTGATTTATTTATTACATTTTTCCCCTATGGGTTTAAGTTTGAAATTTGTAGGTTGTTTATTATCTCCAATAATTTAAAGGTCGAATATGAACCTTTTATCAGTTTTTCTTTTGGAAGTCAGTGCCATATATCGAATAGAAAGAGATATATTGATGGATATCTAGAATGAAAGTTGTTCCCTTTGTGCAGACATGGGGATTAGCTGATATTTTGCAGAGCTCAAATGTTGGTAATTGCAAGGTTCGTTCAGGAGACTTTAAAGATTTTGCTTAATCACATCCTTATTTATGAAAATGTTTTTCTGGCAAACAAGAATCCATTTTCTGTTTCATATTTTTAGAACCAGTGCAAGCCTCCCGGAACTGCGCCATTACCTGAAGGTATCATTGAAAATACATCAAACTTAGAGATGCGACCTTTATGGGGCTTCCCAGAGGTAATGTTTTAGTCAATGTGAGTGAGCATGCACTTTCCTGTAACCAATGTGAATGGGCACATAACCTTGTAAACATGTTTCTCACTCGAATTTTGAGAATAGAATTTATGGAGCGTACACTTTCCCATTTGAAACAACTCCATGGAAAAAACTGCACCTTACTGTAAACCTCTGGCTGAGTAAAGCGCATGCAACTTTAATTAAACATACAACTTTGATGAGTTTTATTAGTAAAGTTGGAATTGCACCATTGCAGCACATTCATGTCTCTGGATATTCTTGAATCGCAGATAGTTTACAGTTGGTTGATTTGTTGTTTGGATTTAGATTAGAAGGATAGAACCTCTTTTTAGCTAATAGATTTCTTAATAATTCTTTGTGCACTTTTTTGGTTTTGACAATTTCTATTTTCGCCAATAGAATAATGTTAATTCATTGGAACTTCAGAATTGGAACTTCAGAACTATGTTGCTCTGACTCTCTATTTTTCTCAAAGTACCCGAGTTTGACGTATATGCTGGGTATGGGTATATGAACATCCAAGGGTCCTCTAAATACATGGAAATCTTGGAAAAGAATTAAAACATGGTGTATGACTTTCATGTCAAAATTTTCATGCTGCTAACTCCTCCAGGGGCAATTCATTTTGTCAATGTGACACTGACATGTCTGGTGTGGCCATACTAATTTTACTATTGCACTACTGTTTGGACAGAAGGAAAATACTTCTACCAGCTTATTTGCAGTTGCTGTTGGAATAAAGCAAAAAGATCTAGTAGACAAAATGGTCAAGACGGTAGATGATAATTCCTTTGTTCTTTAAAGTATACCGCTTGCTTGTATATATTTTTGAGTTTGATTGCTCTTTGTTTTCTATTGTATAGTTTCTATCTAGTGATTTTGTAGTTATGCTTTTCCATTATGATGGTATTGTTGATGAATGGAAGCATTTTGAATGGTGTGATAAAGTCATACATGTTTCTGCACGCAATCAAACTAAATGGTAAGGAATCTTTCCAATCCCATAACAAATTATAGGGAAGTAGCATTATTCTAAATTTCTCCTGAATTTTGTTTCTGGGTGACTAGGTGGTTTGCAAAGCGTTTCCTACACCCTGATATTGTTTCGGAATATAGTTACATTTTTCTCTGGGATGAGGACCTTGGAGTCGAACATTTTCACCCGAAAGTGTACGTTGAATGCAATTATCCATATTAGAACACGGATTATATGTTAGAAGCTCTCTGCTCATCTCTGTCAATTTGAGAAATGAAATTCCTTTATAGTTCAAGTAGAAAATTGTTGCTAATAAACTTATGCTGTGTGTTAATAAAGATGCATTTAAATAACTCAGAGGTTCTGAAACGTGCACAAATGTGGAAATTTATGATGGCTTTTGTTGAACAGTTCTACTAGTAGTGTAGCAGTGATAGCCATAGACTACTCTTAGTTATGCCCTGTCTATAGAATTAAGAATGACTGTGGAGCCTGATAGAGATGGTTTGCTTCAGCCGATGATAATCTACCTGCTGTTGAAATTGCTTAATGCTGTATGTATCGATGTTCAGTTTTTGCCCTTTCAGTTGCAGTTTCAAAGTATAGTTCTATCATGTGTTGAAGGAAGTATGATAGTTACTGCAAAGCTTATGAAGTTGTCTGTTTCCTTTCCCATGTCTGCTAAATTTTGCTATATGTTTATTTAAAAGGAGAAAGTGTTTTGGCTATTAAATAACTGCATCTTATTTAATTACCACTGATATTCTATTTTATAGATTCAAAATTTAAAATCTATAACTTAATTTGATAACTCAGATATGTGTCAATTATTGAGCATGAAGGGCTTGAGATATCGCAGCCTGCACTTGATCGTTCTAAATCAGAGGTACACCATCAAATTACTGCACGTGAAAGCAAATCAATAGTGCACAGGTTGTTGTGGTCATTTATTTCTCGATATCTACTCTGAAAGCTACTTGTGCTATTCATTGCATATTCTGAATACACTACTTTTGTAAACCATGCACAAATTTGTTTAATACATAGTCTATTGAAACTAGTGACTTAATTTGCTTCATTGTGTATGGTTTCTCATTGCAGGACAACTTTCAAACCAGGTGCTAATGGGAAGCATTGTGATGCCCATAGTAAAGGACCTCCATGCACAGGGTAAAATATCAGTAAAATTACTAAATATTCTCCATTGGTTCTTAGAATTTACTTATTCTTCACAAAATAATTAAGTAAGAAACTGTCATTTTAATTCTACTGAAGTGAGAGGGTATTTTTTCTACTGAGATTCACAAAAGAATCTATGCTTACAGAAGCTATTATTGTGCAACTCAACGAAATTAATGAATTTGAAACCTCTGTCAACTTTTGGTTTTGCTTACCAAATCTAAGGAACAAGAGAATGTTACAGGTGGATCGAAATGATGGCCCCTGTTTTCTCGAGAGCTGCCTGGCGTTGTGTATGGTACATGATTCAGGTTTGCCTTTTAGGCTGGGATTTTTACATCCTTATTCTTGCCTCTTTTCTTTCCTTAACTTCTTCCCTCTTTTTTGGGTGGGGCATGGAGTTCAATTGCTATATATCTTTGCTATCATACCATTTAATGCTAAATACGAAATGACACATCTATAATATGGAGCTGAGTTTAACTGAAACATGATTTTTACGTTAACTGAATGATTGATGAGAAGGAGCTGGTTTGCATTTTTTGTTTCGTTAATGTTTTTGAGATTTGTTATGTGTACGGTGTGTTTGGAAAGCCATATGGTAATTGGATTTGGGTGTACTTGCTTGTAATTACACATGTGTGGCATTTTTGGGTAGCCATTGTAATTAGTAGGTCGCACTAAATTGAGAGGAATTGTAGCACCTTAGTTACTTGCTCCAATTCTTACGAGGGGGTTGAGAATTGGGGGAATTGCACGGGGTAGTTAGCCATGATGACTTTCAAACTTTTTAAAAAAATTTTTATTCTAGGAATTAGAGTTCCTTGTAATTACAAGAGGGTGTAATTACTAGTATAGTAATTACACTTTCTAGCAATTACTCCATGGTGTCCAAACACACCCTCAAACTTTGCTCTAGTTTTGCAAGCCTGTGAATGTTCCTTGGTCATGCTATTTAAAGGTTTATAAAATTGCCTCATACATCAGTTTTTCTTTCTTTCTTCCTCTTTTAATGTCACATCCTTATCTATTTACGTTCTTTTATTTATTTATCTTTTTCCAGAATGATTTGATCCATGCCTGGGGTATAGATATGCAAGTTGGTTATTGTGCACAGGCAAGCTACTTAAAGTGGGTTTTCATCTTATTTTGCTAAAGCAATAGAATTTTGCTTAGCCTGTATTTTAATAGGGTGATCGAACCAAAAATATTGGTATTGTGGATGCTGAATATGTAGTCCACCACAATCGTCCTACTCTAGGGGGCATAGGTGCGAAAAATCGCTCTACTGCTGGAGGTCGACGGCCGGACAAGGTTAGAAATTAATATCTATTTCCACAAGATCTTAACAGGTACATTATTTTCTGTATTCAAGCATTATCATCCTTTAGTAATGGTGGTAAGCAATTTCGAGAAATGCTTTACTGCTATTGTACTGATTACTTTGTGGTTAGTTGCATCTTATGCCAGGCTGGTTAAGGCTTATTTTGGCATTATGGCTGATTTGCAAAACTGTGGTTCAAACACGGTGATGCATAAGATGCAACTAAATAAGCCTTAATATCAAGAAGTCCAGTTTATGCAACTAACATATTCAATGGTTGTGGTGCATAAACTAAAATATTCTTAGCGGTACCGAGCTGGACTTGAGTTTTTTTTTTTTCTCTAAAATCTACATATTTGGACATTTTTCGCTTAATTTTTTTTTTCGTCAAACAATAACAAGGAATTTCTTAACGAAGCACATAAAACACTTGAGCTCCATACCTTTAAACCACAGCTTTGCAATTATTGGTGATTTAGGCCCTCAAGTACTTGTGTGTTCATATGTGAAATTAACATTTGGAACATATATTTGTTTAAGACAAATGAACAATTTTTGTAGAAAGGGTTGCCAAATGGTGAAAGTCATACATTCACGGCAGAAATCTTGCATATTAAAGTGTAAACATATGTTCTTTGGTATTAAGTTCTTAGCAAGCCCTCTAGATATAAGGAACAGTAGATTGATGCAGACAAATGAATTAAACAAAATTGGTGGCAGAGCATATCTCTTATTCTGTTTAAAATTCTATTCAGCAGTACTTTAAGGTTAAATTGCTACTGCTTTCTGTTAGTCCAAGTTAAAATGTGTGTTTGAAATCTAGAAGTTCTGAGCTTTTATATGTTGTATAAGAGGATATCTAAAATCAAAACTACAGGCAAGGGATTATACACAATTACCATTGGTTTGAGAATGTCTTACATCGCTCCATGAGTTGCTTTAGTTACTAGTTCTTACCCTTGAACAAAGATCATTGCAATGCAGATGTTGTCTTTAGTTACATGTGTCAAATTTTATGTAAAAATTTAACCTGTTAAACACAATTATTATACAAAAATTGGTTATTGTGCACAAGCAAGCCATTTAATTTGGGTTTCTCTCTTATTTTGCTTACCTAAAAGATTGTTGCTTAACATGTTTTTCTTTAATAGGGTGATCGAATTAAAGGTATTGTTGTGAATGATGCATACATACTGCGCCACTATGTTAAAGCAAAGAAAAAAAAGGTTAGAAATTTGATATCTGTATCAATAAGATGTTAGTGGTACATAGCTTATCCACCCCCACCCCCCAAACAAAAAAAAAAAAAAAAAAAAAAAAAGAAAAAAAAGGAAAATATTTTAATGGTACATTATTTTCTTTATTTAAGCAAATATCCTTGAATGATGGTGCTCAGCAGTTTAGGGATTGCTGCATCTCTGCTCTAGGTTCCTGCTAGTGCTTTATTGCTGTTGTGTCGATTACTACATTTGGAAAAACTGTGTTCTTTTAGCCAATGCTCTCTGTGCTATTACTGGTGATTAAGGCCTTGATGTACTTGTGTCCTTATTCGAAAGGGACAAAATTTATTGGGAACACGTATTAGGATATAAGGATAATCTTTGTAGAAGGGATAGCCGAATGGCGAAGTCATATACAGTATATGTATACATGTGTGTGTGTGTATAACACCACAGCTCCATTTTGTATTTCTAAACAATTTCATTCACAGCAGAAAGCATGCATAAACGTATGTGCTCTGGTATTAAAAAGATTAAATATTAATATTATATAAGTATAGTAAATATTTAACAAAACTGTGTATTTGACTAAATGTAAGAATATTTAATATAAATTCAAGGTTTAATTTAATGAAAAGAATTTAAAACGGTTTACAGGGATTTTGTTGGTTTTTCTTTTTTAAGTTTTTTATTGGTTCAACCAATTTGAAAGATACCCGGTTTAATGTTTTAGGGCAGTCCAGTCTGATTTTTTAAACACCGCTATTATCTGTCATCTTGGAAGTTCAGTGGATTTCTTGTGCTGGTTTATTGGTTGTTCAATGCTCCGAATGTTCTTTTTTCATCTTTCTGGTATCTGATTGTATGTTGTATAAGAGTATATTTAAACCGAAAACTACCGGGAACGGATTATAAACCGATACCGTTGATTTGAGAATGTCTTAAAATCTCTACATGAGTTGCTTGCTTTAGTTACACCAAATCCGAACCCCTGAAAAGATTTCTTTTAGATAAAATGTGAATTAATTGGTTAGCTTGTGCAAATATAACGGCCACCGCTATCTGTGAAAATGAAAACTACGAAAATGTATGGCCTGTCGTATTCTTTCCCGAGTCAATTGTGGTACCTTCGGTATTTTGTCTTGGCTAACTATTTGGTCTGTTTCTGTATTGCAGAAACCTCGTCGTCCACAAGATCCTAGAGTGGAAGTAAGTATCTGGGTTTATTGCTTTGCATCATCTTCCTTATGGTATGCATTATTGATTCTTATCGATGTTTGTCTGCCTCATGCATTCTCGATCCTTAATGGAAACTTAGTATATTCATCATCCTGTACCAAATTGGGAACCGTCTTGGATTTACAACATGTGTTCTGTATAAGTCTTATGCATGGTACTTTGAGGTGCTGGCTTGGAGATTTAGCCAAAGGAGAACTTATTCGATCCCTTGTTGATTATTTGTTGTAAATAGAGTTCAAATGTTGAAAATATCAAAAGATCTTTTTCTAGGCATTGACTGACTTGGCAATCATTTAAGTGCACAAAAACACTGGTTATAATTATCGGAGTACGAACTTGATCTGTACAGGTAAGGAGGCAGTCCTACGTCGAGTTGTACTTTTTCAGACAACGATGGGAGAAAGCTGTGAAGAACGATAAGTGCTGGGTCGATCCATATCACTAGCAAGAACATTGACTGCATTCTCCGATTTTGTTGGCTCAGGTAAAACCGTGTAAAGTGTTACATACCATTGTGCATCATAGTCATAGGATGTTGCTAAATGGAAGGAAGAGATTAAGCAGGTACTTTTTCCAAAAAAATTGCGCGATCCTCGTATGGAGCTGAGCTCGGTGCCTGCTTCAGTTCATTTGTTTATATTCGATATAGGTACCGGATTAAATCGTTCGATTATTTAGTGGAATAAAGAGAATATAATGTTTTATAGGAATTGGGAGGAAAATAATAAGAGCGTTCTTTTAGCTTACTGATTTTATCTGTAGTGTCAACTTATAGCTTCTTGCTTGAAGCCCAAAGCCTGAAGATAAGACAATGATGCAGATATCTAGATTCAAAGTTTAAATTTATAAGGGTAAATTATATTAGTAGTCCCTATGTCTTTTTGTTATTCAATTTAACTATGAAAAGTTACAAAATGATCACTCAATTATTCAATTTTATCTTTTTTGATTACAAGCCGATTAACATAAAATTGGAAACACTAAAAATTTAAGTTAGTTGGTTGACTACGGTAGTCCCTTTGTACATCACTTATGACTTTTGTTGGTGAAATCAAACTAGATTGATTGGACGGAAAACCGAATATGACAAGAATTGCATTGGTTTCTAAATAATTTTTAATTGTTTATTTAATTATTATTGGATTGACAATTTAATCGGTTGAATTAGTAATTAATGATCTAACTAGTTTGATTATCAATCCATAAAGAATTGAATTGGTTTCTAAATTTTTAATTGTTTATTTAATTATTATTGGATCGATAATTAAACCGATTGAATTAGTAATCAATGATCTAATGATCTAACTAGTTTGATTATCAATCCCTATGTTAAAACATCTATGAAGTACTCAAATTATTTTGAATCAAAGACATGCAACATGAGAATGAAAAAAAAAAAAAAAACAGAAGTTTCCCTCTATTTCGCGAGATTTTTTAGAGAACATTTAATTATAAAATCATAAATGACCATTCATGTAATGTAATATAATATAATATTATATTATATTAAAAATAAAGAGATTTAATCTAAAATTACAACATAAAAATGGTTAAAAACACTCTTAAAGCATAGATATAATATAATAGTAGAAGATGTATCCGTAAATTGACTTAAAAGTGATATATACCTCTTTAAAGGTTTGTGTTTAAACTATTAATTTTATCTCACTTTATCAAAAATATTATTACCAATAAAAACATGACAGTTTTTATCGGATGCTATGATTTTTTGATAAGATAAAGATAAAATAAATAGATTAAATACCATTGACAAAAAAAGGGACCAATTTGAATTAAGGTATGGATATTTAGTCCCTAATTTAAACAAATCACTCATCACAACAACGATACGTATAAAACATATCCATCACTTTAGAGCAATCGGGGCAAACCATAATACCCGGAACCCGACCCAGAACTGGCAAATGAACCTTGATACAGCCATGAACATCCCTCGATATCACCTCTTTGTAATGCTTCACACCTTCTAAGAACCGTAGTCCAGTAGTGTCTTGTCTCCAATTCAGGTAATTCGACATGATGGTTAAACCCGTTTCGCCGTCGGTTGTTACCATCGGGTCGGGTCCCATCGAGAAAACGGCCCACGATTCTCCTTTTCCGCCATGGCCGACCACTTTCAAAGCTTCATGGATCACTACATCAGTTTTATAAGCGGTGGTTGTTTTGCCGTGTCGGATTTTGGCGTGTAATATGCTTTCTAGTTTTGTCCAGAACCGCCACCGGAACTCCGATTCGATGACGTTGATGTCACGGCTGAGGTCGGTTTTAGATAAGCCTAATTTGGCTTTGTTTTTTCCGACGTAAACTAGTTTTAAGGTAACGCCGGCGGCGTAGGCGGCGTATTTGACTTTCTCGGTGAATTCTTGAATCCATGAAATGTCACCTCCGCCGAATAAGCAAACGAATGTTGTTCGATTCTCTATCTGATAAAATCACGGATCAAATTAAATGATAAAAGAAAAAATAATAGTTAATGAAATCGTAAATTTTGAACATAATTCGATATTTCATTCCATAGATCAATTTAATTTAATTTTATTATGAGAGTTCGTAATCTATTAAACTCAAATTTAAAATAATTCGAATAAATAATCTAAAACGAGTTAAATTTGATTGTACTTGAATAACAATTTAAAATATTTGACTTGAAAAACCTGATTGATAAATTTGAATAATTTAAACTTAAAATAATCTGAACCTAAAACAATCTAAACTCGAAATAACTTAAAGCGAAAACCGATTGGTACATTATTCTTATATTGGGCCTTGAACATTTTTTTACTAAGTTAATCTCTAAACTTGACAATTGTTTCTGCATTGTGGCCTAAACTTTAAGGTTTTCAAATAATATCAGGGATAAACTTGAACAAAAAAAATTTTCAAGCCCCAATATGGGAACAATTGCTAAATTCAAAGATTAATTAAGATAAAAAAAATTGGACCCTAATGTGAAATTAACTATCAAATTCATACCCAAAAAGTGATTTAACCTTTTTACCTTGTTAATTTAATTTAGTTTGAATTCAAATTAACCAATAAAAATTATTTAATTAATTAATTTTAATTTTAAAATTTATAAGCGTTAATATAAAATATTTAAATATATATATATGAAGAGAGTTTTATGAATGTATGCAACGTACCCAGGAACGTAATTCGGGGACAATGAAGTCATCAAGCACCAAATCAAGCTTCCAACCATGTCGTTCATCGATAGAGTTCCATAGAATCTGCTCGGTTTTATCACTAAATGGGAAAGCCGTGTTCCCCCAAGTCCATAACATGGGGAGAGCATTTTGGCACACCACTTCCCCGGCCGAAGTCATCGACACTGCGATCGCCTGCCTTATGAAATGCCACTCTTTCTTCACAAACTCGACGACGTCGGCCTCGACCCTTGTTGGCTCCACTGCCACACTCCATTTCATCAACTGTTTAAGCTCCCAAAATCGTTTCACATCGTACGACGTCGACAAGTCGATGATCGGGAGCCAAACGATCTCATACATTTGGTCGTTTCTTTGGTACAACCAATTGAGAACCTTGATCTCATCGATAGAGATGTCGAGATCCGATATGAGGAAAAAAAGATGCTTGTTTCTTAGATTTTCAAAGCCCTGTTTGTTTATTCATGTCGGAAAAGGAATCATTAATTGTCGAAAGGGTTAATATTTGATGCATGACAATGTATATTTATAATATAGACTCTTTACTATGTTCAATTTTAGGATATAATCCTTCTCTTTTAATTCGTTATAATTTGATCTTCTACTTTTATAATGTTATTAATAGGTCTAAATTGATAACATGGTTAGTTGCTACCGTAAACTGATGCTTTGACTTTTTTTTTTTTACTATTATATGATCATAATTAAGGTCACATGGAAATCCAATCAATCATATTCAAGAATATATTTACATCGCAGTTGAACGTTTAAAATTGTTTTAATTTTTTAAATTACATCATAATTTTAACGGCAGCAACTAATAGGGTTATCCATTTGGACCTACTTATAAACATTATAAAAATAGAGGATGAAATTATACCTAATTAAAGTAAAAGGACTAAATCACAAATTATAGCATAGTAAAGGGACTAAACAAAAATTGATCCAGCAATATTAGACGAAAACTGTAATTAAGCCAAATCACCTGAATCCTCACGTAATGCATGATTTTGTCGATGAATTCTGAGATGCTGATTTTAGTAATACGTTTGGTTATATCTTCATATGTGCATTTTTCTGCATGTCATTTTCATTATATGAATATTCACAATATTTTTTAAATAAAAAATTAAAAACAAGGAAATAATTACTTCGAATTTGGATATTTAAATGTATTTTCTAAAAAAATAAAATAAATTATAACATTCAAATATATTATATGTAAAAGTAAAACAGATTTGGAAAAAAAATATATCCAAAGTTTAATACTTTATTTCGAATCTGTCGTAAATGATAATTATAATATTTGAATAGGTAATAGTCAAATCCATAACAAAACAATATTAACCTACTGATAGTGTATATATATTCACTACAAATGAATTAAATTATATAAAATTATAAAAAAAATTGAACCCGTCATTTAATTTTACCATTTGAAATAAAAGATTATTTATTATATATATTTTTAATAAAAATATTTATTTGTGGTATATAAAAGGCTTACCAGCATCCCTTAGGCAAAGGGTTAACTTCTCTTGAAGGATGTTATTTATATGGCTAATTTCATTTGCCAAGACATTTAATTCTTGGATTGTGGATTCAAAATGGTCCCTGAAAATAATTTTAAAAAAAAATTCCATAAATTATATTTCATGCATAATAATATATAATTTATGCACCATTAAGTCAGCTGAAATGAAGATAAATAAATTTATTTTTAAAAATTTTAAATAATGTCATCTTTTTCTATTTTTCCAAAAGACAAAATAGTAAGGTTTTATTTATGATTTGGTCCATAAATTATACCTTTTTTCTATTTTGGTACACAAATTTTTTTTTTGTCTCGTTTTGATATTTAAACTATTATTTTCAACCCTTTTTACCCCCAAAATTATGAGACTGATAAGAATATATCAAGAGTCAGAAATTTTTTGGGGGGGTTAATTGGGAAGAAAATGATAGTTAATGTCTCAAAGTGTAGAGGAAAAAAGTACAAAATGAAAAACAGATATAGTTCAGAGGTCAAAAGGTAAATTGAGCCAAATCGTAATCAACATACAGTGGCAGAACTAAATTAGAGCCAGAAGGGACCTTCCGCCTTCCCTGTTGGTAAAATTTTAATTAAACTCTTTAAAATATTTAAAAATTTTAAATAGCCCCAAAACTCAATGGCTTGTTCCGCCACTACGAACATAATAATTCTCAAATATTAAAAACAAAAAAGCTTACTTCTTTTTGCTTAAAATGCTTGTGATTTGCAAGACAATCCGAAGGATCTTGTATGCAGCTGTGGGGAAACAAGCAATGGCATCTTTGATTGAGTGGACCTCTTTGGGAATGCGAGAAATGGAAGGGGCCAAAAAGGCCAAGTTGGTGTTGGCGACATCGATCATGGCCTTGAAAAGCCCGATGCGTTCGAGCACGGTGAAATCCGTGGTGGTATAACGGTGGCCTTTGAGGGTTTCAACGTACATGGCAATAGGGTCGGTGTTACGATGCTTGACAAGCATTGACGACTCACCAACGCTGCATGCGAAAGCGGCCATCGCCAACACCACTTTGGCGTTCCATGAATAGTCTTTCAGCCTTCGGAGCATTTGCATTGTTGTTTCGTCCACACTGCTTGCCATTGTTGATACACAGCATGACATCTGCATTTAAAATAGTAAGTATTTTCCGTAAAAGTTAAAAATTTTGAGATTAGGTTGTCATTAAAATGGTTAGTATTTTGTTAAAATTTGAAATTCTTTATACTTAAAAAAAAAGTTAAGTCCTCCAATTTTTTTTATTTAAAAATCTTAGTCCGGTTATTAAAATCATAAATATTTTTTATTAAAAGTTGTCAACTTAAAATTTTGCTTAGGCTGTCAACATATAATTGACACAAAAAAAAATGTTAAATTTTGACAAAATTTTACAAAAATATCAACGATAATAATGATTGGACTAAGTTTTTTAAATTGAAAAAGTAAGTATATGGGCCAAATCTCAAATTCTATACAACTATAGGGACTAACAGTTAGGGGTGTTCAATCAATTAACTGACCCAAACTACCATTAACCGAATTAATCGACCTTTTTAAACTCTTAACCATTAATCAAACTGCACTTTGTTGGTTAATTCAATTGGTTAACTGAAATAACCGAAATTCATATTTTTTTTTATTTTTTGGATAAAATAAGTATAAAAAATATAAAAAATTAATCGAATTAACTGAATTTAATGTATGTAAAATATATATAAAAAATATAAATTTTTAATTAATTAACCGATTTCGAACCGAATTAACCATTAACCGAACTTTAAAAATTATTAACCGACCCCAACCGAATTATTTCGATTAACCAACCAATTAACAGAATTCAATTAATTAACCGAATTAATTCAGTTTGTGTAGCCCTATTATCAGTACATTTTAACCTTAATTCAACTTTTTAGTAAGTGGTAGTATTCAACGTATACATTTATACACCGTAAGGTGAAATAAATATAAATTATTATTATTAATATTTAGAATTAATATGTTGTTAGTGTATAAACTTATATACACCTGCAATTCATGGATGCTAATGGATAATAAATAAATAAATTATTTGTATTTATTTTTAAGTTTTATTTAATAAAGTGTTTGTTGGAAATAAAGAATATTTCAGAAGAATTTATTTTACTTCACTCAGTTAAATCATTTACTTTTTATTTTTTTATAAATTATAATCAAGGTTTTGTGCTGGACTATCCAATTTTTCGATTCATACTGCAAAAATATTTATATTTAGATAAAAAATATTATTTATTATTTTTATAAAGAAAAAAAAGTAAAAGGTGGCTTAGATTTTTCTAATAAAAGTAAAGTTAAATAAAATTTTATTATATATTTAGTGGGTCAAAAGTTTCTCTATGTAAATTACACCATATAAATATAAATTTAAATTTAAAATATTTCAATAATCTAAATAAAAATAATTGAATATTTATGGATATTCGAACCCATAGAATGAAAATAGAAAAAAGAAGTAGCAATTTACCTCACAAGAGAGATTTCGAATATTTTCCAAAGCTTGATGCATACCGTCTACAGTTTCCAGCTTATTGATCATATCGGTTAATTGTGCATATTGTTCAACACCCTAAATCGAATATCATAAATATATATCATTTATCTCGTAATAACTTTTAGTACTGGTAAATTATATATATTGTCAAAGATTAGATCTTAAATAAGACCCTTAGTACATCTGGCATATATTTGAAGGGGGTTTTATTTTCTAATTCTATGAGAGTTGAGTGTTTGATAATTTGAAAAAGCGATAGATTTCAAAGAGTAAAAACGTCTCTTGGCTACATGAGAATGCCAACTCTGCTATAGGGCACTTATGGATAAAAATGCTACTACTTGAACTAGCTCTAAAACTTATGCCCTATAACATATAGCAATGCGCATGATTCGCCTTCTCAAGCACTCAACGAGACACTCTCACTATGCCAACTTGTCACTTCAAACTTTGGGCATAGTTAGAAGACGAAATCTCCACCGTTAGAGGTGAATTTAAGGGGAAGGGAGGCAAGGCCCAAATGAAAAATTACTAGTTTAGTCCATTTATAAATAATGAAATTATAAAATAATATATATGATAAAATTTTACCTTGACTCTAAAAAAAAATCTTTTTAATCCCTTAAAAATGATGAAACTATAAATTAACAAATGATAAAATTAGATTTTAACTTCTCAAAAATTCATAATTAAATTTCAACCCAAAAATTCTAAATTCACCCTTCCCACCGTACGTGAATAATACCGGTCATGTATATTATATATATATAGAGAGAGAGAGTACCTTTGAGGAAGAAACGGCAGCGTTTTGGAAAATGCAGGAAATGAGGTTAACAAGATGTTGAAGATCAACATGGTGGGTTTGATAAGAAGAGTGAGTGCTCACAATTTGCTCTAACAGTCCCTGTGGTACCCATAAAATCTGAGTACCACCAATGCCGTAGCTAAGGCTGGATGCTGCTGTTGCTGCCATTTTTAAGCTCTGCTCAAAACTCAAACTTCAAACTGAAAGTGAAAGTGAAAGGGAAAGGGAAAGGGAAAGAGTGAGTGTGAGTGTGAGTCTTAGATTGCATATTTGTTCATATATATATATAACAAACTCTTAAGGATTGATTCTTTTCCAATTAAAGCATATTATTGGGTTCATACCCAACAAAAAAAAAAAAACATATCGGGTTAATTTCACGGAACGTCCTCAAAGAGTTTGCTTTTGAACTTGAAAATGTTTTTAAGGAGTCATCAAATTATCATTATCATATCCGATGATGGAATGGGACATTAAGTTTTGGGATCTACTTAAAATTTTCAGAAAAAATTGAGGTTTAATTAGAATTTTTCAAAAATTTAGGGGGTTTAATTAATTTTTTTAAAATGAGAAAATTAATGAGGATTTTCAAAAAATTTTGATAGTTTAATTAAGATTTTTGAAACTTTTGTATGGTTTAATTAAAATTTTTAAAAATTTTGAAGGACCTAAATAAAAATTTCAAAAATATTAAAAGGCTTAATCACAATTTTCTAAATTTTTTGGCTCTTCTTACCTTCTGCCTTGATCGTATCAATCAAGTCTTTTGGTTAGCTTAAGCATTAGCTTGGGGTTTTAAATGCCAACTCAAATATGGCATATAGTATATTTAAAACACATAGAACAGTTTATAAGCACTTGTGTATTTATTCCGAAAACAACTTAGATATGATGTATTAAAAAATAAAATAACCCTCCTAAATTTCAATAAATCTATTTTTTTAAAATAAATCATTGAAATTATCCAATAAGTATACATGTATTTGTAATTTAATTTGTGAGTATTAAATATACTTCATGTCTAATTCAAACTAGCACATTTAACATTTAAATTCACAACTAAGCTAATAAAAGGACCTAATTGAAATAACAATAATACTTTAAGAACTTAACAAGAACATCATAAAGCTTTATAATAATTTAAAGTCGAAGTGCGGACGTTTACTGCAATTAATCTTATATATGTGAATCACATGACTAAAGCAAATTAAAGCATTTGTTTGAGTTAATTAGAAGCTAGGCTGAAGACTGAAGAACAGCTAGCATTTTTCATCAGTTCAAACTTCCTACTTTTTATTTTTAATTACTTGTTGTTGACCTTTAGCATCACCCCCATTAATTAATTATTTTCTATTTTATTCCTTTTTTATTTAAATATTTCAATAATGGTTAAATTAATTGAATATGTCGAAAAATAATAATTGGTCAAATAAATCATTTTATTTAAATTTAAAGAAATAGTTCGTTTTTAGAGAGGATTTGTGAAGAAAACTCGTCCAGTTTGATGCGCTTTCCCTGTCAATTCAATAGGAAAGCTCACTCAACTAAGTGCGTTTTTACATTATTGTGAAAAAAACACGCCTAGTTAAACGTGCTTTCACACATGCTCTCTAAAAATAACTTATTTCCCTAAATTTTTAAAAAAATTAACCTATTTAACTAATAAACATTTTTTTTGACATAAATGACTAATTTAGCTTTTAATAAGAATGAAATCATTTGAAATTTAAAAAAAATAAATTCACTAATTTTCATTCGGATTGATGATAGTCACTGTCAATGCATCAAATTTGTATATATTTGCCGAATTTCATTTTTTATTCTTGTATTATTCATATAAATAAAAAAAATTATAATTATTTTTTTACATTAGAGGGTATGAGAATCCATTTTACGAAATTATCATTTTATCTTTGTATATATATTAACTATTAAAATGTTAAAAATGTAATAAAATGTTATAAAAAATTCATATATTTTATACTCAAATATTTTTCTGAATGTTTAAATATTTACATGAATTTAAAACTATTAAAAATATTAAAATAAATAGAAAAAATTAAACTAAAGCAAAGCAGGTGGAGTGGGAATAGATGCATCAAACATTCATGGAGATAGTAATAGATTTCAAGATTATACATTCATAATGGAGCGGGACAGATGGTGGAGCAAAGTGTACCAACTATAGAGTGGTGGTGGATTTAGCAACATTCACCCCATCCTGCTTTACTTCATTGTCAACCCTACTCGTTTCATGTTATGTTTTAATAAAATTGTTTCTCTACTTGGACCATCGACTTAGGCCATGAATAGGTTTTGTTTGTGTTGAGTTTGGTCCACTTGAATGTAACATATTTGACAAAACTAGAAACATAGGTCGACTAGGGTGCTAAGACTCCCACCTGAATTACTTGAGGTGATTGGATAAGTATAAAAGTTTTATTATTAAAACACTATTTTTTAGAGATAAATATTAGATTTTTTAAAGAGAGGTTTGAAGTAGTTGGAAGACTGATTTATGAATATTTTTATTTGATAAATACTTAAGATAACTAGTACGATAATTTCAACTTTTAAATAAGAGTTTAAAGCTTATCAAAACATTGTTGATTGACCACTTGAAGAGACCTATAAATATATTGTTTTGTGCCTCACATCAAGAGTAGTTTTTGAGTGTCTTTGTCGACAGTTTTGTTATATTTTATTGTGGTTATTTTGTGACATTTTTTAGGTATTCACTTGAGAATTTATTGTTAGTATTGTGAGACAATTGGGTGAGTAATTTGTGACAATTGAGGTTGGTATTGAGGTTACAATTATTTCTTTGTGTAAAGGTATATTAGCCTTAAGCCAATAAATGATCTGAACAATTGATGAATAAAATCATTTATTGAATGAGCCTCTGCAGTTGTGTTTGAATTAAGTTAACAAAGATCGATTCTGTCAGTTATTTTTTATTCTTATTTTTTTACTTTGCCTATTTTTGTTCTAACTACTATTACAATAGAATGTTAACGAAAGTTCATTTATCAGATATATAGGCTAATTATTTATCATAAAACAATAATTCAATATATAAAAATTATAATTATCTGATATACTTTGAGGTTAAAAATTATCATGCGTCTTTTAAAGAATAAAAACTAAATAAATTTATTAGAATAGAAATAATATTTTAATAATCAAAGGATCAATTTTTTTATTTAATCAATTCAACAATAATTAAAATTTAAAGAAAAATTTAAAGAAAAAATATTCAACTGATACAACCATTGATTTCAAACTGTTTAATAAAAAGCTATTCAATTCCTACATCCAAATCAAGATACCGATTTGATTTTTCAATTTAACCATGTATCCCGTCGGTTTCAAATAAGAGCACGAGCTTCGTGCAAAGAAAAAAAAAAAGCAGCAGCTCGACAGCATCGATAAAATAAATAATTGCTTTTGCAGACAATTATGGTGGTCGTCGTGGCCTGCTTTTTTCTCAAGCGACACTACTTTTACTTTTTCATTGTTGCAAATTCCTTTTGCCACCCCTTTATACATTTAATTCTTTTTATCGAATTATACATACTAAATTAATATATCTTTCTTTTAAATTATAATTAATAATATTTTTATAATATTTTTATCTTTTTATATTTTAATATATTTTTAAATAAAAAATTACAAATTATAAATACAGTAATGGAAAGTGCGTTAATAATATTAAAATATTTTTCTTTCACTAGTGTCACAAAATCTAGTTCATATATGCGAATTATTTTATCGTATTATAATTGAATTTTTTGCGTGAATTATTTTTTTGTTACTTAATTATGCGACTATAATCCTATTATAATTGCATTAAAATAAACTTTTATTTCAAATATCAATAATCATTTTCTTTATGTCATTTTGAGTTTAGAAAGTCAATTATTAAGGTTGTGTTTAGAAAGTTACTTAATAATTAGATATGGATGAAATTATTTTTAATTACACAAAAGTGACATATTTGGGCAACCATTGTAATTGATGGATTCCATCGGATTGGAGTAATTATACAAATAATTACACCCAAATCCAATTTTGAAAAATATTTTTATACAAACTAAAAAATTATATTTTAAGTATGAACAGTCTAGTTCTCAGTGGAAGAATGAGAATAGGAGTAATTACGCAAGTAATTACACCTAGATTTAATTTTAAAAAAATATTTTTGTACAAGTTATAAAAATTATATTATAAACATGAACACGTACGAGTCTTTGAGATAATTATGACAAAAAATTTCTTATAAAATATAATTCACATATTATAAAAGTGCTATAATATATTTATTTATAAAAATATTGTAGTTGTTTTTATCATATTTATAAAAAAAAAATTCTAAAATTATAGCAAAAATTTATATTATTTATAAAAAGTGCTATGAAAGGTACGGACAATTTATAATTTTTTTATAAAGGTTATGTATTATAAATTTTGTATTATTTTTTACTTACCTTAGGTTATATCCCCTTTTATAATATATAAATTAAGTCTTTTTCCAAATTAAATTTATATAATTTTTTATAATTACTACAAACTCCTTGGACTATGATCCTAAATATTATAAGATCGATCTAATTATGCAATAGGAAAGGTTTTCTTGCACCATACTCTCGAATATGGTACTATTTGAGAGAAAAAATCAGACACAAGCACCACAGATAGCTTAAAAACTTTTTAATTTGAGACATTGAAAGCTTCGAAATGTGATTGAAAAAACATTTGTTCTTCTAAAAAATTATTTTCCATATTAACATCACCTTAATATAGCACAAAAAAAAACTTCTGCCATATTAGCATATTGCATATTTCATAACTTTAATCATAGGTAGAATTAAAATGATCCATATTTCGAAGAGTACGTGGAAGTAGATCTTCATAATTTTAATGATGCAAATTCAAATTCAAATGCTGATAAACTCAGTTAGAGACTAATAGATGATGATAAAGAGCATAGGTTAAATATTAAATAGTGAACAACCCAACAAATATAACATAATACTTATAATGGTTTGATTTTAATTTTTGTTACTTGTTTAGAAATTGTTTTTATCATACTAATAATTTTTTATAGTAATTATTTAAAAAAATGAATTATGTAAATATGTAATTACAATTTGTACTACCAAATATGACATAAAAAATTACAATGTAATTACACTTTGTCAACCAAACACATCTAGAGAATTACAATATTTTGTAATTATAAGAGTGTTATTATTATCAAAGTAATTACACTTTCATTCAATTACTTTGTATTATCCAAGCATACCCTAAATTAAATTATTCAATTCAGTACTTGTAAAAACTTATTCTAATAAAATAATTAAAAAAAAGAAATAAATCTCAAAATTACATATGAACTTTGTTCAATGTGTAATGTTATATGTAAACTTAAATTTTGTGCAATTTTATTCATGACATTTTGATTTTATTCAATTTTTATAAACAATTAACATCATTGTCGTTATAACATAATTTTACATTTACATATTTTATGCACAAATAATTATATTTACCTGATATAAAAATAAATTGATGAATCCATTTCTTTAAATGTGTACAATTGAAACAAAACCAAAATTTTTTGTATACATTTGAACCAAAATCAAGTTTACTATATAAGATTGCACAAAATCAAACTTCATATATCAAATTACAAATTAAATCAAAATTCATATATATTTTTTATATTTACCCAAATAAAAATTCCTTGGTTTTGGAATAGCAAACTTGTTGATGAAAAAAGGAAACTCTTGATTTAAATGCTTTATAAGGCTAAAGGTTAGATACCAAGACAATTCCAAATCATATGATTAAGAGAGGCCTTTAAAGTTTTCAAGTTGGCTTTTACTTTTTCTGATACTTGAAATGAAACCTTTTTCGACCATGTAGAAAAATATGAAAAATTGAAATCTAGATTCATTTTAGCAAATGTAGTAATAAAAATCCTTAAACTAAATTACCTTCTATTTAAATAAACCTTTAAATTATTTTGTAGTTAAATGATATTTACTCATAAATCCTTTTGATTTTGATATTGAAGTAAAAATATTTTAAATTTTTAGATCTAATCTAATTTTTTATTGATGTAATAGAAATTATATACACTTTAACATCAACATAAAATTTAAAAGAGCAATCAAAATTTTCAAAATACTTCCAAAAAGTATTTAAGTATGTGTACTTTCAAAAAATTGTGAAATATTATTTATTTTCAAAAGTCACAAAAACATGTCAAAATATAAAATTACTTAACTGTTTCTCCCTTCATTACGAATTGTAGTGAGAAAGAGATTCAAGAAAACTTCATTAAAAAAATCATAATTGGTACATTAAGACTGAAGTTAACTCACAAACAAAATTAAAAGACTTTCACATGTTACATTTCTTTCTCAATTCTTTTTTTTTTTTTTAATTTTAAACATATCTTAAGTGATGGATGTCACTGGCTCGATCACGGTAATGGCGTCTTTGAAATATGAAATTCCGTTGTTGGATCGCAACACCAGATTTGCGTTGTGGCGATTAAGATGCAAGCGCTTCTTGCGCGAGATGGATCTAGAGGATGCCTGCTAGGATAGATAAGATGCCTTCGACATTAACGGATGAAGAGAAGAAGCGTAAGGATCGAAAGGCATTAACACAATTGCATCTGCATTTGTCCAATGAAATTTTGCAGGATGTGATGAAAGAGAAGACCGCATTGCATTATGGAAGAGGCTAGAACAAATATGTATGTCGAAAACTCTAACAAGCAAGTTGCATATGAAGCGGCGTCTTTATGCTCATCGTTTGGAGGAAGGTGCGTCAGACACGAACACTTAACAGATGTTTAAAGAAATTCTCTCAAACTTGGAGGCCATGGAGGTTCGATGATAAGGAAGATCTAGGGTTGATTCTACTTTGTTCGTTGCCTCCGTCTTATTCAACCTTTAGAGACACGATTTTATATATAGCGCGAGTCTCTCACGGTTGATGAGGTTTATGATTCTTTAACCTCGTATGATAAGATGAAACATCTTGTGGTTAAACTCGACTCTCGGGAGAGGGTCTCATTGTTCGTGGGAGACAAGATCGAATCATCGATGATGATCGTGGTAGGACACGAAAAGAAATCATCGTGGTAAATCTAAGGGTAGATCGAAGTCTTCAAATAGAGGTAAAACTTGTAACTTCAGTAAGAAGAAAGGGCACATTAAATCCCGAGTGCTATAAGCTACAAAATAAGATTAAAAGGGAGGCTGCGAATCAAAGGGAAAACAACCGAGAAAATTACGGTGAAGGCGATGTTGTAGAAGACTACAAATGATGGTGAACTTCTAGTCGCTCATCAATGATTCTAAAGTAAGTGAGGAGTGGATACTTGATTCAGTTTGCACCTTCCATATGAGTCCCAATCGGGATTGGTTTACAACTTACGAAGCGATTAATGTCCGAAGGTGTTGTTTTGATGGGAAATAATGCTTCGTGTAAGATCGCAGTGTTGGAACAATTAAAGTTAAGATGTTTGATGGAGTTGTCGAAACACTTAGTGACGTGCGGTATGTTCCAGAATTGAAAAGAAATTTAATTTCATTGAGTACTCTTGATTCAAAAGAATGCAGATACACACTGAAAGTGGGGTTTTAAAGATTTCAAAGGGTCCCTTGTTGTGATGAAAGGGCAAAGAAAAAGCGCCAAGTTATATGTTTTGCAGAGGGTCTCTCACATTCTCGGTGATGCATGCATTTATCGCTTCCTCTTCCTTGTCGGATGATGATATTACTAAACTTTGGCATATGCGCCTAGGGCATATGAGTGAGAATGGCATGGTAGAATTGAGCAAAGAGGACTTCTTGATGGGCAAGGAATTTGCAAAGCCCGAATTTACTGTGAGCACTTTGTGTTTTGGGAAGCAAAAAGAGTTCGATTCACTAGAGGAATCCATAACACGAATGAAACGTTGGAGTATATTCATTACGATCTGTGGGGACCATCCAGAGTGCCTTCGAGAGGTGGAGCTAATTATATGCTAACCTTTATTGATGATTTTTCCGAAAAAGTTTGGGCGTTCTTCACGAGCGAGAAAAGCGATGTGTTTTCGCATTTAAGTCTTGGAAAATTATGATTGAAAAAGCAGACGGAAAAGCAGATAAAATACCTCCGCTGCAGACAATGGCTTAGAGTTACGTTACGATGAGTTTAATAGATTGTGCAAGTCGAAGGGATCGTGAGACACTTGACGATTCGTCATACTCCACGCACAAAGCGGCGTTGCGAGCGAATGAGCGAGCGATCATGGAGAAGGTTCGATGTATGTTGTCAAATGCCAACTTACGAGAAGTCGTTTTGGGCGACGACGACCTCTTCGCATGTTTTTGATCAACCGATCTCCATCCGTTGCCATTGAGAAAAAGACTCCACAAGAGGTATGGTGCAGTAATCCTGCTAATTATTCGATTTAAAGATCTTTGGGTGTCTGCGTATGCTCATGTTAATAATGAAAAATTGGAACAGAGATCCATTAAATGTGTTTTTCTTGGTTATAAAGTGGTGTAAAAGGGTATAAGTTATGGTGTCTGAAAATAGGAAAGTTGTGATTAGCAGAGATGTTGTTTTTGATGAAAGCTGCTATGCTTCCTAACTTATCTCTTAAAGATTGTTCCAATAAAGAAAATCAAAAGCGGTGGAGCATCGAGTTAATCTGAGTCGACTCCTCAAGTCGATTACAAAAATTGAGAATAGAGTTGCTTCTTCGCCTCAATACTCTATCGCCAAAAACAGAACTAAAGAAATTAAACCTCCAAAGAAGTATCTTTGAGGTGATCTAGTTGCTTATGCTTTAAATGTGGTGAAGATATAGATGCGAATCAAGAGCCATCAAATTATTACGAGCGATTAGGCTGTGAAGACTCGAGAAAAATGGATGTTTGCTATGCAAGAGGAGATGGAATCACTCCACAAAAACAAAACATGGGATCTTGTGAAACTTCCTAAAGGTAAGAAGACATTGCGTTGTAAATGGGTGTTTAAAAGAAAGAAGGGACTCAGGGAGTTGAAGAACCTAAATATAAAGCAAGGCTTGTTGCAAAGGGTTCTGATCAAGTTCCGGAGTGGACTTCACGAATGTGTTCTCCCGGTTGTGAAGCATAGTTCGATTCGAGCTTTGCTTGGTATTGTGGCCATGCATGATTTAGAGCTTGAGCGATTAGATGTAAAAACGCATTTTTGCATGGAGAACTTGAGGAAGATATTTACATGCAACAACGGAGGTTTTTCTGATTTTGAGAAAAAGAGGATTATGTTTGCTTGCGAAAAAGTCCCTTTACGGTTTGAAAGCAGATCACCAAGGCGAAGGTACAAGAGGTTTGATTCCTTTATGACTTCTCACGATTTCAAAAGAAGTAGTTTTGATGATTGTGTTTACTTTAAGAAAAACAATGATGGTTCTTTTGTGTATCTACTTCTTTACGTTGATGACATGTTGATAGCGAAGAAAAGACAAAGGAGAGATAAGAAAGGTCAAAGCCCAACTAAGTGAAGAATTTGAGATGAAAGATTTGGGACCAACAAAGAAGATACTTGGTATGGAGATTCTTAGAGATAGAAAAACAAGTAAATTGTACCTAAGTCGGAAGGGGTACATTGAGAAACTTCTTTGTAGGTTCAATATGCGAGTGCTAAGCTGTTAGTACTCCTTTAGCGACCATTTTAGACTTTCATCGGCTTTGTCTCCACAATCGGATGATGAGATTGAGTACATGTCACATGTTCCATACTCTAGTGCGATGGGATCTCTCATGTATGCTATGGTTTGTTCACGTCCGGTTTATCATATCACGATCGGTCACGATTAGCGATATATGGCGAATCCGGTAAAGAACAACTGAAAGCGATTCGATGGATTTTAAGATACTTACGAGTACTATCGATGTTTGCTTACAGTTTGGAAGAAGCGAAGATGGAGTTATTGGGTATGTTGATGCTGATTTTCTTTGAGACCTTGATAGAAGAAGATCTCTCACGAGTTTACGTCTTTACAATCGGAGGTTGTGCAATAAGTTGGAAAGCCACTTTGCAAACTACGATCGCTTTGTCTACCACTCAAGCCGAGTATGGCGATTCATGAGGCTTGTAAAGAAGCTATTTGGTTGAAGGGACTCTTTAGTGAACTAAATGAAGACCTTCAAATCAACCACATATTTTGTGACGATCAGTGCCATCTTTCTTACAAAAGATCAAATGTTTCATGAGAGAACAAAACATATTGATGTTCGGTATCATTTTGTTCGTGATATTATTGCTCGTGGTGATATTGTTGTGAGCAAAATTAGTACTCATGAAAATCCTGCAGATATGATGACCAAGTCACTTCCTATAACCAAGTTTGAGCATTGCTTAGACTTGGTTGGTGTTCATTGTTGAAGTTAAACCCTTAAGGGTTTTATGGAAGAGGTGGAGAACTTGTTCGCGATAAAAAAAAAAAAAACTTGTTCATTGAGAATTTGTGTCAAGGTGGAGATTGTTAGAATTAAGTGACCCTAATTCTTATTTAAATAAAATACGATGGAAAATAAAATAAAAGTAAAATCCATATAGAACTAGACTTCTTTTATTTTATTTTAGAATAAGGTTTTAAACCTTATTAAACTCCATCTATTTTATATTTACTAGAGATAAGGTGTTTCAATCCTACTAGAATATGGCTTTACAAGCCTATAAATAGACATAGTCTATTCCTTTTGTATTGATTCAAATTTTCGACATAGTGAGAGATCTTCTTCTATCAAGGTCTCCAAAGAAAATCAGCATCAACATACCCAATAACTCCATCTTGATTCTTCCAAATCGTAAGCAAACATCGATAGTACCTCGTAAGTATCTTAAAATCCATTGAATCGCTTTCCGGTGTTCTTTCACAAGGATTCGCCATATATCGCTAAGCTACTGACCGATTGCATATGATGATAAATCTGGGCGTGAACAAACCATAGCATACATGAGAGATCCCACTTTGCACTAGAGTATGGAACATGTGACATGTACTCAATCTCATCATCCGATTGTGGAGACAAAGCCGATGAAAGTCTAAAATGGTCACTAAAGGAGTACTAACAGAAGCTTAGCACTCCGCATATTGAACCTACAAAGAAGTTTCTCAATGTACCCCTTCCGACTTAGGTACAATTTACTTGTTTTTCTATCTCTAAGAATCTCCATACCAAGTATCTTCTTTGTCTTTGGTCCCAAATCTTTCATCTCAAATTCTTCACTTAGTTGGGCTTTGACCTTTCTTATCTCTCCTTTGTCTTTTCTTTGCTATCAACATGTCATCAACGTAAAGAAGTAGATACACAAAAGAACCATCATTGTTTTTCTTAAAGTAAACACAAATCACAAAACTACTTCTTTTGAAATCGTGAGAAGTCATAAAGGAATCAAACCTCTTGTACCATTTGCCTTGGTGATCAAGCTTTCAAACCGTAAAGGGACTTTTTCAACAAGCAAACATAATCCTCTTTTTCTCAAATCAAAACCCTCTCGTTGTTGCATGTAAATATCTTCCTCAAGTTCTCCATGCAAAAATGCGGTTTTACATCTAATCTGCTCAAGCTCTAAATCATGCATGGCCACAATACCAAGCAAAGCTCGAATCGAACTATGCTTCACAACTGGGAGAACACATCTCAGTGAAGTCCACTCCTGGAACTTGATCAGTAACCCTTTGCAACAAGCCTTGCTTTATATTTAGGTTCTTCAACTCCTGAGTCCCTTCTTTCTTTTTAAACACCCATTTACAACGAATGTCTTCTTACCTTTAGGAAGTTTCACAAGATCCCATGTTTTGTTTTTGTGGAGTGATTCCATCTCCTCTTGCATAGCAAACATCCATTTTTCTCGAGTCTTCACAACTAATCGCCTCGAATAATTTGATGGCTCTTGATTCGCATCTATATCTTCACCACATTTAAAGCATAAGCAACTAGATCGACCTCAACATACTTCTTTGGAGGTTTAATTTCTCTTTTAGTTCTTTTTGGCGATAGAGTATTGAGCGAAGAAGCAACTCTCTATTCTCAATTTTTGTCTTGACTTGAGAGTCGACTCAGTATTAATCTGATGCTCCACCGCTTTTGATTTTCTTTATTGGAACAGTCTTTAAGAGATAAGTTAGGAAGCATAGCGATTTCATCAAAAACAACATATCTGCTAATCACAACTTTCCTATTTTCAGGACACCATAACTTATACCCTTTTACACCACTTTATAACCAAGAAAAACACATTTAATGGATCTCGGTTCCAATTTTCCATTATTAACATGAGCATCACGCAGACACCCAAAGATCTTTAAATCGAATAATTAGCGGGATTACGGACCATACCTCTTGTGAGTCTTTTTCTCAATGGCAACGGATGGAGATCGGTTGATCAAAAAACATGCGATGAAATCGTACGCCCCAAACGACTTGGTAAGTTGGCATTTGACAACATACATCGAACCTTCTCCATGATCGTTTTGTTCATTCGTTCGCAACGCCGTTTTGTTGTGGAGTATGACGAATCGTCAAGTGTCTCACGATCCCTTCGACTTGCACAATCTATTAAACTCATCGAGCGAACTCTAAGCCATTGTCTGCGTGCGGAGGTATTTTATCTGCTTTTCCGTCTGCTTTTTCAATCATAATTTTCCAAGACTTAAATGCGGAAAACACATCGCTTTTACGCTTCGGAAGAACGCCCAAACTTTTCTCGGAAAAATCATCAATAAAGGTTAGCATATAATTAGCTCCACCTCTCGAAGGCACTCTGGATGGTCCCCATAGATCGAAATGAATATACTCCAACGTTTCCTTCGTGTTATGGATTCCTCTAGTGAATCGAACTCTCTTTTGCTTCCCAAAAACACAATGCTCACGAAATTCGGTTTGCAAATTCCTTGCCCATCAAGAAGTCCTCTTTTGCTCAATTCTACCATGCCATTCTCACTCATATGCCCTAGGCGCATATGCCAAAGTTTAGTAATATCATCATCGACAAGGAAGAGGAAGCGACAATTTGCATCACCAATATGATAGAACCACGCAAAACATATAACTTGGCGGTTTTTCTTTGCCCTTTCATCACAACAAAGGACCCTTTGGAAATCTTTAAAACCCCACTTTCACTGTGTATCTCATGCCTTTTGAATCAAGAGTACTCAACGAAATTAAATTTCTTTTCAATTCGGAACATACCGTGCGTCACTAAGTGTTCTAACAACTCCATCAAACATCTTAACTTTAATTGTTCCAACACTGCGATCTTACACGAAGCATTATTTCCCATTAAACAACACCTTCGGATAATTTGTTTAAAAGTTGTAAACCAATCCCGATTGGGACTCATATGGAAGGTGCGGCTGAATCAAGTATCCACTCCTCACTTACTTTAGAATCATTGTGAGCGACTACAAGTTCACCATCGCTGTAGTCTTCTACAACATCGCCTTCACCGAAATTTTTCGGTTGTTTTCCTTTTGATTCGCACCTCCCTTTTAATCTTATTTTGTAGCTTATAGCACTCGATTTAATGTGCCCTTTCTTCTTACGGAGTTACAAGTTTTACCTCTATTTGAAGACTTGATCTACCCTTAGATTTAGCACGATGATTTCTTTCTGTGTGGTCCTACCACGATCATCATCGATATTCCGATCTTGTCTCCCACGAACAATGAGACCCTCTCCCCGAGTCGTCGGTTTAACCACAAGATGTTTCATCTTATCATACGAGGTTAAAGAATCATAAACCTCATCAACCGTGAGAGACTCGCGGCTATATAAAATCGTGTCTCTAAAGGTTGAATAAGACGGAGGCAACGAACAAAGTAGAATCAACCCTAGATCTTCCTTATCATCACCGAACCTCCACGGCCTCCAAGTTTGAGAGAATTTCTTTAAATACTGTTAAGTGTTCGTGTCTGACGCACCTTCCTCCAAACGATGAGCATAAAGACGCCGCTTCATATGCAACTTGCTTGTTAGAGTTTTCGACATACATATTTGTTCTAGCCTCTTCCATAATGCAATGGCGATCTTCTCTTTCATCACATCCTCGCAAAATTTCATTGGACAAATGCGGATGCAATTGTGTTAATGCCTTTCGATCCTTACGCTTCTTCTCTTCATCTGTTAATGTCGAAGGCATCTTATCTATCCCTAGCGGGGCATCCTCCGAGATCCATCTGCGCAAGAACCGCTTGCATCTTAATCGCCACAACGCAAATCTCTGGTGTTGCGATCCAACAACGAATTTCATATTTCAAAGACGCCATTACCGTGATCGAGATGAACAACCCTGAAGCTCGGATACCAATTGTGAAAAAAAATAAAATAAAATAAAAAAAAAAACAACACAAAATTTTACGTGGAAACCCTTTCGGAAAAAACCACGCGGGCGGAGGAGAAGAAAATTCACTATGTCGAAAATTTGAATCAATACAAAAGGAATAGACTATGTCTATTTATAGGCTTGTAAAGCCATATTCTAGTAGGATTGAAACACCTTATCCAAGTAAATATAAAATAGATGGAGTTTAATAAGGTTTAAAAAACCTTATTCTAAAATAAAATAAAAGAAGTCTAGTTCTATATGGATTTTACTTTTATTTTATTTTCCATCGTATTTTATTTAAATAAGAATTAGGGTCACTTAATTCTAACAATCTCCACCTTGACACAAATTCTCAATGAACAAGTTCTTAATCGCGAACAAGTTCTCCACCTCTTCCATAAAACCCCTTAAGGGTTTAACTTCAACAATGAACACCAACCAAGTCTAAGCAATGCTCAAACTTGGTTATAGGAAGTGACTTGGTCATCATATCTGCGGGATTTTCATGAGTACTAATTTTGCTCACAACAATATCACCACGAGCAATAATATCACGAACAAAATGATACCGAACATCAATGTGTTTTGTTCTCTCATGAAACATTTGATCTTTTGTAAGAAAGATGGCACTCATTTGTCACAAAATCTGTGCTTTGATTTGAAGGTCTTCATTTAGTTCACTAAAGAGTCCCTTCAACCAAATAGCTTCTTTACAAGCCTCGATGTCGCCATGTACTCGGCTTCAAGTGGTAGACAAAGCGATCGTAGTTTGCAAAGTGGCTTTCCAACTTATTGCACAACCTCCGATTGTAAAGACGTAACTGTGAGAGATCTTCTTCTATCAAGGTCTCCAAAGAAAATCGGCATCAACATATCCAATAACTCCATCTTCGATTCTTCCAAATCGTAAGCAAACATCGATAGTACCTCGTAAGTATCTTAAAATCCACCGAATCGCTTTCAGTGTTCTTTACCGGATTCGCCATATATCTGCTAATCTGCATCGATTGCATATGATAAATCTGGGCGTGAACAAACCATAGCATACATGAGAGATCCCACTTGCACTAGAGTATGGAACATGTGACATGTACTTAATCTCATCATCCGATTGTGGAGACAAAGCCGATGAAAGTCTAAAATGGGCTCGCTAAAGGAGTACTAACGAGCTTAGCACTCGCATATTGAACTGCAAAGAAGTTTCTCAATGTACCCTTCCGACTTAGGTACAATTTACTTGTTTTTCTATCTCTAAGAATCTCCATACCAAGTATCTTCTTTCTTTGGTCCCAAATCTTTCATCTCAAATTCTTCACTTAGTTGGGCTTTGACCTTTCTTATCTCTCATTTGTCTTTTCTTTGCTATCAACATGTCATCAACGTAAAGAAGTAGATACACAAAAAGAACCATCATTGTTTTTCTTAAAGTAAACACAATCATCAAAACTACTTCTTTTGAAATCGTGAGAAGTCATAAAGGAATCAAACCTCTTGTACCACTGCTTTGCCTTGGTGATCTGTTTCAAACCGTAAAGGGACTTTTTCAAAAAAGCAAACATAATCCTCTTTTTCTCAAAATCAGAAACCCTCTGTTTGTTGCATGTAAATATCTTCCTCAAGTTCTCCATGCAAAAATGCGCTTTTACATCTAAGCTGCTCAAGCTCTAAATCATGCATGGCCACAATACCAAGCAAAGCTCGAATCGAACTATGCTTCACAACCGGGAGAACACATCACAGCAAGTCCACTCACGGAACTTGAGTCAGTAACCCTTTGCAACAAGCCTTGCTTTATATTTAGGTTCTTCAACTCCTGAGTCCCTTCTTTCTTTTTAAACACCCATTTACAACGAGCAGTCTTCTTACCTTTAGGAAGTTTCACAAGATCCCATGTTTTATTTTTGTGGAGTGATTCCATCTCCTCTTGCATAGCAAACATCCATTTTTCTCGAGTCTTCACAACTAATCGCCTCGAGAATAATTTGATGGCTCTTGATTCGCATCTATATCTTCACCACATTTAAAGCATAAGCAACTAGATCACCTCGGCATACTTCTTTGGAGGTTTAATTTCTCTTTTAGTTCTGTTTTTGGCGATAGAGTATTGAGGCGAAGAAGCAACTCTATTCTCAATTTTTGTAATTGACTTGAGGAGTCGACTCTGTATTAACTGATGCTCCACCTGCTTTTGATTTTCTTTATTGGAGCAGTCTTTAAGAGATAAGTTAGGAAGCATAGCGGTTTCATCAAAAACAACATCTCTGCTAATCACAACTTTCCTATTTTCAGGACACCATAACTTATACCCTTTTACACGACTTTATAACCAAGAAAAACACATTTAATGGATCTCGGTTCCAATTTTCCATTATTAACATGAGCATACGCAGACACCCAAAGATCTTTAAATCGAATAATTTGCGGGATTACGGACCATACCTCTTGTGAGTCTTTTTCTCAATGGCAGCGGATGGAGATCGGTTGATCAAAAACATGCAATGAGAGGTGTACGCCCAAAACGACTTGGTAAGTTGGCATTTGACAACATACATCGAACCTTCTCCATGATCGTTCGTTCATTCGTTCGCAACGCCCGCTTTGCTTTGTGGAGTATGACGAATCGTCAAGTGTCTCACGATCCTTCCGACTTGCACAATCTATTAAACTCATCGAGCGTAACTCTAAGCCATTGTGCATGCGGAGGTATTTTATCTGTTTTCCGTCTGCTTTTTCAATCATAATTTTCCAAGACTTAAATGCGGAAAACACATCGCTTTTACGCTTGGAAGAACGCCCAAACTTTTCTCGGAAAAATCATCAATAAAGGTTAGCATATAATTAGCTCCACCTCTCGAAGGCACTCTGGATGGTCCCCATGGATCGAATGAATATACTCCAACGTTTCCTTCGTGTTATGGATTCCTCTAGTGAATCGAACTCTCTTTTGCTTCCCAAAAACACGGTGCTCACGAAATTCGGTTTGCAAATTCCTTGCCCATCAAGAAGTCCTCTTTTGCTCAATTCTACCATGCCATTCTCACTCATATGCCCTAGGCGCATATGCCAAAGTTTAATAATATCATCATCGACGACAAGGAAGAGGAAGCGGCAATTTGCATCACGATAATGATAGAACCACACGCAAAACATATAACTTGGCGCTTTTTCTTTGCCCTTTCATCACAACAAGGGAACCTTTGGAAATCTTTAAAACCCCACTTTGGTTTGTGTGTATCTGTACCCTTTTGAATCAAGAGTACTCAACAAAATTAAATTTCTTTTCAATTCTGAACATACCGTGACGTCACTAAGTGTTCTCGACAACTCCATCAAACATCTTAACTTTAATTGTTCCAACACCGCGATCTTACACGAAGCATTATTTCCCATCAAAACAACACCTTGGACAACTGTTTAGTAAGTTGTAAACCAATCCCGATTGGGACTCATATGGAAGGTGCACTGAATCAAGTATCCACTCTCACTTACTTTAGAATCATTGTGAAGCGACTAGAAGTTCACCATCATTGTAGTCTTCTACAACATCACCTTCACCGAATTTTTACTCGTTGTTTTCCCTTTGATTCGCACCTCCCTTTAATCTTATTTTGTAGCTTATAGCACTCAGATTTAATGTGCCCTTTCTTCTTACAGAAGTTACAAGTTTTACCTCTATTTGAAGACTTGATCTACCCTTAGATTTACCACGATGATTTCTTTCCTGTGTCCTACCACGATCATCATCGATATTCCGATCTTGTCTCCCACGAACAATGAGACCCTCTCCTGAGAGTCGTTTTAACCACAAGATGTTTCATCTTATCATACGAGGTTAAAGAATCATAAACCTCATCAACTGTGAGAGACTCATGGCTATATAAAATCGTGTCTCTAAAGGTTGAATAAGACGGAGGCAACGAACAAAGTAGAATCAACCTTAGATCTTCCTTATCATCTCTGAACCTCCATGGCCTCCAAGTTTGAGAGAATTTCTTTAAACACCATTAAGTGTTCGTGTACGACGCACCTTCCTCCAAGCGATGAGCATAAAGACGCTTTACTTCATATGCAACTTGCTTGTTAGAGTTTTCGACATACATATTTGTTCTAGCCTCTTCCATAATGCAATGGCAGCGGTCTTCTCTTTCATCACATCCTGCAAAATTTCATTGGACAAATGCGGATGCAATTGTGTTAATGCCTTTCGATCCTTACGCTTCTTCTCTTCATCTCATTAATGTCGAAGGCATCTTATCTATCCTAGCGGGGCATCCTCTAGATCCATCTGCGCAAGAAGAACTGCTTGCATCTTAATCGCCACAACGCAAAATCGTGTTGCGATCCAACAACGAATTTCATATTTCAAAGACGCCATTACCGTGATCGAGATGAACAACCCGGAAGCTCGGATACCAATTGTGAAAAAAAAATAAAATAAAATAAAAAAAAGAACACAAAATTTTACGTGGAAACCCTTTCGGGAAAAAACCACGGGCAGAGGAGAAGAAAATTCACTATGTCGAAAATTTGAATCAATACAAAAGGAATAGACTATGTCTATTTATAGGCTTGTAAAGCCATATTCTAGTAGGATTGAAACACCTTATCCTAGTAAATATAAAATAGATGGAGTTTAATAAGGTTTAAAAAACCTTATTCTAAAATAAAATAAAAGAAGTCTAGTTCTATATGGATTTTACTTTTATTTTATTTTCCATCGTATTTTATTTAAATAAGAATTAGGGTCACTTAATTCTAACAGCCTCAAAACATCAACGATAATAATTGAGATAATTTCTATTGGAAAGAAAAATGCAAGATGAACCAAATACATGATAATAATGAGTGAAGGACACAAGATTGTAGTATGAAAGATCAGATTTTCTAAACCAAAATATTGATGACAAAAGAATCATGAAATCAAACATAGTAGGGAGAAAAAAAGAACCTGTTGTCAATGGCTAGCTGTTCTTATTGAGACCACAAGCTCGATATGAAGCTTTACTTGGTTCCTCAACTTTGGTTTTTACCAGTTTGGTCTTTTATCCAATAAGCACCCTGATTATCCATAATCTACAATCAAAATGGCAAAATGCTTGATCTAATGTTAGATTAAAGAATGCATGATCCAAATTGTTATCCAGAAAACGGGAAGTATTTCATAACATGTTACATGGTCAGAAAACATGAGGGTAAGTGTCAGATATCGATATTTATTCAACATGGGTATGCTCAATTTTTTTCACGTATTTGAATGATGATATAACTAAGTAATTTAATCCTTATACAGAAATGTTGGTGCAAACAAGTAAAATTGATAAACTGCGTTCACAGAGAACAGTTTAAATGCGGATCTTAACTTCTAAGACAATATAAACTTGTAGATAGAACTGATGCAGTCAGATAAATTTCTTCTATTAAAGGACACGTTTTGTCAGATTTCAAAAGTCTGTGTTAGCATTTAGAAGGTTTGTCGAACATGGCATTGAATAAGAGTAGTCCAAGGAAAATGAACAGTTACAGTATCATAACACACAAGGAGCTCAAACATTCTATATCCTATAATATCTGTTTGTAAATAGAAAACAGAACTACCAAGGTTGCAATGAAACACAACAAACCATTACAACCTAAAAACTTGAACTTTCCAAAGAGATCCAGCAGACAGTATTATTAGATAGAATTAGGTTGTCATGAATGTAAAGTTGCAAAGACACATCAAACATTGGCACCAAGTAGAAGCTTACATTTGAAACTAGGGAATTTTTCCAATAATTTCAGAACTTCTTTCTCCCTAAACAGACTAAATATATATTATACATATATATATATACACACACAAATAACACACAGAAACACACAAGTTTGCACATTAGAAATTATACCTGAGATGATTTTGTCAAGTGTATTTGATAGAAATCTGGAATATTTTATTCAGAAGCCTTCCCGCAAAAACAAGAGTGATTCTTGGTAAAGATACATTAATCCCATAAAACATGAGATTCTGTTGGAATGACTTGCAGAATCATCTTCAGTGACTCGAGTACAATGAGGTAAGATCTTCGGGAGTTTCGAAAAAGTTCGAAGAATTCATCTGACAATATACATAATAATGTTCCACTTCTTTTTGCAGAAAAATGAAGTGTGTACTCATTTATACTTCAGGTTGACAATTTCTCTCACATATGATAAAAATGGAAAAAATGAGAATTACTCCGGATAGATGAATATAGCAATTATTACCTCAAGTAATCTGAGATTCGGAAATATCTGCAGATGTGAGAACCGAGAAGAAAAAGGAGACAGTAGAAGAATGACAGTACGATATGAATGAAGAAGCTATGCTGTATGGACAAAGCAGAGTGGCTGAACGTTACTCGATCAGGCATTTGAAAGCCAGGCTTAGACTGGAAATCTTTTAGAGAGCAGCTAGATGAAGATTCATGAAAAAAACAAGGGAGAGGCTTAAAAACTGCAAAAGCAATGCTTCGTATACCATACTGTGAAAGAAACATAACACAAAAAAAAAAAAAAAAAAAAAGTAGAAGGAGTTTCAGGACACATGAACTGTTCACCAGGTTTACCAAATGTGGAATCATTTTCAGATTTATACAAGAAATTCAGATGACACAACTGTCAACTGAATTGTGTATTTTCAAAAGAACATAATCAACTTGACATTAACTGTGAACATCTCCAACAATGGGAAATGAATTTATAGATTACTCTGCCTCATCAACTAAAAGATTGTCAACTGTAATCAGCTCCTATCATGTTGCAGTGTTTATCCCTCCGTATCAATATTTTCATCACTAGAAGACAATTGCCTATTCTCTGAAAGCGAAATTCGCCTGGGCTTCGTAGAGCCTGATTCAACAAGCCCCTCAGACGACAGGTTTAACCCAGAAGTTCCTGAAGAAGACCCCAAGAAATGGTGTACAGGGGCACCGGATGGAGATGATATGGAGTAATTGTACGTGAAAATTCCCATAGGATGGTTGAACTTGCAACTTGGACCAAACTTGCAAATTCCATATCGAGAATAGAAATCGCATAAAGGTTCTCCCTGTTAAAATTCAAAAGTAGCAATATCAATAATGTAAAAGATATCAGGTTAGAAACAATGAAACTAGTGTCTAATGACATCGTGTGCACCGTAAAATCAATGGGAATATTGCAAGGAAGACAATGAAAAGAACAAAAGCTAACCTCAAACCTCAATGAATATGAGAGATGGAGAATCAGAACATTCAAATCTTGGGAACTAATTCTTAATTCCAGCATCTTTCACAGTCAAAACTCAATTGCTGTCTAATAGCCTTAGACTTTTTGATCCACAAATAATCCCTAAATCCTGATTCACTAAACCTCAAAAAAGATGCAGGGTGATCATCCTTTGTCCTACGTCAATACACAACTACTTATTTTGTACGCCAACTACGTCTAATCTAATTTAATATTTTAGTATGGGAACTACAGAATGACCAATTGCCCAGCAACAGTATCAAAGTAAATATCCATTTTCTAACAAGCAAGATTTATTAGATTGGCTCTAAATAAAACCCAACAATTAGGAAACCAAGCTTATCAAGAAAAGGAAAAGGCCAATGTAAGGTGGTAATAGGAAGGGAATGATATGTTTTTACATAGCATAAGGCTAAGCTTTTCATAAGCAGCCTAATAACTTAAATGGATCGATATTCAGAAACAAACTGAGATGGAGTTACCACCAGTTGCAAAACTCACCGGACGTAAAGGAAGGCCTATTGGACTCAACAAACAATCAGGGGCAGGAGGAACTCTCTCTCGTGGGTGATGAAACCTACAAACTGCTCCAAATTTACAATCTCCAGTCTTCATGTAAAATTGGCATTCGGGCTGGCCAGGTCTCTCAGGAAATACATTCTCCCTCGGCAATGCATAAAAACCTATAGGGACAGAGCCAGAACGAAATTGAGAAAAGGATGCTTGAGATCCTCCAGTCACCGATTCATTCTGGTTTGAGGTTCCATAGATTTGATTATTTCCAGTTGTCTGCTGCAGGTTCTCTGAAGAAGAGACTGATGCCTGGAGAAATGAAAAGTATAAGAATGGTAGCACTTCTTTTCCTAATGGATAATTAATGGTGGCACTTCTCATTGATCACAACTTCATGCTGCATAAATGCTTACTAGTCCAAGGGAAAAACCCAAATTCTATACAACTTCTATCCATAAACAAAAAACAATAGAGTAAAAGTATGCTCTCAGGCATTTTGATACAGTTACAAAGTTAGAGATGCCATCAGGCCATTTCAATCAAACGACTAGGGGGAAACAATCAGCTCTAGAAACAGGCATAAAAGTTCAGTTACCATAAAATATTTGTTCTTCAATTGAAATACATGCGTGGACAGGTTCTGGTTTATAGCATACATTGGATAATGTAATCACAAGGTGATAGACTCAAGGCCTTTGTAGAAACAAGCAGCCAAGCAAATAAGTTAAAATTTAAGCTACAAATTTTCTGATTCAATTTCATTTCTTTCTAAATAGTCATGTAATTCAACAATCACAGATACAGTTTTAAAAGAAATTTCAGCATCATTACAGTCTGCTCCAAATGCATTCTATTCGGGCCCAGGAGAAGCTAAAAGGGTCATCAACAATAAAAGAAACTTCAAAGAAGGCTGGTAATGCTCAGCTTGACTCAAGAAACAAATATTATTATTTTCCAAACACCAAGTATTAGCATATTGACAACTATAATTCTCATAATTTGTTTGCCTCATGTATCACCATTAATGTTGGCCAACCATGTGTAAACACTAAACAACCATGCACACTAGTAATAAGCTAGAGGAAAAACATACGCTGTAAGCATTCCACCCTGGAACTGATACCATCCCTTGGGGTAAAATCAGAGGCGCATAACTTGAAGGACCTTGCCAGCGGGGGCTAGGAATGAAAGATGCTCTTGACCAATTTGTAATCCCTCCTGGATATGACTGCTGACCAGGAGTGGTTGGAGAAGTGACAGTCGGGTAAATAGGAGAGCCACGCAATGAAATCATCATATTAGTTGGCTGAGGATGATGGAATTTACAAGTGCTCCCAAACTTGCATTGTCCGGTTCTTAGATAATAAGCACACTCAGTCTCATTCTGTATGAAGGAAAAGAGAAAACAAGTTACATTAAACATATCAAACATCAATAACCTTGAAAAACTCCACAGGTTAGAAACCAACCATTGAATAAATACATCTTGACCAAATGAGGTCCAAAGTTATACAACAACTCAATATCAATCTTGACGCCAGCAATGGTCCAATTCAGCAGTGTTTTTGTTCATGCAATCCATATTTAAACTTAAGGACAGATTATAACTCAACTAAAAAGAGGAAATGTTCAAAGCAAGCTATAAATTTTATTTCATAATCCTTGTCTGTGTGTGCATTCTACGTATTGGATCTAAATGATAAACCAATTAACATTAGTTGATAGGACTGTACAATTGGACAAGCTTTACAGGATGGTATCGTTTTCCACCTTTTGCTAAAACTAATCCAAGTAAAAAAATTGAAACTTTTTTTAGAAAGACAAAGTAACATACAAAAATAATGTTAGAAGAGACCTGAGATTTAAAAAGAAAAATATATATCATTAAAAATTGTATTGCAAGAAGTAAAAGTTAAAAACTGAAATCCAGACCGGGCGAAAAGGATAGCCCAAAATATTTAAGGAAACTCTCCCAGCTATCCCTGCTTGTTCTCTAGGATGATGAAACTTGCATGTAGCTCCAAATTTGCAAGTTCCTGTTTTCAGGTAGTACTGCACAGCAGTTATAAGAGCAAAATGTCAGTTTTCAGATCCAAGCATGCATAAAAATGAGAGATATAGAATTCATATGTTATATAAGGCAATGAAAAAAGAGTAGCTTCCGTCGAGATCAGTTCTGTCAAGGGTACAAGGCGCACTCTAGGCACTAGAGCCCTTATATTGCTCGTGGAGCAAAGTGAAAGAAAAAGCACTTGCCTGACTTAAAGTGAAATGCAATATGTATATATGCGTGCTTTTGTATCATGTCTGTGTGTATTATTAATAATAATAATAATAATAATAGTAAGCTCTAAATAGTGGTCAAGTTTAACTATAAAACATACAATTTTATTTTTCTTTTGTTGGCCAATATACAAATTTCTGTATGGTATGATGTCTTTTGTTTGAATACTCAAAAATTGAGAAGTAGAAAGTTCCATATTATTTTCTTTCTCACTAGTATAGATATAAATAATTAAAAATAAAGTTAAAAATAAAATAAATTAAGAGAACTTCAATTAGGCTGGGTTTATATATATATATATATATATAGCCTTATAAAAAAGCATGCCTAGATGGACCAGGCAATCACCAGATCAAAGTGTCTCACCCAAAAGGGTCTAAGGCACTTTTGTTATCTGGCACGCCTAGATGTACCCCTTGACAACACCAGTCCAGACTGAAATTGAGCTTCCAATGCAATAACATCAGAAAGAGTGAAAATAATATACAAGAACAAAAAGGAAAAATCTTAGAATGAGCCAATCATCTAAACCAGTTGAGGGTTCAGACTAAAGTTTGATTGCTATGCCAAACTGAAGAAACTTAGAAAATAGATTCTTATTTTTCTGCTAATTAGTTTACACCTATAAAGAGAGGAATTCACACAAACAAAGAAAAAAAATCCCTAAAAATCAGTAACTTCCTAAGAATTAGTGACTGAGATTAGTTTCTATTTACAAGAGAACTCCTAGTAATAAGGTAAGTTTTTTGTCCTTAATTTTAGGAATTCCAACACTCCCCCTCAAGCTGGAGTGTAGATGTTTATCAAACCCAGCTTGCCAATAACTTCTTCAAACATGTTTCTGTTCAAACTTTTAGTTAATACGTCTGCAACTTGTTGTCTAGTAGGTAGGTAGTTGATGCACACTTCTCCTGAGTGTATCTTTTCTTTTATAAAGTGGCGATCTATTTCCACATGTTTGGTGCGATCATGATGCACAGGATTATGTGCTATGCTGACAGCTGCCTGGTTGTCACAGTACATCTTCATAGGCCTGGTGTAAGGCACTTTTAGTTCCCCCATAAGTCTTTGTATCCAAATTCCTTCGCATATACCATGAGATAGTGCTCGATACTCTGCCTCTGCACTGCTGCGTGATACAACAGACTGTTTTTTGCTTCTCCACGTCACGAGGTTACCCCAAACATAACTGCAATAGCCACTTGTAGAGCGTCTATCGTTAACAGAACCTGCCCAGTCTGCATCAGTGTAGACTTCCACATTCTAGTTTGCAGTTTTCTTGAAATGCAGGCCTTTACCAGGAGTTCCTTTTAGATACCTTAATATTCTATATGCAGCTTCCAGGTGCTTCTCCCTCGGGGCATGCATGTACTGACTGATAACACTTACACTAAAGGCTATGTCTGGACGGGTGTGAGATAGGTAGATGAGTCTTCCTACTAGTCGTTGATATCTCCCCCTATCGATTTCTTCTCCATCCTCATTAGTGCGCAATTTAAGGTTAAATTCCATAGGAGTTTCGGCTGGTTTGCAGCCCATCAAACCAACTTCTGACAGTAGATCAAGAACATATTTCCTTTGGGAGATGGAAATACCTGTTTGGGACCTTGCTACCTCCATACCAAGAAAGTATTTAAGATTTCCCAAGTCTTTAAGCTCAAACTCAGTACCAAGGAATTCTTTCAACCTCACAATTTCGCTTGAGTCATCTCCTGTTAATATTATATCGTCCACATAGACGATGAGGATGCAGCATTTTCCCTTTTCCGAGTGCTTGTAGAACATGGTGTGGTCTGCTTGCCCTTGAATGTAATTTTTGCTGGTCATAGCTTTTGCAAATCGGCTGAACCACGCCCGTGGAGATTGTTTCAGCCCATAGAAGGACTTCTTCAACTTACACACTTGGCCCTTGCTTTCTTCAAATCCGGGTGGGAAATCCATGTACACTTCCTCACTTAATTCTCCGTTGAGGAAAGCATTTTTTACATCCAATTGAGTCAAGTGCCAATCAAGGTTAGCAGCAAGAGATAGGAGGACTCGAATGGTGTTTAGCTTGGCAACTGGTGCAAACGTCTCGTCGTAGTCAAGACCATAAGTTTGAGTGAAGCCCTTAGCCACAAGTCGAGCCTTGTATCGGTCAATACAGCCATCGGGTTTAAATTTCGTAGTGAAGATCCATTTGCATCCTACTGTTTTTTTTCCCTTAGGTAGATCCGAGACTTCCCATGTTTTATTATTTTTGAGGGCCTTCATTTCTTCCATCACAGCTTGTCTCCACTCAGCTGATTCAAGAGCCTCTTCTATATTTTTTGGAGTTTTTATAGAATCAACATTAGTCACAAAAGCTTTGTAAGACTTAGATAAATTTCCATAGGATACAAACCGAGAAATAGGGTGTTGAGTGCAGCTCCTTGCGCCCTTTCGAACTGCAATTGGAAGATAGATAGATGGTGACGGAGGTGAGACTTCTGTTTCAGAACAGTCCTCGGTTGGGGATGCAATTGGCACTGCTGTATCAGTTTCAGGAGAACGATTCCGTCGAGAGTAAACCTGTATTTCGGGAACCTGTTTTTGCTGTTTTCCTTGATCAAGGGGCTGTACTTCGGTGGTGGTATTGTTATTTGGAAGGATCGGGCTAATTTCTTGCTGCTGCATAGGGGAAACAGTCTCTAAATCTGGGATTACCACAGCACCTTGGTTGTTAGGCTTGTTTGTGATAGTAGTTGTAGGATCATGAGGTATAATGAGGAGAGTATTAAGGGTCTCATCTTCATTAAAAATCTCCCCCTGAAGATGAGATGCTGCAAAGTATGGTTCATGTTCAAAAAAGGTAACATCCCGAGAGACAAACATTCGGCGCAAGGTTGGTGAGTAACACTTATAGCCTTTTTGTGTGTGGGAATATCCAATGAAAATGCAGGTGTGGGCTCGAGGATCAAGTTTGGATTGATTTGGTTGATGGTTATGGACAAAAACTTTGCAACCGAATATTTTGGCTGGAAGATTAGGAACACGAAATAGAGGAAAGGACTTTAGAAGGGTATTTAGAGGTGTTTGGAAATTGAGGACCTTTGATGGCATTCGGTTTATGAGATGGCAGGCGGTGAGGACAAATCTCTCCCCACAAGTATTTGGAACATTCATGGTGAACATTATGGCTCGAGCTACAGCAAGGAGATGACGATTTTTTCTCTCGGAGATCCCGTTTTGTTGAGGAGTGTCAGGACAAGAGCTTTGGTGTATGATGCCTTGGTCAGAAAGGTATGGGCTTAGGACAGAGTTAAAGTATTCTCTCCCATTATCAGTGTGAAGAGTATGTATGGTAGAGTTGAACTGGGTTCGAACCATTGAGTGAAAATGTTGGAATACTTTGGGTGTTTCAGATTTTTCTTTGAGGAGATAGACCCAACATACCCTAGTGTGATCATCAATGAATGTTATAAACCACCTAGCCCCTGTAATATTTTTCACTCGGCTGGCTCCCCATAAGTCACTGTGGATTAATGAAAATGGTTGGGACTGGATATATGGTTTTAATGGGTATGGCACACGGGTATGTTTGGATAATTGGCAAATTTCACACTTCAAGGAATTAATACTTTTATTTCGAAATAACAGCGGAAGATGTTTCTTCAAATATAAAAAATTTGGATGCCCTAACCTACGGTGCCATAACATAATTGTGTCTTCTTTTGAAGTGGATAGAGCCAATCCTCCTTGTGTGCTATCTTTATTCCAAACATATAGTCCATCATCAACTTTAGCAGTGCCAATTATCCTCCTCGATTTCTGTTCCTGTATCACACAACCAATTGCAGAAAATTCAGCAAGAAGTTTTCCATCCTTAGTAAGTTTACTAATTGAAAGTAAATTGCAGGACAAGTTTGGGACATGTAAGACTTTATCGAGAAAAAAATTCTCTGTTATTTGTACTTCTCCTATTCCAGCCACCGGTGAGTAAGAACCATCAGCTATGCGGATTCGGGACTTGTCATGACAAGGGGTGTAGGTGTGAAACAAAGTGGAGTTACCTGCCATGTGATCGGATGCACCCGAATCGAGTATCCAAGAGGATTGATTATTTGATTCAAAGGCAATATTGAGGGCAGTACCTTGGGTGGCTAGAGATCCATGAGCAGTGGAAGTACCAAGTATCTTATGGAGAGTCTCAAGTTGGGTTTTGGTTAGGCGAACATTGAGAACATCATCTGCAGCAGTGGAGGATAACAGGGCAGTCTTATTATCCTTCTGTTTTTTTTCAGGATAGCCATGGAGTTTGAAGCACTTTTCCTTTGTATGACCAACACGGTTGCAGTGGTTACACCATGGCCTGGTTGATCCAGAATCATTTCCAGCACGTGTTTTTTGTGGCTGTGGACCTCTGGAGATGAGGGCAGAGGTCTCAGTTTCAGACAGAGTTTCATTGACGTCACCCATGGGAGGAGGACTAAACCGGAGGGATTTTTAGGAAGTGAGATTAGGGACGAATGAGCAGGATCAAATGAATCCTAAAGCTCTGATACCATGAAGAAACTTAGAAAATAGATTCTTATTTTTCTGCTAATTAGTTTACACCTATCAAGAGAGGAATTCACACAAACAAAGAAAAAAAATCCCTAAAAATCAGTAACTTCCTAAGAATTAGTGACTGAGATTAGTTTCTATTTACAAGAGAACTCCTAGTAATAAGGTAAGTTTTTTGTCCTTAATTTTAGGAATTCCAACACAAACTACTAGAAAGAGAAATAAACCTTTTACTTTACTATACTTCTTGTTAATCATACATTTTGTTAATCATACATTGCACGTTGTAAATCGCATGTAAAAGTAGCAACATTGTCAATACATGGGAAAACAGGGAATAAGTACATGCCTGACATTCAGGTTGTCCTACTCTTTCTGGAAACTCTCCTTTCATTCTAGCAGCGGCAATAGCCTGAAATTTGATATAATCTAAATAAATATTTTAAATGACAATTGATATCTAAAAAGTTATGAGTAGTGGGACAAAGTTGAAATGAAATGACAGTAGCAGATGAAGTATACCCATGTTGGTAGCAGCAAGTGTTTACATGTGTGCATATGCGGAACGATCTTATCTCTTGAGGATCTAATACTCTATAAATTTTCCTACAATGAATTCTGTTTTAGAGTGATTTAGTGGAAAAGACCCTTGTTTAAAAGTTTCCTGTGTCAAAAACTTCCAACTACCAGTGAATAAAATCATGTCAAATATAATAATCAAAGGTTTCTAAAATGAATAAACTTATGAAGCTCTTTGGCATTTACCAATAATAGACAACATGAATAAACTTGAGAAGCTCTTCGGCATTTACTAAAAATAGACTTGGTAATACTGAATTTGCAATGCAGTTACATAACGAGAATACCACACAACAAAACAGTAATAATAACACAAGCACGACATGAATACGCCAAAATCTATATAGCACGAATTCTTAGTGTATCAAAATTTACGTAAATAAATAACACCTTAAACACAATTATGATAAGAAGAATGCACAAAAAAAAAAAAAAAAAAAGAGATACTCAAAGCATTAACTCTGGATTCATGAGAATTGTCCAAACAAACCATGGTTTATACCAGCTTTCTGTTAGGAGGATGATTAAAACGACATGTAGCTCCAAATCTACAAAGGCCCGTCCTAATATAATAAGAACAATCTGGTTCCCCAGGACGCTCTGGGTAGTAACCAGATTCCATTGTTTCACTGTATCTTAAGTTCATTTGCCGCATAGCATCTGAAATAATTTTTAAAAAGTAGGTTCAGCAAACACATGAAAAAAAAAAAAAAGAATCAAAGAAATAGGGGTATCACAAATTTTCAATTTGTAAAAATATTCACTTAACATACAACAAGCAAGGTTGTGGCATGCAGCAGTAAGAAACTCACTCTGACCTTTGACTTATGCAAGCCCCATTGGCTAAATTATTCGAGGAAAAAGACACTATTCCATATTTTCTAAGGCATCAATAAAAGGCCTTATGAAACTTTTTTATATTCTTTTCCTCCTTTCGTAGATTGAAGCTACCTTTTAACTAATTTGAGAAAGTTTACAACAGCAAAAATATTCATTTTCTAAAACTCAGTGTTGAAGAAAGCATGAAGATTAACTATGCTCATTGCAAAAAGTTCTAAAGAGAAATAAAAGCACCAATATTCTGTTAACTATAAAGATATTTTCTTAGAATATTGGTACACAAACCTGTAAATGGTCCCACTCGTGGTCCCTCTCTTTTTTTTAAATTTTGCTTGCTCAAATTCGATTTGAGTCAAATCCGGACCAAACTCGAAAATTCATATTATTATTTTAAAAAATTAAATACTAGAAATTAATTACAAAAATTCTGTCCAAATCTAATTTGAATACGAATAGTCTCGTCTAGTGAACAATTTTGGCTCAATTAATACAGTGCTTAAAACTTAAAAAAGTACTGACAAATGGAATAGGAAAAAGAGTAACAGTTCAAAAGAGAGTTAAAGTAAAATCATTAAACTAATGAATCCATTTAGAAAAAGATACAAGCAACAGAACACAACAATGGGTTTAACTAAAGAGAAACGGTATCAGAGAAAACAGTTTCAATTCACCACTCTTTTGGAACCTAATACATGTGATTATGTCTGGAATAAGCTTGTTCAATGTGAACTCTCCTTTCGATTCACCACTATCTCGTTCTTTAGATATTCATCATTGATGTTCACCATAATTGACCACTATATAGAATCTATTACATCTGCAATCATGATAAATGCTATACGACCACATATACGTCTACAACCGCAATTTATATCCTTATTTTCCACGTCAAAATTAAACATTTTTTGTCATTTTTAAAACTTTTTAACCATAATTTTGCTTTCTATCATATGCTTGTTCAGACAAATAAGTAGCACTGAAAAAGCAGTAAAAGCAATAATCAAAATAATCCTAATAAAAAAAAAAAGAAAAAACACTCATAAGACAAAAATCACCGCAGAATTTGCACTTTTATCACAATAATTTAAATGCAATTAAGAATTTTAGACTGATTATTAAAATTTAAAATTTAGCGAATAACGGGATTTTAACAACGATCAAACTGGAAAATCACCATTGAAGTGAAAATAAATGGCAATTCAAATAACCAAGAGAATCATAAGAATCGCAATATTGCATTTATCTCAAAATAAAAGCGAAAAAATAATATAATAACAATTATTAAAAAAAAAAAAACATACGATAATTAAAAAGAGAGGGAGACCTTGATTCAACGACGGTGAAAGCGAGGTACCTTCAGTCACAGCTACCGCCACTGCTGATGCTATTCGGGACATCGAAATTCCTGCATCGAATAATGATTTCCATTCAGCAGTCATCTTCCTCCATCACCACTATTGTCACGTTAGCACCACCTCCGCGCCGGAACTCTCATTCCTCCGTCACAAAACCACGCCGTCACTTTCGCCAAAAAAAAACCTCTGCCCCCTCTCTCCTCCTTCGTAACAGAAAAACCAGAGAAACCAAAAAACGGTTATTTTCAGAGAGAATTTTTTTTTTACTAAAAAAGAATTTGATTTTTTGATAAAGGCGAAATAGCGTTGTTTTCTCTTCTCCACAAAAAAAAAAATAAAACATAAAATAAAAATAAAAGCCAACCATCCAAACAAAACCCACTAACTTTTCTTTTTTATTTGTTCGCTAATATTTTACGCAGACCGACGACTCGATGATCATATGGAATCCCATTTGTGTTCACTGGTTTAATTCTGATTTCAGTCCCTATACTCTTCACATGTTTGAAATGGTTAAAATATGTTGTTAGTCCCTGTACTTTGACAAATTTTGATATTTAGTTTTTGCACTTGAAAAGTTAAAAATTAAGCCATCTTACTTTTTTTATTTAAAATTCTCAGTCCAATCGCAAAATACTTACCAACATATTAAATTGACAAATTTTGACAAAAACTACAAACGACAATAATGGTCATACTAAAATTTTAAATTGAAAAAGTATAAGATTAATTTTTTAACTTTTAAAGTACATGAACTAAATCTCAAAATCTATATAAATACAGCGACTAATAGTACAATTTAACCATTTGAAGTTTATTCTCTACTCTTTTTATTTAACAATTTAAGTTTAATTAATAACAAAGTAAAAAGTCTCTCGTTAAATTTGATAGTGTGATATTTTAAAGTAAAAATTATACTTATGTAATCAACCAAATAAAAAAATATAAATATTGAATTTGGGGTTGTAAAGTTTACAATTTTGATTTCAAAGTTGCAAGGTACTTCAGTACTATTTCACAGAAGAAGCATGATTTATTTTGCTTGTATAGCTTTCATGTGACTTTAAATTGTCATTTGAGTACATTTTTTATTTTACTTATCTAGTTGAACGAAATTATTTTTATGATATTATAAATTGGACTTTAATTATTAAAATAATATAATATAATAATTAAATTTCTAGAATTAAAAAAGAAAAAGACTAAATTTAAAATATGTAATAAATATAGGGAGATGAAAGCAAAATTAACCCTTTTTCTCTTCTTTACTCCTGGGCAGTACGTGGAATCGAGTCGGACTTTAAGTCCTTCAAAATTTGACTTCAATTTTATAATTTAAGCGTAGACTTGTTATTATTAGTTAAACTAATATTAAACACGTGGGAATATCACACATTTAAAAAAATAATTAGCAATGGTAAAATTGTACTTTTAACTCTTCCATAATATTAAAAATTTGATTTAATCCTTTAAATAATATAAATATTTTTATTATAATATAAAAACAAGGGCTTTCATAGATAAAAAAGTTATAGGTTAGGGCATAAGGACTTGTTTAAACAAGGTATAATAGTTTAGGGGCTTTTTTAGCATGTTAGCCTTATTTTTATTTTAGATAATGGCTTGTTTATTTTACATAGTATGTAGGTCATGCTTGCTTATTTGTCTTTGAATGAGATCTCTTTCTATTGGCCGTTTAAAATTTTGTTTGACACGTGTCATCAAATAAAAGCGAGTGTGGATTTTGGGAACCGGAGTTGAGTAAGGTGCCATAGGAAAGGTCAAATTTGGTTTTGATCCTTCTGTTATACTCGAATTTGGAATTTAATCATTTTATTTAATTTGTATTTTAGTCCTCTACTTTTATAATATTAATGGTTAAAAAAAAAGTTAACACAATTAAGTATTTTGCTTAAAATATTGATGTGGATTTTATCTTAAAAATATCCCTTCCAACATAAAAAAATTCATGTTTTTATGATAAAAGTTTGAAATTAATGTTTTTAAGAACAAAATGTATGTTAACATTTTAACCGAAATAGATAATGATATTAATTATTTAAATTAATAATGACATTAAAATTATATAAATTAAATTATATAAAATTATAGTATAAAAAAGTGTAAAAGAATTTGAGTTCAATTATTATCCTCCTATTTAAAAATTAAAAAGAGATTATAAATAATTTTATACATTATATAAAGAAAAACATAATAACAATATCAAAAGTAGAATTTAAGTTATAAAATAATACATTTTACTAAGCTGGTGATCTTAATTATTTTTTTTTCATTAAGTTCTTTTTATTTTAACAATGATTTCGTTCAAAAGGAGCCTTAGCTCTCAAGAATTAAAAAGTTTACAAATTAATCCCTTCTTAAATAATAGAATTATAAATTAGTATATAGTAAAATTATATTTTAACTAATTTAAATAAAAAATTTATATTTAATCTCTTCAAAATAGACTTGCCCATGGGGTTGGGTCGGATCTTAAAAAATGAAAGGATTTTGATAAAAATATATGCTCAAAAAATAGATTTGGAAAAAAATAATGCTCACGTAGAAAATGGGTCGAGTCACGAGTAAAGTTTTTTGGCCCAAATCGACCCAAATTTGCAAAAAGAATATGTTGTTTTGCTACTGTTTTATTGTCATTTCACTATTATGTTGTTATTATTTAGATATTATATCTCTTATTTCATTGTTAATTTTGCTACTATTTTAGATGCATTTGTTTGTCAAATTACATCTATCTTAGCGTTATTTAATTATAAAGATTTTTTTAATTTATTTTCAATTTGTTGAAAATATTTATTTTAATATTTTTAATGTTTTTAATGTATTATGTTTTTTATATAAAAAAATTTAATACAAGTGAATCAGGCTAGGCCTGAGTTTTAGCATTTTTATCCAAATTGGATTTGGATAAAATTTTAGGCCAATTTTCGAGCCGATTGAACTTATCAAATGGACCTAAAATTTTATTAGGACTCAACCCAGCTTAAACCCAACCCAACCCAACCCAACCCAACCCATGAATACTTCTACTTTAAAAAATAATAATATCATAAATTATTAAATAATAAAATAATATTTTAACCTTACAAAAATTTATAATTCAATTTTAACCAAATTATACAAAATTTTGGATTTAGCTTGTATACCACTAAACTATCGCAAAATGCTAACTTGTAGATAAATATATCTTACAGATGGTGCGAACACACATTTGCCCAATTCCCAAATGTTAGGATTCTTTACGTCCATTTTGTTTCTCTTCAACCATAATATTGCCAATCATTTACGCCTCTAACAATGCAAGCTCTATCCAATTCAGAGCCACTAAAATGGTTTCCACTTATTGTTTAACCCCAAAAACCCATCTAGAAATCCCCACCATTGTTGTATTTCTGTTGAAGAAACTATCTCCCTTTCATTTTCATCATTGTAAATTCTATTCCCACCATTCTTTACCTTTCCTCAGAACTAGTTCCCTTCACGTTAAGGCTATAAAAGATGGTTCCTTTCAAAATTTAGATGTGGCTAACCACTTATTGAACGTGTACGTGAAATCTAAAAATTTAAACCATGCTTGTAAACTGTTTGATGAAATGCCCCACAGAGACGTTCGAACTTGGACAATACTGGTTTCTACTTTTGCGCATGTTGGTTCTAATGGGGCTGCGTTGGAACTTTTTAAGAACATGCAAAATGAGGGTATTAAACCAAATCAATTCACTTTGTCAAGCGTTTTGAAGTGTTGTTCTAGCTTGAGTGAGCTTAAGATAGGGAAAGGAGTTCATGGTTGGATTTTAAGGAATGGGGTTGTTTTTGATGTTATTTTGGAGAATGCACTTTTTTATTTTTACGTCAAATGTGAGGATTTTGGATCTGCCAAATGGTTGTTTGAGTCAATGGAAGAGAAAAATAGTGTTACATGGAATATAATGATTGGTGCATATTTGGATACTGGGAATGTGGATAAGGCTGTTGATTTGTTTAGAAGGCAGGGTTTGAAGGATGTTTCTGTTTGGAATACGATTATAAATGGCTTAATGCGAAATGGGTTTGAAAGAATTGCATTGAAACTACTCTATGAGATGGTAAAAGATGGAACTTTGTTTAATGAAGTAACTTTTTCTATAGCTTTGGTTTTGGTTTCATTGTTGAAAGATTTAGAATTAGGGAAACGAATCCATGGAAGGGTGTTGTTATTGGGAATCCATGTTGATGGTTTCTTGAGGAATTCTCTTATTGATATGTACTGCAAATGTGGGGAAATGAAAATGGCATTGAAAGTTTTCGAGAAAATGGATACGTATTTCGGGAGAAATGAAAACTCCATTGAAGAAGTCATTTCTTGGAGTTCAATTATTTCTGGATTGGTTCTGAACGGTGAGTTTGAAGATGCTTTTAAAACATTCACCTCTATGGTTCATAAAGATATCGACATAGATGCGTTTAGTATCACTAGCATTGTTTCTGCTTGTGCTAGTTTTGGTGTGTTGGAACTCGGCCGGCAGGTTCATGGCCTTGTTCAGAAAATGGGGCATAAATTAGATGCTCATTTGGGATCCTCATTAATTGACATGTATGCTAAATGTGGAAACTTGGATGATGCTGAGAGGATTTTCAAGCAAACTAATGATATGAATGTTGTGTTGTGGACTTCAATGGTATATAGTTATGCTTTACATGGTCGAGGAAGGGAGGCTGTCCAGCTATTTGAATTCTCGATGAGTCGCGGACTTTTGCCAAATGAGGTAACTTTTATTGGAGTTTTAACTGCTTGCAGCCATGCGGGGCTTGTTGAAGAAGGTTGCCGATATTTCAGGTTGATGAAAGAAGTTTATGGTATCAAACCTGGAGTTGAGCACTTCACTCGCATGGTTGATCTATATGGACGAGCTGGTCGGTTTAAGGAGATAAAGAAGTTCATTGATGAAAATGGCATCCATCACTTGAGAGCAGTTTGGAGGTCGTTTTTATCCTCTTGTCGTCTTCACAGAGATATCGAGATGGCAGAATGGGTTTCTGAAAATCTACTTCGTTGTAAAACACTCGATGCCAGACCTTATGTTTTGCTATCAAATATTTATGCCATAAAACAAAGATGGGAGGAGGTTGAAACTGTGAGAAGATTGATGCAAAGTAGAGGGGTTAAAAAGCATCCCTGTCAATCTTGGATCCAGATCAGGAATCAAGTTCATGCTTTCATCATGGATGATAGATCCCATCCGCAAAAAAACGAGATATGTGCGTATCTATATAAGCTAATCGGAAGATTGAGGAAAATCGGGTACTCATCTGATGCCAAACTGGTAATGCAGGATGTTGAAAAAAAGCAAGGGGAAGGGGAAATGTTACTTGGTTTCCACAGTGAAAAGCTTGCCACTGCTTACGGTATCATTAGTACTGCATCTCAAACACCAATTCGGATAATGAAGAACCTTCGAATATGCGATGACTGTCATAACTTCATGAAATATACTTCTCAGCTACTAGACAAGGAAATAATTGTGAGAGACATCCACCGATTTCATCATTTTAAGCATGGCTGCTGCTCCTGCGGAGATTACTGGTGATTGAACTGGTACATGCACATGTTTCATAGTGCTACCAGTATGGAGACGCGTCCACTATAACATGACGGGATGTCCTTTCTCAAGAGATGACCCTGGTTGAGCTTGAGCTTTTGTGTTTAGCCGACTTTCCGTTGCAATCACGGCCATCTCGTCATCTTGCAGAGCTTGCCTTGTTGATGCCTAAATTTTAGTTAATCCACTTCCTTTTCTTTATTATAGATTGAAATCTGCTTTAGCATCACTTTTTTAAATAGGATATATAACTCTTTATTAGATTAAAATTTGATTTAGCATCACTTTTTTCAACCGAGATATCGATCCGAAAAAAGCTTTGATTTAGTTAACTTAAATTTGATACAAACCAATTGAATCAAACAATTGAACCAAATTTTTAATAATATATTTAATCAAACTGAACAGGAAGTAATTCGACCATCAGTTCGGTTTGATAACCCTACTTTTTCTATAAATTTTATGGGATCCGAGTAATCAAATCCAAAACTTGAGACGAGTGTAATCAAAGCATATATGTTTAAATATTTAAAATAATTTAATTAGTTATTCATTATCTTTAGTATGTTTTTGGTACATTATAAATTGGGAAAAGATTACATCAACAAAAGTGTCATTAAGATATCAAACAAAAGGCTTAATCACTGCAACTGTAGAAATTTTTAATGAGTTTACAAGTATAATTACAGAAATATATTTACAGAAAATGAATTAAGCAATTTGCTTGCTCACTTTACTTCCCTATATTGATAAAAAGAAGAAAGAAAAAGAAATTATATGAATGTGAATTTGAAGGGCCTAGAATCCTTTCTTTCACAAGAATAACTGTTTGTAGTAAGATGGTAACAAAGAAGAAACTGGAAAGCAAGATCTTCAACACTGTTGCTCCGGACTCTTTATCTTTCTCCAAGTACTCGTGTTTAAAACCCATATGAGATGGGTATCCAAACATAAGGCCGAGGATATAACCTCCCAGAATCCTCCAAATACGTAGAAAAAATTGAACATACATATATTGGGCATATACCCGTACCGACACTTGCATCAAAGTCGAAAGTAATAGAACAAAGGTTTTCAGTCAGGCTTAGAAAAGCAAAGTAAAAGTGAAAACATGAACAATTACTAAGAAATAACCCTTCCTGACCACAATCTGATTAGGGGCATAAATGAGCTACTAGATTTGCAAGCTACTCAAATCCAATTAGGTTACTATCGAACCGAGCTAAAGTAATTCGAGCTATTGGTTGAGGCAAGTTTATGTATCATAATACTCAATTCAAAGAGCTCAGAGCCCTAATTGGCTTTTCATTTATAACATAATTTCAATATTGATTTATTATTTTTACCCTATATATGTAGACATATATAGATATGCACTTTTTTTCACATCCCTCCCATCTTTCTTTCTATCTCACCTTCTCTACCTATTGGGTTTTAAGTGTGTGCATTATTTTTTAAACTTGAATAGTAGAGCTTAATCAGCTCGAGCTCAAATAAATCGATTTTATCTCAAGCCCAGCTCGAGCTCAGCTAGGGCTGATTACAACCCTAAATCAAATAACAACATGAAAGTTTAAGCGTGTACATTACTTTTTAAGCTCTAATAATTTAGCTTAATAAAAATCCAGCTCGAATAATTCGACTTTATATCAAGCCAAGTTCAAGCTCGGCTCAGCCAATTACAACCCTAAATCAGATAACAACTTGAAAGACAAAGATCTAGTAAGAAATAACCCCTCTTGACCACAATCATCAGATCACAATTCACAAGCATCAAAGTTCTACCAAGAAAATAACTCTTCAAACCACCACCAGATAACAACATCAATGATTGATCACGTTCTAACGTTACACAAAATTATAACAAATTCATACAAAAAGCAATATAGAAGACAGTAAGCTTACCGATATGAAGCTCTCATCTATCCAGCAGCAACATAATTAACTCTCAGCAAGATATGACCTACCACACAAACCACATTCAAGACTTTGAGTACAAGGCTATGGGTAAAAAAAAATAAAAAGAAACATAAAAGTTTCAAACAATTACAGAACATTTTAACACTCAATTACTAGTAATAACCAATCATAGTAAGCAATAACATAACATTCATAAATACAATTCCAATTTTTATCAAAATGAACACCAAAAAACAGCAATTAAAAATTATCTGTTCCAATCTTGGAACACACATTTTAGCTCTCTAAAAATCTAGGGAAACACGGTAAAATTACTCTTGAGGCTCTTGTTCTCGAAGTCGGATTGTATTTTGCCCACTCTACTAAAAAATAGTAAATTAATTCCTGCATATTAGATCAAAGAGCAAAGGGGTCCTTCTTTTACAAATTTCATCCATTTCTACTGTTAAAAATTGGTCTTTCTACATCAACATAAGGTTTACTCTTTGATCTAAAGAGTACGATAACTAATTTACCCATTTTCTAAGTAAAGAAGACAAAATACAATCTGACTCTTAATACAAGTTCCCCATGCCATGGAAACACACATTTTTAGCTCTCTAAAAATCCATTCTAAAGGATCCAAACACATCAACATGAACATTCTCTCATTATTGCATAGTTATAGAAACTAAACCCTACATGCTATTGTTCTAAGCTTTAGCTACCCAATCCTCTAAAATAAACAAATTCTTGAACAAACAAACAAAAACAAGCATATGTTAATATATGCCAAGAAACATACATACACAAACATTTCAATTAACCATTAAATGAAGAACTATAATCTTCATAGTTAAGATGGATTAATATGTATATATCATCATAATCATCGTCAAGGGAGATTTTGTAAATAAAATCCAACCTTTTTTTTCACCTAAAACCCCCTTCTTTTATCTTTATCATCGCTACTACCATCACAAATAGTTACAGAACAAATAAAAATAAAAGGAAAAAAAAAAAAAGAAGAAAGAACCAAACCCAGATATTTAAAAATCCCCAAAACGCCAAATTTATCCAGAACAACAATTTATTGTTTTTTTTATTATTTTATTATTTTCTAAGGCTACCCCTAACACCAGGACGAGGCTTAGATGGCTCAGCGACATGAACAGCATGACGATTAATAAGCTTAGATTCTTCAAATGGAATTTTGGGATGTTTGGCATCATGATGGATCTGCATCGATTTCACATCGGGAGCGGTTGTTTTGCAATGAGGACACTCGTATTTGGCATGTCCTCCTTTCTCAACCCCAGAACGGTCAGCTAATCCGGCTTTGCCGCCACCACGGTTGGTGGTGGCAGCGTCGACCTTGGCGGCGAGTTCCTTGGCCGTGTGCTTCTTAGGCTTGGCTTTGCCGGTCATGATTGATTGATTGATGATAATTATGAAATCAAAGAACCAAAAAGGAAAATTGGAAAGATTTTGGGATTTTTTTCTTTTTCGGAGAGGTCGGAGGTTGGCGTCAGAATTATTGCGGGAATAACGGAAAAGGCGAAGGAAACAGTGAATGTAGCTTTAACTCCCTCACACTGGATTAAATTAATATTTTTAGGGATAATTCAAATTTATTCTCCAATATTACATTTTTTTTATCAATTTAATTTTAATTATTTTAGTTAAATTTAACTATCAACTTTGTAGCGGATTAAATTTTAATTTGATTGGCATGAAAAATATTGACAACACAACAAGACGTGTTATTAAGTATATTAAAGCATGTTATCTTCCTATTAATAAGCTAGAGAGGGACTATGAATAATTCTAGATTTTGTGAAAAAAAACAGATATCATCATATTGTAAAAATAAAAACTATTAATTTTCAAAAAGAGTGAAAATCATTCTTTTATAAAAGATACACTAACTAAATATTAATTTTAATATTATTGATGTGAAACTCAAAAAGCAGTTCATATATACTTTATGCTGACATGATATTAATTATGTTATATGTTACATTAATAAATAATTAAAAATTAAAAATATGTAAAAAATAAAAATAAAATAAAACGAATTTTTTTAAAAAATTATGATCAAATTCAACTTTTTCAAAAAAAAATTTAAAGATTAAATTGAACTGAAAAGACCAAATTGACAAAATATATAAACATTGAAGACTAAAATTATCATTATATCTAAATTATTTATAATTTTAACTCCAAATATAAAATTTCATTTATAAAATTATAAAATTTTAATTCTAATGATAATTGATCATATTTAATTTTTTTAATAATATATTTAATCCGATACTATAATAAAACCACCTTCCATATACTTTCGAAGGAAAACAAGTGGGCAGTTTGTAGGTTTATCTGGTGCTTTTAATTTTGTAGACTAATACAATCACTGGTATAACTGTCACTAAACAGGTTGATTTTTTTTTAAGTTGGATTAATCTGGATGGTGTAAAATTAGATTTTAAGATTTTTTAAAATTATTTTAAATCGAATTAATTTTAAATTTGGGTTAATATAAAGTTTAATTTACTTAAATTTAAGTTGACACGTTTCACGTTGAATTAATTCAAGTTATTTTTTTATAATTAAATTGAATTACATCAAATTCAAAATTTTAAATTCGGATAAAAAAAGGGGCTTAATTTTTATTTAAAAAAATATTAGAGACGGATTATGGAACGACAATGTTTAGCTATATAATCTTTTAGAATATAAACTAAAAATCATTAGTAAAAATGATGTAAAATAATATAAAATAATTCTAAACATTTAACCCTCAACAAACCCATTTGCAAGCTTTCAAACTTGGAATACGAAAGGATTTAGAACCCTTTACCTCTCAACGTGTAACCCTCTAATTCCGAGAAAGCAGAAGTATATTCGCAGCTTGATAAAGCTCCCCGCTCGAAGGGTCCGTTGCTAAGTGGCACCTGCATGAAAGTCAGCAGTGCTCTATGGTTTAAGATGGAAGCAGTTTGATTGCCGATGCGAGCTGGCTACTACCTTTGTAACTCAAGGAAAGGGGATGGGATCATTAACTAGGTCACCGTGTTTTCATCATTTGTGCTAACTTGGGTTTCGTTTTCCGTAGTGGGATGGTCCTCTGAAGGTAGCACCCCGTCTTGACCATTTGCATGATCCTCTCCATCTTCTTTAGCTTCCTGTCCGTTGTTTTCGTGTACATCATTATTAATTCCACCGTTTTCAGCCACTGAGGTATCAACTTCCATTGCCTGGTTTGGGGACGTTGAATCCTGTTCATTGTTTTGCTCCTCGGATGTTCCCGCGAATTGTTCGGAATAAGCCATGTACTGATACATGGCTCGTGCCTGGAGAATAAAAAAAATGTCAAACCTAAGAGATACAGCATTCAAAATTATTAGGTCCTAGCACTCCAACATCTTGTGGTGCTCGTGACAGGAAAGCTATTGCTATTATTGCATGTCATAAAAAGAGCATAGGAAACACTAAAAACCAGATACAAAAATAACAGATTCAATATATCATCAAACAAAAAGACACACCTGTTGTAATTGATCTATTCTCCCAAAAACTATGTTAGCCATCTCCTCAACACCGCTAACAAGATATGGATGCCCAATGTCATCAACATGCCGTTCAGTAAATGATGTGCCCTCGTTCAAATTTAGAGCAAGATGATCAGGTCTTTGAAGCAGCCGCTGGAAAGTAGGTTGGAGTTCATAACACTGTTCAAACAGAGAACGGCGACAAAAGACATACAAGCCAAGGCGAGCACGTGACATGGCAACCACCAATCTTCTAACATCACGAAGGTGCCCGACAAAGCGAGTACGAACAAGAGAAAGCAAAATGAAATCATTTTGCTGCCCTTGAAACTTATCAACTGTAGTAACCTGTAGAAAGGCATATTTAATAAGATATTCGAGCAATATAAGAACCCGGTACTGAAAAAAAAAAAAAAGCAGCCATGAAGGCAGGCTCTTGCAAGATTACAGCCAGAGATATCTAAAGAACACCTTGTGAGAGGTAAAATCAGAAATAACTTACCTTACTTGGTGGACCAATAAAATCATATGGAAGGCATCGTCTATTGATAACATCACGAATTAGAAGCTTCTGACCATTGTAAGTTGTCAAGATGGAAATTTTATTTGCAGGGTAGCCAAGCAATCGCATGTATATATAGACACTGACAACATATTCAGCTTCGCCTTCATTTTGATAGAACCAAGGAGAGGGAGCAGACTCACCTCTCCCATGGTAGTCAGGTACATCCACTAATTGGTAATCATAGGAAAATCCAGCATTTGCTCTATAGAAGATAGCTTCCTCTTTCACCGAAGGAAGGTCCCCCAAATCCCGGTATCTCCAGTTGTAAAGTTGGGCTATACTTGGCCTGGCTCTACCCTGGGCATTAAGCTCAATGTAAGGAATACCTAGTCGAACAAATCTGGTAAACAAACTTTGATCCATATGGCTATACTTTTGGAAAGCCATATTTTTCACAACAGGAGGCAGCTGGTGATGATCACCAATCAATATGCAGCGTTTAAGTCGTGCATAACCATCCTCCTGCCTTTGGAGCAACATTGGGATGAAAGTTTCAATCTCGAGAATTTGAGCACTTTCTTCCATCAACAAGTTGTCATACTTGAAACCAAGTTGAAGAAAATCTTTTCTCTTTAGGGCTGCATGGGTACATGTCATTGCCACAATCTTTGCCTGCTTGGTCATCAGGTAATTGGCTCGATCAGCTGTTGATTTGAGCAATTCAAATGCCCTGCACTCTTCAAGCTCTTGGAACATAGTCTTAAGATGACGGAAGCAACCCTTGGCTGCCCGCATGTCTTTCTCAAATGATTGGCCAGTAAAGACTGCCTGAGGGGTGTTGGAGAAGAACTCTTTGAAAGGGAAGTGGTCTTGGACAAATGCCAGTTTATCTTCATTACCCGCACACGCAGCAATAAATTGCTCCCAGCGTGAATACACATGGAGCAACCAAAAATATCCAGCAGTTTCACAAGTATACCCTACATCTTCGGGAAGTTGTAGTGACCTTGCAAGCCTCTCTACCTCACTAAGCAGTTCCAGCCGTCGAACAAGCATTGCATTCACACGGCCCTGCCTACTGAAGTCCAAGTCAGTTGCTAGCTCTTGCTCACCCTGACCAAGACGAAGAAGATAGCGAGCAGGCACATCTCTCTGCAACACAGTAACATAGATCAAATAAATTTGCACTATGTATTGCTGAATTTTACAGAGCATAAGCTTAATACCAGATGGAGGAAAGAAGAAATTGCATCCATTAAAATGAATAACATACCTCCATTATCTTCTCAAAAAGGTCATTCAAAGCTTGATTAGAATGAGTAATTATTAATGTTCTCTGGGATGGGCAATTGTGATAGAGAACATTCAATATTTGCACTGCCGTATCAGTTTTCCCCGTTCCTGGTGGACCCACAACCATAGTTAATCCAGGCTGAATACCTGATATGATTGCTCCAATCTGCACAAAAAGAAAGGGAGGATTACAAGTGGTTCAAAAACCATTCCAACATTTATAAACTCTTAACTTATGATTAAAATATTAGCCAATCAGCACCAGCTCTCTAGAAAAATCTCTCCTTGCTTCTAGTCATGAAGAATTAACATTTGCCGACATATTCATGATAAATTGAACTGCAGGATGATAATATTTTCTATGAAACATTCTATTTCCAAAAAGAGAAAATGGGAAGACAGGAACCAAGAAAGAAACAAATAAATTGAAAATAACTCATCATAACAAAAATTTTCAATTACTCCATTCCCTAATAAAGCTGCACTATTAAAACAATTCTCCACGCATAATACTGAACGACTTTTCTATTTTACTAAAAGTGAGAGCTCTTCTTCAGAGAATGCAAGAAAAGAAAAACAAGATGAATGAAATAAATACAAAATACATGGAATTATCAACTTTTCTCAAAAGATGAAGAATTGAATTCCAGGAAGTAGTCATCATCTACTAGATTTTATGAAATAGATACCTCACTCACTTTGATATCGTAGGTGGTATTAGCATATAGGATCCCTAGATAACTAATGTGGTGTTAGCATATATGTTGCGTGCCGCTAGAAGTCCACAAATTATCAACACATTAGTTATTGGAATACAAACCTCCCAGCCCCAGTTATCTATCTTAGAAACCAGAAGATAACAAATCAAATTACATTCCAATAAATTAAAAGAGTTGGCTGAGACCTGAGTAGGTGTAAATCTAACAGAGTTCTGTTTTGGTTGATCTTGAGGATAAGGACCTGGGTCAGGAGGGATATATGCTTCAACAATTAGTTTTTCTTTCTCAACACAAGCATCTACCATCTTGGCATCATTGACACCGGTATCAGATCTTCCATTTTCTGATGGAGCATCAGTATCACTTTTAAGTGACCGAGGAAGCTTGATTCGGAATGGTGGTCTTGGATCCAAAGTTTCCCTACCATCTGAATCAACAAAGCAAACCTAAAAATAAAACAAGAGAAGGCTTCAGTACTCCCAGAACACATCAACTGCAATAGTAAAAGTAGAAACACTGATCAGTACCTGATAATGTGAAAAACTCTCTTTCAGATGGTCTGCATTAAGAAAAGTATCTTTGAAATCCACTGTCTCCAGAAGATCAGGCATGTTTGTCCACTGTGCAGCAGAAGGATGCCCATAGCCCAAAAATATTTTATGCAACCAATCAGGAACAATACAATATTCATTCATAAGATCTCTGATAGACTCTAAAATTGCTTTGAAGTTATTTTCCTTAGGCTTCCTCCTCATCAACACATTGAACGTCCCGTAAACATCTTCAGCACCCTTTTCAGCAATGTCAGTGACATCCATGTGATACTGTGCAGCATCTAAAGCAACAGTCACAGTTCTCAGTTCACCTTTTGGTGGCTTCCATTCCTCACGTTTAGTTCTTCCACTGAAATCATTCATGAGAGTCCCCTCCTCATCACGAATCTCAATAATTTCACATCCTCGTACATACTGCAGACCAAGCTTCTGCGGCACACTAGCCTTAGCCTCTTCCTCTGCACTTAGAGGTTTAAATGAGGGGCTAATAGATAGCAAAAATAAAACATCATGCTCCTTAAGGGCATCCCATTCTGATCTTATTTGTGATTTATAACTAGAAATGCTGTATGTAATCGCTGCAGTTACAGAAGCAGGCTTGACTTCTCCAATATTTGGCTGCTTTACCTCAGTGATCTTGAATTCTCTAATTGGCACAGCCATTCTTGACCAGCCGCGGAAAGCAGTTTCTCCCTCATTATTGATATAGGAAAGAAGGTGAGGAATGGCTTCCTGGATGTCCTCACGAATTTCATAAGTAGACTCCAGACGGAAGAGATTGAAATTCCTTAGAAGATAATCATGGAGTGTTAAGAATTGCAGGTTCAGCTTAGGAAGAGCGAGACAACCTTCACCAGAGTAATTAATACTCGGCACAACGCTTTCATCCCACATAATCTGCTCATTTGGGTAGAGAGGAAGAGCATTTATTGCTTCTTTTTGAGACTTGTGCTTCTCAAAAAAAGAGACCATAACCTCAATAAGAAAATCAACCCTGTCTGACCAAGGATCTTCATTTGAAACCAGTTTGAGCTGAAAAGAAAATTGGTAAATGCATTATGGAAATTGGTTATAGTAATGGTAATTTCGTTTACAGACAGGTGAGCATGCACTGCAAGCATATCACCAGCTAAAACTCAACCAAAAAATAAAACAAGTTATGGTCCTAGCTGAATAAACAATAAAGCAAAGATCATGGCAAAAGCTAAAATAAGGATGTACATCATCTTGTACCAGATGAAGTAAGAAGGTCATGAAACTAAAAGAACAATCCAAGCTGTTCAATGTAGTATAACCTGAGTGGATCTCCATCACTCATTAGACCAAGAAATCAAGTAATATATATACTTCACTCAACTAAGCTACCATGAAACATGTTGTAATAAATGCATTCACAAGAGAACTAAAATTACAACCCATAAACAATGATGACACTACAATAGTTGCGGTGAACATCTCACATAACTTCATTCTCTGAAAATCCTAGTTTCAAATTAAGTACCAAAATATATAATGATAATAGCAAAAAACAAGCAACTTCACAACCTACAAACCTTAGAGCAAACCAAGTCCTTTAATTCTTCAGGAGAAAGTACAGACAATTTCTTTGAGAGATCCACCCGCTTGTGTATTGCACCAACATTGGCCAGTGCAAGTTCTTGCAACTACAAGCACCACAGAAGCAAAAGGAAATAAAAGAGTTAAAATCTGGAACCTATGAACTGTGAAGATAGGAACTTTCTGCTAATTAGATGCATAAACCAACCGCCAATGACAGACCTTGGGAACTTTCTTAAAAGAAAGCAGTTGGAAGGATTGAAAACGATCATAATGAGATTGGAGCACCTCATCATCCGTCAACTGAGTGCCAACATGATCATTTATCTCAAAATTTTCATAGAACTGTAGCAAGTCCACAAGTTGTGCAAAGAGTTTCCCTTTTTCATGTCTATAAAGAGCACTTAAATGGCATTTGGCAACTACAGCTACATCAGCCACAAGAGGCCTCAGATACCTGTACCACAAAAGAAAATCAGAAATGGAAAAAGAAGACAATGAAGAGAAGGTTCAAAGAGTACTAAATAAGCAGATGAACAAGGAGTTTCAACATGAAACAATAAGACATTTGTTAACCACCCCCTTTTTTTTCCCCAGAAAATGCAAATAAATAACCAACAACAAAAGAAAAATAAATCAGTTAAAAGCTAAGAGGATAGGATCCCGTTGCAGGGCAATGATACCTCCTTGTTGGCAGCTGACTCAATAAATCAATGAGAAACTCCATAAACCTTTCACAGTACAAAATAGAAGCATCATCAACTTGATCGAAAATACTAGAAGCATTAAGTTCATCATCTTCACTGACAGGATTCTTCTGGGTAAAAACCTTATGATCAAGCACCTAAGTAACATGAAAAATTGGCAATTAATTGCTGCAAAATCATTGAACACCAAACCCCCACCCACCATGAAAAAAAAAAAGAAGCAACTTATTCTCCGGCATAGTACCTCAAGAAACTCTTCTATCAGATTTCTCAAGAAGTTAACTTCCAATGAAGATAAGGGATCAAGATGCACTCCTAGCTTCTTGGCATCATCAGATTCTTTCTTTATCATTCTTTTCCATTTCTTGATCAAATCTGGATTTAGACAAAGTTCCATCTACGGAGAAATAATAATGATGATGAGAGAGAGAGAATAAAATATCCACCAGCAAAAGGAGACTGAAAAATACAATTCATTCAATAAAATCTTACCTGAAAACGACCATACGACAAACTGTGCCAAGATCGCAGACTTGCTAATCTAAGGACAGTTTCCCTGACAATTTCATCTTCCAAACTCTGTCACATTCAGCAGGTACAGCATTACAAAATTGATAGTAGCTCAAGAATGCTGTTCTATGTTTACACATGTATTATGAACTATTGCTTATCATCTTCAGCTCTGTTATACTGTTTTAAGGTAAGAGAGTATGCAAATCAAGTTCTTCCATTCAACTGCCTGAGGTTATATTCCATAGGAGCAAATATTTGACAGATGCATGAATTTGTAACATCCAAAAGCATTCACTAAAATGCATACTTAGGTGCTAGATTACCTGAAAAGCATTGATCATGAAAACCAGATAATTCGTTTTCTCTGCAATGGTTAATTCTCTTCCCTGCATCCAAACCAGTTATCAAAGATTTAGTCTATTTGTCATCAATTTCTGAACAAAGAATACTGAAGTACTACATCTAGTGCTTTTGTTTGAAGAAAAGAAACAAAAATTACCAGATTTATGAGATCATACATAAAAGGAAAATAGCATGTCAAGTTCTTCTATACCATTAGACACTTCCTTGAATTAATTCTACCTAAAAGAGATAGCAATACAAACCTCCTTAAGCCGAAGAACCCTCTCAAGGAATCCTGTGAACACATCCTTCCTATCATAAAAGCATCCCCAAGCAGCCACATTCTCTCGAAACTGTAATGTTCAAAGGTAAATTGTCAAAACCCGCTCATTAAATTACCTCGTGCTGCATATGAATTTTCTTTTAATCTGAAAAGGAACATTTCATAAACTAAAACTTAGTGCATTCAGAATAGTTTCATAGGCATCAGTCTTCAAAAGGGGTTCAATACAGTCTGGAGGACTAGGACAAATATGCCAAAGATCATTAAAACAAAAATCCCTAAGGTTCCGATTTAGTTGAAACTGCTGCAAATGAATGTTGCTTTTTACTTGATCTTCCTATGAAGTTACAAAAGCCAAAGGCAAAATCATAATTGAAAAAAAAAAAAAAAAAGAATATTATTAACAAAATATGTCCTACTTCTTTTATCACCAACTCTAACATAGATAAATGCAAAATATAATTTGCTTAGAATAAGAAAGAAAGAAAAAAGTAGCAAAGCAACAAGCAAAGAGCAATTCAACAAGTTAGATCTATCAAAGTTATTAAAAACAAATTTAATTTAGTTAAAAAAGGGCTTTACCTTCTCATTGACCATCAAAATCATGGACATGACATGCTCATACGAAGCCGTCTCAGCATCAAAATTCGGCCATAAGTAATTCTCCAAATACTGACTAACCTCCAATATCATAACCCTCTGCAACGGCACAGTTTTCCTCTGAGACTTCCCTTCCGACTTCACCGTAAGCTCGGTCTCATAAATCTCCTTAACCAGCTGAGGGTCGAACGGCTTTTCAGGCTTCGAACCACCGCTCTTCAGCCAATTCGCGGCTGCTATTCTAGTCAGCTGGTCCCGCTGGATTTCAGACAAAGTAATAGAGCTCGGAAGGGATGAACTGTGAGGAGGTTTCGTTTCCGGTTTGTCGGCTGACTCAACCGGGTACTCCGCCACATGGTGGCGCTTGAAGTCGTAAACGCCGGTTCCGTGAACCTTCGTCATTGAGAAAGTTGAGGAGCTTTAGGGTTAGGGTTAGGGTTTTTCGCGGCAATTTACAAAGGTAGCGAAAAATGAAGCCGAATTTGAACCGAAGAAAAACAGGGATTAGCCGTTGGATCTGCTGAAATTGTAATGCATAATTGGATCAAAGTGTTAAAACTTAGAAGGTTTTTGATTGTGAAACTTGAAGTGGGGGGGTTTGTGAGGGGTTTTGGTTGCAGCTGAAAATGAAAGTGAGCGCCATCTCAAGTTTCACCCCATAAATCAAATTTGTTTCATTTTCTTTTAAGAAATGGCCCAAAGGCCCAAATCACAATATAACTGTAAATTTGGTGGACTTAATCCATGGACCTTTTTGTAGAATTGGATCTAAACTAAATTATCTGATAGCATTTTGTTAGAGACTGATAAACAATTCGGATTACAAATTCACATACCCACTGGTATTTATTCTTTTTTTTTTTTTGTGTATTTAGATAATATTCAATATTTGGTTTTAAATTTATTATTCATTACGGATTTAGAGAGGATATGAATACTTATCTTGAATATTCATTATCTAGCCCCGTATTATTTATTTAGATAATGTATGCGAATTCAAATATCATAATTAGGTGTTAATACTGGGCATATAAATAATTATTGATGTACCTGGACATGTCATAACTTGAACCACCACCGTTGGCCTTATACACAACTTATTTGCAAACCTGCTACCACTTGAGGTGCGTACCTTCAATTGTTGAGGTCTAGGCCAATTATTTAGAGGACAACACTTCAAAGGCAATACTTTTCATAGAGGAGTCAATTCCCCCTTTAAGTTATCTCCAAAGAGTCATCCTCTGGGCAACCAACTCGGACCTCAACAATCAAAGGTATTGACCCCGTGTCGGGGTTTTGTCCCCAACCTTCACAAAGAGTAGTGTATGGTTCACAGAGAGAGTACTTCGGTTGGTGGAGATCAGTATCTGCAAGACTTAGGATAGATGTTAATATTGGGCATGTAAATAATTATAGAGGTAACTGGGTGTGCATAATTCGAACCACCAACCTTGGCCTTATGTGCAGCTTATTTGCTAACCCAGTACCATTTGAGCTTTGCACACTAAGGGTGTTCAAAGAGTCGGTTTGATTATTAACAGAACCAAAGTATTATTAATCGAATAATCCGAAATGTAAAAATATTTAACCGTTAATCGAATTGAAATTTTGTTCAAACACATTAATCAAACCGAAATTTATATGTTTTTTGTCTTTTGGTTAAAATAAGTATAAAACATATAAAATATACATTGTTAATGTTCAAATTTTTTAATAGTTCAAAAAAGTATATTATATATAATATATATTGTTTATTTCGATTAAAAAAATAGTTAAAAAATACATTGCTAATATAAAAAATATATTATATGTAATATATATTATTTATTTCGGTTAAATCGATTAATTACCCGATTTCGAACCCAGTTAACCAATAGTCGAAATTTCAAAAAATCATTAACCGACCTCCAACCGAACTAAATTTGGCCATCGACCGATTAACTGAATTAGATCGGTTCGATCGGTTAATTCGGTTTTAACCGAAAATGAACACTCCTAATGTACACAACTCTCCGCGAAGGCTGGGGACAAAACCTCAGCATGAGAACAATACCTTTGATTATTGAGGTCCGAGTCGACTGCCCAGAGGATAACACTTTGAAGGGTGGACTTCTCTCAGATAAGCCATTTTCGCCTTAACATTATCAAATTCGAATTTTTGTAAATGATTGGGAATTTTAAAATCGTTATTTTTTTTAAATTCGGATATCCGACAAATAATAGTTTTTATTTTAGATTCAAATTTGTATAATAACACTCAGATAAATTGTGGATAATAAATTTTTTTCAAATTTTAGATAGATTTGCAAATTTGGATAATTCAAAAAATGCAAATATCTATCCTGCAACCATTTCTATATGAGACTTAACATACAAGCCATTAAAAACATTTCAAAAATGTTAGCGACCAATTTATAACTTTTTATAATTAAGTGACCGAAATAAAAAATTATCAATAATTAAGTGACCCTAGTGCAATTTACTCTTAGTTGATGACAAAAAGACTTAATTGGAATAATAATGTTAGTTTGAGAATTAAATTAAAATATCCTCTAGTATAAGGAGCAATTAGAATTTAATCAATTGTTTGAGGATGCTTAATCAAATTAACCCATTACACGTAATAGAAAAATATATAGATAGTGTTAATTAATAAATAAATTATAAGTGTATATTTTTACAAATTTAAGTTGAAATTTAATAAAAAAGTGAAGTGTAATAGTTAGTGGAGCGTAGTGGAGACCTAGGGCCATGGCCTCATAAAATGGTAAAATTTTAATTTAAGCTATTTATAATTTATAAAATTTTAAATTAATAACGATAAAATTACACTTTGATTCCTCAAAAAATGATAAAAATTTAATTTAACCTTTTAAATATTATAAAGATGTGGGTTATTAAAATAATAAAATTATATTTTTATTATTGTAAAAATATGTAATTTAATTTTGAGCTAAAAAAAAAATTTAAGCTCCACCACACTTGGAAAAATACAAAGAGATTATAAATGTAATCGAAATTTATGGAGATAAATGTTTTTCTTTTAATTAAGATATTTACCATTGATAATAATAAATACTTTTCTCATTATAAGTGCATTCTAAAGAAATAAACTACCAACCATCAACATCAATACAAAAATCGGAAGAAGACGAATACATCAATTCTTATCTCATCACGCTCAATCTCTCTAACATGCCAACCGCTATAATTGGAAAGTACACTTAATCAAAATAATTTAGCATAATAATTTATTTTATACTCTAACTCTGTAAAAAAACTATTTTAGCCTTTAATTTAAATTTTTTTTATTTTTTTATTTTTTAAAATTACATTATTTGTTAAATAACGTAAAAATGAATGAAAAATTAGTGTTTATTAACTTTACTACCTTGATATACATGTGAAATTGTCACGTAGAAGTCACATAACCAATTAATTAAAATTTAAAAATTTTAAAAATTCAAAACAATAAAAAACTATTTTTAAAATTTATTAAAGAAAATTATAAATTAATTAACTGCTAATGTGACATACACGTGGCAATCCACATATATGCCATGTCAGCAAAGTTAATAAGCATTAACTTTTTCATCTATTTTGGGATGATTTAATAAATAATACAAGTTCAAATGATAGAAGAGACGGAAAATTAAATGGAAGGTTGAAAAACTATTATAATTTAGAGGGCTAAATAAATCATTATACCAATTAATTGCATATAAAAACATCTAAAAACTTAAAATATAATGAGTGAATTATTAAAATATTAATTTTAGACTAATATAAAAGTTAAAAGAGACGAAAAATTAAATAGAAAGTTAAAATGATTTTTATAAATTGAATGGTCAAATAAATCATTATACAAATTAATGACATGAAATATAATGAGTAAATTATTAAAATATTAAGTTTAGACTAATATAAATGATTTTTTTTCTCATGTATAACTTTTTTTTAAAACAAATCAGCCCTACTGCAGTTATTAATTTATTGACTAACAGAGCAAATTATAATAAACTGTTGACTCTAATGGAGTCTTTATCTCCTTTCTTGTTGGCAGATGCTAGTGGGGTTTTTGTGTACCAATCTCTTTATAGTGTGATTTCTTTTGATGTTATGTTTTTCCCTTCTTCAACCAAAAGAAAATTATCATTTTTTTCGTATATATTTACGGATAAGTGTTGGAAGTAGGGTGAAATCACAAAAATAGCGGAATTAAATTATATATTTTTATAATAGTAAAAATATAATTTATTAATTTAATAATTTATATTTTTTTAAATTTTAAAGAATTAAATTAAAATTTTATTATTTTTGAAGGATAATGTGTAATTTTATCATTATTAATTTAAAATTTTATAAATTATAAAAAGGTCTAAATAAAATATTTCCATTCTAGGTGGCCGGGCCCCTCCCAACCCCTGAATTTGCCACTAGTTAGAAGAATGGGTGAATTTAAGTCTCCCTTGAAAATGAAAAAATTATTATAGAGCTTCTCTTTGAATTACAAAATTAATATATGGTTAATTTGCATTTTGGTCCTCCCATCAAAATTATGGTTAATTAAATATTAATCCCTCTAAAAAAATTGTTAGATTTGCCCCAGGTTGGGTGCAACGTTAAAACATATTGCATTTTTAAAGGGAGACTCGAGTTTAAACTTTGTAAATGACATTAATGTGAGGGCACAATGACAAACCCTAAATATGAACCATAAAATGAACATGAAAAATATCAATATATATTCAACCATTAATTTTTTTTTATGTGGAATAGATACTCACCACATGTTTGATTTACTAAAATAAAATAGAATAATAATATAATAGGGCAATTTTGCTAAAAAAGCCCTTTTATTTCATTATTTATCGAAATGGCCCGACTTTTTGATTATTTAACGGAAAGGACCATTTTTCCCGAAAGCGCGTCCACGTCAGCGCGAAGTCAAGGGACGTGTCAGCAAAACGCTCCCCCGAGAAAGCGTTTTGCCCCTATTTTTTAGGGTTAGGATTTTTTATTGTTTTAGGATTAGGGTTTTAGTAGTTTAGGATTTTAGAGTTTAAGGTTTTAGTGTTTTTTAAGGGAAAACATTTGAAAAATCCATTTGTTGGATTTAGATTTGAAACTCTAAATTATTTGTTTGGATAAAAAAATAAAAAGTTGGATTTTAATTTTGGCAAATCCAACTCTAATTTCATAAGACTTAAATTTTGAATATCAAATTCTATTTTAAAACTCTAAGATTGATTAAAAAATATGATAAATTTTTTTTATTCTCTTTTATTTCACACTTCATTCAAAACTCAAGCAATAAATAATTAATTTTATTTATAATATATCATCACCGAAACTCAAAATTTTCAGAATTTGACCAGTAGGTGAACAGTCTGATCACCATTATCAGTTCAATCGATTCAACCGATCCATTAGTTTGGTTGAATAAATTATTAAAAATAAAAATATTTAAAGATAGATAAAATAAATTCATTCTGTTCGAACACCAGTTCAGCTAGTCTGATTGGTTAACGAGTCACAATCTAACCCCTTATTTCGGGTTGGTACCTCAATTGATTTTCAATCCAATTGGTTTGACCAACTGGTTCAATTCAGTTATGAAAGCAGTGACGAAGTTTCATGCATTTAATTTAATACAATATAAATATTCAAAATTTTCATTTATACCATAATATGCACAATTTTAATTTTAAACCATTGACTTTTAATTTAGACCTAAGTAAGTCCACTTATGCCCAGTGTAATTGGTCTGACCAACTGGTCCAATCTGATTTTCAAAACCTAACTAGTGGTTGAACTGATTGGGCCATTGGTTTGTTGGTCTAACCGGTTCGATCAGTTTGACCGGTACAATCTGTTTGACCTATCCGTTCGGATCTATCAAATAAATCATCAAAGAGTTCATAAAAATAAAAAATAAAAAATTGGCTCAACCGATTTAACCGCCTAATCAATAGGTTTGTACTAATTCCCGAGTCAATCGGTTTAATGCCTTTCTCCAAACCTTAAAAACCCTAAACCCTAATTTAATTGATTTTTTAATTTCATTGTTAATTTAATTAATTAACCCTTAACTCTAATTAAATTAATTTTTCCTTAAAAATACTAAAACCTTAAACCCAAAGAACCCTGAACTATTAAAACTTTAACCCTAAAAAATAGGGACAAAACGCTCCCCCAGGGAAACGTTTTGCTGACACGTCCCCTGACTTCGCGCTGACGTGGATGCGCTTTCGAGAAATATGGTCATTTCCAGTAAATAATCAAAAAGTCGGGCCATTTTGATAAATAACGAAATAAAATGGCTTTTTTCAGTAAATTGCCCAATATATAATAGCATGCAGTGAGAAGGAGTAGAATTACATTGTTTGTTTAATTCATTGGACTAAATAAACGAGTAATAGTATTACATTGTTTAATTGGATAAAGCAATGGGATCGAATATGCAAATAATAAATATAAAATGATATTATTATCCTTATTCAATTAAATAACTGATAATATATTTATATTATTATTTCATAACTAAATAAATTGAAAGTAATTGTATTTAATAAAAACTTATAAATGTATATTAATAAAAATATTGCATTAAAAATTAAAATTATAAATATTTCAATAAATTAAAATTAAAATAATTATTTTTAATATAAAATATTGATTTAATAATAAAATAAATAAAATGTTATTATTATAAAATAAAACAATTTATTCTTTTCATAAAAAAACTAAATATAGGAAAATATAAAATCAATTCATGTTAAATATTATGTTATATTTAAAACTAATAGATATATTATATTAGAAATCCTATCACGCGTATGTGTGAGGAAATTATGGATTTAAAATAAAAAAATAAAAAAAATATATGTGTTTAAAAATAACATACAATAAATAATGAAATTATAGTTTGAAATTAACTAATCATGATAACAAATGAAAGATGTACGATGTTAAAATAGAATATAAACTAAATTGTGAGTAAAATAAAATTTAAACACGTAAATACATCATATAAGCAATATTATATGCATTACAATTATTTGTCATGGTTTTGTTAACAAATTTGAATTGGTGTCACCATTAGTGTCAAGTTGGACTTGTGACAGAAACTCTATTAATATAGATACAATTAATGGATATAATAGTTTGTGCATATTAAAATAAAAATGTATAAAATACATTAAAATGAAGTTTTGGTTCAATGGTAAATTTAAGGTTTTATTAATTCAATTTGTGTGGGTTTATTATCATGGGCATATTTTAATTGATTTTTCTTAAAATGAAAATACTAAAATACCCTAAAATAGTATAACTTTTTTTAAAAAATTATGGAATGACATTTCTGTAGTTTCTTGAATTGATAACTTGGTTGAGAGTGACAATAACTAGTAAAACACTTAATAAATAGTAATTGCGGATATACAACTAATGGAGATAATAATTTATGCACATTAAAATTAAAATGTATAAAATACGTTAAAATGAAGCTTTGGTTGATTGATAAATTTAAAATTTTATTAATCCAATTTGTGCGGATTTAAATCTTATTATATGCATATTTCAATTAGTTTTGGTTAAAATGAAAAAGATTAAAATACCCTAAAATAGTATAGCTTATTTTAATTACGAAATGATATTTTCGTAAATTTTTAACTGCATTGGTGACCTAGTTGAAGGTGACACCAACTCAACTAAACACTTAATAAATAATTAGTATAGATTAAATGTAACTCGTATTTTATATTTAAAAATATAAAGTTACTATAAAATGTTTCTATTGTCTCATTTCCAATATCATTTTATTGGTTCTGATCATATTTGCTCTTTTTGATACATGCCTAGAACTATTCATAGTCCCTCTCTAACCTATAAATAGAAGTTCAATACGTTTCAACATACTCGAACCTACATCTTATTGTATTGGCAACAACACCAATATTAATTGAGCTCAGACTAAATCGATTTTTCAAAAAACATTTTAATTTGAATTTATCTTACCAATTCATTATAAAATAACAATTCAACTTAAATCAATTAAATAATAATAATTTTTATTAAGACTCAATTCATACAAAATAAATCTATTCAATTGAATAGAAACTTTGTATCCTTTTAACATTTTATTTTTAATTTTTTTTAAATATAAGTAACAAAATTTCATGACTCTCAGACAAGACTGATAACCAAATCTCCACAGTTTGGAAAAGAATTTTGGTCCCTTCCACCTCGACGCCTTTCCGTGTGGACCATCAATTTCCTTGTAATCACTCTCAAGGCTCTTTATCTTATACCTCTTGTCTCGAAATGTCCATCTAAAATGCATTAGAATATTTTAATATTTAATTAAAATTATTCATTTTAAATCTGTATTAAAAAGTTTTAATTTAAACTTGAGTTTCGGATGGTCAATCCGAATTAGTAAATTCAAATTAAATAATAAAAATTTATTTTTATATCAGGTAATATTTTTTTAATTTACATTAATTATAAAATATATTTTATTAATATATACCGATTAAAATATGTTATAAATCTTTATACTCTTCGTAAATTTATAATATAATCATTGTATTTTTATTTATAAAAATTTAATTCCTCTATTTTACATATTTCAGAATTACAGTTTATATTAGGATAAAAGCCATAATTGGAAGTGTTTAGTGCAATTAACTTGATAATAATCCTAATTCTTAACCTCGAATCAGCCAATAAAAGTTATCAAATTTGTTGTCAGTTGCGTTTACCTTTCAAACCATCAATTTATACATATTAAAAGGTATTGACAAAAATAGAATCAATTATTTTATAATAAGTAATATAAAATATAATTATAATCTTTCAGTTCAAATGTAATAATATATTAAATACTTAAAAGTTAAAATGGTTGTCTCATGCATTACAGTCTGGATTTATATTAGAATTCTAAGATTTTATCAATCAATTATTGTTTGACGAATTGAAAAATGAAGTCAGTAAAATTTTTAAATGATAATATAATTTTTTTTAAATAATAAAATAAAAATATATGAAAATATCTTACATTAAGTAAATATTTATTTATTTATTGCTTTTCACATTTTTTATACTATTATATAGTTTTTATTATGGATTACCAAACATATTAAAAATATTAAAGAGAGAATATTTAATGCACTATCCAAGGGTGAAATCAAAAATTTTTTGAAGGGATTAAAATTAAATTGTATATTTTTACGACAATAAAAATGTAATTTTTACCGTTTTAAAAATCTATATCTTTATAATTTTTTAAAGAATTAAATTAAATTTTTATCATTTTAGGGGCCAAAGTATAATTTTACCATTAAAAATTAAAAAAGTTAAGGGGTCTAAATAGAAATTTTCCATTTAGGGGGGTCGGAGCCCCTGCCAGCCCCCCTAGGTTCACTACTACACTATTAGTAGATAAGATCCATGCACCATCAATGAACAATAACATGACACCTATAAAAAAATGGATGATTTTTAATAAATACCAATAAAATTAAATAATAGTTAAATTATAAATAAGTGCTAAACCCTAAACTCTAGATCATAAACTCGAAACCATAAATTCTAAACTTTTAAACCCAAAGTCTCAAATACAAAAGTTATTAATATTTATTTATAATTGTTATGATTAATATTTAATTATATTTAATAAAATTATTAGTATTTATTTTACAAATCTTCTATATCTTTTTGTTTAATTTAATGATGATGTATCATATGTTATTATTTATTAATGGTGTATGAAACTTATGTAATGATGGTGCATTAAATATTATTCTACTAATAAATCATTGGAAATATTTGTTTTTTTTATTATAATTTTTACGTATTTTTATTTTCTAAAAATCATTTTCAAAATTTTCAATCAAATATATTTTCCTTGGTGTTTTCCAAAAGAATAATGTGAAAGCAAAGAAACATTAATTTTCAGTTGATTTAAGTTTTTTCAAGGATTGCCAACAAGTCTCTCCCATTCTTCTCTAAAGATAATACGATGTCAATAAATATATTCGTTCCAAAATTTAAAATCAAGGAACGATTTCTTTTTAATTATACTGGAAATAGTGAGTTCTGGTCTAGGTCAGGGGAGTAGCTTTTTCAACATTGTTGTTCTTGTGAACTTGTTTATCTTATCGTAAACTTGATTAAGGTCCCATTTAACGGTGTTTTTGAGATGGACTTTCCTTTCAAAAAGTATTTCTCACTCAAACAGATATCAGTTGAGTAAAAATTCCAACTTAAAAAAAAATTGTTTTTTGGCAGATGAAAAATTTAAAAATTTTAACTTTTTCCTCAGCCAAAAGTGTTTTTGCTGCTATTTACATTTTTAACCTTAATTTATCTTTTTCAAAAGACATATTAGAATACCCATTTTTTCTTATTTTTTCTTTCAAAGTTCTTTTCTCTCGTTCTCTTCTCTTTTGTTCCTCTTTTAATTCCTCCACAGGCGAGTTTCTTTTCTTCTTCTTCTCTTCAAGTTGTTCATTTTTTCTTCTCTTTTAATTTAGTTGTTTTTGATTGTTTGATTTTTACAGAAATTGATTGTTTGATTTTACAGAAATTTTATAGAAATTTTAATACAAAAAAAATTACAAAATTAGTTATAATAAATTATTTTTTATATTATTACTAAAATATCATAATATTAACTAGTTTGAATATTATTTAAATGTATATTTGTTACGTCTAAAATAAACATTTTATTTCTCAAAAATACTTTTTGCCAGCAATACTAAACACTTAAATTTTAAACAAAACTTTTCAAAACTACTTTTTAATAACACTTTTCAAAAGTAATACTAAACTAACCCTAAGTAACCTTCATTGGTTATGGCATATTTGAGGTGCTCGTGTTGCAAGATTATTATATATATAGGTTTAAGCACCCTAACTGTCTGTTTAATCTCGTCATTCTACCATCATTGCACTAAAATGACGAGTGAATGCTAGTAGCATTTGTCTAGTTTCAAGTAAACTGGTCTTAGTCTTACTCTTTATTAGCTAAGAAATACCCAATGAACTGTCTCTTCAGCTCACTGAAGTTACGAGTGAATTTGCCGTGATTTCTGAAGGTCATTGGGAGCACTCTACATTTTACGCATCCGAGACTTTCAGAATCTCCATATGCAATCGTCATATTGTTTAATGTGCTCTTCAGGATCTTTGGTACCGTGGCGCTTTTCTTTTGTAGCTTGAAGTTGTAGGGGAAAATGTATTAGCTGTTTCAATCACTAAAAGGTTGTTAGAGCTTTGGACTCAGCTCGCCCCACCTGGCTTAGCAGTCTGCATGTCGTAGAGTGCTTACCTTTGCTCCTTCATCTTGCTATCTAGGTATTTGCTTTGGCAAGGAACCATTTGAAGGACACACCCATCTTCATTTCATTGGCTTGTTGGTCTACGAACTGGTTGTCATTGCTTTTAGTTAAACACCAGTCATGACATCTTTAATTACCAACTGCTTGTCACTGCTAATAGGGGGCTCGTTGAGTGACCATCAACTCCCTTATTCGTTATTGGAGGAGCATTTGTCGCTGATGGTCGTGGTCGCGTTCATATTGTTATTTTTGGAATTGTTGTTGTAGATTGCGAAGGTGTAGGCCCTATCGGGGATTAGAGTTTTGATTTGGGACTTGAAGTCCCTTAGCTGGGGACGGGTATCCAAAATAAGGGTTGTAATATAGCGAGTGGTCATACTCGGGATGATATTATTGTTGAGTGAATGGCCTGTGAGAACCTAGTGTTGTTAGCCAGAGTTCTGTCTAACTATGGAAATTTTGGTTGCTGGGGGAAGCTTGTGATGTTTTGAGTGTTGGGGTAAGCCATTGTTTTTAGTTTTGAAGGTTGGAACACACTCACCACACCAATTGTTGATATAAGATCAGTGATGTAATCTTTTGTGATAGTGTATCTAGTAGATAAAAAATTGTAAATGATTAGAATATAGACTCCTTATGATAATTAGAGCTGGATAGAAGAGGGAAAGAGATTATCAAAAATACCCTAAGATGTTTGTGGGTCTTAAACGGGTTTATTAGACTTTGTGTGTCATCTCTATATTATTTCTAGACTCACAATAGCCTAACTAACCTATTGACATCCTATCGTCGTAAGTACGAATTGTCATGTTAGGACAAATAAGTACTTGTAGTGTACGAATAGCAGATATCCTATCTATGTCAAGGGTATAATCCCCTAGTGCGAGCTTGCGGGGACCTAGCCTTGCGAGGTCATGGACTCACAAAGTTCTGAACTTGTGGGTTTAGGTTTCGTAGGTGGTGTTAGCTCACAATAAAATTAAAATTTAAACTATAAAACCATAAAACCTAATATCTCTTTTTAGCCATCTGTTATAGCTAAACTATCACATTAGTACTTGTACTATTTTTTATTCTGTCCTTGTTGCCTCAAGCCAAATTTCTGCTAAAAAATTTAAAATATAAAAAACTAATTAAAAAACCATTAAACGTCTCAAAAAATTCATATATATATATATATTTAAAAAGTCACCTAAAATCTTTCAAGAAATTATAAAATAAAAATAAAAAATCAATAATCTATTTTGAAAATTATAAAAAATTTAAAATTATAAATATGCAAAAACTTCAAAACATTTAAAAATTTGTTTGTTTGGAATTTTAAGGTTTCTTAAAAAAATTGAATTTTATGAAAATGGTTTTAAGATTTCTATGGCATTTTTGTGCTTAAAAAAATTCTAAATTCCTTAAAACTATAAAAAAATTGATATTTTTATGATTTTTTTATTTTTAATAATATTAAAAATTTAAGTATTTTTTAAAATTTTTGACACATGACAGCGGCGTCATTAGTTGATTTATTTTTTTAATGAAATTTTTTATTGAGATAACACGATATAAAAAATAAAAATACATTAACTAAACTGATAAAAGAAAATATAAATATCAAAATGATAATTTAACTATATTAAAGAGGTAAAATTCAAAGGTTTAGTCATAAGCCAAGCCTAAAAAATATTAAAATCGATATTTATGTCAAATCATTAGAAGAGTGCGTGGAATGAGACCTTTACATCATTTGCCCAAAATAATAAAAAGAGTAAAAAGTTTTTGAATGTTTTATATCCGCACGTTCACGCCGTTCGGAGATTTAACATTGACCCACTTGTTGGCAAACCAACAATTAATGAATTATTAAAAAAAATTAAAATAACAACATTTAAAGAAAATTGAAAACTCCATTGAAGCTCTTCTTTAAATTAGGAGACAAAAGTTGATAGTGACAACTTATATTAAAAGTGTTTTTATTAATGTGAAAGTACGAAAGTAGCCTTATATTAACATAAAATAAATTCTACATAATTCAAACGAAAATAACCTTATATTAACATAAAATAAATTCTACATAATTCAATATATGATTAAAAATATATTTATACCCTGATTGCTTACATCTTATGAAAGAAAAATTCAGTGTAAACACATCGATTAAAATATGTTAAAAATATTGATTTAAAATTAAATTAAATTAGATCAGTTTGATCGAAAAATGATACTTAATAGGGACAAATAAGGGTTTTTGTGCTTAAAACAAAACTTACATTTTAGTCTCTTTTAAAATTATTAAATTATAAAATTTCTATATAGTAAAATTCTATTTTAATATTTAAATTTAAAAATGTTAATTTTTTTATTATTTTATGATGATTTGATAAAAAATATAAATTTAGTGTTAATAGAACCTAAAAATTAATATTTAAAAATTTAATATATGTAAATATATTTATGTTATTCCTATATTTTAATAATTTATTTTTCCGTGTGATCTTTTTTCGAAGTTTAGTTTTTTCCTGCCTGCCAAACACTTTTTCCTATAAAAACCAACCCACTTTCAATAATGGTTCAATTTATAAGGATAAAACTTATAAGATTCCTATAATTTTACCAAAAAAGAAAAGTAGGCAAATGGATGGGCATGGAAGAGATGAAGATAAGGTAGATAATGGATTCAACCATGAAGAAGAAGAACATGGCGGTCGCAAGAGCAGTAACAATGGAGCTGAGTACGAGATGTCGGTGGAACAAATCTTCGAGAAAAGGGAAGTACCGCCATGGAAGAAACAACTGACGATGAGGGCGTTCGCCGTGAGCTTCGTGTTGAGCATATTGTTTACTTTCATAGTAATGAAGTTGAATTTAACAACCGGAATCATCCCTTCCCTCAACGTATCGGCTGGATTGTTAGGGTTTTTCTTCGTCAAGACGTGGACTAAATTGCTCTCAAAATCCGGTCTCCTCAGACAGCCCTTTACCCGCCAAGAAAACACCGTGATTCAAACCTGCGTCGTCGCCTCCTCCGGCATCGCCTTTAGCGGTACGTTTTTTTTTTTTAAACTTTCCTTTTGATTTTTGTTATGCTCTGAAAGAATTACTGTGATATGATACCCCAATTTGCTCTACAAATCAGATCACTTAGTAAAAACTGCCCCATTCTTGAATCTAAAGCAAAAATTTAGGGAAGGTTTAATTCTAACCACAAGTCCCTATACTCTTCAGATTTTTAATATTTAATCCTCTGCTTTCATTTCCAAAAAATTAGTTTTGGAAATTTAAAATTCAAAATGTATTTTTATTAAATTTGAATATTTATCATTTTAATATTCAAAGTATTTTTCAAAAATTAAATACAGTCTATGGGATTTTAATTTTTAAACTAGACAAATAACAAGATTAAAGTCATAAAACTAAAAACAGAGGGATTAAATTTTAGAATTCGGAAAAGTATAGGGGCTAAGAGCAGAATTAGACCTTTAGGGAACTCACTCACCGTATATTTTCCATTTGCAGTGGAGGGAACGAGGGTCAATTGAGTTTGGTATTAAATTACGACTTTGTTTACCGTTTTAACTTTTTCTTTTTTCAAATTGAGAAATTTATTTTACTTAAATATATAATAGCAATCTATATTTTTATTATAATATAATAAAATAAATATCTGTAATTAATAAATATTAGTTTATATATAAAATAAAATTTATTCCGACGGTCACTTTCACCCATACATTATATTTCATGTATTAATTTTAATTTGACTATTACATTTATTAAATTTGCCCTAAATTTATTTCGGAAATTCGTTGCTTTACAAGTAACTTTCACTTCCATAAAATTTTATTTTATTAATTTGTATTTCATAAAATTTAAAGGATTAAAAATATTATGTGATGTGGGAGACATAAATATAAAACACAAATACATGTTTAAAATTAACATATAATAAATAAGGAAACATACGCTTGAAACTAATTAATCATAATTATAATGAAATATGTATGACATTAAAATTAAAAAAATAAATTTAATTGTTTATCATTGTGTTGTTATTAACATTGAGTTGGTGTCAAGTTAATATTTGATACCAATTCAATCAAATACATTATTAATATATACAATTGATGGAAGTAATAAAGTGTGTATGATTAAAATTAAAATATATAAAAATAGCAAAATAAAGCTTTAGTTGAGTAGAAAATTAAACGTTTTATTAATATAATTGATTTGGGTTTAAATTTCACCGTTTGCATATTATTAATTTTTTTAAATGAAAAAGTTTAAAGTAATTTCGAATAATATAATTTATTTTAATTACGAAAAATATTTTTAAAATTTAATAACTAAAACAGTGGTCCGATTGAGAGTGATATCAGCTCAACAAAATGTTTAAATAATAGTATAAATTATATAGTGAATGTAAGTATTATTTTTGGAAGACCAAGACTTTTTGCTTGTGTTATTGTCTTCTCCCTGAATAGTGGTGAACTGTCGTGGATTGAATCTTAATTTAAATTTTACAAAATTGCGTGGTTAAAAATGAATATTATTTTTTAGAGGATAAAATGTAATTTTATTATTATATTAACTCGTGATTTCATAAATTTCGAAATTAGCATATAATGGATATACTATTTTTGAAAAGTCAAGGCTGTATCATGTCTTTGCCACTAAGTAGTGTTGGACTTGTTGACTGAGTTTAGCTAAATAATATAATTTCACTTATTAATTTAATATGTTATTAACCGTTTTCTTAAAATATATTTTAATTAATTTATTGGATTAGTGGTATTCATTGTTACTTTAATTTTTTTATAATTACTTAATTGGTGTTTCAATTTTACAAAAAGATCATTTTAATTCTTCATTTAATTTTTCACATTTTTTAATCCTTAAACTTGTAATTTTTGTCAAATACCTTAAAATGAATGAAAAAAATATTTTTTTAAATTTTGTTGACGTTGCATACACTTGTCACGTAGATAACAGTCAATACTTAATTAATTTTTTAAAATTTAAAATTATTAAAATTATTAAATTATAAAAATATTTTTTTATATTTTTAAAATTTTGAAATTTAATTAAATGTTGATGTATCATTTACGTGACAATATGTGTTTATACGTTGTCAGTAAAATTAATAAATGTTAACATTTTCATTTATTTAGGGGTAATTTGATTATAAAAAAAAGGCAAGTTTAAAGATTAAAAGAGATGAAAAATAAATGGAGGGTAAATGAATTTTTTTAGTAAAGTTAGAGGGGCAAAAAGGTTATTAACCCTTTTCTATTAAAACATTGTTGCTTTAATTTTTTTAAAATTGATGTGTACCGTTTGTTAGTTCGACTTTATTAGAGGATATTTTGTAAAGGCGACGGGTGGGTGAGTGACAGTGAGTGAGACCAAGTTGTTGCTTTGGGGAATGGGCTAATGATACGGTGAGATGAGATTGAGATCGAAGTCATTAGGCGTGTTTCGGAATACTGAATAAAGTCAATAAGTCAATGATACAACTTTTTAGACCATTTTAAAGTGGGGACCCCTTTTAGGAATTTTTATTTTTATATTTATAGCTGTCTGACTGTCTCCATTGCTTTTACACCTTTTCACATTTGCTAAACTCACGCTGACACAATGTTTTCATATTAATCTTTACATAGCTTTGAACTGCCCATGTTCTCATTGGATGATTATCATGTTATTTATGCTAATCATTACTTTGGTTTAATTTTTTAAAAAAGATTCTATAAAAGAAACCCGAAGTTATTTAGTAATTGAACTTGATTATTTTGATCTAATTATTTGTAATTCGATACCTATATATATTTAGGTAGTAATTGTAGTTGGTATGTCTCATTAAATCGAGTATAATTAGATAATCTCAATTATATTATTTAATTTTTATAGGAGTTGAGAATTGAAAAAATTATGTCAGTAACTAGGTAGGATTTTTTTTTTTCCTTAAAGATGTAATTATAATTTAGGAAATAATTAGAGTTACTTTATAGTGTTAACCCATTCTACAATGGAATCTAAATTTTATTTAAAACTGCCTCTGAACCTCAAAAACCTCAGTAAAAAACCTATCTATCTCGTTCTGAATCAAGTTAAATATTATATATTGCCCCAATACCTGGCTGATTGGGTTTTTTTTACCAACATAAATGTCTCCTTTTAACAATGGTTTATTCATGGATTCATCTAATTGTCATTAGATATTTCTTTCTTGAAAGAGGGACATGTGCTATATTAAACATTACTGAATGAATGCTCAACGAAGCTGGTGTGAGTGTTAAAACCATGTATGTAATTTTATTTTAAGTTTTTCTTTTATATATTTAAAAGGTTTTATATCTGTTCATGAGCTAAGGTGAGTGATGGCCCAACCTTACTTAATGATTCATTTTCACTATTCAAATATTATAAAAATATTAATATTTATATTTATATTTATATTTATATTTATTTAAAATTAAAATTAAATAAACATATTTTAATTATTTATTTTAAATTTAGATCAGACTAGCCCAAGGTAGAATTATCTAGTCCAAGTTTGACTGCTCAACCCATGGTCTAGTCCTTCAAAAAAACATATCTACTACTTTGAAGATGACCATAGATCATTGAAAGCTATGAAATGAACGAGTTCCATGGTTGAGTTACTATTATGAAATCACTCTCTCATCTTTGACATGGAATTGTGTGATACACTATTCATATAAGACCCAGAATCAAAACCACAAAAATGCTATGCTGTAATCTAAAGCATGAAACTTGTGGTTGCAGTACATGTTTTGAACTGAAAATTTTGTAAAGCATGTTGTGTTTATAATTGATTGAAAGATAACATCATGTAATTACATAACAAATTTCATTTACCGCATAAAACTTGTGGTTGCAGTACATGTTTTAAATTGAAATTTTTTGTAAAGTATGCTGTGTTTATGATTGATTGAAGATAACCTCTTCATTCATTTTGGTTAAATTGCAACCTCAACTGGTTTGCAGAAGCTTTTACTTACTTTAACCTGCTGACAAACAGGGGGATTCGGGAGTTACCTCTTTGGAATGAGCGAACGTGTTGCAAAGCAATCCGGGGATAACGGCGGTTTCAAGAATCCATCACTCGGATGGATTATTGGCTTCCTCTTTGTTGTTAGCTTTCTCGGTCTCTTCTCCGTGGTGCCTCTTCGGAAGGTACACTCTGCTTTGCCTCTGTATTGAAGTTGAATGGACATAGAAATCCCACTTTCTAAATATATTGTGTCTATAATAATATAAACATTATGTTTATATATAGGATTTGAAATCGTTAAGCTAATAATGAAATGATATTCTTTCAAGGAAAAGTTCTTTTTGCCTATGTTAACTTCCATTACCAACTTTTTTGTCCTCTTGTTTTTCTCAGATCATGATCATAGACTTCAAGTTGACATATCCGAGTGGTACTGCAACTGCACATCTCATCAATAGCTTCCATACTCCTCAAGGAGCTAAGCTAGCAAAGTAAAAATTATTATCATAGTTGCGGTTTCTAATTAAAGCCGACGATTACGATGTTTATACGTTCTAATCTTTTCATGTTTTTTACTTGTAGGAAGCAAGTGAAAACATTGGGGAAGTTCTTTTCTTTCAGCTTTTTATGGGGTTTCTTTCAATGGTTTTACACTGCTGGAGACGGTTGTGGATTTATTAACTTCCCTACGTTTGGGCTTAAAGCATACGAAAACATGTGCGTAGAATCAGTTCAATTTCTTCCCTTAGTGAACTCGAAAACGAGTACTAAGCGACTTGTTTGCTAATATTTCAGGTTTTTCTTCGATTTCTCAGCAACATATGTTGGAGTAGGGATGATTTGCCCCTACATAATAAACATATCAGTGCTGCTTGGAGGAATACTTTCATGGGGTCTAATGTGGCCTCTCATTGAAAATAGAAAGGGTGATTGGTTTAATGCAGATCTTCCCAAAAAAAATATGCACGGCCTACAAGGTTACCAGGTTAGTTTCCGTTAAGATCAACAAAACTATAGTTTCCCAACATGGTAACATCGATCTCAAGATGCGTTATTCCTTAAATCCAGGTGTTTATTGCCATAGCCTTGATCCTAGGTGATGGGCTATACAACTTTGTCAAGGTGTTTACTAGAACCCTCACAGGCTTGTTTTATCAATTTCGAGGACGACAATCTCTCCCCGTTGCAAATCAGCATTCTTCTGATACCTCAGACAAGCTATCATACGACGACCAGCGCCGAATCCAACTCTTTCTAAAAGACCAAATTCCTACATGGTTTTCTGTTGCAGGTTATGTAACAATTGCTACCATCTCCACCATAGTCCTTCCATTCATCTTTCCCGAACTCAAATGGTATTACGTATTGGTCATTTACATCTTTGCACCAACATTGGCTTTTTGTAATGCGTATGGAACTGGATTGACCGATTGGTCCCTTGCTTCGACCTATGGTAAGCTAGCAATCTTTACGATCGGAGCTTGGGCTGGTCCGAATGGTGGTGTCCTTGCAGGTCTCATAGCATGTGGTGTAATGATGAACATTGTTTCAACAGCTTCTGACCTAATGCAGGATTTTAAGACTGGTTACTTGACCCTTGCTTCTCCTAGGTCCATGTTTGTTAGCCAAGTGATTGGCACGGCCATGGGCTGCATAGTTTCACCCTGTGTCTTCTGGCTGTTCTACAACGCATTCGATGACCTTGGACTTCCCGGCAGTCAATACGCCGCTCCTTTCGGAATCGTTTATCGCAACATGTCTGTACTGGGAGTGCAAGGCTTCTCTGCTTTGCCGAAAGACTGCCTCTTGTTATGTTATGTGTTCTTTGGTGCAGCCATTCTAATAAACTCCATTAAAGATATGCTGGGTAAGAAATGGGGATCCTACATTCCACTTCCGATGGCAATGGCAATACCTTTTTACCTCGGCCCGTACTTTGCCATTGACATGTGTGTTGGAAGTTTGATTTTGTTCGTTTGGGAAAAGTTAAACAAAGAAAAGGCCGCTGCGTTTGCACCAGCAGTTGCCTCCGGTTTGATCTGTGGTGACGGTATATGGACTTTGCCAAGTTCAATACTTGCCCTAGCCGGGGTTCAACCACCAATTTGCATGAAATTTCTCTCAAGGGCAACAAACGCTAGGGTCGATAATTTCTTGAATTCGAAAAGTTGAATGCATTCGTACAAAATCTATAGATGGTTACATTAGACATGTAAAACAGCATCGTTAAGTATTTATAATTTTGTATGTTATGTGCATGTCATTTCTCCGTGTTTTCTTTTTCTGCTGATATCGTTGGCACGACAAAGTGAAGTACGACGAGTAATGGATCATCGGGTATCAAAGGATTGTGACGTTTGTTATAGGTGAATGAATGAATGAAAAGTAACATATAGTTAGTTCATACGGTCTTTGTTCTAGCATGTGTGCTTTGTAAAATACTTAGTGTCGCTAGGTTTTTTAATTGAAGTTATACTGAAAGTTTGGCTCATTTCCTGATATTATCAATGAATCTCTCTATGTTTGTTTTTTTTTTTTCGGTTTTTACGAATACAATTACAGGTAAATATTGATATAGTATAATCATAATAAATAATACATGTACGAGCAATTATAATTATAACAAAATAATATAAAGCACAATAAGATTGAAACATGGAATGTATTCGGGCAATGTTCACACGTAGACTTGAACCCACAAAATAAATACGGATGGGGAAGAAGTCGCACATGGTAAGAACCAAAGTTGGATATTCAAGGATCTTGAAAAACTTGATTTAATTTTAATAAGATTTGAAGTCATTCCTCCCAAATTATAATTATTTGAATTAAACTGAAATTCATTTATTATTATTTACAGTGTAAAATATTTAAAACTAGAAAACCATACATTGACCTTCACTTGTATTTTCTTTTGCAAATTTAAATCAAACCAAATCAAACCATTTCAAGTTTTAAAGAATATAGCTTTTGTATTCAGCAATAGCTAAAAACATAATTTAAAAGAAAATTAAAGATGTTGGGATTTTTCATTTAAAATCAATATATATATTTTCGTGCACTATTAATATCCAGCAATATATGCAATATGTATGTATACGTTGTGCTTATAATTTTTAATATAATCTAAAACTAATATACATGTTTAGTTCAAACAAATAAACTCAACATCTAATTTTAAACTAACTAGAGCACAATTTTGAAATTCAAGTCAAACTTAGAACTAAACAAACGTACACAAACAATGAATAATTCACTGAAGGTCAATTCATTTACAAGCTAATGGATTATATATATATATATATCCATAGCTTGAGAATGAATAATAATAGTAATAATAACAGATACTGAGATCCAATCCTTGCTATCTCTTAACAGATAATAACCAATTGAGCAAGAGAAAAAATTTTATTGGATACTTGACCCAACTCCTTGTTTGAAGAAACCCTCCACTTCCAAATGGTGTTTTTTTCATGAAATATAAAAAGTGAGATATTAAGTTCAGCCTTTCACTAAGATTTGAGAAATAGCTGTCCTGAGTTCAAGTTGATTGATAGAAGTAACATAATTTAACATGATAAGTTACTATTATGTTTCTCCTAAAGGCTACCCTTTTTTCTATTTGATATAAGCAACCAAGTGAAGGACTAATGACAAATGTACTCAATGTAAAAATCTAAATTTCTAACATAACTGACCAATTTTACATATCAATTGAAAATCTGAGCCCCTCAGAAAACATACCGTCATTGTCATAGTTTGTCGATTTTTCTCATTGTTTGTTCCTTAATCACTTCAGTAAGTGTCTTGCTTGATTTTGCTTTTGTTATTCCTTATATTTACCATAGTGGTAATATAATTTTATGTTGTCCAATCTTCATCACTTCCATTAGTATCCTAAATAAGATAAACAAGAATAAATCAGTATCATGGACAATAGACATCCCATTTCCGATGCTTAGGCTGGAGCTAGGCATGGGTAGAAAGGCTTTTTTAGTTTTGTTCTTATGTTAACTGGACCCAATGGTGAGTGTCAGGATAAAGGTATGTGTCCAATATGGGTATAACCACCCCAGACCCGTGTCTGAATATGTGTCGGGTATTTTAAGGAAGATTAAGAGTTTGGATAACATAGCTTATTTTGCACAACTATGGTAAAAGCTGAAAAAGAAGTCTCACCTGTGATGTGCTAGAGATTTCTTCAATGTCATCTTCGACCTACAAAGTTGGTTTGCAATATTAACCACATTGAAGAATAAAGAAAAAAAAAGGCATTGCAAAGAATCACATTCACAATCAAAACTACATAAAATATGAAAGTATTTCGACATAGATAGGTCCTTAATCCATGTTACAAGAAAAGGGATTTCTGTATTCTGAACTTTATGTATGGATTGAAAAGAGTAAGAGACAAGGGAAGATCAAAAGAACACAAAGGAATAAGTGGTTCGACAATAGTAGCCAACATTTGAAGGAAAAAGGTCCCTCAAAGTTATCAATGTTACCAAACAACTCTCTATATAATGGTGAAAATTCTACAAATCTTTTTCTTCGCATTGATGAGATTACAAATGCTTCCATTTGTAAGAGTTTATCTATAATTGCTTAGAGAGGAAAATCTCATCGCAAGAGAACACAGATGGAATCTAAATTTGATAAATTTGGAAATCATTTCATAAACTCAACACAACAACAGTAACTGATTGATGCTGTAGGTCCCTAAGTTATTATAATTTTTTTGAGCAGTAAATCATATTACGAAAAACATAAAAATGTGCACAAAGTTATTATAAATTAACTTCAACTTTAAAAACAAACATGATTTGTCAGCAGGCGCAAGTAAATTGGTAGTGTCTCATAAGGTTAGGGAGTTTTATCCGATTCTAAGGGGCAACATGAAAATAAGGAAATGTGAAAATGACATTAGATAATATGTTTGAGACCAGGAGAATGATTATGACACTACTATCCTAGTACATGGTTTAGTTGATGCAAAAAGAAAGTACTTCATAAGAAACACTGGAATTTTAAAATACAGACATGATACCTCAGATTCTTCCTTCTTTCTTTTGGTTCCTGCTCCTGCAATTTTAAAGAAGACTCCATCAAAATTCTTAACCAAAAAAGAATATGCCAAAGGTAATTAAAAGTAAAAAAGAGATAAAGTAGCGCTTTGAATAAGTTCTGAAAACCATAGGAAAATGCAAACTTGAAGCTAAATTTTGTTAGATGAAGTACATAATTTTTGCACAACAATTTATTCCTATATTGTTCCGACTCTTCATTTTTCTTTTGAAGTACCCGTATCCAACAGCCATGTTTTCAAACATGGATATGAGAATATGACCCTCCAACGACCCACAAAATACATTAAAAACTTAGAAAAAATTCAAACATACCTGAGTCCAACATATACTTGTATCCACACTCACATCCAAGTAACAAAGATTTATTCTATATAACCTACTTGTTCAACTGCAAATTGATAGCAAAATGAACCCCTAACTTCTTGAAGCTGAGGATAAAATACAAAGCATATGCACAAAGGCCAAAAAGGGAAAGCAGCCAGCAGTAAAAAGTTATTCTGCCTTTCAGGATATTAATGACATTTTTCATGATAATAAATAACTAGATGATCTTATTCAATTAGGAAAGGTATATGAACAAATTCAGAAAATCAAACAACCAAAGTATGGAACCTAATATACCTTTCAGTACCCTTTCATAAAGGTCAGCTAACTGTCAGTCAATCAAGCGAACAAAATGAGAGTTATCAGCACTGTAGTTCCTAGTGTAATACACAGCTTTATATTTACAAAGCGTTGACCAAAACAGAGGATGGTTTTGTGTACTAGCTGAGATAGTTGAAACTCATACACATGGACCTCATTACAGAACTAAAACATGTTTTTCTGAACCTTATAAATAAAGCATTACATCCAACAGCTGACAACGCTTCATCCTTCTCCATAATCAATACTTCAGCCACAGGCGATAGATTCGCAGCCTGACCCAAACCATGCCCTCCTTTTTCACTCATTCAAATGATAGATTCTATGAAAATGATATGTACAGTCCCCTCCAGTTTACATGAATAGGTACTAATGGTCCGTGGTGAAAAGGCATGACAACTTACATTACACTCTTGTACTTTCTCATTGAGAGTACATCAGTCAATTGCACATGCATGCATCAATATGTAGCAAGAAAGGAAAAGAGATTATTACCACTGGTTCTTCCTTTAATTACTTTTCCCTTTTTACTAGATCCGTCATTCTGCGACATCAAAAGCAGATGCTGCTTGTCAGTTACTACCTTCAACTACAATAATTTCCCAAAATTTTCATACAGTTAAACGACAGGCAAAAAGTTGGAAAATAGAAATGTTTTACAGAAATTGGGAAAACAAAACCTTATCCAAGCTCAATTTAACCTGACCAACCTTCTTTTCTGATTTCTTACACCGCGACTTCTTGCCAGAAACTGGATGGAAAGTGCACAACAGGGTTAAAAATCATAAATATTTTAATGATCTTTCACAATATTTTATAATAAGAAAGCAGGAATAATTGCAACCTTTTGAGGGAGAAGATTTATCTGAACTTCTTGGTCCCTTCAGGAATTAAAGCAATATTATTAGTACATAAGAAGTTTTAATATTGAAAAATACACTTACGGCCAAACCAACTTCCCAGAGAGTAATTATACAACTCGGTGGCAAAAATAAATGCATGATCCATTACCTACCAAGGAAATCAGAAAGGGCCTATTAGGATTGAGACAGCATTGCTTGGCATATCTCAACTACATTGTTTAAACTTAAGGTGAAATATTTCTACTTTGCATTACTCTAGGAACAAAGCAATTAACTTCATGGAGTAGAGGCAAATTCTTATAGCAACATGGCATAAGTCATGTGCAGTAACAATTATTATGCTCAAGATAGAAACCTACAAGGAAAGGGAGGGGGAGAGAGGGAGAGTTGATTCTACTCTTTGAAGTAATGCTGCTCACCCAAAGGGAGGAGGAAAGGTATAAGGATGCCTATGCAAATCTCCAACCAGAATTTTACACATAAAGCACGCACAAAATACTAACATCATTAATATCATGGCAAGTAATGCTTGACATAAACTCATGCAATTTTGACAACTACAAAATTCAAATTTTCACCTTATTAGACTAGAACTTTGATTAGGCATGGCTGAACTTGAAAGTATGATTATGTACCCAAAAGAAGTGAAAGGATGGTTGAACTTGAAAGCATGGTGTCACCTACATACTTCCTTACATAAACTCATGCAACTTTGATAATCACAAATTTCAATTTTTCACCTGATTAGAAGTTTGATTTGACATGGTTGAACTTGAAAGTATGATTATGTACCCAAAAGAAAATTGATATATGCAAAAACATGTTTCATATATTTGTTTTTGAGGTTCACCTATACACTGCACAGTGGCCCATACACTTTCATGCTTCTTCATTTTTTGCTAATTAAAGGGATTAACTATCTCAGTAGCCAAAAAAATTGATGCGCAAGATTATGGATGGTTATGCAAAAACAAAGCTTGTCTACAAGCAAATGATTGGATAAAGAGGCAGGAAATTTCTTATGCTTTTAATAAAATCCGTGGAAGGCTTAGGTAATAAAAAATGTCTAGCACATGGAAGGATACAGACCATCTAAAATCTAAATAAACGAGAAATATGTGATCGATAAGAAAATTAGATCTAAATCATCACCATAAATAGTCAAGTCCGTATGATAAACAAGTGGAAACATTCCTAAGAACATGCACAGATAAAATTAGAAAGTCCATGATGCAACTAACCACAAAAACCTCTCGGTATGCTTCCAAATTCACTACATAGCCAGTAACATGCCATACAATCAGGTAAGAGGAGAAAAAGTGTTCCCAATGAAGTAAAACTAAATAACACAACTTCTCTTGTCATAATAATGATTGTTTTGCCTTACCTTTTCTTCTGCTTTCTTAAACAATGTAGATATGGTAGCTTGAACAAGTGAACCATGACTTGTGTTTGAATTTTCCTTAGATTTAGTCACTGTAACAGTTGGCTGGGTTGTTTTTTTAGACTTGGTCACTGGAATTAGATTAGTTTGAATTTGTTTGGAGACCTGATTATCTTCTGAATCATCAGAACCAAGGACCACGGGGGCAGAAGTAATAGGCTGTAACTATCAGTTAAGGAGCCAAAAAAAAATATGCTGTAGAATAACTTAAGTAAATAAATAGACAAAAAATTAAAATACAACATCCTAACCTACAGAAATGAGAAAACAGGAATATGCAATTGGATAATACAAAATAATCAAGATATGCTATATCAGGATATTTGCAACAATATCATTGTCGCTGAAATCAAGTTTCAGGCCAACTTTCTTTTCTTCTCCATCTGATGGTTCAGGATCACTTCTGACAGTGTCTTCCTCGGAAGAAGCCTCGGCAAATCTAAATTAACATGAGAAGTCAAAGATGAACTCAACTTCCAAAACTGGTAAAACATATATAAATGCTACTTAGATGCTCTTAAGCTTAATACATAGATTTATTTACAAAGGAGAAAGTATGGACTAGGGGAAGCACAAATAGGACCTCAATAAATGGACAACAAAGTTAGGTATTGGTACTAGAAGAATGTCAATAGAAGTGCATGACAATCCCCAGGAACCTCATGTGACCAGAAATGTGTTCTATGTGCTCTAGCATTAATAATCAATAGAATTGTTCATGACACTTCTATCATACAGATCATAATAGTATTCTGGTTTAGCAATCAGTCACTATAATACATTACCATATAAGAAGAGAACGAATGTAGCCATCCTATAAAGCTCCATAGGAAATAAATTATTTCTATGTTCCACTACCTCCATATTAATTGCTTAACAGAAAATCTACCAATTGGATCAACCAAAGAAATACTAGTCAGTTCTACAGGCATAAATTAATACTGAATTGATACAATCCTATATTCCACAGATACAAGGATTGGATAACTACAGACATCTTTAAACAACAACAACAACAATAATAATAATAAATATTGCATGTAAAATAAAACAAAACATGTAGAAGTGTACTTGAATCTTTTTCCAGCATTTCTTGCAGAGTGCCGAGTTGGTGTCGCTTCCATCTTAACTTTCAAGTTGCTTTCATCATCTGATAAAGCATCTTCAGACTCAGTATCGAGGGACTCCGTATCAGCCTGTTTCATTTCTGTTCTTGGAATGCCTTGTTTGTTAATAGATGTCACCCCAGCACCACCTTTAAAGTCATATTCCGTCTGCTGCCCCTGAAATAGTAATTTACTTTAATGAAGATTAATAAGGAAGCTTATCTGCAAGTCACAGAAACACTCTAGAGCAAATAAGCATTCAAACATAAGAAACTATTATAAAAAGAAACAACCTCAAACAGTTCCTTTGGAAAATCAAGTCGCACTTCATCTGGGTTCTCATCTTTTTTTCCAATCCACCATGCATCAGAGAATACAATCTGAAAAATATCATATTGCAGTGATGGTTTAGAAAAAAGAAAATGAAACATGCTCCAAAAGATATAGTTGAGAAGAATTAATAGGATAGCTGCTAGCATGGAAATACGAAGAACTAGTGCTGACTCATGAGGAAAAAGAAAAACCATATATTGTTAGACCCAAGCTACCTAGAACCTTTATATGGAAGACAACATTAACATATTGAGCCCAATGGCATTCTAAGCACTCAACCAAGTAAAAACTGGAAGGCTATAGTTTATAGGTAACCAAAATTAGAGCATATAATCTCCTCTAAGTAGTAAAGGATATAGAAAAAGTAATAATAAAGAACAAACACAACTAAGTTTTTCCTTTTTGACATTTGGCAACCCCATGAAAAATAACATTCAACAAGAAAGAATAAAAGCCAATTAAAAGTTCCATTGTATACCTAATATTATTCACCATGAGGAGATAAAAATCAGACAGTATAAATCTCAACCAACCAAAGCCCCATCAGTTCAACCTCCAGTCCAGTTACAAGAACATTGAATTAAGTGCTAATGAGTATCGAATTGTTCAAATTAGTTATCTGTACTGTGAGACAATGTTAGCATTGCCCTGCAACCCAATATTCATCCACATCACTTATAACATCAACATCTCCTAATATCCAGAAAACACTGGTAATTAGAAGGGACTAGAAACCTGAAGGTCTCAATTCTTTAAGTTTTTTTCTTTTCCTGAGTTACTCAACTCTAACTAACTAACCAACTCAAACATAATTTAAAATGATGAGACTCAAACCTAGGCGCTCGAGTTCCTAAAGCCTCAACCTTTACCAACACAACCAAAGCCTCGTTGACCTCAACTCTTAAGTTCAAACATCGAAATAATAGGATGTAAGCTTTATGGAAAGAAGAGCAAACATTCGTTGCACATCCAGAACCCGATTCATCTCACATGTTGAAAGAATTGAAAGAAACTTAGTGATAAATAAACATCACTGATTTGCCAATACTCCAGAAGCATGAAAAAAAGTACGAACCATGTTGTCAAAGTAATCATCGCACATAACGTTCTTTCCACCACGAGAGAACAGCAAACTCAAATACCTATTCTTCGGATACACAATGGTCCCAAACAACTTCATTTGACCCTATAAAAACCCCCAAAAAACAAATTCCACCATTATATTTTCCTACTCTAAAGCAAATCAGAAGAAAATGAATTGAAATTAAAATTAAAAATTTAAAACCTGAGGAAAATCAAGGTAGAGTATAGGGTTTTTTGATCCCAAATTCTTGAGCTCACCAATCTTGCCACCAGAAATAGGAGCAAGGAGACCAGGGAAAGAGAAGAGGAAACGGTTTTTCCTTTGAGATTTCCTGAGAATATCTTTGCCATGGTGTTTGATTACTTGTTTGGATGGGCTAAGAGGAACGAAAGATTTAGGGGCGGCCGGTGTGTCGGAAAGTAAGTTGTTCTTCAAAGCTAATTTCTTCAGTCTTCTACGCTCAGTGGCTTCTGGGGTTTCAGCAATGGGTGGTTTCTTTGAAGATGAAGCTTTCACCATTTTTTTTTTAAATTTGGGATCGATTGATCGAGATCTGGAAATGGAAAACAGTGTGGTTTCAGTGACAATCGTTGCCGCTACAATTTGCGGGTAAGGCGGGAAAATCCGATTGGTTTTTTTGCTGCCTTTTTTCGGGCTTTTCTCTTGCTTACTCGTTGCCTTTTTGTTTCTTTTCTTTTAATTTATTATATTCGCACAAGGTCCGGTTTGCTTGAGTCTACTTTTTCTTCTGGTAATTTCACGGTGACTAAATTAGGAGTAAATTTTTGTTTTAATTATTTAATTATAAATTATAAATGGGACACTAAAGTTTCACAAATATCTTTTTAGTGGTATCTTTTGTTTTGTATAATAATAATTTTAGTTCTCATATTTTATTTTTCTATCAAGTTAACCCTGATTCTATATAAAAAAACATTAAAAAAAACTCAAAAATATTTAAAACTATAAAAAAAATTTAGAAAAATAAAATCTTAAAAATCTTGTTGAAGAACTAATATGCATGGAAAATAAAGAAAATTATTACTCAATAGAATCTAATAACAAATTAAAAACATAACAAGGCAAAAAAAAAAAGTCACATCATTACATACTTCCTCGTTGTTTCTCAAAACTAATTTAGTAATATCTTCAAGTCAAGTTTCATACCCTTGAAAAACATTTAAAATTAATATTAGAGAGACTTGTGAAATCGGCTTTGGTGCTAAGGTTCCTACCTTTAAATAATGTTATTTTTAATGTTCAAATTTATAATTTTCTCTTAAAATGGAACATGTCTTACTATTACACCTAACAATTATTAGTACGAAAAAACATTTCTAATTTCTATACGCTCAACCCACGCATTTAGGCTTTAATTCTAACGAAGGATGGAAATAAGTACTATGAAAATTTTATTAATCTAATCAATAAATTACAATTAGAGAATGCATATATTACAAGTAATTTAGTTGATATTCGATACAAAATAAGTTTAAAAAATTAGATAAAAATATGGATTTAAAAATATTCTAATAAATCTACGGATTTAAGAAATTATCATGAATTTTATATTTTTAAATAGTTTACTATTCAATTTATACTATTTTTGAAATACAAATTCTAATTCTAAAACCCTATTTCTCAAATGCTACTTGTACAAAATTATCATTTTATCATTATTTATATATAACTCTTAAAAATTTAAAAATATAATAATGTGTTATACGAAAAGCTTTTGTAATCTGTAATGTGTTATACGACAACAGATTAGAAATTTTTAAATCTTAAATTTAAGTTACTATTTGTACAAAGCTTCAGTAGATTTGATTGAACATTTTTTTATTATAGCTTGCTATTTGTGTTATAGGACAAAGATTATAAATTTTGTGAGCTCAAATTAATTTTTTGAATAAATTAAGCCATTAGTTACTATGAGTAAATTTTTGTTTTGGTTGTTTAATTAAAAGAGTTACAATTTAGTTACTAAATTTTTTTAAAGTTTTCATTTAAATTATTAAAATATTTAAAATTTATTATTTAAGTCATTCGGTTGTTAAAATTTTTATTTAAGTTTTATCAGCAAGCTCTAAGTGATAATTTAATAATCATTACAGAGAAAAAAATTATTTAAATTTTGATTCATAAATTCTTATTGACATTTAAAATTATTTTATGAAAATAAACTAAATTGTAAAAGAGATAAAAAGAATAGAGTTTTCAATTCACACAATGCGGAAAAAAAACTAATAACTTTTTGAATAATTTAATCACTAAATTATAATTTTTTTTAGCGAAGTCATTAAAACAAAAAATTATTTTAACCTTTCTTTGATTTTGTAGATTACAAATAAACTTATAGAAGAGTTAAACTTACTTTTTTGATCCAAGTAATAAAATTGTGGAGAGATTGGACGATCATGAGAAATCAAGGTAACCGGGAACGGCGGAGCATGGAGGTGGAGGTGGAGGTGGAAGCGGCGAAGAAGAGATGCCGAGAGTTGATAGAAAAAATAGATTGTTTGGACGTCCCCACCATCAAATCAAATTGCAAGCACACACTCTTGAAGTTGGCCCATTCCGAGTTCTCGTTCCTCTCTCGCTTTCCCATTCATCTAGCTTCTTCTCAACCTCTCAGGTTCTTCTTTCTCTTTAGTTCGCCATCGTTTTTTTGTCTTCTCGTCTATTTTACAATTTAGCTCTTTGTACATGTATTTGATAATTAGAATTTAAAAAAAAAAGAATCATTTAATAGTTGTAAATAAAAGAAGTTTTTCATTAAATTAAGTAGTTAGAAGTTAAAACCAGTGTTTTTAAGGGCGTAAAGCATGGTTTAGGTGCTAGAATCCAGCACAAGATGCAAAAAACCCACTCACAAGTCAAGAGATTATACTTATTTGTGCGTAATTTTGCAGGCTTGTTTATGTGTATTTATGAAATGAGCTTAAAATTTGAAGAACGGTCCAATTCATCTTACAAAATCATGCAAATGGTTTTTTGGGCAATATGCATGATTTCTTTATGTTTATGGTGCCTTTTATGCTGTTGAATATTCAAAATTTGAGAAGTATGGAGTTTTAACCTTCTTACTAGCGAAGGTATGGTTAATGAGAAAGATTAAAAACAAACGAATTGCCTAGGCGTGTGCCTGACCAAATGCGATTTGCTCAGGAGGATTTGGGGTGCTTTTGTTGTCTATCAGTAAGCTGCAATGTATTGGCACACACCTTAAAAACTCTGGTTCGAACATCACATATATTGTTTCGTATGCATGTGTAACCTTAATGGTAAGCATACAATTGATGAAATCTTGTTTGGAATGAACAGCGTCAACCTTGGGCACCTGGAAGCCATTGTCTACATTCTTCAACAACCTTTTATAACTGCAGTTTCTCGTGTTTGCAAGCCACTTCCTCTCTCATTTTCAAGTAAACATAAAACCCTTTCTGCTGCTGCTTCTTTGAATTCCATCCACGTCCATATTGTATGTAATCTCAACAAAAACCCAGTTTGGGTTATTGTTTCTGATAGAAACCCGAATTACATTACTTGGCATTCAAATAACAAAACCAAGGGTTTGAAGTCTAGAATTCAACAAGTTCTTGATGCAGCAAAGTCAACCAACACCTTAAGACCTTACTCTATTATCCTTTTCTTTTCAAATGGACTCACCATTTTTAACCATCAGAAACTTAAGGATGAATTTGGTGCCTCCAAGCTAGCTCTGGAATTCTCTGACTCTGATTTTGATTTTGCCGAGGAAACTGAAGGTGAATGGGTTCATGTAATTCCAGGGTTGTATAAGGAGGCATGTGTACTTGAAATTAAGGTTGATCATGTTGTGAATAATGTCATAAGTTCTGAGCATGAGGTGAAAGACTCATTTCTGAATGTATTTCCTCCTGAGCGTCAAGGAGAGAACGTGAAGCCTAACTTAGGCCCTAGCAATTCTTTTTCTGCTCTTCTTTCACAAATGAAAAAGGTGGAATCTACTAAGATGGAGGATTTTTCCCTTGACGATGATTTTATCAACTTTGATACAACAGCTTTGATAGCTATTGTATCAGGAATTAGCAATGGTTGTGCAGAGGAACTTTTGAATAAACCAGAGGTTGAACTGCGGCATCGATTCAAGGGAAATTATGATTTTGTGATTGCCCAGGTAAATTTTTCATTAAAGCTATGTTCTTCCCACTGAGTTGATCAATATGGATAAATGAAATCTCTTCCTCAATCCTCCTATCTTTGGCATTACCCCATGAAACCTTGATGGTCTAAAACAGGTTCTACGCATGGATATTTAAATTGAAAATTATGTTTTTTTGAAGGTTCATTGTATGTATACAACTTCTGATGACTTTTTTTTTTTTTAATTTGTGGAGTACAGTTCACTAATCTCTTGTTTGCTCTGGTTCATGCGTTGCCTACACATTAATTAAAGATAAGGAATGACAGTGAGGAATATTTATTGTTAAATTAATTACAATGAAATGAGTTGGCTTGTTGCGGAAAACTCAGATGGCCAATTATATCTCTTCACCCCCAGCAAACCTTACTAGAAAAGTTGAAAAGATTATAGAAGATATGCCATTTTCTCAGTAGCCAACTGTCTTTCCATCGTAGTAGGAAAAGCAAAAAGATTTCAAGTTACATGTATAAATTTTCTCTCTTCTTAATAAACATCGCTTTTTGTTCTACTTTATGATGCTAACTTTTTACGTCTTCTATTGTTAGCATTATTGCTGTTCTGTTTTATGCCTTATTATATCTTAAATTGTACGTAGAACTTTCTTTTAACAAGGTTTGTACCTCTTGCCAGGCAATGTCTGAACTTCAGTACCCAATACACGCGAACCTCAGTGCTGCTGTATCTGGGAAGAGGGGCATAATATGTGAGAGTGTTCTTTCAGAGTTCAAGGAGCTAGTATTGATGTGTGGAGGAGCTAATGAGAAGCACAGAGCTGATCAGCTCCTGAAATGCCTCCTGTGAGTTTTCTGACAACTATTGCTAAGTTAATGGTGAGATGACATGAGTCCAAGGATTTAACTAAGTGATAAGTCATTTAGGTTTGTGGTAGCAAATCAACCTAGCACGAAATCTGGTTTCAATTCTGAAATCTCAATTAAAGCTGCAGAAATTTTAATAAAGAAGAAAAAACTAAGATTCGTTGCTAGCTTTTCATCGGAGTCATAGGACTTATTTCTAAGGTTTACTGATTTAGAGTCAGAAGTGCATACTGCTGGAAAATCACAGGAAATAGTGCCCTTTTTGTGAAATAAGTTGTTATGTTATATCTTAGATCCTAGGTTATACTTGGAGTCATATGACTTATCTCAACATTTGTATGTATGAACCGTAACAGGGTCGTGCGAGATAGCCCTTCAGAACGACTGATAGGCCTGCCAACTACAAGAAAGCTAGCACTGAAAAACAAGATTGTGTTTGGAACTGGTGATTACTGGCGTGCCCCAACTTTGACTGCAAATATGGCATTCGTGAGAGCAGTAGCACAGACAGGGATGTCTTTGTTTACTATTGAGCATAGTCCACGGGCTTTAACCGGTAACTAGCTGCACTAACTAGTCAGACATGCCGGTAAGAAGAGATCCATTTTTGGTTAAAGCACTCTTGGGCTATGTTTATTGTCGTTACCTATAACTTGTATACAGTTAACCAGACTTGCTTTTTTACTAACATTTTGGCTGTTTCAATTAAAGAAAGGCATAGTTAGAGAACATTTTAAAGGAAGATGGCCACTTTTGCCCATTAGATAGAGACAGATATATATAATAATTTAACCAAGTAGGCTTAAGCTTAAGAGACATTAGCCTTTATGCTTGATTATATCATTTTATGGTTAACTAGCTACCCTAGAAGCTCTGAAGTTGCAGTAATAATTTGCTGATCCTCTTCAGTTAGAAGCTTGCCCATTATTTCGCAAAGTTTATTATATGTCCTTGTCACTAGGGCTGAAGAGAAGATTGTAAAAACCAAAATGAACTGCAGTGTTCAGCTTGCTTATGTATGGCTTTCAGCTTGTTTTTTGTTTTAAAAAGATTCACAATACTGCGTATTAGCTGGATTTTTACTCTAGAAGAACCGAGTCAAACCGTGATTGCTCTTATTCTTCACTTTTGCTTGATAGAGTAACAAAGTTTGGGTTGGTTAGATGTTGTGAGAACCAACCCATAGAATAATGGAATTGGTATGGTGTGCAACATTAAGGCTTTGCTTTTATGTTATCATTTCAGTTTGGAATGATTTGTTTTTATGTATTAAGGTAGAAAATGACAATCTCATTTTTCAAAGAAAATTATGTAAAAGCTATGTTTATAAAAAAAAAATTCATGTAAAAAATCAACAAATAGGCTTTAATTGAAAGGGTAGAGTTGAGGTTTTTGAAAATCTTATTGTCTTAGGTTCAAATCTAAGATTTATTTTGGGTTTAATTTGTTTTTTTTAATATAAATTTTATATAAAAAGACACAAATACCTTTTTAGTAATATATTTTTTTAAATGTCTTTTAAATTTTTTTATAACTAAATTGGTGTTCAATTAACTCATGAAATTAACTCAGTCAAAATTATAATACATATACAAATATTAAAATTTGTATAAAATAGAAATAAAGTACACGAATTGCCCAAGTTAGGGAGATTTCCACATTTATTGATACAATCCCATAAATGGAAAACTAATTTGGCATGTGAATGACACACCGCAAGCATTTTCCTTCTCTCATCAGAGTGAAAGCTTTGTTGATGTCCTCAAATGGCAGATTATGTGTGATGAACTCATCAACCTGTATTTCCTGTGAAAACAATGATAAATTTATATATAGATAGATAGATAGATAGATGAATGGATGCATGCATGCATGCATGTATAAGATAAAATAACATTCACAGACATGCATGGTTGCCACCTTCAAGCTTGCTGAATGTTCTACAGATTCACAACCATGGAAAATCAAGGTTTTTTGTGAAGCACCTAAGTCTTGCCTTTTTCTTCTCAAGATTTTTCCTTTTAAGGTTAAATTATGGTTTTCGTCCATGTATTATACTCACTTTGATGATTTAGTCTTTATACTTTAATTTGACATAATTTGGTCCTACTATTATTAATGTTTATGCCTTGGTTTATGAAGTTCCATTAATCGAGTGATGTGGAATTAACCCCCCCCCCCCGAAATTTTTGTTATAAAAATAAGTTATTTTTTCACTAATTTATCAATGAAGTAATAAGTACGAATTAATCTAACAAGATGTTATGGAAAATCTTACCCGGTTCATGTACTTTTTTACTAATGAAGGAAGATCAGATTTAGGTCTCCATCCTCCAAATAGGGACCCTTTCAATGTTTTCCCAGAAAGAAATGCTGAATAATGAGATGCTATTTCCGGGTTCGTTTTTGGTACACCGAGCGTAACTGTTAAACCCCATCCCTACGGAATGGACGGAAAAGAAACTGGTGAGTTTCGGTTTTGATGATTAAGAATCTTCTTTAGAACAGAGAAGGATTATCAAATCATGAGTCAAGGAAATTACGTCACAGCACGATTGCAGTGCAGTTGTTACCATTCCGGTGTTGCCTATGCATTCGAAGGAGTAATCCGTCCCTCCACCGGATATTCGCTTAATAACCTGAAACATACTGATTGAGTTATAGTTTCTTATTGCATAAGGTTTTACCTATTGAACTTTGTTGCTCTTTGAATGGATACCTGTTGAATAGGTTCGTTATACTCGTTGGGATTCAAGAAGTCCGTGACCCCGAAACACTTTGCTGCAACCGTAATGATAAATTTGTTTTCAGAGAAATTTCAACAGGCTCGGGACTCAGAAACCTGGAAATTGAAGGTGCAATATTGAACTTACCTTTTTCATACTTTTCGGGATTAATATCAACACCAATTATCTGAGATGCTCCCCTAAGTTTGGCACCTTGAGCAACCTTATCATACAAGCATATTAATGATTAACCAAAATGGAGCAAATATGGCTGACAAGTCATTACAGCACTGAGCTTTTACCGAAATGTTCAAGTAATACTTACAGCGAGGCCTACAGTTCCGAGTCCGAAAATCACCACGATTGATCCTTCAGAGATATCAGCAACATTCCAAGCTGCACCAAGACCTAAAACCATAGGCTAAATTATCAAGTGTAGTAAAACAAGATGAACTTATAAGGCTCAAGAATGTATTAGTTAGCTAAGAAACTCATGGAAACCCAAATATTCATACTTTCATACGAGCATTAATTGTACGTAAAGGCTTCAACATACGTGCCTACTACATAGTTGAAAAATCGAGATTGAAAGAGAGTTTGGACAGTGAGTTCTGCAATACCTGCAGCTACTCCACAACTCAGTAGGCATATTTTCTCCAGAGGTGCCTGCGGGCTGACTTTAACGGCACATCCAGAGTGCACGACCGTATATTCACTAAAACTTGAAACTGCACAATAATGATAAACGGGTTTCCCTTTAACCGAGAAACGCGTACCCTGATCGCTGTGCATCACACCTTTTCTTTCTAAGCCTAAAACTTGGCACATGTTACTCTTTTTGGATTCACAGTGCTTGCACGTCTTGCATTCTCCGGTGAATACCGTAAGCACGTGGTCCCCCTTCACGAATTCGGTCACTCCCTCGCCCACACTCTCGACAATCCTGCAAAGAAAACAACACTAAAACTTAAATCCAAAGTAATGCTAAACACGACAATGGTATCACTGATCGACAGCATATACAAATCTTTATTATGGGTTTAACTAGTTTCTCTTCGACATTTTATCGAACAGATGGAGAAACAGATTGAAGTTTTAAAAACTAAAAGAACTTATAAAGAATGCTTAAAACCAGAAACGGTGCTGAACTGACCCTGATGCTTCATGGCCGAATATCCGAGGAAATATAGCCTGCAATCAACTAGAGATTTTAGTGCCCAATTTTGATACAACATTCTCATTCGACATTCATTGAGCATGGTATCTATGTTATGTTATTGGTTTAACCAATATTCCTTAAAATAAAATGACTCAACTGTTATATTTAAGTTTTAAACACACTTCCCCGGATTCAAATCAGTGGCAGCTCCAAAAATACGACTTAGAGAGATTTCAAATACCATGTAAAATCCGGCAACCGAAATTACTCGATTATTATATTTAAGTTCCAACACTGCTAACGACAAAGATTCAACACAACTCAATGGGCAATGAACACAAACTTCAAAAGCTAGCTTGTAAGACAATAAGAAAAGTTAATAATTATACTAGATATCCCTAAATTACAGCCTAAATTGTAAATTAGTCATCAAATTTCAAAATATTCTAATTAAGTCCTTATCATATTAAATAACCATGATCAAATTTTAGATTGGATCTCACGGAAAACATATCAAGTATCTAATGTCTTAAAAAAAGAAGAAGGATAAATCCCAAAACTATGAACAAATTTTGATTTTGTGTGGTTTTGTGCATAAAATTTTGATTTGATTCAATTTTTGTAAAGAACTAATATCATTTTCGATAAAACACTATTTTATAATTACATATTTCTTACACAGATAATTATACTTATCTAATATAAAAAAATATTATGTACTTATTTATATAAATGTGTAGAATTGAATAAAATTAAAGTTTTATATATATATCTAAACCGAAATTTGAGTTTAATGTGTATAATTACACAAAATCAAACTTCATTTATTAAATAATATCAAATTACACATTAAATCAAAGTTAATGTATAATTTTGATATTTATCTTTAAAAAAATAGTCTACCTCGATTTTAAAAATATTAGCTTTAAATATACTTTAGTCTTATTCAGCTGATATTTAACATCCATTTGGACGAGAGAAGAACTTGATTAATACGATAATGATACTTTAAGAGTCCGGGGACATATAATGCAATTAACCCATGAAAAGAAAGAAGAAGAAAGGGCACCTGAGATTCCCAGGCAGTAATGTCAGTGCGGCAAAGAGAGGTGCAAATGACTTTAACCCTAATTTCTAGAGGCTGAGGTGGGCTCACTTCCACTTCCTCCATAACCAGATCTTTTCCAGCTTCCCATGCCACCATTGCTTTTCATTTTAAATCAAATATCAATGAAACCATAAATACCCACATCGAAAAAAAATTGAAAAATGGGTGTGAGAGAATTTACCTTTGCAGGTGATGACATTGGGTTGATCAATGGAAGATGTTGATGACATTTTTATTTTTATTTTTGCTGATTATTAGTTTTCAATTTATTTCAACTGTTTGCTTCTTTTTAGTTTAAAAATGGAGGAGAAAAGGCAGAATGGGAAGTAGTAGTTGTGGGTGGAAAGGAGCTGTTGATCGGTGGGTTGGTAGGTAAGGTAGTAGGTGAGTTGACTCTGTTCTTTTTTGTTTTCAACGAGTTGACTCAGTTCTTAAATCTCAAGTTTGGTTAATATACTAAATAGATAAATATCAAATTCATAAATGAACTTTAGTCTAACGTGTAATTTGATATTTTAATTTTATGTAATTATATATATGAAATTTAAATTGTAGTTCATATGAATATATATATACATTTATTTTTTATATTAGATTAATATAATTATTTTTATATACAATGTATCAAATACAAAATAGTGTTAGTTTGATAATGTTATCAATTATTTGTGAAATTTGAATCAAACAAATTTTCATGTATAAAACTGCATAAAATCAAATTCTACATAAGACATCCAACATTGGATCAAAGTTCATGAATATTTTTTATATTTATCTATATACTAAAAAACCCTTAAAACTATTATACATTATTTAAAAAAGTTATTATAGTTAAATAAGTCCTAATCTACGATTTGCACTCATTAAAACACTTAATTTTAACAACACAGTGAAAATATTTTAAAATTTTAAATTAATTTGTATTTTATGTTAATTTTATTTGATAAAAAATAGTTTATTAATTAAACAATAAATTATTATTTTAAATTTTTCAAAAAATACTTATATATAACACTTAATTACTCTTTTTGAAAATGTTGATTTTAATATCAATAAAAATATTTTAAAATTTTAAACTAATTTGCATTATGGGTTAATTTGAATTTGATGAAATAATTTGTTAATTAAACTAATCTTTTAAAATTTCTTAAAAGTGTTAATCATTCTTTTAAAAACCTTCATTTTAATATTTAAATTTTAAATTAATTTACATTTAAGTTTATTTGAATTTCACCAGAATAATTTATTAATTAAAAAGTAAACTAATATTTTAATTTAATTTAATTTGCATATATATTTTATATACATAACACAATTAATGTTTTTTTTTTAATTTATATTATTGTTAAAGTGTATATAATTTCTATTGCATCAACAAAAAATTAATATAAGAACTTGTAGTTAAAGATATGTTTAGATTTAAATATTATAAAAGTCTTTGCACTTTTTCGAATTTTAAAATTTAATCATTATACTTTAATTTTGAGACACTGAGTCCATATACTCTTCTTTTTCCTTTTTTCCTTTTTTTTTTTTTTTTTTTGCTGTTAAAGTTAACAATATCAATGGAAAAATATTTTTTTTAGCTCTCAACATTTATATTTTTTTGTCAATTTGATCATTTACATAAAAAAATTTAAAAGTTGTTTTTTTCATATTTTAAATAAAATTATAAAAATTTAAAATTTTATAATTTTTAAATAAAAACTCTTTAAATTAAAAAAAACTTTTAAAAATACAAACAAAAATTTAAAAATTCAATGTTATCTAAACTGGACCGAACTAGTCAGTCACTCAGGGTATCGGTTGGGTATCAGTCCGGTGATGTAAAAAATCGATTGACTTTATGAACCGATACGAAGTGATTGAACTAGGCTAAAAAAACCAGTTGAACTGACAATTAAATTGGTTTTTTTAAGTATTTTTTATTTTTTTAATAATTTACGTGATTTAAACAGATCAGACCAGCTGTTCTAGGAATCAATTCAAAATAGCTTCAACCGATTTTTTAGTTTGATTCAACCAGTCTGTACCAGTTCGCGGGTCAACGGTTTTTTTACCTCTTGTTGGATCAATACCCCAACTAGTTCCCAATTCAACTGGTCAGTCCGATCTAATTTACACAACATTAAATTTTAGATTTTTTTTTAATTTTAATTTTTTTAATTTTAAGGATTTTTTCATTATTTTTATTTTAAATATAAATATAAATTTTTATGTTTTTTTTAATACGAAAATAATAATTTTTTTAAAATTTTAAGTACTTTCAAAGGGTAATGACTAAATTGACAAAAAGCTATAAATGCTGATGTCTAAAAAAAGTATTTTACATTTTTAATGAGAAAATTATACTGATGGACCAAGTTTTTAAATAAAAAAAAAAGTACAGGGACTCAATGACATATTTAAACCATGCATTTACTTTAATATTTAATTTAAGAGCTTTTATGAGTAAAAACCATATATTAGGGCTTATTTAACTACAAAAATAGTTGAAGGATTTGTTTAAACAAAGTGTAATAGTTTAAGGGTTTGTTTCGTGTATTAGCCTTCAAGTTATTTATTTTCATGTAAATCTCAAAATATTACGAACACATAAGCACTCATAAAGTAAATTAATGGTTATAAATCAAGTAACATCTAACAAAAATTACTAGTAAAAAATAAAGATAGTGAGCATTTATAAGTTAACATTATATATATATATATATAAAAAGAAGGAAATATTAAAGCAATAGTTATTCGAAGAGATATTATCAAATCATATTTTATCAATAATGACACGAAGAGTTATTGAATATTATTTTCATCGATGTTGAGGTAATTATAAATCATGATATATTTTTTTAAAATTTTTTGTAAATTATTTATACATTGTAAAACAAGCACTCTTAAAATTATTTTTTTATTTATTTATCCGTTATTTATTTGGTGCAGGTGAAAATTAAATTTCTAACAAAATTTTAATAATTATTAACAAATGTGTTTATTAATTTAGTTTAAATATTTTTTGTATTTATCATGAACTATTATTATAATTGTTGCATGTTGCTTTACTTATTTTTTATTCCAAATTAATGTTAATTAATGTTATAGTTTACTTTGTTATATAGTTCCAAGTGGGTATATTATTTAAAAACTACGAGAAATTATTATTATAAATTATAGATAACAATAATTAAAAATTTTATTTAAAAACTATTTAAAAAATAAATGTGTAAAATTACATGCAATGCATGTGACATTAGAAACTAGTTTAAATAAAATATGAGTTTAGATAACTTTTGAATTGACCAATATAACTTTCATTGTATTTATTTTAAATATTTTTTATATTTATTTTTATTAACCTTAAATTTTTTGTTAAATTATTTAATTTTAGACCGAAAAAATTGATTAAACTATTAAAATTTTAATGACATTAATAGGTAGTTTATATGGCAATTTATGTATATTTTACTGTTAAAATTTTTTAATGGCATTAAAAAAATTAAAATTGGGCCGTACCTTTATCCGGACCGGCCCATGTAAGGTTCAATGAAGAATGCTCGGTTCTTTTAAAGTGTTTTACTCTTTTTCTTGTCCATAAAGAAAGGAACAAAAAAAAGCGACCCTATAAACCGGGCTTTGTTGAATTTAAACACCAAAACCCGGTTTAATCGTGGCTGTCCCCTTCACGGCTTTATAAGGCTCTTTTTTTTTTTAATACCTATATAAAAAAAAGTCTCACAATTCGTCCTCCCTTTTTCTCTCTGCTAGGTTTCGTCATTTGAAGGCTAAAGCTATGGTAAAACTTCAAAATTTTGTTAATTATATATTTTTTTTCAGATCTAAAATCTCTATTTCCTTCTAAAAATTCAATTCTCACTTTTTTTTTTCATTTTTTTTGGGGAATTTTGCAGGAGGGTAAAAATGCGAATCTGGAAGCGGCGATCGACCAGTTGCTTAATGTTGAGAAGCAGATGCGGTTTGCCGGCGATGTGGTTGGCACCAAGAAAGCGGTCTCTGACATTTTGCAGCTTTGCTTTGAAGCTAAGGATTGGAAGTCTCTCAATGAACAGATCGTTAATTTGTCCAAGAAACGTGGTCAACTTAAGCAGGTAACGGGTGTTCTTCTTGTGCGTGTGCGTTTTCTATTTGCTGGATTCAATTATCGTTTTACTCGCTTTGTGTTTGGAAATTTAGGGTTTATGTGTATCATTGTGGCTGAATCTAATTTGATTATTTGTAAGTGGCTGTGCATCTATTCTGAGCATTTTAGGGTATTCTTACTTATTTGATTGCTGTAAATGCTTCATTTGGTAGTTTTAAGTAGTACTTTTTGAGATGTAGGTTTATTGGTATGTTTGGCATTTTGTAGTACATTTAGCTGAAGTTCATTGTTTTTGTGTGATTAAGTTTATGATTCTATTATACTCATGTTAATTAGAACAGAATTTCTATTTTAATGGCTGTTTCCATTGAAGTTAGAACCACAGGACATAGATGAAAACCCTTTACTGAACCATATTGTTTAGTGAAGTTCAGATCTTATCCTCATGATTAAGCCCCTAAATATAGATTTGTTTGGCCCTCCCTTATAGTTTTATAAAGTAGTTTTGTCTGAAATGTTGACGCACTGCAACAGCTATTTGGTTGAGGGTTTTTCACATCCTTGTTGAAGTTTCCTACCTAGGTTATGATTAACCAATATTATTACTAACAAGAGTTGTTTATTTTTCTGCACTCTTCAGGCAGTGACTGCGATGGTTCAGCAAGCAATGCAATATATTGATGAGGCACCAGATCTTGAAACTCGTATAGAGCTTATCAAGACCCTGAACAGTGTGTCTGCTGGAAAGGTAAGTGTTTGAATTTGACATTAAGTTTTATTCTAATTTGATGTAACCAGTTTAATGTTTTTAACACTTTCTCAAAACAAATTTATTTCCCTTCATCCGTAGATTTATGTTGAAATTGAGCGAGCAAGATTGATCAGGAGACTTGCAAAGATTAAAGAAGAACAGGGCCTTATTGCTGAAGCTGCAGATTTAATGCAGGAAGTTGCAGTAAGTTTCCTTTATAAAAAGATTATAGCTTCTTTGCCATTTATCCCCTTTTTCTAATATTTGTTTGGTTTGATCTGCAGGTGGAAACTTTTGGTGCCATGGCAAAAACTGAGAAAATTGCCTTCATTCTTGAACAAGTATGGGCATCTTATTTTGATCATTGCCCCTATTGTTTTAATATTACTGTATCTTTTAGATGAAGATTGAAATAATAATTGCGTCTATGTGCCAATAATTAAACTATGCAGGTTCGCCTCTGCTTAGATCGTCAGGATTATGTTCGTGCTCAAATTCTGTCAAGGAAGATTAGTCCTAGAGTATTTGAGGTCGATACCTCCAAGGAAAAGAAGAAACCCAAAGAAGGTGACAATGTTGTGGAGGAGCCTCCTGCTGATATACCTTCACTATTGGAGTTGAAGCGTGTCTACTATGAACTGATGATTAGGTATTTGGCTTCTTTGCTCTCTGGCTTCCATATTTTTATACTCAACTAGCTTTGCATAGTAACTGTAAAAAATAAAAACCAGAACCAATGTAAGAATGAGGATCATAGTTCCTGGAAAAATATTAACCATTATAGCTACAGTTCTAAAATTTTCTTTGAATGTAAGAATGAGAATCATAGTTCCTGGAAAAATATTAACCATTATAGCTACAGTTCTCAAATTTTCTTTGAATGTAAGAATGAGAATCGTAGTTCCTGCTTTGGCTTTTATAGTTGAACTGACTTACCATTATAACCAAGCAACTTAAGAAGACATATGAACCATCTTTACTTCACTGTAAAAACCCAAACAACTGCAAAGTGATTGGATGTGAAATGAATTTCGTGAATTACTTTCTCTCCTGCTATTTATTTGGAATCGTCTTACTCATGAGGTTTACTTACCTCTGTAGGTATTACTTTCATAACAATGACTACCTTGAAATTTGCCGTTGCTATAAGGCAATATACGAGATTCCATCCATAAGAGAAGATCCATCTCAGTGGATTCCGGTAAAGCTCATCTCAATATATTTCCTTTCAAAGTTCTGTTGAGCTGTTCTCATGTATATAGCTTTATTTGCAGGTCTTAAGAAAAATCTGTTGGTACTTAATCTTGGCCCCACATGATCCAATGCAGTCAAGCCTTCTTAATTCCACATTGGAGGATAAGAATCTTTCTGAGATCCCAAAATTTAAGTAGGTCCTTGATGAATTTAGTATTCACAAATACTTCGAGCTCTTGGCTTGTTGTTTATTAAATGTTATATCATCTGTTGACCAATTTGCTTTATCTTCTGTTACAGGTTGCTATTGAAACAGTTAGTTACAATGGAGGTTATCCAGTGGACATCCCTGTGGAATTTATACAAGGATGAATTTGAGAATGAGAAGAACATGCTTGGAGGCTCTTTGGGTGACAAAGCTGCAGAAGATTTGAGAATGAGAATTATTGAACATGTAAATTTTCCACCCTCATGCTATAAAATTCTATTCACTCATTAATTTCTTAACCATTTTTTATTGGAAACCAATTTATTGCTTTTCAGAATATCCTTGTTGTTTCAAAGTACTACTCGAGGATTACATTGAAGAGACTTGCAGAGTTGTTGTGTCTCACTATCCAGGTTTGTCCCCTTCTGTTTTCCTTCTCCCTCTTATCTGTTTTCTCGAGAAACCTTGTCGCTAGTTGAGAAGCATGCCACCATGCTATTTCCATGTTCTGTGCTAATTATAATAATCTTTTCACTCCAGGAAGCTGAGAAGCATCTTTCTGAAATGGTTGTCTCCAAGGCACTGGTGGCAAAGATTGACCGACCAATGGGAATAGTCTGCTTCCAGGTAGCAAAGGATAGCAATGAAATTCTCAATTCTTGGGCTTCAAACTTGGAAAAACTTCTTGATCTTGTCGAGAAGAGTTGCCACCAAATACACAAAGAAACCATGGTTCACAAAGCTGCTCTGAAAGTATGAAAACGATGAACATTCACCAAACTACAGGTAATCAGCCTTCCTTCAACTTCATGTCTTTATGTTCACATACAAAATGGACAAAATCCATGACATCAATTTCATAATCTACAGGTTGTGGCCAAGTTGAAATGTGTTTTTGGAGGCAAGTGGTCTAATTGATGGTAAAAAAAAATATGTTTTTATGACCTTTTCTATAACTGAAATTTGGTTACTATAGGGAAAACCAGAAGATGGTGCTTGTTTTTTATAGCAGTTGGGAGGAAAACAATTAGGTTTGTTATTTGTATTCTTCGTCACTATTCGACAATTTCGCATCTTTCACATTATTTCACCACTATTTCTTCGAGCACTTCATTGCACTCGTACTCTAGCGTCACTTTCGTCTTTGATGATTTCCATGCGTCGGAGTAACTCGTTTCAACAAAGCTTCTTTATCAGTTTACTCCCATATGGTATCTTTAATTGATTGCATTGCTACGATCTGTTGAAGGGTATGAGATAGAAGTATCATGCAAGTTTTTGTATTAAAAGTCAGATTGCGTCTTTTATTCAAAAAATAGATAAATTAGTCTTTCTATGTTAGATTAAATAGTAAATTAATATTTTTGTTGAAAAAGTTATTATTTTTACTGAATACTAACAGAATAACAAAATAATTACACTTGATATGTTTTGCGTGCCTTAATGGTTAAATTTTTATAATTTATCATTTTTTAATAAAAGTGCTAAAATATAATTTGATTCTTGCTACAAGTTTTTATGGTACTTTTGGTAAATTTTTAAGGAGGCAAGATCATGGTAGCAAGCAATTGTATCAAATTTGGGCCGAGTTAGCTCAAAGTAAAAATTATGTGAAGCTCATACCAAGAAGAAAAGATTTATGTAAAGCTCGTCAGTGTTGGATTATTATATATAATTAGATATATTAGTGTTGTTTATGAGTTTATTTTTTTATTTATAATATAATTATTAATAATCTTTGAAAATATGTTTATTTATTTTAAAAACAAATTACGTCAAAGATAGTAAATTAGTGATATGTTTTAACTTCAATTTCAAAATGTTATAAAATGATTTTAACTTGGTTAGAAAAGTTATGAAAATGTTCTTTATTTAAGTTCTTGACTAAACTGGTGTTACCCTTAATTGGATTATTAACTCGGTTAGAAAAATTATAAAAAATTGTCCTTTATTACTTTCAACGATTGTATTTATACTTACTAGGTATTAAGTGTTTTACAAAGTTTATCCTTAATCGGGTTATAAATTTTCGTAATCAAAATAAGTTATATTATTTGAGAGTATTTTAATATTTTCATTCGAACAAAAATCAATTAAAATATGCATGATTTAAACTCTCCCCAAAGAAAGTTGTACCACATTAAAATTACCACCCAACCCAAGCTCCATTTTAATACATTTTATATATTTTTATTTTAATATGTATAAGTTATTACCTCCATTAGTTGTATATATTTATACTATTGTTAATTGAGTTGTATCTCAAGTCAACTCATAATAACAATTGTTGGCAAAACCATGATATATAACTGCAGTGCATTTAGTAATTTTATCTGATGTATACATTTTATTATTTATTGTATATTATTTTTAAATATACATTTGTGTTTTTAACCTATAATTTTCACATGCATATATGTGCGATAGGATTTTTAGTATAAAAGGAAGGCCCTAAGGTCTTCCACAATGGAACTCATCTTTTTTTTTTTTTGGTACGAGAACATTATAAGTAAATTTCAATTCCAATCCTTCTACTTTTTAGATTATAAAAGTCGTTAAATTCCAATTTGATTATTATATTTCACTTGAGATTTAGTTTATATACTTTAATTTTGATATAATTTAATACCTCGACTTTTATAACACCATTAGTTAATCTAAATACTTTATTCTAAATGACGTGAATTTTAAGAATTGTTACCATCGTAAAAATTCATTACTTAATTCATGTTCTTTATAATGTTATTATTTTTTTGTTACGTAGATTCCAAGTTTACTTTATTTTTCAAAATGCCACACCAGTATAAAAGAATTCTAACAATGTTAATAAATAGATTAAAAATTTTTAATTAAAAAAACAAATAAACTAAATTCTTAAAAATAAAATATGGGAATTAAATTTCAAATATACTAATAGTGCAAAAACTTTGAAAATTTTATAAAAAATTAATTAATCCAACCCACAGCATGAATAGAAATCAAAAAAATAATTAAAAAAATTTAACAAATATAAATCCAATAAGTATAAACTTAAAATTAAACAAAAATCGTTCAAACTAGATTGATTTATAAGTCTAATCAAATCTTCAATTCAAACTTTAGTCAACGTATGCTCTTGTTAAAAAAAAGTATTTAATTGTTGAAATTGATAATTAGATTTATATTAGTGTTTATAATTTTTTTTTTTTTAGTACTTGAACTTGATAATTAAGTTTATTTTAATTATTGGAATTGTGTCCGTTATAACAATTTTACATTTTTCGAGTTAATGAGTCAAAAATAGATTTAATAGTCGAAATTAATAAAAAATATATAAATACTAATTTGAACTTAATCTGCAAGTTCAAGGCTAACAAAAATGAAAATGGTAAATTACATTCAATATCACTAGACTATTAGTAAATTTATCTGTTCATCACTTGACTTCAAAAAGTTACAAAATGATAATTGGATTAATAAAAAATTTTCATTTAAATCATTGAACTATTCAAAAAAATTTTATTTAAGTTACTAGGTTTTTTTTAAAAGTTCGGCTAGCGAGTTCTAAGGGGCAATTTGATGATCAATATAGTGTATTAGTATCCATCGACGAGTAGAACATACCTAGATCCAAGTTAATTTCACGGTCAATGCTAGAAATCAAAGAAGATTGTTGCTTGTATTTTGGTTTGTCGATTCATGATATTCAAAGTTGTTTAAAAAAAACTTAAACTATAGAAGAGGATGGGAACGAAAGCTTTTGATTGATGCAAGCAATTTAAATAGAGAAGACCATGCAACAACAATTTTAACAGCTCAGGGACTTAAATAAAAATTTTCTAATAATTCAATGACCATTTTATAATATTTTGAAGTTAAGTGACAAAAATATAAACTTATTAATAATTTAGTCGTTGGGTGTAGTTTACCCAAACAAAAATCACCAAAACCCTAAGCTGGGTTTTACTCGCGCAAAAAGGCTAACAGCTCAATCGCTCTGTTTCATATCACGCGCTCCATTTTTTCGCCGTTATTTCGCAAAATACTCTCGCAAAAATACCACGGCGGTGGGCGGCGTGAACCAAGGCGGATCCGCCATGTCATCCTTACTTGAATCATGCAAGCTTATGGACCAAAGCTCCTCAGCTCTATCCACCGTCGCCATAGCATCTGCCGCCCTCTCCTGCGAGGCCGCAAGGGCTAACTTATCAGCTTTCGACTTGACCGATTCCGGCGACGGATCCGTTTCCAAAGAAGACATCGGGGTTTCTAGCGACATCAAAGTCTTACTTAACGGTTCCAAATTGGCAGTGAGTTCTAATAAAGGTGATGATAAAGTTAACACAGACTCGTTTTCTAAGATCCCTGTTGTTTATGGAAATGTGAGGGAAGCTGTTAAGAGCTTGCATTCTGTTATTCGTGTGGTTTCGAATTCGGGCGAGAAGTTAGGGGGAAAAGTACTGCATTTGTGCTTTGAATTGAGGAATTTAGGGGAGGGCAGTTTGGAAAGAGTGAGATCGAATTTGGGTTCAGTTGGTGTTGAGGGTTTAAAGGGTATTTTTGAAAAGGAGTGTTTAAGTGAGGAAAGTTTGAGAAATGGAGTTAAATTGGCTGTGGAAGCTGGGCTGGAGAAAGATTATGTGAAGTTGGTGAAGGATGTGGAGTTGGTTTTGGGGATTGTATGGAAAATTGTTGCGTGGGAGGCTATCACTGCATTTTTCGTGCTTGAAGGTGTTGAGTTTTTGAATGAAAAGAGTGGTGGAAAAGGAGGAGAGTTTGATGGAGGGAATGTGAAAGCGGAAAAGAAGAAAAAAAAGAAGGTTTTGCTTGGGAAGGGAACTAGTGTTATTGTGGAGATGATAAAGGATAGGTTGATGAGTAAGGGAGAGGGTTTAGAGAAAATAGTTGAGGAATTTTTATCATTTTTAGATCCAAAAAGTGCAGATTTTGATGGGTTGTTGAAGAAGGTGAAGGAGATTTTGGAGAGCAATGAAAGTAGAAGAATCCCCAAGACCCCTAAGGTAAAAAGCTGAACCATAATTCTTATTTCATATTAGCTTCAGTTATCATTTGTTGGAAATATTGCTTAAAACTATAACTAGAAGTTGAGCATTTGCATCTGGGTTGGTTTATCTTCATTGATATTATAAACATTAAGAGAAGGAGAAAGAGTTTAAATCATTATAATGCAATAATCGTATGCCTTATTTATTCAGCTGAGTGTTTAAGTTTCTTGGATGTTTCTAGGGTACTCGGGATTTTGCGAAAGAGCAAATGACAATAAGAAAGAAAGCCTTTTCTATTATAACAAAGGTTTTTGAGAGGCATTGTGCCACTGCCCTGGATACTCCTGCTTTCGAATTGAAGGAGACTCTTACCGGAAAATATGGGGAGGATTCAAAATTGATTTATGATCTTGCAGACCAGGTTAGTAAGAACTATCCATTAAATGAAGTCTTTTTCTTTTGTGTGAAATTTGTTTATTATGGCTGTTCCATGTAGAGAAGTTAGATGTATGGTTTATGTAGTTTTAGCTCTAACTTTTTGTTGTATTTGTTTACAGGGTGGAGAGCTTTGTTCTCTACGATATGATTTAACTGTTCCGTTTTCTCGGTATGTGGCGATGAATGGTCTCACATCATTTAAAAGATACCACATAGATAAAGTTTGGAGAAGGGATAACCCATCTAAAGGGAGATATAGAGAATTTTATCAATGTGATTTTGATATTGCTGGTCAATATGAAAAGATGGGACCTGACTTTGAGGTTGTAAGAATTTTGTCTGAAGTACTCAATGCACTAAACATTGGGGATTATGAGGTAAATTTTCGATACTCTATTCACTGTCAGTATTCGATATTCAGCTTCTTGGTGTTAATTAGTGTGTATTTCGGTTTTTATACTAAACTTACAATTTAGGCTGACATACCTGCATGAGCTGTTATACCTGAATTTAACATTTTGCATTTTTCCAACTTAAAAAGATTTAGCTCGTTTGTAAATTTCGATGTTTCATTTTTACAATTTTTGGTGAGTTGGTGCAGTTTTAGCATTCCTTTTCACTAGCTTGCCTAAGCTCATGATGTCAAAGGCACTTTCCTCTTATTTGTAGCATTATGCTTTTTGCTTCTTTTACTGCCATGTTTTGGTTCAAAAGACTGCTCGAAGTGCTTTCCAAATTGGTTAATTTCCTTTTTATCTGCTTGTGACAGATAAAATTGAACCACCGAAAGTTACTTGATGGAGTGCTGGAAATCTGCGGTGTGCCACCAGCAAAATTTAGAACTATTTGTTCAAGTATTGACAAGCTAGACAAACAATCCTTTGAACAGGTTAAAAAGGAAATGGTGAGGACTACCTCTATCTAGCATCTAAATTCTTGGAGAAACAGTGTAAATATACCACCGTTCAATTATTTTTTCTTGACATATACTAACTGTTCCTTTTTCTCTTTTTATCAGTGGATAAATTATGTGTGTTGCATATCTTCATTTTTTAGTTATTATCTTATTATATGTTATGATGGTTTCAATTTGAATTGTTCAATTATTACTTGCTAGGTGGAAGAGAAGGGGTTATCTGTTGAGACAGCTGATAAAATTGCCACTTTTGTGAAGATAAGAGGACCTCCTCTGGAATTATTGTCAAAGATTATGGGAGGAACTGAGGGTAGTGAGCTTCTTAAACACAATGCTTCCAAAGAAGCATTAGGTGACTTGTCCATTTTATTTGATGCTTTGTATAAATCAAGGTGCATAGACAACGTGGTTTTCGATTTGAGTCTCGCCAGAGGTCTTGATTATTATACTGGTGTCATATTTGAAGCTGCTTTCAAAGGAGGTGTGCAGGTAAATATATTTTTTGCCAGGGGGCTATGAATGCTATGTACATATACATGAATTCTGTACTGGTTTTTTTTTTTTTTTTATATTATCAAATATGTTAAGAGCTTTATAGTGGGTCAAGCCATACTCAAGTTTGAACTTTTATGTGATAACTATTGATGGTGAAGGTCGAAGGAACTACTTTTTGATTAGGAATTCATCTTTGGTTTATTCTTTGGAATTCTAGGCGGTTCTTTTAGATCCTCCCCCATCTCTGCTTCATAACCCAGGGTGATAGAGACTCTTACTCTATTCAATTCCACTGCAAGAGTACGAAACTATGTAGAACTGTTGTACATGTGCGTATGTGCACTTCATCAGCGTAGGTTTTTAAGCCCAAAAAACAAAAGAAACGGAGGTCATTAAGTGCTCCCATTTCCTAGTTTTTCTGTAGACATTTTTCCAAAAATTTCAAGAATGTTTTCATCATTGGACCTTTTGAAAATGTAACTTTTAACTGCAAATGTCATAACTTTTCTTTATTTTGTTGGTTGTTTAGCTGCCCCTTGATAATATGATCGAACTTTTTTTCAGGTTGGTTCAATTGGTGCTGGTGGACGTTATGACAATCTGATCGGGAATTTTGGCACAAAGCAGGTTCCAGCCGTTGGCATGAGTCTTGGAATCGAACGAGTGTTGACCATAATGGAAGAGAAAGCACAGAACCAGGTGATTTGTATTCCTAAGATGTTTGAGATATATATCCTTTAAGTGTGGTGCGAAAGGATTCTCTTAGTATCATTTCCTTTGTTGACTCATTTCTTTTTGAAGTAACCATGTTTGACACCCATGTCCTATGTATATTTGGATACGGGTATGGTATGATCCTCCAATCATTGAAAATGCTTTAAAAAAGTTCAGCATATTCGTGGCAAACACATACATGTATATAACACTCACTCGTGAGTCTACCACCACTCGTACTAACATACATACTTTTGGGACGGACTTGCAGGCAGTCCGAGCCACAGAAACCCAAGTTTTGGTTGCTGTCCTGGGGGATAAACTCGCTGTAGCTGCAGAACTGGTCAGTGAGCTTTGGGACGTAGACATCAAAGCAGAATACAAGGTTCATAAAAAGGTGATGAAGCACATCGAATATGCCATAGACTCAAAGATCCCTTGGATGGTGATCGTGGGCGAGCGCGAGCTGAACGAAGGGATCGTAAAATTGAAAAACATTGAAACCACCACCGAGGAAGCGATTCCTAGAAGTAATCTTGTTGGTGAACTACAGCAACGATTGAAGTTGAACCCATGAAAAAGGGGTTTCTTTGCCCTCTCATCATAATGCTCTTCTATTCTCAACAAAGGTAGAGATTCTCAAATATTTTTGTCTGAACATACAAATTTACTTTAGTAATTGTTGTATTGCAAATAGATCCCTGTACTCATGCTTTTGATTTTTTTTATTTAACCATAATTATATTTAAGGCTTTATACATTTTATTTTACTTTTGTGACGTTAATATTTCGTCGTATATTGTAGGCTTTAACGTTGTCAGTCAACTTTTACTTATTTTAATTACTCAACCGTTAATTTTTTAATAGTAATTAACTCGTACATATTACATTATGTTTACATTTTTATTTTGGTCATTTAATTTTTAGGTGTTTCATTTTAGTCACTAAAAAAAATCCTTATTTTTGAAATATTGGAGTAAAAAGTTTATCAAAGTGAATAAAGGTATAAAATATTATAATACATTAAAAAGTTGTCAAAAATTGTATTTTTTATCACATTATCAAAAATTAAAAAAATTAATTTTAAAATTTTAAAATTCAAAATATAAAAATTAATTCAATAAATTGTTGAATTTTTTTCTTTTAATAATGTTAATTCATTTGTTATTGTAATCTTAAAATTAATTAAATTAATAAATATTATTCTTAATGAAGTTAACTCAATAATTTATATTTAATAATTGTTTACAAAATATAAATATTATATAATCTTGAATATTTTTAGTAAAGAAAAATTGTTACAATTAAAGGTTGCCATATGTAGAGGTACCAAAAATTTAGGGACACAAATGAGCAAGTTAAAGGGCAAATTATATATTCTAAAAGCTTCGAAGGAGCTTGTCTCCCTGTTGGCTTAAGCATGGAGACCGGGGGTGCTTAGACCAGTGGTCGCGGCAGCTTGCTTGCTAAGGTGCGAACTAGTGCTGGTAAATGAACGAACCTGTGAATTCTGGTAAATCAACTGACTATGAAGGGTTCCGATTTTATACGTACTGTAGCTAACCGTTACGCTTCTCAACTGCAACTATGTTACCCCCAAACTTTGGCCTCTTTTTCCTTAGCCAAAACCATCCACTCTCACATGATAACTTTTGGTTTCCACCCACGTGGCCACCTTCTCAACCGTCTCATTGATGTTTATAGTAAATCATCAAAGATTATCTATGCTCGCCACCTGTTCGATCAAATTCCTGAACCGGATATAGCTTCAAGAACATCTTTGCTTTTAGCTTATTCTTTATCAGGCGACGTTAAAACAGCGCAGAAAATGTTCGAAGAAACTCCTTTGAGCATCCGAGACAGTGTTTTCTACAACGCGATGATCACAGGATATTCGCGCAATGAAGATGGTAATTCTTGTATTGAACTGTTTCGCCAGATGTTACGTGATGAATTTAGGCCCGATGATTTTACTTTCACTACTGTTTTAGGTGGATTGGCTCGTGTTGTCAATAAAGTAATGCAATGTAAGCAATTGCATGGCTTAGTTTTGAAGACGGGTACAGGGTTTTTTACTTCGGTTTTAAATGCACTTGTTTCTGTTTATGTTAACTGTGGACTAATGTTTGAAGCTAGGAAGTTATTTGATGAGATATATACGAAAGATGAGTTGTCATGGACAACGATTGTTACAGGGTATGTCAGGAATGATGAACTTGATGCAGCTAGAGAGTTGGTTGATGGGATGAGTGAAAAGTTGGCAGTTGCTTGGAATGCAATGATTTCAGGGTACGTACATTGCAATCGTTATGATGAAGCAGTAGATATGTTTAGGAAAATGTATTTTATGGGAATTAAAATTGATGAATTTGCATATACCAGTGTTATTAGTTGTTGTGCTAATGCTGGATTATTTCATCTTGGTAAGCAAGTACATTGTTACGTTTTGAGGACAGAGGCTAAGCCTACCCTTGATTTTTCGTTGCCTGTGAATAATGCATTAATTACATTGTATTATAAATGTGATAAAGTGGATTGGGCACGGCAGATTTTTGATAACATGCCTGTAAGAGACATTGTTTCGTGGAATGCAATCTTATCTGGCTATGTGAATGCCGGTCGTATTGCTGAAGGCAGGTTGTTCTTTAGTAAGATGCCTGAGAGGAACCAGTTAACATGGAATGTAATGATATCAGGATTAGCACAAAATGGATTTGGAGAAGAGGGTCTGAAGTTGTTTAACCAGATGAAATCAGAGGGTCTTCAGCCATGTGATTATGCATTTGCAGGAGCAATCAGTTCTTGTTCCATGTTAGGAGCACTAGAAAATGGACGTCAACTCCATGCTCAACTTGTTCGTTTGGGGCTTGATTCAAGTCTCTCGGCTGGAAATGCGTTGATTACGATGTATGCAAGGTGTGGTGTTGTGGAAGCTTCCAATCTACTTTTCCTTACTATGCCTTATTTGGATTCAGTCTCTTGGAATGCCATGATTGCAGCTTTAGGCCAGCATGGGCATGGTATTCAGGCATTAGAACTTTTCGAGCAGATGTTGGAGGCAGGCATATCACCTGATCGGATTACTTTCCTAACAATCCTATCTGCATGTAGCCATGCAGGTCTAGTCAAAGAAAGCCAATATTATTTCAATTTAATGGATAGGCTTTATGGAATAACCCCAGGTGAAGATCATTATGCCCGTCTTGTTGATGTGCTTTGTCGAGCTGGAAAGTTCCTAGAAGCAAATGATCTGATTTCATCAATGCCTTTTGAGCCGGGTGCGGCAGTTTGGGAGGCTCTTTTGGCTGGATGTCGGACTCATGGAAATGTAGATTTGGGGATTCAAGCCGCAGAACGACTCATTGAACTGATACCACATCATGACGGAAGCTACATGCTTTTGTCTAATATGTATGCTACTGCTGGGAGGTGGAATGATGCCGCAAATGCACGAAAACTAATGAGAGATAGAGGAGTACGCAAGGAACCTGGGTGTAGTTGGGTAGAGGTCGAGAACAAAGTCCATGTTTTCTTGGTTGATGACACAGTGCACCCTGAGGTGCAAGCAGTGTACAGTTATCTTAACAAATTGGTGCCAGAAATGAAAAGATTAGGTTATGTTCCGGACACAAAGTTTGTGTTACATGATATAGAGGCCGATCAGAAAGAACGTGTCTTGTCTGCTCACAGCGAGAAGCTTGCCGTAGCTTTCGCACTAATGAGGCTTCCTCGTGGAGCCACGGTCAGGGTATTTAAGAACCTTAGGATCTGTGGAGACTGCCATAATGCATTCAAGTTTATGTCAAAAGTGGTGGGAAGAGAAATTGTTGTAAGAGATGCAAAGAGGTTTCATCATTTTAGAGATTCCCAGTGCTCTTGTGGTGATTACTGGTAGGACAATTTTTGTGAAATATGATTCATTTATAACTTTAATTTTTTAAAAATCCTTGTATTAAACCATTAGATAAATTTATTTTAATAAAATTTGTTTAAAAAAAATTCATGTCCTATTTCATTCTAATTTATGAAGAATATTTTTTTACTACTAATAAGTTGAGCATTTATGTAAATTTTTACATTTGCTAGTGAACCGGATTATATCATCTTTCTATTTAAAAATAAGCATAGATAATTATTTTAAATATTTTTAAGGGAAATCTTCTGAAGAGAAGAAAGAAAATCAAAAACACATTGAAAATATAGTAAATCTTGAAAAAAAAAAAACGTATTGATTATTATATTATTTATTAAGTTGTGTCACACTTAACCGAGTTTTCAACTCAATTATAAAAATATAAAAGAATTCTTTTTGTCAAATTATAATTAATGTTATTACGATGTCGTTTGTCTTTTCATAGTTTTATAAAAATTTTAAATAAAAAAGTTAAAATTATACATTAAAGGATTGAACACTTCCAATAGTATTAGAATATAAGTTTATTCATTATTGAGAAATTCTAAAAAAATATATTTTTTAAGATAAAATATTCATTTTAGTGTTACAAAATCTAATGTTTGTTAAAAGTTTTCTACAAAATCGCATTTTTATATGATAATAAATAAATTCATATCTTATATCAATTAAATAAATTTAAATAATTCAAAAAATACAGATAACACAAATAACACAATCCAGCACATGCTTCTACCTTTTTTTAAGAAAAAAAAAAAATCATATCTGCGCAAAATCCATAAAATAGAAATTCGAAATTTATCATCCGAAGCTACAGTAAGAAGGGTGCTTGATCATGTATATAAAGAAATAACCTTTTATTTTATTGAACTCAAATCTAAAATACATGCCCTTATAGTTTGCAACATTTAAGTCAAAATTTAGCAGCAACATGATCTTACAAACATTAAGCAACCAGCATGTTTAAGAACTATTTGAAACCTGCAATTTATTGGAATTAAAACCCTTTTTTTTTCTTTCTGGAAGTACCCATTGACAAACTTTGTTTCATGTCCTTTTTGCTTCTAAAATCTTAAATCACAGCTTATGAATGGTTTCCATGTCACTTACTTCCTTAAGGGTCCCTTTTTCGACATGATCCCACCACTTGAACAAGAAATTATCCACGACGAGTCTGAACCATGGTGACAGTTTCAAACTGTCTTCACCAGCATCAGCTTTACGCAGTAACTCCTTCAGTTGGTCACGGTTCACGTATTTAGCCTCTGCTACCTCATCAGGGTTTGGATGAACGTTAACATCTCGGACAATGAATAGGAGGTAATCAACTGCAAAATAATGAACAGGATCATGTAATATCCACAATGCCAATTGGTGGGCCAAGAAATGGATACAAAATAATTGTAACACCAGCTATTGAAATATATATTTTGTAAATTGTAAACTGTAATAAGTTTCCATCAAAACTTTTTTGTGGTTGCTGATTGAGCATTAGCTCAGTGGGCATCGTTGCTATTGCAACAATTCAGAGGACCTAGGTTCGAGCATGCTTAAGCACATATCTCCCTTAGATTTAAAGGCTAGGGGGTTATAGGCAAATGTATGCTTTGTATCCCAAAAAAAAGCTTTTTTTGAGGTTAAAAGACTTGGAAGTGACCAAATATGCAAAACTTAGTGCTGAATGTTAAGCAGAGAGAGAGTGTAAGTATTACGTTCATGCTCGCCCCACTTGCCGTCGGAAGGTGCCTTGTAGAGCATGCGGCTCAGTGGGACGAACTGATCAACAGGAACATCTTCAGCAGGAATACCGAGCTCATCCCAAAGCTTCCTTTGGGCAGCATTCCTCACCCCTGTAAGCAGAAAATTCGAGAAGGAAATAGGAAAATTGTATCAGCCACAGTAAGAAAAAAGTGCTGGTAGATTGAACAGGAACAGAAGATATATACCAAGATGATTCTCCGAAATAAGCTCAGATTCACGATATAAAGGATGGCTGCAACAGGTGTTTGTCCAGACAAGAGGGAATGTTACCTTTGTTGCAGATCGTTGCTGCCCAATTACCCAAAAGGAAAGGCAAGTGAAAAAAACTTTCCACATCGAATATTTACAAAGCATAACTAGCATATGCTATGATGCTATCAAGCATATACATTTTGAATTGGCACAAACAAGAACAAAAAAAAATGTTATGCAATGTATTTGGTGTCATAGCTGGAAACAAATAGAAACTAAGAGTGGAGTTAGAGGTGCTAGCTAGCTCCACTAAGGGTGTGCTTGGTTAAACAGGAAAGTGGAAGGATGGAAAATAGGAAATACGACTCCGTTCTCTCCAAATGCATAAAAACAAATCATTCCAAATTGGAAAGATAAGAGAAGAGAAAAAGAGAGAGATGTAAGTTAAGTGTTCAAAATTATGCATTTTCTTTTTTCTCATTTATCAACTATACCAAGCAATGCATGAAAAAAAAAAGTACTTTTTTCTTTATATTTTTTTATTTTTCTTACCAAGCACACCAATAGAAAGAACAAATATATTCTTCTATCTTTCTACTTTACTACACCTTCAATTTTCCATATTTCCATTTTTTCTTTCATCTTACCAGGCAAAGCCAAAGACCAGGAACAATATCCTGCTCTCCACTTTTTCTTTTTTTACTTTCCCTTATTTGTTTTAACAACCATTCCATAAGTAAAAGCAACAGACCCTACAGAAATTGACTTAATAGTGGTCAGCCTGTCCAACTTCTAACTATTATCGATTCTCCTTTTACTTTGGGGTTTAGGACTAGTAAGGTTCTCTAAATGATAAAAAGGACAGCGATTTAGATTCCAAAAGCATGATTTCCAATGAATGTAAATGATAAAGAAAACAAGGCGAATAAATACACTCAATGGCATAACATGTTTGCTTCATGGTCATTATAATGCTGAAGTTCGAAACAACAGTTCTAAATATCTCAACTATCCATATTCTATCATGTTACCTGAAGGAGCAACTCATATTTTGTGTTAAACAGAAATACACTGAATGCTCTATGCAGCATCTTTCCAGTTAGAATCTTTTCCCACAAATGACCTGCAAATTTTCAAACCAGTTTTAAAATGCAAAAATAAAGGCAATATACTGAAGAAATTGACTGCAGAAAAAGAGACTAACGTCCTTTAATTCCCATAATGCAAAAGTAAAACACAAACTCAAAGATTCAGCATCCAGGCCAGAGATTCAAGCATTTTTTTATCTTCACTTCTTAAATGATAAATAGAATAAAGGGCCCACATGTACATGAAGTGATTCATCTTAGAGCCTAATGAATAAGCTCATTGGATTTACATAACAAAAGTTCAGGATAAAAATCGATGTTAAAGGTTTTTCTTTTTAATGTTTATAAAAGAAATTAAAAAGCATTAAATAATTCAGGCTCAGCCAATTGTATAACCAGGGTTTTGCAAAATACTGAATAAGTTTAAGGCTCCAGTGTACTAAGAAATTTCTACAAACAAGCTTTTCCATCTTATACAAATTGAGAGATCATTAATAGGCCCATTCTATATGGAAGTCACCGAAAAATTTAATACTGGATCATCTTTCTTATTTCAACACCAAAACAACAATAATATGATTTCCACCAATCAAGATAATATGCCAACTTAAAAATATTAACACTTAATAATTAAATATTGGGAGCAAATATATCACAATCTCAACATCAATATACTCAGTAACAAAGCAGGACTACATTCAACCAGTGTCCCATATTTAATATTTGCATACAATCTCTGCTCAAAGAAAAGTGAAACTAATTAAATATTAGGAACACAATAAAACCATGCAGCTTCCTCGTGTCCTTCTAATCTCACATATAAAAGGAGGGCTCTTTTATTAACCATTTATGGAAGTCCTAAGTATAGCAATGGAGCAAATATATCATAATCTCAACATCAATATACTAAGTATCAAAGCAGGACTACATTCAACCAGTGTCCCATATTTAATATTTGCGTACAATCTCTGCTCGAAGAAAAGTGAAACTAATTAAATATTAGGAACACAATAAAACCATAGAGCTTCCTCATGTCCTTCTAATCTCACATATAAAAGGAGGGCTCTTTTATTAACCATTTATGGAAGTCCTAAGGAATTTTACCAGCTTTCATATGAACGTTTTACAACATATCACAACATAATCAGTCTTTGTTATCAGTGATGGCCACCACAGAAGCTAGACTCAGCGGTGCAAATGCTATATTGTGCCAAACAAGAAGAAATTCAGAGGAAATACATATAAATAATAGCTAGATAAAGAAAATGTCATAATTCAGTTAATAACTAATCTTGTGACTGGACGGTTAACATAGCTATTTGGTCATCACAATAAAAAGTTTCTTTCCATGACCAGATTACATCATATGCAGTCCATTGAACTTCAGGAAAAAGAAAGTGAGCATATACAACGTAGAAAAAGGGAGTACAAAAATAATGAAAATCAAAGTGCTATGCCCCATGGAAACTGCATCATAGACATTTTACTTACAGTTGTACTTCGATTCATGGCCAACAACATTATCACTCTCGTCCACTAAAATACATCTACAAGAAGATCGAAACAAAGGCCAGTAGGTTACATACAATATGGAACTGATAAAAAATTCTGAAGCATATGTTAGCATTACATACAGTCAGGTTGCTTCTGTTTTTAGGCTTCATAACTGCCATAAAAAATAGATAGCATCCAAGATAATAATAATAATATTAATTAATTAATATGGGACTAGCTAGCAATATCATCCTATTCATTTTTTGCAGTCAATATATCCAGCCGTCAAAAGATGATCATCCAATAATATGAATAAAACTATGGTCATAGTATCAGGAATTTAATAAATATTTTTCCCTTTTTTCGCTGATGTATTAAAATAATTTTCAGCAGTCAATATACAAATATGGCTCAAATTTTAACAGCCTCTGACACAATGAAAGAAAAGGGAAATTATTTCTCTGTTACAAAAGAGGTTCCCCAAACATTTTCCCTTTGAATCACCAACCAGAGTTACAAAAATTCCAATCTCATAAATCATCAAATCATGTAGCTAAATAAATTATCAGTTCAAGTCCACTTTCAATGCTTACCAGCGTAGAACACACATATACGTATGCTTGATTCTATACAACAAGTCTATGTGAAATTTATATGTATTGATAAAAGAAAAGGGGCAAATAAAACTGGGTTTCAATCAACAAAGTTATTAAACAAGCTTAAATTTCAGTTACGTTGGTTGTAAAACGATAACATATATTTTCAAAAGATAAAAAGAAAAAAAGGGAACCTAATGAACTCAGCTAACTTTAGCTTAAACTTCCCTTCTTTTATCCATCATTTTCCTCGGTAATCAAGCATAGCAACAAACAGAAGGCAATGGAAAAATGGCAAAACCGTAAATAAGGGGGAAAAAAAGGGGAATCGGGGAAAAGTGGAAAACTCACTCATCCTCAAACATGAGGCGTCTTTGGACAGCGTCCATACCAACGTCGGGAGCGTCACCCATGGTCGCGGTGGCGGCTGAAGCTTGGGTGCGAAAAGACGGGGATACCCTCGAGGAAACGAGGGAGGAATGGGGGAATCGAGGGGAAGGAAGGGCAAAAGTGGAAGAAAGGGAAAGAAGGCGGCGCGTGGGAGGAGAAGGCAAAGAGGAAGAAGCTAATGAGCGAGAAAGTGAGAGAGCGTATGGAGTATTTAAAAGCATAAGCATTTGTTGGTCTGTGCTGCTCTCTGCATATGCTCTACTCCGTCAATGGAATCGGCCAAATCGTTGTTTAATGTCTTTTGCCTATGTTTTATTCATTTTTTATAGATTGAAATTTTGACTCTTAATTTCTTTTTTTCTTTAAAAGGGTAAACTATAATAGAGGTTACTCAATTATGATTTTTTTCTTTTTTGGTCACCTAACTATTTAATTTTATCTTTTTTGTCATCAATCGGGTAACGTAAATATTGAAACACCCAAATTTTAAAGAATAGTTGGGTGATTATTTTGTAACTTTTCATAGTTTGATGACCAAAAAATAAATTTACTAATAGTTGGGTGATAAAAAAGAAAAAACCATAATTGGATGAGAGCTAATATAGTTTTCCCTTTTTAAAAAATGGATTAATATAAACTTTAGTCCCTGAAATTGGTAATTAAGTCTACTTTAGAACATGGTCTTGAACTTTGTAATTAGGTCCATTTTTGTTCTTAAACTTGAATCCTATCAGAATTTGATGGTGTGACACTCGAAAATTGTACTACATAGTCAAAAGTATACATTTTTTAAGTTCAGGGATAAAAATGAATCTAGTTGTTAAGTTTAAGTACCAAAGTGAACAAAAAAACATAGGCACAAATCTTAAAATTCAAGTATTATTCACAAAAAAGTTAATTAATGCCGTTAACAATATTGTGTCAATATTTAAATTTGAAATTCAAAAATTATAAGGATTAAGAATAATCCAATTAAAGAACATAGATTAAATTTAGAATTTTACGCGTAATATAAGACTAATAAGAAATTTTTAATTGTTACCGTTCTGGATCAATATTGAAATTTCAAAATTTAAAAAATACATAAACTATATTCGAAATGCATAAAAATTAAAATTAATTAAATTATAGCAAACTTGAATAAAATATAGGAATTGATAGACTGTATTTTTTTAAAGTGAGAAAATTATTTTTGATAAATTCAAAGATTGAAACATTATTGAAACTAAATTTAGTCAAATATTTTATAATAATATATAAAATATAATTCTAAGCGGTAAAAAGGTTTTTTCATAACTTTAAATGGAAAGTTAAAAAAAAAGGTAAATTACATCATCAGTTATTTATGGGTAAAATTTTTTTGTCACTTAATTAAAAAATTATAATTTAGTCACTGAATTATTCAAAAGTTTTCATTTAAGTCATTGGGTTGTTAAAATGGATGCTATGTGACTTTCTTTATTCATATTGTCTGCATCAATCGAAAGTTCTTTCTCCCTTCTCTTTTACAGTTTAGTTTTATCCACGAAAACACATTTGGGCATTACAAATCTGCAAGTCAAATTCAAACAATTTTTTTCTTTGATCTCTGACACTAATCGTTAGATTGACTCGGGTCTAAGGTATGTTCTTCTACTTGTCGATGAGTACTGATTTACCATACTGACTATTGAATTGTTGCTTGGAGCTCGCTGGTAGAACTTTAAAAGAAAAAACTTAACAACCCAGTGACTTAAATAAAAACATTTGAATAATTTGTAAACTTAAATGAAAATTTCGAATAGTTTAATGGTTAAATTGTAACATTTTTTAATTAAAAGATGAAAACGATAACTTACCAATGACTAATTTACCAAAAAAAAATATTGGTAAATTTTATAGCGACAGCAAATATTTATTTTATAGATATATTGAAATAATTTGTAGCTTTACATCACGTTTTATTTCACATACATATTTATATCATGTCATGTTTTAAATATTTTTATTATATTTGTATAATATAACCCACATTACATTAAAATAACAAATCTACTTCACACTATTCAAATAGTTTCAAATTTTTTTTATTGTCTTTGAAAAAATAGTTTCAATTTTTTAATTATTCTTTTTATATTTAATTTAATAATTTTATATACATTGTATCCAATTGAAAGTTTATTCAAAGTTTATCTTAATTATCCTATTTAAACCCTATTGTTTTTTTATTTTAATTTTTAATTAATATAATTTTTAACCCTAAACTTGATAATTTGGTCAATTTTAATACTAATTTTGGCTCCACAATGCTATTTGAAATTGGCAAATAAGTCGGTTTTGGTCTCTAAATCTAGATTCGGTCAAAATTTAATGAGGTAACATTCTGAAATTGTACCACGTGATTAAGGGTAAAGTGAGGAATTTTTTTGGGCAGGGTCGGAATTAAGTTATATAATTTTTACGATAGCAAAAATGTAATTTTACCTTTTTAATAGTTTAGATTTTTATAATTTTTAAATGACTAAATCAAACTTTTATCATTTGGAGAGGGCAAATTGTAATTCTACCATATACTAATTTTAAAGTCCATACATATTAAATGACTAAAAGTCAATTATTTTATTTTAGAGGGGCAAAGCCCTTACCAACCCACTGGCTCCACCCTTACACGTCATTAACTAAAAATTTAAAGACTCTTGAGAATGGGTCAACACCTTCAAGAGAAATCTTTGAAATACTGTCTCCCAAGCAGTTGATTAAGCCCACAACAATCAAAAGTATTGTCCTCATGTCGAGGTTTTTGTCATTTGCCTTTGCAGAATGTCGTGTATGGTTCACAGAATGGGACGCCTTAAGTGGTGGAAATACAACCAAGTAGCTCAATTATTATTCACTGACCCTACACTAACACCTTTATCAAGTTTTATAGATTATATCTCCACCAACTGAGCACCTCCCTCAACATACACGACTATTCACAAAGGCCACGGACAAAATCCTGATACAAGGACAATATCTTCAGTTATTGGGGGTCTAACCAATTGCCTGACAAACGACTTGTTTTGAAGGAGCTGCTTACCCTCAACAAAAATATATTTAAAAAAAAAAGGACCTTGTTGTCAAATTATTGTACCAAAATGAACAAAAAATACAGATACTAAATTGAATCAATTGTTAAATTGAAGGACCAAAAATTACATTAATCCTAAGAAGAACGATACAATCGAAACAATATTAGCATATTAATAATTAAATCAAATCACACATGGTAGTATTAGGTGTCATTTTTGGTCGTTTTCAATCCAGAAATTTCTGATTAAAACCGCTGACACTCTCCACACAAAATATTGGGTGCGATGCCATAATTTAAATTTCTCCCAAAATCCAAAATTTATTTATTTATTTATTTGTTAATTTATTGTTTAATTGACAAATGAAAGAATCATTCAAAATAGACAAAAAAAAAAAGAAAATGGTGAATAATTTTTTAACAACAAATGGATCAAAAGTGGCAGCTCCTGTCTTTGCCCAACCAGCTCATTCCACGTTTTGTTGTTCTGTCTTTTTAAGGCTTAATTACGATTTGGACTCTAAAGTTTACACATTATTTATTTTGGTATCTAAAGTTTTTTTTATTTATTTTTTGACAGATATTAAAAAAATAGCCAACTACAAAGTGTCACGTGACATCTTTATGTAAAAAAATAAATATTTTTTATTAAAAATATACACTATAAAAATTGGAAATAAATATATAAAAATTCAAAATATATATGATCTAGAAATAAATATAATTTATAAAAATTTATAAAAATAAAAATTTAAAAAAAATTGAAAATAAATTAGTTGAAATTAATAGTCTTATTACAAAAAATGTAAAAAAAAAAACTGTCAATTTTTTAAAGTTTAATTTTTTTATAATATTCTAAAATATATAATTATAAAATTCTAAAACAGCATTTAAATTTGAATTTTTTTTAACAATTACTTGAAATTTAAATATTTTTTAATTTTTTTTAACATTTTTCAATTTTTATATATTATTTTAATCTTTTAAATTTATAATTATATATTTTAGAATTTTATAAAAAAATATTTTTAAATATTATTAAACATTTTTATATATTTTATATATTTTATATTTTTAATCAATATAATATATAATATTTAAAAAAAGCACCATTGAGTTCCAAAACTCAAATTATGTCTTTGCCCCTTTATTAAAAAATAGGTAAATTGATTCATATATATTAGATCAACAAGTAAATGAATCATTTCTATAAAAAAATTCATCAATTTCTACTATTAAAACTGACGTGGCTCATGCTGATGTATAAAGACCAAATTTTAACAATAGAATTGGATAGAAATTTTAATCGAATGATCAATTTACTCTTTATTCCGATATATAGGGACTAATTTGTCTATTTTTTAAGTAAAAAGGAAAAAAAATACAATCTGACATATAAGGACCTCCATATTTTGTTTTCATCAAAAGACCTCCATGTTACTTTCATTGCTTAGAGGAAGGGATTATTTGGATTTAAATTCAAGACTTAGTATCAATATCTTTATTTTGTCAGAGTAGAGGTTAAAAGAACATATTTTTCGGGTTTAAATATGAGATCTAATATAAGCAAATATTTAAACTATATAAATAATTTGTTTTTACAATTTTTTAATTATTCGGGTTTTTTTAATATATCAAATAGAAAAAAAAAAAAGAAATTTATATTAACTTTTATATTATTTAGAAAAGTGGACAACTTTAGAACAAAATCATTGATAACGCTGATATGTGTTATTTTTTCTTAAAAAAAATATTGAAAATGTTTAGTGATGATTTCACGAGAGACATTAAAAAACTAATTCGTAATAAACCCGTCATCTAACATTTGGTTTCTCTCTCCCACTTTTAAAAATTTATCTTACCTTTTCTAATAATCTAAAATCTTACCTAATTCCTTAAATAATTTAATCATTTTATCTTTTAGATTTTAAATTTTAGATCTAATTATTAATATTATAAAAATTATTTTGTTAAATTTAATATCGTCATAACGTCATTATTTTAGTTACATGACTACTAAGTTAGTATTTTTTATTATTTCAAAATATCGCATCAACAATTTTAACCAAAAAAGAAATTTAGTTAATAATTAGACTTAAATTTTAAAATCTGAAATGCAAATTAACAAAATTCCAAATAATAAAAATATAAGGACTAAAATTTAATTTTGTGAAGAACACAAGAAATTATCACGTTTATATAAATTTATTATATTTACGTTTTTAATTCCAAAAGATATAATAGTTTGTTATATCTCTCTATCATGTGAAAACGTGTCAACTACTTAAACAGAGTTGACCTATTATTGACTATTGCCGAAAGAGATGTTCAATCAGACCACTTTCTTAGAGTAAAGGAGCGGCACCCTCCCATTATCAAGGTTGAGCGTTAAGTGAGAACACCTATTGAGTGTGAATATACTCTTGATATGATGAGGCGTTTATTTGAGTCTCATACCGATAAGATCTCATAATATACGCCTATGAATATTCTTTATGTATCTGACGAGATTGAATGCTTATCCTACCACGCCATACTAACGAACAAGTGAATCTCTCTTATAAATACTTTCTTACCGAGGAAGAATGGATGGATTTCTAAATATTCTAAAGTTACTCTGAGCAATTGTTCTCTTTCAAATAATTAACTTATCCTGATATTATTATTTGACTCTCGACTTTTTTAAATGAACCGATGTTCATAAAACCATCATTTATCTCCTCCTTAGCTTCTACGTTGTTTAACTCTATATCAACAAGTTTGAAAAATAATTAAGAATAATATTGTAATAAAAAGCCTCAATATGGGGGTTGAAAATTTATAAATATTTATTTTCGATGAAGTGTTGATTATTTAGATGGAAATATGTTTGAAGGAAAATAAAAAGTCTTATTTATTTTAAATAATAATAATTTTTAAATTTTATGTTAAAACATTTTTTTTAAATAAATTAACTTCCAAGATTAAAACAAAATTGAATAATTTGTTTTCTAACCTTGAAATTTAATTCAATTGCCAAGTAAAACTCTTATTTAGCACCTTCAATAACATGGATTTAAATATTAATTTCTCAAAAAATATTTTAGTTTAATTCAATGTGATCCTATCTATAAACAATTCTTTATCACGTGAAGTTGGTGGGTCAAAGAAGATAATCATGCTGTACAAATAGCAAAATGTTGTACATGTGAGGGATTTGTCCCCATTTTTTTTTATTTAAATAATTATTGTTATTTTTAAAAAATAATAATAATTATGGTCTGGATTTCACAAGATTTTTTTCTGAAAAGTAAGTAAACTAATCTCATAAATTATCCAAATTACAACACAAAAGTTGGAAGAGAATTTTTTTTTTAAATATTGAGAATATTGAGATCAAACTTTATAATTAGATAGTGATAATATTTCTAATTTATTAAACTTTTTTCAGAAAAAGTTAAAATAAGCAATTAGCCTTGTTCTTTGAAAATTTTGAGATTTAGTCCTTGTAATTTAAAAGTTAATACTTTTCTCAAATTAAAAATCTTAATCTAATCATTATCTTCGTTGATAATTTTCGTTAAAATCTAGCAACTTAATGTGTTTATTTTTCTTCAATTGCATATCACATAAGATGAAAGCAACCTAATCAACTTGTCAAATTGGTAAAATTTAAAGAAAAATACATATAACTTTAATGATTAGATTGGGATTTTTAAGCTAACAAAATAGATCTTAATTTTCTTAAAGTAAATGCAGGGGCAAATATAAAATTTTATCAAAGTATATGGATTAACTATGGATTTTAACCTTTTTAAAAATAATTTTAATTGATTTATGGAATTGTTTAAATTATTTTTAAAGGTGATTGTGAGTTGCACGCGACACACAAGAGATACGATTTGTCCAAAACCTATACCCTACCATTTAGAGGTGTCCCCAAGCAATCTGTAGAGTTGGTTGTTTTTGAGGGCTTTAATTATTAATTTTTTATAAATGAAAAAGGTCAAAGGATAGAAAACAAAGGATGAGTGTAATAAATAAATCAAATTTTGATAAGGTATCTATCAAGTTCAGTAATTAATTTTTTATATTCTGTAAGTCCATTAAATGAGTAGATGTTGATGTTCCATTCCTAGGGCGAGGATTGAATTTTAACAATAAATGTTAACTCTGTTACAATAATCAAATAAAGTCTGAATAACAAACACGATTGACGTGAATCAAACCCAAACCGCACATGAGACAAGTAAGATGCTTAACCATCGTGTCATTACACATTAAATTCAATTTTATATAAATCTTAATATAAGAATAATTCATTTTGTGTAGATTTTAGTGCATTTACTTATTTAATTGTATTTATGTTACTTTCTCATGTTGGGGCCTTGGCATTGCTTTAATGGTATAATTTTTTTATCCCCTTCCAAATTTTAATTATTCAATTTAACCCTTTTTAGTCTTTTGGTTAAATAGAAAATATTATTTATGGCTGCTTTAAAAAATTTAATAATGCAATTAAAACTATTTTAACACAAAATTGGTTCCACAACTGGTCAAACAATAATTAAATAAATAATTTAAAAGTAATAAAAATATAGGGAGGGATCTACTTCCATCAGTGTTAAATTAAAATAGTTTTATACCCTTTTATACATTTTCTGTATATTTAATATTTTCACGATCCAACAGTTATATTTATTGATATAATTGTATTTATTATGCATATAAATTTTTGAACCGATCCGAGATCTCTATCATATCAATCTAAAATACTATAAATATTATTATTTATTAAACGGTTGAATTTTTTACATAAAATAAATAGTTAGAAATTTTTTATTTATGTCAAATTTGAGGGGCACAATTTATATAAGTGAAATGTGAAATACGATGGTTGTATTATTAAAATATTAATCATACAAAAAAATTACGAAATGGTGTAAAACATGGATTCCTTCCCATAAAAAATTAAAATTTATAATCCAGTTCAACTAGTTCATTTGTCGATTTTTTGTCTTGAATTCTTTTTTTTTATCGATTTTAAATAGTTTGTTAAAAGATTAATGCAATCTTTTTGTCCGAATCAATACATAGATCGACTCTCAAGCTAATTAATCCAACCAATTAATTTAATCCAATTCTTAATAAATATATAAAAAGTATATATCATATTTTATAATAGATTCATATATTTTGGCTGGCCATATGGAGTCAATTTTGCCGGTTCATAAACAAAAATAATAAGTCAAAATTGGCAGCCCATTAAGTCAAAGTGATACTATTTGATAATTCAGTTTTATAAATTACATCATTCAAATCAGACAATATTAAACAAAAAAAACTGATGTAAGCATGGTAATGTATCTGATTTATGCATATACATCATAGTTGAAAATTTACAGAAATTTAGGTGCCCCAAATTTTAAATTTTCCCAATTTGTTTTTTTCAACGGTCAAATAGTCCCAACTCCTAAGTAATGCCGCCGTCAATAGTCAATACATGAAGTCCAACCTCTAAATTAAAATATGCCAAACTTACAAGTCTTGACTTGGGCACCAAGCTTAAAATTTAATAATCAAGGATAGATTTGTTCAAGGGTCGAAAAAGAATGATTTAATTCGGATTAAGGTCGGAAAAGAATGGTTTAATTCGGATTAAAATTAGATTATAAAATATTGATATTGAACTAACTGATTAAGTAAAGTGATTTTTTATTCAACCCATCCCAACTCAACTTATTTTTATATTTTCCATTATTATTTTATCTTTAACCTGATTTTATTTAAAATTATTTCTGTTAATTTGTCTCGAATTTTTAAATAAATTTTTTGTTATTATATTGATTTTTATACTATGAAATATAGAAAAGTATTTATAAAACTAAAATATTTGTTATACTATAAAAATAAGAAATTATAATTAAGGACAATTGAAAAAAGTTATAGAAATTATTTTTGAATAATCTCGTTGTAATCATATCTGCTCATTTTTATATAATGGTTAAAACTATTCATAGTTTTTCTTCAACCCTTAAATAGGAGAATAATACGCTTCAATACATTCGAACCCACATCCTCCTATACTAACAACAACGTTCATACTAATCGAGTTAAAACTCAATTGGCACCAAATTATAAAATTAAATGAGGGTATATTGATGAATATATTAGGGTGGGCAGATTTCATCTAAAGATTTTAATTGAAAAACCAACCTACGCCACCTTGAAACATGATTTTTTTTTTTTAAATCTCCTTATATTAAATTGTTGGGTTAGAAGATTTGTAAGGTGTAGAGTAATTGAATAAAAATGTAATTATTAGGGTAATATTTATATTCTCTTCTAATTATAATAAATTGTAATTTTCTAGACATGTTTAGCCGTACCATTTTTAATTACACGGTTAACTAAGTTTCATTTTAAAATATATTAATTACTACGATAAAAATAATTTTTGATAAAGTAACAAAAAATAAAATAAAATAATCTTATGCATTGTATTAGTCTAAAAAAGTAACTGATAATGATTACAAATATATATATATATATATATATATATATATATATATATATATCATATGCAATTTTATCTATTTGTTCTAATTCATATTTGTTGGGTTATTCCCTTTTTAATATTTAACACGTGTTTCTTATCATCATTTGTTGGCCTTTGACCAAGTTCATCATTATCTGAATTTGAATTTGCATCATCAAGATCTCCTTCTTTCATATAATTTTCAAAATATGGATCATCTCAATTTCATCTACGATTAAAGTTGTGAAATATGCAACATACTAGTACGATCCAACATTGTTTTTTTATGTTATACTAATGTGATGTTAATACAAGAAATATTTTTGTTAGAACAACAAATTTCTTCTCAACCACATTTTGAAACATTGAATGTTTCAAATTAAAGAATTCACGAGATGTGTATTGTGCTTGTGTCTAGCATTATTATCTTATATGGTATCATACCCCACGAATGTTATGAAAGTTATTGGATACTTTATAAAAATTATTTATAAATGTTATGTATTATAAACTTTATTATTTTTAATTAATTTACATATTATAAAAAGAGCTATAACATAAGTCTTTCTTCAAATTAAGTTTATATAAGTTCATATGATTAAAGTTACGAATCTATTTGCACCGTGAACTCAAATATTACATGGTAGATGCTAAGTATGCAAATACAAAATGTTTTATTGCACCATATTGTGGGGTATGGTACCATTTGAGAGAATGGAGCTAGATGCAAGTACTAGACATGACTTACAAACTCTTTAAATTGAGATATTTAAGGCTTTGAAATGTGGTTGATAGGATATTTATTGTTCTAAAAAATATTTCTTATATTAACAACATCACTTTAGTTTACCATAAAAACGACAAAGTTAGCTCATACTAGTATGTCGCGTATTTCATAACTTCACCCATAAGTGGATTTGGAATGATCCATACCTCAAAGATTACGTGGAAAAAAAAAAGAAGAAATATTGATAATATTAATGATACAAATTCAGATGATGATGAATTCGATTAATGACCAACAGATGATGAAAAGGAGCTTAAGTTAAATATTAAATAGGGAATAACGTGACAAACATGTAACACTGTAATAATTAGATAAAATTGCATATGATAACATTTTTCTTGTTATTTTTATTAGTAATTGCATTATCAACTACTTTTTTTTATACTAACACAATACATATAATGACTTTATTTTAATTTTTGTTACTTGATTTTTATCATGCTAATAATTTTTTTACAGTAATTAATATTTTTAAAAAGTATAAATTATTTAGCTCTATAATTACAATTTGTGCTAGGAAGCATGATATAGGGAATTACGAAGTAATTACACTTTATTAGCCAAACACGCCTAGAACATTACAATTCTTTGTAATTACAAGAGGGTGTAATTATTACCATAATAATTACATTTTCATTCAATTACTCTGTGCTGTTTGAACAAATTATACTAAAAAATTATTAATTAACATTAGACCTATTTAAGAGTTGGATAATTTATCCCGCGTGATCAATTTAGCCCTAGCTAAAACTAAGTTTTCAGATAAACAAATTTCAACAAAATTGTCTTTGAGTTAGAACTTATTAATTAGATTAAATTAAATTATAAATATACTTTAAATATTAGATGTCCAAAATCACATCTCGAGTCTAATTCAATTTAGAAAAGACTATAATATTAATTAATACATTTAATTAATTTTTAAATTTTAATAGATGTGATAAAAGTTATATATTGATACAAGAACGTGGCATGGAAGTTACACGCAATGAGGACGAAGAATCGTGAGATGGAGGTGGAAGTGTTGTAGGAAAACAAAATCAATTTGGAAAAGAGGAAAGTGGAAGGCTTAGGATGGAAAAGGAGAGAGTCGATTTGGAGAGTGAGAAAGTCCCCTCTTTGTTGAGTAGTAGGAGGTTATCATGCCATGCAATGCTTCTTGATTGGTTGATCTATCACTCATTAGTTCTTTATAAGATTAACAATGCAATGTGAAGTAATTAGATAACAAAGTATGTATGTGACAAGCGATAGACACGTTGAAGTGATTAGGTTGTCAAGGATAGATGACTTGCATGCTTCTTGCAACATGGCAAAACAATTTTCTAACTGAAGAAGGAGATCACTAGCAAACAAGGTAGATGGCAGAGTCAAAATTCGATAGTCCAGTGGCATCAGGTGTTGAGAATATCCCTAGCAAATGTATCTCTAACGAGGTATGTGTAACAATTTATATTTAATTGTTTTTTTAATATTAATTTATGTACTAAAAATACATAAATGGACAGTCAAACTTGTCAACCGAGTTTTCAACAAAGTTTTCAAGGTTGATATACTAAAAAAGCCCTTAAACTACTATATTTATCTAAACAATCCCTTAAATTATTTTTGTAGTTGAATAAGCCCCTAGTCTATGATTTTCACCTATAAAAGCTATTGATTTTAATATTAAATTAAATTAAATTATATACACTTTTAAATTAACATAAATTTTAAAATAGTAATGTAAAGTTTCAGAAGAGTGATTAGATGTTAGGTAGATAAGCACTTTCAAGAAATTTAAAAATATTATTTTGCTTTAATTTTAAAAAATATATTTTTTATTTAATAAACTATTCGCATCAACATAAAATGTAAATTAGTTTAATAATTCAAAATAGTTTAACACTAATATTAAAATTAAGGACTCTCATGGGTAAAAGTTATATATTAGGGATTTATTTAACTAAAAAGTGGACTTGTTTAAACAAGGTATAATAATTTAAGGGCTTTTTTATATATTAACCAAGATTTTATGCATTTCAAGTTTAGCCTAAATTCTTATTTAATAAAAGGAATTTTAAATTTATTATCTTTTAAATGATAATACTGACCAGCAGGCTGTCCTCGGCCATGCTAAAATCTGAAAAATGTTTGGGCCGCAGCCCATCTTGTTCTATATAAGTAGAGGTGTTCTTAGTTGAGCCTAGTTTAAGTTAAATATATAGAGAAAGATGGCAATGGGTCAGACCGAGACGGTTTCTTTCCTGCCCAACTCCGACCCGATATACTTCTAAAATAACTCGATTCTAACTCAACCGTAATTAAATATTAAATTATTCATCCTGAACCAATTTAAAAAAAATTAAATTTATACTTAATTTCGACCGGATCCAAAATGTTATAATATTTATTTTTTATATTTATTATCAAAATAGAATAACCATTTATAATTTATTTTATCTTTACTGATACTAGCTTTTTTCTATGCATAATTATGTTAGAGTAAATATTAATATAAATTTTATTATCGTATATTCTAAACTAATACTATATATAAATGGTATCTTGATAATTAATTTGGGGATAAAACATGTTTTTTCTATATCGACCCAGTCTAAATAATTGAAGAATTAAACTTGTCTCGTCATGCTCTGAAGCACATAATTTTGAAAAAATTAACCCTACCAGCTCATATCGAAACTCATCAAGCCCAAGTCTTTTTGTCATCCCTATATATCAAGTCAAGCTATTTTATTTATGAAATTAATATTTTCATAAACTTCACTTTAACTCAATAATTGAAATATTGAATTTTGTTTAACAAGTTAATGTAATTTTTAGCACATAAATTTAACAATTAGGTCCAAATTGATATTTAAATATTTTTTTCGGTTCATGTTGACACTTTTATTTGAAAAATGTACTATACATAATCCGAAAGAATTAGTCCAGAGAGGAGTAGGGACCTTGACCCTTTTAAAATGGAAATTTCTCCTTTAATTTCTTTGTAATTTTTAAAATTTTAAATTAGTAATGATAAAATTGTACTTTATCTAAAAAAACGATTTAGTCCTTTAGAATTTGATAAATATATAAGCTATTAAAATGGTGAAATTATATTTTTATTATTGTAAAAATATGCAACTTAATTTTACCCAAAAAAACTCCAGATTCTAATTTCTAACTAATTTCTAATATGAGATAAATACTTGTAGATACTCGAGTAACTAATTTCTAACTAATGATGAACTGATTAGAAATTAAAGTCATTGTGCAAAAATTGTATATTAAGGTCATGATTCGTATCTAGGTTTTGTTATTAATTATATGGTATAAACAAATCCTTATTTATCAATATAATTGTTTTACTATTTTAACAAATATCGGAGAAGTTGATATGTGATTATCAAAAATAAAAATTGTGCGGATGTAATAGATAAGTTCTTTTTTTGTTTTAGAAAAGAGGTAAATTACTCATATAACCCTGTTCATTTGTTAATTTTATTGACAAACTGGTTTTTTTTCTCTTAGTCTATTATTTAATTTGTAAAACCGACTTAACACAAAACTTTATAAATAGTCAAATGATTTTTTTTTGAATCAAACAATTACGGTATAAACGAACTAATAGTTAGGAACAATCTAAATTAAAAAGTAATCAATAAAACTTTTGTGATTGAAGACCCACGTATATAATTACATAAGATAAATATTGACCCGAGTATTCATAAATCAATATCCTCATTTTGATAATTATGAGCTAAAGCTTTATTCCCCAAATAATATTTCTTTCAAACAGAATAATAGAAGAATCAAAAGAAGAATAAAACATAAATTTTAATTTAATTTGGGTATTGATTCCTTTTCTTAACTTTTACTAAATTAAATAATTATATAAATAATTTTAAAAAATAAATAAAATATTTAAATGCATGTTTTAGGATATTATACAAATACGGAAATACTCTATATTGAATATTTTTCGTGTTTTTATTTCTATACTTATTAATTAGTGTTGGGATTAAAAAAATTAAAGCTATTTAAATGAATATTAAAATAAATTATTTACATATGTTATTGAATAAAATCACAATTTTTCACTTAAATTATAATTAATACGCAACTTGTAGAAAAGATAATGAAATATCTGCTCTGCCTCAACTAAACGATTCTCATAACAAGTCATATAATCGTGCAATAATCTTTTGCTCTGTCTTTTATTTTTTTTGTACGAGATAAAATATTTATATCGAGTATAGATACAAATTTTTTTGCGACAGTGACAAATTTACTAACAGTTGATACAAATTTTGAGTTGCATCTATTGTGGACTCATGAGTGGGAATAATGGTAAAAGTTGAGGGCATTCTCGATTGATGTTGTATAATGGACAAAGTAAACAGACTTGGCACCGGAAAAGTGAAAATAGGTATTTGAGTCTAATCTCACTACGTAAGTATGAATGTGGAAGTTGGGGTAAAATCAAAACCATATCAATCAATGATTTTATAAGATTCTTGAGGTAATGATTTCTTAATCTTAACAGCCATAGTTGATGAGATTATATCATTATATCCCAGTGACGAGAAAAATTTCATTAGTAAATTATAAAAATAATCGTAATTGTGTCTATATAAGTGATAAAGTCAAACTAATTTGCTTAAGTGGGCCTTGATGCTCACGAATTACGCGGTCCAATAATCTTAAAAAAAATAAATTAACAAAGTTAATTGGCCAAATACTCTTTTTTTTAAGATCCCAGTTGATTTAAAAATCTTTCACATAAAAGTATTAATTTTCTTATTTAAAAATTACTTATATTTTAAGATCCCAGTTGATTCTATTTGTATCCAAATTAATTTAAATATATGATGTTACAATTAAAAACAAATAAAACAATAAAATATTTTATAAATAAAAAAATTTTAAAATGATTAGTTTAAATTCAAATACCAACTTAGTTTGTGAACAGATATATATAATTCAAATTAATTTTTATGAAAATTTGTTTTTCGTATTTTTTTCTAAAAAAAGAAGAAGGAAAAAGAACACATTTTTATTTCCATTTTCACCCCCTTAATATATTTTCTTTCTTTTTCTCTTTCATACTATTTTTCTTTTCACTTTCGTACACTTTTTATAAATAGAAAAAGAAAATTTCACATATATAAATAACAGTAACTCATAATTATAAAATCTTTGTCTAAAATCTATCATACCCCAATTCCTCTTTCTCCACCCCCCACCAAAAAAAAAAAAAAAAAAAATCTCCCAAATCTAAAGAGAGACTTTCCTCTCCTCCGATCCTTTCTTCGTCTTGGTTTATGAGGTATTTAATTTTTTAGGTTATTTTTTTTGAATCAGAGATCTGGAGGTTTCCTTTTGGTCTAAACCAGATCGATTCGCCTTTGATTTGTTACATAAAATTTTCGGGATTTTTTTGATAAGATTTTTGGGAATTTTTTGATAAGATTTTCGGGAATTTTATGTTTCTTGATCTTTGTTTCTATTTATTAAACTAATTTAAAATATATTTATTTAGGGTTTCTACAGCCATATGTTTTTTTTTTTCTGTGAAATTTTTATTTTTTTTTATGACTTACTAATTGGTTTTAATGTTTTGTGCATATCTACAGCTCGAAGGAGAAACCCACTCTCGGGTAAGTTTTTTTTTTTTTGCAAGAATTTTTTTTTCTTTTTTTAAATTTGTCTTAAATTTTTTATGCTATTGAAACCAACATTCCTAAAGATAATACCTGGGCTAGCTGTAAATGCTTCGTATTATGAGTTCTTTGTGTTTATTGCATGACATATGCTATGAATTTTTGAGGTAATAAGACAAATTTTATGTCTTTTGGCTGTAATTTTTATTTTGGTGTCCTAGTCTATGAACATTTAATGCCTTAGTTTTCTAGAAATAAGCTATCATTTGATTTTTACTCGAAATTCAAGCTATGCTCTAGTTTTTTAGAAATCAGCTTTTTATGACAATTTCTTAGAGTTTGGTACTTGATTATATGTATACAAAGTTAGGCCTAGCTGCCTAGACATCCATTCTTTGATGTTTCATACCAAAAATCCCTAAAAAACTGCACCTTTCTGTGTTTCTCTTTGAGAAAATTTGGTTTTATTATTCTATTGTTGAGGGTAATGTTTAATTTGTTTTCACAAGCTGTGGGGTGCTTATAGTACCTTCACAAAATTGGAACTTAGGGCTTAGATTGGAGCTGATGCTGAATTAATTTTTAACAGACTTCTCAAAAGTTTGTGTTTAAGTTGCATTTTATCTGTTGTGCAGTGGTACGCGGATTAAGACCCGCAAACGGAATATTGCTGCGCCTCTGGACCCTGCAGCATTTGCTGATGCAGTAGTCCAGATTTATTTGGATAATGCTGGTGATCTGGTAAATATCACAATATTCATATTTTTAATCTAGGTTTGAACTTAAGCATAATTTGAGACTTACAGTTGGATATCTTACGCTTGTTGGTTTAACACTTCGTGTCATACAGGAACTTGTTGCCAAGAACCTTGAATCTTCTGATCTTAACTTCTCAAGATACGGTGACACTTTCTTTGAGGTAAGCTTCTTCCTTTCAGGTTAAAATATCAACTGTTTTGACATCTTCCTTTTAAAAAATGCATTAAGAATAGGATCTGCTAGAAAATTAGATAAGGGATTCCTCTTCCGTTGTGGTATATGCTTGCTAGGTGTTTATTGGGTTGATGTTTTGATGCTAACATTTGAAATTCCAAGTGTACATGCCTAGAGGTTTGATAACTTCATCAAGTTTGGCATTGGTAAGGGCCATATTTAGAGTTCTTGATAAAATTCTTATTCCTGAAACATGATTATGGTGATCCTCCAAATTATTATTATCTTAGGTATCTGCCTGAGTGTTAAGAGTGTCCGTTTTATAGTTTCTAATTTTCATGACAAGTTGTTTCATAAGATAATTTTTGCAACCAGTGTATCTTAGTTTTCATTTCATTCTTTTACGGTTGGTATTAGTCAATTCTGCACAAGGCCTAAAAAGCTTTCCAATAAAAAAATAGTAAATCTAGATATTGCTGATTTTTTACCAGAGCTTGAATTTTTTCAAACCTGGTTCTAATTGCTTGTTTCCTCCCTTTTCCCCTAGTGAAACTTAGTTCTACTGTTTGGAGCAATCTAAATTGGCAATTGCAGGTTGTTTTCACCGGAGGCCGCACACAACCAGGCACAATCAAACCTGATGAGGGGGAGCGTCACCCTTACTCTGTAATAGAGTGTGAGGCTAAACGTGAAGCCATTTTGCCATCTGTGATCTACATACAGAAAATCTTGCGTCGAAGGCCTTTTTTGATAAAGAATCTTGAAAATGTTATGCGAAGATTCTTGCAGTCCTTGGAGCTGTTTGAGGACAATGAAAGGAAGAAGCTTGCAATTTTCACAGCACTTGCTTTTTCCCAGAAGCTATCAGGGCTGCCACCTGAGACTGTGTTCCAGCCACTGCTCAAGGACAATCTTGTGGTCAAAGGGCTAGTTCTTTCATTCATAACAGACTTCTTCAAGGAGTATCTGGTGGATAATAGCCTTGACGATTTAATTTCAATTCTGAAGCGAGGGAAAATGGAGGACAATCTCCTGGACTTCTTCCCATCTGCAAAGCGATCCCCTGAAGGTTTCTCTGAACATTTCACGTAAGTTTTCTACTTCAAGAAAGAGGAATTGTGTCATTTTAAATTTCCATACATGTTTTGGTTATATCCTTGTATTTGCTTGTTAAATAATGGCATTGTGCTCTGTCATTCTACAAAAGCATGTTTATCGATTGTTTTGAAACTTATTCATGCCTGATTATGTTGATTTTCAGCAAGGAAGGGTTGGTGCCCTTGGTTGAATACAATGAGAAAAAAATATTTGAGGTAAAACTTAAGGAAATGAAGTCTGCTTTGACAACCCAGATAGCTGAAGAATCTGATATATCTGAAGTAATTGAGAATGTCAAACAACGTGTTAAGGATGCTAAATTACCTGATATTGAGGTTGTACGAATTCTTTGGGATGTAATAATGGATGCTGTTCAGTGGTCTGGAAAGAACCAGCAGCAGAATGCCAATTCAGCTTTACGACAGGTATTGTGTTTTGTCTTTCTACAGTTTTTTCCCTTTACCATTGTTTGAAGAAACTCAATGTATCATAGGAGATGCAGGTATTTAGCAACACAATGCTCCAATGGGCGAACCCAAAAAAGTATATGTGTGCCAGTCTTTGTTTCCTCTGAAATAGAATTTTCTACAATGTTTAATTTTAGCAAAAATAGGTTCATAATTAAAATAAGATAATACTAGTTGCATGCATGGTTTTGATTGTTGAGTATGAATTCTGGTACATGCTGGGTTGTTTTTTACTTGAATTTGTATTTCACTTGTAATTCTACAGTTTAGATAATACTGTTTGTTTGATATTTACGGTCTTTGCTCTCTTATTTGGATTGCTTTTGTGGCTCATTGATTTTTAAATTCTACTTTTCTTGGTTATCAAACTTTTGCAGCGGTAGTTTTGCTAATTAGGGACAGTAGTGTTAGCTAGCTTGATCTAGTTCTTTCGTGTTTTCTTGGAAGTTGTTTGATTTCTTCAAGAGGTTGAATAGATACTTGGTTTAAATTGATGAGCAAAGTGTAGAAATTGTTATTTTATAGTTGTGTGAAGGCATCAAAAAGAATCTTTTTTCTGAAAAGCATTCTGAAGTGAAGTGTTGGCTGAAATTGATTATTTTTTGTGGACGCCTTCTCGTTCTATGGTTATGTTCTACTTGAATGCATAACTATCGGACCTGAGTTTATTCAGCTGTTTTCATTCCTAGCATGTATCAGATTCTGATACAAGGTACCTTTGTCCGATAATTTCTTATAGCGCCAATTATTTTTAGACACCTCAGGCTCTGCTTATATTTTACATGTTCAACAGTTTTCAATTCCAGTGTATCTCAATTTTCTACCCATTGTCATTAAATTCTAATCCTGGCTGTAGCAATGCATTATCTAAGTCGATGTAGTTCTGTCAGCTAGATTAAAAGCTATATGCTATTATTCATTGTCAAAGCAGACCAAGCTGTTGATTTGGCCGTGTTTTCTTGATAAAGGTCAAAACATGGGCAAAGCTGTTAAATTCGTTCTGCAGCAGCGGAAAACTTGAACTGGAGCTTATGTATAAGGTTCAGATGCAATGCTATGAGGATGCGAAATTGATGAAGCTGTTCCCGGAGATTGTGAAGTCTCTCTATGACCAGGATGTCCTTGCGGAAGACACAATTCTTTACTGGTTCCGCAAAGGATCAAATCCAAAGGGCAGGTATGTGTTTTCTCTTCATATTTTTGTTTTCATATCATTGACATGTATGAAATATCATCTGTGGTTCAGCTTAGGCCCTAGCACGACTGTTTGGAAAATGTATGAAAACCATTTTTATTGCCATCATCTTCTCATTTTTGAACCCTTAGCTTAATATACTTTTTTTTCTCCACATCCATATTATATTCCTTTATGTTTCATATATGAGCTTTTAAGAACGTATGGCGATATTATTGCAGGCAAACCTTCGTGAAGGCCCTGGAGCCCTTCGTGAATTGGCTGGAGGAAGCCGAAGAAGAGGAATAAAGCGCGTCGATAATAATAGTGTTATCAACAATCAAGAAGTTATGATAATTAACCTTGTTATCTTTTCCTTGTCTTTATTAAGCTATATGTTTGCCGGATTCTTTTGACATTTGGTGTGTGCCTGTTAAAATATTTGCTGCGCTCGTATGCTAAGCTTAATGGATTATTAACTTAAATAAAGAAATATGGTGCTCTTTGTACCATCTCTGTGGTAAGTCATGGGCTCTTCTGCATGTGCTTTTGTCTAATCCAGTATTACTTGTCATTGCTTTGGGCTGTTTAAAGAGTATGCTGTGTAGTTATAATCGGATTCGGCTAGCATACCGGTTCGGACAAAGACATAGAACCAGGAATTAGACAAAAAATCAGCGGTTTATAAAATTTTTCAGTTTTTATGAATTTTTATTATTTATAAATTGTTGTTGAATTCGCGAGTTGAATTGGATTGGAAATTGCATTTGCATGTGATTTTAGAACTTTGGATGTTTTTCCATATTAAAATATTTGATAGTTAATGTGAACCATTTTGGAATTAAATCTGATTTACTAAGAACGAGTGTAGCTGCATGTTTTGTTTGATAAAATATAAAATATTTTTATGTTAAAACTTTTTTTCAAAATAAATCTTTTTAAGTGTTGAAAATTTTGTTAAATAAAAATAGAAATCTATTCTAAAAAAATGAATATTTTTTAGATAAATAACCATGTTAATAATAAAAGCAAAAAAAAATTAAAGTAAATTAATATAATTGATTGAATAAATTTTTTTATTGTTAACAAAAATAAGATAAAATAATTTTTAATGTTAAATATAAAATGAAAAAGTATAGACATTTCTATAAACTGAGATTTGATACTTAAAAGTTTGATATATATTGTTTTTGGTAAAAGTGTTATCGAAGTTGTTGTAAAAGTCAGTCTGTTCATGTAAATAATAATAAATTAATTAATGTATATTAAATTAAAGAATAAATTAATATTTTTTTGTTAAAATTTTTATTTATTTTTATTGTTAAAAAATAGTAAATTGGTTTATTTATTTTAAATTAAAGAGTAAATTAATATTTTTTATTAAAATTTTTATTTATTTTTCCTGTTAAAAATAGCAAATTGATTTATATGTTTTAGATTAAAGACTAAATTAATATTTTTTATTAAAAAATTTATCAATTTTTAATATTAAAAAATAATAAATTAATTAATATATAATAAATCAAAAAGTAAATTAATATTTTTTTGTTAAAAATTTCATTCATATTTATAATTAAAAATTGAGGGAATAATTAAACAATTATACATTATTTTTACATAAATTTAAATCAATTCTAATTCTTCAATTAAATCCAAAATGTTAAAACCTTTATTTTCAAATTTCCAATCTCACGAATTTTTTTAAACCAAAATTTTGTAAATCAATTTTAGGAAGATAACAAAAACATATTTTTTTCTTCCAAAACTTTTACATATTTTTATTTTTCAAATATCATATATCAAATTTTCAACTTTTTTCTTAAAAAAATAAAAACAAATATATACTCTGCTTACTAAATCCAAACAGATTTCCAGAAACTGCTACCATTGCAATATCCTTGTATTCACATTCTCTTCTAAGGTCAGTGGAAACTGAAAAATGGCGCTCTCATTTGCAGTTGTAGCTTCCTCATCTTCAATAATGTGCAAAGCTACTAACGCCAACAACCATTCCCACCTTCAAGACTTATCGTACATCAAGCGCGCCGCCCTTATATCCGACAAGTCTGCTGGGTTTACTTCCCCGCACCCAAATTTTGGATGCGTTATTGTTACACCCTCGGCCGAGGTGGTTGGGGATGGTTACTTGTATGCCCAAGGTACAAAGCCGGCGGAGGTTCTGGCAGTTGAGGCCGCCGGCGAACGGTGTAGAGGCGCGACCGCTTATGTTAATATGGAGCCTGGAGATTGCCATGGGGATCACACCGCCGTCTCCGCTCTTGTTCAGGTTTTAATTGCCTTTTTTTTTTCCCTTTTATTTTGGGGATGAATTGAAGAGGTTGTAGTATCTCATAGGGAAAATTGAAATAGCAACCACGTAGCAATGACTATAATACCAAAATTGATTTTCCCTAAAACTAGTTTACGAGTGAATGTGTTTTCTGCATATACAAGGATCTATTTAGTTTTTATTACTAAATTTGCATTTTTTTTGGCATAACAAGGACTGAAATTTAAGGCACCAAGTAATTTGTCAAGTGGCTAATGTTTGATGGATCTATTTACAATTATATAATCTGCTTTGATATTTCATTTAGACGTTTTTGTGTGCCAGAACCTAAATGCCAAAGGGACTGAGGCCTAGGCCTTAGGTGCACCGTGAACTCCTCTAGAGTTAAAGATGAACTGAAGTTGAAGTCACTATTGACTGATGAAATTAGGAGTAGATAATTCTGTAAGTTGGAGCCTTTGGAAATCTTAGAGACTTAATTTATAGTTCTTTTTTAAGTCCCGGTTGCTTTGATCCTGTGTTGTTTATGATTTATTTTGTTACTTATATTATGTTTCTGAATTCCATGATTAGTTTCTAGCAGTTTCTTTCCTCTGCTGTAGCTTCACTTAGCAGAGATAACTTTTTTCCCCCGTTTTTTCTTTAATTTTCATATTATTATGTCAGTTGCCAGATCATTGATATTCTGTAAATTAGGCAGGGATCACAAGGGCTGTTATTGGAATGAGACATCCTCTGCAGCATCTAAGAGGAAATGCTATACGTGCATTTAGGAGCCAAGGTTTGCAGGTTGATGTTCTTGGAGAGGATATGCAAAGTAAACTTGTGGAGGTATAACTTTTAAACTGCATGTGGGGCATGTTTCATTTCCACATTTTTTATTCTTTTGCCTCACAAATCCAGCTGGGTAGAGTTTTGATTCATCAAGTTACCATAGTAATGTACACATTTCTTTCTTGTTTCCTCCGCTTATTTAATCTGTTTTCCTCCCTTATTTGGGATACGATGTTCTAAAAATGATTTAACTTGCATCTGCTGCCCACATGCACGCGTTTCTCTTATTGGAAGACTTATTATGCATACCTATAGCTCCTTCCATCTTTTATATCTCTGCAACTGATATATCTGGATCATAAGTATTGTTTCATCATTATGGTTTCCTTCTGGATTATGTACATCCTTGATCGATGTCATACTTGATCTCCATGCCTCTACCTTGTCAGAGGGAAAGGAGAAAACCATTATCTGTAACTGTTTGAAGAATATAAGTGTTCTGTTTGAAAGATTTCAAGTTGATTAGCAGATTCAAAGCCTATGCTGCTATCTTTCTTTCATCACTTATGATGAATAGAGTTTGTTGATAAACGGTCTCTGGTTTACTGATCTGATTGGGGTTATGTATTCTATAAAACAAAGTTTCAGAAGAAAGGGAATAGCATGTCTAATGGGAATGCATCGAGTTAGATGGCAAAGTATTGCTGACCAGGGATTGCAAGTATCCAGAAGATTATAGTTTGGGAATGCTTCAGATATCTTTGGGTTCATCATCTATTTTTTTGCTGGTCTATCAATATTATGATTTGTTCTTGTATTATAATGCTGCCTATCAAATGAAAAATGATTTCCATTATACTTAGTATATCAGAACTTTGTATTGTAGGAAGCTCGAAAGGCATGTCTCCTTGTCAACTTACCTTTTGTTTATAGAGCTGCTTCTCGTGTTCCATTTTCTGTTCTTAAGTATGCAATGACCCTTGATGGTGAGTATTATGCATTAAATAAATTTAGTCTTTGTTTTATCCTTCTTTTTTTTTTTTTTTTTCACTTTAATTGAAGGTTGTTAATTGTTTTCTTACTTTTGAGCTAGCTGTTAAATATATGGGTCACTTCAGACAGTGTTTCTTGGATGGAATAGGTAAAATAGCTGCAAGTAGTGGACATGCAGCATGGATAAGTAGCATGTTGTCTAGGAATCGAGTTTTTGAGTTACGGGGTAGAAGCGATGCCATTATAGTTGGAGGGAACACTGTGCGTAGGGACAGTAAGTATCATGAACACCACCTCTGCCCCTTTGGTAATAAGGTGGCGGGTTAAGCTCAGAATGTTTGTGTGTTCCCTTCTAATTCTTCTATTTATGTAGACCCAAGACTGACAGCAAGACACGGAGGTGGGCATATGCCAATTCGAATTGTACTGTCTCAATCGCTTGATCTTCCTGAGGAGGCAAATCTTTGGGACCTATCTGATGTATCTACTGTAGTTGTAACACAAAGGGGAGCAAGGAGGAGTTTCCAGAGATATCTTGCATCTAAAGGAGTTGAGGTAGTGGAGTTAGACATCTTAAACCCTAGGGATGTAATGGAATATTTTCATGACCGTGGATACCTCTCCATTTTATGGGAGTGTGGAGGAACTCTAGCTGCATCTGCTATTTCATCGGGTGTAATACACAAGGTTATAGTTTGGTTTTTAATTTTTATTTACTTTATAAAGGTTCTGCTGGATAGAGCTAATCATTTGGAATTCTTTGTAGTCTCAGACCTTTCTCTTTCAATAGGATATCAATTCTTTCTCTGGCTCTTGTATGTGTTCAGTATCCATATTATGGATCATATGTTTTTACCCTAAAAATTGGGTGAAAATGTCATTCAACTGATAATAATAGTTTATACACCAACATCTCTGTCTAGAAACCTTCCGACTTCTTCAGGAAAGACAACTATGTGCCAGTTTAAGTCTTTCTATTGCAAGTTTTTGTCTGTGTTATGAATCAAGGATTCCTCAACCTCATAGGGCATAGAGATTTAATTCCAAATATTGCTTCTGCTACTTGTCGCTTATTCATTTATCATTTTGGCCTTCTGGTTGTAGGTTTTTGCATTTGTTGCTCCTAAAATTATTGGTGGGAAGAATGCTCCTTCTCCTGTGGGTGAGCTTGGGATGGTTGAGATGTCTCAAGCACTGGATTTGATTGACGTTTGCTTTGAGCAGGTTGGTATCTTGAATGTTTTGTCACTGTTATTGGTAAATGTATAAATAGAGTAGTGACTTTATAACAGCAGCATCAACTATAACAATGACAAAAGCAACAGCAAGAAACAGGAAATGCTATTTTAAGTTTGATGAAATGATTGGTTTATTTCATCGAAGCATTGTGTGGTATGATGAGTTGGGGGCAAGTCAGAAATTTTAGTCTATTTCCTCTTTTTCCTCAACTAGGTCAGGTGAAGTGTTTTTCGAGATCAATATGTCCCACCTTTTATTTATCTGTGTATTTGTTTCTTAAATGTTGTGAGGGAAAGAGACATTTGCTGGGGGGATGACATAAATTACATTTCATATTATTCAATGTTCTGATTATGTTTCCTGTTTGTTGTCTTTGGGAATATGAAAAATTGCATTTCAAAGTTCAAACTAATAAATGGAGATAAATGGGAACATGTATTGCTAGGTGGTTGTAGTGGTTCTTGTTATTATTTTTATTATTATTAGTTCAAATATTTGAGCAAGTATGATTGCTATTATGACCTTTCCTCTGCATGCCCCATTTGGATACGTCTGTACAGCATATTTTTCTGACTTCATATTCATATTTGTGTTGCATCTTTTGCTTCTTGCATTTTAACGCAGATTGGACCTGATATGCTCATCAGTGGATTTCTTCAGCCTATACCAGATTTAACGCCCACTATTCCTTCAGAAGATGAAACCTTTGCTATTGACCCTACTGTTGCTCCTTTTGAGACAAGCATCATATTCTTCTATAAAACATGGGATCTTTATGGCGCCTTCTCAAATTTTTCTCCTCATCCAATTCAAATGCCCGATGAAGATGGTAATTATGTCACTTGGTTTAGCGTAGAGCATTATTACCAGGTATTGCCCATTATTTGGAAGCTCCATTACACCTAACCACGTTTACATTCATTAAAGCTCTCTTATGCTTTTAGGCAAACAAGTTCATTGGAGTCAGCAATCCTCTAGCACAGGATTGCATAGACAAAATAAAATCAGCAAAAAGTCCAGAGGAAGCAGCACGAATGGGAAGGCTAACACAGCGGCGACACCCTCATCTGGTATGCTTAACTGAAAATTTTGAACATTCTTCTAGTCCTTAAGGTTGCTATTATTGCTTAAAAACTCATTCTAAATGTTACAAGAATGCCTATAGTTTCTAGTTTATTGTTGTATGCCTGCTTTTGGAGGAAATTAGTAAGCTCCAACATGTGTGTTCCGTTTGGGGTGGTTTGGATTGGTCTATACAGGGATGACCAAATCTGCTATTCATTCTATATACTGGTTTTTAATCGATTAGCAACCATCAAGAGTCCTAGAAATTGGTTTTGGCATAGAACGATACACTGTTATTTTCGGAGCTGCAAAATTCTGAAAATTACAAGTTATTCCACTTTTAAGACTTCTAGGAAGTCTAGGATCCATCTTCTATCATATCAAATAGTTTATTAAGGCCAGTTGGGTCAAGGTTGCCTATCTGTCAGACGCTGACCACCTCTGAATTATGTTACTTCATTTCTGTTGAACTACTCATGTCCAACACTCGTGTCCGACACACGGACATGACCTTCAAGGATCCTCCAAATACATGAAAAAAATTGGAGAAATCTGACCGTACCTGTATTGGATGTATATTTGTCTCCGCTCTTTTAGAAGTCTAGGATCTATCTTCTATCTATTATATCAAATAGTTTATTGTGCTCCATTTTTCTTGAATAAAGCCAGTTTGGTCAAGGTTGCAAATTTGTCTGGCTGACCACCTCTGTGTTATGTTACTTACTTTCTGTTGAAGTACCCATGTCTAACACTCGTGTCCAACACATGGACATGAGGATAGAGCCTCCTAGGATCTTCTAAATACATGAAAAAGATTAGAGAAATCTGACCGTACCCATATTGGACACGTCTGACACTCACACCCGACTCTGAGTAACGTAGCCTTGGAGATTACAGTTTTCCCTGACGGAGCTAAACGATGCAGGTGAGATCTGATTGGGAAAGTGTGAAGATTGATGTTATGTATAGGGCACTAAAATGCAAGTTCTCGATATATCCTCACTTGAATTCCATGTTGCTATCGACTGCTGGGTCGGTCCTAGTTGAAGCTTCGCCTCACGATCTTTTCTGGGGTGGTGGGCGGGACGGTGAAGGCCTGAATTATCTTGGCAGGCTGCTGATGAAGTTGAGGTCAGAGTTTCTTGGTGAATCATCTGCTGCAAGTGAAAACACCTGCATAGCTTTATGATGTACATAAAAAAGAAAATAAATGAAATTGATCCTGCATGGACCCACATTTGATTTGTATTGTAACAATTTATATTATACAAAGAAAGTTTAGGTTAAGTTTTGAGTTAAAATTATCATAGTATTGTTTTGGGTTGGAATTTTGTTTTCTTATTCTATCAGAAAATGTATTCGGTTTCGAACTTATTCACTTTGATCCCTTTAAATTGACCATTAGTTTAATCATTATGTATAATTTAACTGGTGTACAAGTTTAAATATAGCACAATAGAAAAATAAAGTAGATTAAGAATTAGAGTAACTCCAATTTGTCAATATGCCTCTTAGAAAATTGGACCAAATTTGTCAAAGTAGCAAAAAGAGGTAGGCATTAGATGTGAAAATATAAAGGGTAGATTTTTAAGGAAATTAAGTACAATTATAATCATAAAAAATACATATTCAATAACTATAATTACATTCAAATTAATGCAAAACATAATTGAATTGATCATAAAAATATATCCAGACTTAAATAAAAAAAATTAAACAAATCTATTACATAATGAGATTTAAGTCCAAAATAAATCTAAAAGTACCTAAAGAGTTGATGGATTATTCGAGCCTAAACTTTACAATCATTCTCTTGGATTTTTTTTTATCCATGTTAATTTTTAAACTTGATAATTAATCTAACTTTAAGGCTTAAACTAGACAATTATTTTCACATTCAAGTTTAATTTTTTTTTTCAAATTAGTCCTTGAAATCCACATTGAGACTTAAATTTTTTGTCTCACATTTTTTAAGAAATGTTATGGATTAATTTGAAGAAAAAATTTAATTGTCAATGCAAGAACAAATGCTAAGTTTGAGAATTAATTTGGACATAAAAAAAATTTAAACCCTAATATGAAAAAAGTACAAAAATTGCCAATTAACCTAAAACTAATTAATATGGGCTCCCTTAACAAATTAAAATCTATATAAATTAACCCTAATTAATTTCATTTCTACCCTTTAGCAGCTCCAGTGAAGAGCCAAAGCGGAAAACCCTAAAACAAAATGAAGTACAACCCTCGCGTCTCCTCTTCACGGCGCAAGAACCGTAAGGCCCATTTCACGGCGCCGTCAAGCGTCCGCCGACTCCTAATGAGTGCTCCACTGACATCGGAGCTGCGGTCCAAGTAGAACGTACGGTCCATGCCGGTTCGCAAGGACGACGAGGTCCAAGTCGTACGTGGAACATACAAAGGCCGGGAAGGAAAAGTGGTTCAAGTATACCGTCGCAAATGGGTGATCCACATCGAGCGAATCACTCGGGAGAAGGTCAATGGGTCAACCGTCAATGTTGGGGTCAACCCTTCGAAAGTGGTGATTACGAAGCTGAGACTCGATAAGGACCGGAAGAGTTTGTTGGACCGGAAAGCCAAAGGAAGGGTTGCCGCCGATAAGGATAAAGGTACTAAGTTTAAAGGTACTAAGTTTAGTGCTGAGGATATCATGCAGAGTATTGATTGATTCATTAAAAAAAAAAAGGGTTCTTTTTTATGTTTTGCGAATTTCAACTTTTATCAACTTTTGGATGGCTTAATCTTATTATGTTATAAATTTTGTGCTACTGTTTTTGCGATTTGTTTTTTTTTTTTTCCTTATTTGAGTTTAATTCTAAAGAAGAAACTGAATTTGATTCCATAATTATTCGAGTTTAGGTTTATAGTAGGAAATTATATTTTTATCCTTATTATTTAGAAAAAGTTTAAGAGTTTAAGTATGAACAAATTTAATCGAGCTTCAATTCAAGTTTGAGTATGAAAATTAATAAATAAACTTAATAAGTTTGATTTTGAGGAGCTTCATTAAGTTTTGAGTTGAACTCGAGTTTAGAAATTGATATTCAATAGAGTTGAAATCCAATATCTAGCCTTGAATTTTGTGTTGGGCTTGAGCTCTCAAATTTGTTACTATTTGGGTTTGGTTTGACTTGATTATACCATTAATTACAAACCAATAACTTTGTATTTTGAACTAAGTTGAAATAATTTGGCTAAATGCTACAAATTAAGGTTAAACTTGCCTTATTCGAATAAGGGTTAAACATTTCAAAATGATTAAATAAGAGTCAAATTTTGTTTAGGAGTTCAAATACGAGTTTTCATAGTAAAAGTATCATGATCGCTCATGAAGTTATATTGCTTCTTTATTCATAAAATAAATAAATTAATCTTTATACATCAAAAAGCAAATTAATTTTTCTATTAAAAATTTTATCAATTTTAATTTTATGTCAACATGATATATCACGTGCTATTATTTAATGATTAATGTATTCTTTCATCTAATGTATAAGAACTAACTTGCATATTTTTTTAGTAATACAATATATTTTATCATTATATCTAATCATTTATTAATTTTTTCTCAAACTCGAATAAAGTAACGAAAATTGATTAGAGGTAACCTAACTTGAATATAATAATAAGCACAAGGCATTGCAGATCAAATAACTTTAATAGATGTAATTAAAAAGATGTTCAACTGTAATTTAAAATATAGTCAAATAGCATATGTAATGCTTACTCATTTGGCCTTCCAATACTAGGGGTGAATATCTGACCAATTGCTTCCAGTGCTGTCACATCCCAACTCTCAGCATGCCGTACAATCTGAAATTAAAAATCAACTTAGTTATACACAAATAATTATTTAAATAATTAAATAATGCCATTGACAAAAAAATAAAAGCTTTTTTTTATCTTACTTTAAGCTTCTCATCCAATTCATAGATGGTGCTTCCATTAACTGAAATAAGAGGCCTCCATGGAAGCTTCAGGTAGGTTCTGCAAATAAAGATACATATTAGCTCAAAAGTGACATAATAATGCTCAGCAGATATCCAACATATTTAAATAAAAGAACTTAGAAAAAAGGGTCATTTTTGAAACATATTCATATTCGATATAAACGTGGAGTCCAAGTAACATAGATATTAACCAAAAAAAAAGTTTCGCACGGATTCAGTGATCTCTAAACAACATCTACTTTTGTAATAAGCGACTTAAATATAATACAGTTAAACTGGGAATTGATTAGTATGTCGGTCCGGATGAAGGAGTTGAATCGATTTTTAAGCAAATCTCTTGGAATCAATTGAATTAGCAGTTGAATTGTTTTATAGTTATTTAATAATTTTTTTATATTTTTATGAATTTTTAATAATTTATCTAATCAAAACCCAATGGTTTAACCGCTTCGACCATCAGTTTTATTTTTAAACCATGCTTCATGGTCTTATTCGTAGGCATCGGTTTCCTAGAGTGATTCAGACACATTGGGATACTATGAATTGCAGCAAAACCAGATAGGATATGGAAGTGAAGCACCTTAATCTCCAAGTTGCCGCTACAAAATCTGTTTCCATGTTGGCACCCTGCAAATAGAAAGAATATACCTTGTCAAAGGAAAACATCGGGAGGACCAGAGGAAGCAACCCAATAATGCAAATTTATAAGTAGCTGAGAGAATAAAAGCACAATTCAATGCCTTCTTGAAGAGACATTTTAAATACTAGTGTTCTAAAATATATTCAAGGTAGAATCCTTCTGTCTGGAGTTATGAAGACTTATAAGGATGTATTATGTGCTTAGGGCTCCTTGATATCCACTAGATAAGTTGGAAATAGTGCAGGTGGTTTAGCTAGTGTGTGAATCTTGGGTTTTAAATGTAAATGTACACCTTTGAACCCAAGCTTAACCACCTCTGTTGCTTTCTATTCAAGCCATGAGATCCATGGACCTCATAGATAAAGGTTCTGCCTAAGCATTAAGGAAAAAAGGTTGGCTCTATGAAGGCCTTGAAACAAGGCGGTCTCGTCTCGCAGGTCTTTTCGAGGTGTGAGCTTCTAATGATCCATATGAGATAATCAGACTAGACCACATAGTATCTCTACCACTGGATTGAAAAATGGCTCTAGCTTGAAAATGAGCTAACTGCAAATGATCTTTTATATATATAGAATTTATGTGTGTGTGTGTGTGTGTATATTCAGTTAAGTCGGTTCCAAATAGTAAAGAATGATCTACCTTCTCAATCTTTTGTAATCTAATTGAAGGGCTGTCAAAGAAAGGAACAAGCAATTTCAAATTGCGAGAATACAGCTCCTTACCTGAATTTACCATAGACCATAAATGTTATTTAAATTTAAGACAGTCGAAGGTATTTTACCATGATTGATAGAAGAATCAAATATTAAACCGTAAAAGCATCATGCATGCACATGAGAGTGAGATGACAAGTAGCATTATCTAGGTATATCAATTACCAATTGAACTCCAAGGAGATTAAACAACAAGAAATGACAATAAACTGATTTCATGCTGATATATGTTCTACTTTTCATATATACAGAAGTAAACGTCCTTAATTGTTGGAGATATGTTGGAACAAATAGTTATATCAAAACTAAAGCTACTCATCTGTTTTAAGCAGACGGGTTCATTTAGACGAGCTAGACAGTACAAACAAACATACAGTATCCCAATAAATAGTTTTCACAAGAAAAAGGTAGTGAAACCTTTTCGTTTTAATTCTCCATCTTCAAAAGCATTTCTAAGATTCTTATGTAATATATTGTTGTAGAAATTCTTGTTAGTAGTTTTCAATGTTAGTATAAAGACTCATAATGAAGAAACATAGATTTTCTAGAAAGTTGCTACTCATAATGAAGAAACATAGATTTTCTAGAAAGTTGCTATGTTATGGAAAAATGTAACTTGTGCCACAAGTTATGTATTAAGTGAGTTTCTTTGATTAAAAAACACAATGTGCCTATATAAAACACAATAATCTTATTTTCACTATTCTGTTTTTGTAGTTTTAAAACTTGTATTCTAGAGACAAAATTAAAGCCTTAAAACAATGAATCACGCTTCAAGTCTATTTCTTATTTCTCTCAATTTTTCTTTCTTGCACCGCAAGTTTTCTAACAATTCTCTACAGAAGTTTGATAGCTTAGCTACGCACAACTCAATGCACAATGGATTTATTCCATCAAAACAAAACATATTCAATCATTGGGTTCCAGTATATCTCAAAGATTTTCGCGTTGATAACTCCTTAGCACACCTACTAAATGCTATACCAAAAGCAATTAAAATCTTAAAGAAAGTGACATTAAAGCATGCCTTAAAAGCCTTATTGTTCCATTTTCGAACGTTCTAACAGCATATGTTGCATCTGAAGGGGAAACTTCCGTTTTTATTAGAGTTCTAGTCCATTGCACAAAAGTTTGCGTACATTTCCAATTGAGTGTCAAAAAAGACATTAATAAACATTCCAACATGCTAGACACAGCAATATAAATCCCCATTTATGACATACAACTTTGATTCATCTAACCTCGGAATCGAATAGTTGGATCTTCAAAGAGACAATCTTCAGCATAGATTGCAGAACTGAAATTTCCTGAACAGTAAGTATAAAATACACCATTTTCAAATAGATTAATTTAAGTAGCTATAACACTGGTAGAAGTACCATGAAAGCCCTCATGCTTGGAGTCAAATTGCATTTTGTCTCTTTTTCTTAAAAAATGGGAAAATTAGGCCTGTACTTTAGATTGAAGAGCTCTTAAAAATTTCATCAATTTTTACTTTTAAAAACTAGCGTGGCTGATGGAAAATCATGTAGACAGTACCAATTTTTAACGGTAGAAATAGATGTAATTTTTAATAAAATGATTAGTTTGCTTTTTATCTAAGTTACAAGAACTAATTTATTTATTTTTTGAGTAAAGGAAGCAAAATATAATATTTAGTGCAAAGGTAATTTTACCTTACAGCACGAAAGGTAGAAAACATAACAATGGCTATCTTTGGCTTTTGCTATTATCCTATTACCATTTGCCTAAGGATAGTGATTGTTCAAGGACGGAAGAACAGTAAGAAGTCTATCTAGATACACATATTTTTAATAACTAAAGAAAATCAACAATATAAAACATCTTTCGAGAAAGAAATCACGAAAATTCCCCCCCGCCCCCAAAAAAAACCTTGAAAGATCATTTAAAATTCGCAACAAAATTAGCAAAATAAAGAAAAATTAATCAAAAGTATACCTGTAACAAAGTAAGCATTCTCATAATCAGCTTTAAGGATTATTAAAACATCATCAATATGGGAGGCTGAATTTTCATCTCTATCCTCAGTCTTCAATTGGTAATCAGCTCTTCAAGAAAATCAAGATGGTAAACAAAATTATCAGATCATTTTTAACCTCTAATTTTGTTTTGCCTTTTAAAAGAAAGAAAAGGGGGATAAAAGTTAAATTACCTGTTGCCTTGGGCAGAAGAAGAAAAGAGCCTAAGCAACTCAGTAACACCACTCACTGCCAGTCTTAAAAGCGGCGGCGTTCTAGTTTTATTTTCATTTTCCGGTGAAACTGAGCAGCAACACCACCGTGCTCCGCCGTGGGCTCTGTGTAAATTTAACGGTGATTGAGTGGTGGTGCGGTGGAGATGTAGAATCGGATTTGGACCACAAATTCCCGCCATTCCTAACTCCCTGCTTATTATGGGCATTTATTTTTATTTTTTTTTAAATATTAGGAAAATTATAAACCTCACTTAGAGTGTCCACTAAAATTATGCCACGTAAGTAATTTGAAATGAAAAGTAAGAGCTAATTTCACTAGACATCCCAAATTATGATATTCATTTTAAATTAGTCTCTAGATTTTAAAAATTTCTAAGGATATTCTTAAAACTTTCGATGTTTTATCAATCAAGCCCTTTTGCTATTAAAACTGTGAGTTTTATTGTTAAATGATATGTCAAATCTTATGTAACTAAATTTAAAATGAAAATTTAAAAAAAATGGTGTCGAATAACTTCTAAAAATAAAGAAAACTGAAAAAAAAAATGAATGATAAAACTTTTGTAAAAACTTTTAAACTAAGGTTTTTAAAACATATATTTTTACGATAAAACTTTTATAAAAACTTTTAAACTAAGGTTTTTAAAAAATCTATTTTTACCATATTCATTTTTTAATTTCATTTTAAAGTATGTGACATAAGATCTTATGTGTCATTTAACAGTTGAATTAATAATTTTAGTAATAGAAAGACTTAATTGATATAATCTCAATAATTTAGAGATGTAATTAGAATAATTTGAAATTTAAAAATTATAATTTGAGAATATTTCGCTCAAAAATTATATAAACATAAACTACCTTTCACCCGGCTCCATTTTCGCAAAACATTTTAAATTGGTTATAATGTGCTCCAAGTTTATGTACCTTTCACATATTTGAAATTTGGTCCCTCAAATATTATTTTAAATTAGATAATATTTTATTTGGCACTTAAGTTTGATTTTATTGTTCAATTTGATACCTAAACCAAATGGAATCATGTGATCCAATGAATGTTTGACACATATATGCTCTAGTAAAAAAATACAAGTACTTAATTGGGACATAAGAAAAAGCTTAAGTATCAAATTGAACATTAAAACCAAAATCAAGTATTTAACTAAGACAAAAAAAAAAAACATAAGTATCAAATTGAAAAAACTCAGGTACCAAAATGAATATTGAAGTCAAGCTCATGTGCCACCAAATTGAATATTGAAATCAAGTTCAAGTACCGAATAGTATATTAACCTTTTAAAAAAGGGATGATATAATTTTTGGCCTCTAAACTTAGTAACTAGGTCTATTTTGGTACTTGTATTTTTTTCTACTTTGGCACTTGAACTTGACGACTAGGTCCATTTTGATCTCTGAACTTTAAAAATATAAAAGTTTGGTGATGTATCATTTTGAGATTGTGCCACATCATCACTTGAAAATTTAAAAAATTATATAGTTTTCAAATGATGATGTGGTATAATCAGAGTGTCACATTTACTGTTTTAATGATTAAATTGGTGGTTGAACAAGTCAATACCGCCTAATCCCGTTGGCTTGGTTCGACCGCTGGACCAACAACAATTAAATAAATAATTCAAAATCTAAAAAAGATTATTAAGCCATTTCAACCTATTCAACTCTTAATTTTCAATTTTTACCAATTTCAATCAAATTCTAGGTCAATTGATTCAACCCTTTTGTTCAGACCATTATGCCAATCAATTCTTAATCTGTTTGATTTGGTCTTGTTCCAGTAACACTAATCACATCATCAAATCTTAACAGAATCTAAATTTAGAGACCAACATAGATCTAACTATCAAGTTCAATGACCAAAATGGATAAAAGAAATACCAAAGTAAACCTAGTTCTATCACACTCTTGTATAGCACCCTTTTATATCTAAAGACATAGATTAATCACCTCTAAGTTCTTCTCTATGAACTTACGCAATAAACGAAATGTGTTCACTCTTTCAAATGCACTCACGAAATAAGTTCCACTATGATGAGTGCTCTAGATACTCAACTACGAAATCTATACAAGTCTCTTAAATATATAAAAGTTCGAGACCTACTAACATATTAAATATTAAATACAATCCAATCCCCTAACTAAATACCAAAATACAAAATATTAATAAAGATAAATATAAACGGGATTGTTTAGAGATATTTCGCCAATGGTATCTCGATCCAAACTCCACAATCCAAGTGATTCGTTTACTTGATCCGATCCAATTCAATTTTAAGATAAGTTGCTTCGAACAAATTGACCTTCATAGTTGAACTTATATATTTCCATAATATCAAACATTATTCAATGCTCAACGATTTTGTTTCAAAATTTACCAACTTCAAATATGGTAAGTTATAAATCTGTTATAGTATTAACCATAATAATCACTTCAATTGTTATTTCGTTAATCATTTCAAAATCACGATGATAATAATATGATAAAATTATATAATTAATTATTAAATATCAAACAAGACACTTTATTAACTATCATATGCCTAATGTCAAAGAAAGAAGTAATAATTGTATCAAACAATTTAGTCATTTTCATTCAAATTATGTTACATAACATAACAGTTATAATTTTTCTATGCTTTGGTTGACGACAAAAGGGGTCATTTCATGTGAAACATTTATAAAGTGGGTGCTTAGTGGTGGACTCTCCATTACGATTAAATGCCTTTCATTTAATGATATGTAACCGGAACACGATTGAGGTTGACAAGTTTTAGGACAATAATGGACTGCCTGTCAAAATAATATTTTACATTGAATTTTTATTTTTATTATCAAAGCATCGTAAAGGCAGGTGATGGCATTATTGACCAACTAATTGTTTTTTAATGAATCATTAAAGAATGTAGGAGAATTTTTGAAGGATGATGTTCGACAATTGTTGTTGGTTATAGATAAAATAAATTAGTTGCGGATGTTATCTTAAATATATTATCCAAGCTTTATATATTTACAAATAAAAAAATCATCGATTATACTGTTATATGCATGATTACTAGATACTTACGGAAAGATTTATTACAATACTTATATGTTTTTATCCGAAATTTTATTAAAAATGGGAAAATATGAATTATTATCCATAATAATAACAATAATAAGAAGAATAAGAAGGGTAAATTATTATTTATGGTTAATGTAGTTTTTGGCACTTGATTTTAATAATTTGATTTATGGGTAAATTATATCTAAAGTTATTAAACTATTAGTAAGTTTACATTTTGGCCACTTAACTTCAAAATGTTATAAAATGATCACTGAACTATTCAAAAGTTTTCATTTAAGTAACTGGATTGTTAAAATGATGTTATATGGTCTTTTTTGTTCGCATCGCCTACACCAATCAAAAGTTCTCATTTTCTTTCTTTGAATGTTGCAGGCTGAACTTGTTAAATCGAGACCACATTAATAGAATATTTAAGCATTAAAAGCTAAATTTATTATTATATCAATTAAAATTATGTACAGTTGATGAAAAACATTGACGTCGAGACTAATTGTCCTAAATTACTCGCTTTCAAAATTGATATGAATTAAATTGCTTTGATTTTTTTAGAGGGACCAATTTGCTCAATATCGAAATTAAGAGGGACTTGAGAGGTCCTTCCACTAGAAAAAATTATGACTAGTGGCTTCATCTTGGATTGGGTCTTATGAAAAAATGGTTAAAATATATTATAAGCCTTTGTACTCTTTGTAAATTTGGAATTTAGTCCCTATACTTTTTTATATTTTAAAATTTAAGTCCAATTGTTAATGACCGATTGATATTCTTTTGTCAAATTTAATGGTGTTACATTTTGAAATTAAAAAGTACTACCATGTAATAAAAAAACTAATGTTGTAATGAACATGAATTTAATAGAAAAATTTAATAGTGTTTAACAATTATACTTACATTTTTAAATTAAAAAAAAGATTAAATTCCTTAAAATAAAAGTAGATGAACTAAAATTTGAATATACGAAGAGTATGAGACTTAAAAGCATAATTTCGGGATAAAGTTGGCCAAAAGTAAATATATATAATTTTTTTTGAGTTAATTCCACCGAGCATCTCTAAACTACGGCGTTTGTTCTAAATTGGTCCCTAAACATCAAATCATTGTAATCACATCCCTAGATTATTGATGTTATGTTAATTAGGTTATTTCGTTATTAAAATAGTTAATTCAACCATTAATTAAATGACACTTCAGATCTTATGTGATATAATTTAAAATGTAAAATTTAAGAAAAAATAAATATAGTAACAATAGAGTTAATAAATTATATATTTATTTAAATATTAAATAAAAGCTTTATAATAATTAGATTTTTATTATTTTAAAAAAAAACTCTAACTAAAGAATGACAGTTTATAACCAATAAAAGTGTTATTAATTAGGTAAAGTCAGATTCATACATGGTATCAGTTGCACATATAGTTATCTAGATTTGGTTGGATCAAGCTCGAAGTTTAAATATTAGAGCTCAAGTTTACTTACATTTTAAATAGGTTTTTTTTTTTTCTAATTTTATTTTTCGGATCGAATATTTTATTTAAACTCTCAAATTTCGATCAGTAAGTGTGGTTATCATTCATTACAATATAATGGTAAAAATATCATGGAGGACCTTGCACTAGGAATTGAATTGCATTTTGCTCGTTCCACTAAAAAAATGAGCAAATTAGTTTTTATACATTAGATCAAAGAGCAAACTGATATTTTTTGTTAAAAATTTCATCTATTTTCATTATAAAAATTAGTATAACTAACGGAATAACCAGACAATTATACATGGTGTGCCACGTATACCTCGTGCTGACTTATTGTAACTAATTTTTAATAATAATAAAAAATAATTTACTGTTAGATCAAAACTGTGATTAAAGTTGCAGCTCTAATATTATATCTAATATAATATAATATGAAGTTTTTTTGGATAGCCTTTATGAATATAATATAAAATTGTGGTGGAGTCAAAAAGGTAATAGAATATTACTTTTCGGCTAAAAGAATACATTAAATAATTGAAGAACATTATCGTGTTACCATTAAGCATCTCTAATATACATTATCCATTTATATTTATTTCAAAATCTTTTTGGCATTTCCATAATTAATTTATGTGCCTTTTTTTATATTAAATTAATGAAAGCCTATCCAATCCATTATCAATATATAAATATAAATAAAATATATATCATCTACGTGGGTACCTAAATTTACCCGGGCCCAATACAATAAAACCAATAAACCCATATCATACCCATTTTACAAGTGGGCCCTAACCTCTAACCCGAACGGCTAATAGGCCTAAAAGCCTAACCCTAGCTTCTTCCTAGAGCTGTACCCCTCCCACGTGTGTCGTCGGCATGTCCAAAGCTCGAGGTTCGGCTCTCCGTTATCCCCTTGCACCAAAACGGTCGTCTACAGGCTGTTGACCCTTGTGCACCTGCGAAAGAAAGCAAAAAAAGGAAAACGAAACAGGACAATATAGCAAAAAAGCAAGAATAGGGCAGAAAATAAGCAAGAAAACAAAAAATAGACAACAGCCAATCAATTGTATCTTCGACTATAAAGCCTGAAATCCCAGATTGTTTTTTTTTTTCACTATGAAAACACGAATATTGAAATACAAAAAAAGTCAAAAATCGAAAGGTGATTTTCGAGTGCTCTTGTTTTTTCTTTTCTTTGGATCTGCTCATTTTTTATATTTTGTATGTATTTTAGCATAATAAAGATAAAAGAGAAAAAGAAAAAGATGAACTTTACTTTGCGTTTAGGCCATCGGTTCTCTTTCGCTTCGCTGAAATCAGAGTTTTGAGGGGAGCTTCGAGGCTATAAAGTAATCGCTCGCAGCCTAAGAACGCTGGTCGCCGTTGGTGGTGGCGGTGTGGCGTTTGAGGGAAGGGGATTTGGGTTCGGCTGAGGAGAAAAGGTGGGGAGGCTAGGGTTTTGTTGTGGTTCGGCTGAATGAAGGCAACATTTAGCCTTATAAGGAAGCAAAAAACGGTGCCGTTTAAACCAAATGCAATGGTTTAAAAAACGAAGTCGTTTGAAACCATGCCCGATGACCCAACCCGAATACCCTCAGGACTCGTGTGTTTTTACGGTGATGGATTATTTGCGATATAAGTCCCTCCCTTTTCGCACCGTATTTAAATCAACTCTCATTCTTGTTTCATTTTTTAGACTTGTGATTTACACTCTTTTGCAAATGGATCTGCGTCTAAACGCAACGTTTTGGGATCTGGTATATTGCCAGCTTTAGTCCTTATACGTTTTGGCGCATTGAATATTGATCCTTTTTGTTTTTGTTTTCAAATTATCCTTTTTGTTTTAGTTTGATTCTAATTTAATCCTTTTAGTTCACAGTTTTTTTTATTACTTATTTGTATCTTTTTTTAATCACCTCGGTAATTGCTTCTTTATTGTTGTAATTTTTTTTTATAATACCATCGCCACGTTTTATATATTTTGTACAAATGTTTCACACATTACCATATATATATGTATATATACACTTTATAATAAGCTAACTTTATTCTATGTATGTTATTAATGTTATTTTATTTCATACATGTTTTTGAATCTTTTCATACATTTTTGTTATTGTAATACGTTTTGCACGCATGTTCTAAAAATTATTTAAATGATTATTATGCATGAACATGTATATATTGGCGCGTATGTTTGGTTTACATATATCCTTGAATCCATGTTATTTTATACATATAGTTTCCTTCATATATATGTAAGTATATTCTTAAATTTATTATATATATAACTTATAATAAAATTAAATTAATTCTATGTATATATTAATTCTTATGCTAACTTATTTTATAAAGTTCTTTTTAAATTTTCCTATATATATATATATATATATATATATAAAAGTTGTTTTTAGAATATATTTTACTACATATCGTTTGGATTTAAAATCTCACATTTTAATACTATTTTCATATTTTTATACATTATTGAATTTTATTTCATTGTACGTTTTTTAACATTTTTAGCACCTTGCATATTATTTAACTTTAAGAATCCCCACTCTATAATGCACATTTTAAGTGATTATATATATCTCTAGTTTTTTAAACTCATCGATTCATCATATAATATATATATATATTAAGTATTTTTCATTGCTTCAAACTCGTTTTATACTGTACTGATCTTTTATTTGCATTTTGATTTGCGCACCTTGCATTTATCATTTTATGTTATGCCACATATATTATCATTGCATATTATTTATTCATCTTATTGCTATGTCAACTATTCTCCATACATGATTGAAATTAGGTTATAATGTTTATATTAATTACATTTAGTTGCTTGTCTTGCTAGTTGATTAATATCCTCATTCATCAAGTATCGTGTCTCATATGTGCCTATTACCCCATATCGTCATTTTTTACTTGGTTTATGAAATGTGGTTTTATAAAATTCAAATTTTTATGATTAAATTTGTTTTGATTTTAATGCGTTTTAAGCTAGTTTTATAATCATTCATGTTCTCTAAAAATCCTTTAAAATGAAGGCGATGTTCGATATTTGGTAATTCGCGGAATCGTGCCCTAACGTGCTGGGTTGCAATTTCTCGTTTGCTCAAAATAATCGAATGTCCCTTTGGAATTTCATTCATATTTTCTAAGAACTCTTTAAAACGAAAGTGATACTTGATGTTTGGCAATTCGAGAATTGTGCCCTATCGTGCTGGGTTGCGATTTTCCGTTCGTTCAAAACAATCAAATATTCCTTTAAAATTTCACTCATGTCTTTAAAGATTCTATAAAACGAAAGTAATGTTCGATGTTTGACAATTCGGGGAATCGTGCCCTATCGTGCTGGGTTGCGATTTCTTGTTAGTTCAAAATAATCGAATATCCCTTTTAGAATTTTACTCATGTTTCTTAAAAAATTCTAAAAATAAGGCAATGCTCGATGTTTAGAAATTCGAGGAATTGTGCCCTACTGTGCTAGGTCTCGATTTTACATTGGACTAAATAATCGGGCATCCTTTTGTAATCTTCAACGTATAAACTTTTTGGAAATCAAAAAAATTATCGTGTTTTCGAGGGTATAAAGGATTATGTCCTATCGTGCTGGATATGATGTTATATTCCTTCGAGACGAGAAGACTTTGACGACCAACTTGAGTTATTCAAATGCTATTAGAAGGAACCACATTTCAAAAACATTTTTAAATTTTAGGTATAAGAACAGTATTTAATCGATTTGGTATTAATTTTGGGCGTAGTGAGGGTGCTAATCCTTCCTCATGCGTAACCGACTCCCGAACCCGTTTTCTCAAAAGTTCGTAGACCAAAATCGTTGTTTTAGTAAACCAAAAATGTTTTATTAAAATAACCAAATTCTTAGGTGATCCGATCACACCAAAACAAAAAGATCGGTGGCGACTCCACATTTTCATTTCTCAAAAAGTCGACAATCTAACTTGTAGGTCCATCATATTACATTAAGTGATGAACATGAAAAAACATAGAGATTAATAAAAATAAATCAAATCGATTGAGTCTTAACTCGATTGGTATTGGTATTATTGTCAGTATAAAAAATCTTGGGTTTGAGCTTGTCGAAGCGTATTATCATTTTATTTAAGGGTTAAAAAAGGGCTATAGGTAGTTCTAAAAAAAATAAACTATTTTTTTTACTGAAATTTCAATAGAAGAATAGTTGAAATTTTGTGGGAATAAAATTCTTAATATTATATGAAAATAAAAGTTGATTAGAATATAGGTGAACTATACCTAAAGTCATTAAATTATTAATAAGTTTATGTTTTGATCGTTAAGTTTCAAAATTTTATAAAATAGTTATTAAACTATTTGAAAGTTTTTTATTTAAGTCACGGAACTATTCGAGAGTTTTAATTTAAGTCACTGAGCTGTTAAGTTTCTTTTTAAGTCCGACTAACAAGCTCCGAGTGACGATTTGACGATTGGTTTGGTGGATCAATACTTATCGACAAATAGAAGACCACTCATTATATCTAAGTTGATATGACAGTAAGTGTTGGAGATTGAAGGAAAAAATATTTAGATTTTGGTTTGTAAATTCTTGGAGTTCGAGGTTGTTTTATGAAAAACAATGAACTATAGAAAAGAAGAGAATGAGAGTTTTCCATTAGTGTATACGATACAAACAAAGAAGGCCATACAACAACAATTCTAATAACTCAGTAACTTAAATAAAAACTTTCAAATAATTCAATAACCATTTATAACTTTTTAAAGTTGAGTGACCAAAACGTAAACTTATTATATAATGATTTAATTCCATCATTAATTTGAAGAGGGATTAAATTGCTTTCAACTCTATAATATAAGGATTTCTTGAGTAGTTATTCCATATGTATTGATAATATGTAATGTTTACCACTACTAAATATGCAAGACATCGGTAGATATTAAAATTGGTATGTTTCGATGTATTATTTTGAGTTTATCAATATTTTTAAATATCTTTTCATATATACATATACACATATAAATAGCTGAATTACATACATATAAATATATTTATTATATTCAAATATAAAATATAAAATTATTGGTTAAGTTTAATAAGTTAATGAAACTATTATATTTTATTTTTAAATGTAATTATAAAAAAATTAAAAAAAATTAAAGATTTGTATCAATCGGTATGAATCGGTATGTATTAATATAAGTCAATATTGGTTGAGCAATCATAACACATTAAAAATTTGACTATTTAATATCGATTTAAGAAACATTATAATTTAAAATTTAAACAAAATTATTGATGAAGTGTAACTTCATAGATGATAAAGTTCGACCACAGGATATTTTACATAAAAAAAAAAAAAACATTTTGTCACACTGAATAAAAACTCGTGCAAATCTTCGAAAGATATATGAGACAGAATTTGTGATGATACTCGTCTCCATCGCATTCAGACTTGACCAGCGCCTTGTCCAGCCCTTTAATGTCACTTTTAGCAATACCCTCTTTTCACATTCACCACTTTACCAATGCAGTTAGGAAATTATTTTTTATGTCACACATGCAACATGTGAGTTGAATTTAAAAATAAATAAATAAAAGATCTTCTAAATTATTGGTAAAATGAATATGATGTTAAACTCTAACTACTTAATTTATTGAAGTTGGTGAAAGAGCTTAGCTTTCAACTATTTGGGTCAAATCAATCCTCTACTTTTTTCTTTTTTTATTGTAAAAATGCTGACCACATGTAAATTCGCAAATAAGTTGTTTTCAATGATTTTTCTTAGAAAAAAATATTTAATAAAAATAATTAAAAATAAATAAAGTTTTAATTGAGATGATAAAATCGAGACATTAAGAATTATTATGATCCTTAAAGTTCAAATTGCGTCTTATTTAAATTTTATATAAAAAAATAAAAGACAAAATAAAAATTATCGTAATGATGTTTGTTACTTTATAAAAAGAATCAATTTTGATAATTTTTTAATTAAATTGAGACTCATTTGATGATTGATATAAACTCAGTCAAATACTTAAAAAATAGTATAATAATTTTAATATGTCGATGATGTTTTGGTTTAGTGGCATGGTTACGTTTTTGGGGAATATTGAGAATTTTTGAATTTTATTTTATGTAAGCCACGTTTAAATTTTCTATCCATATTCATCCCGGTTTAAGTCTTTTCATTTGTAAATTTTGTTTCTAGATATTTCAACTATAAGTTCGATTATATTTTATAGGTTAAATTTTACTATTAGTTTTTATATTTTTATTTGGTTATTTTTAATCTCTTTATATTTTTTATTTTTAAAATTGAAGTATTTACCAAACGGTAGTTGATAAATTTGTTAAGTTAATTTTTAAAATTTAACTGTAAACACATTAACATATGTGTAATGCCGTGTTAAATTGTTATTTTCGCGTATTATTGAAAAAAAAATCAATTTACACATAGTACAATATTAATAACAGAATTTAACCAACTAGATTTAACTGCTACATTTTATGTTAGGATTTCGAAAAATACAAGAAAATGAGTGATAATAGAATTTAATCTGTTTTATAATTAAATATAGGAAATAAAAAAAGTTTGGACAGAAATGGAAAAAGACCATCTACAAATCTCAATTTGCCCCTAAATAAATTTGTCCTGTCCCAATTTATTTATCTATTTTTAAAAATGAAATCCCCAAAAGATCTCATATAAAAAGTAAAATAAAAAGCAAATTGTTGTTTTCAATTTACTTAAAAAAAGATATTGTGTTCCAAATAATGTTCCCACTTGTCCAAAATTCCAAATTACGTCTCACAAGATGACAATAAATCCAATTATTAATTCGAATATTAGCACTTTTATCCTTTAATCCTAAGTGCAATAAATTCAGAATTAGTTTTTTTTTTTTTTTTTTGAACATGTGAAGCCATCATACATTTAATACAATCAAAATAGTATAATAATCATAACATGATATGTTTGAACATAATTAATAAATTACGTTTAATATACTTATTATTTTTATTTGCATTTAAAAAATAACAAGATCAATCCTGGGTGAAGGAGGTCCCTCCGGTGGTGGAATTTACTGTTGCTGTCGACAGGTGGTGGGTGGATCCACCGGATTAGTTCTCAGAAACTGGTTGTCCTGCTTTGCGTTTTGTTTCTCCTATGGTGATGGCTCACTGATAAATTTTCTAGACTAGGAGACTTTTTGGTTTCTGTTTAGGGGCTCTGGTAGAGAGAGTATTTGATTTGCGGGTTTTTTACCCCAATATTATAAAAAAAAAAATTATACATCAAAATGGGTTGTCAGCCAGATTAATTACGAAAATGGTATACTTTTTGGGGTCGTGCCTAACTGACAGGCACAACCTATTATTTTATTATTAATTTTTTTTTTGTTTTAAAAAATTATTATTATATTATTTTTAATATTTATATTAATATATGAATAAAAATACGGGTTTTATACGGATAAAAAATACCCGAAACGGGTCGAGCCTGTCAGGTAGGCACGACTAGTCGTGCCTAACAGGCAGGCACAACACCCTGCACATTTCCTTTCTCTATCTTTGCATTTTACAAAAAATTGGTCTTATATCACTTTTGGTCCCTCTACTAGGCCTCAAATTAAAATTCAATCTTTATACTTGAATTTCTACAATAATATTTGGTCCTATTTTTTATAATTTTTTTCCAAATAATTAATATTGTTAATTACTCTGTTAAAGTTTTTAACGTGTTTTTTAAACAAAATATTAGTTTAACAAAACAATGATATGTTAAGCTGTAATAAGTTTTAAATAATAAAATTTCTAACAAAAATGTATTCCAACTTAACATAGCATTGTTTTGTTAAACTAATATTTTGTTTAAAAAAACACGTCAAAAATTTTATCAGAGTAATTAACAAAAATTTTAATGCAATTTTGTTAGAAATTTTATTATTTAAAACTTATTCTAACTTAACATGTCATTGTTTTGTTAAACTAATCAAAAATTTTATAGAGTAATTAACAAAAATTTTAATACAATTTTGTTAGAAATTTTAAATATTCTAACTTAACATATCATTGTTTTGTTAAACTAATTTTTTGTTTAAAAAAACATGTCAAAATTTTTATCAGAGTAATTAAAAATATTAATTATTTGGAAAAAAATTATAAAAAATAGAACCAAATATTATTGTAGAAATTCAAGTATAAAGATTGAATTTTAATTTTAGGCCTAGTAGAGGGACCAAAAGTGATATAAGACCAATTTTTTGTAAAATGCAAAGAAAGAAAAGGGAAATGTGCAGGGTGTTGTGCCTACCTGTCAGGCACGACTAATCGTGCCTACCTGACAGGCTCGACCCTTTTCGGGTATTTTTTATCCGTGTAAAACCTGTATTTTTATCTATATATTAATATAAATATTAAAAATAATATAATAATAATTTTTTAAAACAAAAAAAGAAATTTAATAATAAAATAATGGGTTGTGCCTGTCAGGTAGGCACGACCCCAAAAAGTATACCATTTTCGTAATTAATCTGGCTGACAACTCATTTTGGTGTATAAATTTTTTTTTTATAATATTAGGGTAAAAAACCCTTGATTTGCTTTTCTTTATTTTCCGTCAACGTTCCGTTTTCTGGTATGTATTTTCTTATTTTCTTTCTTTCTTTTTTTTTTCTCTATTTGGTCAATTTATGAATGTACTCTTTTTTATTAAATGAAAGCCATCTTTTGTCAAAGAAATTTTTTTAATAATTTATGGATATACTATTTACATTTGAAATATCAAACTCAAATAAAATATAAAATACATAATTTTAAAAAATATCTAAAATAATTCAAAAAATAATATAAAATAATTTAAGGGTTAAATTTTTTATTGTACCAATTAGAATTATGTGTCATAAACATTAAATGTTGTTATTAATAATCCTTAATTACTCACTTTTGAAATTGATAGGGATTAAATTGTTCCAATTTTCTTTTGAGAGGGATCGGTTTCCTCAATATTTAAATTGAGAGAGATAAGAAAGATCTTTTGACCTTTTTATTTTATGATTTATTTTCTTTTTGCAATATAATTAATCAAATTGATTTTTTATTACATTTTTAACTAAATATATTTTTTAATTTATTTAATTAATGCAAAACAATATTATTCAAACTATTTTCTTTCATATCCGATGCACGCACGGGTTAATTGTATATATTAATAAAATTATAGATTAATTTTAATTTAATACTAGAAATATAAAATTTAAAAGAATTTATGAAAGTAAAAACATAGAAAAAGATATATTAAAAATGAATAAATTAAAATATTATTATTCATATAATTGTTGTGGTCATTTATATGGATTTTAACTATTATGCCAAAAAAATATTTTAAAAGTTAAAAAATGTTAATTTTTTATAAACAAAAATAATAAATATGCTAAAATATTAAAAATTTTGAAAATTAAAAAACATGTTTTCTAAAATTTTGGGTAAAAATTCAAACATTATATTAAATTTGGATATAATACATATATTGAAAAAAAATTAAAAAGTTAAAAATACATTAAAGTTTGAAAAGAAAACCTTCAAATACTCTGTAATTTTTATATTATATCATATTTTTAATATTTCATATAATTTTAGAGTTATTAATATTAAAAATAAAATTTTGGAAATTTTTTTATAATTTTTTGAATTTTTTAAGTTTTTTGTATTATATTAATCTCATTTGTGAAAATTAAATTATTATATAGTTTGTTTTTAATTATATTTTAGATGTGGGAACAATTTGAAAAATTTTCATTTTACTAATAAATTAAAATTTATACTATGATAAATTAATTTGCATTGCTTCATGAGTTAGCTTAATAATAAATTATTTAAAACTTTTAATCAAATGAAAATAATAAAATAAAATTTTAAATTATATCCTTAGTCCTTATATTCTTCAAACTTTTAAAATTTAATCATGTTACTTTTATTTTTTGAAATTTAATGTTTTTACTTATCGAATTTAAAATCTAAAATGTGATTGATAATTCTATTAACTAATTTCCTTTAAATTTGAATCTGTTACATTATAATATTCAAAATTCTAGCTTTAAAATACCAAAGCCTAGTTGATAATACATATTTAAATTTAATAGAAATTATATAATAGTGTTACCAATTGCACTTTAATTTTTAAATCAGCTCTAAAATTAAAAAAAATCTAAAATAAAATGTAAAGTACTTAAAATAAATAAATAGTTATTAAAGATAATTAAGCATAATTTCAAACCTAGTTCTCAACATTTTCATCTTTTGTCAATTTGAATATTATTTTTTAGCTAAATTTAGTTACTAACTTTAAAAAAAAGGTCAAATCATTTATAAAAAATAGAAATATTGAATAAAATGTTAATCTTTTAACGACGTCAGTGTTGTAACCCGTGTAGTAATTCATGTGTACTTTATGCTAACATGATATTATTTGTCTTATATGTCACATCAATAAATAACTTAAATATTAAAAAATATTAAAAAATATTAAAATATAAAAATTTATTAAAAATTTTAAAAATATAGTATAAAGTATACGTGAATTGCCATGCGGACTGTCATGTTTAAAAATTAACATTTTAGTTGGTATTTCCGTTAAAAAATTTAATTCGACTCTTTTTAAAATATTGATGGTTAAATTTGACTTTTATTTAAAGGTTGAGTACGAAATTTAACTTAAAAAAAAGAATAAGAGGCAAATTGATGCAAAATGTAAATATCAAGAGTTAAATTTATCATTACTCCGGTATAATTATATTTATTTTTTATATTTTAAAAATTAAATTATTATTTTAAAAAATAGAAATCAATGGGTTAGATAAGTTTTCCTTATTTAATTTTTTACATTTAAAGAAGGATAGGGGGCAAGTTGGTTTTGTTGGTAGTTGCGGTTATTTCTCTGTGATTAGTACCTGCTGCCTTTGCCTTGTTCTTTCTTTGCTGTTCCCCTTTCAATGCCATGTTCTTCTTTCTCTCTCTAAAACCCCAACTTTCTCTCTCTACCCTTTTTCACTCCCCCTTCTTTTTCTCTCTTCTTTTCCTTTCCCATTATTTGTCTTAGCCCCTTTTTTTTGGGTTTTTTTTTTTATATTTGTCCATGGATTTTGATTAGCTTTTCTGTTGATTTTCTGGGAAAAAAGGTTTGATCTCTTTTGGGTAGTTTATGGTGGAAATTATCAGCACCTTTCTCAATTATTTTTTTGATTAGTAAATTGACAAATTTATGAGTTTTTTTTTTGTTTTAAATTATTTGTTTTCTGATTAAGATAGGAAAAAAAAAAACCCAAATTTAAGATTCCTTTTTTCTTCTTCTCCTTTTTTGCAAATTATAAAGTTTTTCAGTCATCAATCTTTATTTGTTTCTTTTTATCTTTTGGCCGATTCTGAGATTTTTTTTGTTTGTTTTTTATTGGGAAAAAAACCACTTTATGAGATTGAATTTGTTGATTGATGTGATCATTTAGATTGAAACAAGAAAAAGGGTATCTGAAATTGTAGTATAAGATCATTATTTTAGTGATTTGAAAGGCAAAAAAAAAAAAAAAAACTCAAAAAGGGTATGTTTATTTAGCTGTGATTTCAATAGGGTTTGCTTTAAGATTTAGATTTTTAAGGTGTTTAAAGAACAATTTACTATCAATCATTGAATTGAAAAAAAAAAAGAATGTAATAGAAATTGAACATTAGCTAGAAAAATAAGAAAAGGGGGTGTTTGTTTGAACAATTAGTGACGGATCCATCAAAAGAAACAGGGGTTATTACTGTGTGGCTGGTCTGGATTGCATATTAAGCATTATCAGGGCCCTCAGAATGGGGTCCTGCTTTTCTGCTGAAAGCAGGAGCCCTCTCCCTGGTTCGCCTTTATCTCCACATTTGGCGAACATGAAGAAGAGGAACTCGAGGAAGAGACTCGGTTCTCGAGGCTCTTCCTTCGAATACCGTAAGGACGAAGCGTTGCATAGGATTCCAGGGAGGTTTTTCTTGAATGGGTCCACTGATGTTGCTTCACTCTTTACTCAACAGGGCAAGAAAGGAACCAACCAAGATGCCATGATTGTTTGGGAGGTATAGCTCAGTGTTTTAATCCCATTTTTGCATTAAGATCTTGTTTAGCAATGAACATTTGATTTATATGGTTGGTTTTATGAATGATGTTTCCTTATCTATATAGCTTTAAAATCAAGCAATTTTATCTTATATCTCTTCTTGTATGAATGAACTACTTGCCAGCCCCATGGTGTTGGTATCTTTTAATGTTTTAACTTGGTTTTTTTGCATTAAAAATCTTGTTTAGCAATGATCATTTGGTATATATGGTTATGTATGATGATTACTTATATATATAGCTTTGAAATCAAGCAATTTTATCTTATAATTGTTCTTATATGAATGAACTGCTTGCTAGCCCCATGATGTTGGAATATAATTTGTTGGTATCCTTTAATGTTTTAACTTGTTTTTTTTTTTATTAAAAATCTTTGTTCCTATCAAGCAATGGTCATTTGATATATGGTTGGCTTTGTGTATGATGTTTCCTCTTGTATATAGCTTTGGAAGCAAGCAATTATATATCTTATAATATAATTTGTTGGTATTTTTTTAATATTTTACTTGTTTCTATCAGAACAATGGCCATTTGATAAATATTTGACTTTATGTGTGATGTTTTCTTGTATGGCTTTGAAAGCAAGCAATTGATCTTTATACTTGTTCTTGGTGTTATAATATAAAATTGTTGATATCTTTTAATGTTAATTTATGATTCCCCTTTTTTCTTTTAATTTGTTTATGTGCCTTTTAGGTTCTTTGTTGGTTTTGCGACACTTTTATCTTTATTTTAATGATGGAAATCTCGTGTGAGAGAGAGGAAGAACCAAGGGTGAAGCCCGAAAATTGCCTTAAGAGGGGCAGAGATGAATGCAAATTTATCAATATACTAACTTGTAATTTTTATATTTTGAAGGGGCTACAAGGTATAAATTTACCATTATAATGTTCCGTTTCTCATTTATCGATGGCTGTTGTTTCCCAGAATTTCGGTTCGAGAACAGATACCGTATTCTGTGGTATTTTTGACGGGCATGGTCCGTACGGTCATTTGGTAGCAAAGAGGGTGAGAGACCATCTTCCGGTAAAGCTGAGTGCTCATTGGGAAGCTAATGTATCCAGTGAGGATGTTTTTAGAGACTTCGGTTTACGAAGCAGGACCTCTGAAGATATGTCTCTTTTATCGGTCGACAAGGAATCTAGGCCTTCCATAGATTTTCTGGAATCAGAGAAGCACCCCGATATCTTCGAGACGCTTAAAGAGTCTTTTCTTAAGGCTTTCAAAGCGATGGACAGGGAACTTAGGGTGCACCCGAGTATTGATAGCTTCTGCAGTGGGACAACGGCTGTAACTTTAGTCAAGCAGGTATAGAGCTGCAATTTTTAAAAGCTTTATTTGGAAAATCATGTTACGATGTGTTTTGTAGTTAAATCATAATTGTCTTGGCTTTTTGTATAGGGTCCATATCTTGTCATTGGAAATCTTGGGGACTCCAGAGCTGTGTTGGGTACGAGGGACAAAAACAATATGCTTACTGCAGTTCAGTTAACTGTCGATCTCAAACCGAATCTTCCCGGTATGTTTTTCGAGTTAGTTATATGTAAGTGCACGCTATTAGCAACTGCATTCGTGTTTCGTATTATATGAAACCGATAGCGATTCTCTTGTTGGAACTTTTGCGTATCCGCATGTGTAATAGAATTGTGTCATGCTCTCTATAGCATTTCTCATGCCAATGCATCTTGTTATAATGTGTAATGTCGAGCTCGTGCTGAATACTCTTTTTTTTTTACCTCTTTACAGCGGAAGCAGAGAGGATTCGAAGTTGTAAAGGTCGTGTATTTGCTCTTCATGATGAACCTGAGGTTACCCGAGTTTGGCTACCAAACAATGATTCACCTGGCCTTGCCATGGCTCGGGCTTTTGGAGATTTTTGCCTAAAGGATTTTGGCCTGATCTCTGTGCCCGAAATAGCTTATCGGCACTTAACGGAAAATGATGAATTTGTTGTCTTGGCTACAGATGGGGTAACGAGAATTCTTATTCAAGATATCAAATGTCATTCGGTCCGTGTCTTGATTTCTAACGGTTCACTTCAATATTTTGCAGATATGGGATGTCCTTTCAAATGAAGAAGCAGTAGAGATTATAGCATCTGCCCCAGCTCGTTCCTCTGCGGCTCGAGCATTAGTTGAGGTAGCAATCCGAGCTTGGAGATATAAATACCCAACTTCAAAAGTCGATGATTGTGCTGTTGTTTGCCTCTTCCTCGATTCTAATTCGAACCATTTGTCGACCGCTTCTAACGGCAATACCGAAGTGCAGCCAACTTCAAAGGACCAACTCGACAATGACATTGAGGAAAGCAATAATCTCGATGTATTGACCCCTCTCAACCACTCCGGGACCACCAGAACAGAAGAAGAAACATCCCTAGAAGGGAACGAAGATCCCTCAAAGCTGAAGGATATGAATTCGGACATAGGAATAAATTGGTCTGCCCTCGAAGGGGTGTCTCGTGTCAATACGCTCGTTAATCTCCCGAGGTTTATTCCGGAAAAGGAGGAGAAGGCTGGGAAGTAAAAAGGTACCTTGCTTTTCCCTTGGATTAAAATTTTTGTAACTTTTCTTTTCCATGCATTTTAGTGTGGGTAGAATTGGAAATTTTTGTAAATCCAGCTCTATCTTATATTTTATTTTTTTCCTCTTAATTTTTATTATTTTTATCATTTCAAGGTTCATGTGTGATTTGTTGGTAACTTCATATGCTGGTAATAAATTTGTTGACAATGAAAGCTTCTTTAGGGTTAAAATTGAGATGATATTCCATCATGTTCTTTTGTTTTTTGCTTTATTTTTTGAGGGTGTAAATGTGCTTTATTTCATGGAATTTAGTCATTTTACCTTTCAGATTTTAAAATTCAGGTTAAACTATGAACATGCTAATTTTTATTTGTTAAATTCAAGTTAATTATAGTCATTTTTTCAATTGCATGGTTATCAAGTGAGTTTTTTTTATTTAAAAAATGTTACAACAATAAATTTAATAAAAAAAATTAGGCTTAAATTTTAAAATTTTAAAAATTAAAAAAAATGAAATTCCATAAATAGAAGTAGAGGCACTGAATTTTTATTTAGACCTTTTTTTTAAGCTTTTGTAGTGTTATTATATATGACACCTGTCCATTATATTGTTTTCTTTTTTAATTTTTGAAACTATGAGAGGATGGTTAGTTTTCAATTCTAATCTCTCTTTATCTTTTTGAGATTCTATAATAATTATCAAATTTCAGTTTTGGTCCTTATGCTACCCATAAATTTGAGATTTAATATTTGTATTTTAATTTGACTTAATTTAGTTTTTTAATTGTTTTTATAATACTATTAGTTAATGTAAGTGAACCTTTTCTTTCTTTAAAATATCACGTCAACGAATTTAAACTTAGAAAATATAATATCTTTTAAATTTTACACCATAATTTAACTCAAAATAATTAACTAATGTGAAGCTTGGAAATTATACTAATTATAATATAAAAGCTAACCAAGACCAAGGATCAAACTCTTACTGAAATAATCTTAATTCGGTTAATTTTTGCATATTTGTTTTAACAATTGGACTTACAGTTTAAAAAATTGACCAAATTACCAAATTACCTTGAGCTCCTAATTAAAAATTGTGTTCTAAATTAACTTGATTAAACCAGAGAGTAAAAAGTAAAAAAACCCCAATGATATTATTTCATTGATTTTAATTAGAAAAATGGGGGAAAAGAAAAGGGTATATTTGGAGATTGACAAAGAAGTGTATCTTTTCTTCAATTTCATCCTCATATTGGTTTATGATCCAACCATCGGCTATAAAAGTCTAATGCTTCCATTGGCTTGTATTCCGGCACCGTATGCCCTGCTCCCTGCACATTTAACACCCTTCATTTCAGATCTCATTTTTCCAAAAAAATTTAAAATAAGATCCTGAAATCGTTCTATTCATTCGAGTTATAAATTTAAATTCAGTTAATTCGTACAATCATTTTTAATAATATCGAGTAAAATATTTCCGAACCTTGATGGTTAGAAAGGTAATGTCATGGTCATATCCTTGCAAGTACCTGCAGGACATAAAACAATATACAATGTTTAGCTCCTTGGTGAATACAAATATTAATTTTATCAAGGGATTAAAAAGGAAATTGTACCATTTTATCAAGGGACTAAAAAAGCTATATATGTATAAATATAGATTAAAAGAGAAATTACCCAGAGACTTGGCCGTTAGACATCCATGATCTCCATGGAATAATAGTCTTATATCCCAGTGACCTGGTCCAGGCTTGGGTTCCAGTGTATGGCACACACATATCATGGTCTCCACTGCGATTAAAACTTAAAGGGTTAATGCACTATTGGGCCCTTAAATTATACTTTCTTCTTCATTTTGGTACCTAAACTATCATTTTTGTATCATTTTATTTAAAAAATTATTGATATCCAAGGCAAAAATGATAGTTCAAGAACTAAAGTGGGCAAAACCGGATATGTTTTAATAGTGAAATACCTGTAAATAAGTGCTCGATAACCTTGGAGTGTTAGGGTTTTATGGTACGGAATCATACTCCCAGCATCATGGTTATAGCTTATTCTATTGGTACATAACTCCCAAGTCCCGGATACATTTTCCTGTAATGAATCGAATTCGCAAATTTAAGATTGTCATTTTACATTACGACCGTAATTTAAATCCCTGATAGCTTACTGGTTGGGCATGAATAGCTTGCCTAACTTTTGCATCGTTCAACCATAGCGTCGCAACTTCATCATTCTATGAATACGAAAAGAACGCATCACAATATATCATAAATAATAACTAATTAATCCAATGATATAGCTTACGAAACAGGGGACATCGCGGCTGTTCGTTTGCGCTAGCTCAGGCCATAAAGGGACGATACCATCCTTAACCGGTGCTCGAAACGGCCAAGCACGACCGAACATCCGAGTCCTCACCGGAAGAGGCTTCGATGTAGCCCCTAATTGTTGGAAGCTAACTGGCAAGCTTTTGTTTCCTTTTGAGCCTAGTTGTGAAGTAGGATCATGGTAGCAAGGTTCAAGGATGTCATAAATGTTTAGGTCGGAAATTGCCTGAAAAGTGTTGCATACTTAAATTTTCAACGACGCGACATCATTTGATAGTAAACTTTTTTTTTTTGAAAAAACAAATACAACTTAAAATTGGTATATATTACTAACCTCGTAAACTTTTTCTATATTTTCGTCACAAATCTTAGAAGGGTTTGAATAATTTTTCCCACAACTAGATTCAACTCCCTGTAAATAGTTATTATGCATCGTATCAGTGTTAAATTATTCGCAATAAACTCAGATTATTCATCATAATATTAATCGCTAATAAAAAATATTAACTTTGAATATAAAATTGATAATATAATTATATATTATCAATACATCAAATATAATTTTTGGTACCTGAAAAATATCATCTGAAATAAGCGCCATTCCATGTGTAAAGGGGACTAGAGCATTGCCATCAAAAACAGGGTCACACACCCCATTTCCCACCATGTAACCCTACATATATGCATTTACAAATTCCTCAATTTTAAAGGTTTTTTTTTGGTTAAAAAAAAGCTGTAATTTAATAGAATTATTGCAATATATACCTTGAAATTTATTGTGGGCTTTGCACCAACTTTGATCCCTAAAGCCACAAGGTAAATTCTTATCATACTAATCAAGGTTTAATAATGCCTTACATGGACTATCCCTAGTGGCTTAAAGTGCAGATAATATTTGCAGGAGTCTAACTCAAATTTTCAAAAAAAATTAAGGATTTAATTAAAATTTGGACGGTTTAGTTAAAATTTTGAGAGGATTAATGAGAATTTTTAAAATTGTTGGAGGGTCTAATTAAAACTTTTGGAAGGTTTAATTAGAATTTCTAAAAAATTCGAGGGGAGCTAATTAAAATTTTCAAAAATTTTGAAAGGTGTAATGAAAATTTTCCAACATTTTGGAGGGACCAAGGTTAGTTTTGAGTCCATTGATGTTCCACCTTTGACTATCACCAAAAAGGAGATTACCTTTCACCACTTCGGAAGAAAGAGTGGGCACATAGATTCCGGCATAAGACTCTCCGGCAATATAGAACGGATTGCTAACAAACTCCGGATAGAGACCAAACCACTGTATGAAAAATTTAATTCCTCGATAATCAATCACTATATGTTAAGGATTCAAATAACGGTTGCAGCAGGATGATAAAATCAGATTTAAGTACCTTGAGGAGGAAGGCATGTGTATCGGTTGCGGTTTTATGGTCTCCGGTTATGTACTCGCTTATATTCCAAGAATAAGAGAACCCGACACCGGCCGGTGAGTCTAGGTAAATAATATTTGAAACCTGAAAAAATGGTAAAAATATAATTAACAAAAGATTAAAAATACTAAGATTTAGTCCTTTGGTTTAAAGGGGGTGTGTCATGTAGTGATTGAACCTTAGACCAACTATACGGATTGAGATGTAATGTGGGAAGGCTTCCTTTGGGGCTTCCCTCTTGAAAATTAAAAGGACCTGCAATGAAAATATCCCCTTTTTTATGAGTACGGAAGAAAATTATTATAGTAAATTAAAAAAAAATCACACATATTAAACCAATAAAGAAATTATAATCTATATTATTTTTTCTTATGTATTTGTCTATTTAATATATATTCAAACATGGTTATTGTCCTTAAAAAAAATTCGTATATACATGTGATATTTACCGACTCTATTAACTTGTAGTTTATATGAAGTTTCGCGATTGATCTGATAGTAAAAAATGTTTACTTATAAAACTTATATGAGTTAAAGTCTTCAGGGAATAAGTGATATAGGTCTTTTTTTGGATAACTCTTTTTAAACTTAGAGTATGCATGTGTGGTATGAATAAAACTGATCATGAGTCGGGTCACCTACCCAAACCCGAAGGCTCGTTTACACAAAAATAAGGCCTATTTTCAAAACGAGCTAGACCTTGAGCAAATTCTTTTTAACCATACAAGTATGTCCTTACCATGTATATTTGAGTATTAACTCTCTAATTGTATTGTACCAAAAAAACAATATTTATAGTTTATCTAACATATACCCTTTATTTAGTAGGGTGTGATGCATGCAACAGAGGTGTTAATATTAATAATTTAACTCATTTTTGTACAAAACCACGACTCTAATAATAATTAAATAAAAGAAATTCGTATTTTTATTGATTCGAAATGATTCGCTCAAAAATTAATTTAAATATTTTAATATCTAATTAAAATATATTCATAATAAATACATATATTCATATTCAACACCCGTTCCTCGGCTGCCAATCGAATTATTGCCAGATGATACAGCTTGATTGATGGGTTCATATATTTTTTTTAGAAACTGAGGAATTAATGGCGTATGATACATAGCTTTCTATACATATAAAGGAGCAGCAAAAAACTAGCTGTCTTAATCTGATAAAATTATAGTAATTATTTTACGACAGATCGAAAGCAATCAATTTTTGCATCACTGTGAACTAAAAACCACACACATCTGCTTATCTATATAGAAATTTGTGGCTATTTATTTTTCTTTCAATATATATATATATATTATTTTTCTCGCCTTAATTTATGCAATAATTAGATTTAAAAAAAGAAAAAGAAGAAGACTTAGCTTATTGTAACAAAGACCAGTACCACATATTAATGGTACAAATTATCTCATGAAATATCTGAGAATTATAATTTTGTCTTTATTACAAAATATCTACATTAAAAGAAAGTTTAGTATATAAATATGAATATTGTCAAGTCAGCCCTTGTATTTTTCCCATTTATGAAAATGATTCCTATATTTTTTAGGGGTTAAGATAAGAAAATGATGTTTTTGAAATGTTTTTATCTCTTTAAATTATTCCCAAATTATGTAATATAGAATAATCAATCTTAATGTAATAAAAAAAGTTAATAGTGTTAACAATCGAAAAATGCAACATATTTATATTTAGTCTTTACCCTCGAACGAGTACTTAGTTATGGTCTTCCGTAATATTCATACATGTATGAAGAGTATGTTGATACGTATTTAGTAAATTTAATTTATTTAAAGAGAATCGAATCGAAAATATAATTTAAAAAAAAAAAAAGAGTGAGGGCTAAAGGAAAGTACCATGTTCATAAACAAATCCATCAAAGCTAGAACAACCTGGTCCACCATTTAGCCACAACACAACTGGATCCTTCCCTGGGTTTCTTTCTGAAACTACAAAGTAATAGAAGAGATTCTTCTTCCCTATACTCACATATCTACAAACACCTTACGATCATTATTTTACGATTTTAATTCTCTCCGTCGGTGATTAACCGCTGTAAAACAGTAAATAAGAGATAAAAAGAAGGGGGAAAAAAAAGTTACCCAGAATAGTGTTTGGATGGAAAATCACCATTGAAACCAGGTAGGTGAGTTATAAGAGAATCATTTGGAGCCGCTTCAATGAATGTACTAAAAAGCAATAACATGCAAAATGAAATGAAAGAATACATGTTATTATCCATGGCTACTAGGCCTTTGTGCTATAGAGAGCTATATGAACATAAAAACTTCTTATATACACTAGAAAATATAAAGAGAAAAGAGAGAAATTATGGGGATTGATTTTGATAGGGAAAATTAAATTTTTAAAAAAATAGAAAGAAGAAGAAAATGGAAGAAAATGAATTCAATGATGGCTACAAAAAAGGAGCTTTTAATTTATTATTATATTAAAATGGGAAAAGTCAAGAAATTGGTAAACATAAAAAAGCAAAAAGTAAAGGTTGGCAGTTGAGACAATAGAGGGATTAAAATAAAATAACAATCTTTTAAATTTTGGATTTAATAAAACTGTAGATTGAGTATTAAATCGATTTGTATTGTTGTAAGTTCGATAAGTATAATGCTCTTTCAGTTTAATTTAAATTCTAAAAAAATAATATATTTAATTTTTAAAGATATTTCAGTGAGTAAATTTAACATATTTTAAATTTTATTTTATATTAATTAATTATTATAATTAAATTATATATCTATTATTATATTTAAGTATTTTATTGAGTTGGTGTCACCTTAATCAGAAATTTACCAAAAGTTTATCTTTTTTAAGAGTAATTTTTTCTTTTCGTATAAAATAACATTACATATTTTTTTAGAATAAATAAAATTAGAAATTTGTCAATTTGTTTATATACAAACATGGTGTATTAAAAAAAGGTTTAATTTGTCCCAAGTATTTATAGCTTTTAGACTATGAATTGACTTTAAATTTTTATTTTCTTAAATTAATAAAAAAATTAATTTTTATAGATTGTATCAAACATCCCTAAATTATGATTTTTATTTTAAATTAGTCCTTAAAATTTTAAACATTATAATTACATCATTAAAATATCGATGTTATATCAATAAGATCTTTTTGTTATTAAAATATTTAATTTAACCGTTAAATGTACATAAGATCTTGTGTGACATAATTTAAAATGGAGATTTTAAAGAAAAATAAATATTGTGAAAATTTTATAGAAACCGTCGTTCATTTTTTTCGAATTTATTTTATTTTTTATTATTTTCTTTAAAATTTTTGTTTTAAATTATGTTACATGAGTTTTTGCTTGTCATTTAATAGTTATATTAACGGTTTGAATAATAAAATGACTTAATTAATATAATATATTTAAGGATGTAATTAAAACATTTTAAAATTTAAAGATCAATTTAAAATGATCATCATAATTTAGGAATGTTTAGTGAATTAACTCATTTTAAAAATTTAAAAAGTCTAAATAAAAAGTCACAAAGTCCTTAAAATAGATTTAATTGTAGGTTTAAATAAAATGTTTCAAAAAAAGGACAAAAAGAGAATCAGAAATAGCAGTGGGTAAAATAATGAAGAGGCAATGAAAGGCTAATGATGAGTGTACAGTGGGGGACGTGAATTTCAAGGTGGGTTCTTCTCTTGTTTTCTTCTTTGGATTTTTCATTTTTTTTTGTTTTGTTTTCCTTTCAATACTTTTTAAGGTAAATTATTTTGTAGGTAATTTTAAAATATTCTCATTTTTATTTTCGCCGTTTAATTTTATATTTTTAATTTACTCAATTCAATTAAGATAAGTATTCGAGTTAGTCATTGTTATAAAAAAAATTATTAATTCACAAACGGATTGTTTTTTTTTAGTTTTGATTAAAGCTAAAGATTTCTCTGTAATTTAGCTCAAAATACTTTTATTTTGGTTTATTTGCAACCAAAGACTAAAGTTTGTAAGTTTTCACTTTTTTCTTCTTCTGTTTGTTTCCTAACAAAAGTAACAAAGGAAAATGAGGATAATTTTGACTCTTTGAAAACAATCCAATCCCACTCTCATGAACAACATCTAGTAAACGAGACCATTGTTACTCGTATTACTATTAAACAGGCAGGAAACAAAAATTAAAATATTAAAACTTCAAAATTTTCTTTGATTAATATTTTAACAAAAAAAAAGAGAGAAAAACTCTCTCAAATTATCTTCTGTCATTTCCTTTTAATTTTCAAATTATATAAAAAAAAAAAGTTGAGAATGTGGTTGGAGATCATTTGAATCGTTTAGTTTAGGTTCTTCTTCTATGGCGGCAATCACATCTTAAATGTCAAAATCTTTAATTTTAATGCTATTTTCTCTATCGTCAATGGGTAGTTTTTTTTTAATTATAATAAAATTGTTGATTTTGGTGTAGCTTGTTGCTGAAATATTTGATTGTGTAAATATTATTGGATTGCTTGCTTGATTTCCTTAAAAAGTGATTTTGCAATATGAGCTTATTACCAATGGCTAAAAAGAACCCCATGGCAAACAACAAGGCTAGAACAAGATAAGAGAAACGGCGATGAGGATGTCAAGTTGAGGTTGAGAGTGGGGTTGAGTTGTTTTAAAAGAGTCAAAACTATTCTCATTTTTCTTTTTATACTTTTCCCATGTGATATCCCGAATTAGAGCTTAACCGGAATAGTGGTTTCAAGACCACAAATCCGAGATAGAAATAATTATTTTATAATTATTTTGAGGTCTATGATATGATTTCATGATTGTGTGAAATTTTGTGAAGAAATTCTGTGCATAAAGTGTTTAATGTATCATCTAATTCATGGAAATTTATAAATTGGTGAAATTGGCTATAAAACAGTATCTTATAGCAGCAGTGACATGAGTTTGAAAAATCACTAAAAATAGTAGAGGCAGAATTAAATGATGAATAAAATATGAAATTGAAGCTTGTTGAGTCTATTTTCATATGGAAGAAACAAAACAAGTAAATGAGTTGTATTTCAAGAGAAATTTGAGTTTTTGTGGAACAGGGTCAGAATGATTTCTGAATCCCCTGTTCTGACTTTAAAAATTCACTAAAAATTGTACAAAAATAATTAAGAGAAATGCTTTATATAGATTCCTTATTGAGTCTAAATTTAAGAGAAACAAAAGAGATAGTCATCCGAGTTCTGTATAGAGATAAAAGTGATTTGTAGTGAACAGAGGTCAGAGCAGTCGAACACTAAAACAGGGGAAACTTTAACTAATAAACTGTACTATTGGCCCAGCCAAAAATTCTGGAAAAAATTTAGTAAGTAGATATATGAGTCTAGTTTCAGGAAAAAATTACGGATTTGAATTTCGAGTTTCGTAACTCGAGATATGAATTTTTTAGCGACTGTGATGCAGATGGGCAGTTTATTACGAAAGGTGAAATAAATCGTTTGAAATTGTTTAAGTGATAAATTAAGTCTGTTAATGCCTCGAGCTCGACTCCGGTGACGGTCTCGGATAAGGGGGTGTTACATCCCAGGAAACAAACAAGAAGAAAAAAGAGAACTTACAAACTTTATTCTTATGTTGCAAATAAACCAAAAAAAGTGTTTTGGACTAATTATAGAGAGATCCCCAGCTTTAGCCGAAAGTAAAAAAAATGTCAAGTTAGCAATCTGTTAGTGCATTAACGGAATTTTTAACGGCAGTGATCAATTTGAATAATTATCTTAATTATTAGTCAAAAGTAAAAAAAATCACGTCAGCAATCCATTAGTGGACTAACGAAATTTTTAACGACAGTGACCAATTGAAGCAATTATCTTAATTATAATGACTATGTTGACAAAAAAAATTTAGAGTGACCAAAATAGGAACAATTTATTTTAGAGTGACTTGCGGTATAATTTATATTAGTTTTTATTGGATTTTTTTTTAAAGAAGACTGTTTTTAATTTTTAAATATTACTACAAATGTATTTTTTCCTTTTTAAATTTATCATGGTTATCGGTATTTTACCATATCGGTCTATATGGTTAGTTACGTACCATTTTGGCTTTAAAATTACTTAAAACGTTATTAGATAATTGCCATAATTACTTAATACCTTTAAAGAGAAAAAAGTTTTTTCTTGCCCTCATCCGTACTTATTTTTCTGTTCGTTTCGAAGTAAGTGAGTTCAAAATCTATTGAATAGTTCGAGTTTTGTCATTCTTATGAAAAAATATCACATTTAAAAAAACTAAAGCCAAATTAAAAAGAAAGTCAAAAGAGGCCAAACATAATTTACCGTATTTTTAAATATTTATTCTAAGGACTAAAATAAATATTTGAAGAATTTAGGGAGCCATACATAATTGATGATGCAGATATTTTTTTTTGAACTTTTTTTCTTGATTTTAATTAAAAAATTTAAAGTACACATGTACTATGTGAAAATTGTCAACTCCAAAAGTCTATTCAAATTTTGCATCGAAAAAAGAACAATTTCGCTAAATTTTTAAGGACTAAATTTATCATTATATCTCTAATTTGACGTGACTTTTTTTAACCTATAGGCCTTTTTTTGTATAGTTAGATAAATATTAAATATATTTTTTTAGATGTAAAAAAAAAAAAAAAACCTTATTCCAATGTAAAAAATGGCTAAAGTATAATACACATTTAAAAACAAATGTTATGTCAAACTAAAACATATTGACCTTAAAATACACATTTCAAAGGTAAAAAGTCTAAATAATCATTGAATTTCACAAAAAAAAAAAATTTCATTTTCCTAAATTTTGTCCACACAAAGAAATACTAAGAATATGCTTAAAATTTTTTTATAAGGGTTTTTCCGAATATACATTTAAAAAAAAGAAAAAAAAATTCAGAGTATTGGTGTATATAATTACAAATTTACAATAATTATAAGTATGAAAATATATATAATGAAGAAATTATTTTGGGTATTAAAGGGTTGTCCTTAGGAACTGTACAACAAAGTAGAGGACTGCCAGAAACAATGCAATTTGGTATACATCTCTTTGGAATCCATCGTCCCTTTGAAAGAACTGCTCACACATTATCACACAAATTATGTAAGACACAAATACAACATCTTCATCACTACATGTTCAAATATTTTTGACCATCGATTTTTGATCTGATCAGTTGAAAAATCAATTATCTTTTAAGTATTTGGATGGGTTAGAGCAGTTGGTTTTAAGGAATTGGGTTGGGCTGGTTGGACCTTTTTTGAGTGGGGTCATTAATTTGGGTTACGTAAGAAAACCGGTTCAAATGGTTTTTTATTGATTCAACCGGTTCACCGGTAGCTGTTGAACCCCCAGTTCTAGGTAGTTTGCTCTAAAACCAGTCTAATCCCTTTGTTCGGGCTGGTGTATTGGTCAAGGTCCAACCGGCCAGTCCGGTCTGATTTAGACTACATTGAATAAAACTTCCAAGTCAAAAGTGTCGAGTATGATTATGTGTCTGAGAAGGGTAAGTTCAAAATTTTACGTATTTTCGGATATTTGGAGAAACATACCCTATAATTCATGTATGATATGTGTCCGACATAGTTGTCGAGCATAGGTACTTTCAAAAGAATGAAGAGTCCGTATAAATATAGGTTAAAACTCATCGAGGTAGCTGCTCAATCAAGCCTCATGAGGCTGTTGAGGCCAAACAATGAGGATCGAGTCAACTGCCGATGTTATTTCGACTCTTCATTTCCATAAAGTACTCACGCCCGACACCTTTGTATGATACGTTTCATTCATAAGAGTGACACTATGATTCTCCGAATCTATTGAAAAAGTTAAAAATCTGACACTCACCCTTCTACATAGGTGGTGAAAGGAGGTTGCATTTTACTGCAATAACTTAACTCACCTTAGTTGGGTCACCGGAGGGGTCCGGGTAAACCTCCGTGTTCTCTTGCTTAGTTGAAAAACGAGTCGACAAGTCCTTGGCTCCATCGGCTAAGTCCTTTGCCGCTTCGACGGTGGCAAAGAGACGACGGGATGTCCAAAAAAATGCCTGAGCAATGATCGATGAAGATGACAAATCCCACAGCTCTTCATGTTCAATCACCTGCCCACTAATTTGGTTCAAAGTGAACTGCGAATTAACTCTTATTATCAAATCACCGCCTATGCCAGCAACGAAAGACTTCGGTTTTCCTTGTATTGTCCATTTGATGTTGAGTACGCTTGTCGATAGCATCACCATTTCTTGCACTCTCTGTAGTAATACAAGCAACAAAATATCAGTAATTGAAAACCGATAGCACGTTAGGACACGTAAAAGTTTACGTACCACAGTTGGATTTTCTAAAGCACCGGTTATCCAAAGTGGTCTCTTGTACTTCTCACGGCCACTGAAACTTCGGACTGGATCCTGCATTAAAACGGTGTCATTAGTATTCGATGAAACGTAAATGTTTGAACACGACAAGGAGAACAAAACCGAGCTTTAAAGAACCTTGTATTTAACAGAAACAGCGTATGTTCCGAGTGCACGGTTCCCTTCTCGGAGCTCTAGGATGTCACGTACGAGTTGTCTTGCCGTTGATTCGACTAAGGGACTACTAATGCATTCGAACTCGTTGCAAAGCTCGCCGAAGTCCATCCCGTCAACAATCTTATCGCTTTCCAATCTCTCATTGGTAGGATCAGTAGTAGAGACTTCAGTCCTGCTAGTTTCATTTGTAACTGCAATACATTGGAAATAATCAATTCATGTTTTTCGTACTACATAAAACACCTTGAATTGTTCAATTTGACACCTAAATTTTTTTGTCTCAACTTGGTATCTCAGTTTTTTCAATTTGATACTTATGTTTTTTTCTTTATCCAAATTAAGTACTTGAGTTTTGCTTCAATGTTCAATTTGATACCTAAGCATTTTTCTTTGTCCCAATTAAGTATCTATGTTCTTTTTGCTACAGCACACTGTCAAAAATTCATCGGGGCAAATGATGCCGCTTGTTCTGGGTACCAAATTGAACATTGAATCCAAATTCAGGTACCAACTTGAACATTGAAGGTAAACTTAGTACCAGATGGTATATTAACCCTTTCAAAAAAAAAGTAAGACTAAACTTTGAGTATACAGTAATACATAATATAAGCAGTAAAACATACATGTTTCATGAAAAATCCGAGTAATATAAAATAATCGAAGAAGACCGCAGAACAAAGTGGATTCTAGATTAAAATAAATAAATAAAACACAGACCTCTGAGTAGAAAAGGGTGGTGATGATGATGAGGATGGTGAAAAGTGAAAAGGGTTTTGGGAATTCGGAGGTGGGGATTGCGGCGGGAACTGGCGGAGGCAGAGGCGGTGGGCGGGAGAGCGGAGGAAAGGGAAGCAGAACTCATATCTGTGTCTTTTTCTCATTCTGTTTCAAGAATGAGTGGCTTCGGGGGCTTCAATATTTTTTTCGATTCCCTTTTTTTTTTTTTTTTTCCATTTTGTGATTTTTTTCAGTTTTTTTTTTCTTAATCTGCGGATAAGGTGCGATGAAAATTGTCTGTCGTTTTGAGTTCAGACACGTCTACTTGTTTCATTGTGGTCGTCTTTGCTCTTACTATGGGACCTGCCAGCCAATGCTACTTCCCCATTCTTTTATTTTCTAGTTATATTAATTAGACATACTACTTCCAAGTATACCCGTACGTGGGTCGGTTCTTAACAAAATTATAAACCCGTTTTATAGATTGGGTGGAGCTTAATTCTTTTATCAAAACCCAATCTAAATTATAGAATTATACTCGAGTTAGGCTCGGTTTATATTAAATTTATTTTATTTTATTTTTATATAAAAATTAGAAAAATATATAATGTGGAAACCATTTTTAAAAGAGTTTTAAAAAAATGAGAATCAACTTTTAAATCAAAAAGTTTGGAGTCGCCACCGACCTTTTTTGAGGTGTAATCGGATCACCTTAAAATTGATCATTTTAATAAAACATTTTATTTATTAAAATAATAATTCTAGGTCTACGAAAATTGAGAAAATGGGTTCGGAAGTCAGTTACGTGCGAGGAAGGGTTAGCACCCTCGTAACGCCCAAAATTGGTACCAATTGATTATTTAATGTCCCATTGTTGAAAATTTGGAAAGGGAAAAAAAACGATTCTTTTAAAAATGTATGAACAATTCGAAATGGATATTAAAGTTCTCTCGCTTCAAAGAAATAAAATACTGCATCCAGTACGTTAGGACACGATACTTTAAGCCTCCAAAGACTGAGATCACCCCAAAATTTTCAAAACACGCAACAAATCCTTAAAAGGGTACTCCGTTATTTGGCAAAACGGAAAAGCGAAACCCAACACGTTAAGGAACGATTTCTTGAATTTCCAAACACGAAACATGGCCTTATTTTAAAATTTAGAAAACACGAATGAAATTTTTAAAGGAATGTTTGCTATTTTGGGCAAGCAGAAAATTGAAACCCAGCACGTTAGGGTACAATTTCCTAAATTTCCAAAACATCTAACATCACCTTTGTTTTGAAAATTTTCCATTAAACAATTATAAAAAACGAATTGAAATACACTTGCTTTGGTTTGTTTAAGGGAAAAAACAATAATATGACATGAGTAAATAAATGAAAAAAACAAAGGAACGAACTAGGGCACATGCAATGGCGACATACCATATATTATAAAAATGCTAATACATATTTGAAGACTAATGAATTAAGAATGAATTTAAAGAGAAACCAAGCAAATTATCATGACAACATAGAGCAAGTTTTAAAACAAATAAAATAGATAATATAGAAAAAAATACATTTTGGAATCGTCAATATGCCAACAAACAAATATATATAAAAATCTTAAGGTAACATACATGAAAATTCGAAATAAACCAAAATTATATATGAAATAATAATGTGTAAACAAAATTCCTAAATACATAATATATATATAAAAAAAAGTAATATAACATAGTATTTGTCAATTCAAATAAATAATATACTTGAAATGAACATTTTATAAAAAAAAAGGGTACTTGTATATGAAAATATTTAAAACAAATAAAATATACCATTTAAAACAGGGTCCTTAGAAGAAAATAAATATGCATAAAATAATATAAAATCAATAATATATACATAAAAAGAATAAAAGGAAAAAAATATTTACATGACAGATTTGAAAAGAAAATATATATATTGAATAGATTTACAAGTAACTACAAAAAATAAAATAGAATTAACAACGTACATGAAATAAAACTAATTTCATCATAATTATATATATACAATAATAATATATAAAATTAAATATTATGCAAAAAATTTAGAATAATACTACATAAAATAGAATTTTTAATATTATACTTTACAATTGAAACAAATAAATAACAAAGTAAAATAATAATAATAATAATAATAATAAAGTAACCCAAAACGTATGTTTAGATAAATTATTTTAAAATTTGTATGCTAAATAAATTGACGAAATAATGGATTGTACTTATAATAAAAAAAATTAAAAAGAAAAAAAGGGAAAAAAAAAACAATTAATGAATAACAAGCAGTTATAATCAAAGCAAGGATCCAAATGTAGCACGCATAAATTTGCAGGGACCAAAAAAAAAAATAAACCATGCTTCAAAACAACTTATTTCAACGTGAACTGAAATGAAAGATTGCGCAAACTCCTGGGACAATTTTTAAAACCAAGAAAATATGAACAAGTTGCAATTTCAAACCAACGCAAGAGAGGAGGGACCAAACACACAAATTAACCATTTAAAGAAATAGGGCGCACAGACCAAGTCAAAAGCTGTCTGCTCCCTCCCCCCAATGCTACTACCTGCTATTACTTTAATTTAAAGCTTGCTTTAAAATTTCCTGCTTTAAAGAAAACATTTTAACTTTTCTCTTTTAAAAAAAAACTAAAGTTTTGAAACTCTTCTCCTTCACTTTCTCCTCTTTTCCTCTTCTTCAACAGACCTCCATTTTGAGCCAAACTTCGACTTCAAAGGTTCTCTTGCACCGCGTCGGTAAGTTCCCCTCCCCTTTCTTCGAAAAATATTCTTTGGTCCCTTTCTACTGATTTTTGTATGTATTTTCTATTACAACTTGTATTCACCTTCTCTGAAAAAAGAATGAAAGAAAAACCCCAAAAAAAAAACCAACCCCCCCTTCTTCCACAAAATCTAAAGGCTTTATAGCAAAAAAAAAAAACAGTTTCTTGCTGTTTTTTTGTTCAAATGCAGGTTGTGAATTCATGGAGAATGAGGGGCATGGAGTATGGGCAGAGAACGTGGGCAGTGGCATGAGGGGAGGCAGTAACTGTTTCTTTTTCTTTTTTTTTTTTGAAAAATTGGCTTAGTTTTAGGTTGTTTTATTTGTAAATATTTTGTTTTTGTTTTTTGGTTTTTGTACGTGAATGGGCCCGGGCTAAAAATTGGGTCTACATATAATATATTAAAATATTAAAAGATATTAAAATAAATATTTCTCAACAAATAAAAAATAAATTAAAAAATTATACTTAACAAGCACATATAATATCCAAACAATCATAACAATAACAAAATAGTGAGATGACAACAAAACAATAGCAAAACAATGGTTTCCTTTTTTTTACAAATTTGGGCATAGGGCGAAAACTCTTACTTGAGGCTCGGCCTATTTTCTAAATGGGTATTATTTTTTGTCAAAACCCATTTTTTGGGCATTTATTTTTGTCTAAACTCTTCCACTTTTAAAACAGGTTGGCTACCGGATAGGTCTACTTCCAACATCATTAAATTATTAATAAATTTATATTTTGGTCATTTAACTTCAAAAAGTTATAAATTATTTAAAAATTTTCATTTAAGATACCAAACTATTAAAATCGCTATCATGCAAAATATAATTCAGTAAGGATAATTTCTTTTATACAATTAATAGGAATGAAATATGAGTAAGCATAATGGTCAAAAGAAAGATAAAATCAAGTGATTTTAGATGTTGTCTCTCAATTTTTTAAAAAAAATATATAATTAAAATATTTTTTTTATATTTTTATATCACCAAAAGGGAAATTAAGTATGGAAGGCCATTTTACAGCAATAAAGTAAGCATATCTTTAATTAAGATATGCTAATAATTGATATTTATAATAATACAGAAATTGGAACAGAATAATGTTTTGTATAATTAATCTAAGCTATACAGAAAAGGGAAGTAAAGGAATAAAGTATGAACAAAAATGCTAGAATTCCTCCAATGGTAAAACTTGATGCTGAACTAACAACATGGTATCCAACACTATACTCTGTGTTTCCATTCTTCACTTTAACACTTGAAGTGCCTATCATTCACCAAAATATGACTTGTTACCATCTTATTAATAGTCTCAAACATAATGTAAATGTTGTAAGAATTGCTGAATCGGGCCGAAGTTGAACTTTTAGTTTTTGGTTTAATTATTTTTGTTGAGGGAGGTCGATTCTTAGCGGAGATGCCTTTAAAGTGTTGTACATTCAGAGCTAACGATTCTCTCAATAGGTTGGTTCTATTCCTGAGTTAAGTCAAGGTTTTGTCTCTTAATTCTGTCAAGAGTCCAAGTTAGAAGTAGGGTTTACGGAGCAAGAGTGACTCATTGAATCAGGTAGTTCATTATGCATTGGTCACCTATCAAGGAGACGTTCGTGTTGTGTGCTTACTAGCGTCTAAACTCTTGCTTATATGGTATCTAAGGGTTAATTGAATGTTAGCATACACTTCATTAGATGTTATATAAGGAACAAATATTTAAACCCTATCAAACGTGCAATGTGCATGTTCTTTTGATAGGTGATCCATGCGTCAATCCAATAAGGCACTCTTACTTTATGAATTTCACTTTCGGTGTGCACTCTTGACAGAGTTGAAAGACAAAATTATGTCTCAATTTGAGGACATAAACGATCAATTGAAGGATTTACCAACTCTAGAAAAATGACACTTTAAAGACTTCTTCAAGAGTTAATCTTCACTCAACAACTTTTTAAAAAATAAATTAATAATAATTAATTAAAAAAAGTAAAAGTTTGAAATTTAAAATCAATTATATTTAACCAGTTTTTCTGTGTTGGATTTTTAGTTTTTATTGATTTAAAACAATTTTAATTATTTTCAATAACATATTATTGATTGAACTTTCGATTCAAGTAATGTAAAAAATAAACAAAAAATAATTGAAGAAATCAACCAAAATCGTTTAAAAAAGAGGATACTCACAATTATATTCAGTCCATCCAATGGTCTGGTTTTCAATATCATATATGACCAACTTATTAGAAAGCACCAAATCTGCATTTTCAAGAAATTCAAATAAATTATGAAATAAACTATTTTGGTAATCATAATTCTGTTTTTCAATTGAAATGAAAATTTAAATTTCGAGTTTAGTATGTAAAATTAAAATTTTTAATTATATGAATTATTCAAATTAAAAAATATTTATAATAGTAAATTAAAACATACCTCCTAAAAGAATCATCTCCTCTTCATTAGTAGATTTAGACCCACCGTCCTGCCACCCGATACACCGCATATCATCCTAAAGAAAATCAATGTTTTTTTAAAATGGATTGATAGTCGAACAATTGATTCAATTGGTTCAAAAGACATAAATTATTAAATAAATTATAAAAATCAGTTCAACCTGATTCAACTATTCATCGATTTGTAAGCCAACTAATCCTTTTACTTCTTATCAGATTAATACCAACTGATTTCTAGTTCAATCAATCCGACTTAAATAACATTGATAGTTAATGTGCAAAATTCTCAGACACAAAAATGAAATAAATTATCTAAAACCCACAAAAAAAACCTAACAATTGGTTGTCAAATAATAATAACAATAATCATGTTTTTGGATCATAAAATTAAATAAATTTTTTGTACTTACACGAAATCTGAATAGATAATCATGTGGATAAACTGTTAGAACAAGAGAATCTTTAAAAAGGAACTTTATCACTGGAAATTCATCATCAACACTGCAACAACACAAGAAATGAAGCAAAAATGGAAATTATTAGTAAACAATAAACTGTTACAACAGTAATACCTTTTTTTTATTTAGAGATAAAATTATATAAAAAATCAAACCTGATATTAAACAAGTTAGTGAAAAAATAACATTTAGTCACTGAACTTAGTAACTTTTTTCAATTTAGTTCGTTAATTTTTTTGGGTTCATATTAGTATTGGAACTTGGTGACTTTTTCTAATTTTGGTCCCTATGATGACGAAGCACTATGAGATTATGCCATTTCACCATTTAGTTCGTTTATAAAAAAATTAATAATTTTTTAGGTGATGATGTGACATGGTATCAGAGTTCATTGTTAGCACATTGACTAAAACTGAGAAAAGTACTAAATTTCAGGATTAATATGAACAAAAATAAAGGTTTAGAGATTAAATTGAAAACAATTACCAAGTTAAGGAAGCTCTATTCTTTATTTTAAGGTTCATGTTTATTCATGTATATATGTTTGTGTATATATAGAAGAGAGTATAATAGTAGTGTCTTACTTTTTGTCATACTTAAAACAAGAAAATTGGCCCTCTATTTTTTCCATTTCCAATGACTTTCCGGAGGTAATCTAATTAACAAAAAAGAACATACAATGTAATCAGTAAAGGATTAATGTGAAAATCCAAGTAAATTTAAGGGGGGTAATTGATACAAACCTTTTGAATAACTTGTTCGTGAATTGTGGTTGGAAGATAGGCTAAGGTTGTGCCACTATCAATGATTGCTGCATTTTCATCAATACTACCAAAAAAGCTTGTTTCAAGCTTAACTATGGTATCTCCAATATGTACTTCCTTTAGTGTAATTTTGTAATGTGACCTATAAGATTGTTCATAAAAAAAAGAGAGTATATTTATCAATTTATAGACTATAAATTCACACTTCATAATAATAAGAATAATTTAACAAAAATAAATTAACAATTGGACCGAGTTTTAAAATATAAAAAGTAGAGGGACTATTTTATAAAATATATGATGGCATGACATATATGCTTCTTTTTTTTTTTTTTTTTTTTTTTTACAATTGGGAATTTTTTTCACATTTAAATAAGAAAAAAGTTTGACATCATATGAACTAAAAAGTATAAGAACTAAAACCGGTCAAATTATAGTAAGGACTAAATCCTTCAAAAACACATAATTTAAGGACTTTCTATAAAATTTGACCATCTTGGAGCCTAAAGTCCTAAGTAAATTTTTTTTTATATAATAAAACCAATTTCAAAGATAAATTGATAAGTGATTAATTTATATTGGAACCATAGGTACTGAAAAAAGAAGTAAGAAATGTAAAAATAGATGACTTACTGTCCTGCAATCATTTTAGTTTTATTCATTTGAGGTCCTACCACTTCACCAATTGCAAAGATTCCACCTCCGTCCACATTATCCAAACAATGTGCGAATTTATTTTTCACTACTCCTTTTTGAGCTAGTTGTGAAATCATGGATGAATTTGCTTGTCCAAATCCAATGATTCCATCAACTGATTCACTTGATGTAGTTGTGTCACCAGCTCGTTTAGACCCGCACCTAATTAAAAAAAAATGAAAAAGGTACTTAAAACTCTAAATTACATTATTAACAAAAAAAAATTTAACTATAGTGCATCAAAATATGTTCCAATCCCTATTATATCTAGGAATGAAATTGAAATGTAAATAATTCGAATTTTGTTATTCGTAAATAATCTATTCCTATCATATTTAGGGATGAATTTATAAAAGTTTTTTGAGAAGTTGAGATTAAGTTATAAATTTTAATAAGAGTTAAAATGCAATTTTACTATTATATTAACTAATATATTTATAATTTTTTAAAAGACTAAATTAAAATCTTATTATTACTAATTTATAATTTTATACATTTCAAAAGATAACTTGATCATATCAGTTACCCTGTAGCAATCCCATACTTAATAAGACATCATTAGGTAATTCTACCAAAGACCCCTTTATGTACACTTTTACCCTCTGTTGAAACTCTCTCCCACATTTTCCTCCACAAGAGAACCCCACTTTGGCGACATTTGAGAACTAATCTTCTCTCCCTCTTTTTTCACTATACTCTCAAGATCACTCAACTCTATGATTCTTTATTTTCCAAAAGTAAATAGTCATCGAACTTTCAAATCTGAACCTTATATCAACAAATCTAAATAAATAAAGATAATGATAAAATCATTTCATCCACGCGTTGAATTTTAAAAGTTAAAAGAGACTATTTATATTTAGATTTTTTAGTTTAATTTATGAACCCACCAAAATATTTCACCCTTTTAACATTACTTTTACCATGAAAAACATATTTTAACCTCAAAAACTATGCCAATGCAAACAAAAACATTAACCAAAGAGCTCCAAAGTAGAACCACCCATCTAATAGCACCTAATTGAGAACAGGAAATGGGTTAGAAACATATATATATACATACATATATATTCTTAGGTACAAATAAATGGTCATTTTTAAATGAATTCATGAACATTTTAGTTTTTAAATAAACTAAGTATTATTATATGCGGTAAAAGTAACGAAGAGGACCTTGTATTAGAATTCAGATTGTATTTTGCTCTCTATATTAAAAAAAATGAGTAAAATAGTCATTCTATATTGGATCAAAGAATAAACTAGTCATTTTGTTAAAAATTTCATCCATTTTTATTATTAAAAGTGGTCCCTATTTTTTTAACAATACAAATGGATGAAATTTTTAACATAAAGGAACAATTTTCTCTTTAATCTAATGTACATAAACTAATTTATTTATTTTTTTAATAAAGCAAGCAAAATGTGATCTGACTCCTAATACAAAAACTTTCATAATATCTTTACCCATTATACGAATATACCAAACAAAGGGTGAGCAAAAGTCTTCATCCACAAAATTCTTAGCTTCACCCATTATTATAAGTAGCATGTTCAAGAACTAACCCGAATACTATACTCCCGTTTGTGGGTGAAGTTTGAAGGTTACCAGTCACTTGCTGAAGTTCTATGTTATCTTTTACAAAGTATCCACCATTTGAGGTCCCGTCACCATAAGTAACATAGTATTCACATTGAAGATCAGGCTTACAATCTTTGAGTTTACCGTCATGTGCAGCAGCACAAAATTCATTGTTACAATAAACCAAACTTGAAGTGGATGATTTCTTGTGGTCATATTGTTTTAATGATATCTGCAATTAAAAACAATATTAAATAATTGAGCTCTTCATCATAGTTTAAAAAGAGATTAATATATATGAAATTATTAAAAGGGAACATACACCAAGATCACTTTTTTCTGGACATTTGTCACAACCAACACAATTAACCCATAGAATGTCACTTCCTGTATCAACTTGTACATGGTATTCTTCTAATGGGTTACCGATTTTAAGTTTTGCAAAATAAAGCCTGAAAGAAGAAGAATTAAGTTTTTAAGGCAATGAGAATAAAATGAGCAATTAAACTTAAAAATAATAGTCACCATATAATTTAAACAGCTGAATTTTCTAATGCATAAAGATGAAAATAGAAATATGAAGGTAAAAGTACTGCCTGAAAATATATAAATTATTCTATACGTTAAATCAAAGAGTAAATTAGTTGTTCTATCAAAAGTTTCATTATTTTTACTGTTCAAAGTTGATCCCTGTACACCAGCATAATGTACAAGTAGCATGATACATATCATTGTTTAGTAATTTCGTCAATCACGTCAGTTTTTAATAGTACAAATAGATGAGATTATTAACAAAATGGACCAATATGCTCTTTGAACTAATATACAAGAACTAATTTACTCATACTTTTAGTACTCCTAATAAAATGACATCCATTATACTTCTACTAAATATTGAAAATAAGTGAGCAAAAATGCCTTCTTTTTAGTAAATTGGATGTTATGCATTATTAACTCAATTACTGTTAACCAAACATAAAAATCTAGTGGTCAAATTCTTAACAAAAGGTCCATGTACTATGGTTTTTTTATGGGTTTAGTCCTACTAAAATTCGATATTTTTAATCTCTATTTCTTCGAAATGTGTATTTCAATCTAGAGATATTTTTTAATCAAATGATTTTAATCAGTATTTTTACTAAAATGCTAAAGTGTTGTCACATTATTATATGTTTTAGAAAATTACTGAGAAAAAGTGATTAAATACACCAAAGTCGCATAATAGAATGACCTTTTACATAATTTAACCAAATCTAGCCATACCAAATTGGTAAAAACACCTCTTTTTTAGTAAATTGTTTCTTAAAAAAGTTGTGAGCAACCATTGACTAACAATGAATGCTTTCTGTCAATTATACATAATTTTGATTTGTATAATAATAAATTTAGACTCAACTCTTACATAGGCTTAATTTGTTATTATATGTACAATTGCCTGCAAACATTAATAGTGTTTAGTTGCTTACTTTCGACTACTCAATATCAAAATACACTGAATTCGCATACTACAAGGATTTTCTACAGAATTTAACCAAATCTAGCCAAACCAAATTCACGAGAAGAATTTCTTGTTTCCTCAAACATAAGATTAAAAAACAACAATAAATAATAATTTATTGGATGAAAATAATTCATAAAATAATTAAAAAAACAAAAACTAACCCAGCACCAGAAGGGTGACCATCACCACCTAAAGGCACATCAACGTCAACGGTAGAGAGAAATCTGCCATGGCGACGCATATCATGAGCTTTCATAGCCCTTAAATTATTTCGTTTACCTGCAAATTTATGTTTTACATCAAAAGTGACAACATTCCCATAAGCACTACAACCAAATTCCCCCACCAATGCCGCCACCATTGTCACCACCGCCAATGCCAATCTCCTTAGATCCATTTTTACTGCCCCCCAAAAAAAAATGTTTTAAAAAAGTTATTGCTCCTCCTCCCTATCTCTCAATACATTCAAATTTTCGGGGGTTTATTTTATTATTTTATTAATTTTTGTTATTTTTCTGGTTTTTTTAATTTTTTTATTTTACAAAAGGGAGACAGAGATAGAGAGACAAAGAGGAGGAGAAGGAGGCCAAGGCAAAGGCCAAAAGCCTTGAAAATGAAGGAGGGAAAATGGTAGGGAAATAGGCGTTTTCAACGGCGATTTACATGCCTTATTTGTAAACACCATATCCATAATTCAATTTGTATTTTTTTTAGAAAACTATAAAAAGGTTTTTCTTTGTTCATCCACAAGTTTTTTTTTTTTTTTAAACATTAATGTTTTAACAATCATTTTAATTCAGATCATCGATTAAACGAATAATTAATTTAATCAATCGTCTCGATTTAAATAAATTATCAAACACATTTAAAAATTAAAAATTAAAAATTTCTTTTCTACTTTTTAATAATTTATCAGCAATAGGTAGTTTAATTTAGAATTTGATTTTAAGTGAGTTGTTTTAGAAGACTAGATAATTTTTTAAAGATGATTATTATTTTATAACATAAGTTTCTTTATACTCTTTTTTTTTTTTAACTTTTACCCTCTTACAATTACAATAAAATCTAAACTTTTAAGCGATTTTGTCGACAATATGTAATTATACATCTTAATTTTTTGGATTATATTTTGATAATACTATAGCGACGTAAAAATTTTAGCTTGGCCGCTAATTGTGGCGATTTATTGAAAACTGAAGTTTGATTTTAAAATAAAGAGGGAGTCGCCACTGATCCTTTTTCTTAGGTGTGATCGGACACCTATTAGATTTATTTTTTAAAATAAAAGGAAGGCTGAGTTTAGGTCTACGTCAAAAGTCCAGAGAAAAATAGGGTTCGGGAGTCGGTTACGCGCGAGGAAGGTATTAGCACCCTCGCGACGCCCAAAATTGGTATCTTATAAACACGTGTTGTCTTGATTTTCAAAAAAATACTAGTTCAATGTAAGATTTAACCGTGACCCGGTTGAAACACAAGAATTTTTAATTTTTTGGGATTTTTGAGAAGGACGTACCGTTTTAACATAAGTCGATTGATATTCACCCAACATAGCGATAAAATCGACGACTTAATGTTAAATCGATATGTTGCCTAGCTTATTGAAATAAATAAAAAACAGGAATAAACATTTAAAATAGTGAACAACGAGGCGATATACAAAAATGGGCGGGAAACGAAAGATAATAGTTGGACATACATCAAGGAGCATAATACATATGACAATAATATTAAAGACAATGACAATGCACGTGACATTAAACGTAATACGAGAATTAAACATGAAATGGAAGTGGTGTATATACATACATATGCGTATAATAATGGTATTTAAAGTATGTATGTAAAATATATATATAAATAATAATAGTATCAGAAATATAGCATTTGAAATATATACATAGAATAGTAAAAGAATATATAACTAGTAATGTTAAAGTATATACAGAATAATATATATATAAAAATAGATATTAAAAAAAACGTATGAACATGACATATATGAAAAATATATACATAATAATATAAAAATAAGATAATAAGTTATAATAATGAAAATAATAGGTGTAATAAATAATACAATGATATATGAGAATGATACTATATAAAAAGTATATATATACACGCATAATAAAATATATGTACTAATATTACCTATAAAGGTAATAGGGATAAAAATGAATATAATAATAATATATAATATATGGTATTAAAAATACATATATATAACATAGTAATCAAGAATATATACATAATATGATACAAAATACATACTTGGAATAGTATAAAGAACACATAACTAATGATATTAAATATATATAATATGTATAAAGTATATATAATTTACCTATATTATAAATGATAGTAAAAAATTCATACATTACATAAGTATGTACATATATACCAAATAATATTAGAAATATACCATATAGTATTAGAAATATTCATAATATATATAACACATAGAGGATATGTACATACATACTAGAAACAATAACAATAAAAGGAATTTATTAACACGATACATAGATATATACGTACATGGGTATAAATACTAAGGATATTAGAAATACTTAATATATATTATTTAAAATATATACATAATACAAAAACATATATAACGTAGTATTAAAATATAAATACAATACATACACTTTGAAATTAATAATAATAATACATCACAAATATATACATATTTACAAATATACATAATAATATATATATATAAAATAATATTAAAAGCATATATAACGTATAAAAATATATATATAATATAATACATAAGTATATCAAATACATAAAAGGTCATACACTAATATATGTAATAATAATATTGAAATATAAAAGACAAATATAATAAAAATATTAAAATAAAGTATAAAGTAACACCATCAATACGTATACATATACATATACGTACATAATAAATACATACTACTACCTGTAAATAATACAATAAATATAATAAATATATAGACTATAATTAATAGAAATAAATGACAGAAAATAATAACAAGATAATTTGAAAATAAACAGTAAACTAACACAAAAGGACTAAATCGCACATAAAATAAAATTTAGGGGCCAATTCGAAAAAGAAATAAAGAAAAAGGATCAATTGGAACACGCCAAAACAAGGGAGGGATTAAAAGTGAAAATATCCCGTCCTCTTGAAACGCAGCGTTTAGTGCGGGATCAAATTTAAAACGTGTTTAAATTTTAGGCCAATTTAAAAGAAATGAAAATCTGATTGTAAAAGTTTAGAAAAGCGGAAGGGTTATTCGCGAAATTAAACCCTTCCGCAAAAACACGTGGATCTCCCTAGCAGGTCGGGTCGAATCGGGTTGGCCCAGGGCAAAACGACGTCGTTTTGTGCCCTGGGCCTTTGAACTAAAACGGCGTCGTTTCGCGGGTCTATAAAACCCAAAAATATTTCAAAAATTTCATTTTTTTGTGTTTCTAAAAAAAAACAGTTTGAGAGCTCTCCCCTCCCCTCAGCCCTTGCGATTTCAGGTGAGGTTTCGGCGCCCTCTTTTGCTACCGACGACCGAACGGTGGCCGGAAAGGTAAAAAGATTTGTTTTTTTTTTTTTTTTTTTTGCTTATCTTTATTTATTATATATACATATATATATATATATATATATATATATATATATATATATTCATGGTAGATTTACAAATGTATGCTATACACTCCCAAAAACAGATTTAAAATAATAAAATCACCTTTGTTCACTAATTTGATTCTGTTTCGATGTTCGAATGCATTGGTTCTCTGATTTGGATTGATTTTTTTACTTGATCTACTGCTTTTTTTTCGAAAATATGTGTATGTATTGAAGAAAATCCAAACCCCCCTTTACAACTTTTAATTCGGGCTTTTATAACCCCTTTTACAACTTGTTCACACTATTCTTGCTATCCTTTCCTATTTATTGTTTGCAGGTGCTGAGTCAACAAGGACGGTGGATGTGATCGGCGTGACGGCGGTACAGTGGCGGTGGAGCGGTTGGCTAAGTCGGCGGCTGGCAGAGGCAAGTGGGGAGGCTAGGGTTAGCATCTTTAGGGGGCTAGGGTTTCTGTTTGGGTTAGCTTAGGTATTGGGCTTGGTTGTGGTTGGGCTGAGGGTTGTAAGTGGGTTTTAGGGGGTTAGTGGGTTTAATTGTAATTGGGCTCGGGCAATTTGGGCTTCTACAAATACAAATTATAATTATATAATTAAATTCTTAAATATATAAATGTTTTGAAAATCACGATGTTGCATAATTTCTCCTAATTCTCAACTCATGAATTAGAGCAACTAACAAAAGTAATTACACTCAATTTAATTGTTTTGAATTTATGATAAGCAAGTACTTCCCATGGAGAGGTTTCTCTCTCTCATTTTACAACCCTAAGGCGCCTACTTGTTCCGCCGTTGATGTGGCCAGCAAACTAGTTGACCGCCACAAATTGCTCTTTCTTCCTAGGGCTCTTTTCTTTTTTGGCACTCTCATTTGTTCTTCTTTTTTCTCCTTCCTTTTTGCTTCTTCCCATCACAGATTTTGTTAGGCCATGATCATCCTTCCCGTTCATTTTTTGGAGTCGCCATGGGCATGCCTTGGGGCTGATGGTTTTTGTTTTCGGGGCCTCGTTAGGCAAGTGCAGTGTGTCTCTTTCATCATGGAGACTCCCTTTTGGTGGCTTAGATGACCTTTCGTGGTGGAAAGGGAGTAGTCATCGGTAGAGGATAGCAAAAATCGATTTTAACCCGCCCCAAAAAAAACCCAGACACTTAATTTTTTCCAGTCTCGATTTAGAGCCTGTTCTGCGGTGTTTAAAAAAATCACTTCTGACTCTAAAATCACTTTTTTTAAAAAAATGGTATGAAACAAGTTGTTTTTTATTGAAATTTTTGACTTTTTAAAAGTGCTTGTGCTTTTTGAAAGGAAGAAGTTAAAACTTTTCCTCTCCCAAAAGCACTTTTAATGCTTAATTATTTTTTCACCCTTCTAATAACATAGTATTTTTATTTTTTTTCTTAATGCTTAATTACAAATGTGTTAAAATTATTAATTAAAAATAAAAAAATATCTTTTAAAATACTAATTACAAATATTTAATGATTATATTTAAATATTTAAAATATAGTTTATATATTCTAATTAAATTTTATAAATAATTAATATTTATTACTTAAAAATATTTAAAATTTATATTTCATATAATAAAATATTAACAACAAGTTATAATATATTTTTATATTTTTACTAAAATATAATAATATTAATTAATTTAAATATTATTTAAATACATATTTATTACTTGATAATAATATATATAAAATGGACATTTTATTTCTCAAAAGTACTTTTTGACAGTAATGCTAAACACTCAAATTTTAAACTAAACTTTTTAAAAACACTTCTCAAAAATATTTTTCCATAGCACTTTTCAAAATGTATTACCAAATTAGGTAATTAACCCTCAGTTTACACAGATTTGTCAATTTCATTATCAGTTTAGATGCTTCTCTCAATTGGTTTTCGGTTTTTGAATCCTAAAACCAAACCAACCAAAAAAACTAACTTATATTATATATACATATTTAATTATTTAAATTATATTTATTTTCATAATATATAACAAATATATTTAATTTTTAATTATTTAAAATTGGAGTCAGTTAACTGAAAAAACCAACCGAATCAATGGCAATTCAATTTGATTAGTTTTATCTAGAAAAGTCAGTCGGTTCGGTCTTAATGTGTTAAATTCGATTAAATTTGTTCCAAAAAAAAAAAAAAACTGAACCAGCAGACTAAACGTATTGCTCACCCCCCAGTCATGGCCCCTGCATGGTGGTGTTAGGTCGCGACCACGATGACATTTTCGGTTTTAGGCTGGTAACCCCAAAAACCACTGAACCAGCAGACTAAACGTATTGCTCACCCCCGGTCATGGCCCCTGCATGGTGGTTTTAGGTCGCGACCACGATGTCATTTTCGGTTTTAGGCTGGTAACCCCAAAAACCGCCATTGGGGTGGGCAGTATTGACGCTGCCATGTTATTTTGTTGTGCAAGGCTGGCTACTCCCTATAGGAAACAAATGGTGATTTCTTCCTAATGTCATATGCTATTATATTGGACTAGTGATTCACCATTTGACTGTTAGGCTCCTTTCTGTGATGGTTCCTACGCAGGGCAAGCAAGGATTTGACAAAGGACTCCCACGCCCTATGACATTTCTGATTCCCATAAATAAGCTGTCGATATTACCGGCAAAAGTTGAATGAAAAAAAAAAAGGCATGGTTAATGGTATGGAAGTCTGAATCAACATCCTGTCACATGTATTGCTTGTTAAAAGCCATTTATAAATCAAGAACGACAACAGTAAATTGATCTGTCACTAAATGCAATTACATTTATAAACTCATGCAACCTTCTGAACCATAAAACCTTTATAAAATAATAAGCTACCACCCCCAAGAAAAAGAATGCTACATCATAACCATTCTAAATACCAAAACTGATACAATTGACTCGAGAGATCAAAACATATCACAAAAGGTCAATAACACTTTCATGAATAAGCACTACATAGTTCAAAACTGTAAGGCACCTCTAACCTTCACTTTGCCAGTCCGTGCATCCCCAAATGCCCACTGCATGATGCATTCATTCATATCAAGATTAAATAAGCAGATTCAATGGAAGTGTAAGAAAATGAACGGCTAACAAGAAAACTACCTTTCCATGGATATGTATCAATTCGATCAATGCTTGTGTTTGTTCTTTTTTGGATTCGAAGAAATCATTCCGTATGCTTTGCGCCTGGACTCTGATATGTTGGTTGCTTGACGACGCTTTTTCTTGCCCTGTTTTGATGACTCTGAATCCTCCAATTTTGTGCTCTCATCTTCTTTTGATTGCTCGGCAGTGTCTCTTGACCTTTTCTTACTGACCTTTTGATGTCTTTGCTTCTCCTTGAGAAGTTCATTAATCCTCAATTTCTGCTGGTACCTCTTACTATTGGGTACCTTCCATTCCTTATCCGTATATGGTGCGAGCTTCTTTAAAGAAACGTATTGATTCAATTCTTTCTCATCCAAAGCCAGTAGCTCACTAGGCTTCAACCCGAATCTATTAGGTTTGATCTTGACATATTTAAATCTTGTTTTCAAGTCTCCGATTGTATCCTCATAGTCCAAATTATAAAATTCCTCCCACATTTCGTTTAAAGCTTTCTGAACGACAGACATTTTACGTTTCCTCTTCCGCTTACCTTCCTCAGTCTCCTCTTCCTTGCTTTCCTTGTCATCTTCTTCATTATCTTCACTTTCGTGTTCTTTGCCCTCGTCATCACCAACAACTCCTTTTTCATTTTCATCTTCATCTTCATCTTCTCCTTTTTCTTCTTCTTCTTCTTCTCCTGAATCATTATCGCCGCTACTCTGTAACTTGTTCTTATTCCTCTCCCTTGCAGCCAAGAAACCATCATGAGACTCTAGCACATCCCATCCTTTAGGAAGTCCAAGCAACTCATCCTCCTTATCGAAGTCTGGTTTTTCGATTCTTTCGCTATCACTATTTAACTCAGCATCTTCGTCATCATAATACTTCTCATCAAATACGGCCTTCATCATCTTATCATACTCATCAGGATCAAATTCCTCCTCCAAATCCTTTGCACTAAACGGACAATCGTCTTTGTTAATCCCCGCAATCTCCATAACCTTCTTCATTCTCTCCTTAATTTCTTCCTTCTTCAGATTCTTCAAATGCTTCAACTCCTCCTTCCTTTCCATTTCCGCAACCCTCATTCTCTCCTCTTTCCTTTCTCTTTGCGCCTTCCTCTTGCTCTCCTTCTTCCTCACTGTCCCCTCTACTTTCCGAGAATACCCTATCACTCTATCCTCCGCATTCTCCTCGTGCCTAAAGTTATACTCCATCTCGTACCCCTCCTGTCTCTCAATCTCCTCTTCATCCCTCAACACCTCATCCACTACGTCGTTATCAATCTCAAGATCCCCGCCTTTCCTCTCCTTATCGATCCACATCTTGTTCTTAAAAAACTCCTTCAAGAACTTCGAGTTCTCATCGATTTCAGCATCTTGCCCAAAATATTCTTCCAACTTCTTAGAAAATTCACCATGGTTTAAGCCTTCTTTTCCCTCATCATCCTTACCCTTTTTTCCCTTTACTCTTAAGAAATCTCCATCATCCTCGTTTTCAATTTCTTCAGTTGCATCCAAAAGAGCCTTCTTTATCTCTTCTTGTTCTTCATCATAAGTCTTTACCTTCTTCTTCGGCTTAACAGAAGCATCCAGTTCATCGAAATCAGGCCCTTCTTCAATCAAGTGCTTTGCAACCACATCTTTTAAATACATTGACTTCTTATCTTTCTTTTTTCCCTGCTCGCTTTCTTCTTGGTCCGATTTGCCACTTTCATAATCATCATCAGACTCAAAAAGCTTCACATCTTTTTCCTTCAATTTCGGGTCACGGCTTCTCACCTACATGGAAACATTGAAATTTCATGACAAAAAAATCACTAATAAATTGACAAAAATTTCAGTTTTCACACCAATTAGCCAAAAAAAAAAAAAAAAAAAAAAACACTTTTTTTCCTTCAATTTCGGATCACTGCTTCTCGCCTACAAGAAAACATTGAAATCTCAAGATAAAAAGATCACTAACAAATTAACAAAAATTTCAATTTTCACACAGTTAGCAGAACAACAACAACAATGATCTCGGATTACTAAAACAAGTAATCAATTCAAAACCAAGTCAGATTAAGTGATTAAACTCACAGACTTATCAAAATTACAAACATTATAACTGCCGAATGCATGAAAATTTAGTACAGTTAGGTTATCGCTTTTTTTTATTCCCTAAAAACGAATCTAGATGATAATAAAAAAAGCAAAATCATGACAAAAATAGAAGAAAAAAACCCTAAAAACGACACTAATTAGCCTCAAAATAACTTACTTTAAAAAAAATTCAAAAAGAAATTCCTTACCCGAAGTAGAGCTTTAAAGAAATCTTCATCTTTCGCAATTTGATCAGTAAAGTCTACTTCATCGTCGCCGTCGTCATCATCAGAAGATTCTTCATCAGATTCTTCAACGTGACCTTTCTTCTTGAGCTCCTCATACCTCTGTAGATCCTCCCGCTTCTTGTTGTGCTCAAATCTTCGAGCATACTCTTTGTTGATTTCAATCTTCGATATGTCGTCGTTTTCGGGACCAATATCTTCGTTGAATAGTTTCATACCCATTGTTTTTGGGGCTTTGCCTTCCCCCCTCTAACTAAAAAAAATTGGGAAAATTATTGATTTTGGAAAGAAATTTTTGAGTTGAGAAAATTGAATTGAGTCGGTGTTAGAGGGTAGATGGGCGGCTGTCTAGGGCTAGTTTCCTTGAAAGAGGGATGAGAAGTAAAAAGAGGAAATTAGGGTTACAGTGGAATAGTTTTTTGAGTAATTTTTATAATCCGTTAGATTTTATGACCAAAAAAAAATATAATCCGTTAGATTTTGATGACGTGGCATGATAATGTTCAATCCAATCCAGCAATTCGGTGGAGAGAGAGAGTCTCACGTGTCCAACCTCACTACCCCCACGTGTCCCATACATGCTATATTTTACATGTACAAAATCCAAAGCAAGCAAAACACAAACCCTAACGGAACCTAGAAAAGCTCTTTCTTTGGCAGTGAAATTTGAAAATCGACGGCTAAAATGTTGAGGCTGGCGTCGAAACGGTTGCTTGGGCTAACGTCAAGGGAGATCCCGTCACGGCCCGTTCAGATTCTGCCACGTCTTTACCACGAAAACGTCATCGACCACTACAACAATCCCCGTAACGTCGGTTCCTTTGATAAGAACGATCCGAACGTCGGCACCGGTTTGGTCGGAGCTCCTGCTTGTGGCGATGTTATGAAGCTTCAAATCAAAATCGACGAGGAATCGGGGAAGATTGTTGATGCTTGCTTTAAAACATTCGGTTGTGGATCAGCGATTGCGTCTTCTTCTGTTGGTATGCCACTTTCTTTTTCTTTTTGTAATTTCAATTTTCGATTGCTAGGTAATGAAATTTTGTTTGATTCCGGTGCAAAATTCATGGAAAAAAGCACTGATTGACTAAAATTCCGTTTTGCATAGGAAGTAAATAATTACTTTAAAAACTTAAATTAAAACTTTTTTTATGAAGAGAATACACGATTTATCCATAATATAGAATAGAATGATTATGTTAAATTACTGTTCCATTTAGTTAATTTTAGGGATGAAGAAAGCAATAATCTAAAACCAAGTGTTTGTGTGTCAATGTTATTGAAAGGGCCTAATCTATTCTATGAATCATATGCAATATTTTGTAGCTCCGACATCATGACAATGGCCTTCAAATTTTGTGAAAGGAGCTATGGGTACCTTGATTTTTAATATATGTAGTTTCTTTTCTTTCTTTTTTTTTATCATGTTGCAGCAACTGAATGGGTGAAAGGGAAAAACATGGACGAGGTTCTTACCATTAAAAACACGTAAGAACGAGTACCCTGTCTCGAATTAGTCTATTTTTATGAATTCGACTCATATCTTCATATTTACTTGGACTGAGATTTGGATATTGATCGAAAACATCTTACCTACATGTTCATGTTTGAATATGCGTGGGACATGGTTACTTTATGAAACAACGAAGAGCTTGGATAACATAGTTTCTTCTAAGGATGCTTTATAGTATTCCCTTTTTTCCCTTTCCCTTCTCTTTATTTGCTCATCAGATTCCATGTTTATATGTGGTTTGTATATTTTATCTTTGGAATTAGATAGGTGAAATTTGGTTATCTGATATTGAAACTGGTTAACGCAGTGTTTGAGAACTTCGAATGATAGATTTGGGTTTCAAGAAAGTGAATTTGAAATCCTTAATAGATAGATAGGAATTTTAAATCCATGTACCTAAATTAATTTGAACATATATATAGCAAATGAAATCGAAATCCCAATTCACATGATTAATTTGTTCCTACTTTCTCTTCTTAGATCTCCTTTAATTTGAACTTTTTGTAGTTAGAAAGGTATGGTCATAATTACTAGATGCTGTAGATACAATTCTGGGTTATGCTTGTGTACTCTTTGTTGATTTAGTACTATAGAATGTTCTTTATTCTCTATTTACAAATGTTTGAAGTTTTAGTTTAAATACTGTTGCATGATATATTATGGTCTGATAGTGGTAATCAAATCATAGAAGATGGATGTTTTACTCAAATAAGGTTTCTCTGAGGATCAAACCATGTTATAACTTGATGTATTGAGCATTTATGATTAATTTCCAGATTTTGATTTAATAACAACGTAAAAATACATTTACCTAGACTTTGACCAAGTTAACTATAGGGAAAGAAGAAGATATTTGATGTGATTGCTAGTCTTTCATTGCAATATATACGGTGTAAATTGTTTTTTGTTTCATTACATAGGTAACTCCAAAACATCAAATAGAAGTTCTAAGGTGATTATATAGATATATGGGTTATTCCTAGATTTTTTATTTTCTCTAAGCGTTCCCTTGTCTTAACACTTTTGTTCGAAACATATTTAGGTACGGGTATAAAAGTATGATCTTTGTTATGTATAAGGCCTGAAAAAATTGAGCGTAGTCCATGGAATTACCCAAAACAGAGCATAAGCTAATTTATAGCTTTGTGGGTTAACCAGCTGGTCTGTACCCTTCTAGGTTTAAAGGCTATATATTTAATTAAATTAATAGGAAATATAACATATTGTAGAAGAAAAGAGGTAAGGAAATTTAAGAGTGATGTCCAAGAATGCTTGTTTTGTGTACTGGGGCAGGTAGATTGTAGGGTATACAACCGAGTCTTTGTTTGCTGTTAATACCATAAATTGAAAACAGATGTCCCTTTTAAATGTTTCTTTCAATCAAATTTACTCGAGCTGGACTACAAAGGTGAGCATTCTATAATTTTTTTTTATTCTTTCACTAACATAAACATTGCCAGGGAGATTGCGAAACATCTATCACTTCCACCGGTTAAGCTGCATTGCAGTATGCTTGCAGAAGATGCTATAAAGGCAGCCGTAAAAGACGTGGAACTTAAACGTGCCAAGTTGAAGGGCAATTCAAGTGCTGATGCTGCTAATGCACCCATCGAGAAGGCTGCTGATGCCTGATGTCTGTTTATATGCCCGATTGTAAAAAAGTCTGGACGGTTTGCTGACAGAGAGCATGTAAGGTAAGACTAAAATGAAACCAGGGGGGACATTCTGAGGACACATGTAATGTTACTTGTCTGGAACGTATGTTTTTGTTCAATGGAAAAATTATATAAGTGAATAAATCATTGGCCCAATGCGTATACTATCATTTGTAATGTTCAATGTTAAAGCTAGTCTTCTCTTCTTTCCTTGTTTGTGGTTTAGGCAGTGTACCATACTTGTTCAGAAAGTCGAGAATTTTGTGATAAGAAATAGTTTGCATTTGAGATATTTTGGACCAATTTTCTTTGCTTTCTTCCTTTTTATTTATAAGTTGAGTTCGGTCCAGATTTATTCTTTAATTTATTAAGTTAGTGTTTCAGTTGGATATACTAAATGTGATTATTGAGTTGAACAAAACCTGTTAGGATGTCTAAAATATATATTTTTTAATTTGCAAGAGAAGAGTGCAGTGAACATAATATGAATGATTATCAAATTAATGTATTTATTAGATGCTAATTTAGTGATAGAATTTTAAATGCATGTAGTTAAGCAAGGGAAGGGCAATATGCTAACGCATTGTGATTCGATGAAGTCAAATTAATTCATATTAAAAAGAACTGGTTTTATCATTATTCTTCGTACCATTACCATAGTCGGTGTCCGGTTTTTCAATTTAATCCATCTGACTGGCAGGTTTGCAAATGCATTTAGATTTTGGAAATGAGGCTTAAAGGGATTAGGCCAATTTCATTAATTCACGCCTGAATTTGGGTGCTAAAATTGAAGCTCAATTCTATATTGTTTAATTTATTTGCCTGTAAAGATCCATAACAAATTAATGGAAAAGAATGGTATAATTTTTTGCCCTTGCTACTTGTACATATTTTCAGTTCATTTTTTGAACTTAAAAAATATAAAAAAAAAAATTTGATTGTCTAACATAATTTCATATTGTCATATCTTGGAAATTTAAAAATTATACAATTATTTAATTGATGATGTAGTATAGTCTTAGAATGTCACGATTAGTGATTTAATAATCAAACTATTGATTGAAGGGATTAGATTATAGGTTTTCAATTCAATCAATTTCATGAATTCAATTGCCAAATTAATAATAATCAAATTAATAATTAGAAATAAAAAAAATTAGAAAGCCGATTTAACTTGTTCAATTGTCAATTTTTGTCCATTTTTATTTTTATCAATTTGAAATAGTTTCTAAATCAATCGATGCAAGTCTTTTATTTTAATTGTTATATTGATCAATTCGCATTCATCTGATTCAATCTTGTTCCAATAATATTTGGTTATATTTATAAACAAAAACAAATATAATTGTCAAGTTCAAATATCGAATTGTTACAACTACCAAATAAACTTAATTTTCAAGTTGAGATATAAAAAATTATATCATCTCTAATGGAAACACCACCATAAGCTCAAAACCAGATTCAATGGGAAAAAAAGAATACAAAAATGGAACAAAATGCCATTCTTTGTATCATAATTAGATAAACTGATAAACAAATGTTATTCAAAATTACAAAGCCTGGTATTTATATAAACTATCCGAGGATCCCCATCATAACCTGACCTGATATTTTTTCCCCCAAAATTCAATAGCAAATTAATGCTATTGCTAAAAACATCAGATTTTGGACCCCTATAATTTAAATCTAAATTTATCATATGCTGCAAAAGGTTAGATTAAAAACAAACCAATAGCTATGAACCAAAAAGGGTCAATTAGTTAAGAACAAAAAAAAAATGGCCCATACATATATAATATCCCACTTTATGTATCATTCCATACTGTGAATGTTGGGGCACCATGGCATACAGCCATATTGCTTGACCTTTGTGCAATGGTGGGAACTGCTGTGGGCACCCAATTGTTGCATGGTGAGGCTTGACTTGTTGATGATGATGATTGTTGTGAAAGGTAGTACATGTTCCTCGAATGATATGGATCAGTCGATGATGTGTACACATTTTCGTACCCGAGTGCTTTCACTTCGTTGTTGCTGTTGTCTCCGAAATCGTTGCTTTGGTTTTGGTTGGTATCAGTAGGAATGACTGTTCCTAAAGGGATAGCGTATCCTCCGTACCCGGCACCGTCGCTTACGGTGTTGTTGTAGATGACCGAGTTGGTATTAGAGCCGGAGCTATGTTCCATTGAGGAAGATTCCATGGCCATTAGGTTGTGTAACACGGATGGTTGGAAGAAATTGTGGGTGCTTCCTAGTTGGAGTTGATGGAGATCGTGGAAGGCGTGATCGGGGTCGGAATCTTGTTCTTGTTTGCACCAAATTCGTTGTCCGTAAGGGTAATGCATGCTGAAAGGTTGAGCTTGTTGATATGCAATGGTAGGCCATCCTGATGTACCGTAAGTGTTGATTCCGTCGGGTAAATGCGTATTAATGTTGTCACCGTCCGACCTATGTACCATATCCATAGCCATTTCCGCTTGCTCAACGTCTTTCAATCGTTTGGCGGCACCACCGATCGGTAATTGACTGCTTTCTAGTATGCTCTTGACGTCGTATCGACTCATATCGAAGTTGGTTACCGCATTCAGTCCTCGGAATTTTATGGCTGCAATGTCATAGGCTTCTGCTGCCTCTTCTTGTGTACCTACATTCATATATACATAATGCATCATCAAATATCGGTCCTACAATAGTTTAACACATGATACAAATGATTAAAAAAGCATAAATTTCAAGTGAATCATAGGTAGAGTGGCAAAAGGACATGTATCAAGTCTCGTTAACATCAAGTCCGAGCTCGATTCTTAGACAATCTCTACCCCTTCCCCTTATTAAAAAAAAAAGCAAGTTGTGGGTAGGGACTCATTTCAGAAAGGTTTTCGAGATTTCATCCATCCGAAGTCAATAGAGTACCCTTCAAAGGGTCAATATTGTGTCTTCTGACTCTTTCGAGAGCCCCAGTTAAAGGTAGGGTACACGAAGCAAAAATGCCTTGTTCAATCGAGTAGTGACGCACGGCCTCCTATTAATAACGTTTGAGCCCGTGCCCCTTAAATCGCAAGTGAAGGCCATGTACGCTACCAGGTAGCCAAGGCCGGACACCTTCAGAAAAAAAATTTCAAAGTGCCGTCCACCTAAAACCGACTAACCCTCCAACAATGCAGAAATTTGAAGTAAACTTACTGAAAGTTCCCAAGTAAAGATCTTTATTTCCAGCGACTCTTCCAATCCTTGCTTGCCATCTTCCATGTTGATGGTGCCTGTTTTCAGGAGTTTTACACGATATTTCATCATCTGATTCATTAACAACACATAAAAACATAAACCCAAATTCGAAACTTAAAGAATATATATACCTTGTAACACCTCTATACATGGAAGCTCCTCGAGAAAATCCACTACTCTTTCTACAACAAATTTGAAACACATAAAGTTGTACCATTATTTCATGCATTTGTAATATTTGTATATATAAGTTTTGTTCCATCAAATATATGTACAAATGTCATTGTTTATATAATGCTATACCTTCGCAGTGAAGCAACATACTCCTGCCTTGTCATGTGCTTCATCTCTTCCAACTCTTTTTCATAGTTGCTAATCTATAAAAAAAAGAAAAGAAAAAAAGAACATAATAAATAATTATTAGTAAACAAAGACCCTTAAATATAGGCACATAATTTCCTATTAATGGGGAATTGGGCATGCCCTTTTAGGAACACACAACAACATTGTATATTATATCAAATTTCGAAAACCATTGAAGCACGCACTGGAGACAAAGTTGCATGGAAGAAGAAGCAAGAACAAGACAGTGCTTGTAATATATATACACTTACCGGAAAATTAGTTGTTGTAGTAGTACCCCAATACTTCAAAGCTGCTAAATCATAAGCCCTAGCTGCTTTTTCTTCTTTGTCATACCCTCCTATAAATAAAAAAATGAAAAAAAAATATTAGGCCAAGAAAGGGAATATATAAAGCATTTATTTATATATCCATTTTGTTACCTACCCAAATAAACTGCAAACCATGTTGTTGATAGCCCCAACAATCAGTTTCATGTGAAATTTTGCAGAAAAATGGAATCAATGAGTTAGTAAGTAATAATAATATTAGTTTATTGGAAAATGGATGACGAAACAAATTCCAATGCCCTTTGTGCGTATATATAGTGATAGAAATATGTATTATTAGTGAATGGAAAGACGATATACCTTGTCTTCCTTTACGACTTTGTCCTTCTCTTCTGCAACTATTATCCCATAAATGAGCTTCATATCTACCTGTCCATCTATGTCTACAAATACCCAGAAATTTAAAATAAGAACCCTAAAGTTTTTACAAGGAAAAAGTTAAAAGGAAAATGATGATAATAATAAAACCTTGTTACACCACGGTATATGGAAGTTCTTTGGCCAAAAGTGTCGATAGATTTCCTTGCCACCGCTTCATTGGTGCCGGTTTGGGTGATTTCTACACCTGTTGACGGTGGTTGTGGTGGTGTTTTCTTGTTGTCAGAGGAAGAACTCTCTCCACCGCTTCCACCGCCGCCGCCACCAGTGCTCATCGAAAGAGACAAAGACTGCGATGCACCACCTCCGCCGCTGCCTCCACCACCGTTGTTTTTAGTCTCGACTTGTGTCGGTGGTGGTGCAGGTTGGTTTCTTAACCAAGTTTTGATCATGGATAAACCTATGGAGTTGCCGCTATTGGTATTACTATTACTGGCTCCGTGAGTAAGGTTAGTGTTGTTGTTTGTACTGTTATCCTCATCACCTCCTCCATTGGTTGTTCTTGCGGTGGTGGTAGTGTAAAGAGGGTATTGGCCGGTGGTTGTATCGTACATGGTGTGGCAGCCATGGTTTCCAAGGAAGTTTTCAAGCTTTGGTTCTTGGGTATTGCATGAACTACCACCCATCACCATTGAAAGCTCTGAGCCTTTCATATTCCAATCTGCAACAAAAATAAAATGAAAATGAAAATGGGAAAATATTAGGGTTTTTTATATGAAGCTAGTTAGTACCACCAAAGCAAACCTTGGGGTTGATTGCTGTTTCTATTGAAAGCTTCAAGTATGCCAAAAGGTGGAGGTAGATTAAGAGAAGGAACCGATGAGTCTCCAGCGAGATCGAAGCATTCGCCTGAGACATCGGTACCGGAGATACCATCAGAGTTGAAACCGAGACGGGAAACTGTGGTTTGAGATTGATGATGATGATCAACAGGTTCTTGTGGTGATAAAGAAAAGGCTAACCAGTTGTTCATGGAAGCCATAACAAAAGTTATAACGAAAACAAAAAATGAAAGATTTTTTAGTGATTTCTTTTTATAGTGAAATGATGAACAAAGGGAGATGTGGAACTAGGTCATGCATGAAAGTTGGAACTGTGAAGAAGATTATAAGAGAGCAAAACTTTGAAGGTGTAAATAAGGAAGAAAGGAAGAGGAAAAGGCCAAGAAAATGAAGAGAAAAATCATCTCTTTCAAACAAAGAAAATGGAAGATTTATATAAACCCACACCCTTCTCTCTCTCTATTTGCACTTTTCTTTTAAACTTCTCTCCCATCAACAATAATATCATAAATGTAAGAGGACAGTCATAGGATTGTTAATTTCACTCATCACTTGCATTAATATAATACATTATTTTCACCTTCACGAACCCCAAATATTAAACCCGATATGAAAAATATCAAAAAATACATATTACATTATTTTTTATACATATTTTAATATATAAGTTACCAATAAATTAATTTAATTGATAATTTTTAGTCACTCACATTATTTTTATTTTTCGTAAAGAGAGAAAAATTCTTTATAAGTGTTTTTATTCATTTTTCTTTATAGGTGTTTTTATAATCAAATAATGTAATGCATATATAATAATTAAGTTTTTTTTAATGTTATTATACTAGTAACCAAACGAGGCATAAATGATTATTATTGTATAGGAAAAAAGTTTCACCAACGAGTTTAAGATTATGTTATATTAACTTGTGTTTTTAGAGGGTAGAAAAATTAATAAAATAATAAATAATGATATTTGATAGCATTCTAAATTTATTTATGGATTTTTTTATTTTATTTGAAAGTGATAATTTCTCAATAATAAAATTATAAAAGTGTGAATACATAGATATATTAAATTTTATACAATATAATATTTATAAAAAAATGTATGCAAATAAGTGGTGTTTAAATTTCACTAACAAAGTTAAATCAATGGTACATACTACTTTTAATTAGGGTTGAGAAAAAAATCAAGAAATCGAAAATGGATATGAACTCAAGGTATTTGAAGTAGTGAAAATAAATTTAAAATACTATATAAATAATTATTTTTTAAATACTATATAAGAGTTATTGAATTTTTCATCTTGAAAGAATAATTTTTTAGAAGTATTTATAAAAGAAGACATTGAAACTTCACCAAATAATGTTATAAAAGAGAACTCATTTTTAGGGGCGAAGCTAGAAATTTTTTTAGGGAGTACCCAAATTATATTATAATTTTTACGATAGTAAAAATACAATTTTACTATTTTAATAATCTATATTTATATAATTTTTAAAGGATTAAATTAATTTTTTTATCATTTTTAGGGGGAAAAGTACAATTTCACTTTTCCTAATTTAAAATTTTTAAATTTTTAAATGGTCTAAATAAAAAAAAATTCATTTTAAGAGGGTCGAGCCCCTACCAACCCCTAACTGTGCCCTTGCTCATTTTGTCAAAATAAGTTAAAAGAAATTAAATACTCATCTATTTTTAAAAAATATCAAATCAAAACAAACTAAATTATGATAAATCATTTAAAAAATTCCACTAAAATCAACTCATCTTAATTTTTTGAAGTTATAAAATTTCTTTGTCAGAGTATTAAATACAAATTCTTTTTTATAAATACAATTATAATATATAAAAAAAACAAAATTACAAGAATATATGAATCATTTGACCTACTTTTGGTTGAGGAAGGGAGTAGACATATATTTTAACAGGTATGTGGAGAAACCATAATTGAAGAAAGTAAGGAGGTGGCCAAATCATTTATAAAAGGGGTGATTGCATATGATCTTTTAACAATTTCTCTCTCTTTCTTTTTTATTTGGTTTATGTTGAATCTTTATATAAAATCTAAACATTTTTTTAATAATATTATGTATTATTTTGTATTATGTTTTAATTATTTTTATAATTTTATATCTATACAATGTAATCACATTGATACCAAAAGTTTGTAAATATTATTGAGTAATTTTATCTTGTATCTTATTAATGAGAACATTTAGGTATTTATACATATTGTTTCTGTTTACGACATAACCCCACTGTTCATTACTTGACCCCACTACTCTTAGGACTAACATTTTGAACGGACTTTAGGTATGCTGGACACGTATTTCGCTCTGGGTTGCCTGCCAGACCACGCGGTCTCCCTTCTGCAAGCTCCTTGAGTATATGTGAACTGAGATCGCGGCCTTCCTTTAGTTCGTGTGAACTCTCCTTGAGAGTTGGGTCCGCGAGCTCCCCTCATTGTCCTCTCATAGTTTACCTCACACTCAATCGTTTGGTAGGACCTATCCGAGATCACTGATGTATAACAAATATATATCTAATTATTTCATACATCTATAAATGAGTTAAATGGGCAACACTTACCTTTTAGGATATAGTAAAACAATTAAAATTTTAAGTTTTTTTAAATAATAATATTATATAATCTTATTTCAATTTTGCTTGTAAAATTAATTTTTTTTGTGTGTATCAAATATTAACCATATAAACACACATTAGTATAAACATCACAGCGTTCAAATACTAACCCTATAAGCACACATTAGTATGAACATAGTAGCTTTTTTCTCACTTGACATGTTTCTTTAGAATTAAAAATGATGTATTGGAATTCTCGTGTTTAATCTGATGGTTAAGGGATGTTCACTCATAAAACTTATTCAGATTTAAGTTTTTGAAGAGAGTAAGTGTTAAACCTTTATTTGAGTAACTCTTTTTAAATGTAGTGTATGTGAATGTGATGTAAGTACATCCCTACGACGTGTGTGAATATTAACCCTCTAATTATACAGTACTAAAAAATAATATTTTTTTACCAGAGAGAGAAAAAATAATAAAAAGGGTAAAGTAAAAGTTAGGTTGCAAAATAAGAATATATTTATAGAATAGGGTAAGTCAAGAGCTTATCTTGATAGCTTTGAATTCGGTAGATAGTTGAAGTTATTTTATATATAAAGCAAGGCTTCCAAGTGGTAACACATGGGTCTTAAACTATGGGAAAACCCATGTGGTTTCGTAATCTTCAAACAAAACTTGTAGCTGCTAGCCATCCTTTAAATATTCAAACATCTATATATATAATATATAACATTCACACCAGCTCTATAAGGAAATACCAAGAGTTATATATATTCCCACGTGTGTATATATTGCTAGAGGAGTGTCACTTTACAATTTAGTAATATAATTACACTTATTACGATAGGTGTTGATACAAGTAATCAATAAGGAGGCGAGGATGGTGGAGGAGAGTGTCAATTTATTTGTGATAGATGGAGAGTCGGCATTAGGTAGAAGGATAAGTTAGGGAAGGAGAAGGAAAAGGAATCTCTAGGGTTATTGTGTAGGGTTTCAAAGAAGAGCAAGTTGATCCTTGGTCCATTGTGCACTCAGGGTTGTATAGGGGCCTTCTCTTGTTTTACAGTCCCACGTAGTTAACAATAAAATTCCCTCCATGGTTGTGTGAATAAGCTAGATACTATGGAGTGTATTGTGTGGTGTTGTTCCGATATTCTCATCATTAGGTTTAGGATCTCGAATTTATGTCTAGGATTATGGATTTAAAGTTTAGGGTTTTAGTACTAACTTATAATTAATTCTATTTAAAATAAATTATTAGTATTTATTTATAAGTAGGAGCGTACTCATGATTTTTTTTTGGAGGGGTTGAATTTGAATTATATATTTGAAAAAGATAAAAACGTAAGTTCATTATTGTATTAACTTAAAACTTTATAATTTTTAAAGAGTTAAACTATAATCTTTTCATTTTTGGAGAGGCCATAATTGAATTTTAAATTTTAGGAGGGGTCGAAATACGACTTACCATTAAGTCAATTTAAAACTTTCCAATTTCTAAAGTGATCGATAGGACAATTTTTTATTTTGAAGAGGCCAGGTCTACCCTTTTAGCTTGGTCCTTATTTATAACTACTCTATTATTTTTTGTTTTATTCAATAATAATGTGAGTGTTATCATTCATTAATAGTATATGAAATTATACACGGACAATACATCATATAAATTATTTATATTTATATGATATTTTTCATGAATAAAACATGAAATAATACTGTTGAAATTAACAAATATAAATAAAAAAATTGTTATTAAAAGTTTTGTAAAACTAAATTAACATTATAACGATGTATGAAGATTGCTTTAGAATAACAAAATAAATATACAAATCAAGTAAAATAGACTTAAACTTAAATTTTGAACACTAAAACAGATCAATGAGTCAAATTAGATCATCTCGAAAAGAAATTTAGGGTTTCTTTGGATAAGCATTTACTTTTAATGCGGTGTGTTTAGTTTATTTTTTTTTAATCTCACGCTACAATGTCTATATAGTGTCTAATTTCATTGTTATTGATGTTTTTACACTAATTGCAAGTAAACGCACCGCTCATTTAAAGAAGCTCTTAAATTTGAAGTTTTTATAGAATCGAATTACGGTCAGAATTGACTCAAAGTGAATTTTAATAAATAATGCGTTTAGTTCTGGTTAGAATAAAAACATCAATAATAATAAAATCATTTACTATAATAATACTGTAACATGAAATAAAATCGCAGTTACCACCCAGCTAAATTCACATTTCAACATTCTAACACCATAGTAGGTATAGAAATAGGTATAAAATAAAAAAGAGACAAACTGGGGAGAAGAAACCCACACCCATTAATTCAATGCTGAGTTGTACACTCACACTGCTAGTCTTTTCATTGTCAGTCTCCTCTACCCCCCTTGCCATTGCTCCCTATCCTCTTTTTTTCATTTATAGGATTCATTTAATATTTATTCAACCTTATTATTCCATGTTAAGAATTATTTATTTAAAATTATTTAATATATTATTCATAAAAGAAATACATACATCTCATACACAATTATCATATGTGAAATTCTTTTTTAATAATCTAATTATAATTTTTTTGAGATAATGCTTAAAATTATCTATAGTCCATTTTTAACCCATAAATAGGAAAATAATACACTTTAATATATTTGAATTTACATCCTCCTATATTTACAACAATACACGTACCAATTGAACTAAGACTCAATCGACAATTTCATCCATTTATTTTTCATATTTATTTGATTTTATTTTTGTAACTATTTATTTGTAATTATATTTATAGTATAATAAGTGACAGAGTAGTAGACCCCTTGAAAATCATATCCCATAACTTTTTCACATTGCATCCATCAATCACTATTAGTTTAGTATTATCCCAAACTCCTAATCATCAAACTGCTGTTCCCCCCGCATCAAACGGGCTCTCTCTGCATGCTTTTCACTTTCCAATAATTCATCTATTTCTCGCTTTTTCCAGCTTAAAAAAACAGTAAATTTAATTGTAAAATTAAAATAAAATATGGTTAATAAATAACTTACGTTATTTAAGTTTATGTTGATATCGAGTTTCGGGTTTAAATTTAAACAATTGTTTTATTTACTTTTAATAGAAAAAAAAAAAAGAAAAAGATAATTACACCATACATATACAAATTATATTTTATAACACTCTAATTATATTCTAAAGTATCGAGGTTATATCAATAAAGTTTTTTAATTATTAAAATTGTTACTTCATAGTCTGTTTGTTTCACTGAAAATGACTTTCGAAAAATTACTTATTTTCATGAAAAAGTTAATATTTTCTACTGTTTGGATGAATTTATATAAAATATTTTCTGTTATTTGACAGATTTCTTAAAAATATTTCATAAAAGCTATTTTCAGTGAAACAAACATACACTTGAGATTTTCTTATCTTTTCATTGTTTAATTGAATTTATTTTTTATATATAAATTTATATTTTACATTATTTTTGCATATATTAAAAATATTTTTTTAAATTCAAGTTCATTAAACGTCATTTTTAGTTACATGACTACCAAATGAGTATTTTTTATTTAAAAATGTGACATCAACAAAATTGACAAAAAAATTTAACAATGTCAACAATTGGACTTGATTTTCAAATTTGAAAAATAGAGGGACTAAATTCTTGAAAATAAAAGTAAAGAGACTAAATTGCAAATTCGTGAAGAATATATAGACTTATGACATATTTTAACATTTATACTACAAAATATTTATTATTTTATTTGTAATAAATATTTATTATTAAAATATTAGTATTGAATATTTTCAAGTGAAGAATATTATTTAAAATTATTATTTTAAAATTTATTATTAAAATAAATTTGAAATATTAAATAATGTATTAAAATAATAAATTATATTAATAAATTATTATATGATTAAATATAAATCATTAAATATGTATATTTAATAATATTAAAAAATATAATATTTTATATTAATATTTTAAATATTTTTTAAAAAAATAAAATTTATTATCATTATAATAATATTAAGCTTGATTTAAGTTAATTTTTATATAAAAATAAAATTACCTATAGAGGAGCTCTTTTCCGAAAAATGACTTACCCTTTACAAAAGGGTAAGTCATTTTATAGGAAAAAAGGGTTTATTTTTTGTTGGCTTGTAAGTCATTTTCCGTTGACCAAGCTGTTTTCTGTGAAACAAATACAGGAAAATATAGAAAATATTTTCTGTAAAACCTTTTATATACAAACAAACGGACCCTTAATCGTTAAATGAGATGTCAAGTCAAACCTTATGTGTGATGGTTTAAAATGAAAATTTTGAAAACAGATGAATATTATAAAAATGAATGTTGTAAAAATATTGACTTTTGAGATTTTCGGATCTTTTACAAAAGTTTTATTGTGTACATTTTTTCTGATTTTATTTTATTGTTAGTTTTTAAATTTAAATGTTATGTGGTTGATATGAATTTGATAGCGCTAAAATACATTTTCCTTCTATTTATAAGTTAAATAGGAGTTATAAATAATTCCAAGCATTATATAAAAAAGAAAAAATATGGTCAGAACTTAAAATAAATTTATTCAATAAAAATTGATTGTTGCGGATGAAAAATAATTATAAAAAAAAAAGAAGAAAGAAAGATAAAAATCCAAACATAAAAACTCTACTCTCATAATTATTAGATAATTCATTGTTGGTGGAAAAATTAAGCAATAAAAAAGAAATTAAATTATTATATTAAAATTTCAAAAATTATAGAAAGCAAAGCCCAAAAAGGAGATTGTAGAATCTAGTGTTTTATTTATTAAATAAAAAAAGATGGGAGAAGGGTTTTGGTGTTTGCACCCTCGTCCGACGACATTAACCCTAGGCTTCCGGGTCTTTTTTTGAGTTTATTTCATTCTACAAAAATTTCTCCCTTTTTTTTTTTTTTTTTTTTTTAGGGACAAATTGGAAGAAGAAAATCTAATGTTTGAAGGATCCAAATGTAACTCTCTCAGATAAACCCCTTTACGCTCTTTGCCAATTATTTTGTGTTCTTTCTTCTCTCTCCTCTCCATTTCCATTCCCCATAAGTTTAATATGACCTTTTCTTTAATTTCGTATTAATTTTTTACTCAATTTGATATTTTTTAAATTTTGTACCTAATTTTTTTTTAAGTTCAATTTGGTACTTAGACTTATTCAATGATATACAAATTATCTTAAAACATTAACGATGCTAAAAAACTCTATATTATAAAAATATCATCAATACTAAAGGAAATCTATATTACAAAATTATGCATTGAGCTATACTTAACGAATTAATATTGAATAAAAAAATATTTCTATGAAACCAAATAAAAGAAATTCACTATTTTAAATTAATAAAATGTAATAAATAAATGAAACTAAAAGTAATTCAACATCTAAAATATAAAAAAGAAATACCATGTCATTTGTCACATGTCGTTTATACATTTATTATTTTTGCTACCTCATAAAAATAACATTGTTAGCGTGTTTGAGTAATTTATATAACATTTGACAAGTTCAAGTGCCAAATCGAATAAAAAAATAGGTACCAAAATTAGAAAAAAGTGTCAAACTCATTAACCATATTGGACCAAAAAAATATTTAAGTACCGAATTAAGAAAAAATTGTCAAGTTCAGGTGTCAAATCAAGAAAAAAATATCAAGTTTAAGTGCCAAATTGTATTAAAAAAGTCTAAGTACCAAATTAGGAAAAAGTGTCATGTGCAAGTACCAAATGTTATATTAAGCCTATGAACTATTATTTAAGTTTCTGACTCAATACTCATAATTGGTATGATGGTTGAAGGAAGTTCACCTATAAAATTCACTCAAGTTCAAGCTTCCAGGGAATAAATAGTAGGCGTTTATTTGGACATTTCCCTTTAAAAGTAATGTGAGTATTAAACCCTCTAATTGTACGGTACCAAAGAAAAAGGTTCTCGACTAAATTAGTACTAAGTTGACGGGACACTAATTCAATTATAAAATGACTAAAAACCTATTTTTGTTACAAAATAAATAAATATTAATATAAACATATTTTTATCTTTTATATTTTTATAAAATATTATTACAGAAATTTAAACCTAAAATATTATATCTTCCGAAGTTTCAACTTACCCCTTGCAACAAAACCTAATTGGGTTTTATGTAAATTTTTATAAATATATATTTACTTGATTCGTGAATAAATATAAGAACAAAATACCTTGCAATCACGTAAATATATATTCAAAACTTGGTTAACTTAATTTTCTTTTGTGAACCTGCATGGCTTTGCTAGACCAAGGCATGGGCTACATTTGACCTGATTGCTAATGTCCCCCTTTTTAGTGTTTATCTCCCCCTATATTCATAGGAACATGTTAAAAAGTCCCCAATTTTATTCCTACTATCATGGGTGGGTATTGCGATTAAAGTTATTTTGGGTTCGAGGTTGTTGATATAACAATGAAAGAATAAAGAAAAAGTAGTAGTAATTGTTATAGAGGTCGGTTCATTCAATTGAGATGAAGAGTTGGAGATTATGGATAATGGTGGAGAAAAGAACGTAAAAGCTAAGGGTTAAAAGAGTGTTGATAGAGTATAAAGTTAGTATTCTTGAATGGTGGAGAAAAGAATGTAAAGGCTAAGAGTTAAAAGAGTGTTGGCAGAGTATAGACTTAGTATTCTTGAAGGGTTGATCAATTCTTCATTGCTCTTGGAGGTATTTATAGGTAGGTGTTTCGTATAAGATAGTGCTAACGTATTGGACTTGCCATTTAGGTATCATTACGGAGCGCGTGAGAGGGATGCCTTCGATGAGATGAGAATGTCTGTGACAAGATAGAAATTTTCATTTATTCTAACTTGATGGGATAAAACAATTAAACCCATGTGATGTTTAATGACCAATAACTTCATGTTTTCAATGAAGAGTAAGTCACTTGTTGCCTAAGTGGTCACTCTAAAAAGGTGAGTATGTAGGTGGCCTCCAAAATTGTTGTCGGCACGCTTACTGCTCAGGTTTTCTAGTTATTTTGAATTTGAGTTTATTTTATATCAATTGTACATATTTACATATCTATATTAAGTACTTAATTGAGATAACAATTAACCAAACATACGTGACATTAACTTAATTAAATAATAATTAAAATATTATCATTTTACAAAATATATTATATTATTAATAAGTATTTTTTAATTTTTTATAAAAAAATATATGCAAGATTTCAACCTAAAATACTATAGTTTTAAATATCATAGATTTATCATTTCAACTAATAAATTTTAGGTTTTTAAATATTCAACCTCGGGTCTAATTGTGAAATATGAATGTTGAATCCCGAGATCTACATATTTGTAATGGTTAAAATTCATGGGAAGTCCCTGTATTATTAAGACTAAATCAAACTGATCCCTCTATTGTATGGGGAAGTGAAGGTAATAATAAATACATAAATAGTTAAAAAGTGGGGGAGATAGATAATATTTACATAAAGGAAGAGAGAGAGACTGATCTCGAAGGGTGCAAAAAAAAAAACAGAGCAAGTTTGACCGTCAATAAAGGAATCAAAGATATGGTAAACACACATGGCCTCTTCTTCCCTTTTTTAAAATTTATTATTTAAAAATAAAACCCCTGCCCTCTGCTACCGGCACTCTATTACATAAATGTTCTTGGTAATCTCATCATAATCATGCATGCCTCTCTCTTTTTTATATATTTCTTTTCTCTCTTTGGACTTTTCAATTTTCTCCCCCCCCCCCCCTTTATATATTTTTAAATAAAATTGTAACCTTAAATTCTAGGGTTAAAGAGACAGAGAGAAGGATGCTAGTTTTGACTGAGGATCACCACCGTCTTCTTAGGGTTACCAAAATTATCACCTTCCTTTATAAGTTCACACATATACCTTTCGTGCACTTTAACCCTTTTTTCTAATGTCAAAAATTTACAAAAGTTATGAGTCGATTGGTATTATTGTTACAATATTTTTAAAAGATAAGTTTGAAGGTGTTTATATAATTCAATTAATAACCAGATTGTTATTATTACGGGACGATGTGAATTTAAACACGCTAAATTTAAGGGTTGAAAAAGAATTATGAACATTTTTAAATATTGTATAAAAGAGATTATATATAATCAACAAGTATTAGGTGTAGCCGTAAACACATTGTACTTCTAAGGAAAGAAATCATATTTAAACCCTGAAAATAATATTATTAAAAGAAATAACTATAAATCACGAAGGGATTATATAGATATATACTACCTATTACATTATTAAAATTTATCATCATTGTTAGAGACATACCTATGTACTAGAATGTGGATTGGGCCAAGCTTATTCATCTTTGAGTCTAAATAATCCATGATTTTTCTAAGTATCTTAAAATAAATATTTTAACATTTTATTTAAAAATATTTTCATGATGGAATAAGTTGATTTGTTTATTTTTAAGTTTATTTGGGTTTTGGTAAAAAAAATTTAAATTATTTTTATTTTAGTTATTTTAAATTATATGTTTATTTTCATCCATTTAAGTTAAATAAAGTTATTCACAAACATTAAATGAATATGCATATATACATGTTCATGAACATAAAAAATAAAAAATAAAAAATATTTTTAGATTTAAAATGATAAAATAAAATATTAATATTTAAATTATAAATAAATAACTAAAATCACACAAATAAAAAAATATTACTAGTTATATGGAAATCTAACAAGAAACTAGTTTTATTTTAAATTATTTATTAAATAAAATTTAAACATATATAAACGAATTTATTCATAAATATAAATATTAATATGAAAATATTTTTAATATATAAATAGTGGATTGAATTTGGATATGTATTTAAAGTTTTGGCTTAAAGTATGATTTTGCCCTTATTTTATATTATTTTTTTATATTGATACCTAATTTTTTTTAGGGTCTTAGATTTGTACCTAAAGTTATATTCCATTCTGGTCAATAACATTTAAAAAAAAAAAAAAACAACTGAGATGTGGTACTTACTAGAACACAGTATGTGACACTTCCAACCAATTAGCATGCAACATCACATGACCATTGATCGATGTTGATCGACCAGTGACTAACATTAAATTTATGAAATACAAGTTAAAAAACTGCAGTTATCAAAACTGAATCAATTTCTATATTTATTCGATTTATAATTAGTTTTATTTTTTATGACGTAAAAAATATTTTAAATAGTGAAACCACTTAAAAATTCTTTATAAAATATTTCTTGAAAAATACTATGCCAGAGTTATTAATTATTTTTTATTTGATTAAAATAATTTAGAAATGCTTATGAGAAAAAAATTGAAATTTTATTAAATAATGCCTCAAAACCATAAAACTAAGTTCATTTTGTCCAAATAAGTCCAAAAATTCAAAACTCAAAAGTAATATGAAAACATTAAAAAAAATGGAATCAATCTCACCCCCCACCAGTGCTAACTGAATTTTAATTTGATGTTCTTTTATTATTTTTAATAATTTTTAAATTTTTTAGAAATTATATATTCTTTTTTTTTGCAAAAAAAATATAATTTATATATATTTACATATTTTAATTTTCAAAATTTATATTTTTTGTGTTCTTTTAAAAAAAAACATTGCAATTTATCAATAGTTTATATATATACAAGGAATTTTTACTTTATTTTATAATTTTCTAAATTTTAACTAATTTATTTCAATTATATATTTTAATTGTTTTTAAATTTTTAAAAATTAAATAAATTATTTTAATTTTCTATTGTTGTAGGTTGGGGCCATAGATGATGGGCGGCCCATGAATAATGGTGGAACGTGAAGGCAATGTAGTAATGTGCATGCAGCCCATGCAGTGTACGCAACCACTCCATGCTTTTTACATTACAAATCAATCAATTATTATCATTTATCTACAAACAACAATTTTTGTTAAGGAAAAGTCAGTCAGTGAATGCAGTGCCACAGCCACCGCAATTTCCTTTCTATCCCATCTACCTACTCCTACCCCTATTCCCACACACACATGTTTTTATCCTATTCCTATCTCTTTAACCTCGTTATAAGTTCTAATTATATATGTTTTTTTATATAATATTTAAAATTATTTGTAGTCCCTTCTAATCTATAAATAGAAGGATAATACACTTCAATATATTTGAACCTACGTCTTTTTGTATTGATAATAATACCAATACCAATCGAGTTAAGACTCAATCGACTCTTCTATCTTATTTTTAGACAATATTTTTCTATTTCTTTGTTTCAATGTGCTTAATATCTTTCATTTTAGAAATCGAATAAAAAATATTTATTTTATAGTGATAAATATTAGTTAAATATAAATGTAATTTAACAAGTGACTATGAAACTAATATTTGCATGATTTTATTTACAAATTAATTTAAATATGAAAGTGAAACACTTTTTCCTAAAAATCCAAACCATGTCAATCAAAGGCAGAAAACAAGGTAATTTTGCTGTACAAAGAGTAGCTTATAAGGTTAATAATGTTATAATATAGGGGTTTATTAGGGGTTCCGGTCGAGGTGACAACATGACCGGGAAAATGGAGGAGCCGCCGCCCACTTGTAAAATGGCCACGTGGCAGCGGTAACGTAAATTATGGTGAGAAACACTGGTAGTGGCCAACCATGGTGCCTTCCTAGGACAACCTTGCCTCTTAGGAACCACTGCCTCATAATATATATATAAATTAGGGTTAATCGATTGGATTAAATTCTAAATTAATTTTAGTAACACAGTCTGTTTTTCAACATTTATGTTAGATACAAGCTGCTTAATTGAAAAAAGAAAACATTAAATTTAGTGTTTAATACTTACATATAATTTTTTTTTATTTTAATTTAACCCTTAAAATTAAAAAAAAGAAGGACAAATTTAACCATCAATCTTTCAAATAAGAGTTGAATTGTTGTTGTTTTTCAACCAAAATATACTAATTAAAATGTTATATTTTTAAACATGGCGACATGCATAACAATCCACATTGCATACTCCAGGCTATTTTTTTTTCTTTTAATTTTTTGAATATTATGTTTTTATTATTTTTAGATTATATGCTGGCGTAACATGTAAAATAAATAGTGTTATATCAACATGAAACATACATGGACCGCTACACGTGTTGCCATGCCAGCATCGTTAAAAGATTAATGTTTTAGTCGACATTTCTATTTTTAAAAGAAAATGATTTGACTTTTTTTTGAAATGTTGAGATCGAACCAATTTAACTCAGAAAAATAAAAGATTAATTTGACAAAAAATATAAATACTAAAATCTAAATTTAATAATAGTACTAAAAATTGTTTATGCAATAGGTACAAAAGTCATACTCAAACTTATGACCAAGATATTCATGGCTACCGTTAAGCAAACTAGTTTAATAAATTCTTTTAGCATGCAATAGAATTTAGGGTTTCACTAGTAATTATGTATTTTTTAGGTTCGTGGGTACGTTATAATAAGGTTATATGTAATATTCATCCTTACTTCATTCTACGTAAATCAATGTTTAAATTTAAATTTCATAATGTATGAATTTTAGGGTTTAGGGTTTAGAGTTGAATACTGTTGATAGTTTACACAAGAATTTTTTCGAGAGCCAAAAAGGTTTTCTTCCAAGTTACGTGAGTCTTTTTGTTAGTGTGTCAAGTTCTTAGTCTGCATATAAGACATGTCTCTAATTAAAGACTTTCTTAATTTGCAAAACGACCAATAAATACAATATCTATCTCTTGACGGGGTTCTTACTACTAATGAACTGGTTACACGACATGATTTTTTCGTGATAAGTTTATAAATTATATCTAAATTGTAGTTTTTGACAATTAATAAGTCATGAATAATTGAAATAAATTGCTGAGTAAGGTCAAAGTACACCATTAATGGGGTTCATATAAGTGCGAAAAAATTGGTTAAGACATTCTACTCTTGTTGTCGTTATAAAATGACCGACCATATATGCTAATATTATAAAATAAAAAAAATAATGGAAGCATAATTAGTTGATAATTGTTGTTGAAATTAGATGGTCTTCAAGTTCAAATTTCCACACATACAGTGATAGTCAGACCCAATGGGTTTGAATTTCTAAATTTCTTTTTCTATTTATCGAGGCTCGACTCATACAAAACTAAGTTTCATGTTCCTATTTTTTAAGAATATTAAAATAATAAATTATTATTTGGAAAATTATTTAATATATGGGAATTAAAAATTCTACAACTAAAATTAGAGTAATGATAAATGTGACTTACCGTATATTTTAAAATTTTTAAAATAAAAAATACGGCATTTATCACCATCTCTAGCGCTCAAATTTGAGCTTTATCATTCATAAATGTCATGTTTAGGTTTTTATGTTATTCTAAATCTAAATCCAATCCCTGCAATGGAGCGAGATGAAATGGATGTTGTCAAATCCATTACTGCTCCATAGTTTCTATGATTTGTCCTATCACCTGTTCTGTTCCACGGTAAATGTGTAATCTTGAAAATCACTACCAACTCATCCTACTTCAAGTTAATTTTTACAAACACGAAATATATGGGTTTTTAGAATACATTTTTATATCTTTACCCTTCCGATAGTTATATACAAGGGTAACACGGTAACTTCATACGGTAAAATAGATGAGGCGAAATAAGCAACTATCATAATCATTTCATGCTCACTATCCACTCTATCTTACATCCCCATTTCAATAAAAAAATCATTTCATTTAAATAATATCGATTCAAAATCCATTAAACAGTTCAGGTTTTTAGTATCACTAATATTGTATATTTATAATCTTCATGTTGAATAAAATAAGTGTTGTAAACTTTGCATGAAACCTTCAATTAAGAATGTAGTGTGCATATATATATATATGAATTAAACTACAAATTGTTTAATACTTTAATTCTCTTGGAACATGTTTAAGTTTTTTAGGTGAACCCTTACTTGACCTATTAATTAATTTCCTGTTTAAAAGAGGGATAAGATCTTAAATTGCCGTTTTAATTGCCTCCTCTTTCCAAGGTATGACAGATTTGACTATGCTTTTCTCATTTCTTAACTTTTAATAATCAAATTTTATCTTTTACCTTCTTCTTTTTTTTTGTCTCTTATGTAGTGTTATAGCTAATTTATTATAACTTAGAAAAAGGAAAAGAAAATTATATATTAATTGTCTAATTAACAAACTCTAAATGATAACGATTAACTCTTGGCTCGATTAATATGATATTGTTATCAGTATAGAAGGATGCGGGTTCGAGTGCGCTGAAACGCATTATTCTCCTATTTAAGAGGTGGGAAGGGATGATGGGTAGTATTAGATGTTATATATATAAAAAAGAGAGCAGGAGATGCACATTAATATAATATATATATGTGTATATGTAAGGCTAAGTTTCGTGTTTTATAGGTTGTGTGAATATATTTTTTAATATTAATATTATACACAATATACCTTTTTTTTTAATTGAAAACACAAGTATAATTATAATTATAATTAATATATCTAAATAAACTATAATTAGATTGTTATTTGTAATTGTGAATGTGTATCTTCGGTTTTATCTTATTTATATATCATGTATGAATTTTGCTCAATTCTTTTCGATTTGACTCAAATTTTCATTCGTTGTGCTTCATACTTGATTTATATTATAATTAAGTTGGTATATATTTATATTTTGTATTGTACTTATAAATATACTATTTTTATAATGGTAAAACTTTAATAGTAAAAAAGTAAACTACAATAAGAGTCAAACATTATAAAGCTATGAAATTGAGTTGAAATGACCGTTTTAACTAATATTTATTGAATCAATACCGGGAATAGAAAAAATAGAGAAGAAATCAAAATATATAAAAGAAAATAGGGTTTTTACACTAGAGAGAAGAAAAGAAAGAGTAGGGGAAAAAATGAAGCACGAAAATCAAAGAAAGGGTGAGAGTGAGTAATAATAATAAGGAAGAAAAAGACAGAGTGGGATTTATGCATTGGAGGAAATGAAAATGAGAGAAGCACCCGTGCCTTCTTGGAAATGTATCCTCTCTTCATTTTTATATTTATATATTTGGCTATTTGCCAATGCCATGCACCCTCTTTCTCTTTCTCTGCAATCTTTATTTTATTGCACTCCCATCCATGCAGTGTTTTCATTTTTGACAAGAAAAACAACACCTCTTGTACCTGAAAAGAAGGAAGATATTTCCAAGAAAAGTAAATGCTTTTATTAAAGATGTAAAGTAATGAGAGAAGAGAAAAATTCTTTTGTCCCCATTGTTTTTCTCCACTCCATTATCATAATAAAACACCAGTCTTAATCTCTCTGAAAACATTGTAACGGGTCACTTTTCAATCAGTACTAGGCTACTTGGGGGACAATTTTTGTGCCCATAATGTAGTGGGTTAAAGCCCAAAAGAGCCCAATGATTAAAAGTCAACTATCATAATATAAACGAGCATAGAGTTGACCATGTCAGTGAAGCAGATCAACTGGACAATGCTCACCATCCAGTCGAAATGTTAAGTATAGAACTCTTCAAGATAGACTTTAAACCTTTCTTTATTCTCTCTACTCTTTTGACCTCTTCTTACGTATGAGAGCGTCTCTTGAAACATAAGCTTTGATGTTACTGTAATCTTGTGTGGATATTAAGTTTGTAAGGGTTTGGGAACTACCAACCCAAGTGAACGATAGGACTTGGATCTCTGACTCGGAAGAAAAATATTTGTCCACAGGAATAGTCAGCTGAGGACCTCGTGGGAATGTTAGATGTTCGCAAAAATAGCTCACGCGAGAAGTTCGCAAGGGGAGCTCACATAAGCCTCGCAGAAATAAGGTCGTGAGAGAAGAGCTCAAATAAGCCTCGCAGGGACAAGGTCGCGAGATACGTCCGCGAAGGGGATTGCGAGCCCTGCAAGGGATCCCCACTCGTGACTGGCAGGTGCGAGGTTTGCTAGGGGAGTCAATCCAATATCAGAAAGGACTGCATGATCCGCATGCAAGTGTCCAATAAGCCAAGAGACTCCCAAAAAATGTCAACACTAGAGATAGGGAATGTCAATACCACTGACCCAAAGGTGAGACAAAACAATGGACCCTATTGTGAGCTGTAATAATAGTAGTAGGAACATGTATAAATACCCCCTATGTTTCCCTTAATACCATACAAAAAATCATAACTCAACAAAGCTCCTTGCTCCACATGATATAATCTCATTAAAATATAATTATTTGTTAAAAATCTTTTAGGGTCTGTTTGGACAGTACAGAGCAATTGAATGAAAGTGCAATTACTAACGTGATAATTACACTCTCTTGTAATTACAAAGAATTTTAATCCCCTTGTATTTGACTTACAAAGTGTAATTCCATAGTAATCCCCTATGTCATGTTTAGTTGTATATGTTGTGATTACACATTTACATAATTTATATTTTTAAAAAATAATTACTATAAAATTATCAATATGATAAAAATAATTTATAAACTAGTAATAAAAATTAAAATAAAACCATTATATGAATTATGTTGGACTAAAAAAAGTAATTGATAACAAGATATGCAGTTTTATCTAGTTATTTAGTTATATTTGTGGGATTATTCTCTTTTTAATGTTTAACATATGCTCCTTACTATCATTTAATATTATTAATCGAGTTCATCATCATCTGAATTTAAATCAGTATTATCAAAATTATCAATATCTCCTTCTTCCATGTATTCTTCGAAACGTAGATTATCTGATTTCCACTTATGATTCAAATTATGAAATATAAAACATGCTAGTCTAATCCAACATTTTTTGTTTTTTACACTAAGGTAATGTTAATATAAAGAATATTTTTCTAGAACAATAATATTTTCTCAACCACATTTCGAAGCCTTAAATATCTTAAACTAAAGAATCTGTGAGTTGTTTATGGTACTTGTGTTTGACATCATTCTCTTAAATAGTATCATACCACACAATACATTATAAGAAACTTTTTGTATTTGCAAAATTAACATTGACCTTATAATATTTGAATTCACAATTCAAATAGTATGTGGCTTTAATTATAAAAACTTATACAAACTTAATTTAAAAAAAGACCTAAGCTAGGTTATATATTTCTTGTAATACACAGATTAAATAATTTTATAACATATAACTTTTATTAAAAAATTATAATTTATCAATAACTTTCATAATACTTTTTAGAAAGTTACTTTTTATAAGTTATGATAAAAAAAAGTCATTAACAGTTTTTTATAAAGTATATTTTTTTATAATATATAACATGAACACAAATAAATTATATTCATACTTCTTAATCATAATTTTTTATAATAACACTTTTATAACATATAAATTATTTTTTCATAATAAACTTTTTTTAAAAAAATTTGAATTTAAATAAAATAATCTTTATTATAATCTTTATGAAATACATAAATTATTTGAGTTTATAGTAATTTTTTAATTATCCCTTACATTCATAATAATCATGTTTACAATATAATTTTTATAACTCGTATAAACATGAATTTTTACAATTAAATTTAACTGTTATTATTCCAATTTTCACTTATCCCTTAAATATTAAAAAATTTAATTGAATATTCTAATTACACCCAATTCGATAAAACCCATCAACTATAATTGTTACCCAAACATATCATCGTTTACAATTACACGCAATTAGTAGTGACTTTCCAAAGAAACAGATATCAGTTGATTCATTGCAATTATTTCTGTATTAATATACATCTCAATAATCCGAATATAGACCCTTATTGCTCTCACTTGCCACCTTCAATTCATTGTAAAAGAAAGAAAAAAAGGAGCATCCTTGAGTTAATTTTGGTAGGCCGTATATACTGTGCCCACTGTAGTTCCCATCACCTGTTAATGAAATACTGGACCTTATGACCATCCATTTATTTTCTCTAATGCTTTTAAACAAGCATTAACTTTAATGTTCGTATTAGCTAAATACATGAATAGCTTCCCTCAAAGTGGACATCTCTTACATGAAAGTTGAAACTCGAAGGCATTGAATCCGAATCTGGAGATTAGAGAGTCACTATCATGCTATGCTTAATGTGTTCTATAGTAAGAATGAATGATGCAGGGCTTTTAGATAGGGAGCCTAAAGCATTGTACATTTTCACAAGCCTTTGAATTTGCAACTTTTGGCATGACAAAGATAATTCTTTCAGTTTACAGTTTATAAAGATGTCTTTTTGAGATTCGTGACTCTCTTAACAATATCGTTTTCAAGATTTGAACTTAAATTGTCTCTCTAAGAGTGCAATATGCCTTACCATTACACCCAACGCTTGTTGATTATTCTATCACGGTTTCATTATTTACATCAATTACCTAACACGTGTGTGAAGCAAATGTGGTTATGTAAGTGCCTACACAAGCTTAGAAAGGTTATATTTTTCCTTTGATATAACCTTCTTCGATACCGAACCGGAAAGAAAGATATACCTTGATTGTATTCTCTTGAACAAGTAAAGTCATGAGCATAAAGACCATACTTTATGGGAGCAAGGGTTGTTTCTGACTGCTAGAAAAGAATCTATATCCATGTACAAACTTGAAATTGACACTCATATTGGTACATTTCAGTCAGTATTTTGATTTTATTTGCATGATCATGAAAAATGTTGACAATAAAAATAGATACAATATAAGCGAGTAACAATTTCTATTGGTTCAAAATAGCAGATACATAAAAAATTCTAGTTTGAAGAAGCATTTACCACTTTCGAAGTCTTCAACTGCTTCTTGATCTTCTGTTCGATTCCCAACCATTTTTGAATAAGTTCAAATACCGTTTGGTCACATAAAAGCCCACGATGAGTGGCAGCAACTCCTACTCTCTCAACTGCTTCAAATCCATCTGCCTGAAAGACCGAAATGTTTTAGTTCACTATAACATATTACTGACTCATGAAGTGATGATGAAAACCACTTGAAATACCAGATGGAACGGTAACAATTATACAACAAGAATCATGACATTGCATGCTATCGCCTTAGTTCAAGCAAGAAATTGTTCCTACAATATTTATAAGGATTCTAAACTATTATACCTATAAGACTTTCTATTTACTTTTCTCATGCATATTTTGAAAATCCAACATCTTAGCCAACCCGAGAATGTTGAGCACTTCCACATAGTTGTGCTGACATGGTTAACTATAGTTTAAATTTTGTTGGATACGTTATCCTGGTTCTCATGTCATGATGTAAGACAATAAGATAGATTTTTTAAAGCTTACCACAGGGCAAACTCGGAACGAATAACAACAACGACAAAAAGGAACCTGAACTTGGATGCCGTGTTAAGCATCCAACTTAAAACCAATTGTTGTTGATAAATAGAGAGGTCTAATTGGTTAACTATAAGAAGTATAGCAGCTGTCTAACTGTAATAAACTCTACGGTCCATTTTTTGGCAGTAAATAAAAATCAAATCTTTTTTCTAAGAAGTGATCCAAGGACCATCACAAATTTTATATAAATAAGTTCAGATAAACATAAGAATGAAAAGAATAGTTGAAGAGAGTAAGTACCATTGCGGATTCTGCAGGAACAGTTCCATCTCCGTCCACATAAGTATATTGAGGCTGGAATGAACAAGCAAACGAGTATATCAACAGTTAGTATACAAGGGTGGAACTTCAAGTTTGATGAATAATAAGCAAAACTGAGGGGAAAGTTTTGAGTTCAAAAGACTAAACAGCAATCCAGTTTTAGCAACACTTCTTTTACGTTCAAACACTGGGCTAAAGGTCAAGATTATTTGTCCCAAGAGGATATTCTCTAACATAGAATTTATCACCGTAAACATGAACACAGGACTCACCATTGTATGACATATTTCTGACAGGTCTGCAATTGGTGACGTTTCTGTACCATAACTGCATATAAATGTCATATATGTTAAAAGCCGGCTTTGAGGACAGATGAAAAGTAAATGTCATTTGCTACAGACACATTGGTCCTAGTTAAAATTCTACCGATATCAAATCAAATAATGCTTCCACCCCAACACTTTCGTCTGAACTTTTTGTCCCATCCTAGGTGTGAAAAAATTATTTAACAAATTCAAGGATGATATCTACCGATTCATGGATCCATAAACTATTCATAATTGCATGTTTGAAGTTGAAACAATAGACTTTTGCCACAACAGAGGGGGACAATTGGTCAGGACGAAAGTGTTGGAACAAGTGCTATTTTTGCAACAAACCATAAGAATCAATTGAAATTAAATGGTGTTGCATATCACATAAACTATATTTGATATTATACCGGCCTAGGATTAATGTGTGGTGGTCTCTCCAGCTATTGGGGCTATTTCATCAGATTTTTTCGGTAGCTTAGGGTTTGTTTCGGGCGAGGACAGGTTTAAGGGTCTCAGGTCATTGCTATTCTAAGTTGAAGTCAGCCTTATATGCAGATAAAGTACCTGTCTCAGCAATCGGTCAACTGAAAGTAGCTAAGAAAGTCCAGCCTAGGTATAAGGCCACCACAAACCTCAAATGTAACTGATGTGAGCTATAACACCAATTATTTCTCTGCCTTGCATGTAGGTTTTGAAAAACAACTGACAGTATCTAGCTCATCACTTGGACCATAAATACTAGGAAACAAACTACAAATGGAGGAACCGTTATTAACCTAGTTTTTATAAACACGGCAAGGCATCCAACCCAAAACCAAATGGAAAATGATTTGGAAACTAAAGGACTGCTTGAATGCTTGTTTCATGAAGACTTCTGGAAAATGGACTTTTTTCCTGGAAAAGTTTGTACATTTTGTAGTCTGGATGATTCTATTTAAAACATTAATGGTTGTTTGACTTTTTCCTAAAATTCTGCACTGATAAAAAGGGATCAATCCCTGCACTAAAGGAATCAACCCTTTTTGCTTTCCTTCAACTTCTATTCATAGGAGGTGGATCTCCGTTTGCTTTGCTTCAGCTTCTATACAAGAAGGTATTGCCCCTTCGGAAAATAACATGTGCTTTTCAAAAAACATGAGACATTTTCTGGAGAAGGGGTATTTTTCCATTGACTTGAGTTCTTTTCCTATTGGCCTAGCTTTTTTTTCGAAAAACAAGCACAGAAAATACAGAAATCAATTTTCAGAAGTCATTTTCCGTGAAACAAATGGACCCTAACTGATAAAGTGATTCAATCACATACCAAACATCAAAAGGTGTGTCAAACGATGTGCCATAAATGTTATAGAAGCAAACACCATTTGGTAGTTTAGCATTGTCGATAAGTTTGCGTGTCCCGGCAGCCCAATTGAGAATAGAAAAGTTGAAAGGTAGAGCTATTGTATTCCCACCATAATCTAACTGCAAGAGCACCGACAATAAAAGTGCCAGAAATTGGTAAAATAGTACAGTTTAGATTATAGAAAGCACACAGAAAAATGCAAAAGAAAAACCATAAACTCCACAAATCTTTGGCAGCAGCAAGACTAAATTTAGAGCAAAACACTTTGAACAGACATGAATGGCTTTAAAAGATCCAATCATGATTTAGTAAACACATCTGGAGTCCTAATCAGGCTTGTATTACAAAAGATAGAAGAAACACCCTTCTTAGAGAGGGTCTCAGCACTCAGCAGCGAGAAGACGTACAAGTAATATTCCATTAATCAACTTCTCTTTTCTAGTAAATAAGGTGTCAGAAGGATAGTACATTGTGTTTCAATTGAGAGAAGCATAGAGAGGAACTGTTAATGATTTTGAACAGTAAAGGGTCAAAATGCTTACAGTTTAATTTGTTTTTCTCACTTATCTCCAGTTTAGTTCTACAGAAATTTGATGCTAGTAAATTTCCCTCATGTAACTTGTTCCCTTAACTATTAGTCTTCGTTGTGATGTTCTTAATCTTAACTCAATTCCCATAGGCGTCCTATATAAATAAGAATAAACCTAGGCTGAACTAACATTTATAGGATGTTGAGGTATTTGTCAAGGGATTCATAACCTAGTACACAAATATTCCAACATTGAAGTACAATTTTCCTTTCTTTCCAGTAGGTATATACTTAAAGAAAAATACATAAATATTTATAAAAGACCAAGCAAATCCCAAACTAAAAATACCCATACTCATGATCCTAGCCAAGATAAGTTTCATAGCTTTAAGCACGACCAAGAAAGAGGAATAATACAGTGAAAAAAGGTTCATCACCTTCATTTCAAGAATTTATAGTGTTCTCAAGCTATATTGAAAGAAAAGTTAATCACCTCATTATGTCTTAACGCTTCTTTGAAGAGACTGATGCTTTCAATAGGGCTATAGGACTCCAGTTTTACAGAAGTTTCCCCATCTTCAGTATGCCCTCGCCAGACATTAATTTGAGGTTGCATTTTCCAGCTAAAATATGGATTTGGCAACATCTCATACACAGATGGGCACTCAACCAGCTACATACAAAATAATGAACATAAAAATATAAAGCCGGATCAAACATTGGGGTCGAATTTCATCCTGTGTCTATAAAGCATGTGAAGTTGTCAACTAAAAGTCTCAATAATGTTGACAAACCAGCTTAACCATATATTGCAGTACTTAAGGTTGTCAATGATTGTACCCTCATCATTAGAACTAAAAGTTCAAAAATTTATCAATAGACCACACAGTTCTTTGATATTACTTCCACTAATATACACACCGTCAACTTAATTTATTAATGCAAACAAATCCCTAAGCATGCATATCAGCTAATTACCACGCACGAACAGAATATACAGCAGGTTTGTTGATTGAAGATCTGACCAACAACAATGAAGAGAAATAACTAATGATTGATATCCACCTCCAACACTTTTAGCTTCTTTCTTGAAAATCAAATACCCACTGGTCCACCAAATACAGAATCAACTACTCTGAATATAGAAATTACCAGCTGATGCATCGTCCACCTTGATACAAAGAAGTAGGCTTCAAAACCTTCAATAAACTGCAATCCGGTTAAGAGAGCATCATTGATGCACCCCGGGGCACCTGTTAAGCTCAGAATTAATTAAAAATAACCGTTGGATGTTACAGGAGAGATGCAAAAAGATGGGGAAATTTTACAAACTCTAGAAATTGACGTAAAGTCATTCAAGTTGTCAGATTATATTCCAGGTTCAATAGCCTTGTCACTAAAGATGTTGAGATACAATTTCCTTGACATACCATCACAAGAGACCAAGAAAATGAGGAAAAGGATTATCCAGCTCAACTAAACTAGCTTTGGATAAGTAGTTAGTCAAGTCAAGAAAATACGCCAATTCACATAAAGGGGGAATGGCAGAAGCTGTCGCTGACAAAAATGTAACAAGAATGGATGAAGCGGAAATAATATCATTAGAAACTCCACTAACAACACTTGCTAACATTAGTATGATTCTCAGCCAATCTGCTTTATAGATGTAAACAAAGCTTATGAGAAAAAGAAGTTGAAAAATGAATAGGAAAATTAAGTACAATGTGAAAACATATGGATATTTTGAGTTGAATCGTTTGTATTACATGCTGAAGATGAATTATCCAAAGGAAGCTGGCACATGTGCACCAGCATGATTATGAGCCCAGAGCCACTTAGAATGATTTCATCAAAAACAGGTAGAAAGCAGCTGACAAGGAGTATATCAAATTCTCTGTCACTAATCCGTTTAATGAAATGATGATAAGCTAATTACCATCATTTAGAAAGCTTTATATTTCAAGCCATTCATGGGGTATTTTCTAACAGTTTTTCTCTGCAATAGTAGTGAAGTACGTATGCAACTAAGAAGTGCAAGTGCAGAAATTTAACATACAAAACTTGAAACAGCATGAGCATTCAATACTACTGCACAACATCCTACACCTCTTTTTATGACCATGGAACCTTAGAAATTTTTATATTTTAGATTTATTACTATACAAAACTCTTGATACTGACAAACCTCTCTTAAATAAATTTGGTTGACAAGGAAAAATTGTCGTTTTTGTATCTGTACGGAAGCAAGCCAACATTTTCTGAAGAATCTAAAGTAGTCAATTTGCCAAGTCATGCCAATCATATATGCCGAAATTTGCATTAAGGAAGGCTGCAAATTGCATGTTCCCAACTCAAACATTTGACGTGAACAAAATTACCTTGGAAAGGGCATGCGATAGTAATCCATTTATTTACATATTTGGAAAATACCTGCCATTAAACAATAGTTTATCACTTCTATCAAAGAAATGGAATGCAAGCAATCCTCCATTGAAGAATATAAACTTCAACAGGTAACATGTAATTTATAAATGATTGTCAAATTTTCAACAGCGGCATGACAAAAACTGCATACTTCATTATGAAGTGACATGAAACACATCACCAACAGTCCTCCCATTGAATGTGAGATAATAGTAACTTTTCTTCCTCCAGAAGCCTTGTAGGCAGTTTCCAACTTAACTTTGAGACCATCCATTAACTTGTCAATCCTGACAACAATTTAACATGCATCCATGAAACTGACATCTGTGCAGAGTAGGATCAAGGAATTTTAATTTTAAGACCTGATCATATATATATAAAATAAATAAAATAAAATAAAAGACAAAAAAAAAAAAAAGATACAGAATCATTTATATAACTAAAGTATCAACCTCAACCACCAAAAAGTATAGCAGTTGAAAATGAGTTACCTATTGCTTTGCCGGAAATCATAACCATATCCAAACAATGAGGTTCCCTTCTTATACCCACATCCAACTAGCATATCAATCATATCGTGAAAATGATAGACCTCACTGAAATGTAAAAGTTTTATCACCTGGAGGATCAAGAGGTATAAAAGTTTTATCACCTCAGTCAGGTACTTTTTTTTATTTTGAAAATAAAATGCAAACAAAAGAATTGTGTTTAAAATAAATTATTTCATCAATTTTTTTTATCAAGGAAATATACAACAAAATAGTAGAAAAACTGGTTTTACCAAAGAAGGATCCAATATATCGATTGCATATAGTCCATAATCATCATCAGGGACCAAAATCTCGACGTCCTCATCCAATGATTCAGTATAACCTAAAAATAAAAATACATCAACTTCACACAAGTGCTATTATGCCACAGAAAAGCTTCATGTAAACAAATCCTAAATAATAATAATAATAACAGCAATAATAATGGTTAAACTGATCCAATATTGAAATGAAAATTTACTTCAAATGGAATAAAGAAATGATCCATTAATATTGTACAAAATAGCACCTCAAAGAACATTATAAGAGAAGAGTGAACAGGTAAAGATCACGAATAGAGACTTTTCATTATGAAAAACCATGAAATAAGGACTAATAATTTATTACTAGAAACAAAAACAATATAAACAGGTTTATTTGTGGTCTTTAGTTACTGGTTTGCAGAAAGCATTCATTTGAGAGGCTTCAGCTATTGGAGGTTCTAGGGCCTTGGTCTCGATGAAAGGTCCTATAGCAGTATAGCTTATATAAACTCCGGTAAAATACCTTGTCGAAACAAATCAAGTTTCATTATATACTAATTACTTAATAATTGCAAATCTTTCCATGCCTTCATTAAGATCCCAAGACTTAAAACTATACTGCATAGCATAAATTCAGGATTACTTTGCTAGTGAAATATCAAGTTTAGGCGATATACAAGATATAAAGAATGGAAGAAGTTTCATACTAAAACAAGCTCAGCATTTAGATCTTTAGATGCAAAGCTATACAAAGCAAACTTTTAGAATTTATAATAGTAATAATATAATATTATAATATTATATTACTAATTGCCTGAAACAAGGAGCCAAAAAGTACTCTGATAAAGATATTCCTTATCTATCTGATGCTTATTTGTCTGCTCTAAAACAAAAGCATTGCCAAAGGTTTTATGTTTAAACACTTAATCTCCTACATGATAAACTCATATTCTCCTACAACAACTACAAACCACCGAGGGATGGGGGAAAAAATAAAGTAAAAATGGAGGAAATTTTCCACACAGAATCAATTTAAAAAAAAAAACAATCTGATTCAACTAAGATTGATTTTTAATTTTTTTAACATGTTCAGTCAAACCAAGTCAACATATATAAAAATACCATACTTAACTTTACCCCCCAAGTACTTTCCGCCTAAAAAAAAATTATTCATTAAAAACAACAAACTTAGTATTTATGCAAAACCCAATTTCTATCCTTCGGCCCTTTCTTATCTATATCTGCCGTTCATCCAATTTCCCAAGAACCAAACAGAAAACCAGAAACCAATATACATATATATAATATCCAAAACCCAAGTCTACGTAAAAGATGCATGCAAACACCAAAATAAAAACAGAAAAAAGCACCTGTTTTAGGATTATAAAGAGACCAAAGCTTCTTCTTGAACTCCATATCAGAAAACAGGATCCGAACCCAAACCCGAGTCTCGAATTCAATTCCAAACAACTTCTTTTTAGAATGAAGAATGGAGCCTCCTATTCCGGATACAAGCAGAACCGGATCTAGGTCCGGTCCGGTATCGCCGGAGCTTTGGGAACCGAAACATGGGCACAAACGGTCTCTCAGCATCGTCGGTTATATTTTTTTATTGGATTCGGACTTTGACTTGAGAGAGAGTGTTTTGAGTAGGATTGGCATTTATAATTGTGAAGAGAGAACACTCACTGAAAGCTTTAGAAAGCCACATTGAATAAATGTAACGATAAGACAAAAGTAGATTAGATTTTTGCATTTATGTCCTTTTATTTTTACTTAATACTTATTATTTCCCAATTCTTTTGTTCTTTTTGAATTTGATACCATTATAATTTTCTTTTAATTTTAAGTGGGATTATCAAATTATTATATTTACATTTTCAATTAATTTTTTTATTCTTGTTAGTATATTTAGAAAGTTTTTTTTTTCTGAACTGATTTAATGGTCGAACTAATTAGACCACTAATTTTCGGTTTAGTTGGTTCAATTAGTTCGATTTAATTAAAAATTATTAAAAATTCATAAAAATAAAATAAAACAAAAAATTTATTAAAAATAGAAATAAAAATTTAATTCAATCAACTTTTTAGCCCAGTTCAATCGGTTTTGAGCGATTTGCGGATCAATCGATCAAACTCCCTCTCCGTATTAGTACCCTAATCAATTATTGATCTAATTAGTCCAGTTTGAACAATATTGCTGTAAGGTCTCTTTATTATATGTTGGATATGATCAAATTAGTCCTTTAATTATTAAATAGATCAATTTAATCTATGTATTATTAAAAAGAATCAAATAAGGCCAAAGTGCAGCAAAGTTAACATTTACTATTAAATAAAAGAAAGTTGTTTAGTTTCATTAAAAAAACTGACATGTACATGAGTAAAGGAAAAAAAGTTTTCAATTTGTGTACACAATATGAATAAATAAAGTCATATAACAATAATTTTAACAATATAATAATTTAAATAAAAAAATTAAAATAATTTAATCTCCGTTTTGTAATTTTTTTAAGTTAATAACCAAAACCCAAAGTAACAAATAGTGTTTTTTCTTTTTAAAATAGATAAGATAATTGTGCAGGCGGAAAAACTTATGAAATTAATTAATTTGACCGATAGGTGAGACACAAACCAAGAAAGTGACGGATGTTAACAGGTGTCATGTCCTTTTACCTGCGTTTCCTTAGCCATCTCAACTACTACAATGATGTATCTCTCATCTTCTACAACCTACCTTCTTTTTTTCTGGCATAATAACCTTTTTAGCCCTCCAATTTATAAAAAAAAAATCATTTTAACCCTCCATTTAATTTTCACATTTTTAGCCCTTGAAGTTGTATTTTTTGTCAAATCATCTCAAAATGAATAGAAAAATTAATAGTTATTAACGTTGCTGACGTGACATACACTTGGATTGTCATGTGAATGATATGTGTATTTAATTAATTTTAAAAAAACTAAAATATTTGTTTATACTTTTAATAAATAATTTTAATGATTTTTTAATTTTTAAAAATAATTTATATATTTTTAATTTTTAAAAATTTTAAAAATTAATCAAATGATGATGTATCATCCACGTGTATGCCATGTCAACAAAGTTCAAAACATTAAATTTTGCATCCATTTTTAGGTAATTTGAAAGAAAAAACATAAATTTAAGAGCTAAAAAAAGTGAAAATTTAAGTGGAGGGCTAAAATGAATTTTTTGTTAAACTTTGAGGATTAAATAAGTTATTATGCTTTTTTCTTTAAAAAATAGTTTTGTTTAAGAATTTGATGGACTGTTGTAAACTGGTTATTATGTTTTAAGTATCTGTACTATTCTTAAATTTGATTTTTTTTTTTTGTTATTTAGTAATGTTAAGTATAGTCTTTAACATTTACATATTTTGTCATTTTTTTAGTTAAATTTAGTTATTAATCTTTGAAAAAAAAAGTTAAAATAAAAATTTTTAATGAAAATTATGACTAAAATATTAATTTTTTAATGATGTTGGCGTGATAACCCATATGTCAGACCATGTGCACTTCATGTTAATATGATACTATGTGTTTTATTAATTACACTAGCAATTAATTAAAAATTTATAAAAATATTCAAAAAAATAAAAAATTTAAAAAATATGAAGTATATGTGGATTGACATATTTAAAAATTTAACGTTTTAGTCAATATTTTCGCTAAAAATAAAGCAATTCCACTCTTCTTGTTTTTAGAAGATTGAGAACCAAAATTAGCTAAAAAAAGAACAAGGGTCAATAACATTAAGGCTAATTTTATCATTATGCCTTTTTTATTTAAGGAATTTAGTCTCCTTACTTTTTAGATTTCAAAATTAAGATTCAATTGTATACACCATTAATGTTTTTCCTCATAAATTTAAGTACATTATGATGTTGATTTTTTTGTTACATAGCTACTAATACGTATTTCATTTATTTCAAAACATGACACCGATGAATTTAACTGAACAACTTGAACTGCATATACAATCAAACTTGAATTTTAAAATCTAAAAATTATAGGGACTAAATTCTTAAAAATAATAATAGAAAGACTAAACTTCAAAGATAATTAATTTAAGAACTCGTACAATATTTTAGCCTCGTAAATTGCATGAAAAATTCAAATTCTATTCTTATTGTTTTCTATTAAAATACGTAAAATTAAACTACTATAAAAAAAAACCTTGAATGAATACTCAACTAATAGAATCAATTAGGGTTAATTTTTCTATTTATTTTATCATGGATTAACTTGGAAGGCACGTCATCCAAGCAAGCAAAGATCTGGTAACACAAACATGAAGCTGTAGAGGGTATATTCTAAAATTTCATTGCATTATTCCTTTGATTGCATGGTTTTTGTTTCGTTAAATTACTTACTGACTCCCTCTATTGTAGAGTTCAGGTCAAATTAGTTCCTTTATTATTAAATATATCAATTTAGTTCATGTACTATTATAAAGAACCCAATAATATCAAATTGTAATAGAGTTAACATATCTTGTTTAAAAAAGATGTTATGAATTTGGGTTTTTTTCTTTTCTTTTGCAGTTAAACTTTGAACAAAAGATTTCATTTGTAGAAAAAAAAAAGTTTTCAAAATATTAATTCTTTTTTCAAATAGTGAAGGTTAACTTTATTGAAATTTGGCTTTATTTTAAAAAATTTAATAGACAATGATTAAATTAATCTATTTAATAATGGAGGGATTAATTTGATAATGTCTCTATAATAGAGGGACAAGTCAAGTACTTTCACTATTTTTTTAATTGGTCAAATTCTCCATTTTAGAATTTAATATTTTTTAATTTTACTTTTAGAGATTTAATATTTATATTTCTCCGGTTTAAAAAATTAAAATTCAATTGATAACACCAATGTTATAAGAATCAGATCAATGGTCAAATCACTAATTCTAGTTCAATCAATCGCGTCATTTTAGTTCCGAAAACATTAGCATCACTATTAAGTGATAATTGTTTTATATTGAATTTGAATATACATTATCAATTTAACTTTAATTTTAAACCAAATATTTGAATATTAAGTCTTAAATCAAACAAATTGATATATTAAATTTATATAAAATCCTTGAAATTTGTTCAATGATAAATATAGGTGAAGTGATGCTATTTTATTTAAAAATGGTATAAATATATGAAAAGATAAAATATTGGATAAAAAATTTATTTGATCGCTCTAATTTGAAAAATACTTACTTTATCTCTTTAAAGTTTGATTAAAAATTCATTAACCCCTAAAATTAAAGTTGTTTATGGGTCAGGTGAGATTCGGATTGGTCTCTGATAAAAATTTAGGCCCGATTGCTAGGCTTGGGCCTAACCTAAAATCTGAAAAATAGGCCTAAAATTCGGGTTCGGTCCGACCACTATTATTTTTTTAATATTATATTTTTATATAAAATTATTTAAAAAATGTAATACACCAAATCTATTAAAAATATTAAAATAAATGTTTCTCAATAAATTGAGAATAAATTTAAAAAAATTATACTTAAATAACACTAAGATAAATACAACTTAACAAGTAAGTGCCTCTAAAATAGTAACAAAATTAACAATAAAATAAATATTATATAACACTCAAATATTAACAATAAAATAATAGTAACATAATAGTGAAATAGTAACAAAACAGTAGAAAAAAATGGGAAAACAATAACAAAAACATCAGAGAGCAAATTACCTTACCTGAGGCTTAACCCATTTTTTAAACAAATTTACTTTTTTTATCAAAATTTATTTTTCGAAACTATATTTTTACTTAAACCCCTCATTTTTCGAAAAGATTTTTGGCCCATCCACCCAAACAACTCAACTTACAGCTAGTGTTACGGGCCAAAGTTTAAAGCCCGTGACCATGGCACAAGATGCTCCTCATGGAGGTCGATCGATTAGATGAGGATCATTCAGCCCATGAAAACTGGCCCGATTCCAAGAATTGTTGGAGAAGCCTGTCAGATTAAAGCCTGGGTGGCCCGATAGCAAAGATATGGCAACCTAGGTTATTTTGGGTAACTAATCTTAGAAGATAGAGGGAATCATATCTTGTAAAGATTGGATTAGATTTGATAAGGCATATCTTGTAAATCCCTTAAATCATGGGATATCGTTAATCTCGTCGGTCGATGTAAATGTATCTTGACCGTCGGTTCTGGGGGAGCTCAACTATAAATAGAGAGCCTCCCCCTCATTTGTAAATCATCCATTGTATGTTGAATTCTTAAGAGTAATAGAATTATTGGGCATTTACTCAAACACTTTGTGTGCATTCTTTCTTTGGCTTTCTTTTGCTTGTTTGTAGCTTCTTTTGGCACAAACGCTTCCGCTATACAAATTGGTGCATTGGAGGAGTTCTTGAGGAATCCTCATTGTGGGTAAAAAGGCTGACTTAGGCGAGTTTGGACGAGCAAATCACCTAAGGCCGCAGGGATTGCGAGATAAAAGGTCTAGCCCCGTGACAAGTGGTATCCGAGCCATTGGTTCAAAGGTGCTGTTGGGATGTCAAAAGAAGTTGTTAATCAAAATGAGCCAATGCAGACCCGTGGGAGGGTCAGAAAAGTAAGCCGCTCGAGGGACATGCTGACAGCTTTGGAGGATCGAGTTGTTAATCTCGAGAAGTCCGTAGGGAACATGAAGGAGACGCTTGAGTTGGTCGAGGGACGCACAGATGGGTTTGACTCAATGGAAGAGTAACTTAGAGATTTTGTGTTGGATTCCCTCGGTGCCAATGCAGAAAAACTAAATGATTTAGTCAATTCCACTACGGAGAAGCTGGCAGAAAGAGATGAAAATCTCGAGGAGATGGTGTTAGCTATGAAGAAAGAAATTGAAGAGCTTAAGGGGGAGCTCATGATTTACAAAGTTACTTTGAGTAATGGGATGTTGTCTTCAAAGTCGAAGCAACAAGCAATGGATGTTCCCAAACCGGAGAAGTTCAAAAGTGTAAGGTCCGCAAGAGACGTGGACAACTTCTTGTGGGAAATGGAGCAATACTTTCGAGCGATGGGCATCAAGGATGATGCAATTAAGGTAAATATTGCTTCAATCTATTTTACTGATGTGGCTCTCTTGTGGTGGCATCGTAGGTCCACGGATGAGAAACGTGGTGGGAACGCAATTGGGACTTGGGAGAAGTTCCAAAGAGAGTTGAAGAAGCAGTTCTACCCACAGTATGCCAAGAATGAGGCTCGGGCTAAGTTGCGTCGTCTCACGCAACAGGGTACTGTTTGGGAGTTTGTTCGGGCATTTAGAGAGTTGATGCTTCAAATCTCTGACTTAAGCGAGAAAGAAGCATTCTATTGGTTCGAGGATGGGTTAAAGCCGTGGGCAAAGCATGAGTTGCGCAGGTAAGGGATCACTGAACTTACTATAGCCATGGCAGAAGCGAAGTCCTTTGTTGAACTTGGTCAAACGAAAAATAAGTTCGAATCGTCTCAGCCCAATGGAAAGGGCAATGGTGAGAGAAACCATGAGGAAGATGAAGAGGGACATAGCGATGATGGCCATAGTACTGATAGCACAAGTGGCAATAAGAAACCACGAGATCCGAAGCGGGGAACCGATAGCTCAAGTGGCAACGAGAGACCACGAGATGCGAAGCGAAGATCCAACAACCCAAGGGACAAGGGGAAGAAGATAAAATGCTTCATTTGTCAAGGACTACACATGTTGCGAAAATGTCCGAAGAGATCAATGATGTCGGCTATCCAAAAGAAAGATGAGCCGAATGAAGAGGCTAAGCCTATTAAGGGAAAGCCATCAAGAGTAAATTCGATAGTGCTCCTTCCAAAAAAAAGGAATGATAGAGGAGGGTTGATGTTTGTAGACATCAACATTGCGGGTCAGAAGCGGAGTGCTTTTATTGGTACGGGAGCTTCGGACTTGTTCATATCAGAAAAGGCTGCCAAGAAGCTTGGTCTATCGATTAGGAAATCGAATAAGAAGATCAATACAGTAAATTCGGAGGAGGCCCCAACTGTGGGAGTAGCTCGTAATGTGGAGCTACAAATCGGCGAATGGAAAGGCAAGGAAGACTTTGAGGTAATCTAGTTAGATGATTACGATTATGTACTTGGCTTAAACTTCCTTGACAGGATCCAGACAGTTTTGTTTCTATTGGCCGATGAAATCCATATTATCACTGGTCCGTTATCGAAGATTGTTGTGCCAGTGCATCGGGATATAAAGGTTGAGACCAAGGTGTTGTCGTCAATCCAACTAGTCGAAGATGCTTCGTATGGGAGAAGTATTAACTCGACAGAATAGGATGCTACGAAAGCCCCTTCGGAAAAGTTAGTGGAGCGTGAGTCTGATATGAGACCTGTGGAGTTGACTGTGGAGTTGTCGCCTTTGGGGAAGGTGGATGGGCCATCGGACTTTATGGGGAAAGAAGCGATGCAAAAACAGTCGAAACGAGTAAATGCCGCAAGTAAGGTACATTGCAAACACTCTGATAGTGTTTTGAATTCTGACTTATTGGCTTGGCAAGGTCGTAGGGGCCCTTTCAAAGTTCGTAAGCAAGAAGGCCGAGGGACTGTGGGCGGAACGAAGCCAAGATGCGTGAATCGAGGGGATTCCAATGGGATTAAGTCAGAATTGGGGCAAGTCAAGGTGGAGACTTCTTGCCAACGTTATGTACCAACGAGTGCAACGGTTCAATTCAAGAGGCGACGGAAGCCAAGGCAAAGGTTCCGAAGAAAGGGACAACTCAATTGCAAGGCAAGTTGGGAAGAGGCCAAGGCAACGAGAGAGTTCCAAGATGAATCAAGCCAGTGTAATTCAGAAGTCGCAACGAGGGAGTTGCGAGAATGGGTGGGAGAGAATGTCACGGGCCAAAGTTTAAAGCCCGTGACCATGGCAGAAGATGCGCCTCATAGAGGTCGATCGATTAGATGGGGATCATTCAGCCCACGAGAACTGGCCCGATTCAAAGAATTGTTGGAGAAGCTGTCAGATTAAAGCCTGGGTGGCTCGATAGCAAATATATGGCAACCTAGGTTATTTTGGGTAACTAATCTTAGAAGATAGAGGGAATCATATCTTGTAAATATTAGATTAGATTTGATAAGGCATATCTTGTAAATCCCTTAAATAATAGGATATTGTTAATCTCGTCTGTCGATGTAAATATATCTTAACCGTCGGTTCTGGGGGAGCTCAACTATAAATAGAGAGTCTCCCCCTCATTTGTAAATCATCCATTGTATGTTGAGTTCTTAAGAGTAATAGAATTCTTGGGCATTTACTCAAACACCTTATGTGCATTATTTCTTTGGCTTTCTTTTACTTGTTTGTAGCTTCTTTTGGCACAAATGCTTCTGCTATACAAATTGGTGCATTAGAGGAGTTTTTAAAGAATCCTCATTATGGGTAAAAAGGCTGACTTAAGTGAGTTTAGACAAACAAATCACCTAAGGCCACACAGATTGTGAGATAAAAGGTCCAGCCCGTGACACTAGTCCATCGTTCCAGTAAAACTCATTTTTGCTTAACTGTACACCAAAAAAAAAGCGCTAATTAGAAGCAACCGGAAACCGGCCTTTTACCGTTATGGAGCTTACAGCTCCCTCTCTTTCTCTATCCATTTGCGATTCCAACATACCACCATTGAAACAAAGCAAGTGATGACATTCCACTGCTAAATTCTATTTTCCTCCATAACCCCAAAATGGAAGCCATTTTAAACCCTCTTTTAAGCTTACCCACCATTCTAAAACCCACAAATCCATTCTATTTGTCGAACGTCAACAAAGCTCCATTTTTGCTATCACTGACTCATTTCACGACCACTTCATTTCCTTTTTCTGCAATTCTCTCTTCCCCTCCTCCCCGTTTCACTTCTTCTGGTAAGTTAATCTCTTAATCCAACTCTTTTTGGCTACAAAGACGTTCAGGTTTCAATATGTTCTCTTCGACTTTCTGCTAAGAAAAAATTGTGGATTTCATTTCGTTGTTGTTGCGTGTTAATGATTCTTTTACAATTCTTCTGGTAACTTAACTCCAACTTCTTATGGTGGCCTCAGAAAACGAATTATCCTATATGTTTCTTGGAATTTTGGTGAGAAAAAAAATTGTGGGTTTTATGTCGTTCATGCTGTGTGTTTGGGTTCTTTTAATTTATTTTGAAAGCATATTAAAATTACTATGTTTTCTATTTTTTCCCTTTTTCATAACCAAGATATCCTTCGTATATGTTTTTACTGTACATAAAGACTAATCTTTCGGCTTCTTGTTGCCCCTCCTGACCCGATTTCTCTTCTTATGAGTGCAATGTGCTACTACCGCATCTGTTGGTTACTTTGTTTTCTTTTAGCATATTAGAAAGTTTGATATTTTAGCTTACATGTTTGTTTTTTGTTTTTATCTTATGGATTATTAACTCAGTTACATATGCAACTTCGGATAGCCAATTGAGTGAAGTAGTAGAAACCAGTACAAGAGAATGGGTAATGCAAGGTATGCTGTATAGCTTACTAAATTCCAATTCATATATTTGGGGCTGAAAATTTTGATGTTTTATAAGATGTTGTACTAGGCCAGTAATGTTATTCAAATGGCTGTTTATTATATCCCAGGAAACAATGGTCATCTTCTTGCTTAAAATAGCGAGAACCAGTTTGAGTTTTGCTCATTTAATCTTATTTTATGCTTCATGTATTAAGTTTCTTATAAAGGATATTTTTGTTTTATTTGTAAATCTAACATGTATGATTGAGAAGATGTTGAGGTTCTTCTTTGGTTTTATAGTGATTAGTCAGTGGCAGAGCCAGAAAACTTTTTTTTGGGGGGGGGGCAGAATTAAATTGTATGCAATTTCATCATTTTAATAGTATATGTCTTTATAATTTTTAAAGGATTGAATCAAATTTTTATCATCTTTGGGGCCAAAGTGCAATTTTACCATCACTAATTTAAAATTTTATAAATTATAAAAGGGCCTAAATAGAAAATTTTCTATTTTGGGGGGGCCGGGGGCCCTGCCAGCCCCCCCGGCTCCGCCACTGGTCATTGTTACTGCTGCAAAAGCTGCAGTTTTCAATGTAGATGAAGTTTCAAAGATAGCCATTCTAATGGAAATTGTAGAATCTCTGGTTTGCAAATACTAATAAAGGCATTAAACCTTCCTCTTATATCTTGCTCCTGAATATTTGACTTAATAAGGAGCCATATGCTTGCTTGTCAGCTAAGGATTTAGAGTTTGCCATTTTTGAAATGGCTCTACAAGCGGTAAAAGTACCATGGAGGCCCTTGTACTAGGGTTGGAGTACATTTTACCCTCTCTACTAAAAAAATGAGTAAATTAGCCCCTGGCATGGCTAACAAAATAACCAAATGGTGCCACGTGGTGTGCCACGTGTACCTCATGCTGACGCTCATGGACCAGTTTTCAACAATAGCAATGGATGAAATTTTTAATAGGACTAGTTTGCTCTTTAATCTAATATACAGATACTATTTTGCCCTTTTTTAGTAGAGGGGCAAAATACAATATCTACAGGGACGTCCATGGTGCTCTTACCCTGTACAAGCTGATTAGTGTAGGGCCTTCTGGAAAAGAAAATGTTAGTTTTGACATAACTATTTAAGGTCACTATTTTATATGATCTTTGGCTCCTTCCTTGTTGAACTTCTATTTCCCCTCACTCGCCCTTAATGAAGAGATAAAAACAGTTGGGTTTTCTAATAAGCTCAAGCAATTTTTGCTGGATTAGGATTTAATGTGCAATATTTGTTCTTTCAGGACTAAAACTGCATGCTCTCTTTGTTCAACTTGGCTTTCAACTTGCTTTTTCTTATGCTACTTCCTTTTCAACTGCAGTCTCATCCGGTATCTTTAAGACGATCCGTGCCATTTATTTTGATAAAGAGATTGTTGATGTTATCGTTAAAATGTATAAAAGTAATGATGAAAGTTTGAAGAAAATTTCAAACTGATAAAATTTTTTTCCTGATACAATCGAGAGTGTTGATTAGCCTTTTACGACCCCCTACTGAAGGTCCTGCTTTTACCTTTGGATGTGATGCAAGTTGGATTTGCACATTATAAATATTGCTGAGAGCATCACTGAATTATCACAATAATTTTGACAGATTTTTATGCTCTGAGGAAAGATGTTGAAATGGCCTCAGAACGCGTTAATGAAATTAGAACATCTGCTGGTATGCAGCAATTAGAAAAGGAACTCGTGGTTCTGGAATCAAAAACAGCTGATAGCTCATTTTGGGATGATCGTGCCAAAGCTCAAGAAACTCTTTTGGCACTGACTGATGTCAAAGACAAACTAAATTTACTCAAAGAATTTAAAACGAAGGTATGAATTTCTTGTTAAGACCATTTGACAGAATGAATTTTCTCTTTTACATTTTGACTTGTATAGACTTGTAGTTGTTAAAATTTAGGCATAAGGACCTATTTGGCTCTCCAACTTTACAAAAAAGTCAATTTTTAGCCCTCCATTTAAATTTTCGCCTCTTTTAGCTTTTGAACTTACATTGTTTGTCAAATCACCAAAAAATGGATGGAAAAATTAACTTCTGATAACTTTGCTGGCGTTTCACGTGTATGCTACATTAGCAATTAATTAATTTAAAAAAAATTAGAAAAATATTTTTATACCTTTTCAATAATTTTAATAATTTTTAATTTCTATTTTTTTTATTTTCTTAAACCACGTGTATGCCACATTAGCAAAGTTAACAGACGTTAACTGGCAAAAAATTAAATGGAGGGCTAGAATGACTTCTTTTTTTTTTTTTTTTTAAAAGTTGAAGAACCAAATATGTCATCTTGCCTAAAATTTATAGCTGTGTACTTATCGTAATTAAGATTTTGATGAAAATGTGCTATACTGGAACTTGGGAAAGTACTACTTAATATGTTTTGTTTATATAGTGTACTTAATATCATACATTGGATGCAGGTTGAAGATGCTGAAACTATAGTTAATCTAACAGAGGAGATGGACTCCATAGATGCTGCACTTCTAGAAGAGGCTGTCAATGTGATTAAAGATCTAAATAAGGCATTGGACAGATTCGAGTTGACTCAACTTCTTTCTGGTCCATATGACAAAGAAGGTGCAGTCATCTCTATAACTGCTGGTGCTGGAGGCACCGATGCACAGGTAATATATTTGATACGGCATGAATGATTTATGTTACTATTTTCTTGTCCAATAAAACAATGATGTTCTCCATTCAAATTTTGTTAAATGTCGTTAGCCTCTTTGAGTTCTATCAAATTTGAAAATTATACCATATATAATCAGTAAAAAGATGAAAATTAATTTATGGTAACTTCCATATATAATCCCTGCTTAAGTGTAAGGACAAAATAAATCTGAAACAAAGAGATGGAGGATAACACTACTTTAACACTTTTAGAAAAAATGTTAAATTCTGCTAGTAGTCCCTGTAGTTTGCAAAAGTTGTGGATTTAGTCTCTGTGCTTTTCGGATTGGTAAATTTTAGTCCTTGTATGTTTCAAATTTGAAATTTTACTCTTGGCCCAAATAGTAGCAGTTAAATCCATTTGGTTAAATTTAATTACTAGTCCTGTACTATGTGTACAGTTGTAGATTTAGTCCATTTTCCCCAATTGGATCATTCTAACTCCCTATACTTTTCAAAATTTGAAATTTCAGTCTTAATGCAAATGACAGTCGGTAATCCATTAACTGGAATTTTAGTGAGTAATATGTGGAAATAATAAGTTGACATAACATTACACATATAATAATATGTTAGGCGTATCAGATTTTGGAAACAGTAGAACTTTATTGAATGAATTTAACAATTATTGTTTAGTGAGGACTGAAATTTTAAGATTTGGAAAGTACAGGGATTAAAATGACCAAATAAAAATATTGGGATTAAATCCACAACTTTTACTAAGTACAGGGATTAATAACAGAATTTAACTTAGAAAAAATGAAAAACAGTGAATAACAGACATGAACAAGGAACAAGGAACAAGGGAACAATTTACATTACCTCTAGGACCATTTTAGACATTTGTTTAGAGACTGATTTGCACAGGGTGAACTGGCCCTGTCTTGATAAGGTGCCAAGCTAAGAAACCTATCCTAAAATGGTGTGGGATTTATCAGCATTTTAGCTATAAGCATTTTACTATATAAAAAGACTTCTGTTATGGGGCTTACAGCTGGTATAAACAGTACAAATGTTTCCGATATTTGGGTTTAATTTAGTTCTTCTAAATCAAAGCATCAACCATAGACACATCCCGCAACATGAAACTGCTGCTCATATTCAACTTAAATTCTTTTAATTCAAATTCAGAGGGTTTATATTCATCCATATTCAGATTCACGATAATCAGCGAGTATGAGGACTTAATTGTGGATCCCCGAAGTTATTTTTTATCATGGGGCCTGATGTACCAGTAAGCTTTATCTCTGTTTACTTTTGTTGAGTAAAAATATTGATCCTTTCCAACAGGACTGGGCTGAGATGCTTCTCAGGATGTACACGAGATGGGGAGAGAAACAGAAATATAAGACAAGGGTTGTTGAAAAGTCATTGGGAGAGGAAGCCGGGATTAAGTCGGCCACAATTGAAGTTGAAGGCAGATATGCTTATGGCTATCTATCTGGAGAGAAAGGAACTCATCGTATAGTACGACAGTCTCCTTTCAATGCTAAAGGTCTTCGTCAGGTAACTTCTGTTATGTTTTGTTGAATGTTTAGAAAAGACTCATCCTCTTCTTTTGTGGTAATTGTTTTTAACCATTCTTATCCAATAATTAGATGATCTCAATGACCAACATTCATTTTTGCTTCGAAATTTCTATAATAAGTGGTTAATTTTCCTGCATCTTTTACTTGTTTGCATTTTGCTTCTAAGCATCCATACTATGAGTGGATTTGTTGCACTAGGAAGATCATGTACACGGTAATAGCTGCCATGAATGGTTGTTTTGATACTTTGCCTGAAAGAATGGAAGTTTTTTTTGCCTCGGTTGATGGAAGGTCAATACGCTTTCCATAAATTCTTTCGAGAAAAGCTATGCTATTTCATACCAGTTTGACTGGTATCCTCTTGCCGAACAGAACCCTCTCTTTTCTTTTTCCTTTGAGAAAAGAATCATTGTCTTCTGATAACCTCGTAGAGACCTTGGTTTAGAAATCAGCTTGTTGTTGAATCTTTTATCATTCACATCGAACCCTTGCCTCGGTTTATTTGCTTACGTTGGATTATATACAGACAAGCTTTTCTGGTGTTGAAGTAATGCCTCTTCTCCCCGAAGAGTCGGTAGACGTTGAATTACCTGAGGAAGACCTTGAAATTTCATTTTCAAGGGCAGGAGGGAAAGGAGGTCAGAATGTGAACAAAGTTGAAACCGCCGTTCGGATTACTCACATCCCGACTGGTGTTACCGTTCGTTGCACAGGTTTTTCACCTCATTGCTCTTCTAGTTTCAGTTTGTTCAAAGATTTATCAGGATCGTTATGATTTTTTATCGTCAAAAGCAGTTTATTTGAAAAGCAGCATTTATTATTGAAACAAATGTTACGCATATTGCAGAAGAGAGATCACAGCTAGCTAACAAGATCAAGGCTCTTAGCAGATTAAAAGCCAAGTTATTAGTGATAGCCGAGGAGCAACGTGCATCTGAAATCAAGCAAATAAGGGGAGATGCAGTGAAGGCCGAGTGGGGGCAGCAGATACGAAACTACGTATTCCATCCTTACAAACTAGTGAAAGATGTTCGGACTGGGTTTGAGACTTCGGATATTGTATCGGTGATGGATGGTGAATTGGATGCCTTCATCAAAGCTTACCTTAAATATAAACACAGTATCAATGTATCTGCAACTGCAACTGCAACTACAGCAGGGGCCTAATTAAAGAGTTTAGTGATTCATGATTAACTTATATATAATACCCTTTTTGTGTATGTAGGCTCAAATTCTTTGAATTATTTAAGAATAACAGCGGCTCGGATATTTGTAATTTTTTAAATATTCGGAACGGCTTAATTTATTTGTTATCCGAGTCCATTTATCTGCTAACCATTCAAATAGTACCATATGAATTTTTATTTTTATTTTTTTTAATTTGTTGGATATATGAATATGCTAAATATTTAATTTAGTAGTCATTTTATACAATAAAATTATAAAAAACTTATCAAAGGCTTGCTTTTTTTTTTTTTTTTTTTGACATAATGGTGATAAATAAAAAGATTTTGAAACTAGGATGTGTTTTCAAGTTACTTGTGTTTGACTTGAAAAAATTGGAACTTAATGAGGTAATTATTGAGCTATCGATTGAGCTTAATAAAACCTTAGTAATACTCGGCTCGAATGGGTGGTAGATTTTATCGAATTTTTCAATTCTAATATATATTTTTTAAAAAATATATTATTAAATTAATTATTGCCCTTAATAATGTATATATTATTAACTTTAAACTTAATTATCAAGTTAAAGCTCGAATTTGAATACGTACTTGATTAATCGAGTTCAAATACAAAAATGATAAATGAGCTTAATCAAGCTGAAGTTTATATCACAAACATAAAGATAGATGTTTGATTGAGCTTGAGCTGAGATCGAGTTTTGAATTTCGAGTTAAGCTCGAGCTCAAACTTGCTACTATTTAGACTTGGCTTGGCTCGATTACACCCTCTTAAAACAATATGGACAAGGAGTTGAATGGAAGTTTTGAAACTATATGGGGTTCTAAATTATCTATGTATAATTATAAGTATTTGCTAGATATTTACCCCTGAAATATGTTGGTTTGGATTTGGAAACAAAAAACAAGGAAATTTGTTGCTTCGTTTTGGATTAGAATGGTTAAAAATAAAAAGTCCAGGGGTCGTCTTAGAAAATTGTAAAATCAAGTTAAAAAGAAATAACTATTGGGTTAGTAAAGTTCGGGGCAGGTGGAAGGTCACTACTGGTTAGGGGCAAGAAATAACTATGGTAACAGTCACATATTGCAAAATACAAAACCAAAAAACTTTCAGATTTATACATTATAACCCTACTAAAGAAGTAAAAAGATCTCTCCCGGATCTATTTCTCTCTCCATATCTCGGCCATCACCGCCACCACAACTCGCTGCCGTAGCCACCGTAACCTGCTCTCCAAGCTGGGGTCGGTGGTCTTTCTCTATCTTCTCATATTTTATCATATTCTATTCGCGTGTTTTTTTCTATCGTGTCTTCTTTGATTAAAAAACAATAGCGAATCTCACAGCACCTTTATGGCTTAAAAATGGCAATGGGTCCGTCTTTTTTTAGCTTATTTCTCTCTAGGAACTAAAACCCACCCTAGTTTTTTCGTGGTTTGCTTCTTCCTTTATTTTTCGAAACCGATTTACAACGGCTCCTTGAATTCGTGGGTTGAGCTGGTTTCTCATTTATTTGTTTGTTTAGTTTGGGTTTGCTTTAACCTACCTCTGAAAGAAAGAGAGTGGTGGGTGTTTTTTTCTTCCTTGGTTTAAAGCTTAAGGGTAGGTAAATTTTGCGTTAATTGTGTTCCTCGGTTTATCTGGAATTTGTATGTAGTTATTGTTTGGGGTCCTTGTTATTGATTAATTTCCTTAGGGAAGGGTAAGGAATGAAGTTAGTTTCATTTGGCATATCAGGGTCCTTGTGAGAATTCATTATGATGTATTGTTTTGAATTTTTTTTAGTAATAACTGGCTGGATGTTTAGGTCAGTTGCTTCTAATTAGCTATTTTTGTTTTTACTTTGAATTTTTTGTTTGGTGTAGAGTTAAGCAAAAATGAGTTTTACTGGAACGACGAACTAGTTTGTAGAGTAGGTTACTTTCAAGATGGATGAATTGCATGTAACATCAGTTCTGTCTAAACGATGTTTTTTAATTCCTTTTAATTTTTTAGTATTTTCATGCAAAGGTCTTTTGATCCATGTTAGTTGGAGTTAGTGTTGCTAGACTTGAATTTTGCTGCGTGGATAGTGCAAATTTGAATAAAATAGTCGTATCTGGTATTTATTTGGTCACCTAATGAATCCCTAAATGCTTTGTATTCTTTTTTGTTCCATTTTAATTATAGTTGATGAATCTTTTCCACTGATATAGGCTTCTTATATGAATGAATTAATTATGGTTTTTCTTTCCATTAATTATTTGATGACTTTAAACCATATTTCTTCTACTCTTCTTTGTTTTGTTAGTTTGGTGCTCCACTCCCCTTGTGTAATTACTGGGTGTTGGGGCATGTGCGCCTTTTCTTTCCTTCAGCTTGATTGAGAATTAATTACTTATTAGGTAGATGTAGCTTGGTTGGGACTCCTACCTTAGGAGTTCCAAGGACTATTGGCTGTCTTGCGTGTGAGGCTACTTTCTACTTTCCTATGTCATGAGAATTTGGCTATCAGTCCTTTCTCTTCAAACTAAAAATTAAGGTGATAGTTTTCATTATGCAATCTTATACTTTGATTTCAGATGAACTATAGCTAATCAGAAAGTTGATTCAAAATTTCAACATTAAATCATGCGGTTTTGGATGTAGTATGGTGCAGAGGAAGTAAAACTTGGTTGCTTATTGTTTTCCAATAAATAACATTTAAATTTTCTATGTTCTTGTTGGTTGAGAATCTTCTGTTTTGATTCTGCTTGAGGTCATGGTCATTTTTATCGATATGGTAACACTAAATCATGTGGTTTTAGATGTAGTATGGTGCAGAGGAAGTAAAAATTGATTGCTTATTGTCTGCCAATAAATAACATTTTAATTTGCTATGATCTTGTTGGTTGAGAATCTTCTGTTTTGATCCTGATTGAGGTCATGATCATTTTTTTCAATATAGTTAAATTCTTTGTTGTCAATAATAAATCATTTTGAATTATATGGACCTTTGCTAAATCTGGTTTGATATATTTTATTGTCTTTGCTTTTTATTGAAATTCTTTGTTTTTTTTTTTTCTGGTACTTAACTAATTCATATATTTTTCTTTGGCTCCCCCCCCCCCCTCCACTACAGCTCTTCCCTGTGCAAAATATGATATAGCTAGTGCAGAAACATAATGGCTTCTAAAGGACTGAGGCCTAAGCTTGAGCATGAGACAAAAGCTAGGCGCCAGAAGGTACTAGTGCTTTGGTCTCTTGCAACTCTTTTCTTGTCTCATATATTGTTAGTCTTGTTACTCTTATCATCATGCATTGTTCACATCCATGCTTATGCTTAGCTCTAAAGAAGTTTAGAGGTGAAATCTTTGTGGGGGTTCAAAATTTATATTATGTGCTTGATTGCATGAACTTTTTGTTGTATTAGTTTCTAAATTGCACTTGGCTAGAAGCAATTATATTTTGGCTATTTTTTGACTATAGCTATATCAAAAGGATAAAATTGTATTTATAATTGATGAAATATTGCATCAGAGCATTGATAATTGTAACTAATTAGATGTGTATTTTTTAGCACCTTCTTGTAGTTATCTAATGGAATCTATGAAAAAAAAATCTAATAACTGCAAGTCCTGATAAATTGAATAATATTTGCATTTTCTTGTTATTTTGCTTAATTAAAAGTGAAAAGATCCATTCATTCCTGATGGAAATGCTTTTTCTTATTGTTTAGGGAAAGCTGAAGAAATAAAAAAGTGATATTTAACAATATTATTGTTAGGTGTTCAACTCTTTTGTTTATAATTTGGATTTCAACCATCAAACTATGGTAGGATGAATGATGGCATTTTTCTTTACAAGATGTTTAAGATTAGAGCTAAGAGAAATAGTGAACCGGTCCACAAACACTTATATAGATGCATTTTGCACAAAGTTACATGTACTTTAGAGCACATGTTTATACTAACTCTATTATACACTTCAAATTTAATTAACCCTAGGGTCCTAATGAGACTTTGTAAACATGTCTTCTAATTGAGCGTGAGAACCAACAAATTATGATGATTTCCTTAGAAAGTGACTCCTAATGGAAAATTAGGTTAGATTCAATGTTAGAGCAACTTGATTGTCACATTTCATAGGTGCAGGTGTGAAATACACAGTTCTTCAAGTAAATGCATTTTACATAACAATTTATGTGTAGTTAAGGCCATGGCTTTAATACTCAACGTTTGCACTTGGTCTTGCTAAAACAATTTGCTTTGGATTCTTCCATGAATCCAAATTATGTCTGATAAGCACACAATACCTTGTAGTAAGACGTTTATTAGAAGGAGAGCTTGCCCAGTCAACCTTTGTATAACAAATTATTGGAGAGTGCTCGTGATCTTGACACAACAAACCTTTACCTATAGCTCCTTAATGGATCGGAGAATACATACTATAATTGAATTCCAATGACTTTGATATGGTGAATGAATCAAGAAACTGACTTGCTAGCAAATGAATGGTGGAGTTCAAGATAATAACAACAATATCCTTTTGAAGATGAGAGTAATGTAAAAAAAGCGCATTTAAGAGAATAAGCAGAGAAGTTGAGACTTGGGGGTAGGTTAAGGACAAAACCCTTCAAAGGTGATGAATAAATAGGATCTTTAGGAAACAAAAAGGGAAAAAAAATGGATTTGATGATTGAGAACCGAAGATGGCATACAATTGATTAGATAACATGAAGGACTAAACCATCCCAATAAAGAATAGGAACTTGCATGTGTAGGAATAATGTCAAACCAAACTTAATTAAATGCCTTTTTTTACCAATTATCCCATATGTGAGAACAAGAAATTAGTCTAGCATACTTTGTTGAAACATGTAATATTGAAAATGATGTTATATTCAAGAGCTTTGATGCATTCATAAAATGCTAATAGGTATATCAAATTGAGTTTGTACTTCAGCACAAAAGGAGGCAAAAATAGAGAACAACTTGAATCTATCTCTTGTTAAATAAAGCCATGTCGCTTGAAAAAAACTTTCCTGAATGTTACAAGATATTTGAAACCTAATTTTGGAGCAACAGACTGGGATCTTGTATGTTTGAATGAACTAACCTAAAAGGACTCTAGTTAGTAAAGAAACACAACCTGCCCTGAATCAATCATCTTCCCACTCCTTAGATCTTGGAAAGTAACAAAAGTAGATGCAGAATTAAGAAGACATAATACAAAAGATACGAATAGTGAAAGGAAATGGTTAATAGATCCAATGCTTGTTGAGCCATCCATAAAAGTAATAATTGGTAAGATTTTCGAGTTAAGGCAGAAAACAAGTAAGGATCACTCATCATATGTTTTTTGGCATTTATGTCAATTACCTATGGACATAAGGAAGAGGAAGACTGAGCAAGACACGCGACAACATTATCTGCTTGCGCAACCAATGCTATGGGGTTGAGTGGATTGTTGAGCTGCATGAACTGTACTTACCATATGAACAAGAGATCCAAAATGGGTATATGAACAGGTTCAAGCACCAAATTAATAGCGTTAGAAAAATTGTAGTGAATAGCTCTTGTTGCTCTTGCTGCTTTGTCAAAACCATATTTAAAGGCATAAGCACATTAAATTCAGCAATGGGAAAGTTGCAGTTTACCAAGCATTATATCTTCATTATCATGTCAATGCTAAAGAAAATCACCAATATTGTCATAATACGAGCAGCATCACAAGTGTAAATTTGGCATGCATGACTCCAAACCTTCGCACATAAATGATAGTTCAAAAAGTAGATCTAAGAATGATATCAGAAGACTACTAAGGTATGCTTGATGATTTAGCATCAATATGTTCCTAGGTTGCACAGTTAGTTTAAATGATAGTTAATGCATCTGTAGTTCAATTATAACTATAACATTGGTCAAGAAACCGGGTTTTTGTTGCACTAGACCCCTGTGAATAATTTCGACCGTTTTATTTTTCATTGGTGATAATTGGATTACTATAGAAGTGGGGAACAACTTATGAATAAATAGCAAGTAACCATGTCGGATGAAAATTTGGATGCAATAGAAGAATGAGTGGAGCTGCTGCAGGCTCCTGCACTCATGGTGACTTCTACTTATTTATTTGACGGCTACTTGAGTTTTCTCATTGATGGCTTTATACCATGTTGAGATTAGAACTAAGAGATAAATTGGTTGTGTCCTTAGGGTTCCACCCGCATGCACCACTTTATACACAAAATTGAGACATTTATATAATGTGTCATAATGGAAATGGGCCCATCTAAATCTTAAATTTCACCTTTACAATAATTAAACCTTTTGGAAAACAGTAGTGGTAGTTAATGTTTGGCTATCATGGTACTTGCATTGAAGGTCATAAGGCAATACTGATTTGTAGTCTTTTTACATAACTTTTCAGTGCCTTCCGTTGTTAGGGGTTCAAGATAGAAGAAGAAGCTTGTGCTGAAGCAATGAAATTTAGTTAAACCTACAATAACCTGAACCAGTTCAGTACTTTGATCCGAAAACTAGTTTTTTTAACCTCTTCATTTTGTGTCCTCAAAACTGTCCTTTGAAGGTTATGCTCTTATTTTTTTCACTTAAGATGATTGTTTGGTTGGCTATTATGCCTCTTCATCCTTTCCTTTTGGAGCAAATTGTTGTTTTGAACTGGTGATTGCTATGCCTGGAGTAGACATGATGATCCTTTTAACAAGTCATTCCTTTTACTTTAAACTCTATAATGCAATATCTTCTTACTTTTGAAGGAACCACTGTTGGTATTTTGGTGATATGCATATATTGAATGTTTGTTGCATGTAGGAGTCCTTGCTCTGCTAAAGATGACCTCTCTCATAAATTATGCATATTGGCATGCATGGAATTAGTTGATTAAGGATACTGAGTCACTGTCCTGATTTTGTATTGCCTGTCAAGAAACCTCCAGATTTAACTTCAGGCTGGTTAGATTTTACGGTAAGAGATTGTGTAGCTAGTGTGTGTTCTAGTATTGATTATTTTTTTGGTTTACATGATTTTAGGCTCTTGAAGCGCATAAAGAGCCTCAACGTCCTAAAACTCACTGGGATCATGTTTTAGAGGAAATGGTTTGGTTGTCGAAGGTAATTTTCTAACTTATGCCTCTGAATGTTTTCATTTTTCAATCCATAAATCTAAAATGTTATTTTGATATTTGTACTCCATATCTGGATGTCTCTGTGTTATTTGCCTGGATGCTTGTCCTTACAGCAGAATATGAAACAGTTACCATGCTGTCGTCTCTTGCTAACTAAATTGGATTTTAACAGGACTTTGAGTCAGAGAGGAAATGGAAATTGGCTCAGGCAAAGAAGGTTGCCTTAAGAGCCAGCAAGGGCATGTTGGATCAGGCCACCAGGGGAGAAAAGAAGTTGAAGGTTTCTTTTTCTCTTCCGAAACTGAAAAGTTGTTCTTTAACATATCATTTTTTGAGGATGGAGTTTTGTTTGTAGTAGAAAATGTATCAAAGGTGACGATATGATTGAGTTGGCATCAGTTTACCCTGTTAATTTGTTAAATCTAGTATGCCATTGTGATCAGGAGGAGGAACAGCGGTTGCGGAAAGTTGCACTTAATATTTCGAAGGACGTGAAGAAATTCTGGATGAAAATAGAGAAACTGGCAAGTTATAATCAGTTGGTCTAATCTGAATGCTTTCCATTTTCTTAGCATCAAGAATCTTATTTTTCCATTTAAATTTGTGATTCTAGGTGCTTTACAAGCATCAGATGGAGCTTGATGAGAAAAAGAAAAAGACACTTGATAAACAACTTGAATTTCTTTTAGGGCAAACTGAGAGGTCGCTTTCTTACCCTAAATTTCATTACCTTCACTAAGGAAAAGTGAACTTATAATTGGTTTGGACTTTAGGTACTCAACAATGTTGGCAGAAAATTTAGTGGACCCATACAAACCTGTGCAGCAACATCCTGCTCAAAATCAAATAAACTCGCCTGGTAAAGCAGATATAAATGAGATTGATGAACCCTTGGACTTGAATGCTGGTAATCAGAATCTCATAGTTTTACCTTTACTTGCTATTGCCTTATCAATGCCATATCAATCTAAGTAATTTAATTGCCTGCCTCATGGAACCTCTCCTGTTATGATTGCAGATGCTGATGAAGATTTTAGCATACACTCTGATCAAGAATCAGTAAGTGTTTTTCAATTTAGAATTCCTTCTCATCTTCTTTTTTATGATATGTATGCGTTTCTGTTCTTTATTTTTGTCCTTTTTTCTTTTTTAAAATTTTGTGCAAAGGGCATGTTTATGTTGATCCTGTTATACTATGTCATATTTAACCAATGAGAAATGTTTACTATTGCAATGGGATGCTGAAGTATTCTTTTACTAATTATATATTTTCTTTTAGAAAATAATGAAAAAGGAAAAAGAAAATTATTAGTCTGTTGGACTTGTGGAAGTTTCTTGGTAGTGGGCATGTTAACAGAAAACTTCTATGAAATTCTTACAGAAAAGAAAATTTTCTTTTAGTTAAAAAATTCCTTTTTCTTTTCATCTTTTTTTTTCTCTGTGTGTTTCAATTTAGTTTGGATGTATGCTTTTCTCCTTTTTTATTTTTTTGGCTATAACAATGCACTTTATGATGTACCCTGTTAATATTGTGTCACTCGGAAAGTATTAAAAAAGGATTAAGAACTTTATGGAACACTGAGTGATGTGAGGCATATGATGGAGTTTATGTTTTTACTAATTATCTATTTCCTTTAGAGAAATAGTGACAAGGGAAAGTAAAAAAAGAAATGGTTATGAGTCTTTGGACTAAAATGGAATGACTTGATCTTTAGCTCTGTAAGCATAAAATTTCTATTGAAATTCTTGAAGGTAATTTTTTATTTTTGTAAATCATCAAGCTTTATGGTCTGAGTATCTGACTATGTTTTCATCATGATCTTGTTTTAGGAAGATGATGAGCAAACACTGGAGGATGATGAGGCTCTCATAACTGCTGAAGAAAGACAAGAAGAATTGGCAGCTTTGCACAGTGAAATAGATCTTCCACTTGAGGAGCTCCTTAAGCGATATGCTGGGGGAACAGGTTACATGTTAACTTTATACATTATTCTTTTCCTATGTTCTCTTTGTAGCAAACCAGAGGGGGGGTAATTTTTTTGTGATATGCCATGTTATGGGGAAAATTCTAAAAAAGGCTCCTTAATATGAGCTTTCCATCAGCTCTAGTGTTACACAAAACATTACAAAACTTGTAATAGTTTGCGTAATGTTCTGTGTAACAGGAGTTACACAAAATATTACAAGATTTGTCATAATTTGTGTAATTGGGTAATGTTTTGTGCAACTGAATAACATTTCCTGTAATTATACAAATACACATAACATTACCAAAGTTGTAATAGTTTTTGTAATTACATAAATATGCAAAACATTACAGAAGTTGTAATAATTTTTGTAATTAGGTAATGTTTTGTATAGTTGGAGCTTATGGAAGCTTATTTTAGAATTCTCACCCTAGAACTTCTCCATGTTATGATATAGATTAGTGGCTGCATTGTTAGTTGTTTATTCTTTTTTTAGTTATGATGATATACACAAGAAGTGTATGATGTGTGTGCTGCCATTCATTGTGCCCTTCTTTTCACACTTGTATTGTTGGTTATTTTTTGTTTTTTGGTTACAATGTAGTATGTTGATCAATGTAAGTTTTCACAGCTGATGGAGAAGGTAGTCCGGATAAAAGGGAGGACAGACATGAGTGTACATCAGGGCAAGATGATAGTAGTAAAGGCGAGACTTTGTTTATAAATGTTGTTACTTGTGCCGTATGTATCAATTGATCTGCTTGAATTTCTGAAAATTATAATTATAATTTTAATCTTCACAGGCAATGGAAGCCTTATTTCTCCTTCCACTCCTTCCAGTAAAGTTGAGACAACCAACTTGCTTGTTCGTCGTTCTGTAAGTTGTATGTGTTTGTGGTTGTTGTTGTGAATTGCAAAGGAAGTTCACGACTCAAAATAATGTTTATTTTCTGATTTTAGAATGAAAGCAATGGTGGCTTGTCCAAGTCAGAAAACTACTCATCAGATATTGAGGCATCCTCCCCCAGAAATCTGTCCGAAAGCTCTGGGGAGCTACCGAAAGATGTTTCATATGATTTCAGTGACGAGCAGGTTGGACGGCATTAGAAAATGGCTTTCTCATTAAGTTGGTTCTTTGTCCCCCCCCCCCCCCCCCTTTCTCCCCCTTCCCCTCCCCTTTTGGTTTTATGCAACTGGTAAGTGTTAATATAATTTTTATGTCAAATGCTAATCTTTTGGTTTTGTTTCAACATCTGCAGGAGGATGGTGATTTTACCCTTACTGGAGAAGAGACAGTACATCATATGGTATCATACTTGTTTTCTTTTTCCTGGTTATGGATTTTTTTTCATGTTCTGATACCAAGGAAGATAGATTTTTCTACTTGATAATTGCAGTTTTTGAATGCCTACATGAGAATGCATATGAGAATAGATTATCAGTAGCCTCTTGCATGCTAACCTTGTAGTTAGATTGTTCATTTGGTTTAAAAAGAAACTACGACTTGTTAGAGTGACCCTGAAAAGAAAGAGATTTTTACTTTCAAGTATGCATTCTAATTGCAGTTTTCTTCCTTCATGTTTTATGAAGCTTTCTTTTGCTTTTGCAATGATATGTTATTGTATTTATTCCATTGGTTGAACATATACAGCTTTTAGAAATGAATAACTTTCATTCAAGATATCTTAACAAAAAAAAAAATTGCGTAGATTGTATCTGATATTTGTGAACTGTTTGCATTGTCTTTGTCTGTATGTCGGAGGGTTTAGGCAGGTTTGGTTGGGAGAAGAGAAAAGGATATATCTGTTTTTAACAAATGAGTACTTTAACTGTTTTAATGGTACCCTTGGGTCTCTTTTGCATGGTTTAAGATTGCTATGCATTTATTCTAGATAAGCCACCATATTATACAATAGCAGCAAGGCACAGCAAGACTTTAGCACTGTTCATCCTTCTTTCATATAATTTATTGTTGACCTTTCAAACCTTTTATTTCTGAAGAAATCAAAAATTATAGGCTGTTCTGCAAGATAGCAAAGCCTATCGGTGTATTTTCCCCATATTTAGTGTTATGAAGCTTTCTTCTGTGTTGAAATTTATATTACTACTCTCTTTCCCCACACTTACGTACGGGTTACTCACATTTTATATTGTGAGGGGTTACATTTCTAAAATTATGGTATCTACTCTGATTTCATTAGTTAAAATCGGAATGGATAGAATAAGTTACCTTGTTTTAATTCATTGATATAGTATATGTTTTTTTTTTTTTTTTTGTTAAATATGATATATGTATGTGTCTATATGGCCTCCTTCCTTTTTTTTTTTCTCTCAAACAAAAGTGAAAAGATCGGGCAGCTTTTTTGGGTCAGGAAAATTATTGGTGTATGTCATTGTCCCTTTGGCCCGAATCGGTTAAAATAAAAATTTGACCATTTATTATTGTTTGATGAGACTTTGATTCACATGCCTTCTTTCCTTTTTATTTTTTAATTTCCAATGGCTAGGATGATGAGACAACACTGTTGGAGGAGGAGGAACTAGCAAAAGCAGATTCTAGCAATCCCATAGAGGAGGTAATGGGATATTCAATATGGCATATATTTATATGCATCGATTTCCTGAGTTTATGGTTAAAATTTCTTCAGTTGTTTGCATCCTCACTTTGGCTGTAGAAGTTTCTTGTCCTATTTCTATGCTGTTAAACATTGCAGCTCTTATGCAGATTGCCTTGCTGCAAAAGGAGAGTGAAATTCCTGTGGAAGAATTGCTTCGAAGGTATAAAAAGGTAGGTTAAAGAATTGTTTCTTTGTTTCGCTGGAGCATTGCATTTCCTGAATCTAATTTTTTCTTTATTCTCCACTCTTATTAAATAGGACTTCAGTGCTGATGGTGCGTCTGGAGATGAATCGGACTATGCCTCAGCTTTTTCAGAGGACATCTTGGATTCTTCCGCAATGCATCAAAATGTTGAAGCTAAGGAGGAGGGTGTTTCTAAGGATGAAAATCTTGAATCCAGTGCTCCCCAGGGAGTTGAACATCCTTCCGCAGAAACGGAGGCAGCAAGCCCTGATAGGAAGTCAGAAGATGGAATGGAAAGTGAGAATAGAATTGCTGATGCTGCTGCTGCTGCGAGATCAGCACAACCAACTGGCAATACATTCTTAACTACTAATGTTCGTACAAAGTTCCCTTTTCTTCTCAAACACCCCCTTCGCGAATATCAGCATATTGGCTTGGACTGGCTTGTTACTATGTATGAGAAAAGGTTAAATGGAATACTAGCTGATGAAATGGGGCTTGGAAAGACAATCATGACAATTGCTCTTCTTGCACATCTAGCTTGTGAAAAGGGAATATGGGGTCCTCATCTCATTGTGGTTCCTACAAGTGTCATGCTCAACTGGGAAACTGAGTTTCTTAGATGGTGTCCTGCCTTCAAAATCCTGACATACTTTGGAAGTGCCAAAGAGCGCAAATTGAAGAGGCAAGGCTGGTTGAAACCAAACTCATTTCATGTATGCATAACTACTTACAGACTGGTTATACAGGATTCCAAGGTCTTCAAACGAAAGAAATGGAAATACTTGATCTTGGATGAAGCTCATCTTATTAAAAATTGGAAATCCCAAAGATGGCAAACTCTTTTGAACTTCAATTCAAAACGTCGTATCTTGTTGACCGGTACACCTCTGCAGAATGATCTCATGGAACTGTGGTCACTAATGCATTTTCTAATGCCCCACATTTTTCAGTCTCATCAAGAATTCAAAGATTGGTTTTGTAATCCTATATCGGGCATGATAGAAGGACAAGAAAGAGTTAACAAAGAGGTCGTTGATCGTTTGCATAATGTCCTCCGCCCTTTTATACTGCGCCGATTAAAAAGGGATGTCGAAAAGCAGCTTCCAATGAAACATGAGCATGTCATATATTGTAGGCTCTCAAGACGGCAGCGTAACTTGTATGAAGACTTCATTGCCAGCTCTGAGACACAAGCCACTCTTGCTAGTGCCAATTTTTTTGGGATGATCAGTGTTATCATGCAACTGCGAAAAGTCTGTAATCATCCTGACTTATTTGAGGGACGACCAATTGTGAGTTCTTTTGATATGGGTGGTATTAATATCCAGTTGAGTAGTTCTGTATGTTCAATTGTTTCACCTGGTCCATTTTCAACTGTAGATCTTAAGGGTTTGGGAATTTTATTTACTGATATCGATTTTAGCATGACTTCTTGGGAGAGTGATGAAGTAGAAGCTCTGGTTACTCCGAAAAGTTTAATAGAAGAACGTGTTGACCAGGATAATCTTGAGGAAATTAGGCCCTTGTCTAGACATAAGGGGAACTTGCACGGGACAAATATATTTGAAGAGATTAGAAAGGCTTTAAGAGAAGAGAGACTAAGAGAAGCAAAAGAACGAGCAGCAGCAATTGCTTGGTGGAATTCTTTGAGATGCCGGAAAAAACCAGTTTACTCGACAACATTACGTGAACTGGTATCTGTGGAGCACCCTGCATTTGATATTCACCGTAAAAAAGCTGACAACCGATCCTACTTGTACTCCTCTAAGCTTGCTGAGATTGTTCTTTCTCCAGTTGAACGCTTCCAGACAATGATTCATCTGGTTGAGTCCTTCATGTTTGCAATCCCAGCAGCACGGGCCCCGGCTCCTGTTTGTTGGTGCAGCAAAACGGGAACTTCTGTGTTCCTGCATCCAACATTTGTAGAAAAATGTGCTGAAAACTTGTTTGCCCTTCTAACACCAATTAGGCCTGCAATTGTCCGTAGGCAGGTATATTTTCCAGACAAGCGATTGATACAGTTCGACTGTGGTAAGCTACAAGAGCTTGAGATTTTGCTACGAAGATTGAAGTCCGAAGGTCATCGGGCATTAATATTTACCCAAATGACCAAGATGCTTGACATATTGGAGGCTTTCATAAATATATATGGATATACTTACATGCGGCTGGATGGGTCCACTCAACCTGAGGAGAGGCAAACATTAATGCAACGATTCAACACTAATCCTAAAATTTTTCTTTTCATCTTATCAACCCGTAGTGGAGGAGTTGGTATTAACCTTGTTGGGGCTGATACAGTTATATTTTATGATAGTGATTGGAATCCTGCCATGGATCAGCAAGCTCAAGATCGCTGCCATCGAATAGGACAGACACGTGAAGTGCATATCTATCGTCTAATCAGTGAGAGCACCATTGAAGAAAATATTTTGAAGAAAGCAAATCAGAAGCGTGCCCTTGATGACCTAGTTATACAGAGTGGAGGGTACAATACTGAATTTTTTAAGAAGCTTGATCCCATGGAATTGTTTTCGGGTCATAGGACTCTTTCTGTTAAGAGTCAGAAAGAGAAAAATCTCAACAGTGGCATCAAGGACTCTGTATCTAATGCTGATGTAGAAGCTGCTTTGAAGTATGCTGAAGATGAAGCAGATTACATGGCATTGAAGAAAGTTGAACAGGAAGAGGCTGTTGACAATCAGGAGTTTACAGAGGAAGCCATGAGCAAAGTGGAAGATGATGAGTTTGCAAATGAGGATGACATGAAGGCTGATGAGTCAACTGATCAGGCTGGATGTATGATCACTACAAATAAAGATGATGGGCTAATATTGAATGGCAGTGGTTCTATTGAAGACAAAGCTCTTATTCTTGCTAGCAAAGAAGATGATGTTGATATGCTGGCTGACGTGAAGAAGATGGCTGCTGCTGCTGCAGCAGAAGGACAAGCTATCCCATCGCTTGAGAATCAGTTGAGACCAATTGATCGATATGCAATCCGTTTTCTGGAAGTATGGGATCCCATTATAGACAAAGCAGAAACGGAACCTGAAATTGGGTTCGAAGAGGCAGAATGGGAACTTGATCGAATTGAGAAGTACAAGGAGGAAATGGAAGCTGAGATTGATGATGATGAGGAACCTCTACTGTATGAGAGTAAGTGTCTTTTCGTTCTGTTTGTCAATTTTTTTTTTCTTTTGCATGGTATGTTGTCTTATTAAACTTTTGAAGTTTTCTAATTTTTAAGACCAGTTGGAAAATAAGGCGAATTACATTGTTTCCTTTTCTATTCATCCTCAGCGTGAAACAAATTATTTGGCTCATATGATCTGCATACCTTCATGGTCATACAGTTCACTTTATACATCAAAAGTCTTTGAAATTGTGGAAAGTAACTAAATTTATGACCTTAGTTGGGTCTATCCTGAAGCTGATGCCTTACTGTCAACCCTTTTCAGAATGGGATGCTGATTTTGCTACAGAAGCTTATCGGCAGCAAGTTGCTTTGGCTCAACATCAGGTAATTAAATTTTTGTATATAGCCGTTTAAACTATTTGTCGTGATTTATTTGAGGTAGCTATTTTATGTTTCCTAAATTTATACCTTGTAGTTAATGGAAGAACTAGAACATGAAGCCAAGGAGAAGGAAGAGGCAGACGAAGCAAATTTTGACGCAATGTAAGATGTCTCTTGACTCTTAAACCCAAAACTTTTGAGCTAGCACTCCCATTTCCTTTTTATTCCTGTATGATGCATTAAGATGGTCATTTGATACATTTAGTACAAGACTCATCTGCAATTGCATTATTTCACTATACACATATAACTCTAATTGTAGTGGTGGTTGCTTAATTTTATCTGGTAAATTTGACAATTCTACTTTGTAGTGGATGATATGTTTATCATATAGGAATCTTTATCAGCACCTTTAGGACTTGATAGAATCTAGCGCATGATTTCTGTGCCTAAAGATGATACTCTATTTAAAATGTGAAAATTTTAGTTACAATTTGTATTTGGATTTTTAATTAGCCAAAACAGCCTGCAACTTTCTAAATTTATACTCTTAACTATGACTTACAGATGAATCATGACATTCTTTATAGATAACAAGGTAATATAAGAAAAGTACCCACAAATTAGTGATTCATGTTTCTGAAATTTGAGAAGTAGATCTTCTAATGGAAGGAATTAAAACCTTATATGTACTGCTTTTGGATCAAAATTTCAATTTTAACCTGCTGCCTACAGGAATGAAATGACTAGTGAACCTAAGGCAAAATCTAAGAAGAAGAAGAAGCCGAAGAAAGCAAAGTTTAAATCTCTGAAGAAGGGATCTTTAAATTCTGAAGTGAAACCTGCAAAACAGGGCACAAAAGCAGAACCTATGTCCATAGATGACGATGTCGACTCGCCAGAAGAGCTCTCTTATTCTGATATTACGCCACCCTCTTCAAATATGCAGAAAAAGCGTAAGAAGGTTGAGATAGTGCATGATAGTGAAGAAGCGAAGAGCTCAAAGAAGCCCAAAAAACTTAAGAAGCCTTCTGAGCTACATCCTGGTGAATGTGTGGAGGTAAAACCATGTGAGAGCCTTTCTGTTGAGCTTGAGCAGAAACCTGCTAGTAGGAGCAAAACTGGAGGCAAATTTTCCATTACATCCATGCCCATGAAACGAGTCGTAATGATAAAACCTGAGAAATTAAAGAAGGGCAATATCTGGTCTAAGGACTGTGTTCCATCTCCTGATTCTTGGTTGGCACAGGAGGATGCTATTTTATGTGCAGTTGTGCATGAATATGGCCCAAATTGGAGTTTGGTTAGTGACACACTCTACAGCATGACAGCTGGTGGCTTTTACAGGGGTAGATACCGCCATCCAGTTCATTGTTGTGAGAGGTTCAGGGAACTAATTCAAAGACATGTTTTTGCTGCACCGGACAGTTTGGGTAATGAAAAGATCAGCTATGCAGGCTCTGGGAAGGCTCTTCTTAAAGTAACAGAGGTATGTGTGTGTGTGTGTTTGGTTGGTGAAAAGAGGACAAAAGCAAGAAATAGGGAAACATTTGATGTGAGCATTGTTCTGACTTGTAAAATTTTAAAGATCACCTGATTTAAGGTTTCGTTTGTGCCCACTCAGTGGCAATAATTGGAACTAGACTGCAGTAACTGACAAATAGCTTAGAACTTTTTTAGTCAGCTTGATGTTCATCTAGTAGATTACTTGGGATTGGCCAAAACAACAAAAGCTTTTACTTACTGTCTTTACTAGTTTTATTCAAATTTGAGGTAAAGCCTGGTGTGCTGAATAATGGCCGGCTCCAATAAACTATGAGAAAACTTTTGAAGTTGATTTGTTTCTCTCTCTTTTGAGCCTCTTTAAGCTCTTTTGATGCATATTTTGGAAGGTTCTAGATTCTAAATAGATTGTTGAACTTTTACATTTGGTTTCTGCCGTATTATTGTCAGCATTGTTCCCTTGATTGGTTTTTTTTTTTTTTGGTTGTATGGGCAAGCCTTTCCTGTTTTTTGTTGATAGTCCTTTATTTAAGCAGTACTGGTTCTTTTGTATATTTTTTTCCCCAAAGAAGTCCCCTATCTAATTGCAGTTAAGTTTCTTGGCCCTCTATGAGTATCTGAAACAATTTTGCATCATTAGTTTGCATGGTTCCCTGATGTGCGCTTGTAGTATTAGATTTTGTAGGGTAAAATATAAATTAATTTAGTCTATAGTTATCTATGAACTTATAGGCTTTGTTATTTATTCATTTTGGGAAAAAGGAGGGAAGGAGGGGCAGCACTTAGAGAGTATTTAATGTGGTTCTCACAACCCAGGTTCTTTTGTAAAGCAAATTCTTTTCCCCACACTTCCCTCAACCCCTTTCCCCCCAGTTCATTCCCCCCTTTGTCCCTTATTTAATGGTGTCTCAGGGCTGATGTTTTATAAACAAGTTTTCTGTTATGTTTTATGTGCTTATTGTGATGGTGACTTAATGTGTTATTAAATGTTAAGTACGTTTCCCTAATTAATTGGTGTATGATAGTCATAAAGCAAGAAGCCTTATCCATCATATATCATGGCAGGATAACATTCGAATGCTGTTAAACTTTGCTGCTACACAGCCAGATCATGAGTTGCTTCTTCAGAAGCACTTCACTTTCTTACTTTCATCTGTGTGGAGGGTGACGCATCGTCCTGAACATCGACAAAATGTCTCATCTGCTCGGAATGGTGTTCGTTTAGGGGGAAGGTTTCTCAGTCCTTTTCTTGGCCACACACCTCAGCGTTCTGGACAGGAAGCAGCACAGAGGATGAAATTCACCAACTTGCGGGAGTGTAGCAAGTTGTTATCAGCTGCATTGCATGATGCGAGCAATAGACAATGGAGTGAAGCAGGTTTCCTCTCTGACAGAGAAGATTCTCAGGTGATTGAAGAAAGTTTAGAGATAACACTAGAAATCCAGAGGGAGAATGATGACTCTATGATTCCATTCCCACGGGTAATGAATTTTTCAGTATATGGCCCCAATCCTGCTACATCTATAAACAAGATTGCTGGAGAAGACCATCTCAAAGCTTCTAGTGTTTTGGCCGAGAACCGTTTCAGGTATAGCTGCTTGCCTTATTTACAAGTTAAGTACCATGGTAGTGAATCATTGGCTAGGATTTATTTAGTCTGAAAGAAGCATTTGTCCTTGTGAATCTCTTGCGTACTATTTCAGATTGTCAGCTCATATCAAAATGAGATGGCAATGACATTAGTTTCAGGTCATTGTTTTGTAGGGCATGCTAGGTTCCATTAATTGATAGGTTGCTGATCTGTAGAATTATATATTGTTTTGCATTTTTGTGTACATTTTTTTGTTCGTTGATTGCTAACCAAGCAGAGTTGTATTCTTTTCTCAGGGCTGCAACTATGGCTGGTGTCGAAGGTGGTCAGCATTGGGCTTCAGCTGCCTTCCCAGCTAATGATTCCAAAACACGGTCAGGGTCGAAATTGCAGTCCTTGGGGAAGCACAAACTGCCTGCATCAGACACAGCCAGACCTAAATCAAAACTGAAGAAGGCCTCAACAGAGCATAGTGATGTACCTAACTTACATGCCGTGCAAGTATTTCAACCAGTATCAACAATTGCATCGAAAGACCCCAACTTAAGATGTGACCCAATATTGGTCACTAATGACGGCAGTTGGACCAATGGTGTTGGAAGCAATTTCTGTTCGAGCATGGACGAAGCGTTTCCATCGGAAGTGGAGAGCCTTGATATAGTACCGCACAATTATACCCCTGGCTTTATTTCAGGACTCGACGATTGTTCAATGCTCCCAGACTATACTGAAATTGGATAAAACTGCTTGAGATTCTTGGTTGAAGCTATTATTACGATGGATGGAGAAAAAAGATGATTGTTTGAGCAAAAAAGCCAGATCCTCCCACCATTTTTGCTGTGATGTCTGCTCGGGGTTACACATTTTGAATTTGACACACCAGTTTTGGGTGCAATTGGAGGAGCAAGAGGCTAGGCTAGGATAGGGTAGGCATATTTAATATAATATATATAGCATTTAATTTAATTTTGTAATTAATCTTGAGAGGGAAATTTGTGCTAATTTATGTCTTTATCTAGGCTTTTGGTTGATGATGACATGTAATTTCAGATTTTGGAACATTTCCTCTCCTAGTCAAAACTGGTGGTAAAAAAGAAGAAGCTAAAAATAGGTTCTTGCAAATCTCTCATATGCAGTTGCCACTCTTTTCTAGCTTTTGATGCCCTTCAATTAAATAGCTTTTAAATTTTTTTTAGAATTAGAATGTCCATTGATGATTCCATATTTGGGAGAAGATTGCCTAAAATGTAAATTATCTCAAAATTGGTTATGCATGTGTACCAAGATGTATAAATTCTCAGCTGTTATAGAATTATATCTTAATACATTCATATTTTTTATGACTTGTTCTAAATTTAAGATTACTCTTTTTTATATTTTATTTAATTTTTATCAAGGGCAATAGTTGAACAAAATAACAGTTCATTGTATAAACATTGTGGCTTATTGGTTGGGTTCAAATTATAATTGCATACAAAAATCAAGTTACAGTTGCATAAAGAATCATTTCATTGCATTACATAAAGTGCAAAATTCAAAATCATTTTTAATACATTCAAAATTACTCTATGTATAATTTTTTCAATCCAGAAAAATGTGTTTTAATGGATTTGGACTCATGTTTTTCTATTAACAGTGTGATAAAGCTTAATTGATAAAAAGAAACTTCACAACTCTTAAATTTTCATTAGAATTTCCCCCCCACAAGAGAGGGCCATTAGAACCCTCTTTTTCTCTTTAAAAGAAAAAAGAAATACACAGTGATAAGCCATAACAGGCTAATATAATTCTCAGAGAGAACCCTAAAGCTGGATTAGGAAAGCTAAAATAAAAATAAAAAAAGTAATGTTAAAGAAGATAGGCCAAGGTACATACAAAGATGGCAATGATAGCAATGATAGCAATGGCTATGGCATAATGAAAACCCAGGGAGCTGGAATTGGAATTGGGATTCAAATTGGAACTGGAACTGGGATTCAAATTGGAACTGGAATTGGGATTCAGATTGGAATGCGCATCCCCAGATGTTGATTTATCATCTTCATGCCCCTCAATAGGGTTGTCTTCCACTACCCATTTCATTGGAACTACCAAATTCCTGTACATCATATATATATATATATATCAATAATATGTGTTATGGATATTAAGATTAATTTTAAATATGAAAAAGAATAATTATAAGATAAACATACCTTTTGTTACCTCAATTTGAGCTTGATAGAATATATATTTTTAATCTGGAACTTGTTTATCAATTTTCATACTCAAATTTAATTAGACTTTTATATGTATTTTAGCTTGAGTTTAGCTTAATATTTGTTTAAAATTAATGATATATATTAAAGGTAATAATATATATTAAAAATGAAATGTCACAAATCATTCGAGTAGAGTACTAGAAGGGAAGAAAGATAAAAGTGAAGACTTACCCTTCCGTGCATCGATATCTGCACCTACTGATCTTCTCCACTGTATATTCTGCAAATAAAATATGGAGCTTTTGTGCAACCTTAGCTACATCCAACAATGGCAATACATCCCAAACCTTCAAAACTTGAATGACCCATTCTGAATTCCCCTTCACCGTTTCCAGTTCCACACTCCAAACCAGACTCAACTCACCATCCCCTATTAAACTCACCTGCAACAGCCCAAAACAACACCCATCATCATCCCCCACTATCATCTTCTTCTTCTCATCATCATGCCATCCACTAGCAAGCTTTTCCATCACCTTAATCGTCTGTTTATGTACCTCTTTATTCTTTATGTTAGACATTGATTTTTTCAAGTCTTTGCTGAAGCAAATCTTCCATTTTGCATGCTTGAACAATGGAGAATCCATGGTTAATAGAATGTCGAATTGTTGAAGTTCGATCAAGGTTGTGGTAATGGCTTCATTTAAATGCTTGTCTTCGTGGGCATTGAAGAAACATCCCCTTGTTTTGGCGTCGAGGACTAGTTTGGTCCATACTGAATTGCTTTTAATGAAGGTTGTTTCGTTCCCTAATATCCAAAGGCAGTGCCTGCATGGAGTGGTGATGTTAGTCGAGCTTGGTTTAATTTAATTTTAGTTCCTCTAGTATGCTGTAATTCGGGGTTTAATCCTTCTTATTTTAATTTAACATAATTTAATCTCATAGTTGCTATCATTAAAGTGAAACTATTATTTGATGACATAATCCAAGCAATTATGTTGATTGAAGGTTCAAAGCTATTTTTAAAAAGAGAATTCATGTAGTCTTTTTTATGGCAAGAATTAATGTTATTATCCATTTGAACCTATTAATAGAATTATAAAAATGGATGGATCAAATTATGCCAAAAAAATTTTAATCCCAAATTTTAGCATAATAGAGGGACTAAAATAACAATTATAAACTAAATTCTAATCTCAATAATTCTTTTGAAAGTAATACTTTAATCTCAATAGAGAGAGAGAGGGGAATATATAATAAGGGTATTATATTATTTAATATTTGAGTTTTTTTTTCTTAATTTGATATTTAAGTTTGGCTTTAATGTTCAATTTAATACTTTATTTTTTTATCTAATTTAATATTCATTTTAATACAAGAGTTTTTTTAATTAATTAGTGGCACACATGTCAAATATTCATTGGGCCACATAATGTTATTTGATCTGGATATCAAATTAAACATTAAAGCTAAATTCAAGTATCAAACTGAGAGACAAGAAAAAGCCTCAAGTAACCAAATTGAACACTATATGATATTACCTAAACTCATGTATCAAATTGTATATTAACACTATATGATATTACCTTCCACGTGTCAAAGCAACATTTGCCCTCTGTCGATTAGATAGAAAACCAACAGATCCATTTAAGTTAGACCTAACAGTAGAGATGATTAAGACATCTTCTTCACCTCCTTGGAACCCATCAACTGATCGAACCCTAACACTGAACCCACTGTCTGAAGAACAACACCATCCACTGTATGTTTGTTTAAGCTTCTCTTCTATTGCATGCACTTGAGCTGTGTAGGGTGATATAACCCCAATGCTCACCCTTTGTTTTGTGGCATTGAACTCTGTTAACCAAACGAAACAAGTTATATAACTATCATAAAAGCAGTAAATTGAAATGCTCTTCAATGATTTGACTTGTTTTAATGAATATTGTTAAGACATGAAACCAAGGGTGAAGTCAGGACGAGGGGTTAAAATAAAATTTTAAAAGCTTAAGGGATAAAGGCAAAAGAAATTGAATATATTAGAATTAAAAGAGACTAGAATTGCTATTACACCATTTAGCTAAAAGGGTCAAGATCGCTACCACCCTTCTAGCTTCACCCCTAATGAGAACTCTGTCGTTTAACAGCTCTCGCCATAACATCATAACTCCTTCGCTCCGCCTATTTAGCTCGTTTATCACACTACCTTCGTCCCAAGCACTATTTCGCTAGGGTTTGGGGAATGCGTAAGTCAACTACTCTTCACAACTAGATTATTTCGAACAAGATAATCATTACTCTTCATCAACTTATCTTATTGATTAAATAATGTCACATTACTCACCTAATAACGATTTTGAAAAAAATTAAATAACCAATTACAAAGAAACACATGTCCCATGAGATCAAGCTACATAAGCACCTCTCCCTCCTCGAGGGGGATGTTGACCCATTTCTCACCCTATAATCTTGTCTTGCTCCTCTCTCAAACTTTCTCTTTCCTTCTCCTTTTTCACCACTCACGCAATATAACTCTTCACCCTAACAAAATAAACCATCCTTAACCTTCACCACACTTTCTTCCACACTGTTTCTTAGCTATCAGTAATTCACACAAGCTATATATATATACACACTAGATTATAGTATACTCACAATTTATATGAAAAATAGAATTACCTAATAAATATATTTAAAAAAAGTTGATATAAATAACTAATAAGATTTCAGTTGAATCATAAAATAGAAATGTTAAAAGACTTAGATTTCAAATCCTATTATATGTATTTATATTTCTATTTTTTATATAAAATGACAAACATGCCCTCAAAATAATATAATTTACTTAGTAAAATAAGGGTGTTTTCATCCTTATACCTTTGAAGAGGATTCCAACAATGCTGCAAACCACTGCAACCTCCACCATATTCATTTTACTAAGAAGATGACCAAATTGTTCCTTTCCATATGCTATATTAATGAATGAATAAGCACCATACATATTCCCATGCAAAAAGTCCTTCTCATGGCTTCTATGTTTCACCATTGGAGCATCCATAATTAACCCATCATAAAATTCTTTATTTGGAAATGAACTTATAGCTGGATGCATCCTATATTGAACATTGAACAAATGTTTCTTTTTTCCTAATAAAACAAGCCTTTCAAACATACTTCTTCCAAATTCAGCTTCACCCGAAATCTTGCTTCGTATCATCGCCGGAAGTTGCCGTTCGTCTCCTACGAGAACAACTTGGCGCAAACCGGGTAGTTGGAACGGAATGGTGGATTCAGATTCTTTGAGTTGAGAAGCTTCGTCGATAACCAAAAGGTCTAACTCTTGTTTTCTTTCGGTATGTAGTTTCGATGAGCTCGACGCAGTGCAGAACAAGAGGTACGCGTTGTCCAAACACAAGTTTTTGATCATGAACTTGTGTATATATTCCGGAACTCGGAAGGAACGAGCGAGTGATTCGAGTACGGGAAGGCAAGTTTTTGTTGCGGTACTCAATCTTTCATCTCCGTAATCGTAACGATTCAACAAAGTCTCGATGGATCGAAGTAAATCGAGAGCTACCATCATGTCGGTCACAACTTGTAACGAAATTCGAGCAGTTGGTAAGTGAGTGTATAAGTTTACAACACAAAATTTGAGTTGCTCATTGTATTGAAAAAATCTCTTCTTTATAAATCCTTCTAAAGTTAAAGCATCATCCATTTCATCTTGATTAATTCCAAGCTCTCGATGTGTTACGTATCGACCGTATTGTCCTCGTGGATCTTCGAGTAAATCTATCATCGATGATAAACTAGCGTTCCACCCGGTACTCGGTGAAAAACACTTATTCAACATCTCAACACGATAGTCTAGAAATACATGGAGTAAGTTCTCATGATCATCCATTCCCATTCGTTCGCTACTCCCAAATAAAACTATATCTCCGAGTCCATATGTTTCGTATTCGAGTGTCCCAGAAACTAATCTCATAACCCGAGATGCCAATTCCATTACCGCAATGAGCGTCGGAGCGCATGTAATCGCTCGGCATTTCATTCTTAGAAGAACTAACAACAATAAACCAACTGTTTTAGTCTTCCCTGTCCCTGGAGGACCCCATATGAGCTTAACATGACCATTTTGATGGTTACATCTCCATGTTTTAATGCAACTTGTAATTGCAGCTTCTTGGGAATCATTTAAATTGTAAGATTTGATCGAAGGGATCATAACCGAGTCGTTTTCCGATAAGCACACGGCACATTCTTTTTCGTCCTGTAAAGAAAGGTTTAGATTTCAAGCATAAATACAGCTAGAAACAATAAATTTTTACTTACACTCATTTGAATAACTTTGTTGATTATCGGCAGGTCCGCTAGTATCGGATTCGGGTGCAACGCGTTCCATATACGAACATTCGTCGTTAAATTAGTTAAAAACACAAAGAAGAGATCAATGTGTTTGTTTCTTTGCATATCTTGTTCGATCATGATTGGTTTCGATGACCGAACAGAGAGTTTACTGTCATCTACGGATTGAACATACGCAAGAATATAAGGCATTTTCGGCCTGTTCAAGTCGCTGATGCGCGTCGGTTTTACATCGGTTAAAGCGGCAAGATCCCCGGCCTGCGGTTTATATGTTTCTACATCGGTCTGATTAGATTTCCCAGGTTTTCGCAAAACAATCTTGTAAGAAAAATCTGTTGGGGCTCTGTAATTTGTTTCGCTTTCGATGGAATGAAGTTGATACGAAGGTGCTCGAGACAGCCTTGACATGGCCGAGAGCAAGTCTGCATGTATTTCTTCAACAAGAGGAGATACAAAGGAGCTATAGTAGTGTGCAGTGGATGTGAATGTGGTAGGGATCTTCTTTATCTGCTCAGTTCAATTTAGACATCAACAAATACTTAATTAGTAGTGTTTAGAGGAGACCAGGGAAAAGTCTGTGAAATGCCATCCGCTGAAGGCCGACATATGATCTATTGAACACAATGTTGCCTACTGTATCAAAGATTCAAAATTAAATAGCATAACTTTACAAAAAAATAAAAATCATTTTAAAATTTTAAATTTTAAAAATACAAAAAAATTATAAAAATTATTTAAAAAGTATAAATATAGAAAAATATATTTTTTTAAATTAATTAATTGTTAATGTGGCATGCACGTGGACTGTCATGTCAGCAAAGCTAACATAGATTAATTTTTCCATCAATTTTAGGTGTGTTTTAACAAATAATGTAAATTTAAAGGTTAAAAGAGAACAAAAAATTTAATGAAAGAATAAAATAACTTTTTTTATAAAATTGAAGGACCAAATAATTCATTACGTCAAATTACATCTTTCACTTAAAAAAATGATCATCTACGAATATTTTTTAACAATAAATCATTAATATTTAGTGTGTTTGAGTTGTATTGAAGAGGAAAATAGTCAGCTAAAAGTTGGATTGTAGTTACATGTAATAAAGGTCATTTCCCCTTTATGAGGAGCCTTTTCTCAATGGATCAAACTGTAAAGATGTTTTCAACTTTGAAACAGACAATACCTCATCATGCGTGTAGTCTAATAATCCTTAACAAAGTTTGCCACTATTATCCTATAATGTTTGAAATTAGACGAGTAATGGATGTAGTTTATATGTTGAGGGGAGACCGATTCTTTCTGGAGAAGTCTGTAAGGTATTGTTCGTCTAGAACTGACAAATCTTTTAATGGGTCATTATTATCCTCAAGTCAAGTCAGAATTTTATCTTCTAACTTTGTCGAGAATCCAAGGGTCAGAGGTGGGGTTTACAAAGCGAGAACGCCTTGTCAAATCGAACTATGCATGGTGCACTACCAACTACTAGGGTACATGAGCATCACGCTCGTGGTAAGATTGATATGGAGCATACATATATAAATAACGAAAGCTGGAAAAGGTAAATGAAAACCTGGCCTTTGTAAAGAATGGGATTGAGGGCATCCTGAATGGACCAAGAGAACACCAAATCAATCAAACTAGCTGCTGTGCCCAAACCAATGTTGTCCATATGATATGCAAGTTGCTTTGACTGAAACAATTTTCCTTCAAATATTTTTGTGTGTATTAATTTACATTTAACAATCTCAGAATTCGGGACTTGAATCTGCAAAAAGGAATAAGGCTATATGTCAAAGTAGAAGTAAAGTTAAGAACCCAATCCTTTGGCAACCAACTTGCTTCCCACATTTGTACTTTTGGTTTAACTTTCACAGATTTAGAATTGTTTTTAAAGTGATTCAAGTATCGATTCATTCATTTTTCAGGCTACCAGTAATATAATTAATTCATGTTTATACAATATATATGGGGAAAGAATTTTGGGATATTTTATGTTTTTCTTAAGTAATTAACCTAAAATAAATGGATATAAGATATTAACTTATTCAAGATTTAACCGATGTGAGATAATATCTAATGATAAATTCTATAATGTTTCTAGAAAATATAAACGACTATGAATATAAACATTCTTACCAAGTTTTGTTCTCCATTCCTTTTATTTTTATTATAATCAAAATAAAATCAAGCCTTTCTTTTAAATATAACTATGGTAATTATATTCATAAAATAAAATTATTATATCTTTTCATAAATAAAAGACATAATGATCAATTTAATCCTTAATATTTAACTCTTTTCTTTTCAAATTATTTTGATTTTCAACTTTCAAATCTTCAAAAAAGTTCATAGAGCTCTTAAAATATTATCTATCTTAGCAATAAAACACACCTAGCAATGTGGCCATTAAAATTGTAGCAGTTAATTTTTCATCTAAAACAAGACAGTTTGACTAAAATTTGAAAGTTACAACCAAAGTGACAAACTAAGTAAATATTATGAACTAAATTTATCATTATGCCTAAATAAAATAAGATGTAGTTTTGAAATTATTAGGAATCCAATTTGAGAGGAAAGGATTCAAGGCAAAACTGCATAAGATAAAAAATTAATGTTAATGTTTACAATGATCCCTTGAGTTTAAAGGGAAAATGATTTAATAACAAAATAAAAAATAAAAAGAGTATTCCTTGATAGAGGAAAAGGAAAATAAGAATTCTGTAATCCACACTAAAAATATTTTTTATATTCTCTTCTATTAGTACTTAGTATAGCAGATCTTCAACTTTGATCCAAGCATGAGATGAAGTAATTATTCTGGATGATCTGTATTATATCTTCACTCCGAGTCTGAGTCAACCTAAAAGAATGTATACTCCATAAATTTTCCTGCAATTAAAATATTTAGAGCAATTAATTATATATATTTATAGGCAGATATATAACACACTTCACTTTTGATAATGTCTATTTCAATCTATAGATCTCCCCCACACCTTTAAACTGAAGGGAAAATAAGCACACCCTCCTAATTCTTAGGATAACAATGCCAACAGGTCCAATCGTCTATAACACACCTCACTTAAATGACTCAAAGTTTTGCTTAGTAGAGTGGAAAGAAAATTGAAAGGATGGAAAGTTGAAAGAGTAGAAAACTAGAAGGATGGAAAACATAATTTTTCTTTCCATAGATGTGCTTGGTAGGAGAAATGGAAAAATGAAAAGAAAATTACATTTTCTTTCTATACATTGGTAGAGTTGAAAAATAGAAGGAAAGAAAATAAAACATTTGAAAAGCATAATTTTGAACTAACATATACATCTCTCTCATTTTCTCTCCTAGCATTATTCCAATTTGGAAGGATTGATTTTTATGCATTAAGATGGAAAAAGCTCATCTGCCCTACTTTCTTTCCTCTCACTTTTCTTCCAACCAATCACACTCAAAATTTATTTTCTTTTCACTTTTCCATTCCCTCCTTCCATCCCTTCACTTTTCCATCCAATCAAGCATACCCTAAAAGAGAAGATTAAACACTAGAGCCTGAATCAACTCAAACCTAAGGTGACCTGGACTGGAAACTGAAGTTGCATAAATTACCTAATTTTCTTGCTTATCAATTATTTTTATTTTTATTTTTTTAAAAAAAGGAATGGCATGATTTACATTCCTAGATTCAACAGTCAACTAGAATTTATTGGAAAGAATCAATGGCCAAAGCCATGGAAATTTGAAGCCAAACACGAAACAACTTTGAGCTTGAAGTGATGCTGAAATTTCATGACCAAAACTAACCCAAACACAAAAAAAACCCAACCTGAAGTGACATGGCGAAATCCTACAAGTTCTGGATATCTCCAGGGTTTTCCATTGTATGTACAAAATGAATTTAGTTTGAAGGCTTTTTTTTTTTTTTTTTTTTTTTTTTTTGAAACTTCACACATTTTCTGAAGGAAAAAAGAGGAAAAAGGGAATGATAAAGTTATAAACAGTGAACAAAAGAACTTACTTATAAGAAAAGCCAATATTGCACATAGATACCAAATATATGCGAACCTAAACTGGAAGAAGTGGTCCTTTTTCCTCATTAACATGGTGGCTAGCCTGGAAAAAAAATAGAAAGTGCATTAGAGAAGACCATTGCAGAACAAAGTTCAAGAGAGAATAAAAACAGTGGATGAAAACTCACATTTTCACTAACATCAGTCATATTTGGGAAGGATGCATCCCTAGACCTGATAAGATACCAACAAGTTAGAATATTTAGTTAGCAGTGATTTGAATAACTGCAACATCAGAAGTAACTGTCATGCAAAATGTTATGGTGTGCATAAAGCAAACCTTTCATTAGAAAATTTAAATGGTAGGCTCTCTTGTATGCCCTTTTTTTTTTTTTTTTTTAAATTCTCTTGCACTAAATGCTATAGAAGTGCCAACAGGTGAACTAAATGTGAATTTTCAAGAAATTAGGGCAGCACGTAGTGTCTATAGATAATCATAATCACTCCCGAGCTTTGAAATGGTTAATGACAATCAAACAGTCTGAAAAAGTTCTCTGATAAGTGTGCAGAACCATGGATATACTTTTTAACATATGAAAATGACAGCAAAAGCTTGATGCAGGAATGAAACTTAGCAATAAGTTATATGCTTGATACCTTAGGCTGTACTCAACATACTAAATTAGTTGTATACAGTGGGAACACACTAAAATCAAACAAATTTTAGAACTTTGTTTTTGGTCAGGATACATTCATTGACTCTAATAAGGTTTACCACTAGTATGGTCAAAAGAAGGAGATGATGCCTCATAGATTTCACCTCATCACGACTACATGGCTTGTCTAAGTTATTTTAATGGTTTATATCAAAAAATGAAATGCCAAGGAGCAGATTATAGGATCTTAGTTTTTAAAAAAAAAGGAAGACGAAGGAATCTCAAAAAAATCTAATGCTGTCAGCCTGGTTCTTGGCTTCTTCTAGTAAATATTACACAAGGAAAATGAAGAACCAAAAGCATAACTATTTGTGTGGAGAAAGAACATTCGATCCAATTTTGGAGATAAGCCTTTTGTTAACCCAGTGGCTGATTTGCTTAAGGAAACTATGTTTAGACACGAGAGAAATCAACGTGATATATCATATGTTCACATCAGAAAAGCATCACAAATGCAACAGAGTCCAATGCTCGAGTTCTTTGGGAGTCTTTAACTCTTAATAGCTCTCATTATTCTAAGGCCTCTAAGACCGAACATAATCTGTTCACCTTAACCCTCCTTTCAGAGTGCTCAATATCAGGGTCAGAAATAGACCAGAGATTTCTGACTAGTGAATAATAAGAGAAAAAATGAACCTTCTAAAATCAGAGATCAATTAATGCCAATATCTGAAAATAGTACAGTTTCCTAATGGCCACAAAAATATCCTGCAGGAGAAAGCATACCTTTGGCTGTCTATGCTTTCCACCATTTTAAAATTACCACTGCGTTGTTCATCTTTAACCTTTGAATATGATGAAAAGAACTGAAGGCAACAAAATGTAATATGATTATAAAAAGACCCTATCATCAAAGTGGCAAGCAAAGAAAGCAGCAAAGAAAGCATAACAGGGAAGGAAATGTAAAAATATATATAAGCTGTGCCAAAATGGGCATAAATGGTAAACAAAAGGAAAATTGTGAGCATTAGTGCTTATAGAAGCTAAAAGTACCTGATGCATGGAGATTATCACAACTGAGATTCCTAAAACAAAATTTATGGTCAGGGTGTGACCAAACAGTACAGCAGAAGCTATGCCAGTAAAGATTGTGGCAATAGTTGAGGAGTACTTTTTCAAGATTGTATCTGCATGAAAAAGAAACTGCTTTTAGAGAAAATAAATTATGAATAATATAGCAGCCTATTACAGTAAAAGAAAATAAATAAAATGTGGTGCCAGTGAGCAGCAACTCAGCAGGAAAAGAAAAAGGTGAAATCTAGGGAAAGGTATTAAAATATGGGAAACTAATTTGACAAAATTTCAAGATAATCAACAGCGAAGTGTTGTATGACAAAGTTCAGTAGAGTCAGCATAGCATCGCTTCACATGAATTTCATGCTGAAGGGACTGAGAGAGAAGTCATAAAAAGTGGTCCAGATGTTGCTTGACCGAGGAAGAAAACACCTTTTACTCCTTTACCCACAAAATAAAGAAAATGATACACCCACATTCTCTAAATCCCCCTTCATATGCCAATTATTCTTAAAAATCATGATTATAATAAACTTGACCTTAACAAAGCCATCATATCATGTTAAAAGGCAGGGACAGAATGCCTAATTAGCAAAATATCTTACCAGTTTAAGGCTTTGCTAGGTACGAATGATAGAAAAGAGTGAAGGTGGATAATTTGTTAATCAAATGGTCAGATTCATAACCAATTTTTTTCTTTGTAGCTTAACCATTAGTCTAACATATTTTCCATCCTCATCCTTTTCCATCCCTCACACCAAGCAAAGCCTAAAGGCTTACCTGTTATTTAGTTATGCAAAAATTTAAGCCCAAAATGTGATTTTCCCCTCAAAATAAACTGCAAACCAGTAGGTTCCTGGTGTCTTCTTTAACCATGGCTAGTAGATGCTACAAGGTTTAGATGATCTCTCTTTCTTTGTTTCTTTTTTTTTTTTTTTTTAAGCCATTGGTCAGGTTACATGTAGGTAAGCACTAACTCAAATATTTTTTCAAGGACTTACTAAATTCAGTGTTTTCCAGCAATCCGTTCATCTTCTTTGCCTTATTTTTCTCTCAACTTAAAGTCACAAAATTAACAAACTTAAGCAGTGAAATTTACCAGCATATTTGAAGAAAAAAGATGATAAGATCCCTTGGGCTGCATTGTTGCATATTAAAAGCATTGTAGCCTTCGAATGTCCCTGCAGGATATCCAAGCTACTTGGACCTAAAAGCAAGCAGGTCATCCAATTACATCAGCCAGTCGACAAAAAGGATTACGAGTGTACTGAGCATTTTAAACTGCCTCTAAATGGCAATACTCAGCTCATCGGAAGCTTCATGCCACCAGATACGAACAGTAAATTCTAAGCTCAGCCTATGTCCTACCTTTAAAAATTGCAATTCCCAAAATGGCTAGGAAATTGAACATGGCACCATATCCATAAAGAAATAAGTTCTGTGAAACACAAAAAGCAACCACGAGTAAATGGATGATTTAAGCTAAAGGTAAAAGACCAGAAGTGTATAATAATTTACTTGCTTTCATTAAATTACTTATAATTCTCCCAGAATCTATAACATGTAAGACTACTTCAGAGCCTTTCTTTTCCTTTTCTCCTAGTTGTTACTAAGATTCAATGGTAAAACCCATGAAAAATGTGCCATGAACTGCATCACCAGGCTCACTCTCATGATTAAAACAAATAATATCAGTACAAACTCACCTGGTGGTATATGCTTGACTCAAATTGACTCTTTAAAGCATACTCATTGAAGACTGATGCCATGGATGGAACAGTAACCTGCATTAATGTCATTGAGTTGAATTTCACAGTGTCATATTCTCTAGCATAATAGATACATTTAGATATTATGCACATAAATAAACATAAACAACACTGTGATACCGATGTCTTCGCAAGATGGAGGCATAAGTATCAGAATACTGCACAGTTATGATTTTCATTGTTTGTGCTTTACAAGTCTTTTGGTCATATCTGGGCTTTCCTTCACTAGGTTTTTTTAGCATGCTCCAGCAACCCAAATTTTATCTCATATCTTTAGCAGTTCATAGATGTTTACAGCATGAAACCTGAACTATCTTGACTCCAAAACCCAAATCCACAAAATACTTTTATTTGTCATTTATCAATGTATTATTATTTTTTATTATTTCCATTTATACATTAATCATTACTAGGGTAGGATAACCATGACACCATCATAATATTTGAGTAGGCTTAGTAACTTGTTTTGATCATATTTCCATCAAAAGACATATCTAGACAGATTATAAAATATGAGAATTTATTTGTGAATTCAGTCAAGTTAACACCATATTAATTGGCTTAATTTTTAAAAGATAGTAATGGATATATACATTACGGAGAGTTTTTAATGATTTAGAAATTTGGTGAAACAAACACCTTAAAGTGCAATGGTTAACTAATACTATAAAATCTGTCACCTTAAAATTTGCATTCATTATTTTATTTGTCTGGTTTACTACAGCTGAAGATAATTTTGTTAAATCTGTTCTAACTTTACTTGCTTCAAAAGACAAAAGGTCCAAAACAACTATTTTATATACATTTTAACTTATCAAATCAGAAAATTATTCCTTATTTTCACTTAATTTCATTACTATCTTTTCTTAAATTTGGATGTAAATTTACAAAATCTCAGCCAAATATTCCATTACCTACTGCAATACACTGGCACCCCTTGTTAACTGCATAAGCTATGTTTAGCTAAACTATAATCTGTAAATAAGCAATTTATGGTTTTCGACACATATGAGCAAGGGGGAAAACATGCATCTCAGCAGTTCTGCAGTATGTATCAGATCATTGCAAGATGTAATCCTCTGTAATAGAGGCAATTCAAAAGGTTTGCATATGATTAAGTAATGCAAATATTTTAACAACTTACAAAAATTAGTGTGTATAAGTATGCGCCTGTTGCAACTGGAAGACCAAATGAACTAGCACCCTCTGGTAAAGACCGCAACTGATTTATACTAATTCCAATAAGCAACAAAGCGAGAGCCTCCCACTGTTAAAAATAAAATCAACACCGGAATATGCAGATAATTATAAGTCTCAGTTTTGGAGAATTGACTGTGATAGAGTGATGAGAAAAATCATTAACCTGAAGAATGGAAAACTTCCGTTTCATAATCATCTTTAGCAAGATAGCTATTACCAAAACCTGCATATGTTGGACAGCAGTGAAACAGATTCACTAACAATCTAAATATTCTCAGAGAAAAATCAAAAGAAACAGAAGGAGCAAGTGCGTGGTACTTGATCTTTACATGGGGAAAAGAAGAATAAAGTTAGTTTTCACCAATGAGTTTTAGATACACTGAAAGAGTTATAAACTAACGGTATTTAGGATTCATCACATTCATTTACTGTGATGGATACCTGAAAAAAAAATGAAATTTTAAAGCATAAAACTAACCAAAATTGCATTTTGTTAGAGAAAAAAGGAGATTGACTAGAACCAATATTTAAATAATCATTAAGCATAATGTATTATGCTACCTTCAGGTTGCTAAGCATCTTCACTGTCGCAGGATTGAAATAAAGCTGCAATGGATAAACAGCATAATTATAAGAAAAAGTATGACAAAGAAACACCAAGCCATAGAATATTAATAATAGCTGTGGATAATTGTTTACAGAAAGAGCACAATTCTATAGAACCAGGTCATGCATAAAAGTAATTATTATTATATTATTACTATTATTATTCAAGTGGCATAAAAGAAGCAAAAAGATCGATATTATTATTCAAGAGACTACTGACATGAAAAACTTCAGATTCAAGTCATAAATGATGGTTCTCAAAATTCTATAGAATCAGGTCATGCGTAAAAGTATTTATTATTATTCAAGAGACATAAAAGAAGAAAGATCAATAAGAAAACGCCACCTGCATGATGAACTTTAGGTAATTATTAATAGCATAAAGTAGAGCTGGAACTGCAAGAAGAACATTATTTCGAGCAGCCTGTAAGGTTGAGAACAAAGAGAAAGGCATCTTGAGGTCAGAAAGAAGTTCCAGACAAATTAAACTGTAGAAACAAAGGATAACAATGAGCTAAAAAGTTCAGAAGGACATAATGCTGCATAAAGATGGTTCCTTAGCCCAAAATGAGACCGCATTAACAGTAGTAGAATATTTTAGTTTACAGAAAGCAACCTAAACACACTTCTATTAACCAAATAAGATCATATAAATGGCAGCATATTTCAGAGACCCGTTCAAGGGTACCCAAACACACCTACACATCAGAAGATGCAATAATAAAACATAAACAAAACTTCCAAAATATCTTAAGTGTCAACTAAGATCACAAAGAACAATCATGTTGGTATCTCAATTAATTTTGTTATCTACCAGCAGAAAACATTCGGTTAAGCCAAATTCTTATCAGTTTCAGAGTTTTAGTGCCAGTAAGATATTATCCCATATCATTAGAACAAACTCCAAGAATTAACATTTCAACAGCCACTGAGTGCAACAATTGGTCCTCAGAATAGCCTACTAGTTTTAACCACAAGTTGCAGCCTATAATTCTAAACTCAAGATTGGACTATTTTTCATTTCTTTATCAAAAGCTTATAAGAAGGATGAATCATAAAACTGTCAAGATTAACAATGCTGCTAAGAATCAGTGGTGAAATTAGTGATATGGAAACTAATTATACAATTGTGCTCAGAATAGTGGCTTATGGAACTTTCTTACCTGAACTAGTGCAGAAACTGAGAGAAGAGATTTTTCCCCAACTTTCTTATGCCGAGACTTCAAAGAGAGAGACAGAGAGTTAAATAAGACCAATAATTAACTTCTAATGAAGGAATTTAATAAAAAAAATTGGCAACTCAATTCGACAAAGGCTAATTAAAGGCCTTGGACTTCCATTAACCATATGAAATGAAACTGCTCTATTCTTGCTGGATACTAACTGCAGCCAATTGAACTTATATGGGCAAGGTTAGTAACTTGCCAGCAGAATCATTTAACTCCTACTGTTTCATAAAGTAAGAGAATTTCCAAATCAGATACAAAACAGCTTATAAAAATAATTGATGAATAAAATGCATGATGAATTTGAAATAAACAATATATATAAGAGAAACAATGGTTGAAATAAATATGCATATAAGATATCCTAACCAAATTCTCCAACATGGCATTACATGCTCTAATAACAACTTGGCATTACATCCTTTAGGAATACTCAAGTTTCTACTCAATCATTGTTGAGTTGAGCTTGAAGGCAAGCAAATCGACCTATCTAACAAGCCCAATTCGAGTATTCTAATGCTTGAGTCAAGTAACTTGAAAGGCTAATTGATTCCTTTGTTATTTTTAATATATATTTTGTTTTTAGTTAGTATTGGAAAATCTCAATTTGAATTCGAGCTCGAGCATAAATAATGGAGTTTAAACTAAAGCATGGGAATCTAACTCATTTTTTAATATGTATATAGGATTTTAATTGAGCCTAATCAAGCAAGCTCGAGTAGTTCGCTTTTTATCTCAAATTGAGCAAGATCAAGCATTTCACTTTTTATCTCAAAACTTTACAAGTCAAACTCAATCAAATTTGAATCAAGCTTCTAGCCTCAAATTCAAGTCAAACACAAGCTTCTTACAGCTTGATTACACCTCTAATAATTAACTATATCTGATAAAATCAATCACTCAATGTTATTATATATGTGTAGTTTACACATGACAAGCATATAAACCGGTTTGTAGATGCATTGCTATAGGATTGAAGTCCATCATTATACACTAAAGTTGTCAAACATATTTGAGGTCAGCTTATTCTAAATTTGCCAATTAACATAAAGCTAAAAATACCTGGAACAAGAGCATAACAACGGCGAAAATAACTTTGGCCACCTCAATGAGAAAGTTAACGCTAATGGGACTATACTTGAAGCCCCCATCCACCTTTGACATATAAACCAATATGGGCTGCAATAATTTAATACATTTATGCATATAGTGTTAAAAAACAAAGACAGCACCAACCGATATTGCAGATTGGAGAAAAAAAGGGTGTTTGATGGTTAAAAGAAACGAATTTGACCTGAAAACCGACCAAAAGGCAGTCACCAGCAACCAAAATAACATTGAGGAAACGAGTTTTGGAAGAAACAAAGGTACGGTGCTTGTCGTAAGCCCTGGATATGGATTTGCTAGCCGGTGGTTCTATTTTAGAATGGCAAACACTGCATTCTATCATCCCCACCTGCTCCTGTTCCAAAACCATAGATACCAATAACAATAACAGGATTTTTTCTTTTAATCTAGAAAATATAATCTGAAGCGGGAGTTATCAGAAATTGGAGTGAAATTCGGGAAGAAGAAGAAGAATAACCTGAGTAGAATAACGCGAAGCTTAAAAGGTGTGATAATGGAAGGCAGATCTTGAGAGAAATTCGAAACCCTAAGATCAGAATTTTGTTAAGCCTAAAAGGAAATAAAATTGCCCGAAAAGAAAAAAAAAATGGAAATAATTCAGAGTAGGAGGAAGGTGCGATGTAACGTCGGTCGCTGGTTGCTCTTTCCTTTTTCGCTTTATGTTGTTTTCCTTTTAATAAATTCCCTTTTTGGTAACATTAATATATTTATAATGTTTTTCAAAACATTATATTTATAGATATAAAAGGTATAAATCATATAAAACTCTAATTTTGTTGTTTGAGTCTAAAATATATTTAATTTCTTATTTTAATGGATATCTATTTTTTAATAATAAAATATTTATAACATAAATATGTTTTAATTGTAATTGTAAAATTAAAGTTTCGACATGGATGGTGTTTTTGGTAGAATTTTATTGTGCTCGGTTTTTCTTATTTTACAAAATACTAGAAATTTTATCACGCAGATGTTAGTTTAAAAGTAATATATAATAAATAATGAAACTTATGGTTTGAAATCAATTAATAATAATATATGAAATATGTACGATATTAAAATGAAAAATTAAATTATGAGGAAAATTAAATTTAAACACGTAAATGCATCACATCAAGAATACTAAATGCATTACAATTGTATATCATGGTGATATTATCAATCTTGAGTTAATGTTGAGTTAACTTATGATATTAACTCAATTAACAACATTATTAATACAGACAATTATCGGAGAGAATAAAATATGCATATTATAATTAAAAAGTAAATTTTATATTAAAATTAAGCTTTAATTTAATGGTAAAATTAATATTTTATTGATGTAAATTGTACAGTTCAAATTTAATCATATGTAATATTTTTATTGGTTTTTTAGAAATGAAAATATTAATATATCCTCGAATAATATAATTTATTTCAATTACAGAAAGACATTTTTGAAACTTCCCTACTCGAATTGGTGTTTGGTTGACTCATAACACTAACTCAATTAATGGCTTAAATAACAGTATAGATAAAAAGACAAAAACATCCTCAAAATAATATAAATTAGAGAATGATTTTTTTTTATAATTTCTCAACTGAGTTGAGATTCAATTGATGGATGACATCAACTCAATTAAGAGTTTTATTATAATAGAGATACATTATCGTTCGTTTTTTAAGAATATATCTATGTTTTGTTTATCAAATTCGTATAAAAAATTAATCAAATTTTATATTTTTATAAAACAATAAATTTTATTATATCTTTAGTTTAAATAGTTGGTAAAATAAAATTTGAAATGAATAAGTAGTAAAGTTTACATCTTTAAGATTTTATGGTTGTGTTCACATATATGCTTCAATATTTTTTTATGGAGTTTATTTGGTAGCTCATTTTTAATTGGAAAGTTGGTAGTGTTATTTAAAATAATTGGTAGTTAATTATTATTTTTAAGGAAAAATGAATAAGTATGTTTAATTTTATATTTATTAAAATAATTTATATAAAATTTTTAAATTGATTTTTTTAAAGTATCATGCAGGGGTGCAACACAAACCCACAGCCCCACTGACATCATAAAACAAAAGGGAACAAAACATTCCAAAACATTAATGCCTTGTTTGGTTCACATGAATGGCTTAGCCATTCCTCCCTTATTCAACACAACGGTCTTATTCAGGGGTTTGGTTGGCTGTAAAGCCTATTCAATGGAATAGCTATTACAGCCTTATTCCTCAAAATCACTGTATAGCAATTCAATGCCATCACTAATGAATGGCTATTCAACGCTTCCAGTAATACAAAAAATTATTTTCCTTTCCTTTTCTACTCATCTCACATCTTTTCAAACTCCCTACTCTTATCTGAGAATTTTTCAACAAATCTAGATTATCGTGCGGTATGAAATTTCTCTGTTTTATTTAAAATTTTTCTTCTTACTGTAATGGCCTACATCCAAGGTTATCGGAACAGTGGTTTCGTAACCACAAATCTGATCTAAAGAGAAATTTATTTCAATATTTTTGCATGAATATTTATATGATAGAAAAATCGTATGAAAATATTGATAGAAAAATTTTATCGATTTAGTGGTTAGTTAGAAAAAGAAATTATTGAAGAAATTAGGTAAAAATAAGTTATAGAGACATCTATCTCGTAAAACCGAGTCAAAAATAATTTTATAAATATTTATGAAATGTTAGTAATGTGGTATTAAAATTTCATTAGGAAATTTTAATGTTTGGATAGTTAATTAAATGAAAAGGACTAAATTGCAAAAGGTGTAAAAGTGAGTAGGATGATTAAATAGCTTAAGTGTCTAATGAGAAAGGATTTAAAAGGAAATTAGACCCAAAATTTATTTGGGCTGGACGGCAAGCGCATGAAAACAGCAGAAAAATTGATGAATTAAGGGCAAAATTGGAATATTGCAAAATTAACTAAATAAAGCTAGGACTAAATAGGAAATATCTAGATTTCTCTTCATTTCTCTTCAATTCCAGCAGCTAAAAACGCCATAGGAGGGTTCTCTAAGCTGGTATTCCATAATTTTTGCACCAAATCCGGAAGATTCAAATACGAAGCTAGATCGAGGAAAGGAAAAAGTTCGGGATTATTAGATTTTTATTGTTTACAAACAAGTATCAAGGTAAGTTCATGTAACTTGAATTATATTCTTAAATACTTGAAATGTATGTTATTGATGTGAATATGATTTGAATGTTCATTATATAAAAATTGATGAAACATTGACATATTTGATAAAAGGGGAAGAAATCCCGGTTGAATGAAAGGAAAATTCGATGGATCTCTGAAAAGGAATTGACGGTAAAATGGATCTAGCCCGGACGGGTGATCCTATCCTGATATAGCCCTCCCGAAGAATATGTGGAAAATGGATTTAGCCTGGACGGGTAATCCAAATTAGGTCTCAATTTAGCTTGGACTGTAATTCGGATCCAAGCTCATTAGAGTAATTGTCGCTGCGAGGATTTAGCTTTGGACCGGTAATCCCATTTGCAAGGTTGAGGTTCGAGGGAGTGTGCTCTCTGAAATGGAAATGTGCGCACATGAAATGAATTGACGAACCCGGATTTGTACACTAAAAGTGTACCTCTGAAAATCCATTGAAATTTCGAGTAATTCAACGGGATAAATTAAAAAAAAAAAGAAATAACAAGGGAATGGAAATCATGGTATTTGTGAGCTCATCCATCATAGTATATACTATTGATACATAAAAATTATTGTACTAACTTTAATGTTGAGTTTGTGCATATTAGGGTAATAATGCATTGAATGGATATATGAATGTTTATTATATTGTATTGAAAATATTAGGTAAGTATAATTCTTGTTAAATGAGCTTACTAAGCACAAAGTGCTTACCCCGTTTCCTTTTTTTTCTGTTTTGTAGCGTTAAGAGCTCGGAGGTTGGATTTGGTTGGAGACACATCACACTATCAATCTCAGGATTTCGGTATATAAAGAAACTTTATTTTAGAAATCAATGGCATGTATAAGCTAATAAAGTAAATGTTAACGTGAAATGAATGTAAAGTTAGCCATTAGTATGGTTAACAAACCTGATTTTAGATATGTGATGACGTTATCTTATAAATATGCATGAAATTTATTTTGAAAATATGTTGAATTGATTTGGTTGATGTGGATTGGTTTCGATTTAATATTATAGGGAAGGTTAGATATCTGTATAATGGATTATATTGAATTTTTCAAAAAAAAAAATTCATACACTCCGGTAATGCCTCGTACCCTATTCCGGCAATGAGTACGGGTAGGGGGTATTACACTTACTTTCTATTTACCCTCACCATTCTCTCAATATACCTGTATAGAACGTTTGGAGTGAGCAAGAAGTGGGGTTTGAAAGAACAGCAGCAGTAGCCATGGTGAAGAAGATTAGCGTAACAAAGAAAGCCTTGATTCCAGGTTTAATCAAACCCTCAAGAATGTCCAAGGGTACCTCTTTCTAATCGTTCTAATTTCCTATTACTTTTCTTCCTCTATTTTCTTTCTGGTTTCTCAATGTTGATTTTGGATTTTTCTTTTTCATTGGATTTAGAGAAATACCTTTTGATCTTTCGAATTTCAGTTTTGATTTTGAATTCTTGTGGAAGAATTTTTCCTCTTTTGGGAGAAATTTTGATTTCGCAAAAATTTTCAATTAGGTTTATTGGGTTTAATTTGTTACGGTTTGCACTTAGATTGAAAGCGCCTTTTGGGAATTAAAGCGAGATCTCACAAGTTCTACTTAATGGCATACCCTAGTTTTTTTCTTTTGGAAGATAATCCTTTCATCTTTGTGCTTAGATCATAGTATTTATCTATTTTTCCCTAAAAAGTCTGATATTTTGGTTTATATTGTAATTTGATCATGGCATTATTGTTGAGGAATCATAGGCATCACAAGGGTTCAAAAAGGGTTACTCATTGTCTTTTAGCATGGAGGGAGAGGCCATGGATTTGGCATATTAAATAGTTGTTTCTTCATATTAAGAAGTTAGAGAGGTAGGAGATGGTTAAAGTGGTAAAGGCAAGGAGAAATTTTGTGCTCGTAAGGAAGAATTCGGTAAGTATTCCTTGAAATTTACACACACTTACTCATTTAATTAATTGTCAAGTCGAATTAAACTAGTTGGTGACTTCAATTAAGTTGTCCAATTTTATTATTAAACCATCAATTAGTCATTGTTGATTTTTTTGTTAGAGCAAATAAATCATGTTGGAAATTTGAAGAAATGGTTGTAAATAAAAAAAAATGACTGTTGTTGGTTATGGTGTGAGTTTAAGTTATTTCTTGAATGATTTATTGTACTCTAATGCTGGTATGTGTGATGAAAATTGAAGGAAAAGTCTTGATGATTGTTAGTTGTTGAGTGAACTGTCGAGGAATGCAAACTCCATGCATGCTGTCAGAATATGACTTTTTGTAATGAAATTAAGATTTCCTACTGCTGCTGGAATTGATTAAATATTAATGTCCTAAGCTGAAATTAGAAGATGTCATAGTTACAATTAAGATTTCCTACTGCTTGGTCTTGATTAAAATGTAAGTATTTATGCTGTAAGTATTTATGTTGTCTTAAACCATTATCTAAAGTGGATTAATTGTCATAATTTAAACGGTCTTAATAATGAAATTGTGGTATCTTCAAATGACAAATTAGGAGGGGTTATAGCTGTGATTTATAGTGCTTTGGTGCCATGGTTAAAATGTATAACTCTGGGATTGACATTGATGATGTGTCATTAATGAGTAAACTGCGTTTTATTTGCCGAATGACTTGTTATTTTAGAAGTACAAATTGAGTGTTGCTAATGGTGAGTTTTCTTTAAACTCGTTTTGTTATTTTCATGCTTAAAAATATATATATATATTAAATTAGCATTGATGTTTCGGTTTCGATTTAATGGCTGAAAATGTTCTTTAAAATTTCAAGGCTACTTACTATCTAGCATTAGCTAGATTCGTTTATTGTAAGTTTAAATGCTGCTCGGAAATAGTGTAAAAATTACTGCTATCCAATTTTGTGCCCCTATTTTGCTGTCCAAAATTTGAACAAATTAATGGTTCTATTTTTATGTCGATTGAGGGTCAGTAAAGACACCCCATTTGTTGCATTATGCTATTCAGTTTTGGGACCAAATAATTGAGTATTACTGGATTAAAAATCATGGATTGTTGCTGTGATGAACTAATAAATTTTAATACTATTGAGTGTGTTCTTACGGGATACAAATGCCCTGCATGTTGCTGTCTTGTGCTGTCCAAAATAGGACAAATTGAATGTGCTTGTGAGTGAGTTTTTCAAAGGAAACTTTGCAAATTCTCATGTTTAAATTCTGAAGTTTGCATGCAGGTAAGCTATGGTTGTAGGGGTTTATAAATCGAGTTTAGTAGCTAAAATATTATGTTATTCTTACTAAGTTCGGTTGTTAGTAGTGAAGTAAAAATTTGACAATTAAATGCTTAAATGATCATTGAAACTACAAACATGAAAGCTCATTATTCCAAATGTAAATACTTATTTGAATGTGTTGTAATATGTAGAGCAATTGGTTTGCTGCATGTATGAAATAAAAGAAAACAATAGTTGTTAAATATTAGTTTTTGTTGCTGATCGAAAGGGTTAAAATCGTTGTTAAAGGGGATGTAAATTGGTGTTAATTAAGCTGTAGGATAGGGCTAATAAAACAGTTTGAATGTGATGCTATTAAGCTGATTTAATGTAAAGTGAACTTTTTTTTCAGAAACAAGCACATTATGATTGATCTTGGCATCGATAATAACAAGATTAACTGGGTTCTCAAGGACAAACAGGAGTTCAGAGACATCATTGGGACTGTATATCGTGAGGCATGGAAAGGTCGTGGTTTGGTAATTGCTCCGAAAGATTACTCGACAAAGTACTGCTATTGAGTATTCTTCCAACATGTAGTTGATATGAATGTAAATTGTATGTAGATATGTGTGTCATTTGCAATGCTTGGTTGCATGAATGTGGAGGATAATCCAATTTGAGATGAAACTTTGAAATATATATTTTATGTGCTCTTTTGATGCTTGTTTACAGTATAGCACCTTAGCTTGGAGTGACTTTCATTACAGTTGTTTGATAAGGAACAAGTGTTTTAATTTAACTATATAAAAATATAAATGATATGTTTATAAAGATGATAATATGTTGATTCGGCCATGGTTGTAGATGGATCTTCCAATTAACTCAATTGAAGATTATATAAACTTGATTTTTATTATATAAAAGATAAAAGAAATTTAGTAAAGGAAGAAAAAGAGTGCAAGGAAAAAATAAATGGATAATGGAACATTTAGCACATTAAATATGTGTTTAAAAATAATAAAGTAGTTATATATTATTTTTATAATATTATATATTATGATTTTTATTAATTCATAATTTAATAATAATATTAAGAATGTTATTAAATTATATATTATTTTATTAAATTGTATTTAATAATACTTATGTTAAAATACGATTAAATTATTTATTATTTATTTTTATTTTTATTAAATTATATTTAATAATAATTTTATTAAAATTTAAAAATAATAATCATCTATCTAAAAAAATTCTACTAAGGGTATTTTAGTCATTTAAGTCTTTTTCCTTATGTTATTATGATATCTATTCTATTTAACCAAACACAAGAATACTATTACAATTCTATTCCATTCCATTTAACCAAACAACTGAATTATTCATTACAGGTCTATTCTATTACAGCTCTATTCCATTACAGCTCTATTACATTACAGCTCTATTCCATTCCCCCCAACCAAACGTACCCTAAGTCAATGAACATAAGTTTAATCATTTGTGTGATATTTTATAAGTTTAATTACTTACACGTAATATCACTGAATTTAAAAAAATTATTATATGATGATTAATTTATTACGATATGATAATAGAATTATTAATTGTCGTTAACGATATAGTAATAAAACAAAGTGTTTGTTAATAGTTTTTTATTTTCGTGCATTTTCATGTGAACTTTTTCTTTCTATTTTTTTCTCTTTCTTTTTATCTCTTCTTTTCCTCATCTTTTCTTCTCAAACCATTCTTCAACCTCTTATCCTCTTTTGAAAAACTTATTTACACTCTTCATCCATTTTTTCTTTTTTAAAGGCACCAAATGTTATGTACACGGATAGGGTGAAATTTATTAAATTTCATTCATCGAAGTTGCCAATGTTCAAGTTCGAAAAATTAGTTGACTTGTGACTAATTTTTGAAAGGGGTCCAGGCATTTCTGAGTTAAGATGTCTTCATAGAGTTTGAAGGTTTATCTCTTAGCTCTGGATCGCATTTTGAATCACTCAATTTTGAGTTCAAGAACTCAAGTTATGACCATTTTAATCAATATTGCATAAGTAAAGTTTCTGGACAAGATTATTATAGAAATTACGAGTTTCGGGCTTTTAATTTGAGTTTAAATCATATTGGATTCAATTAGAAAATTTGTACAATGACTAAATTGAATATATCAGAACACACACCTAGGGGTTAGATTGAATAACTAAAAAATACATAATTGTTTTACTAACGTCTTAAATTAAAAACATCAAAATTAAACCCAATTTATTAATCTCCCTCCATCCCCAAACACTCACCACCCGCTTCATCATTCAATTTAAGGGTTCGAGTTGAAATTTCACTAGTTAACATTTGGTATTAGTATTTATAATTTGTAAAAATTATGGATTTAGTCTTTATACTTTAATTTAATCAATTACAATCATTGTACTTTCGAATTAGTCAATTTTAGTCCCTACACTTTTTGAATATTAAAATTATAGTTTTGACCCTGACAGTAGAATTTAAATTCATTTGGTTAAATTCAATTACTAGTCTTATATTATGTGAACAGTTATAGATTTAGTCCATGTTTTCCAATTGGATTATTCTAAGTACCTATACTTTTTGGATTTTGAAATTTTAATATTGATACAAATGACACCCATTAATCCGTTAACTAAAATTTTAGTGAGTAATATGTGTAAATAATAAATTGACATGGCATTACACATGACAATATTTTTGCCTCATCGAAATTTGGAAATAACAAAACTTAACTTAATGAATTTAGCTATTATTGTTTGGTGAGGATTGAAATTTTAAAATTATAGAGGCAAAAAATGACCAAATTAAAGTATAAGAGCTAAATCCACAACTTTTTTGCAAAGTACAAGGACTGATAGTAGAATTTAACCGATTATCATCCACAATCATGACCATATTTCTTTGGTTAAAATATGCAATTTGTCTATGTACTCTGATAAAAAAAATTGAGATTTAGTCATCGCACTTAAAAAGTTATAAATTAAGTCCTCCTAGTTTCCTAATTTCAAATTCTCAGTCCAATCATTAACTTTGTTAATATATATATATTTTTTTTTGTAAAAAACTGTCAACTTGGCATATTAATTAAGCTATATATTATTGACAAAAAATAAACATATTAAGTTGACAAATGCCGATAGAAACTACCAAAAAAAATAATGGTTGGACTACAATTCTCAAATTGAAAAAGTATGACGATTGGATTTTTAAGTTTTAAAGTAAAAAGACTAAATCTCAAATTCAGTAAAATACAGGGACTAATGGCATATTTTTAACCTATTTCTTTCATTTTTCAATTTAAAGTCTACCCTTTGGGCCTTATCAAGAAGTGAACCCAAAATCCCCTTTGCACCTCTTTTTGTCCCTTGTTTCCTTAGCCCATCAGCGGCCTGTCAGCGTTTAAACCATTCAAAAGGTTGCCTTGGCCCACTATAGACCTATCAATTTAAAATACCAACTGTCAAAATACGTAACAAGTCATTGTATTCCTCATAAATTTAGAATTTAGTCCCTATATTTTTATTTTTAAGAATTTAGTCATTCTACTTTTCAGATTTTAAAATTTAAGTCAAACTGTTAACCTTAATAAAATTGAAATCCAACATGATTTAGGGTTAATAACTAAATTGAATTTTAAAAAATAAAAAATAGAGAGATTAAATTCTAAATTTATAAAAAATACAAAAAACTTATGTCATATTTTAATCCATGCCTCAATATGTAACAAAATACAACTAATAAATTGGTTTTTTAATGAGACCAACTTGAGGCCAAATTTGACTAATAAATTGCTATTCTTTAATAATATGCCTTAATGGATTAATTACACCTAAAGTGATAGTACTAACTCTATGATAAAAAATAATAAAATATATAAATAATAATAAGCGTTTAGTGTAATAATAAAACACATTACACTTTTTAAGAGAAGACGTAAATTCAAATTTTGGAAACGACATTATTAGGAGTAGCAACTACAAACTCTGAATATAAACCATAACCAGTAACTCTATGATATAAGCTTTGCTTCTAGCATATGCTAAATTTGTATTTAACATGTTATAACATTAAATTACAATCTTTAATATTAATATTTAACTGTATAAAACAATATTTTTAGGTAAATAATATTATTTAAACTAAATTATGTCACACCCATAATTCAAATAAAATATTATGTAATAAATATATTTATTAAAAATTTATATAAAGATCAATTGATGCATTAATTGAACTATAGTAAAATAGAAAGTTTAATATTTATTATGTCTTTGGTTCAAATATTATCTTACGTAAATTTTTATTGATTTATAATAATATATAAAAAAGTCCTCGTAATAATATAATTTACTTTACTAAAAAATTGTTTTTTGGTAATTTTCCAATTGAATTAAAAGCGTGGTTGGTCTCACTAAAGTTAAAAGATATTTATTATAATGGAGATAAATATTTTTTTTAACAAAATATAACAATATTTTATTTAAAATTTGAAAATGTTATTTTATGAATTAATTTGTTATATTTGACAATTCAAGTGCTAGTAATCTATATATAACATCATTAGTGAAATCATTAATTAGATCCAGAAATTGCTTAAAAAAATAAATGAGGGATTAGTTTTTTTTTTCTTGAAATAAATATTAAAACTATAATTTAATAACGGAAATTACAATTTTGTGTAATTTTGTATATAAAAAATTGATTGGACTTGATTTGATTCAATTTTCATAAATCACCGACACTGTTATTGATGTAACATAATTTTACGTTTATATATTGCATTCACAAATAATTATATTTATCTAACATAATAAATAAATTGATGTATTTATTTTTAAAAATATGTATAATTAAACCAAAATTAAAACTTTAAGTATACATTTGAACCACGATTAAATATTTATGTGTATAATTGTACCAAAACATTTTAAATATTATCCCATTGAATGGAAAAGATTTAGGGACAAGGTTTGTCATAATAAAAGAATGAAAAAGAAGTAGGATTATTTAATATTCTCCCACTAATATTTCTTCAGCATGCATTTATCAGTCCATCTCACATAATTTTCGGGGATTAATGCAACAAACAATTCGGTGCAAGTCACAATTATTTTTAATACATTTTTTAAATCATATCAATTTTATTGTTTTAATATTAAATTCTCAAGGTTGGATTTAAATTATAAATTATTGAGAGAATTAAGATACAAATTTATAACATAAAATTTTTAATTTATTTTTTGAAGGGTCAAAATAAATTTTTTATCTTAAATTAACTTAAAATTATATTATTTTTAAAGGGTTTAAAGAGATAATTTTTTATTTTTTGGGTTAGATCCTTAATCGGATTTTGTCAAATATAAATATTGCAATAAAAAAAAATTGTTAAACTCAAATATTTTTCTATTTTTCTTATATAATATCGTATTTTAATTATTTTTGGGTTATGGCATTTCAATTTATTTCATATTATTCATTTATTATATTAATTTAATTTTAACTTAAAAAGATTTATTTATTTTTATCACAAATACATTTACTTCAAATCATTAATTATAAACCCATGGTTTTAAATCAAAATTTCAAATCAGGACATTTTGTCGTAACAATTGATTGTTAACTCAAAATTCAATATGGTACAACTTTATATTAATTGCATTATTATGGTCCTAAATCTAAACTCTATTAATTGTTCGTACATAATAATGATGATGATGATGTTTTCATGCAACACATGCCAATCTATATTCAATTATGCGTTTTTGTAATATGGAAACTTTTATTTGGTAATTCAATTTTCACATTATGGTCTTCAATGTTTTAATTTGATGGTTGGTTTAATTAAATAATTAATTTATAAATTTAATAAAAATTTAAAATATATTGAAAGTTTATAAATCGGTTTTATTAATTTAATCCTCGATTTTCTATTTAGATTTTACTTGAATAACGTCATACCAGCTCAATTAAATATTTAATTAGTGTCTGATTAACTTGTGGCATCGACTCCATTAAATCTTTAATTATTAATATAGATTTCAATTTTTTGAAGAGGTGTAATATATATTTTTAATTCCTTTAACAAAAATATTTAATTAATGCAAGAGTAAGTGGAAGTAGATATTTCCCATCCCTAGTTTTCTAACCAAAAAAGAGATACCTCGATGTCTTCATTGCACTTAAATGTGAAGGGGAAAACACATAATGAGATCTTGTTCTAATAAAATTAACCTTGACATGGACCAAACACATAATGAGGGTGGATAGAGATGGTGCCCATAGGGGGCATGATGTTACCAACCAATAGGTTAAAATCAATACGGATGAGGCTGTTCTTGAGGTTGATGGCAGAGAGGCTCTGGTGGCCTAGTTCAAAATCATATAGGATGTTGGTTAAAGGGATTCTGCTAGAGTTTGGGCTACTGTTTGGTGCTTCAAGCGGAAGCCTGGGGTCTGCTCTATGGTCTTGAGCTTGCTAGGCAACTGGGCTATCGCAAAGTGGAAGCTGAAAGCGATAACCTTAATCTTATCTGCTTATTGCAGGATAATACTAATGTTGATCATGGAGAAGCCTTAATTCGACTGTTGTGTTGGAGATATCAGAACACGACTCCATTAACTCATGGCAAATATCATTTATCACGAAGGAAAGAGCTGTACATTTATGGAGTTTTTTTTTTTTATTCCATTGGTCGTAGACATACTATATATATTTATATATATAAGATAATTATGTAATACACAAGAAGTGGAGTTTTGCAACACCACAAGTGAAGTTAAAAAGATACAAGCCCACCACATATAATTAATTGATATTTAAAAATAATAAATAAGACACGTGCCAACTTTTTAACTTTGACTGTGAAGTCAAAAAAAATCTACCACCAACGTATCAAATAATAATGTATATAACTAATTATTTTATACACGGAAAGGGGAATAAAATAAACTTTACAAGTGGATTTAATATGTTGCCATTAGTAGACATATGATAACATCCTAAAATAAAAATTTAAAAAAAAAAACATATGGCAACATTCTAAACTCGATTGTAGAGTTTTTTTTTTTTTTTTTTTTTTTAAATACCAATGATAAAATAATTATCTTATATATAACCATCAAAGGTGAGTCTAAGGGATAAGGTAGGGATTTGCGGTCCCCGATGAAAATTTATATTTAATAAAATTACATTTTAACTTCTCAAAAACGAAAAAAAATCTTTTAAAAGATAATAAAAATCATAAATCATATTTTGATTTCCCTAAAATTTCTAAATTTATCCATAATAATCATATTTTTTTTTATAATAAACAAACTTGATAGAGAAAATTTTATTATAATATTTAATGTTTTGCCATGTTTACTAAAAACAAAGCTGTGGACTCAACAACCTTTGATATTCTCTTTTTATCTAAGCTGATTTTAGTGCTTCAACTGCCTCCTCCAAATAACTCCAAATTCATCAACCATTGCCATGAAAGAGAGTCATTCTCATGACTCTCATGATATCAACCCAACCTACATCACCCCCCCAATTCACATTTACAGCTATACAAAATTATAATTTTTCATATTAAATAGGTAATATTATACATAAATTTTATTTTTATGTAATTACATAAATAAAATTTTAATTTTAATTAAATTGTATAATTAAATTAATAATTTATCAAAATTAAATTAAAAAATTTAATATATATATAATTATACAAAATTAAAGTTGCATATAAATTAAATTAACAATTTATGTTTAGACTCTTTTGTATACATGGACCACTTATAAATATAAAGTAGATGCCACATTAAAATATAATGTGAGATCACTTTTATAGAATAAAACTAAATAATTCCTAATCTTTTTGATACTTTCAAGTGCTCTCCTAATTTGGTAGCAATTTTTTTAAGCTTTATTGATTAATCTTTATAAAATTGAGGTTGTAGTTTTTCTTGGGATAGATTAGGATTTTTATGTAAGATTTTTTTTATTGTTTATTGATTAATTTTAGAATTTTGATTTTGTATGACATTCCTAACATCGTGATTGAGTAATTATTTTTAGAGGTTGATTAAAAAAAATTTCTTGAATAAATTAGGATTGATTATATTTATAATATTGAATTTCTTGAATATTTATTAAAAATTTAGTATTTTTATTTAAGAATTGTTGTTGCTAGTGTGATTATTATGAACATTGTCTTTGAAAAAAAGAAGAAGATATATTGTATTCTCAAGACATCAAAAAACACTTAAGTGATTTTTATTTTTGTGAAAAAAATTTACTAGTCGTATGTTTTTGTGAACACCTTTATGTGTTTAACACTTAGATTTATTTATTCTAAATGTTTAACAATAATGAAAATATATATATACGCACGAGCTTATATGACTTTTATAAACGTTTTAATTTTTAAAATATTGACCCCACAATTCTAATTTCCTAGCTCTGCTCTTGTGTATGCCTTGTACTAGGAGTTGATTTCATTTTGCTCCCTTTATTTAAAAAAATGGGTAATTTAGTCCTTATACATTAGACTAAAGAGTAAACTGGTCTTTTTTGTTAAAAATTTTATCCACTTTTACTGTAGTTGTTAAGTCTTAATTTAATTAAAAATAAATCATTTTAAAACAACAACAACAACAAATATGTATTTTTATTCTTTTACATAAAAACTAAAAAAAATAATTTCTAGCTCATAATAAATCTCACAGTAAACATTTTAAAATTTTAATTTTATTATTTCAATCAAAATCTTAAAATCATATAAAATATTTATATAATTTTTTCGCTTAAATGTGACATTAATTTTGAATATCATTACCAACCTACAGTTTAGCCTTTCTTATTGGATTATTAGATAAATAGGAGGCTGGTTCATCTATATTAGACCTGTTCATGGGATGGGCAACTCGGCTCGGCCTGAAGGCCTACCTAAAATGTGAGAGGGTTTGGGTAAAAATATAGACTCGAAAAATGGGCTTGAACAAAAAAAATAAGGCCAGTTTAAAAAACTGGCCGGGCCTCGGGTAAGGCATTTTTTGCCAAGGCCCTGCCCGGCCTAGCCCTAATTCATTAAAGGACAAAAACAATATTTTTTTTTGTTTTTTAATTTTATTTTCTTATTGTTTTCTCCCTATTTTGCTACCATTTTATTATTATGTTGTTATTGTTTGGATATTGTATAAAACTTATTTTATTATTAATTTTGTTATTATTTTAGAGGCATTTGCTTGTTAAGTTGCATCTATCTTAATGTTATTTAAGTATACATATTTTTTAAAATTTACTTTCAATTTGTTGGGAAATATTTATTTTGACGTTTTAGTATTTTTGATGTATTATATATATTTAAAAATTATATAAAAATAATATAAATTGGCGGGTTGGGTCAGGCCCGAGTTAACATTTTTATCCGGGTTGGGCTTGGGTAAAATTTTAGGCCCATTTTTCGGGCCGAGCTGGGCCCAAGCCTAACAAATGGGCCTAAATTTTTAGTTGAGTCCGGCCCAGCCCATGCACACCTTTAAATTCTATATCTATATTTATTTATATTGAAGTCTTTTTCGATTGAGTATTATAAAGTAGTTAAGTTTAATAGTAAGGTACATTGCACTCCCAGATGAAGAACTTAGTTTCGAATATTGAAAACGAAATTGTTGAGAGAGAATCGCGAACTCTAGATATAAATTGTAAAATGGACATAAATAATTAAAAAAAACACTAATTAATATGGTAGCTAACCAACGGTAAACACATATTTACATTTCATTATTTGAAATAGTAGTTGGGTTTTGAACTATAAGTACGGCTAATTATGATTTGCATTTATTTTTAAATTTTTTTCAATAAAATAAATGACCAATCGTCTGGACCTTAAATAAGCACGGACTCCTTTTAACATAGCTTTGTTTCAGTATATATCAAATTCTAAAGCAATGGGCACCATTTCCGACGACCCTCCGGCGACACGTATCCAAGACCTAAAAATCACCACCCAAAACGTTTCTCTCATATTTCCCTCCCGGAGAACCGAGAGAAAAAAATCCATGTTCTTGTCGAACATAGACAAAGTGCTGAATTTCCCGGTGGAAACCGTCCATTTTTTCCCGTCCCACGAGGATTTTCCGCCCCATGTTGCGGCTGAGAAGCTGAAAACCGCATTATCGGAGCTGCTAGTGCCGTATGATTTCTTAGCCGGAAGGTTGAGGTCGAACCCGGAAACAGGTCGGCTGGAAATCGACTGTAACTCGGCCGGAATCGGTTTCGCGGTGGCTTCAAGTGATTATGCGTTGGATGATGTTGGAGACTTGGTTTATCCTAATCCAGCATTTGGCCAACTGATTTGTAAAAGCGTTGATAGCTTGGAACAAGATGATCAACCACTTTGTATTGTCCAGGTAATATTAAATTGGTTAAAATCTGTTATGATAATTGTTAAAATAAAAAATGATGTAGTAATAACTTAAATTTTTTAAAAAAATGTTAACATGGAATTTAGGAGAGACTATTAAGATTTCTGTCTATTGGGCAAGGCAATACATAAACTCATATGCGAGGGATCCATCTCAAGAGTTTAAGTGAAGAAATCGAGCAGGATTCAAGAGTAGTTGTCGAATAAAATAACGTCTTAGATTTTACATTCTTTTAAACTAGTTTATTTTTTCATAAAAGAAAATGTTAATACATGAACTTAAATGTTAAAAAGTAGTATAACTAAATTATTGAAAATAAAAATATATGGATTAAATTTTAAAATTTTAAAGAATACAAAAATTTATAAAATTATATTGTACACAATAAAAAAATTTATCTAACAAATTTATTTATAAATAATTGATGGGAAAAATTTAGTTAAGATGATGAAGATAATATAATGAAAATTACTTTATGTTCAAATTTCATAAATTTATAGTAAAATTTATTATTTTTTTGATAATTTTTAATTGAATGGAGATTGGGTGACTGTCATTTAAATATAGTAATTTGAGTGTTTAATAATAACTCAAAATTAATATTGAGTGTATTTAAAATGGATGAAGTTAAAAAATTATTTTAAGAAGTTAATATTGAATAATGGGATTAAAGTATAAATTTATTATTTATTATACATATTTTAATAATTAAATTATACAATTTTTTTTTCACCCGCATACTAGTATATTTTATGAATTACATACGTGAAAGGGTTCTTTGTTTCTTGATAGGTGACATCATTTAGATGCGGTGGCTTTGCAATGGGCATAGTCACCAACCATGTGACTTTTGATGGCTTAAGCTTCAAAATCTTCTTAGACAACTTGGCAGCCGTGACTACCGAAAAACCCCTCGCCGTCACTCCTTGCAATGACCGCCTCCTCCTCGCTGCTCGATCGCCACCATGTGTCACCTTTCCCCACCACGAGTTGGACGAGTTCCACGACTCGAACCCTCCCGTCATCGATGCCACTTCCGAAGCATTAGACTTTAAGGTTTTCCGGCTCACCTCCGACGACATCGCCAATTTAAAGGAGAAAGCCAAGGCCTCCGCGATTGGATCACACGTCAGCGATGCACGAATCACTGGGTTCAATGTGGTAACTGCCCTCGTATGGCACTGCAAAGCCTTATCATGGGATAACAAAGAGAGCAACCTCGATAGGGTTTCCACGTTGTTATATGCTGTTAACATAAGGCCTAGGTTAATCCCACCCTTGCCAATGTCATACACCGGCAACGCGGTGCTAACTGCTTACGCAAGGGCTACATGCAAGGAGATTGATGAAGCTCCGTTCTCACGGTTAGTGGAGCTAGTGACGGAGGGGGCGAAGCGGATGACAGATGAGTACGCACGGTCGGCGATAGACTGGGGAGATATTTACCAAGGTTTTCCAAATGGGGAATTCTTGGTGTCTTCATGGTGGAAACTAGGGTTTGATGAAGTGGAGTATCCATGGGGAAGGCCTAAATATAGTTGCCCTGTGGTGTTCCAAAGGAAGGACATTATCTTGTTTTTTCCTGACATTGATGATAACAATAGTGTCAATGTATTAGTGTCACTGCCAAGCAAGGAAATGAGCAAGTTTAAGACCCTGTTTCACAAGTACTTGGCTTGATGATAAAAATGGAACCAATCGGTCGTCATCAATAGGTGTGTTGTAATAATGAAGTTTGATTGGCATAATGTTTCGTATTGTGCAACTTTGTCATTGTAATGTTTGTTGTGGCTATGATTATGTGGACTTTGACTTATGATATTATTTTACTACTTATAAAAAGTATAGACAGACAATCTCGGTGAAAAAACTATGTAATAAATATATTCATTAAAAAATTATATAATAATCAATTGATATTTTAAGTATAAAATTAATTACTTAATTATGCATGATATTTTGGGTTCAAATATTTATATGATTAAATTTTTATAAATTTATTGTACTGAAAAAGATAAAATTATTTTCACAAAAATATAACTTAATTAATATACGTGAGGGCAAGTTAATAATTTCACAATTCAATTATGCATAGTTAACTCGTGACATTAACTCAGTAAAAAAATTAATATAAGTTATAAATTTATATATACTATTATTTTATTTTATTTTAGACCTACAATATTCAATAGTGGCTATAGCCTTGACTTAATCTAGAATCAAGTTAGGTTAGATCCCTAAACATGAATACTTTTAAGTATTTTGTTCTCTTGGTGAAAACAAATTGTGAGTCAGTTTGACCTAAATTATTAAATGAACTCAATTTAATCCACTTATATTTTTTCAAAGAAAACAAATAAATATTTTTAATATTAAAAATCATGTTACTAATAAAAATAATATCACACCAAATTTATTTAATAAAATGAAAATAGTAAAAATATTAACACCCATTACACTAATCTACAAATGTGGTCTTATTGCCATAAATGTGTATGGGCTTACTTTTTTGGGCTTAGAATTGTGAGAGACTTTGCATATAAGAAATATGTATAAATGAAAAAAGAGAAATATGTGTAAATGCTTAAATTTATAATAGGCAACATATAATTATTATATTACAGAATATAAAATTTTAAAAATCATTATCTGGAAATGGTTGGACTGAATTTGAGTTTGAAAATATTTGTTCAAAGTTTAATTTTTTTTGGAAAATAATTTTTTTGTTGTTTAATATTGATCTAATATTTTTAATGTGTGCTTACGGTTCAAAATCACTTTTAAAATCTAACCTATTTTTCAAGCTATAAGTAACGTTAAATAGAACTAGTCACATCCCAATACGCATATTGTGATCCTCTTGTGATAACCATAATTTTGTGGCTCCTGCCTTCTCGCTAAATAAATGAAGGGCATATGTCTAACGAGAGCTCCTTATAACGGTTCAGTTCATAATAGTTTTAAAAAAGAATTATTATTACCTTGTACTATTCTAATTTTTTTTTAAAAAAAATTGAATTGATTCTAAATCAAACATTAAGATAACCAAATCGAACAAAATTTTATTGTTTAGATTAATTCGATTCATTATTTTTTAAAATAAAAAACTTATGTACTTTTCTTAAGTTGCTTTCACTAGATTATTTTTAAAAATGTTTATTTTTTATTATACAAAAATTATAAAAAAAATCTTAAGCACAAATTAAATAAAAACGGATTTCAGTTTAATTCAAATAGTAGCATTTTTTTTTATCATGTCAATAAAATTAATTATGTAATATACAAAAACATATAATATAACTTATTATTATTATTATTATTTATTTTTATAGTAAAATTGACCATCAAACTTAATTCAAGTTGGGCTTGAGTACATCTCTAATCTCAAGATGTCAATTTTTTTTTCAATACTGCAAGGATTGATTAGTTGTTGTTATTTATTTATGGGTTAATATATTATTTGGGCATGAATTAGGTAATTGTTCTCATATTGGTTTTGAATTTTTTGTTCAAGTTAGTTCTTGAATTTGATAATTATTTTCATATTGGGATTAGAACATTTTTTTTGTCCAATTTTTAAAAGGAAATATTAGAGATTAACTTGGACCAAAAAAATTCAGAATCCAATGTGGGAACAATTGCCAAGTTCAGAGACTAACTTGGATAAGAAAAAGTTCGAGCCCCAATTTGGAAACAATTGCCAAGTTCAAGGACTAATTTGGATAAAAAAAGTTCAAACCCTAATGTAAGATCAATTGTCAAGTTCGCGGACTAACTTGAACATAAAAAGTTTAGGCCCCAATGTGGGAACAATTGCCAAGTTCAGGAATCAATTTAAAAATAAAGTTCAAGCCCGATGCGGGAACAATTACCAAGTTCAGAGGCTAACTTGGACAAAAAATATCCAGGCCCCAATGTGGGAATAATTGTTAAGTTCAGAGATTGATTTGGACAAAAAAAGATTCAAGCCCCAAGTGGGAACAATTGCCAAGTTTAAGGACTAACTTGAACAAAAAAAAGTTCAACCTTCAATGTGAGAAATTGTGGGGATAATTACCAAGTTCAAGCCCCAAATTGTTCATTAACCTTTTTTTTTTTTTTTTTAAGATATCTGTATGGTAATAATGATATATGTGACAGTTGGAGTCTAAAAAGAAGAATGTGAGTAGGGGTTAATAGGCCAAATTGGATCGGGCTTAGTCTGGACCTAAATATGATATTAATACATTTTATCCTTATCCAAAACTGGTTTGGCTCAAAATATATGCCTAACATTTTGTCCAAGTCCATTTGTAAATAGTTAACTCAAGTTCATTCTAAGTTCGTCTATATCATTTTTTTTAAAAATATTTATATTATTTTTAATTTTTTATTCAATATCTAAGTCGAAATGGAGGTGAGTCGAAACGGAGGTGATACAGTTTAAGCCCATGTCAATCAGGTGTTTGACAATAACTTTAAACACCATTTATTGTTTTTGATCTAATATTTAATAATATAATATAATATATTATAAATTTTAAAAAAATCTTAGGTTGGACTCTTGTTGATATATAAAAAGAAAATCCAAAATTAATAAATGTGAGTGGAGTCAAAAGCCTATGATCCAAAAAGTTTCCATGCTAACCAACAGTTATTGACTTCACACTTCTCATAGCATAGCCAGCCCTCTAAACTGCCTCCTCATCTGTCTCCATCTTTTCATTAATTTTCTCAGCTTTTTGTTGTTTTCCTTTTTATTATTGAAAGCAAAAAGAAAAAAAAAAACTTTTGATCTTATTGAAAACTGTGATCTCACTGCCATAGTTGTCAAGTAGTGTAGTGATCGCCTATAAATCTTAAGCATTATGATCGTATTTGGAGGAGACTCAAAATCAGAAAAGCAAAAAAAAGAAAAGAAAAAAGAAAAAAAAATGCAGCTTGTAGGTAAACTATTATAATTCCCTACGATATATTAACTATAAAATTATTACAATGACTTGAAATTTAGATTTTAAGGTGCTGGCATGGAGTTTCAACTTTCAATCACTTGTTTTTTTTGAGTTATTGTCTTTAATTTACAGTATGGGTTTTAAGTCATGCTTTGGTACATAACAAAGATGTTAGAAAGTACAAGTAGTCATAGTGAGTACGAGGAGTTTAACATACTAAAACCATTTGACGCTCGACCGGCTAGTTCGGACAAAATAAGATAATTCGATCATGTTGACGTTGCTGCAAACTAATCCGTATGCCTTGCTGTAGTGTTCTGAAGAGTATACAACACGAGATTGGATGTGCATCTCATTGGGTTTCCTCAATATCTCTTGGATAAATATAAGTTTGCCATGAGTGGTCGATGTGGCCGGATAATGTGCAGCAGTAAACAACGGGGAGCAGGGAGGTCTTGAGATTGCCACAGCTATACCAACCATGGCTTTTGGATTGTTGTTGGCTAATGAAATGCCTATGGTGGCTGCGATGACCTATCCGGTTAATGGACTCGGTGGAAGTTGTGGAGGGGAATGTGTCATTATGATGGTAGAGGTTAGGGATTGGCTTCTTGAGGGTGGGGATGACTGATGACGCGGAGACTGATAGGCATGATGTTGGTGATGGATTTTATGTAAGGTCCATTTGAGATTTGGATATGCTCCCGCAAACATAACTTGGTTAGGATGTTTCCAAATGTTCCAACATCCACCCATCAATTGTTTCCTGGTGCATCCTATCACCTCACCTCAAGTAAAATTTTAAATCCTACTTATTAATCGATATTAATTTTCAATCGAACGGCTTTCTTCATTATCCTTATACATTAAATTGTGCCAAGTATGAGCTCAAGCAACACGAATTAAACACAAAAAAACTAATGATGTGATTACTTTTAGTAGGGAAGTAATTTTTCTCAATAGAAACTGACATATTATTTATAGGGAGAGATACAAGAATCACGGTTGAATAAACCATTGTAAAATAATATTATTTAAATAGAAATCACACTCCTACCCTAATTAGAGTAGGGGTGGACGGTACATCCTAGTAAATATTACTAGGGTTGTTAGCCCTTTCTTCTTCTATGAGGAAAATTGTATCTCTTATGTATTAAATCTAATTATATGTGTTTTTTGAATTTTTGACCGAGCACTTTAATCCAACCCAATATTTATTTTATATTTCTCAAAATAAATATTATTAATTAAATTAACTAAATTAGTTTCCAATTAAATATTTTTCTCAATCCAATTTTAATTCCACTAAAATCATGAAAATTTCACCGTAAAAGAATCTATGAGGGAATATATTTAATTTTCTTATTCAACATATTCATAATGTCTGGTCAATTTATTTCCATTTTCAAACTTCAATTATTTAATTATAATTAATTAAATAATAATTTAAAAACTTTAAATTAATTCTCAAGTCATTTCTGTGCTTAGTGAGAAAACACATTCATTTGTGAATGCAATTCATTTATCTTATTTCGTCATTTCCGTTCACTTCTATCCATTTGATTCTATATGCAATTCATTTATGCAATTCATTTACGCTTTCAACGAGCTAGTGGAGGGATCGATTGGATATATATAATTAGGGCTCAAATAATTTATAATTAAGTTTCAGCTTTTCAGCTATTAATTATAAACTTATTTAGTCACGAAGTCATTATGAAAGCTATTTAATAAGTACTCGTCCAATGACCCTGTCATAAGTGTGTTACCTTTATAGGATATCCTTAATCTCTTTGGAATGAATCCGTTCTCCCAATATGACCCTATTTTATTTCATAGTAACTATTACATCTTTCTTCATGAGAAATAGATTGTATGAATTACTATCTGCAGTAAATGCATTTTCTCGAGAAGGTAAAATATGACTTATGATTACTTTAATTTCTTTATATTATTATTTAATTGGATGAATAAATTAAATAATTGATTTCAAAGTAAAAATTAGCTTATATAGTCATTATCGTTTATTTTATTCAATGCTTAAATAAGTATGTGATCTGCCACAATTCATGGTGGCAAATTGAGCTCTTTTCATCATTTAATGAACTTGTATTCAAGTAATTTATTAGCTTTTTAATTAGTCTCTCGATTTAGTACAGTTATATTCAAATTCAATAAAATGAGCATTTTAGGGTGTTTTATGACTTGTTAGGCCAATTGGGGCCTAAGGGAAGACTAATGTGTTGATTGAGTGTGTAGGACATCATTTTAGGCTGAGGAGTTAGTGGACTGCCCAAGATGTCGCAACACCTGACTTCGAAGCTACCTAGGAGCATTAAGGCATCAATATCGCGGGAACTAAACCTTCGTGTCACGACATCTAACTTCAAAGTGAGAGTTATTATATTTGAAGTTCAATGTTGCGACATCTAACTGCGCACCTACAAAGGTAAAATCCAGCCTTTAGTGTCGTGACAACAAACTTCAAACCAAACAGGGGAAGCATTCGATGTTCAATGTTGCGACACTGACTATAGGGTGTCACGGCACCAATCCAACGAGGCCCAATTATCAACCAAGGGTATTTTTCATCCGTACACTACAATTCAACATGATTACCAACCTTTAATTGATCTGATTTGGTCTTTTAACAGGAACACTATAAATATTAGTGCTTAGGACTTGATTAGGGATTTCTTTTCCTTGGTTAATTTTCTTATTCTTAGATTAGGGTTTTATTTAGGAATTTTTTCTGTCCAATTTTCATTTCAATTAAATTTTAGTTTATTTTCTATTGTTCAATCATTTTACTCGTTTACTTTTGTTCTTGCTTCTGTCGATTTGCAATCAACATGTTCTTCATGGGTTTTCTGAATCGCACTTCAACAATTCATCAACGGATCTATATTCTCTTTTCCCTCCTTTTAGTTTTGCTTTCAGTTGAATGTTTGAAATATAATTGGGGAATTCTGCATCTAGAATGGCCATGAACTAAAAACCCTAGGAAGATTAACAAACGAAAGTTGGAGTAGTTAACTGAAGGTTTAAGGTTGACCCAGAATTAGTTGGATTGGGTTAAGAGAAATTAAACCCTAGGGTTGACGACCCTATCCCATAATCTATCCTGATTTAAGCTATCAGGTCGAAAGACAAGTAGATTAAGCCAATCAATTAATTTAATTATTGGCTGAATGATATAAGTTAGGTTAATTGTTAGCCAAATTATTAAAACCTGAATCCAAAGTTAATCATGAACAGTGAAGCAAGTTAATCTTTTTCTTGCATAATTTGATTGAATCTCGATTGTTATTTAGTTTTTATTTTATGTTCTTGAATATCATCTTTACTTGCCTACCGTAATATAATGATTAAGGTAGTACTGTTTAGACTTAGAAGTTTATAATTGTGATTTAATTTAATCAAACCTCTTTTGCATACGATCCTCGAAATACTTCTCGTGTTCCATTGTAAATACAAATCTATATTACAATGTAACACCCCCTAACCCTTATCCGTCGCTAGAATAGGGTTACGGAGTATTACTAGATTTTCAGAATGAATACAATATTAAACAATCCAATAAGCATACACATTATAAATTAATCATATTGTCACTTTTATAGGCCTTCGAGACCAATACATGTGTTAGAAACAAATCGGGACTAATTCGGGTTCTCTGAAAATTTTCGTGAAATTTCAAAAATTTTCCCAAATGCAGGGAACACACGCCCGTGTGGCCAAGGGACACGCCCGTGTGGCCAAGGGACATGCCCGTGTGACTCTGTGACATGCCCGTGCTTCAGGTCGTGTTCTATCCTATGTAACTCCCTGACTTACCTTACACGGCCAAGTCACATGCCTGTGTGCTAGGCCGTGTGGTCAATTTATTTTTTGAAAATTAAGTGCAGTTTTCACAACCAGGGCACATGCCCGTGTGCTAGGCCGTGTTCTTCACACGGCTGAGACACACGCCCGTGTCTCTACCCGTGTGGTAATACCTGAGCATTCTGTGGGACACACGGCCTAACCACATGCCTGTGTATAAGCCGTGTGTCTCACACGGCCTGGTCACACGCTCGTGTGGACTCAAAATGAGCCTTTTACATCAAGTCTACCAACCCCGCAAATCTTGAACACCAAGCAATTCAAAAATCATTTATTCAACCACTTCAAAACACAATCAAACACATTCAATCATATCAAAATAGACAATCTAAGTGCCTAACCAATATGCCTATATAAATACTTCACATATTTCTATCAAAACAATTCAATTATACTTCATTTAAGTAAGTCTAATATCAAGCCATTTCAATCCAAATACTTGCCTATTTCAAATTCATTTACACATTCACTTAAACATACCACATTGTAAACTCAACATAACATATATATATAACCAACCAAATATCATTTTATAATATCATTTACAAACATTTTTCCAAAATAACCAACATAAAACAACCTAGGTACATGCCATTACCAAAAAGAAGCATACTTCACCACTTTGAGTTCGAGATCAGCTCTGGATGCTGATTCAACGATCTGACTTTGACCTAACTTGTGCACGGAAACAAACTATACGTTGAGTATAAACTCAGTGGTATTTCTATAATTCGAATACTTATTAAACAAGAATTTACAATATTTATATATCAAACACACATAACAAAAATCATTCAATAAATAATCAATTTCATAACACATCATTCATAACACTTTCAATTCCCATCTCTTACTATTTCAATCTCATAATTGATATTCAAATAACTTTTCTCAATAGGATACACATATCATTTCACTATATCAATAACCATTTCATGAACCCATTGGTTCATACATTTCAATTTCATAACTCAATTCAATATTCCAATTCAATTCATGTTCAAAATCATCCAATATCATTCATATTGCCAATTCATTTAGTTACCCCTATTAACAGGGCTCGGACTTTGGCGGATACACGGATCCAAACCAAAACACACCAATATGGCACTCAGTGCCTCATCGGATAATTCAAAGTAATAGATTGACACCCAGTGTCTCATCGCCCATGCCGAAGTAAGTTGATACCCGGTACCTCATCAAATTTATCTGAAGTAATAATTTGACAACCGGTGTCTCATTGACTCGTGGTCGAAGTATCCCTAAACACTTCTAATCCTACGGCATGCCAACTATATCCTACTCAGCCTGAAACAATTAATAGGGTTTTCAATCACATTTTCCATTTCAATCAATATTCATTCTAATTCAAATAATCACATATACTCATAATTCAATTCAATTCAATACCAATACTTACCTAAATTTCACTTAGCATATATTAAATAACACATACAACAATTAATAATTATCTTCGGATTATAGAAATACAAACCGTAGTTTCCGAGCTAATTCTCGTTGATTTTGTCTTTTCCTTTCCTAGCCGAGGTCTCCGGCTCAACGTTAGCTACGGAAATCGAAACAATTAAAATTTATCAATACAATACAATTTCATATTGGATATTTCAATTTATACTCAATCTTTGCTCACATTTCAATTTAGTCCTTAACCAAAACTAATTTTATTTTATTTAAAACTAATTTCATATTTCATTCAAATCCCGCTTTAGACTAATTTGAACTTTCAAATTTTACCATAAACCCTAATTTTGAAATTCTCTCAATTTAGTCCGTATTACTTAAAACTTATGATTATTTTACAATTCAATCCCCTTTTCACTTCTAACTTGAAATTCTATTAATTTAACCCCTAACACTTAAATTTATTCAACATGAACAACTTCTAAAAATTCACTAACTTCTAAAATTTCAACATAAATCAAGTAGTATTTTGTTCTAGGATTCTAAAAACATCAAAATTACAAGAAAATGGGCTAAATTGACTTACCAATCAAACTTTGAACCTTTAAAACTCTATTTTCCCTTCTTTCTTTTCTCCTTTCTTTTTCTCCCTAATCTTCTCTGTTTCGTCCCTTTATTTCTTTTATTTATTTATTTTACTTTAGTGATAATATAATAATATTTTATTATAATAAAATAATGATATAACATTATTTACTTAAATAATAAGTAAGAAATAATAATTAATTAAATATATGTATTTAATTGTTACACATGTCATGTTTGTACGAAACACTTATCATAATTTGGTTTAATTTCTTATTTAGTCTCTTAATTTTTCTCTATTCTATAATTCAACTTCTACCCTTTATTCAATCTAGTTCTTATACCTAATTACTCTTAATTTCAACTAATTCACCTAGCCAAAACCTAATTAACCACACAACTAATTTCATAAATATTTTTAATAAATATTTACGATCCGTTTTACGAAAATAGTGCCCCGAAAATACACTTTCTGATAACCATAAATTTCAGGTAGTTACATACAACCTGATCTGTATATTTGCAGACACAATTTCATTATTATATTTTATTTGTGGTATTTACAGCCACGACGCGTACACGCCGGGGTGATGGTAAATATGCACAGTAATTTTAATACGATAAAGTCATCATGATTTTAACGAAATTAGAACCGAGTTGTATACACTATTTAATTAAAATTAATTTGAAAGAATATTTAATTGTTGAATTAATTAAATATCTAAGCTTCATTTTTATTTAAATTAATAGAGGTAAGTTCTAAACACTAGAATGCCTAGTAGACATGTGTTTTTGGCTTCTTAAAAATGTGTCTTATAACTCTATTTAATACTTGTTGGTGGTACAATTTATTTATTTATTGGATTAAAAATTGACTACTTAACTTAAATATAAACTATAAAACAGATAAGTAAAATACAAAAAAATCGATATTTCTAATCTCCTTAGCAATGTAAGTTCCTAATATTAATTATCAAGGGGAAAAAAAAGTTATTCCTCCTAGCAACCTAAGCTTGAAATCTATTTTACTTTTGTTCAAGATAAGAAATTAAAGTCTATATTCCTTCATTCAAATTTTCAGCCTTGTTTTTTTTATATGCTTGGTTCATCATGCTTTCATGGGAAAAAAAGGAAAAAAGAAGAATGTAGTCAGATTCTCTTTGTTTATGGATATAAATCATATAATATAATGAGAGAAATTTTCATTTTTTTAATAATATATAATATTAATACGTATTAACATGTGTTAATATCTTGGTGGGTCAATTCAAGAAATATACTTTCCTTCATATATAAAATTGAATGTTGATGATTAATTAAATTAATGTGCATTTTGATAGAAAGATACTCTTGGAGGATTTTCCGAGAAAAGGTCAGAGCCTTTGAAGTCATTTTATTTAATGTTTTTGGGATTAAAGAGTAGATTAGGGAGAATAAGTCCTTCATTAGCCAATCAAAGTTTGTCAGCTTAAAATCCTTTTAGTAAAGGATCTCTCACTTTTTCTTTTTTTTTTTTTGGGTGAAAAAGGATCTCTCACTTTAACATGTTAATGATATGCCAAACGCGTTGCATATTAAAGGATCTTTGACTTGAAAATGGTGAATAGTTTTTACCAACACAGTGAAAAGGCAGATGCATTTATTGGATATTAAAGTTAGGAATTTTTTTATAAGGGTTAAATCCCAAATTGATAAATATCTAAGGGGGATGAAACCTAAGACGAATCTTGTTATTATTTTCTGAATCGTATGATAAATATTTGACTTGTTCTTAATTATGTGTTCTTAATTCTTATTTTGGTATTTTAGGATATCGATTCAAGTTAATGCTCCTAGTTGGAGGATGAATAGTCCCTGGCTAAGAGTGACTTTATCGTAATTAAGCGGAGTTGATTGCGCGCCTAGAGATAGGGTGACAATATTTTACCGGATTAGGGTGAAACCTAATAAGGGGATCCATAGATCGAGTTAATGTAACCTTAGGGTGTTAATTAAAGAAAAGTCTCAATTATTCAACCTAGGGATTAGACGTTATTAGTATTGAATAGGGATAATAACATAACTTAGGGATCTCTACGAAACAAGTTAAATGAATAAATCGTCCGGTTCGGAGCCAGAATAACAAGTAAAGTCTAGGTGGATTTTTCCTTAGGTATTGTCCTAAATCAATCGTTTTTCCCAAAAGTAATTCTCCAATTCTATTTTTTGCAATTTCTTAGTTTAGATAATTAGTTAGTTAAAACAAACCCTTTTATTCTTAGGCTAGATAGTAAAAAGATAGTCATTACTAGTACTTTTAGCCCTTTGGGTTCGACAATCCGGTCATGCTAAAGCTATACTACTGTTCGATAGGTACACTTGCCTACATCGTGATTATAGTTAGTTTCAAGAACGATTAATTATAAATTTATAGAACTTATCACGGAAAATCACAATCAATTTTTTGGCGCCGTTGTCAGGGACTAAAATATTAGGAACACTCAATTTTTATTACTTTAGCCATTTATTTTTCTTGCAAATTAATTTTATTTTAATTTTTGTTTTAATAATTTTCTTTTTCTTTCTTCTGGCAGGTTCTTATAGTTTATGACTAGAAGAAACCTGTCGGGACCACTACTTTTTGACGAAAAGATCGATCGCACAGCTCGTGGAAACCGATGAGAAATAAGGCGAAGCTTAAGATATACAGAGGAAGAGCAAGAGGACGATATATCAACTACAACCGAGGAGATGGCTGAAAATCAAGACAATCAGCTACCTCCAGCGATACCCGTTGAATTAACAAATTAGAATCCTGCTCCTCATACTATGTATGATTATGCTAAACCTAATTTAACAGGAACTGAGTCAAGTATAGTTAGGCCTGCTATTGCTGCAAATAATTTTGAATTGAAACCTAACACGATTCAAATGATACAGCAATTTGTTCAGTTTGATGGTTTGCAGGATGAGAACCCCAACACTCACTTGGCGAATTTTTTAGAAATCTGCGACACTTTTAAAATTAATGGCGTTTCTGATGAAGCCATTCGTATTTGGTTATTCCCTTTTTCACTGAGGAACAGGGCTAAACAGTGGTTGAACTCGTTACCACGAGGGTTCATCACTACTTGGGAACAAATGGCCTAAAATTTTTTATTAAAGTATTTTCTGCCAGCTAAGACAGCTAAACTACGTAATGATGTCTCTTCTTTTGTGCAGATGGATTTAGAAACACTTTACGATGCACGTGAGAGATACAAGGACCTACTGCGAAAGTGCCCTCACCATGGGTTACCTCTATGGCTGCAAGTTCAAACGTTCTACAATGGTGTGAACCCCTCGACAAGACAGATGATTGACGCAGCCGCTGGTGGAACCATCGACAACAAAATACCTGAAGAGGCTTACAAATTTATTGAGAAGATGTCACTGAATAACTATCAGTGTCAAGTTATGAGGACTAAGCTGACTAAAACAGCAGGCGTTTATAACGTTGATTCGGTTATTATGTTGTCAAATTAGGTAGAACTTCTGAATGAAAAGATTGATGGTTTACTTGGTTCTATGCAGGTATATCTAGTGATGAGGTGTGATTCAAGTGGAGGAGGTGTGCATATAGAACATCAACCATTCAATCCTACAACCGAAGAGGAACAAGTCAACTATATGGGTAGCAATAACTTTAGATCTTAAAATAACCCATATAGTAACACTTATAATGCAGGTTGGAGGAACCACCCAAATTTCTCCTGGGGTGGTCAAGGGAATCAAATGTTACAAAATCTTCTGGGTTTTCAACAACCACCATAGCAACAAGAAAAGAAACCGAACCTTGAAGAGATGCTATCCAAATTCATCTCGGTGTCAAAAACCCGTTTCTAGAATACCAAGAGGACACTTAAAAATCAACAAGCATCAATCCAAGGGCTCGAAACTCAGATAAGCCAGTGATAAACCATAATTTATACATATTTTTACCCCATACTTAACGTATTTTTATGAATGATTTTTTCTTAGAATTGGTGAATTCGATGCTCCTAATGCCTTAATTTCATGTTTTATACTTAGGTAAGTATAGGAGAAACGAAACGAGAAACGGGCTAAAAACGGAGAAAATGGGCCAAAGAACGAAATCAACACGGCCTGGACCTCCTCATACGGGCAGCTCACACGGTCGTGTCAATTTGGCAGAATCGAAGCATGACTCACACGGGTAGAACACAAGCCCGTGCCAATCTAACAGGCTCGAAAACGGCCTGAAGTAATCGCACACGGGTGTGTCACACGGGCATGTCCTTGCCGAGCCTAAGTTGAGTCTAATTCGGAAAAGTCAACTTTTGAGGGTTTTTAGGCATTCCAAAGCCTATAAATACACCCCAGAAGAGGAAGAAATGGCAGAGGGAGAATAGGAAGTAAGGAATTACTTCAAAGAAGCCGATTGATCTATCTCAGAAGCTGGATTTACCATCAAGACTGAAGATCTCTCCTCAATTTCCCTTTTCAGGAGTTTTGGGTTTTCTTTATGTTTTGTATTCTTTATTATTCTGAGATGTTTTCTTATTTAGTTATGAACTAAAACCCCTAAATACCTAAGGGGGATGAAACCTAAGACAAATTTTGTTATTAATTTCTGAATCGTATGATAAATATTTGACTTGTTCTTAATTATGTGTTCTTAATTCTTGTTTTGGTATTTCAGGATATCACTTCAAGTTAATGCTCTTAGTTGGAGGATGAATAGTCCCTGGCTAAGAGTGACTTTGTCATAATTAAGCGAAGTTGATTGTGCGCCTAGAGATAGAGTGACAAGATTTTGCCGGATTAGGGTGAAACCTAATAAGGGAGTCCATAGATCGAGTTAATGTAACCCTAGGGTGTTATTAGAGAAAAGTCTCGGTTATTCAACCTAGGGATTAGACGTTATTAGTCTTAAATAGGGATAATAACATAACTTAGGGATTTCTACGGAACAAGTTAAATGAATAAATCGTCCAGTTCGGAGCCAGAATAACAAGTAAAAGTCTAGATGGATTTTTCCTTAGGTATTGTCCTTAACCAATCGTTTTCCCAGAAGTAATTTCCCAATTTTATTTTCTGCAACTTTTTAGTTTAATTAATTAGTTAGTTAAAACAAACCCCTTATTTCTTAGGCTAGATAATAAAAAGACAGCCATTACTAGTACTTTTAGTCTTTTGGGTTCGACAATCCGGTCTTGCTAAAACTATACTACTGTTCGATAGGTACACTTGCCTACATCGTGATAATAGTTAGTCTCAAGAACGTTTAATTATAAATTTATAAAACTTATCACAGAAAATCACGATCAGTCAGCTGTCCAAACTAATCTCCGAACGACCACAAGGTAGCTTGCCAAGTAATACTGAACTTAACCCAAGGGAACAGCTTAATACAATTAATGTTCAAGATAAAGAAGGATTCATTGAGCTGAGCCAGAATCGAGGTAAGAAACTGTGGTGAGCAAAGGTAAAGGTGAGGTAAGTCATAATGAAAATGAAACGGTGAGTGTAAAATATAAACCTCGTGTGCCATACTCTAACGCGAAAAGAAAAGACCGCTCAGACGAACAATTTGGTAAATTTCTTAAACTTTTGAAAAAATTACATATTAACTTACCGTTTATTGAAGCTTTATCGTAGATGCCGAATGCAATGAAATTTTTAAGAGAACTTTTAGCAAACAAGCGAAAGTTGGACGAGGCGTAGCATGTGGAGCTAAACGCGGTTTGCTCAGCTATTCTACAGAATAAGCTACCCAACAAACTAAACGATCTAGAGAGTTTTACAATTCATTACTTAATTGGTAGCTTAGATGTTAATAATGCATTAGCTGATTTAGGGGCAAGCATTAACGTCATGTCTTACAAAATGTTTAAGCAACTAGGTCTTGGGAAACCCAAACAGACTAGGATGATCATTCAATTAGCAGATAAAACTAGGGGCATTATTGAAGATGTTCTAGTTAAGATCGATAAATTTATATTTCCCGTTGACTTCGTTATTCTAGACATAGAGGAGGATAGCAACACTCCTTTAATTTTAGGAAGGCCCTTTTTAGCAACTGCTAGAACAATTATTGATGTTGGCACAGGTGAGCTCACACTTCATGTGGGAGACGAAACAATCACCATTCAAAGCTTATAATTCTGGCAACATATCAAAAATTGAAGGTAATTGTCTAAACCAGTCTACTAAAACTGATAATATGATGCAACCTACTTTGCAAAAAATGAGTTTGAAGGTAGTACATGAGCCATATTCCAGCAACAATATAGAACCTATTCATAAAGAACGAAGGCTGCAAATAGAGACGCTAGATGAATGACAAACACATAAACCGAAAACACACGATAAACCAAAACTAAGCCAAAACAAGCTCGATACCTCTCCAAATCAACTTAAGGTTGGAGATAAAGTCTTATTAGATGCCGCAGGTCCTCACATTTTCACTGCCAACCCGAATGAAGAAATCTCTCTTACGGTACTTAGTATTTTCCCATTCGAAACAGTCGAGGTAAGCCATCCCAAGTTTGGCACTTTTAAGGTAAACAACATTCGTCTAAAACCTTATTTTGATGAGATTAATAGCAAGAATGAGGATTATAAACTCTTCGAACCACCATGACCATTCAACGGAGAGGTAAGTCGAGCTTAGACTATAAATAAGCACTTTTCGGGAGGCAACCCGAGTACTAACAGTTTTCATTTATTTAAATTTTATTTAAATTTCAAAATTTTTAATATTTAGTCCACTAACTGAATCTTTGAACACAGGTCCACAAAACCCACACGACCATCCACATGGGCGTACTTTAGGCCGTGCTCGTGACACAAGAATAGACACGGCCGTGCAATACGACCGTGTAAAAATAGAGTAAAAGTTTTCCCAAAACATGGGATGCGATAAAGTCCCACAGCTGTATGAGCAGGCCATGGCCAAACCTAACAAATTGACACGGGTGACTGATACGCCCGTGCCTAGTACCCGTGGTCGACACTGCCAAAATAACACGGGCATGCGTATAGGTACATGGGCGTGGGAGAAGCGAGCCACATCGCACACAGTTGTGCATTATGATCATGCAGCTGTACGGCCAAAACACACGGGCATGCCTTAAGGTCGTGTGATGAACTCCCAATTCACGACAAACACAGGCTGAACACGAACCACACAGGCGTGTGATATGGCCGTGCCACTTAAAAAATTAGATTATTTCTGTTATTTTTACTTTTATTTTTAGTTATTTTTAAATGATTCACGTCTTCTTTAAACGCGGTTTATCTTTATGATCATTATCATATTATTTCTTCCTTAGAATCATGCCTTACTTCCAGCTCTATTGTCAATCCTTGCTTTCGCCAAACTAGGGAGTTCATTCATTCAACACTCAGAAAGTTTCAATTCTCTCCCTATCTTATGATTTTATATTTTTCTATATATCTATCTTTATACATTGAGGGCAATGTACATCTTAAATGTGGGGGGATAATCATTTCATGATCCAAAAAATCCCTAAATATAGCTTTGTTCTCTTGTAAATCTCTCATATCATGTTTAGAATGAGTTTGGATTGACTTATGATTTTCATTGATATTAAAACATAGATCTTGTAAACTTTAAGACATTAGAAAATTAAGCATGATAAGTTGATTTTTAAGAATTTAAAATCTTAGGTTGTTTCCCCAAGTCTAGGTATTATCTTGAATTGAATTATACAAGTTTAAACATAAAAAAAACATAATTTTTATGAGATTATTGAGCCTTCAAGAGCATCTATTATTTCTTTCATGTTCACTTTTATTATTGCTTGAGTGCGTCAATATCAAATTGTTATTCTAGAACTTGCTTGATTATGCATGTCAAGACCGCACCATCTGATTTGATATGTCAAGACGATAGAGGCAGTTAGGATTATTCCACTCATGCCATGAAAAGCCTACCTTCACGATTAACCCTTAGTAAATCCCTTTGAGCCTAACAAGCCATTCCTTGTATTATCCTTAATATTAACCCTTAACCCATTATTATTGAAATCCCCTAAATTAATTTGATCTCTATTTTTGTCGAGATTTGATTTGAATAAATTACTTAGCTATGTCTTGTTCTTAATAATTAGTTTAAGTTATTTGACTTGTTCTTAAAAAATATATATTATTATACATATTAGTATGAGAAGTCTTCTATCTTTAAGTTCAAGTGTTTAAATTCCTTATTCTGAAAAGAAGCTCTGTTGTACGCAATTGACGATTAAATATTTTTCTAGTTAAGTAATTGTTGAACTCATTCTCGATTCTAACATTTTCTTTTAGCTTGTGACCACACCCCCTAACCAAGCCTCGTTACAACCCTTTAAAGATCTTTTGATTGATGTATCATATCAATTTATAGTGGTGGAGATTTGATTTTCATGCAAGCCTATGGTAATAATTTTTCATATTGACTAATGAGTGCTAATTTCATTGTCCTTAAACACTTCGAGTGATTTAAGTGAATCTTTAGTGAGGATGTTAAATTTTGTGAGATTTCGAATCAATAGGAACTACTTAGATGAGGGGAGATGCCTAAGTTTTTCGTGATTAAATATTCAACTTGGAATGTTTGAAGCTTTAATGTTCTTTTACTTAAATTCTCAATGTATGATTACTCATGGATCAGTTTGAGATATCATTGATAGGAATTATAAGTTGAGAAAAATGAATTATTAATTGTGAATTGAGGATTTTGCTTGAGGACAAGCAAACGCTTAAGTGTGGGGGTATTTGATAAACCGTAATTTATACATATTTTTATCCCTCACTTAACATGTTTATGAATGATTTCTCCTTAGATTTGGTGAATTTGATGCTCCTAATCCTTTAATTTCACGTTTTATACTTAGGTGAGCATAGGAGAAAGAAAAGAAAGAGAAACAGGCCAAAAACGGAGAAAACGGGTTGACAGGGGAAAACAACACGGCCTAGACTTCCTCACACGGACAGAACACACGCCCGTGCCAATCTAACATGCTCGAACACGGCCTAAAGTAATCACACACAGGCGTGTCACACGGGCGTGTCCCTGCCAAGCCCTAGCTAAGTTCCATTCGGAAAAGGGCAAGTTTGAGGGCTTTTAGGCATTCTAAAGCCTATTTAAATACCCTAGAGGAAGACTAAGAAGGGGACGGAGAATATGGAGTAAGAAATTACTCCAAGAAAGCCAATTGATCCATCTTAGAAGCCGGATTCATCATCAAGACTGAAGATTTCTCCTCAATTTCCCTTCAAGAGTTTTGGGTTTTCTTTATGTTTTGTATTCTTTATTATTCTGAGATGTTTTCTTATTTAGTTATGAACTAAAACCCCTAAATACCTAAGGGGGATGAAACTAAGACGAATCTTGTTATTATTTTCTGAATCGAATGATAAATATTTGACTTGTTCTTAATTATGTGTTCTTAATTCTTGTTTTGGTATTTCAGGATATCGATTCAAGTTAATGCTCCTAGTTGGAGGATGAATAGTCCCTGGCTAAGAGTGACTTTGTCGTAATTAAGCGGAGTTGATTGCGTGCCTAGAGATAGGGTGACAAGATTTTGCCGGATTAGGGTGAAACCTAACAAGGGGATCCATAGATCGAGTTAATGCAACCTTAGGGTGTTAATTAGAGAAAAGTCTCAATTATTCAACCTAGGGATTAGACGTTATTAGTCTTAAATAGGGATAATAACATAACTTAGGGATCTCTACGGAACAAGTTAAATGAATAAATCGTCTGGTTCGGAGCCAGAATAACAGGTAAAGTCTAGGTGGATTTTTCCTCAGGTATTGTCCTAAATCAATCATTTTTCCCAAAAGTAATTCCCCAATTCTATTTTCTGCAATTTCTTAGTTTAGATAATTAGTTAGTTAAAACAAACCCTTTTATTCTTAGGCTAGATAATAAAAAGACGGTCATTACTAGTACTTTTAGTCCTTTGGGTTCGACAATCCGGTCTTGCTAAAGCTATACTACTATTCGATAGGTACACTTGCCTACATCGTGATAATAGTTAGTTTCAAGAACGATTAATTATAAATTTATAGAACTTATCACGGAAAATCACGATCAACTAAGTTCCCTTCAACCTCATCAAACCAACAAATTAACTACTACCCTTAATACATTGCTTAACTAAAACTCCTCTCTATTACTCGCATTGCTCAACAAGAAACTTTGAAACATACACTTAACAGAGATAGCAACTTTTGCAAATCCAACAAGACTAATGAAACTAATAGACCAATTTTGAGCAACCACAACATGCTCCTTAAGATTGTCATGAAAGCCCTAACCTTTTAGATGAATCAAAACCATGAAAGGCAAGTTCAAAGAGTAATGAGACAAACTGTAGATTAACAAAGCCCTAATTGTAACAACTCGATTTTAATTGTACCAGAAAATAGTGGTTTCGAAACCCCATTTTTGTAAACCAGGTCCGTAAATATTTACTGGGTTGGTATAAAAGCTTATTAAGGTTTGGTCCTTCAATTTTGTCTATTAATTGCTTAATTAGAGTATAGAGACTAAATTATAAAATTCTAATCGCTATGGATTTTTAATTAGTTAAAGGTAACTAATGGTAAATAAACCATTTTGTATCATCCAATAGTGGAAAATGAAGTTATCATAAACTAAATTCAGTTAATTATGATTAAGGTTAATTAATTATGGTTTAATTAATTAAATAATGTTAATTAAGGTTTAATACAAGTATATAAGTTAAAATTAAATAAATAAAGAAAGAAAAAAAGCATTTTCTCTCCATATTTTTCTTCATGCTGTGGATAAAGAAAGAAATAATGTTTTAAGCTTATACATTTTTGGCACTTGATTGGTATGTGATTTTAAGTCATTTTCTTGTAATTTTTATGTTTTTGAGGTTATGAAAGCTTGATTTAGCTAGCCCATGTACCAATTTGTAAAATTTTTAAAGTTTTTAAAAGTTTCCATTGATGGTTTCTAATAGAAAATGGTGTTAAATTGATAGATTTTTAGTGTATATGTGAAAAAAAACTAGATTATAATGTTTAATTGTTAGTTTCATACATAAGGACTAAAATGTTTAAATTGTGCAACTGAGATGAAATTTCAGTAATTATAGGTAGTAGAGTGACTATAATGAATGTAATTGAAATCAATTTTGAAACTGAGGCTCAAAATTGAAAGATATATTTAAGTTTCAGGGACTAAATTAAATAAAATGTAAAACTTAAGGGAATTCAAAAAATAGAATTAAATAGGTTCATGCATATCATGGAATGATATAAAAACATTTGGTATTGATGAATTGTATACAATAATTGTTTAGATCAAGAATTGAATCTAACCGGAGATAATAGGGAAAAAACCAAAATTGTAGAATAGTCCTTGAAGATTCAATTTACTTATTGTTTTAACTAGGTAAATTCATATGGTATAAATGTGTTTAAGTTTTTATGCAATTGATTTGTGTATGTATGTTAGATTATGGGTTGATTTGTGGTAATTTGGTACAAAAGGTGAGATTTGGACTAAACTGTAAAAAAATGTTAATTTGGGTAATAGATGCTTGTTTGAGCTTCATAAAGGTTAGGATATGATTGAAATGACAATAGGATATTGTGCGTGCTTGTACAGTATTGGTTACAAATGTTACCGAGATCCAACATTTGTTGGGAACTCGAAGATACATGTGACACAAGTTTAGCTTGGACTGACAACCTGATGTCCATTTTAAAGGTTTAGCCCGGACGAGTAACCTGACATGTGACCGCCTCTAGACGTACCAACATCTAGAACAGAAATCTTGCACAAAGTATATAAAAAGGTGGTATCTACCAGTATACAAGTCAGGTTGTAATATAGTTACAACAGAGTAGATGAGACTCCGAGGATCGTACCCAAATAAGGTGAGCATTAAGTTAATTCTAACCTAAGAATAAATAGATCTAATTAGTACTTTAGATGAATTATATCACGATCAAGTAAAAAGAAAGGTTTTTAGGATTCTTAATAATAAAAATAAAAAGAGAAGACATAAAGAAATAATGAGAAATCAAATAGTAAATTTATCAAATCTGAGCATGGGTGATTAGCTTGCTTCGATAATCATAATCAACTATCGTTTCGGGTTTTTTTCTTCAATCAACTAGTCAATATCCCATCAGGATATTTTGATCTTCCACTAGAATAATAAGTTGGTAAGAACTACTTATCTCTCGACCTCAAAGTCTAGACCAGTTAGGGTTAATGTGTTCACAGATAGGCCATAACAATATTAGGTTAATTTTCACCTCAATGACTTCCTAAAGTTGTTAGGCCAAGGGTTTAGGATCATCCTTTCTTGAATAGCTGATCTATTAAGAGAACCCTACAAAATAATTAATTAACCATACCTCTACTCGCTAATCCCCCATAGGAGGATTAGTTCCTCATGGATCTTATAAACAATATAGACTTGATAGAAAGAATAGGCATGAACATTAATTCAAGAATATACAGTTTAGAAGAAGCCTGATTTGTATTAGAATTGATTACTGAATCCCTACAGAGTTTGATCACATTTTACAAATTTGATTTTTTCTACAAAGCAAAGAACAAAAACTGAAATAAATTTAAAGCTTAAGAAAAGAGAAAGATTAAGAACTAAAACAAATGAGAAAATTATACAATATGAAAGTTGCCTATAACATGTGTTAAATGAGCCTATTTATAGATTTTAGAGTGACCGTCATCCTTAACCTCAGGTCAGCTGTCATTCTTGTGCTTAATGTTTGATTGTATGGACCAAAACACCCCTAGCTAGTAATTGTTTCCCGTACAGAGGTGATGTCGCAACACACCAGGTCCTATGTCGCAATATCAAGGGTAGTATGCTTCATCTTCAGGGGTCTTTAAAGGTGTGTTGCGACATTGAAGACAATCTTGAAATTTTTCTATTCTACCCCCTATATTACGACATACAACCCTCCGTGTTGCAACACAACGACCAGTATTGAGTTGGTACACCTTCTAATGGTCTCTTGCATGCTCACAAAGTATATCAGTTCACCCTCAGGTCTCATTCGGCCCTTAAGGTCAATAAGAGACTCAAATTACACACTTTATTGAATTTAGATAAATTTAATAAAACTTAACTAAAACTTAAAAAAAGTGCTTGGATAAAAGCTCCTAAAGTACGAAAACTAGTTTAATCTACTACACTAAATTACAAAAGATCAACATGTATGTTTTCAGCTTGGACAAACAATCAAATGTTTCGCTATAAAGGTTTAGCCTGGACTAGTAACCTGAGATGAATACACTTAGCTCGAACGAGCAATTGGTGTGACATAGATACCTATGCATTCGAGTCCGTTTACGAGGGTTCATCAGATGAAACATATTACGTCAATTGAGAGATTGAAATGAGACATGATGATATTTATATTCAACTGTGAAATGTTAAATTTGAACTTGAACATGATACTGATGAAATGACATTAACATGTATGCAATTGTTTCTTTCATGATTGAATAAGTTTTGAACCAGTTAATCAAATGACATGAATTGACATGATATGTGATTGTGGTATTATATGTTTTATTTACAAGTTAAAACTGACCTTATTAATATGTGGTTTTCCATGTCTAGCCAACTATGCCAAGCTTAGTAACTTGTGCTTAACTAAATGTTGAGGTAAGCTTTTGTTTATTGCCTATGAACTTACTAAGCATTCTATATGCTTACCCCATTTGTTTTCCCTTGTTCTAATAGATCGATACCTTGCAGAACGTGTCAAGCTAGATCAACTCGAAGCTCACATTATCCTATCATTGAATTAGTAGCTTTTTGATCATTTTGAGTTAAGGGTTATGGCATGTATATAGGTGTTTTGGTGTATACTTTAATGTATGAAAGTCTTGATGAAAATGGCATGTGAATTAGATAATGCTTGATATGGAGATGGTTGAAGCCTAGTTGAAATGGTTTACTTATCACTCATGTGTGTGATATGTATTGGCATATAATTGATTTGGTTGAAATGGTATACCTATTTCAAGTTATGAAGGTTGTGATGATTGAGTTGTACATATAAAGTTTGGCTAAACATATTTGGTAGAGTGAAATGATTATTTGTGATCAAATGGGCTTCTATGATGAATGGTTAAACTATGTGACTTATAGTTAGACATTGTAGTTTATGTTTAAGGCATACAAGCCATTGAGTTGTTTACTGTGTTAAACAGAAAGTAATAGAAATGGTAAGGCATGTTTTAAATGGTATGGCACAAGCAAATGTATTGAATGGTTGATTGATATGTTTTAGTACCATATGGTAATTGCTTAAGTTTCTTTGATGAATAAGTATAGATTGAAATGTTAAGATGTTGAACTTGAAAATTGAACTTGTTTGGTATGTTTTAGATATGTACTGATTCAAATGAGTCTAGTATTCGGTATACAAAATGGTTGGTTTGTTTGGAAACTTGAAATAGGTATCAAATGGCTTAAATTTTACCAAATATAGAGTCATCGTCTTGACGAGCATCTTTCCTTGTTGACGTTGTGACGTGACATACTATTTTGGTGACGTATTGACGTAGAATTGATGATGTCATGATGTCGGCTCTGAACTTTTAACTTTACAATTTGGTCATATTTCGTACTCAAGTTGACAAAAGACCTTTCGTAAGCTCGATTAAGACTCTAGAATGATGTATTAGTATAATGTAATCATGATTGATGTTTGAACGCATGTGAAAATGATTATTTTATTGTGAATCTAATTGTGGTTGCTCCAACAAAAAATGTGGCATCCTGTAGCTTGGACCTGGAGATTGGGTTAGGCGAGAGGTGTTACACTAATCCTTATATACTAAATGTAGAGCCTGGATGCATTGAAAAACACTAGAAAGATAAAAAATGATAACATACAAGTAAACATGCTTAATACTCTTACATTGGTCATGATTTGTCTAAAGAGGTTGTTATATTGGAGTTGAAGAAACTAAAAAAAGTTACTAAGATGATTGTGAGCTTGGATATAGAGCATAATCACCTTTTTGGTGATTCGCCAAGTTAAAGTTCCTCTTAAAATTAAGTTGTCTCTAAACACCTATAATGGCACCAGTAATCTAGCTAACCACTTTAATCATTTCCAGTCCATTTCATGACCTTCAAGGTAATTTTGATTAGTACAATTTTGAGTTTTTCCCAAAATTATCAAAGGCCTAACAAAAACTTGGCGGCATTCTTTAACGCCAACTCCGTTGTTAACTTTGACCAACTTAGTCATAATTTTTTAGCATTTTTTTTGGTAACTATAAAATGACATATCATACATTGAAGAGTTTGATGTGTGTCAAGTAAAACCTTGATGAGACATTGTAACACTACATCAAGAGGTTTAATTCTACTAAACTAGAAGTGAATGAGCTTTATGCTGAATGAGCCATAATTGCCTTCATTGTAGGTGTCCAACACATGCCTAGGAAATCAATTTAGAAAATATGGTTAAGTTTCCATAGTGGAATTAAAAAAAAAGAATTCTATAACCGGTCCTTCGTCAAGATATCTAATGCAATAAATCTAATCAAATAAAAACTTGCGTGTCAAGGTTGTAACGAGATTTATAGTTGTTGAAATCCTTTGGGAAGGTGGCCAGATTTTTCAATCAACTCGATGAAAGTATGATCTCTTCACACTTTCAACCAATTGATATTCTTCACTATTTTCAAACTAACGGTTGCTTAAAAAGTAGACTCTAGTTTGAAAAACCAAGCACATGGCCAAATCAAGACTCTTCAATGGGGAAGGTTATGTAATCCTCTAATATGAGATCAAATCTATTTTGGAACTCTTTAGATCTTGAATTCCAATCACTTGTTGATCGTAATTTTAATTCTTTACAAATTTAGAGATCAAACTCAAGAAAGATAGAATTTAGTAGAGTATAAGGAAAAATACTACTCAAATAAATTTTCACTAAATTTCTATAGCGTTTTCCCTTAGTACATGACCATTTGGAAGTTTTGGCACTATTATGTACTTATAGAGGACAATAAGAAATAGTTTAATTTTTTTCAGGGTTGTTAAACAATCAAAATAAGAGAGACTCCGATCGAGTTTCCCCAAAGTCGATAGCATTGCTTGAGGATGAAACAACCCTAAGTTATGTATACCTTGGCTGATTTGGGCCAAGGTTCCTAGTTACTAAACTAGCTCAATTTGTTGGACTATCCTTTCTTAAATTGGATAAAAAAAATCCTTTTGTTAATTAAATAATTAATTTAATTTAATAATTTACACAGCTCAATTCTAATTCTGTTAAAATCATGACTTTACCATATTAAAATTTTTGTGCAAAGTTGTCTAATTAAGAATTGTTTTAATTTCAAATAAATTAAACCATGATGACTAACTAATTTAATTTTCACTTTGGACTCAATTATTTAATTTATTCATCCAATTAAATAATTATCCAAAGAAATTAAATTAATTCCAAGCAATCTCTTATCATATCGAGAAGATGCAATTACTCTTTATAGTAATCCAAATAATAATTTATCCAAGGGATTATATTGTTTTCTATCAAGTCCAATTGAGGAGACACCTTGTCGTGAGTATCGGAGTAGATGACTTCTAGAAAGATAGAAACATAATTGTGATTGTTTGGATTGACAATACATCGGACATGACCCAATTTAAATTTGTCCTAAATTTATTTATGGATTAATTCACTTGAGATGTTCATAATGTAGCTTACCTAAATCCTGAGTAAGTGACTAACTATGTGTAACTCATATACTTTGAAATATTAAAAGCATGTGCTTAATTGGTATTAGACCCGAAAGCTAGTATATTGGGTATATGACTTATTTATGACATGACTCAACTTATAATAGTGGAATTCATAACTTGTTTGAAGTGTAAATGGTATCCTCTCACAGACATTGCATGAATTATAAAAAAGGAATTTGACGACGGGTCATTTTTCAGGGACGAATGATTGTTATTACTATTTAATTAGTAATAATCTTTATTATCGTGGAAGATGCAATTGTATATACAATTATTTCATATCACCAATTAACTCCACTTCGATCCGATTCTTGATCTATAGAATTATTTCATATCACCAATCAATATCAAACATTTCCATAATATACCATGGTATGCATTATTTCATATAATTAAATTTTTTGATTCCCCTCATATTTTATATATTTTTAGTTTAGTCCCTAAACTCTAAATAAGCATAACTTTCAATTCCTAGCTTTAGATTAAAATCCAATTTCATATATTCTCATTAGGGACCTTATACTTTCTGTTTCTAACATAATTTCATGATAGACTTTACATTTATTCAATTTGGTCCCTAATGTAATAAAGCTAACAATAAGCTATATTAACTTTACAATTTAGTCCTTTTCATAATCCAAGCTTAAAATCTATCAATTTCAAGCCTAATTCTTCAAGAAACCAATAATGAAAGCTTTCTAAAACTTTAAAAGTTTTTCAAATTAATACACGAGCTAGCTAAATGAAGCTTCCGTGACCTCAAATCTATAAAAAATATATATATAAGAAAAGGACTTGAATTCACTTACTAATTAATGGTTGAATGTGTGGAAGAATTTTTTAAGGTTTTCCAAGCTCTCAACTATGGTGGACAGTGGAAGAATAGGAAAAAGATGATGAAATCCCACTATGTTTTCCATTTATACTTAATTAATTCTTAATTAATCTAGGTTATTTAGCTTAATCATATTTATATTAAAATAATTTAACTATTAATCTTACTTAATGGTTAGTGTCATCACCACCTACCAACTATGAGAAATTCATGATTTAATTTCCATTTTTATCTTTTGGCTAATTGCAATTTAAGTCTTTAAGCCTTTTGACAATTAAAACTACATAGTGATTAGAATTTACAAATTAGTCCATGCGCCTTAATTAACTATTTAATTAACAAAATTGCTCGACCAATCTTCAATATATTTTTATATTATTTTCGTAAAGATTCATATTTAATATTTACAGACTCAGTTTACGAAAATGGGGTTTTAAAATCATTTTTTGGTACCACTAAAAATCGAGTATAACACATTGAAGATTCAAGACTTATCATAGATTCATTGGAGATATTGTACATGCTGATTATCCTACTGCTTAATTGGAAAGATTAATTGTAATTGATATAGTATGTTAACAAGTCTCGATTTCTTATAAATTGATGAGACTTGTATAGGTAATATATTGATTTGAGAGCACTTATTCTTGTTCATTGAGGAACATTTCTTATGAGTGCATTGAGTGTGTAACTTGGTTTTTGTCCTAAATTTTCAAGAGGAAAACTTAGAGGAGAATTGTCGAGATCTTAGGTGCAAAAGTAAGGAGCCTAACCTGGTTGTAATCACTTGTTGTACGAGTTACTAAGATAATGGATTATCTCTTTGGGTAAGACCTCACAAATGTAGGGAAATCAAATTGTGTAAACATATCGAATGTTTATTATTTTTATTTTATTTTATTCATCACTAATGTATCAAGTAATTGGCACTTAAGCCCTGCTTCTGACACTGCTTGAGTTCTCTTGCAAATATCTATTTAGTTTTTTCAATTGGTATCAGAGCCTACTACTTAACATATCTAATAGATTTCCAGATTTTAACATTTACTTGTAATGGAAATTTCATCAATGACTCATCCACCAATGCTCAATGGTGCTAACTATGCATACTAAAATGGTAGAATGATGGCATTCATTAAGTTAACTAATATAGATCAATTTTTACTGGATGAAAGCATCCATTCATTGAAGTCTCTGGTGTTAAGACACCTAAATCAGAATTGACTTAGACCCTTGAAGAGGAAAAGCTTGCTATTGCTAATTTAAAAGTTCTCTATGCAATTTATTATGGTGTAGATGCTCGAGAGTTTAAGAGAATCTCCAAATGTGTCATTGCTTAGAAAGCCTGGGATATTTTTGAAATAGCTTATGAAGGCACTAATACTATGAAGCAATTATGCGGGAAAATAAGACAATTGACAAGTTTTATGCTGAACTTTATGATTTATCAATCAAGCTTCCGTCATTGAGATGAGTACTCAAATTAAAAGCTGTTCAGAAATTTTCTCTCCATATTACATGTAATGTTACTTATCTCTCTGACTTTAAGGAAAATCATAGTGATCAAGTAACATTTAGTGATGGTAAGAAGCACAAAATTCTTGGCAAAGGGATTCTAAAAGTTTATGGCTTATCAAATTTGAAAAAATGAGTTTCTTGTTGATTGATTGAATAAAAATTTGATTATTATCAGTTAATTATGTGATTAATGAATACTTGTCAATTTTACCAAGGAAAAGTGTTTTATAACCGCTAAATTAGGTGATAGTGTTTTAGAATGAGAAAGAACATTAGATAATTGTTACAAGGTTGTTTAACCATTTCAATGCAGTAAAGTTGGTATTTATGAACTTGAATTGTGGCATGAAAAGTTTAGACACATTCATTACAAGAGCCTCTAATGCCTAGTCAGATATGAGGCAGTTAAAGGAATGCCCAAATTAGGGAGAGCAGTACCTAAGGTGTATAGAGACTATCTCAGAGTGAAGCAACATAAGAAATCTCATAAGTAGTTGCAACTGGTGCATACCACTGCTTGACTAGAATTGCTCTACATGGATCTCATAGGTCCAATGCTAACTAAGAGTATTGGACCTAAGAAATGCATTCTTATTTGTGTTAATGATTATTCTAGATTTGTCTAAGTGAGATTTCTTAAGAAAAAAATTAGACACATTCGGAGAATTTAAAAAGTTGTGTAAAATATTAATGAATGAGAAAAGGAGCATCATTGGCATAATTTTTAGGATCAGAAGCGATCATTGTTGAGAGTTTGAAAATAATAAATTATCAAAATTCTCTGATGAAAAAGGCATAAAACATTAATTTTCAGCTATAAAGACTCTATAACAAAATGGTATAGCCGAGAGGAAGAATAAGACTATTCAAGAAATAACTCAAGTTTTACTAAACAACAAGAACATTCCACATAAGCTCCGGCTAAAGTTTTCAACACAATTGTATGTGTTATCAATAGAGTTCACTTGAGACCAAAGACATGCATAACTTACCACAAAATATAGTGGGGGAGGAAGTTAAATATGAAGTAATTTTATGTCTTTGGATGTACTTATTACATTCTCAAAGATAAAGAGTATTAAGGAAAATTTGATGCCAAGAGTGATGAAGGGATTTTCTTAGGCTACTTAGACTCAAACAAGGCTTGTCAAGTATACAACGAATGAACAAAAAAGTTTATGGAGTCCATTAATATAGTTATTAATGACAAAGCTACTCAGATGACTACTATAGATGAAGATGAAGGAATAACTTAGCAAGTGCCTATTACTCCAAGCATTGATCAAGTTGATGATGAACTAGAAAGAGAAATTCATGTGATCAAGGAATTTTTTGGAGATGATGATCTAATTCATGTTGATGGCCACTTACAACCTTATTTTAGAGTTAAAAAGAACCACTCAATCAATCATACGACTTGAGAAATCAATGATGGAGTAAGATCTAAAGGAAGACTAAGACCTAACTTCAAAGATATTGTGAGGTTTCCTTGTTACACCTTACAAGTTGAACCTAAGAAAGTTGAGGAAGCCTTGAAAGATGATGAATGGATTTATGCTATGCAGGAAGAACTTAAACATTTTAATCAAAATGAAGTTTGAAAGCCAGTACCAAGGCCTACAGGATGCAATGTCATTAGTACAAAATAAAGCTTCAAGAATAAAACAAATGAGAATGGTGTCATAACTCATAAGGATACACACAAGTTGAGGGAATTGGCTTCATTGAAACCTTTGCTCCTATTTCTCAATTAGAGGTCAATTGATTTTTGCTAGTAGTGGCCACTTCTATCAGCATCAAGCTTTTCCAGAGGGATGTAAGAGTGATTTCCTCAATGGCTTCTTGAAAGAGGAAGTATATGTGTCCCAACCAAAAGTTTTAAAGGATCCCGATAATATTGAATATGCATTTAAAATAAACAAATCTCTGTATGGATTGAAGCTGACCCCTCAAGTCTAGTATGAGAAACTATGTAACGCCCCAAATTTTAATAAATATGTTCCGTAATGTTTTGACATAAGTGTGTATCTGCTTCAGTGGTTAAGTGCTCTGGGTGTGTATGTGAGGTCCCAAGTTCAAGCCTTAGCATGGGAAAAATTTTGGTTTTTATTTGAGTAAAGCCATACCTTTAGTTAGTAGACTTATAAGCATTTGTTTATTAAAATATACAAGAATGGGCTTACTAGTTTGGTGGTTAAGTGGAGTGTTGGTGTAAGGGAGGTCTTGGGTTCGAGTCTGAGCGGAGGCATTTATTTTCCTACTAATACCGTGGGAGTGTTTGAGTTAGGTTGGGATACTGAGTAGTTGCAACAGATGCGGTTTAGTAGGAGCGAAATAGGGGATTTGGGAGTTACCCAAACATTCTGCTTTTCCCCCCTCTGCTAAAATTTCTCTGCAAACTGTCCCCTTCTCCACATTTTTCTTTTTTCTTTTTTTCCAGCCGAAATTTCCTTTTTGCTGTCATTTCCTTCTTTGTGTTATTGATTTTTGGCCCTTCTTCCATCGTTGTTACTTATCTTTGCTTTTGGCGCGAATTCGGTAAGTGTAGGGGTGCGTTTTGTTTTATTTTTATGAATGTTGGGTTGTTAAGAGATTGGTTTCTGTTTAGGAAACAATCAAGGTGCTGTGGACTGCTAAAATGGCATTCTAAGTCAGCGAGGAACCGCCGTTGTGCGTTAGGAGGTAAGGTCGTCGTTAACTTTCGAGATTTGCCTGTCCTTAGTTACTTGGTTTAAGTGACTAACTAAGTGACGTACTGTTCAATAATAGGTTCAGGAGTGCTCATGGATGCGTTACCTTCGAAATGATACCAGGCGTGTACTCTGATTGCATAGAAAATGATAGTCTACGAAAATTGAAAAGCAATCTATCGACGCCACATGGGCGTGTGGTCGCCCGTGTGGTAGTCCGTGTGGCAGAACACGGACGTGTGGTCGACGAACTAGGCAATGTGTACGCAACATGTGCGCGACGGACACGGCCGTGTGATAGCTGGTGAGGCCGTGTGCGAGACATGGGCTATGCCAATTGGGCCGTGTGGGCTCACACGAGTGAATTACACAGGCGTGTGAGAATTTGGGCCAGGTTGTGTGATCCACACGGCGAAGGCCAATTTGAGCCCACATGGGCGTGTGAGCCAATTTTTCTGAAACGTTGCATAAGGTTGCACGGGTCGCCCAAGTTGACTGTGACCTGTCGTAGGGTCAGTAAGCCTTACATAGACCCTTGATTATGTAATCCGATATTACGATGTATGTACTACCATGTTACATTTAGCATGTATACCTGTCTGTTCTAAATATGAAAATTTATCTGTTAATCTGTATTATAGCATGCCATTCTTGTATGATGCATTGCATTGCGGTGGGTTTGATGAAGTTAAAGGAAGTATCTGAAAGGCCTTAAAAGCCTGTTATCTGGCAGCTAAGCTGCATATTGATGACCTGTGCCGCATTCTGGTACTTTATGGTGTGTAGGATTAGATGTGTCGATTTTATCCCCATATTTGGTGTTCAGGGATGGGTGGGTCAATTTTATCCCCACATGGTGTGTTGTGTTAGACGGAGTTGGTGTGCAGAGTTGGTGGACATGTTCTGTTATTCTGATCTGTTATGTATGCTATGTCTGAAATGGGCTAAGGCCCTAAGTTTGTTCTGATCCTGTATCTGAGCGGGCTAAGGCCCTAACTGATTCTGTAAAGGGCTTCGGTCCGGACTGTTACTCGTGACATCTGATATGTACTCTGTTATATGATTTCTGTAGGGGGTTACACACTGAGTTGCAAAAACTCACTCTTTCTGTTTAATCTGTTTAGGTAATCCCTAGCAGTAAACGGATCAACGCAGTAGAGGACTCGATGGTGACCACAGTTTTTGCTTCACGATAAATTTATGGTTTTATGACTTATCAAGGTCTTAATTTTTATTTGGGAAAGTTTTGATGTATTAAGGCCATTACAGAGTTGTGATTTTAAATTTGGGATTTTTGAACTGTTTTAATGCATTCGTAAACTGCAACGCAACAAAGTACAATTTTCTAAAACAACCTAAGATTTTTGATAAATGGGAACAGTTTTAAAAGTTATTCGGTTTAAAAAGATTCCGCGTATAAGATATGCATTTAAGTAAACCAATTAGCTCATGTTTCTCGAACTGAATGATAGATAATAACTGGAACGGTTTTCAAAGTATCAACGTATTTTCAAAAGCGCTATCATGTGACTTCACCAGATTTGGTCGTACCGTCTAGGCCGAGTTTGGGGTATTACAAACTATCCTAGTTGTTTTAAGCTAAGGGTACCTACAGGGTTTTGATGACAAAACAACCTTTATCAAGAGAAATAGAGGTAGTATTATTATTGCAAAAATCTATGTTGATGATATAATCTTTGGTTCCACATTTGTCAATACAAAGAATAGTTTTATAGATGATAAATAATGAATTCAAAATGAGCATGATAGGAGAATTGTCTTATTTTTTGAGACTTCAAAATAAAACAGCTTGAGAATGGGATCATTTTATCTCAAGATAATATGCTAAGTACTTGATTAATACTTTTGGAATGGAATGAGCCAAGCCAGTAATGAACCCAATGTCACTACATGAAAAGATGAACATAGGTGCAAAGGGAGTTCCCATTAGTCCTAGAACTTATAGGAATATGGTAGGAAGCTTTTTGTATTTGATTGCAAGTAGACTTGATTTAAGTTTTACTGTAGGTGTATGTGTTTGGTATCAATCCAATCTCATGGAGCTATGAAACGCATCGTAAGGTATGTTCTTGGCACATTCGATTTTGGAATTTGGTTATCAAAAGATAGTATTATGAGCTTGGTCAATTATATTAATGCAGACTATGTAAGCAATGTAAGTAATCAAAAGAGTGCTTCTGGAGGTTCTTTGTCAATAGCTAAGGCAAAGTATATTGTAGTAGGGAGTTGTTGAGATATAACCTTGTGCTCTATACAAGTGCTAGCATTAGTGTCAATTGGTTGTAGCACTAGTGTATCACTATTGAGGACTAAGCACATCGACATTAGGCACCACTTCGTTCAAGAACTTGTGGAAAATGGAAAAATTGAATTACAATATGTGAAGGCTAATATTCAACTTGTTGATTTGTTTATAAATGCCCTAGATTCAACAAGGTTTGAAGCTCTGAGAAATTCAGTTAGAGTTTGTCGAGTTTAAAACACTTGGCAATTAATATGAAAGGCATCTAAATGTTGATTTTGTTGTTGTTTTTGTGTTTTGAAGATCAATATTTACAACCAATTCATTCACACACACTACCATTATTTTTTTGAGAGAAATTTATTAAGGGTGGTGCTACAAGGAAACTACTATATATAAAAACCTTGTTCTTGCTTCTTTTAGCTGCTCTTGCTCTCAGTCTTCCTTGGTTCTTGAAGTTATTAGCACTAGTACAGTGCATTCATCCGGAAGGGAGGCTTAATCAGTTGATCAAGTTGATAAAAATTCAAAAAAACCCCAACCAAGAAGGTTAGGGATAATGCATGAATGAGTACGTGAACCTTAATAATGCGGTGGAGCCTTATAAAAATGTTGAAAAGGCAATTGCTAAAATAAATTATCTACCTGAAAACCCTCATGTTCCTGATCATAAGCCAATGCTTGAGGATCATATTGAATCACTCTTTCAGGCTTTCATTTTGCAATATAACCTTGAATGATCCTCTTTTCTTGTTTCAGTAAGTGGTCCTTCTATTAATGAGATAGACACTATCCTTTTATCTTTGGTTGTTGATTTTGTAACAAATATAACCGAACTTTTTGTTGATCTTTCTAAAAATAAAAATTACGTTGCTGAGAAAACATCCATGGTCATTGAACTTAATAACGAAGAACTTGTGGTTATAAGAGTAATCATTGGGCCAAGCATTAGTCCGACATTGCAACTGGTGCAGTTTGTTGTAGAAATACTCAATCAATGCTGACCAAGAAGATTAAACAACTTCATCAAAAAGCTAAGGAAAAGTTGTTGTTGACAAAAGGAAAAACCCTTGCTCTCTTCTTCTCCCAAGAGAAGACGATTCAATCTAGTCTTAGATTCTTCTTCTAAGTTAGAATCTAATGATAATGTACCCTTCAAGAAGTTATATCTCGTATGCATAACCCATACCAAAAGGCCTAACATCCTTTTATCTCCAAAAGTAAAGAAAGCCTCTGAAAGAAAGCTGATAAGCCAATGGACTCGATGTAAAAAAAAAACCCTGTTAAAGAAGAAAGGATAAACTTTCCTCTCCACTACCTACACCAATAAGTACTTGCTGTTTGCTAAGAAAAACTTCATTTAAGTACAAAATATCAATGAAAGAAGCTTTGGAGATATAGGCTTTGATGTCATTCTTGAGAAGAATGGTCTTCTCTAATTCGTAAGTTTTGTACGACCTTATGTAAAGAAGTTTGTTTTTGAATTCTATACAAACCTCTTGAAGTCTATTAATGAGTCAAGCAACAAACTGTACCATAATGCTTTTGTTAAGAAATGTGGTATAATTTTGGTCCAGCACAAATTTGAGAACTTCTATTTCATCCCCGCTCTACTGATGTTGAACTAGATGAGTCTTTTGCCATTATGGTCAAGACCATTACCAATGTCGTGCATCTAACCTAGCTACAGGCAACTAAACTTCAAGAATCTACTTTAGAGCTTACTTATGTTGGCTTGTTTGTCATTGCCACCAGAAACTATATTTCTAATAGCCAAAGGAATATAGTTACAAATAGCATGATCACTTCCCGAAAAAGATATGTGATGCCATGCAATTTGGCTTGGGGGAGATTATATACCAAGAAATCATCAAGCATGCTAAAGGAGTCTACCCCAGGCTATGTCTTCCTTTCCCTTCTTTAATTTTTTTTAGATATTTTATAAATAGAATTCTAAAATTGTTCTTGCCAGAGAAAAATATAAAAGAAAGCCTGTAGAGTTGAAATATTCATACAAGTGGCTAGAAATGAAACACTTAGAGGCCAATCTAGGAATCATTCCCAATGATGAAGCACAACATGTGGAAGTAGTGTTTGTACCAGTTAGCACTGAGATGGGCACTCCTAGGTGACTTTCAATCTTCGAGAAAAAGATGTGACAACATATTGACGTTGAGATTGCCTTTTAAGAAAGGGTCATACAACAACTTCAAGTCAATGTTCATCAAGCAAAAACTTTAAGGAATGGCTTGATGGCCAAGCAATTTTAGTAGAACTTTGGCAAAATTGTTGAACTAAAAGAGGGAGTATACTAGGATGTTGAGACTGTGTCTGCTAATGATTTGGAATTCTCTATTTTGTATTTAGGATTATTTTTGTTGAAAGTTTTGAACTATGATTACTTTGGTTATTATTTTTGTGAACCTTTTTTCAATTAAGCTTGTTATAATATAATTCTACATACTTTAATTATTAATGAGTTCATCTTCTTCAAAAGCATTAATGGTTGATTTCCTTGATTATTAATGCGTTACTTAGGGGGAGCATTTATTTCTTTTGTTGTATGTGTTCTCCTCTTAAGGTTTTGTTAAAAAATTGATCAAAAGGAGGGATTGTTGAGGTAATTTTTAAGCAGTGCCAAGGAGCAGTGCCCACTAGTGTCTGGCACTGCTCAACTAAGAAACTTGCCATGTTTAATGTTGGCAAATTTTGGTAACAAAACCCTAGGGTTTTAATCTTTTCTGATACTTTGAACAACTGCAAGTCTATCTATGGTAGCCATATTATTTATAGCAATATATCCTAAAAATTAGTTTGGATTAGATTAAGGAAATCAGCTTCCCCACTTTGAAAAAAATTGGATTAAATCACGTAAAACTTGAAAACATATATTGAAGATTCAAGATTTATCTCATTGGAGATATTTTATATGTTGATTATCTTGTTGTTTAATTGGGAAGATTGACTGTAAATGAAGTGTATGTTAATGTTACTAAGTCTCAACTCCTTAAAAATTTTGGAGACTTGTATAGGTGATGTACTATTCTAAAAACACTTATTTTTATTCATTGAGGAACGTTTCTTGTAAGTGTATTGAGTGTAAAATCAAGTGCATGTATGTGTGTGTGTGACTTAGTTTTTGTCCTAAGTTTTCAATGGAGAAACTTAAAGGAGAGTTTTCTAGATCTTATGTTCAAAAGTGAGGAGTCTAATCTGGTGAATGTTAGAGGTTGTAATAACTTATTGTACAAGTTACTAAGATAATAGATTATCTCTAGGCAATGCCTTACAAATAAAAGGAAACCGAACTGCGTAAACATATCAAGTGTTCATTATTTTTCCTGTTTTGTTCATCATTAATGCCTAAAGCAGTAACCACCTCTAAACGTAACAATGTCCAGAGTAAGAATCCTGTACAAAGTCTATTAAAAAGGCAATATCCATAAGTTTACGGGTCAGTTTGTAATATAGTTACATCAAAGTAGGTGAGTACTCTGAGGATCATACCCAAAGGAGGTGAGCACTAAGTTAACTCTAACCTAAGAACAAATAGATCTAATTAGTACTTTAGATAGATTATATTACGAAGAAATATAAAGAAAGGTTTTTGGGATTTTTTTATAATAATAATAGAAGAACATATATAGATAGATAGAAGGAAATCAAATAGTAAAATTTATCAAACCTAAACATGGGTGATTAGCTCACTTAAATAGTCATAATCAACTGTCTCTTCGAGCTTTTTGTTTAATCAACTAGTCGATACCCTAGTAGGATCTTTTGATCTTCCACTAGAATAACGAGTCGACAAGAACTACTTACCTCTCAACCTTATAGTCCAAACCGGTTCAGGGTTAAGGTGTTCACAGATAGCCCATACCAATTTTGGGTTAATTCTCACCTTAATGACTTCCTAGGGTCCTCAAGCTTAGGGTTTAATTTCTTCCTTTCCTAAACAGCTGATCTGCTAAGAAAACCCTACAAAACAGTTAATTAATCATACCTCCACTCACTAATCCCCCAGAAGAGGATTAGTTCCTCATAGATCTCATGAATAGTATAAAGTTGACATAAATAATAGACATAAAGAACAATTCAAGATTATAAAGTTTAGAAGAAGCCTGATTTGTATTGAATAGAATGCCGAATCCTCACAGAGTTTGATTAAGTTAACAAATTTGATCTTTCCATTAGAGCAAAGAACAAAACTGAAATAAACCTAAATCCTAAGAAAAGAGAGAAACTAAAGACTAAAACTATGAAGGAAATTGTACAATACGAAAAATTATCCATAATATGTGTTAAATGAGCCTATTTATAGAATTAGAATGGTTGTCATCATTAACCCTAGGCAAGCTACCGTTCTCGTGCTTAATGGTTGATTGTGCAGATCAAAATGCCCCTGGCTGGTAATTATTTCCCGTATAGAGTCGATGTCATGACACACTAGGTCTTGTGTCACGACAACGAAGGCAGTATGCTCATCTTCAGGGTATCTTCAGGGGTGTGTCGCGACATCCTCAGGCTATGTCACGAAACCAAAGGCAGTTTTGAAATTCTTCTATTCTGCTCTCTATGTTGCGACATCCAACTCTCTGAGTTGCAACACAGCGACTAGTATTAAGTTAGCACACCTTTTAATGGTTTACTGCAACTCACAAAGTATATTAGCTCACCCTTAGGCCTCGTTCGACCCCTAAGGTTAATAAAAGACTCAAATAACACAAATTATTGAATTTAAATAAAGTAATAAAAACTTTACTAAAACCTGACTAAAGTGCTTGTATTCAAGCTCCTTAAATGCGAAAACTAGTTTAATTTGCTACACCGAATTACGACAGATCAAGCAGTTGGCACTATTCTTAAACACTGCTTGTGGCATTAATCGAGTTTGCTTGCAAATATCTCTTTAGTTTTTTCGTAACCTATCTCAGACCTAAGGGCAACATAACGTTATACCAACTCAAGAAAACATGTTTTAAGCCCAAAGAAACGAACAAACCAAGAAAGTCAAGTCCTATAAACCTTTAGCTGACATGTAGCACTTGGGCAGTAAGTAGCTAACAACCCCCCATAATAGTACGTGGCATAAGTCAGAGGCAAGATCAACAAAAGGGCTTGAAGTACAATCATATCACATGAAGGACACCTCCCCAGCCAATCATGTATAGTGGCAGCTTGGCCTCCACACACTCTCGTATAAATGATTGTCTCAAGATAGGTAGAGACCCTTACATAAAGACCCAAGTATGCTCTTCCTCAAGGCAATATACTTGCCAACATTATCGTTATTCTATTTTTTCACTCTTTTAACTTTCAGTGCCTCTATTACCTCATTTTTAACTTAACCATCAAGAGCATTCCAAGCATAAGCTCTAGTACCTCTATAGTTTACCCTTTATTTTGCTAGCCTTCAACACTTCCAATCTAGATACATCCAACCCAATTTATAAAGAGAGACTACAAGATTGCAAGTATGTCAAAAACATGGGAGAAAATAGTAGAAGCTTCGCTCTAATTCTCACATTTGTAAACTATGATTACAAACACATATTAAACAAACGATTGCAAACATAATGAATACTATTACGATCAAATTCAAAACCATATCGTAACATTATATTATGATGTCGATTAAAATGGTACGGAGTGAAATGGGAAATGTGAACATGATAATGGGCGGCAGGCAGCACATGTCAAATGTTGTCCTAGTGTCAGAATACAAGATAACGTCCAATCAAGGTTTAATCAAATGAGAGATTTGATAATGGCTGAAATTCCCGACAAGATTGCTGCGCCCAAACGACTGGTATTTGAGCTTACAACAACGAGAATGGTTTATTCTTCCATCCACTACCAAAGCCAAAGCATTGGGGACGTATGAGTGGCGATCACTTGGCAACCAATTGGGGGTTTTACCGAATATAATTTTTTTTTTAAAAATGGCCAAAAAGGAATGATGGGGAAAGGCAATGGTGAAAGGGAAAAAAGCGTGGGAAACCATATTTGTGGCTAGAAATAGAGGCGGTCATTCAATGGAATCACAACACTTGGGGTGTAGTATTGCCCTATGAAGCTTAGAGGCCAATCTGTGTAATTGTCTATGGCCTCACTAACAGTACTGAATACTTTGCTTTAAAGATATTTTTCAGGTTTCCCTCTGTTGGCCCATTTCTTTCTTCTTTTATTTCTTTTTAACTTGAAATTTCAAAGTGAATGTGGTCCATTTTTACTTCCTCATTTCACCGTCACTCGTTTAATGTTTATATTCAATCTATTAAGGAAAATCATGTGGTGTTAATTTGTAAATTGTAAAAATGAGTTAAGCCCAAGTAGAACCTAACACATTAGAATACATGCATAAACCCTAGGAATGAAATGTAGATAATATATATATATATATACATATGTGAGTTTTTATGGAGGGAAAATTTGCAACATAAACTCCTCTGTTTTTTATATAATTTTTAATGTTGTTTTACAAGCTATATTGTCATAATAAGCTCTTCCAGTTGCTTATATCCAATAATTCAACTTACAATTTTATGTAAATTTTAAAAAATTCTGATTATATTTGTCACTATTTTTATAAATTAAATACACTATTAAAATTGAAATAAATATTTAAAATATAAATAATGTTACAATAAACTATTTAATGGTCCTAATATTTAAATTTATTTAACAATCTAAATTCACTTATTAACAATTAAAATCAAGTTAGAAATTATATATAAAAATAGAATTTAACACAATCTACTATTATAATCTTTATATTTTAAAATTAATTTCGAAATAATATTTATTTAAATTCAGTATAATATCAATTACCATATTTTTAAAATTAAATTTATATATTATTATATTTTTAATTTCGCAATTTCAAAAATTTTCTTTTTTGGTGTAAAGAAAAAAACTTAACTAAACAAAATACCTAAGCCTAAAAATCAGCTACCCTACGTTCCAATAGTTTCCTAAAAATACTTCGTGATCTGAATTACTCCTCCTCATTGAATACCAGCTATGTGCGCAACCTCAAATAAATGTACTAGTTTTATAATATCAAAGACTTTTTTGGATGGGATACAAGTCAAAAGACTTAACAATGTTACATGCTCCTTTCATGTGTCCCCGCCCAAATGCTTGTGTTTTAAATTGGAAATGTTTTTTTAGAGGGATAATTATGAACCTTAAAAATATTAGTATTTTATAGATAGTAAAATAAATATTAAAGAAACTTTGGTCATAAAAACATATATACATTTTTAAACATTTTTCAAATTAAGAATTCTTAATCCAAAACCCGAATTAACAATACTCACATGTAAAAAAAATACACAAAATGCCATTTTTTTTAGAGGGATAATCATGAACCTCAAAAATATTAATCTTTATAGACCGTAAAATAAACATTAAGGAAACCTTGGTCATAAAAAATATACATTTTTTAAATATTTTCCAAATTAAGAATTTTTAATCCAAAACCCGAATTAACAATACTCACGTGTAAAAGATATGACTGGAAATGCCATTTTTTAGAGGGATAATCAGGAATCTAAAAAATATTAGTCTTCATAGACAGTAAAACTAACATTAAAAATTCTTGGTCATAAGAAAAATATACATTTTTTAAACATTTTCAAAATTAAGAAATCTTGATTCAAAACCCGAATTAACAATATTACACACCGATGTCTATTTCATGATGTCAATTAAATTTTTACTTGCTTATAATAATATCATACCAAAACAACTATTGTCAATCAAATTCCTTTTGTGGAGGAATAGAATTTGGACTTCATAATCCCTTTCCCCTTATTTAAAAAAAGTTAAAGTAGTATTTATATTAACTTTTAAAAAAATTCATTTACTATTTTTCAAGAAGTTAAACTTAAAGTAGACGAATTATGTACCTTTTTACTAGTTATACAGTGGACGTGTGTTTCAAATGAAAGAAAAAATAGTAAATATTCTCAACTGAGTTACCCTATTTTACACCCCCAAAGGCAAAAAAGAAAAAGTAAGTACTATAAATTATTTTATGACATGGATATAGGTATGGGGAATCACAGAAAGGGCAAGCAAATAAAAACCCTAAAGAAGAAAATGGTTAACCCAAGCTGAGTTTGTGGCTACAATGGAGTCAGTCATTTTTAGGAGGGGTGACAGCCTCCTTTTTTTGTAGTCAGCCCGATGCCCTTTTATCTTCTATATACTATACTATATAGCTAGCAAAGGGGTGCGTGTGTGTGGAATAGTCGAAGATCATCAGCTGAAACGATGTTGGGGGTGTGTATGCAGTTGTGGGGGGGTTGAATCGAATAAATTTATCGAAGAAAACAAAAAGTAAAAAAGAACTGATTTAGACATAATGTACCATGAACGGGATGCTGTGGACCGGCTTTTATGAAAAAATAAATAAACTAAAGTGGGCTGCACCACTCCTCTTTGAACTTCACTTTACAGTTTTGAGGTTTTAACATTGGGTTTTGCATATTCAGGATCCTCCAATCAAATATCACCGCTGGCTTTAACAACATTTATTATGATAAAAAAAAAGCAGCTAGATTCTATTGATGGTACGTAAAGTCTTAAAGTAGATACCCACACCTTCATGTATAAATAGCACTCGGGTGTTAGCTTGTATTGATCAGATCAGTAAACCAACAAACCAAAATAAAAAAAATAAAAATAAAAAAAACTACACAGTAAGACCAAATAGCGATATCATGCCTAGAGATAGAGATCCTTTGGTTGTTGGTAGGGTTATAGGAGATGTGTTGGACCCTTTTACAAGGTCTATTTCACTTAGGGTCACTTTTGCTACTAGGGATGTTAACAATGGTGTTGAGCTTAAACCATCTCAAGTTGTTAACCAACCAAGGGTTGATATTGGTGGGGATGACCTGAGGACCTTCTACACCTTGGTAACTTACTTTTACTTTTTTTTTTTTTTTTTATGCATAGTAATGGAGTAGGGTTTTTTTGTTTCTGGTTTTTGTTAATGATTACCAGCAGCTTCCCTTATACACAGTCACATTTTGGTGTAGGTTATGGTGGATCCTGATGCTCCAAGTCCAAGTGACCCAAACCTCAGGGAATACTTGCACTGGTGAGTCTTTATATATATATATAAACAGATCCATCATCTATTTTTCCTCCCTTTCTAGCTCTCTGTTTTTGTTGCATGCCGAAACACACAAGCTAAGAGAAAGATGAACAGTCACAGTGTTTGTGATTGAATGGAAAAGTAGATGGAAAAAAGTGAAAGAAGAAATGAAGAATAAAAAATGTTTTTTAACGTATAAAAATGTTGATCTGAAAGGAAGAAAATTGACAATTTTCCGATTCTAATGTATATAAATTGAAGTTAACTATGCATTTTCTAAAATTTTTAATTATTTTCAACTCAAACGAAGCTTATAAAAAAGATTTTTTTTTTTAATCTATTCTATCATTACAATATTGATGCTGTCACATAACATTACTAGGATTAGAGTGAATTAAAAAAAATGCTAATGAGTTGAGGGTGACAGATGGTTTATAGTTTAGATTCTTTTTCCCTTAATTTTATATTTTTCACTCTTAAGAGCACTGATTCACAGATGGATAAATTTAAGATGTCCTCTATAAATAAGTCTATTTTTTAACTATAAATAATCAGACAAAGAAAAACATGAACCATTTAGTTTTAAATAAATACAAAGTTATTTGGGACACTATAGATGCTGCCCATCCAACTACTGATGGGATGAACGGGCAGAATTTGCCACACTATATGGTCTTAGACCAATAGTTTTTACCCCTTTTATCATGTTTACATTTATAAATATTTTAAATATTCATAACATTTTTTTACCAATAAATGATAATAAATTTACTAACAAATTTGAAAGGGATGAATTAAAATTTAGTCCTCGAACTTGATAACTTTTCTCACCTTAGTTTGTAAATTTTTTTTACCCACATTAATCTTTAAATTTGACAAATTTTCTTAATTTGGTCACTAAATTTAAATTTTGTTAAATTATAATGATGTGACATTTTAAAATTGTACCAAAAATTATTTGTAAATTTTTTATTATAAATATGGATGTAGAAAAAAAAAACCAAACTATAAAAGGTTGTCAAATTAAAAAAGTAAATGATATTTTAACCCAATTAGAAATTAAACTTCCTTGATATTCTCTCACTGTCATCTGTCAAAGACAAAACAAAAAGAAAAGAAACAGATTCTTCTCGTATCATAGATATGTGATGTGATTGGTCATCCAGTGGTAGTTTTTGGGATGTATTGCAGAAAAGGACAAATTGTCTATTAATTTTATTCCCATCAGATAAAACTTTGTAGACAGTTTAGTTCACCGGTATATTATACTTTTACTAACCTTAGCATCAATATCATACTTTTTCAGGTTGGTTACTGATATTCCAGCCACAACTGGTGCAAGCTTTGGTTAGTACTTCCTTTCCACACTCTATTCTTATTATTCTATTACACACACAGCTTTGGTTAGTACTTCCTTTCCACACTCTATTCTTATTATTCTATTACACACACATATATATATATATATTATATATCGAAGAGGTTTCAAAGATTCATCGGACCATGCATGGCATGGCATGGCATGGCATGTCAGGGCCAAGAAACAACCTTTTTTTTTTTTTTTATGTTCTGTTTCTGTTTCAGTTGGGTCCTCGTTAACTAAATACAGTCAAATAAATCTCTTTATCTGTGATATATGTAAGACTGAGAAAGGGCTGAGCTTTGAAGAAGTACCCCTCATCTCTCTTCCCGGTAAAAGTACTTTAGAATTTTCTCTTTTAAGAGTGAAATTATATGTTACTTTTTTTACTAAAAAAAAGTAAATTAATTTTTATATGTTAGATTAAAAAGTAAATTAATCTTTAATTTTATTGTCAAAAACTAGTCATTATATATTAACATAATGTGTAAATGGCACACCACATAGTACTTTTTAATTATTTCAATATTTTTTAATATTTTGTTAATTACATCAATTTTTAATAATACAAATAAATAAAATTATATATAAGGATTAATTTACTTATTCTTTTAATAAATAAAAAAATTATAATCTAACTCTTTATATATTACTCACGATACTGTTACCTTCCCTTACCTTGTCTTTCACTATATGTCTTTTTCCTTCATGAAATGAGCCTTGGTAAGTGGTACAGCTTTGTGAAGTGATTGAAACAGTAGTAGTATTTGTCGACCAATAAATATTGGATACACAGACGGGACATATATATTTTTTATATTTATATATTTATATACATTTCTCCTTGTCGACAAGGAGAATACCCTTTTCCTCAAGGTCCACAAGTGGGGAACCAAAATCAACACTATTTACACCACACTCAACAAATACATGCCTTGGCAAATTTTAGTTAAATATTGCACGACAATAGTGGTATGTCCCAAAAAAAATCTTAGTATCACAAAATATCTCTCAATAAAGTTTGTTGGGTGTGTTAACTAAGACTTAGTTCGATTGATATTAATATTATTGCCAGTATAAGAAGACATGAATTCGAGTGTGTTGAAATGTGTTTATTCTTTATTTAAAAGTCGAAAAGAGGTTATAGATAATTCTAGGCATTTGTATCAAAAAAAGCTTATTGGGGTATTTTTATTTTATGTTATTTATATGTAAATGTATATAATGTATGGTGATGGTGTAGGTCAAGAGGTGGTCTGCTATGAGAGCCCAAGACCAACGGTCGGTATCCATCGTTTCGTGTTCGTGTTGTTCCGGCAACTTGGAAGGCAAACGGTGTATGCTCCAGGGTGGCGCCAAAACTTCAACACTAGGGACTTTGCTGAGCTTTACAACCTCGGGTTGCCAGTGGCCGCGGTTTACTTTAATTGCCAGAGGGAGAGTGGATCCGGTGGCCGTAGGACATGAAATAAATAATGTTGTTGTTGTTGATCATGTTTGATTTCAAGAACAATTTATTATGATGAATACGCACAGCTACTTGGAAGACAAATTAACGTACAACGTTACTACACTAATTACTATTGTATTGTATGGGTGGCTACGTCAATGTACTTTAGTACATTGTGTGTTATCAATAAAGAAAATGTGATTTACACTTTATAAAAACACCTTTCATAAAAGTATATCCTATATTTTTATAAGATATAATTTCGATTTAAAGGTCCAATCATGTTGGATTCCGAATTTATAAAGACATTATTTATTCAATACTTTTTCCATAATCGCACGTTACATCCCTCTCACTTGCATTCATTCAACCAAAATTTTATATTATATATTGATAAGTGTTGGATGGGTAAATGAACTACAAAATTCTTTGTATTATATTTTAAATTTTTTATAGAAAAATGAACAAATAAGTTCATGTACCGTAGACAAATGAGTAAAACAACCATTGCATTAAAATTTGGTGTTTATATATAAGTTATAATAACAATTTTAGCTCTCAACTTTTACACATTTATTCAATTTAACCCCTACTCTTGTATTGAAAGTAAATTAGAGAATTTTGAAACTAATAAGCCTAAATGATCAAAAAGACCTTGCAATAATTTAAAAAATCAGTTAAGCCCTTTTAAAATTTAAAAAAAAAACATAAAATTTATAAACAAAATTCATAAAAAAAATTTATATTAAAAAAATAACAATACTGACACATTAAAATCTAATGGTTATAAGATTTTAAAAAAAAATTACCCCTACTCTTTTATTGGGTCGGTATTGTTATTTTTTAATAAAAAATTATAATTTTAAAATTTTTATAACTTTTTTTATGAATTCTGTTTAATTTTTTTTAAAAATTTTAAAGGGCTTAATTGATTTTTTTTATTTGTTACTAAGGTCTTTTTTATTAGCCTTATCAGCTTAAAAGAAAATTAATTTACTTCCAACAAAAGAGTAGAGACCAAATTGAATAAATGTGTAAAAATTGAGAGTTAAATTTATTATTATACCTTATATATAAACACTAAATTTTAACGGATGGACTGTTTTGCTCTCTCATCTAACATAGAGAAGTTAATTTATCCATATTTCAATAAAGAAACTAAAATGCAATCCAATATATAGTATAGAGGATTTTGTGATTCTTTTATAGTATAAAATATAGTGATAAATTATATTGCGACATAAAAAGAGAATACATTGGTAAGAGTTGCCACCAACCTCGAAAATGGAGAATATATAAAAACTTTTATATACAAATACCCTTGGAAGTAGATATTGTTGGGTGAGTGATTTCATTTTCAACTGGTATAGTATGCAATTAAGTTTTAGGTAGTTGCGTGTGTTTTTGGTTGTTTTGTTTCTGTTTGGTTGGAAATCCTTTTGATTTTCTAGTTTGAAGTTTTTCTTTAAACAACACTGATTTAAGGTTATGTTGATCATGTTAGGTTATTTAGCGGACTAAAGGTGTTAATAGTTGAATTTGGGATAAAAGCATGTTTGTTTGGTATACTGTAAATTGGGTGGAGATGGTTTTGCTCGAGCTCGGACACTAGACCTTTGTAAATATTTGATTTTGACTACCATTTCAATAAATCATGCTATCTAGCTCACAACAAGTAGTAGCATTGCTCCACTTATTATCTGTTTTAGAATAATTGTTGTTTGAGAATAATTACGTCCGGAACAGAATAGGGTTTCAATTCAAAACAGTTGTCATCCAGTGTAACTGTCATTTAAGAACAACTTTTGTTGAGAATAATTGTGTTCTTCCAAAAAGTCATTATTCAAAACAAGCTCTCTCTAAAAAAGTATCACCATAGAACAACTCTTATTCGAAACAACCTCTACATTGATAACAACTTAAGAGCAATTCATATTTAAAACAAGTCAGAATAACCCATGTTCAGAAACAACATTCATCTTGTGGAAGATGCTTCACATAATACTACTTCACTAAAGTAGAAGTGGAAGTAAACCCTATATATAAATATATAGCAGGTTTTTAGGTTATCTTCACTCTTAGGATGTTCCTAAGAGTTTAGCTTGGTGAATCATATATAGAAGTAGTGAAGAGATTTTTCTTTTAACATTTTCCTATAACATTGAGTATTCCTTTCTTCTTATAGAAACATAGTGAACTCTTCTTCACTATTTATCATCACCATCTCTTATTAATCATTAATTTCATTATAATTGAAAATTAATGTTATTACTCCTATTAATTGTCAATTTTGTAACTCCTCTTAAGACACTATAAATAGGAGCTCTTCACAACTAATTAGAAGACTTTTTGACATTTGGCATTTCAGACTCTCAAAGTTCTCTCTAAAATTCTCTCAACTCGTTTCTTTGTTGAATTTGATCATCAATCACATTTCCCTTTCTCCAGTATTACTACATTTACTCTAGTCTTCCTCTCCGCCTTCTTTTAGTACATTTCATTCATTTGTTTGCAACACTTTCTCTTTCCACCAAAGAACCTCTACAACCTTAAGTTGCCGACACAAAGCTTCAACTATTTACTTCTTTAGGTTGTTGGTAGAGTTCAAAAATATTAATTAAAATATGTAAGGCAAGCTATACTAAACTTCCCGTATTATTAAAAATTTATTCCGAGTTTAGACTGAGCTAGTTGAGGTAGGCAAATAACTCAGTCCATAAATAGATTAATGAATGTTGTACTTATATGACTTTAAGGGCAGATAAAGTCTTACAGTTTTTGGTTATGTTGTCATTCGGTTAATGTTGAAAACCTATTGCTTCCGTGATGGTCAAGGCATTGCAGTTCGCATTTGTATTTTCGTTGATTCTCTGATGTTTTCTCGAGAGCCCATGGATCATATCTCTATAAGAACTCTCTGCTGGACCTCAATTTTCCATGTTCTTAATGCTTATTCACTTCACTGCATAGTGTGGTATTGGCTCCTGCAATTTGACACCTTTAGGCACTCTTAAAGTAGGTCCAGAGTAGTTGACAACCAAGTAACTTTTGCCCAAACCTGAATCCGAAGGAGTGTGTGATCAAGTTAAAGAATTGAGGGGAAGTGGCAAAGAGCTCTCGTATGATTATTTCGTCGTGTTGGTGGGCGATATGATCACGGAAGAAGCTCTTCCAACTTACCAAACAATGTTGAATACGAGATAAAATCGGTGCTAGCCTTTCTTCTTGGGCGATCTGGACTTGGGCTTGGATTGCTGATTTAGTAGAGACCCAACGTGACTATTAGATTCCGCTGAAGACTATGCCGATATACTGGAATATCTCGTAGGAAGATGGAATGTAGCAAAGCTAAAAGGTCTTTCTGGCGAGGGAGGATGTGCTCGAGACTTTGTGTGCCGACTGCCAAAACAGATTTGAAGGTTGGAGGAAAGAGCTCAAGCTAGGGCTAAGTAAACATCCAATGTTGCTTTCAGTTGGATTTTTTATAAGAAATTAACAGCTTAATGGTAGTTGTCACATTGTAGGTTAAGCTTTCTATCCCCATTTTTCTACCCATTGCATGCAATTAAAGTCTAGCAAGTATGATCTTACATATTCTATACGCCAAGACCGGGGACAAGCCAAAAATTTCTTTTATGGGTACCGAAATTAAATTGTAATTTTTATGATAGTAAAAATGTAACTTCACCATTTTAATAGTTTATATCTTTATAATTTTTAAAGGATTAAATCAATTTTGTCATTTTTAAGGGGGTCAAAATGTAATTTTATCTTTATTAATTTAAAATTTTAAAATTTTTAAAAGACCTAAATGAAAAAAAAAATTATTTTAGGGATGTAGGGACCCTGCCAGCCCTCCCTAGGTACGCTATTGGCTAAAGCGAATCTTTCTTACATATAAATAATGATATTTAATGTATTGAAATGTGATGGATAAAATATGAATCTATAATTTATTATTTTTAATATCTTGAAAAGTAAATAATAAACGAAATGTTGATCCATAATATTTTGAAGGACTAAAGAAATTTGAGAACAAATTTTTGTAGTCTAAGAAGTTCTTAGAACAAGACTTTTCTTCTTTGCAAATGAGATCAAGATTCAAAGCTTTAATAATAAGATCGAGATTTTGTACTTATATAACATACAAGTATGGTAATAGTGAATTTAGTCCTAAGTTGAAAAATAAAATCAGTCTTGCTCGTTACAATTTTGAGTACTTTTATAAATTTATCAAAATTACTACAAAAAATCTAAGTAAAAAGATCTCTCTAGTCTTTCTCAATTTTGATGTAAGTAAATTAGTCCCTCTAAAAAAATTAGAGCAAATTGATCATTGTCAATTTCTAAAGTGAGAAACTAAAGACAATTAATCACAATGTTAATATTTTTTTGTCAATTTAGCCCTCAAAGTCTACACATTTTGTCAATTTGATCTTAATTTAGCAAATTTAACTGTAACATCTAAATATTTTGTCAACTTGATCCTGATTTAACAAATTTAACTTGCAAAATTTACACATTCTGTCAACATTTACACAAGATATGTCTAAATTCATTACTATACCAATCAAAATTAAGTACAACTGATAAAAAATATTAACGTCATGTCATTACTTGCTCATTTTCGATATTGATAAGGATTAAATTGCTCCAAGTTTTTGGAGAAGGATAAATTTGCTCAATTTCAAATTTGATGGGGACTGGAAAGATGTTATTACCAAAAATCTAAAAAGATCTTAGACCTTTCCATCAGCTCCAAAGTCACACAAAAGTCGTAATAGTTAACAATAATTTAGTCATGTTGCACAACACTTTTTGTAATAATTTATATAATCAAGTAATGTTTTGTATAATTACATAAAAAAAAATAACAAATATTGTAATAATTTGTATAATTAGAAAATATTTTTTATATTATGAGTAATGTTTTCCTGCATTCGTATAAAATATAAAAAGAAGAATGAATTACAGAATCAGGTAATATTTTGTATAATTGGAACTAATGGAAAGCACAAGCAACTCAACTCAAAAAGAATATCAATGAAAGGCCAAATAGCAGCTTGAAACAAAGAAATAATATAAATAAATTAGCATCTTCATTTGCAAATTGAGATATTTTACATATATAAATATATATACATACACACACATAACTACCGTCCAACTGTCCTACCTACTCGTTACAATCAAACATGAAAGATGACGTGTGACATCCCTCCCCACTGTTAAGCTATTTAAATTTCATTTGCTAATCAACATCTTTTTTATATAATAAAAATATAACCAAACATTAAGATTGAAACAAAATAATCAGCACCGCAGGCTGAGCATGAGAGCAACACCAAGAAGGCAATTTCCACCGTATCTGCTATTTTTCCTATGCAAAGGGATCAGAAATCTGATTTTAAGAGCTTCAATCGAGGCTTTATACAGATATCATCGAAGGGTTTCCCCTGTTCTACATGGATGTAATCTTTTGTCTTAAGAACCTGTAGATTGGGTAATATTTACACCAAGGAACAAAGAGAATAATTTATGTTAATATGTAGTTAGTAGCAGAAATCTGTTCATTAATCCGTAGATGGATAGTGTTGTGCACTTAAAATGTTACTTTCAGATAAGTTTTAGTAGACATACTAGTGTTTCGAAAAACATCCTCGATGCTTCTTTACGTGTTTTACGAGCCAATAGACTGTCCATAGAAAGTGCCTTACGTCCATGTACAGCTTCATCCTCGAATAAATTCTGGAGATACTTGGCAACAGCCCTTAAAGAAAAAGTATCAGAAAACATTAAGATGAGATCTAGAATCATTCCAGTTATTAAGGTACAAAATTATTTCGACAAATGCTAAATTATTGTTGAAATTAATGAGAAAAAGTAATAAAAAAAAAAACAAAAAAAAAAACAGCTATATCAATAACTACAGGGAGCATACAGACCTGGTACGAGAAGACCATCCACTATTTTCAAGAAGACGACTTTCATCACCGCCCGGCATGCCATTATCATCATCTTCACCTAGCTCATCATCATCTACATTCAGGAATTCTGGAAAGAAAGATAAAGAAAACAAATGTTCGGTAAACAAATGTCCAATCATCGTTTAAATTGGGAAGCAATAGCACCCTATGGTCCAAATCCTAACCGAAGTCCACCTGCCTGAACCTTTCATTACTAAAATAAAATTATATATACAAACTGTGATTCATTTTACTTAAAAAGAAAATTCAAATAAATATAATTTCAAGTAATGCTCATCAACACTGAAATGTAAAAGCAAAACAAGGCAATAAGATCAAACCTGTATCATTTCCAATGGCAACATCCTCAAACTCCTGCACCCCACAAGGCTAAACAGTCATTTAGGGGATTCTTAGAGCCTCAATTAAAACAAGGAAAACTACCACAAATACAACTTTCATAGCAACATAATACATATAAATAGCACAATGACTGAATAAGTTAACATGAATACAAAGTTGAGGATCGGAATAATTATCTATATGTGAACCATGCTTTATGAATAGAACAAAGTCAAATATTCAACATAAATTATAATATATTTAGAAAATATATGTTTGTTTAAGTATGGAAATATTTTCAACGAATTACTGTCAACCATGTTTTACGAATAGGACAATGTTAAACATTCAACATAAACTAAAATATATTTAGAAAATAATTTTCTTTTTCAAGTAAGGAAATATTTTCAATTAATCAATCTGGAGTGGATCAGACAACTCAATATTGATGCCTAAATTACTTTCAGCTATTGCTCTAAAGTTATAGCACTACTTGAATATTATAAGAATAGAAATTGCTAACAGTTTAGAAAAAGTTAGAGCACTTACAGCTTGATTATCCACAAGAGAGGTCATTTCTTTATTGACTGCATCAACTTCCTGAAAGGTTGAGGTTTCTCCCGTATTTAATGAAACATTGTTCAGAACCACATCAACATTTTCTGAATATGTAGAATCCATTTTACATTCTTCAATATCCTTACGGATAGGGTCCTTGTCATCATGATCCAAGAGTGCAACCTCAACTTGAGCCTCATCTATCACATCAACCTTATCATTTTCAGCTTCATATGCATTTTGAGAACCATTCACAGACTCACCAGTTTGTAAAGTGACAAGAGAATTAGTCCCATTTTCAATAGGTGCAAAGCATTCTGCTATACTACCATCAGCTGATGTATTGGCTTTACTTTCTTCCAACAAAAACTCAGTACCAAGATTAGCTGGGGATGACACCCCAAACTCATTTAGAACAAAGTGATTTGATGCATTAACAGCTACAGCATTATCTTTGTCAATTTCCATTTCTGTGATCCCATCGACAGGATTTCTATCCTGTTGAGAATTCAGATCACTGTGTTCACCCTGCCGAGTTTCAGTGTGAACAGTAGTACCCTCACTCAGATCACTGTATTCACCCTGCTGAGTTTTGTTGTCAACAGTAGTACCGACAGACTGTGCTTGCTCATCATTGCCATTAATTAAAGGCACAGAGCTCCCTTCAATTCCACCTTCAGCAATATCAGTTCTGACAGAGCACCCTGAATCCTTGGCTACTTCATTTGATGCGTGGTTTTGATCACCTTCAGAAATCCTGATACTGCTTAGATCATATTGTTCACTGTGCAAACGTGTCAAGTCACCCGACATAGCTGAAAGGTACACCATTTGCAACTCATAAAGTTATAATCAATGTATTAAAATTTTGAGGCAGAATTATTTCAAGTAACATAAATTCAAAACAAAGACGGACAACCGTTAAGACGATCACAGTTAAATCTTAGTCCATACAATTTAAAGGTTGAGTTTAGATTCATACAAATGAAATCAATGCGAAAACTGAAGTCTACATCTAGAAAATACTCCGAAGAAATGAGGTAATAGTATATACGCTAATAGGAAAAATGCATGTAGTAGCAGGCAGTATAGTTCTGAATAGGGCCAGAGGATGCCCTAGACTAAACAAACATCTAAATGTCACAACTTTTTCCAATGAAAACAAGTCAAATCCGAACAAGGCCTTCAGGAGATATATTAGAGGTGTATCAATAAATTTTCCTCACATAGGGATGCAACATAATTTTGGGGTGTGTGGTGTTCCTTTTTTTTTTTTTTTTTTGGGGGGGGGTTCGATGCAGTATTATCATTCTCCCTCTTTCACCACTATGTACATTAAAACACACCGACTATTAATTTTCACCCATTGTAATTAATGAACAAGTTGGAATCCTTTTCTTTTATTTCAATGACCCAACAAAAGCATGCAGATACAGTGATTTTTCAGGACTTTGATCTCACCAGTAAGTACAGATTCACAAAAGATTTCATCTTCCAAGAATCGTCTCTGAATCAATGAAATTTCAGAGCGAGTGCAAGGTGCTTTCTTGCGAATACGACGTATGTCTTCAGTATTAACCAACTGCTGACGTATTGTACTTGATAGAAAAAAGCAAGGACAAATTAGTCAGTACCTAAACACTAGATCTAAAATTATAAATGCAACACTAAGATTCTCAGAATAAATTTCATTCAAGAATATTTCATAATGTGCCATGCTGAGAATAAACACAATTTGATCATATCTCAATTCTTAAGCAAGTTAATGCAATGTAAACCATAATGTCATACTGCAACTAGATTATTATTATCTATATATAAAGCACCAGGTACTTCAAAACATGGCAAGTCCCTTTTGTAAAATTTGTTGACAACAGAAGAAAACAAAAATGTGCTTCAGAGAAAGCGCGTCAATCTATGTCAAATGATGAAAAGGTTGCAAAAGAAAGCATGAAAAGATAGAAACTTCCAAGTGCATGAATTTCATAATATAAATTTTAATTTATATAATCAAAGAGAATAGTGAGCTTAAATAAAACAAACAATGTTATATGATTGCAAAAAGAATATCGCATTTGAATTTTCAAATTCATTTGAGAAGAGAGCAATCATCAGAACATCAACTAGTGAAAGAAAGAAAGGAGAAATAATAACATATTAATAACATACTCGCCATGTAAAACCATAGTATCATCCATAAGAATTTTTCTCTTGGTGGCACTAGGTTTTGCTGCAGATCGTGTGCGTTTCCTTGATGCAACTTCAAACTGAGGAGTTGGTTTCATTTTAAAAACTGAAGATTTTCTCCCAACTGAAGCAATAAAAAATTCATTTACAAAAATATTCTTATGAAGAACAGCCTTACAATCCATGCTATTCTAGTAATTCAATAGAAGGCAGATAATAGTTAATTTAGAGTTAAAAGTGCTGCTACCTAAAATAGAAGACAACAAGTCATCATCATCAGGAACTGATTCTGCAGTTCGCACGGATTGAGGCCTGCCAAATGATTCAACTGAGTTTATACTCTCTACAGTTAGTGTACTTTCAGTTAAACTTCGCTTTTTTCCTGAAATGAGTTTCGTTCCAGCATCAATTTCATCATTCCCTGCTAGGACCTCTTTGTCTGGGGTAGACTCAACCAGCAAATCACTTGGTTTATCAAGCAGTTCTTCCGGTGCAGAGAGTAACCTTTCAGGTGCAGGCAAGTCAGACATAGCACAACTATTTGAATTTTCCAACTGATGACCACAAAAAGCAGGTTCCAAAATCTGAGTTTGGCAGACTTCACCTGCAAGAAGATAGTTAATAAGAAACAATCTAAAACGAAGTCATTATGGTTAGAAAAAAATGTTGTCATATATAATCTTAAAAAGATCCCCAATCTATGTAAGACAACATGCATGAGACTCATAAAACAAACCTTGCACCTCAATTGGAGCTCCAGAAGCATGAACTTCCTCCTCCCTTTGGGACAGATCCACAGAGTTCTGCTCAGCAGCAGCCAAATTATTGCTCCCAAGAAATTGAACAGACGAGACCTCTTCATGAATACCAGTTTCTTTAAGATTTTCAGAGACATTCAGTTCTTGAAAAGCTTGAGCTTCTCCATCAATTACTGTTGGCCTACTAGGTGATTCCAATGGACAGGAAGGATTTGAAGCTAATGCTTTGCCATGTGATTCTTCCAAATTACCGGTGGCTTCCGCTTCATTCCCAAATTCAAATTTTTGTAATGCTTGATCATTTTCCAAATTGCCATCTGACACGGGCACACAGGTGCTATTTGAACTTGTTCTTCGAGCAGGTTCATCCAAATCAAAGGTGACATTGGAGCAGCTAGGAGATTCTGCACATTCCCTGTCAGTTCTATCAATTGAGTGCACACCGCCATTATGCATCTCTTCCACCCTATCCGAACCATCAGATCCTCTGACAGTCCCAACAGCAGATGCACACTCCACAGACACAGCATCAGGGAGAGAACTTTCCTGTGGTTTAGTTTGTTCTTTCTCCATGTCACTAATATGGCAATCGTTCTCAGGAGGCTCGATAACAACAGCATCATGATTTATTTCATTTTCCAATGACTGATCCAATGGATTGTTATCTCCATGGTGAAGATTTGATTTATTAGAAGCATTTTCTACACACTTTGAGTTGGCCAATTCTGTAAGATTGTCATGTTCTGGTTCTGCATGATCAACACCTGCCAGTGCCTCATGAACACCAGACAAGTTAGGCACCTCCACTAATCCAGGAGTACCTGGATCTTGATCATAATCAACAAATTCAGAATTTGCAGCGAGATCTTCTACCTAACACCAAGCAGAACATATTTATTAAGGCAAGTAAGATAATAAAATGGTTAGAACATGAATTGTTTCTACAAGATGGACAGAAACTATTAAATTAAAAGGAAATTGAGATTTCAGTTATGTTGAATATATAATAAACCTGATCCCCACTGCAATCCATTGGCATAGCTTCTGAATTACTTGGGACTTGCTCTTGTGGTACATCTGACCCTTGGGGATCATATCTGAAATGAAAGTTAAAAGCAAGCAATAAATACAAAATTATCAAAATATTTGCATAAATTAACTAGTGAAACTAATGACTGATTAGTAATTGGCTGTGCTTTGCAACCTACCCAATAGGGAGTTGAGAAACCACACTATCCAAAATGAAAAAAAGGAAAATATGATAAAAAAGCATATATGAGGCATAAGTATTTGATATGCTACATGATCGGAGAAAGAATAAAGTGCGACTGTGTGTGTGTGCATCTGCATGTATATTTATGTGTGTTTGTCTGTGTGTGAAGCTTACTCTGACACTCCAGCATGTTTGGATGATGCAACCCTATCTAGGACAAGCTCCTGCTTAAGATTAATTCAAGACAAGAATTTTCAGTAGATGATTAGCATAAAGAGAAAATAGCACCATGAATATGAAAATCGGGTCAATCAATTCATAAAGAAGACAAGCTAAATACCACAACCCCAAAGATATCAACTTTGAAGGACAACAAATGAAACCATCAGCAAGTCAGCAATTTAAAGGTTCTGCTGACCAGAGGATCCATGGAATCATATTCTCAACTTCAAAAACCAAGATGTCAGGGTTTCTAAAGTTAATCACCTATGAAATGGTTTCAGTAAATTGATCCACTTGATGCGCATCCCTAAAAGATCATAAGCGGTCCACTTGTACTTACTACTGAGGGTAGGGACATACATTGCTGCTATTAATCTGATGCTATTACTGCATCACCTACTCTCACAACGCAGTAAATTTACAAAACATTTGTTCTTTTACCCCTCTTCTTCTTTGCTAAGGCATCATTTTAAAATTGCTCCTCCCCAGCAACCCACTTATCTAGTTCATTTCATTACCTTTTAGTAGGTACGACCTCAACATTAGTAAGCCTCCAATCTAGGTCCTACATTAGTAAGCCTCTCTCTGATTGCAAACCACCTGCCAAACTAATCCCTAAATGATAGGGAAGAAAGAATGATAGATTACCTCATCAAGCAGACCAATCTGAGAAGTGTCACCATCACCAAAACGTTCTGAAAATATTCAAAATGAAGAGATTTATATTTACTAGTATTTTTCCAACCAAAAAATCCAGTGTATCACAGTCAAGAGCAGTACTGACCATCCAATCCAAATTGTGATGTGGAGTAAACAACACCGTCCATGGTATCTTGAAGCGTAATCTGCTCTCTTGAGCTAACATGATGATCAACATAGTTACTGCCAAAAGAGCTACATGTTAACAAACATATAGTACTTCCCCAGATAGCTTATGAAAATATTCAATGTGTATCTCGTATCACCAAAGCAACAGAAAAATATCATGACTAACCCCTGAAAGATCTCATTATCAGGCAGCTCAAAGTCATCAAGATCAAAAGTCTCTGGCAAAGTGATTGAATGGTAAGGCGCAGTTGATTCTTCTGGTGGCAAATCAACTGCAGTGGAGCGAAAAGCCTGCTTTATCTTAAGCAAGGCTTCACTGCAATCATCAAAAAGGTAATTCACCTTTCTAGAATATATCCTCACCACTCCGAGAAGAAGATGACTTGACAATCGTAGTGCAATTGGTACATCAGGAAACAGAATAGAGTCTGCTCAGAGCCATATAACAATAAATAAGTCAGATTATAGTTAAAAAAAGAATTCAAAAAGTTAGATAAGCCTAGGCACCCATCCTCAGTAAGAAGGTTCCCTGTAAACATGAACAAAATTTGATATTGGAACATGAAAACATAGCAACCCTATCATCATCATGATTGTATAGCCTTATCTAATTCTATTAGTGCAGTGATCTGCCATGAGCAACAAAACCAACAAAGTGCTGAGTAAACTCAATGGAAAATTCCTCTCCCGAGTAACCAAGTAAAACCATATTTTATGAAGATGCTACCAACACCATGGTTATTTACCCTGCCAATAAGGGAAACTACTCCTACATGATTATAAATTTCAAAGCAACAAATAGAGTTGCCCATATCCCTTCATTGTATGTCCAGCAGGGCCATGACAAGGAAAAAGCATGCAAGGACTTGAAGAAAATAAGCTCATACAAGAATAAGAATGAAGAGGAGGATGTTATGAGCCTTTAAAAATTATCTTTAATAAATATTAAAAGAAACTTTCAAAATAAAATTTTCTATTTCAGAAACTGGTAGGCAATAAATGCAAATGAGCAGCAAACTATTCCAATATGCGCACTACCTCCGACATATTTCTAGAGAGTCCATTTTAACCTAACCTAATAGTATGGCCATGCCATCAAGCTCGCTAATTTTCAAGCTAACCCAGTATTTATAATTTACAACTCCCAAATACCAGTTTTACTAATATTTGTTTATTGATCAGAAATGTTTGGATTTGACCAAACTGTTAGAAATACTCAATAAACATAGAAGTCTTCAAGCATCAGCAATATTAATTCCAATGATTGGTTTAATGAATAATAAATTACAAATCATGGAAATGAAATAAACATACCTACCAATCAAATAAATAAATTTTAACTAAGTACTTCTAGCTATTTAGTTCCTTAAGAAGACATACATATTCCTCAATTTGGCAAAGAAAATAAATATGCAAATAGAGAGATAAAGATTCTAAATTTGAACTCTGGATTCCAAACTAAACAAGTAAAATGAAATTAGAAAGTACTAACCAACAGATACACCGATGTCAGTATCAGCCACCTGATTCTTACGGAGCTTCCTCTCCAGATGAGCTGCTATCCATATCGTACCCAAGGGACCTTTCTTCGCCAATATAAACTGTGAATAAAACATCTTTTCCTCCCAATACGATCCCTACTTTTTTCACACAAACTTCCCCACCCCTAAATGTAAGAAAAACCTATTATCTAATCTTAAAATTATCCTCCTAATCAAAAATAAACCCTAAAGCAAACAACTTCAAACCCTCGGTACAAATTCAACATGCTCCCATAGCTCCCAGGACAACCCCCTAAATTTCCTAAATTTCCCAACATAACCCTTAATTTTTTCCACTCCCAGCTACGAAAATGAACAAAAAGAAATTCAAAACATCCCAGATTTCAAGAACGAAACCCTAATTACTCCTATGAACAAAGCATCCATTGACACACTCGGAAAACCCCGTAACCCATAAAAAACGGGCACCATTTCAGCTAAATTCACAGACCCACCACTTAGTAGAACATCCCAAAATATCGAACCATAAGAATCGACCAAAAAAAGAAAGGAAAAAAAACTCCCAACTTGGGCTTTGCTTCGATGCGTAAACCCTAGCCCTCGAATAAATGAAGCTTTCGTGGAGAGGAAAACTACAGCTCCATAACTGAGTTGAGGGGATTGAAGAGAGAGACAGAACGAGTTAGAATAGTGAGTCAGATCGGACAGACACGAGAAGAGAAAGAGGGCGAGTTTCCGTGTTTGGTGTGTAAGGAAAGAGAAAAAAAAAAGGAGTAGCGCTGTCTGTTATAATGTAATGTAAATTAATAGTAAAAGATTCGATTTTTGAAGATAAAACTAAAACAAGCTTAGTAGCCCGCGCTTACTCTTTTTTGATTGGTTAAACTACTTTTAATTTATTATCTAAACACTCCATGTGGACCAAAATATATTTTACACATTCTTGGAAAACTAAACCGTTAATTTTTACCACTTTAAAATTTAATCCCTATATTTTTAAATTTTAAGTTTAACTGTTAATTTATTAAATTATTTTATTAATTTAAATTTATTATAATGTCATTATTTTACTTATATTATTATCAAGTGAATTTCTTTTTAAAATAATAAACTAAAAAATTTAACAGTAATAACAATTAAATCTAAATTTTAAAATTATTAAAAATAAAACTACATAAACTGAATTTTAATTTTCAATACAAAACTAATTTTTATAACTCATAAATACAATTATGAATTTAAAATGATTAATGTTACAACTTAAATCACACTAAATTAATTAATAATTTAAAAAACTAATTAGTAAGTTTCCTAAAGAAGCTTGATTTTTTTAGAGTCCTAAAGAAATTTTATATTTTATAAAAGTAAAAGATAACTATATCATTTTAATTTTTATTTCATCTATATTGTTAAAATTAAATAACTTAAATTATAGTTTTAAAAAATTTTAAATGAATAGATGGTTAAATTAAGAAATTTAAACTTTTTCAAAGATGGGTTTTGATTTTTTTTTTATATAAATACATAAAAATATTTATAATTTCTCTTCAATCTTTAAGAAAATAAATCCACTCGAATTTACATCCGGCTTATTCACGGCATTGACCTTGAAAACAGACTTGAAATAATTAACACCAAGTTTTAGGCTTTAATACTTTATCTTCATGGCTTACTTTTTTACTCATTAACCTTTCAAGTTTCCATTTTTGGCATATTCAAATTCTTATATTTTTTGTTTTCATTTTTCTCCTCTCTTTTTTTTCAAATTCGTTTATATTCCTAAAATTCGAGAATTAATTTATTTTTCGGCATTTTTTATATAAATAACATTAAACTATTAATTAATTGCGAAAATAATTTGAAGAAAAAATTATAGATAAATATGACTTGTTTGTTATCATGAAAATCGGTGTTGTTTGACCAACTAGCGACACCACCCCTTTTTTCTCTAATTATTACCCAATCATCAATTTTTTAGAAAAAAAAATTGTTTTGGTGCCGCTATTTTTTTTCTCCACTGTTAATACCGATATTTTTTACAGGTATTTCGAAAAATACATATAGGTGCCGCCTAATACAGTGGTGACACCAAAATAATTCTCTTGCCGTTAACGTGTCAGACTTCACCAATGGGTACTATTGTAAACGAGTCATTTACGTATATAGTTTTCCTCCAAATTATTTTTGTAATTATTTAATATTTTAGGATTATTTATATAAAAAAACATTTTTATTCATTTACATTTTGCTTCAAGTATTTTTTTTATTTTTAAATTCAAAACTACATGATATCTGGTGCTTTCCAATTTCATGATTCCAATGGAACATGATTGATGAAAATATTATTGCTAAACATCAAGGGAATCACTTTACATTATCTATGGAAAAGGAAAGTAAACTAATTTTTACACACCAAACATTGAAATTTGAAATCACATGCCAACCAATAAAATTTCATGAAAAGTGATAATTTTTTATCATACCAAAATGCTCTACCCGTAAATAAAACATTGGTACTCGTAAATTACTTGTATTCAATTCAGTAAAAAAAACTCAAACTCGATTTAATAATTATCAAATATCAAACAAGTTAAACCTAATCACATCTATTACGGCTTGTGAACTTTATCAAGCTTTTTATTTTTTATGTTTAATATTTTCATACAATTAAATTTCATTGCCTTTAATATATATTATTTGATTTAAACTTAATTAATAAAGCTGAAACTTAAACTCGAATATATCGAATTCGTGATAAACAAGCTTACACAAACATTAAGCCGAGTAAGGCAGGTAAAGCGAGCCTGACAATAATTAAACTGGATAACACCCCCCACAACCATCAGGCCGATTAAATCAATAGCAGAAAATCCCAGATCAGATTTCAAAAACTTTATTCATCAGGTATAGCATTGGGAATTTTTCTTATGCTTTTGTCCACCAATAGTTCTGGAACTTTCGATCAAAACTTTTACCCTTTTCATTTCTCCGTAGAGCTTCGAATGTTCAATTTGTCTCATTTACTTATAAACCTTGAAAGAGCATGTCTAGGACCAAGAGTTCCTCAATCTTAAAACATCATATCGGACATACAACACTAATAATATAAAACAAAAACAAAAAGTTGAAAATTTCAAAGAAAGGTCATTTACTTTTTAACTCAATTGGTTTGAATATTCGAATTCAAGCTCAAACCCAAGTTATTCAACGTTCAAAGCTTGTGCTTGAGACTCACTTCAAACTCAAATAACCTAAAGAAAAAGAACTAAATTATATTCTAACAGTTAAAAGTGTCTATGACAGAAATAATAATCATCCTAAGTTACGTAATCTATAATTGGCAGACACTGCCATAACTGATGTGGATCACACTACTTTTTTCTCTTTTTCTAAGGGACCAATTTGTGAGCTGATGTCATACATACATACATTAATACACCTAACATGATATAATTTTAGTTTTACAGTGAGTGAGGTATGGACAGAGAGACTTAAGTATTACATAAATTGATGGAGCATTGTTGCTGTTAATGCTTCTTAAACTTGGGATTTATCAGGCTGCCCAGAGAGTTCTTTCTCAGCAAAATGAAGCAATCTTCTGAGTCTCAAAACCATATCGGAGTGAAACGGGAGGGCTGTTCGGCGATCTAAGAATCCGGGACTAACTGTCATCCATGACAGAGCATGAAGCTCTGCTGCAATAGATGCCAAAATCAAATGGTTATCAATTTCGGAATCTCTAGATTCGGAGCTCGGAGTCCTTCCTGCCTGTTTTGTGATTCCTCTTATTACTTTATCTTGGGTGACCTTATTACCTCCATAATAATCAATGAGACTAACAGAAAGAACCGAAGGCCATTCCTCTTTTGGGTGATTTCTGTAGTCTTTCCTCATAGAAGGTACAGCCTTTGAAACCACGAAACCAGTTGAGAGAGGGATCGCAGAGCCCTTGCTATGAAGAAGATGAGCAAGCGGTGGTGATTCTGCAGTTAGACATGTTGGCAGTTGAAGAGGGGTTGGAGGTAGGAACCGCATGCTGGGTGATGGGATCAACATGTATGAAGCAGAAGTTGAACCAAGAGATTTGACAGGAGTGAACCCTTCTATGTAGCTTGATTGACCAGGACCAGTACCACTATGAGTTCCTGGTACACAATGAAATGATCTTAGTTTATACAAGTATAAACAAATAATACATACAGATCTCATTTTCACTTTCCTTAAATGTAAAAGCGAAACCAAAGAAATGACTTGATGATTAGTTCCTACGTAAAAGACAACACCAAATTGAATGCTAGTCTAATCAATAGTGTAGCAAAATATAGAAAAAGTAGTCAACAAGGTCGGCAAGATCTGACTCTAGCCTACATGTTTTCATAGAGCCAGATCTCAATCCATCCCTGTAAACATCAGGACCCAATGAGATAGTACTATTCTACAGGAAAGTTGTTTGGTTATCACTAAATCTAAAAGGTGCCAATCTAATTGTACTGCATTGACAGTGTAGGATGGAAGGCCAAATGTCCATCTCCCCTTGACCCCTTCACTCTTGCAATTTCTCCCTTCTAACATTTTTTCCCTCTTTCGAGCCTTCTTTTTATAAATAGTTTGCCTATAAGTACTAGTGGGAGAGACTCCAGAATCCGCCCGATCTTGCATCAACCAATTTGGAGACTCCAAAACCATGTTTTCATAATTAAAAGTTCACAATTCAGCACCACATCAGCACACTTAATGCTTTAGTATTAAAGAGTTACCGATTGTACTTGATTGCAAAATGCATAACAATATGAGGGTTTGAATGATGAAAATATTTGGGAGAGACTATGGTTAACAGGACAGGTAATCCCTACCCCGCAGACTCAGGTCCCCTTTTCATTTAACCAAACAATTCAATGTAGTCATGTTGTGAACAGAAAATAAGAACATTTGAAGCATCATTTATATTACGAAAAAAGAGAATCAACCAAAAGAGTGAATGATAGCTCACCAGAAGATGGTGAATCTGCTTGCAACACTAGATGTAAAGAATGGTCAACTGAAACTGAAACAAAACTGATACTCTGCACCCACTGAAGCAATCCCCTAGAGTTGTCAACTAATGTTTGTCCACTCATAAGCTGCTTTCTTGCGGCAGGTTGTCCTAAACCACCTTTCATAAAGCTAGCCTTTGTGTGAGAACTGTACAGTGGACTAGGTGAGGAAGGCAATGTTCTCTCTTGAATCAAACTCATCTCTTGCTGATCCAATGAAGTTCCATTTGTGTTAGCAGGCATGCCATCAGGAACAGATCTGCGCAACTGAAGAGGCCATTTCTTCACCTCAGATCCACCAACTGAATAGATAGCTTTCTGCCACTCTTTAGTCACAGTGCAAAAAAAAAGGTATTAATGCCAAGTAAACAGAAAAAAACAACTGTTGAACTCTAGTATATTAGCATACTTTCGAACCAAAAAATGGTATATTAGCATACCACATCCTTAGAAGCTTGTAACTAATAATAGGCTAAACAGATTATAATTGCAAGTGTAGAAACAACTTTATAGAAGGAAGCAGAATTATCAATTCAGAATCAACATATGCATAACATAGCCAATTCATTCAATAATATTGCAGAAGGCAGCTTGAATGTTAGAGATAGCCATAAATGCAACAAGGTCATGAGCAGCGACTTTTTGGCCATGAGAGAGAAAAATAAAATAAAAACTAACAGGATGAACCAAACTGACATACCAAGGTATTCAAGCTCATAGAAACTTCCTATACGTGTGATCACGAAGTCTCTGGGCTTAACAACACCAGTATCGGATGAACTGCATGCCTGAAGTATTTGACAGCCCTGCTGCAAAACTTGTACAAACAGGCACTGTAGACCTTTTGTGTCCTGTCTACTGCTAATTCCACCAAAAGGGAATATGTTGCAGTCAAGCAATTCCCCCCTAGCATCCGTCCAAATGCATACCAGCCACCGCCAATCTTCTGTCCATCCATAGCAACAATGTAAGCTCGGAATCTTTTGATTACTAGAATCAAGACCGTCAGGCTCCAACCCAACGTGCTGAGAACCTGAGCCAGGATCAGTACTTCCTACAGAATTTGCAGCCTGCATGAAGCTGCCACCACTTTCGTCCGAGACTATCTTTGAAGTTTCAGAGGTTGAATTACCAAAAGCTGTAGGAGAAACTCCATGCTCCAAAGAACCAGACTCTGCAAGAATAAAAAGGGGCTCAAACATGTAACGAACTTCGTCAGGATAGAAGAAATCCCCATTTCTATTTGGGTCGCAACTTAATCCTCCTGTCCTTGTTTGCCATGAATTTTCCCAAGCACCACCCCTCAAGCTGGAATCAATTTCACCCTCTCTAGGAATAGAAGACCCTGGGATTCGAGAACCAACAGAATCCTTCCACATTGTTGGAATAGATGTCATAGGAGTTAAGACCGAATGAGATCTAGATAATGATGATGAAAGAGCTAGATCATTCATGGATCCTCGCGAAATTCGTCGAGCTTTGTTGTATACAGTGAAAGCCATCTCTTTAAGAATGACGAGTTCATTAAAAGGTGGGCTTGTAACCCTAAAAATGGCATCCACTGTTACAATCTGAACAACCACTTTTGGAACACTAAACCCAGAAACTACAGGAATATTTGATACCGATGCTTCATCCGCAGCTGCTGAGCTGCTTAATGCCTTCCCTATCTGACTGTGCAGTAGTGATCTCTTATCCCTATCTGAGGGCAAAATAACTGATCCAACAGCAATAGAAGATTCAATGACCGTTTTTAGGACTGCAGTAGGTTCGGGGAAGGGGCACACGACATATATTACCTAAATACAAGAAACCAACAAATCAGGTAATGATAAAATAGTTTGGTCACATTAAAGCAAGTTTACGAGGCAGTCAAATAATGGATTGTATAGGTCACAGAAGGTCATGGACCACAAATTCTGCTCAAGAGTTTATTATTTAATTAAACAAATCATCTTAATTTAGGTATTACAAAATGAGATGGTAATGGTATATAGTATCAATTCCACAAAAATACAGCTCTCTCCGAAACTTAACTTCTTAGTCACACTACAGAAGTATATAAACTTCTATACTGAAATTTCTGCTGTACCCTTAAATCATAACATTCTATTCCTACAAGTTCTTTTTTCCCCCCTTTTTTTAATGAGAAAAGTTATGAAACTTGGGAAGAACATGTAAATCATTACAGGCAAGATATTTCTGAGATATGGTGCTTTTCAAATATGAACATCAAATACCTATTGTAAGTGTATTCTAAATCCTCCAACCTTCTAATGAAAACACAATTGAATGCCATAAAAATGCTAATAAAATTATGAAAGTGAAAAAGAAATCAATAGAAGGAAGGAGCTTGCCCAATACATGTACTATCAAGTAAAGGACAACCAAACTAAGGTCTAGCCTAGACACCATATGTTCCAAAGATAACAAGGAATACAGACAAAAAGCACATGGTTCCAGAGAGAAGGTTTCAAATTGCAGCATCTTATATTGAATAAACAGTATATATCTTTTAGGAACAAAAGTCATGCACTTTGTGAAGTAGAACTAATACTGATTTTAGATGGATCTTGACAGTCAGCAAAATATAAAGTCAAAGATAATACACGGATATATCGTTTAAGGTAATTGAAGTATTGTGTCAAGACTAGTGAATTTCTCACATGCATTTTTCATAATTAATAAATCAGTGTAAGGAAGAGAGCAGAAATTTCTTTCCCCTTTGCTTGAGGTAAATATGGGCCAACCATCATCAAACAAGGAACATGTTGAGAGAGAACCACTTCCATAAAAGACATACAAGGAACATCATACTTACCAAGCATGGGCTGCTTATTCCTTCCTTTTGGTTTGCGAACAAAAATTGGCCAATTTTCAAAGCTTTAAGAGCCTTAGAAAGAGATTTGAGATAGCATGTCATGTCCCAACCATTTGACAGAGAGAGAAAAAAATCACTTATTGATCCCAGGAGAGATGCATTGCTACTTTCTATCTTCATTGATTGGGGGCAATCAAGTAGGACAAAACCAGAAGAAAACCATTTCCCCAAATCAATCTCCATCTGGTTTCCCAAACTCTGAGGTGAGTGAGTTCCCAGTTTGCATGTCTCATATACTGAGAAAAAATAAACAATAAGATCAAATAAGCATGCTTCTACTTCAGAAAATACAAATGATAACTAGAGCAGGAAACAAACTGCATTGGTAATTGACATCAATATGTTCACTAATCTTAATTGGACCCAAGTCACAGGAAACTGATAGGGTCTCTGCCCAATTTCACTATAAAACAGATTTTTGAGCAAAAACCAGCTGCACTAAGTTGTAAAAAGTTAATAACATCTAAAGACAAAGATGAGCCAACAATGAAGACATCCTTGGTATCAAGTACAGGGAGATTCAAGTCCCTTAAAGATAAAAAGATCAAACACCTGGGCAAAGTCAACACGGCTCCAAAACCATTCATTTCTTCCAATAAAAATTTATGAGATTATGCTTCCCAACATAATGCTTGTTGGGTTGACAAAGCCATACTGGGAAACATATAACCTTTTCTTTCTCACTAGGTATGCATCAAAAGTACAATAGCTAAATTGAATAATTGAGCAATAGCCCGCATATTCAATTGAAACAATTCAAACCCAAGAAAACAAAACAAATAATGCATCGAAGTCCCATACCGATTCCTAGTTGTTGAAAAAAATCAGCAGCAGCAGAAGTAAGGGGATCAATATCTGGGCATATAACAGAATAATTTATCTGCAAGCCAAAAGTTCAGATTTTAAACAGAGAGCAATTTCTAAAACCAGACCAACCCAATAAATAAAGAGTTTTTGTTTTAGCTGGAGCAAGCCATGTGAAGAATCTTACAGGTTTTGGTAGAGCATATGGCTCAAGAGGAGCCTTTTCCCAAAGCTGCAAAGAGTTTCCTGAAGTTTTAAGCCAATCATCCTGGTACCTACAAGTCATCATTTGCACTTATCTGTTCGAATGTCATAACTTAAATAAAGCAAACTGCAAACACTGACTAAAGTATCAACTTCATTTGAAATATGGCCTACTTGGCTTACATGTATACCCCATACTTATCTTCACATGCAAAACTGTTCAAACTACCACTTGCAGGTCATGTCATGCTATGCACATAATTTACATTTCACAAATTATGTTATATATCTAAACAAATTCAACTGATCTACTCTAATCTTAACTGATATGTTCTCATAATAGATTACTACTCTAATCTGGCAATTTTATATCAACATAATTGATCAAAGGTTTCCTGTCAGAAAATAAAGTTTCATGCACCACCGGATAGCAAAGTTAACTCTCATCTATGAACTATCCTGCAATGTATGAATAGTAGACTAGCAGTAGCTGCAGATAACAAGGAGTGGAAGTGCAAAATTCTCAACCACAATACCCAACGATACACCCTGCCTTTAATGCCCTATTAATATGTGCTCGGTATTGTGTTCCTTCTCAAATAGAGAGAGAGAGCAGAAGAAATCTCCACAAGTGTCTACCAACAGATCATGTTTATAAGCAAACTAAATCTTGGAAATCAAAAAATGAAGAACTCAGTCTAAAGACTCATTCAAGTAGCAATGCAAGGGACTGCTTTGAGTTGTTGATTAACATTTGCTAACAGAAAAAGTTATGATAATAAATAAAAAATCTAGACTTAATTGGCTAACCATGATTGTCGATGATTTCTTTGTACCAGATACCATTTCAAACGTAATATACTTTCTAGGGCATAAAGAGCCTCCTTAAAATTGAATGTCATTCATATGAATAGTTCAAGCCAAATGAATTTGCATCATCTTTGTAGACTCAATTGTCTAATTATGACTGTTGAGAATTTCTTTGCACCAAAATGAATTTCATTCACATGGATGGTTAATGCACCCATTCCAAGTGAATTTTATTGGCATTTATCATCATGCCCTTGTAGAAATTATGATATATATAATATTTGTTTTTTCAAGGTATTCTTCATTTTCATATGCAGTAGGCCAAAAAAATCCCCAGCATGAAATCAGAGGCAGGTCAATAAAAAAGGGCCCTGTGCCTACTGTCCAGATAAATCAAAAAGGATTCTGCATGGATGCTGTATCAAAGAATAAAACATACTTTTCAGCCACTGCACATTAACTTAAGCCCTAGGGTTCCACAGCAAAGCACAATTGCTCGGTCAAATGTCTTTTAGAAATTATTTAAGTTGGTAAATGAGGCATAGACAACAAGGATGATGCCAAATTTTAAATATTTTTGTTAGGCCATTTGCAATCGACTTAAGCAAACTTGTAATTGTACATGAAATAAAAAATAGAGGACACTTACCCAACGAGTAGGGCAGGTGATGGAAGAACAAAAAGAGTTGATCTTAGCCGGCTGCTTTGTTGTTGCTCTAACTCAGAACCAGAGGTTTCTTGGTTCAATCTCCTTTGGCTGGTCTCATCAACTTTACCTCCATCTATTGCAACAGTCATTGCATCAATAAGGAAAACCCCTTCAGCGTGTCAAGTTTCTTCAGAACTCCCATAAATGTAACATAATAGTGTGTAAACATACCTTTAAGGTAAGATGATCCGCCAACAGAAGTTTGGGATGGACTCACTGCTTCTCCCACAGAGAGAGTTACGGTACTTGAAGAATCTCGGCATTCACTTATATTGGACTCTGTAGATGATCCATCAGCAGAGGCTCCAACATCACCTGATTGACCGCGACCTCTGCACCAGTCAGTGACAGACAAAGGACCATCCAAACTGCCAAATGCAGATTTTAAGGCTGATTTGATGTCAGAGTGCAGCAAACTGATTACGGAAGAAGCATGAATCTGTAAGAAAATATTCTCTGCATGAGACTCATATGATAAATAGTCAAAGTTCTCTAATCCATCACATCCATACACACATGTTTAGACAGTGAAAAGTAACAGACATTGAGAACTATCGGCAACATCACATGGAGTTCACTCTTAATTATTATAGGACCCATAGATACTATAATTAGAAGTCTGGACAATGAAGAAAGCTCACATTAGCAGAAAGTGGATCAACTAACTCCACACCAGCAATGTCCAGGGAATGACAAGAAGCCAAAGTCCCCCCACAACCTGCATGAACCATGGAAGGCCCACAACAAAACCCTCGCCTCCAATGCTCTTGTAATGCAAGCCAACTGTAAGGACAGTCACCACCATCTGCATCCAAAGCCAAATCAACAAAGGAAGTAGCTTGCTGGACTAGTAATGGAATGCCATCAAGAAGTTCCTGAAGTGGTTGACTTTGCCCATAAGAGAGCATACTTTCCTCATTATACAAATTATGGGTTAAGGATGGACTAGCTTCAATACTTGAAGTAGCAAGCTTTGAAACTTTTGGAGCTCCAACAGTGCGCCATACACCTACAGGTGCATTAAGGTGTCCGTCTAGCATTACTCCATCAATATCACCAGCACTTTTGAAAGGTATAGATTCTTTCTTCACCTCATACCGGCTAGATAGATTGTCTGCCATGGTACTAGGATCATCAGGAAGCTGGTTTAAAACAGAACTTGCTGTAGGCCTACTCAAGCTAATAGTTGCAGGGCTAGTGGGAGATAGAAGTATGTGCCTCATCCTTAACATGGAAGCTTGGAACATAGAACATTCCACTTCAGTTCCAAGCACAGTCTTCATAGATAGAAGGATACGCTCCCCACCAAATACACCTTGTGTCATTTTCCTGCTTGCCGACTTGTCTGAATTGATTGAATACAAATTACCAAACTGAGATGTTCCTGACATCTCGTTTGTAGCATTGCTATCATTATGTGTGAGCAACCTCCTGCCATATCTCTCTTCCCTAGTTTCCACATGAGTGTAATATTTCTTCAGTTGGAGCATGGCGTTTGAATCATGCCCTCCAGGGTGGGCCTTCAGATTCATAGGCATACCAGTCTTCTCATCCAATCCACCAAAGCAAGGGAAAGGAGGAGGCGTTGCAGCATATTTGTAATTACTTTGGCTTGAATTAGAACTCTCCACTTTACGAGACTTCGGGAGATAAGGGTTTCTAAAAACTGATGATGAATCACTTGCAGGAGTTTCTACAGCTCCATATTCAACTGCAAACGTCATCAGTGCTTCAGCTTTCATTAAATGATCAAACTCACCAGTGGAAGAAGCTGGAGTTTGATTTGATGGACCAGATGTCACAGCACTGTTTGTGACCTCTTGACTTTTGCTCAAAAACTCCTCTGTCACAACTGGAAGAGGTGGATTAAAGCTATCAAAGGAAGGAAGACCTACAGGCAAAAGCATCTGATCTGAAGTATCCATCACCCCAGCTGGACTACTTCCTACATCTCCGCAATCTGAAGCACCAAACATAATAGCCGATGACTCTGCAGTTCCTGGGGGCTTCACAAAAGGAAGACCATAATGAGATCAATTAAAGTTTAATCATCTTGAGGCAAAAAGGTACTAACGACAAGACTGAATGCCAAATGCAGGCCAACACCAGCTGTAACTTCATATACTGAGCTAAAAAAGAGGTGTTTAAGAGAAAAAATACATTCATAAAGTTTACTCAAAAAGAGCTTTTCACTGTATCCAGTTGATGTGCGCAGCTTGAAGGCATGAATTAAAACAGCTCGACAAATGCATATGAAACAATATACAGCATTTAAAAACTTTGCTTCTCTAAACAAAGAGTGAATTTTGGATGGGGGATTTTGAAATGAAGGCATTTTATTATGCAGCAGCTCAAAACCAGAAGTTATAATTGTGTTGTTTGGGTAAATATTTTTTAGAATGAAAAATGGAATTTGATAAGACTACAAGAAAAGAATGATTATAAAAGAAGAAGAATGATATTAAAGATTGCAAAAAATTGAGATGCTATAATTCCATCTTGAAATTCTTCCTCTAAATCCCTCATCCAAACACACTCCAAGTGATTTAAGCCGAATGGTACAAATATCAGATAAAAAGCCTTTCTTATAGAATATATGGAAGGATAAGAAATTACCTCCCCAAATGGCAGTACATCATTTTCGAAGAAGTCCCCAAAGTCTCCAAACTCAGAGAGAAGAGATTGGATATCCATGACAATTCCCCTGTCGTCGTCATCCCAATCCCAATTAGACCCAATTTGGTCATTTCCGACACCTGTAATCACTGACATGTTAACTTCCATGGACCTAATATTAGACTTATACACATCTTCAGCTGGAGCATTTGTAACAGTACCTGCTTGACCATATGACTCTGTCATCCCAATTCGTGGCCGTTTGGAGCCCTACACAGGAATTACAACTATTAATTTCAGTGGTCGAACAAAATTTTATGAATTTTGAGAGAATAAAACTAATGAATATGCCGTTGACTTTTACATTCAAAGAGTCAAAATGGTTTCACATGCAAAAGCCATTTCAAGTCATTGTTACTTCCTGACTAAATGCTAAAATATGCAAGAAAAGGTGCCCCTCTCAATCCCCTATACAAGTAGTGAAAAAGATACGAAGATTTCACAAATCAGGAGAAAATCTAAACCCCATTATTTGGGCTTCAAGCATGTTTGAATTAAACATAGTAACAATAAACTCAGAAGAACATTGCAGTACTTCCCATCTAAATGGGTAAACTTGCCAGTCGGAAAGCGGACGTTCTCATATTCGATACATTTATGATTCAACAAATAACAGAAGTCCACTCCAGACAAGGCTACTCAAATATAGCACATACAAACCTAATAATTTAAAATATGGATGCACAAACATATTTTGCATTCCTCTCGTCCACTGAGTTTTAAAAAGTATATAACAACACAAGAACATATTTGTTAGTGCATCATTAGGTGGATATTTTATGGTTGCATGGCTGACACCCTTCCAACCAGAATTGACACAAGTAGCACACAAAAATTAAGAAAAAAGTACCTAAAAAACGTAGATAAAAGTCTCACCAGTTTGAGGCAATCAGTCTCCATCTGATCATTAGAAGATAAGCCAGACTGTCTACAGGACGAATCTGCATCTGCCTCCAGGTCACGAGCTCCTGTAGTCACACTATCACTGGAACTACTACTTAAGGAACTTATGCTGCTATTATTACTATTGCTGCTGCTGTTATAGCAATGCTGTTTGTGTATTCCACTGAATTCAGCCCAAGATTTTTCCAGGATATCTAAATTGCCATCACTGCAAAAACTAATAACAGGATAAGAGGGACATGAAGATTCAAGAGATAACTCTGGATGCTATCATAGTTACAATTGCTTGCAACCAAGGTCAACTATGGTTTGCATATTCCTAGTCATTGTCGATTATGATTCACCATAACACTAAAACAGTCAAGTCTGGATGTTTTGTGATGAATGAATTTTAGATAGGGGGGCCTGAAAGTCCCGTCAAAGAGACCTTAGGAAAAGAATGCAACATCTATTGCATTCGTCTATTATATTGCAATGAAGAAGAAAAGAATCAGAGAATTTTCTTCAGCAGAACTAAGATGACATGCATCCATAAAATAACTACATGCAGGAAAAAAAAGTTCTTCAATTGTGGTATTACTACATGCAGGAAAAAAAAGTTCTTCAATTGTGGTATTAAGTAAAGAATAGATGATTCATAATTGTTAGGGTAGCCCTACCTCCATTATAGTTTTCCTTCTTCACTTAAACAAGTAAAATTTACAGCATGTCCCACCTGTCTAATGTTTATGTGAACGTGTTGAAATAGGTGCACCCTGATTGTGATATTGAGGCTCAAAATAGGAAGCTGTTGGTTATTACTTCTGTTTGTTCAATTGATCTATCATGTTTTTGGCTTACCTTCATCTGTCTCAAAATAGATATTAAATTTGGCTACAGCAAATATTAAGGAGCTTTTGTGCGACAATTATTTTCTTCATTTAGAATGCTCATTCCATGCATTTTTCACAAGGCTTTCTTGCTTTGATTGTGAATTCATTGGTTTGCAGTTCTTATGCTTAAATCTTTAATGAATACCACAAGGAGGCAAAGCATGAAAGATAACAAACAAATAAGATAATAAGAGGGTAAGAAGGGAAGCAAGAGAGAGAACACTAACCAATGCCTAAAAAAGGATGAACCAGCCAATGAAGGTCCTATCCAGTTTTGTAACCAGAATCTGCAAGTTCACATATAAGCTTTTGTAAGTGTCACACAAATAAATTTACAAGAAAGGAACAAGTAATATGGTTACTGTCATCACTTCATCTTCACAAAGATGAAAACACTATGAAATGTCTTAAAAGGATGCTGCTTTATATATGACAAAAAACCCAGATACTGCCTGCTTGAAAAAGTTGGCCTCGCCAGTTCTCAAGCTGGATCATTGCACACAAATCAACACTGGCAGCAATAGAATTACCACAGAATTCAAACACACCTTCTCAGAGAGGATCTAGCAAAGGATGTTTGCAAGACAGGGACAAGCACAGCCTCAGGTGGATAAATAAATGTCTTCTCATGTACTGATAAGAGATCTAGTGGTCCCTTCTGATCAACTCTTCCCATTGCATAAGCTTCAGTAGACTGGTGCTTGGGTAAATTCCTGATATAATCAGGGTTTGGATTCAGTGACTTGTCACCTCTAGAATTCAAGCATCCAAGACTAACTTTAACATAGCAGTTTTGGCCCCTCAACTGGCAGCCAGAACTTTGAGAAGTAGGGTGTGGTAGACCAATTTTGCCAGAGTTGCTGAAAAAGAAGAAATTTAACAGCAGAAAGAAAATATCAATCCGGGCACTATCACTATAGGGGAATGAGTAAGTTCTATATAAATGAAAGAAGGTAATAGTGCCAAAAGATTACAAATGAACAGATTATAAATAAAGTCCACCTGAAATATACTTGCTTGACAAGATCGTTTGGACAACATCCTGTGAGTTTTCCACACATTCCATGTGGGGAAATAATCACTACAACCAAACATAAAAATAAATACAATCACAAAGCTAGTCGGTGCAGCAAAGATTGCATAACTGACCTTTTTAAAAGCAGGTTGATGTAATGAATAAACTAGTATTCTAAAAAGCAGGAAACGTAACTAACAAATCATACAAGATAGCACAATCAGTTTTATCAGCTTGGTTACTCTTTTTTACCCAAAACCTGACATCTCTTTCACTCTTACACACACACCAAAGCACAAACACGAGCCTCTTCAAAGTCATTTTCAAAAACCAGAATTGTGAAGGGCACTGAACGAACCAGGAAGTAGGTAACTGGTATTATTAGAAGAATGCTCTAATACTTTTTCTATATCACCAGTTGAAAGTGTCCGGATATGCCTGAAAATATAATTAAAATAGGTATCAAAGCATGTTAGAGGGAAAATCATAAAGCAACCCAAGTGCAAACTGCTAGAAAATTAAGATGCCAGGCTTCACGAACTTTGAGGATATTATAGCATGTACAAAAATAGATTCTTCTGTAGCAGCAAAGATGAACTCAATTGTAGGCTGTGCTCTCCTGCAAAATAATAATAAATATCATTCCATAAGTGAAGAATAACCAGAAGGAAAATACAACTAGCTGATAAGTTATGATACAAAATTTTTGCAGCTTCCTTTCCAGTGCTTTTATCTCAAATTTTCAATTTTTTAAATGCAGAGAGAGGAGGCAACAGAGGGGTTAAAAAGAGAACAAAAGGAGAGGAAAAGGAAAAAAAGATTTAAAAGAGTAGAAAGTTAATAACATATATAGGAAGAAAGTGATTGGTCAAGAAATAACAAGGAAAAGAAACACCCAATTGCACGGTAACATCCATTAAGTAGTTCCCCCTACTGTGATTCTGAAAATCCTCCCAGCAAGCATTTGAGAATTAAATACCCAGATATAAGCATTCCAAACAAACAAATTCGTTCAAGAATGAAAACAGAGTAGGCTTCTCCTATGCCAGTTTAATTGAGGTACATATACAGCAAAGCTAAACAAATTATAAAGGTAAAAAAAGATCAACATAAAATAATAGTTTAAGCCTAGTTTGTCACTGTGATTGCAGTTGAAAATTCTAGTGCAAAAGACCGCAACTGAATGCAAACTCACTGCAATCACAAAAGCATGATCTTGCTTCCACAACTGAGAGTAAAAACAATCAGGATATTTACCATAAATTTAACCTTCTTTGACATTGCATACTGTATATTTAATTAAACAAAAACAGCTAAAACATGAGTTATGCCAACAAACTGACAAAGACATAACAATAAGGCGGAATACGTTAAATTGAAATTAAGCATTTCAAATAGCATCAGATGCTTATCTCAATAATAATGATGGATGTATCAGCATATCAAGTCTTATACATACATAACCATTATATGATTTCTTTATTTCATACGTTAATCTGAATGCAGTAACCATCACCTTTTCAGCCACGCAATATCTACTTGTAAAAATTAAATTATTAGCATCTAACAATAAATATAAAGGTACCTGATAGATTCTTCAATTTGTGGAGGATGATACCTTGAAAATACATCACCAAATCTCATGTAGGAGAGTCCCAAAAGTGCCCTGTAAAGTTTAATATAGTCATGGTCAAGAATAGTCCAGTCCATGGGTTGGAACAGGCCACGCTTAGATGACCATTAATTTTTCTTGCCCAAAGCCCAGCCTGGTCCATTGGGCCCGAAAGCCCACTTTACTATTCAAAAAATTAAAAAATATATTTTTTACTAACTAAATACTAAATAGGGTCAGACCTGGGCCTCAAAATCATGTCTAAGGCCTGATCCAATGTTGACAGGTCCACTCGAGACTTATCCAATATGACATACTGTTTATGGTCTAGGAAAGGGATGGAAACAAACCTTTCTATGCGATTCCTTAAAGCCTGAGAAAGGGCAGCAGCAACCTCTTCTGAGTCACCAGGTGCCAACCAGAGTCCAGAAGCAACAACTTCACCAAAATAAATAGATGAGTAAAATAGTGCATTCACACCGTGCAGTAAGTGTCTATATGTGTGTCTCATGCAGATGACAAAAGGAAACTGAGTACTGAAAGAAGGGTGCCACTCTAATCTACAAAATCCCTAATACGCAAGTACTAAATACACCAGCAAGCATGTAGACACACATATAACTAAAGAAAAGAACAAAGTCAATGATACAAACTCAGGGCTACGTGATACCTCTTAACCTGGACACTGCAGATTGAGCAGAGTCCACAACAGATGCATGACGTCCAGGGATGAAAAGCCACAGCTTAATCTTCTCATCTATAGTGCATCATAAAACTCCATTAGATATAGGAAATTAGTGTATTTTATCTCCTTCTTTCAAAGTTAAACTACAGCAGAGTTCATTGTCACACAGCAGAGTTCATTGTCACAGACCAAAGATTCGAACCTAACCTGGGTTATGCAGACCTTGAGATGGATCCCAGGGTCCAACAAAGGAATTGGTCCATGCACTAAGAAATCCCTCCTTCTGTAGCTGCAGATGGGACGAGAGAACTAACAATGTAGCAGCATCTTTCTGCTCTACTTTTATTCTGTGCAGCCTCAAAAACAAATTATAAATTTCTGATTGTTTACACATTAACTCTTGAATATTTACTTCTTAAAAGCTCCAAGAAGAGTGTAGAAAGATGAAAAGAAACCGATGCCCTGGTTACTAACCTTTTGTCAGGGAGGGAGCTTAAATCAGATTCAACAGGGTGAAACTGGAACCATGATACTTGACTGAGACCTCCCTGTAGAAATGGCCCATGTTCCATGTTAAAGAAATTATTTAACCTTATAGGTATTAAAATTCAAAATCATTTGTAACTACAAAATTCACAGCAACCTGATAAAAATGCTTTAAAAGTCAGGCACATGTGTATGATGATCAATCCAAGTTAAATGAAGTATGAAATTCAATTACTAGTAAACCTAAAGGTTGCAAATCCTTTAAAGCAACTAAAAAATTCCTTTATTACCTTCAAAATTTCGCAAAGCGCTTTCAGTGCAAATAGTAAAATCAAATAAAGTAAAAACAAAACTGAAAGATAAAATGCCTAACTGCTAATCCGCAAATAAGTCAGACAACATGTAATAAGTAAGCAGTATGAGGTTAGTTAGTCAAGATTCAAACTAGTCCCACCAGGATTTGTTCTCTAGTTAGCAAATGAATTATTAAAGTAAACAGCACTAAAATTCACAACAACCTGATATAAATGCTTAAAAAGTAAGGCACATGTTCATGATGATAAATCCAAGTTAAATGAATTATGTAATTCAATTTTTAGTGAACCAGAAGGATAGCAAATCCTTTAAAACAGCTTAAAAATTCCTTTACTACCTTCAAATTTTCGCAAAGTGCGTTCAAATAAAGTAAAAACAAAACTGAGAGATCAAATGCCTAACTGATAATCCACAAATAAGTCAGTTACCATCTAATACGTGAGCAGTACAAGGTTAGTTAATCGAGATTCAAACTAATTCAATCAGGAATTATTATCTAGTTCGCAAAATGAATTATTTAAGTTAAAAAGCACTAGCAAAACCCTAATTCGATCATAACGAACAAAAAAAAACATAGAAAATTAAAAGAGAAACGAAGAAGCGACATACGATTCTAAAAACATTCGTCCACATGACTTGATAATAACTGCGAAGAAGCTCTCTCTCTTTCTCGCTGTTCGTCGTCTTCTTCTTCAGTTTGACCAAAATTGAAATTGACTTTCCCCCGAATTACCTGCCATTTTTTTTTTTTTTTGCAGATTAAAGAGCCAAGGGAATAAAGCTTTCTAGGGTTCCGCTATTTGTGTGTCAAGTTTCAACCGAAACTGTTTTAAAGCCCCTCAATACCCAAAAAATACTTCACTTTGTATTCATTTATTTCGTAACACAAAACAATATTAGAAATTTTCTGGTTAGTACTTAGTATATATAACAATAACCAGAAATATGTAGATCCGGGACGAGGATGGAACAAAAACAATGTTCTGAAAACGAAAATAGTAATAATAATAATAATTAAATATGGTTTATTTTAGGTTAAAATGTGCTGTTAGTCCCTATACTTTGATAGATTTGAGATTTAGTCCATGTAATTAAAAAATAAAAGTTAAGTCTTTTATTTATAAAAAAAAAACCTTAATTCAGGAATTGGTACCTAAATTATATCATTTTTCTTATCTTGATACCTAACCTGTTTTTTTTATCAAAGTGGTACATAAATCACTTTTTTTCCCCAAGTTGATACTTCTGTTGGTCCAAGCATTAATCAAATTGTTAAATCTATTTTAAAAGGATCTTGACCACAATTTAGTATCTAAATTATACTTTTTTTCTTAAATTGATACTTAATTTTTTTGCCCAATAATAAACCACGACATTATATAAACTTAATTTTTTTTTAATTCTTCTATTTTCCTTTTTTTCTTTTATATTATTTCTCTCTCTTTATTTTTTGTATTTTTTCTTCTTTTTTTTCATTCTTCTACTTTTATAATGTTTGGCAACTCGAAATTTGTCATCCCGAGGTCAAGACACTAAGAATTAATTATGTTTTCAAACTTCATTACTTACTTGCTCTATCTAATGGGATCAAAATTTTTATTTCATCAATCAAAATCGGTGTTTTTAGAATTAGACCAGCTCAGCCGAGAACCGCTCAGGATATTGGTCAAAATACTGGGGTTGAACTGATTGACTTGTGAACTGATATAAACCAATTGAACCAAGCTAAAAAACTAGTTGAACAGATTTTCTCAAAATTTTTATTTTTTTACTATTTTTATGATTTTTAATAATTTATTTAATTGAACTATATGAACTAATCAAATCAAGAACTGGTGACCTGACTGATTCGATTGGTCTAATTCTAAAGAAAGAAAAAAGAAAATGAATATATATAAGAGAAAACAACACTTTTTTTTCATGTGTCACATTTTAATTGATTATTGTTTTTAAATAGATTTACCTACTGGATAGAGGTACCAACTTTGGAAAAAATAATTTCGGTACTACTTGTGACCAAAATAATGTTTACGTGCCAAAATGGGAGAAAAGTACTAATTTGTAAGTTAAGTATTTATTTAAAGTAGATTTAACTGTTCTACCAACAAATGTACTAACTTGGGAAAATATTAATTTGGGTATCACTTGTAATCAAATAATAAAAAAGAGTATAATTTAAATAATAATTTATAAATTAAACATAAAAAAAAAAAAACTTATTTGATGCTCAGTTGACACGTGAAACTATCTCCCTTAAAATCTTACTTAAAATCTTAATTTAAGTATAAATATATCTCCCTAATAAATTAGCTTTGACTTAAGTCTATTATCATAGGTAAAAGTAAGGGCATTTTACAAGGAAAATCCTTTTTTTTCTAAATTTACGAAAATAGGCCAACTTTTTAATTATTTACCGGATTAGTCCGTTTTCCCCGAAATCGCGTCCACGTCAGCGTGACTTTGTTGTACACGTCAGCGTTTTTGCCCTTTTTTCAATTAGTTGTTTTAGGGTTTATGGTTAGTGGTTTAGGATTTTAGGGTTAATTCATAAAATTAACTATTAATTTCAAATACTAAATGCTAAATTAGAGTTTAGGGTTTTAGGATTTAAGGTTTAGGCTTTAGGGTTTAGCATTTAGTATTTGAAATTAATAGTTAATTTTATGAATTAACCCTAAAATCCTAAACCACTAACCATAAACCCTAAAACAACTAATTGAAAAAACAGGCAAAAATGCTCCCCCGGGGAAGCATTTTGTCCACGTCAGCAAAGCGCGCCCTCAAGGACGCGATTTCTGCTGATGTGGACAAAACGCTTCCCTGGGGGAGCGTTTTGCTGACGTGGACAATAAAGTTGCGCTGACGTGGACGCGATTTTAAAGAAAACGGCCTAATCCGATAAATAATTAAAAAGTCGGCCTATTTCTGTAATTTTAGAAAAAATGGGGTTTTCCTTGTAAAATGCCCTAAAAGTAATATCAATAAGATTAATTAAATTATTAAAATATCTTAATAATAATATTTATAGAACATTTGATGAAAATTTGGTATTACAAATAGAGATGGTAAAAAATCTTCCGATTTGATAAGGATTTTTTTTTTAAAGGTTAATATATATGGATGTATCTGAATTTGATAAGTTGTACTTACTTGGTGTTAACTTAGTACTTTTTTTTAGGTACCTAACACCATTAAAATATGTCAACGTGACACTAACAACCAATAGCATAGTGACGTGCGGCAGCCTCGTATTTTGAGACGTGGCAAAAATATAAAAAATTAAATTATATATTTAATTTACTTCTTTTCATATGAGTGTAGTTTCATGATTCCTAATATTTGATTTTTTATATGATGCTTAAAACTACCCATAATCCCTCTCCAACTCTTAAATAATAAAATAATGCACTTCAACGTACTCAAACTCGTGTTTTCCTACACTGGCAACAATTTTGATGTTACCTAAGTTCTAAATATGAGCCTGTCAAGTGTCACCATAATATTAGTTGTCAATGGCACGTGAGTGTATTTTAAGTTAGTCAAGTACCTAAAAAAGGTACCAAATTTAGATTCTACTTAGATAAAAAACATAGATATCAAATAAATATAAATTATTAAATTCATATATTTTGTATATATTAACCCTTCTTGAAATCGGGTTTTTGGGTGACTCTTGTCTATTTTTTCAATTAATCTAGTCACATCTTATTAGGTTGGATTTAGGAAAAATATGTGTACCCTCTCAAAATAATTCCCACACTTTCATATATATGATAAGAAATTTATGTTAATATTTATTCCAGCATAATTATTTTTAAAAAATAATGAGTAGTACCATTAAAAATATTATAAAAATTTTAAAATATATATTAATTTGATAAAAAATTTAAATATTAAAATTTATGGGACATATTTATCTATTGATTCCATGTCAGGATGAGGTTGAGTTATGATGGGACATATTTGCCATGTTGCCATCTCAAATTATAAATCAAGCGATGTCAACTCGATAAACTAAATCATTAAAGGGATAAATTTTAAAATTGTACATAAACTCTGGTTTAATGTGTACTTATATAAATGTTCTTTGATTTTGTGTAAATTTATGCATAAAATTTTGATTTTACCCAATTCTCACAAATTATTAACATATTATCAATGTGGAATCATTTTGTAATAATTATATTTATCCAACATAAAAACAAATTGATGTATTTATTTCATTAAACATGTATAATTAAATTGAAATTAAAGTTTCATGTATACATTTGAACCATAATAAAAATTTCATGTATATAATTACACCAAATTAAAATTTATGTATCACATTTTATATTGAATAAAAATTCATGCATAATTTTAAAATTTATCCCATTACTAAAATATCCTAAAAATAAAGTAAATCAAATGTTATATTATTAGAAAATTATTAAAAACTTCACTTGAAAGAAAAACACATTCAACTCTTTCATTTGCATCTTCTTTTGGGTTATAAAAAAAAAAACACATTATCCTTGCTTACAACATGTAAGTTTTTTTTTATTTTACTCACCTCTTTTATTAATTTTAATATTTTTCATTCCTTTCATGTTTTTAACATTATTTATTATTTTTTACCTATAGGGTAAGATGAATGTCTACAATAAATTAATTAATCGCGTTTCACATTACGAATAAAATAACATCAACTCAAGTCGATTCATGAATAGTTTTTTTTCCTTATATTTTTTAAAATTTAAATCACAAGATATATATATATATATATATTTGGTGAATTACAATAATAATGTGAAGCTTGAACAACAAATGCGACTGGCACAACTTGAACTCTGATCACACTTGAAACGCTAAACACTCTTAACCATTAAGCCATCACATAGAATTTTTTATTCTTATCTTTACCGATCAAATAATGAACTAAAGTTTGAACCACGACATTTAATTTATGGGTCATAAATACTTACCTCATAATCCACGTCAATGGTTCAAATCTTAAGGACTACTTCATTGTTGTGTGTGCATGACAATTGTAAGAAAACAACAATAACAAAGTAAGGGTGAGCAAAATCCGTTTTGATTCGAAAAATTTGATAAAAAAATAAATTTTGAATTAAATAGTTCGAGTTATTTGAGTTAATCAAATTATTCGGATCAACTCGAATAAAAAATTAAGTTTTTCAGTTTAATAGAATATTTTTTGGTTTAACTCGAATATGAATTACACAAATTGAGTTATCCGAAAAAGAAAAGACAAAACTACGTTATTTTGATAAATGTTTATTTTTTTAAAGTTAAAATTCAAAATAATTAAGTTAAAAGGCAAAACTACGTTGTTTTGATAAATGTTTACCCATTAAGTTAAAAGGTAAAATTATTATATTGTTCATGTAGTTAAATAATCTTGTATTTCGTCTACTAGTTAAGTAACCAATCCATCTAAACGCAACATCAAGTATAAATAATAGGATTCTTTAACTCGACCCGATTTGACTCGATTCGACTCGAATCAATCGAATACTCACCCTTATAACAAAGTTTTGTTTTTTTTAATGGATAAATATCAAATTTATATATGAACTTTATTTTAATATGCAATTTGATACATAAATTATGATTTGGTGTAATTATATACATGAAACTTGAATTGTGGTTCATATGTATACATGAAATTGTTGGTTTTGATTCAATTGTACACATTTAAAAGAAATTGATACATACATTTATTTTCAATTCGGATTAATATAATTTTGTATTTATGCAATATATCAACGTAAAATGTTGTTAATTCAATAGTGTTATAGGCCAATTTTGGGCCGTTCATAAATTACTTGGGCCCAAATACTTTACAACAGCAACCCACTAACCCACTAAACCCATTTACATTAAACCCAAAACTAACCCCAGCCCATACATAAAAGGCCAAAATTTTTTGACCCAAATTCTGACTTAGGGTTTCAGAAAAAACTAAAACCCTAACCTACTCAGCGCCGCAATGTCCCATCGCCCATTACCGCCTCTGCTTCACCTGCTCCACCGCCTCTGCCACGCCACTGTGCCACCGTCTACAAGTTGTACCTGCAAACATTTAAAACACGAAAGGACAAAGAAAGGAAGCAAACACGCAACCAAATAGCAGAAATAGGACCATTCTGTAAACAGGCTATAAAAAGCCGAATGTACAAACAATCGGGGTTCGAATTTTTTTAAAAAATACAAAAAGATATTTCAATACACAAAAACAGATTCAGCAAAAAGGCAGAGATTAGAACCAAAACAGATATTCCAAAAGCAGAAGTCAAAATCGAGAAACCTAAGTTGATCCTTTTTTATTTTAGTTTCGGTTTTTTTAGGCCTATTTTATACATATATATACTAAAAAATAAAATAAAATAATAAAATAAACAACAACAAAAAAAAAAGAGAAAATTTTTTACCCTTTTTTTAAATCCGCCACCGTCGCGCTTGTGCAACTGACGGCGGCGGTGAATGTCCTGATGACACCTCTGGCCGGATCCTCTCCCTATCCATTTCTCTCATTTTTTTTCTCTTCTCCCCTCTTAAATGAATTTTTTTGAAAATTTTTATCTTTTATAGGGGACCAAAACGCACCGTTTTGGTCCCCCTGTTTAAACAATAAACGACGTCGTTTTGGCCCCGAGTCGGGTTAACCTGACCCGCCCCAGGTCAGGATCGGCGTGTTTTTGAGCGGAAGGGCAATTTGCGCATTTGGCCCTTCCGCTTATTCAAGCCTTTGCTGTAACACCCCTACCCGTATCCATTGCCGGAATAGGTACGGGGCATTACTGGAGTTTACTGATAATTCTGAGTCATTTATTATTCATATTTTGAAAACAATCATAACGTCTCTTTATTGGGCCCTCGAAGCCCCAAACATACATTAAAAACCAACCGGAATTAAATCGGGATCATAAAAAAATTTCACAAAATCTTAAATTTTAGTTTCATCTAACTACTTACCGTTTCAATGCTTCTTGTAATTAAACATGTTACCATTCAATCAATAGCTTGTCCTTTGTCTAAGTGTCCAGCCACATCATTGTTAGTATACTTGCATATATTTCATATAAATTCAATATTGATATACTTATTTTCTCAACATGTCACACTTGAATTTAATAATTGTCTTTACTTACATAATTTCCTTGTATCAACGTATCAAAGATAATTATATATGTACATGTCATGAAACATATTATTCTATTATCGTTTCTTTATAAGTATATATCAATCATTTCATTATATCAATATTTCATGCTTCATCATTTCCATAAGTATATTTATTCCGGTAAAGTTTATATCAAACTTAGCATAAATTATATTCCATGTACTTATTCTTATTTTGTTTATCTATCTTCATAATTATTTCATAGAACTATTTTATACATATATTTCCATATGACCAGTTCTTGTAAACATTTCACACAACTATTTTATGTAACCATTCGTCATCTAATACGTATTACCTGAATATCAATTGTTCAATAGATATCATAGCGTCTCCCATCTACGGTCTTATTTATCTTTGACATGATGCCATAGTGTCTTTCAACTATGGTCTTACTCATTTTCTGTCATGTTGCCATGGTATCTTTCAACCATGGTCTTACACGTTTCATATCAGGTTGCCATGGTACCTTTCAACCATGGTCTTACACATTTCATATCAGGTTGCCATGGTATCTTTCAACCATGGTCTTACACATTTCATATCAGAGAGCACACTTCCGCGAACCTCATCCTTACAGTGGGATTACCAGTCCAGGCTAAATCCCCATGTAATATAAACTCATAGAGTATTGTCGGGATTATCAGTCCAGGCTAAATCCCCTGCAACGACAATTACTCTAATAAGCTTGGATCTGAATTACCATCCAGGCTAAATTTAGACCCTAATTTGGATTACCCGTCCAAGCTAAATCCATTTTCCACATATTCTTCTGGAGGGCTATATCGGATAGGATCACCCGTCCAAGCTAGATCCTTTTTACCACAATTCCTTTTCAGAGATCCATCGAATTTTCCTTTCATTCAACCGGATTTTCTTCCCATTTTATCAAATATATCAATGTTTCATGAATTTCCATATAATGAACATTCAAATCATATTCATATCAAAAACATGCATTTCAAGCATTTAAGAATATAATTCAAGTTACATGAACTTACCTCATTGCTTGTTTGTGTTTATAATTTCATTAATCCGATATCTTTTCTTTTCCACGATCAAGTCTCATATTTGAGTCGTCTGGATCTTTATAAATAAATTTGATCATTATTTTCATTCATTTCATATTCTAATGCATTTAATTAATGCTCTATGAAAAGTTACCATTTTGCCCCTAAACTTTTAATTAATGATGATTTCATCCTTAGGGGCTGGAAAATATAATTCTTGCAATTTAATCCTTATTTCTAGCTATTATTCTCATACATATTGATAACAATCCATGAATTCTGTAAAATATCAAAAATTTTCCATAATTTCAACACTTTTCAATTTAATCCCTAAAACATGTTTTCCCTTATCTTGAACTAAATTAATAATTTCCTTCAATTTTGTAATTTAAATAATAAAATTAATCCATTTCATGCAATATGGTCATTTTTGACATTTTTACAAAATTGCACATAAAGTTTTATTTTTATTCAATTTAGTCCTTAAGCCTAGAACATGCAAATTAGCCATGCTTGCTGAATATTCATAAATATATTTTCCTCCTCCTCCTCTCCATTCCACATGCTTAAATTTATATAATATGCTTATAAGTAACATTATCAATAAATTCACTATTTACTTATATGTATATTCAAAGCTGTCCATTTGAGTCATAGTCACTAAATTATTTATTTCTTGAGTTACAGAACTCCAAATTAAGTTCTGTAAATTTTACCTGAAACTAGACTCATATATATTCTTACCATAAAATTTTCAGAATTTTTGGTTTAGCCAATTAGTACATTTTATTCATTAAAGTCATCCCTATTCTGTTTTCTGACAGTTCTGACCCTTCTTCACTAAAAATTAATTATCTCCTTGTACAGAATTCAAATGATGTTCTAGTTTGTTTTTATTAAAACTAGGCAGATTCTATACATATAAATTTAAGCCCCTAATTATTTTTCTTAATTTTTTTTATGATTTTTCAAAGTCTGAACAGGGGAACCCGAATTCATTCTGACCTTGTCTCACAAAATTCATTATATCTCAAAATTTACAAATCCATTGCTTACACTGTTTCTTCTATGAGAAACTAGACTCAGTAAGATTTAATTCCATATTTTTTTTCCATCTTCTAATTCGATTTCTACAATTTATGGTGATTTTTTAAAGTTAGACTCTCTACATTCCATATAATCGCTTTAGTGCAAGATATTAATTACCATGTTATAACACCCTTATTTTCTTTTTCTACACCATTTCTCATCACTTTCTCTTATTTTCTCTTCACTAACATATCAAGAACATAGGACCTTATGTAAGAAAACTCTACTATAACATTATTTCCTTGTTTTGTTAATAATAACAAACTTAAAAACATATTGAAATCTTGATGTACTTACATTGTTCTCTTGATACCAATCTTTAACTTGATTTTCTCTCTCCTCCAGCTTCTATGTCTTGAATCCACCTTGATATTCTTGCTCCCCATCATCTCCTTGCTATCTTTCTCTCTTGATGGCGATGGAAATTCTTTCAATTTTTTGGTGAAAATAATCAATTTTTGGAGGAAGGACTAAATTGTAAGAAAATGAAAACTTTCTTTCTTCTTCTTCTTCTCACGTTAGTTGCATGAGAATGGTGATCATCTTCCCCTTTCTTTCATTACATATATATATATTAAATAAAATAATAATAAAATAATAAAATATTATTTAAAAATTAATTTAAAGTATTAATAAACTAATATTTATTTATTTAATTTATCTAAAATATCTCCAACACCATCATTGTCTCTAGATTTCTCTCTCTTTCAATTGACTATTTTGCCCTTTGTGATCTTTTAAAATTCCAATCTTGAGTCATCACTTAATTTGGTAAAATTGTAATTTAGTCCCTCATAATTCTTTACCTATTCAATTTGGTCCTAATTCATAAATTTTCCTTGGTTTCTAGATCATTCCACCCTTAAAATATTTGCACTATTAGTCCTTTAAATTTTCATATTTACACTTTAATCCTTCAATTTTTGAGTATTTACTATTGGGCCACAAAACTTTTCTCACTTTTACAATTTAATCCTTTCTTGAATCAATATGTCATAATATACTTCCCAATATTGACATAACTCAAAATTCCCTTTTTGTCACTTTATTTCCTTATTTTACTATATCACGGATTATATTTTACTATAAAAATTTTCGGGGTATTACATTTGCAATTAAGTTTTTTGTCATTTTTTAATTCGGCCCCATAATTTTCTATGGTTTTCAATTTAATCCTCGTGCATACACATTTAATAACTGGGAATATTGCGCTCTCGATCCCTCTAAGTCATGTTCTCGTTGCAATTCGGCCCGTGCCCTGTTTTATTTCTAATTTCGTCCCAAATATTGTGTTTGTAGTTCAATTTAATCCTTTTTTAGTTATTTTGCTATTTAAATTAATTATTTTAGTATTATTATTTTTTATTGTATTTTTTATTAATATTATTACTGTTATTAGCCTTAGTATTTGTTTTAATTAACATTCATATATATATATATATATATAATGTTTTAATATAGTATTAAGTTATTTTTGTTTAACCTTTTGTTGTGTATATATATATATATATATTATTAGCTTCTATGTTTTACTATTATTATTTTATGTATTTCTATATTATATTGATTTTAAATCACATTTTATTGTTACATATACATACTATTATGTACATATATTTTCTAAATATTATTTTTTATATATTATCATGTATATATTTTAATATTATTAGTTATAGATTTTTACATACTATTTCGTGTATATACTTATATTATTCTCATTATTATTATATACGTATTCATATCATAGTGTTTTAATTACCTATTTTCATATTATATTATATTATTAGATATTACTACCATTAGTATTAGTTTTAGTTTCAATAAATATTCTAACATGCATATATATATACTTTATGTAACATATTAATAGTTATTCTTTAAATATTTTTATTATCTTTTGAAATATATGTATATTATATGTATTCTTTTAACATGTGCTACATATATATGTATTCTTATTATGTATATGTATTTCTAATACTATATTATATTTTCATATATATTATGTATACACTGTAGTATTATAGTTATATATTATTATACGACCTTATGTACATATATTTTATTATTCTTGTATACACATTATATATATAGTATTATTTTCGTATGCCGTTATATTTATTATTATACCTATTATTTTCACTATTGTCGCTTATCATTTTAATATTATTATATATATTTATAAGTATATATTATGTACATACTCTTAATGTCAATTTTTTTTTATATATGTATATTCATTGTGTTCTAGTATGTGATACTGTAATTACATTTAGTCTTGCATGCATTGTTAGTGTTTTTTAACATTATTACCATATTTGTTATTTGCTTCAATATATTTTTAATTCTTCCATTTATTTATTTTTATTTCATCTCAATTTTGTTTTACATTACTTCGAAAATCATGTTCTTGTTTTCTAATTAATTTCAATAATCAAGGCAATATACCGATTTAACATTAAGTCATCGAATTTCATCGCTATGTTGGATGGAATTTGTCGGCTAATGTTAAAGACGGAACACCCTTCTAAAAAACCAAAAAAAACTAAAATTTCTCGTCTTCTCAATTGTATCACGACTAAATGTTTCATTGAACTCGTATTTTTGAAAATCAAGACAGCACATGTTTATAAGATACCAATTTTGGGCGTCGCGAGGGTGCTAATATCTTCCTCGCGCGTAACCGACTCCCTAACCCTAATTTTTCTCTAGATTTTCAGCCTTATTTTGTTTTAAAAATAATTTTATTAGGTGTCCGATCACACCTAGAAAAAGATCGGTGGCGACTCCCTTTTTTTATAAAATCGAGATTCCATTTTCAAATTTTCACTAAATCGCCACAATTAGCGACCGAAAGCAAAATTTTTTACGTCGCTACAAATAGTATTGTTAATAATTTATGAAAATCTAATCAAATAAAAAATTTATGTATAAAGCCACACAAAATCAAAATTCATATATGACATTGTACATTAAATTAAAATTCATGTGTAATTTTAATATTTATCCATTTTAAAATAACACTTTTATAAAAAAAAAAAACAACTTAAAACACATTGCAAAATTAAAATCTAATTTATTATGGAAAGAGAAGCTTTTGCAAGCATAATCCTCCAAAAATTTTTCCAATTATGCTTATTTCCACGTCTTTTTACTATAAGAGATTGTATGAAAATGTAATTTCACGTCATCTTTATCTCTTTCTAATAGGAGAATTATTTCTCCTCCTAAAAAAATTCAAATCCAACTAAAAATGCTAAAAATCAGGAGGAAAAATCTGATTTATCACTCTCCTATTAGAAAATGATAAGAATGACATGGAATCACTGTTTCATGCAATCATTTCTCCATCTTACATAACCCCAACCCTAGCTTAATGTTGGACCCTTAAGATCATTTGCTCCAATTATAGGATGATTTGGTACCAAAAATATATATGATTTAACTTTATTATTTATAAATTTGATTTGGTAAGTCGATTGAGTATTAACTCGATTGGCATGAGCATTGTTGTCAATGCAAAAAAATATGGGTTCAAGTACGTTGAAGTGCATTATCCTCCTATTTATGAATTTGAGATGGGCAATGGGCAGTTCTAGACATTGTGTCAAAAAGAGTAGATATAATCAGAACTATAATGAGATTGTTAAAAAAATTTGATTTGGTAAAAAGTACATTTAATATAATTTTATTATTTTTTAATTGGCTGAGTATTAACTTAATTAACATCAAACCATTAAAGATACTTTTACAATAATATACTTTAGTTATAAAAAAATTATAATTATTTTAATTAAGTTTGAATCTGATTAAAAGTAATATGAACTTAATCAAATGTTTAAATAGCAATATAAATAATACTTTTTTATAATTAATAATATTTTAAGCTTATTGATGGGAGGTTGTACATCCACGTACAGTCGAGGGTCCCCTCTGTGAATCGTACATAACATTTTGCAGAGAAGCAAAACCCTCACTCGGGGACAGTACCTTCCATTGCCGAGAGATTAGGTTAGCGTCCTCAAAGATGACACTTTAAAGACTTCTCAACAAATTTACATTTTAAAAAAATTACGATACAGGGTCAACTTGTGCATCGTATGGGTACGAAACTAGTATGAACTAAAATATATTTAAAATATTTGGATTAAAATTTAAAATGATATGTAGATGACTTAGATACAACGTGTTTAAAAAAAATACGATACCATTAAATTTTTGGAGCATTGCTTTTTAATACGTTAAATACAAATTGTCCATACACTAGACATATACATGTTTAAATTTTTATCCATTTATTTTAAATATACTAGGCATCATATCTAGAGGTGATTTTGATTCACTTTAGTTTGACTCGATTTTTATTTTATATTTTTTATAGTGATATTGTGTTTGAGTTTTTGAACTAATTTTTGACAAAAATGAATTTTATCTTATGATTTTTGAATATTATTTAACAAAATTTCAAGTCTTTTTCATAAATATTCTAAATATTTTTTCAAATAACTCTTAGTAAATGGTATTTTAAAAAAATATATTTTATAAATATTTTAAAGCTACTCTCATTATTTTAAATATTTGTTTTTATATGATAAAAAATAATTTATTAATAAATTAAATAAAAAATGGAATTCAAATTGGTTCTGTTAATTGTCTTTTTTTTTTTTTTCCATTAACTCTTCAAACACTTTGATTTGGATTGATTTTTTATTTTTCTTATTTAGCCCTAATCATATATAAGATGACATTTAAACATGAACAATTTAAAGTTTCGTTAGATTCAAGAGCAGTAATTTTCATTTTTAGCATGTTAGACCTAAACTATTTATGAAATAAGTGCACATTTAAATATTTTTTATTCACATACTTTAAATATATTTGATATCAAATTTAAGGTAGTTTTTAACTCCCAAGCTAATAATTAAGCTAACAGAATGACTTGTTGATACGATAATAATATTTTAGGGATTTAATTTAAAACATTTCGAAGTTATGGATGAATTGAAGTTATTGGAGCAAGACCAAACTAGTTGGTTGAACTAGAAACCGATCAATATACTACTGCCAAGGTTTCCAAAATCGGATCAGTGGTTGAATCAGTCAAGCCACTAGTTTATTGGTTCAATCGATTTGATTAATTTGTCTGGTTTGATTAAATAAAACATTAAAATTTTTATAAAATAAAAAAATATAGTTTAACTGTCTAGTTCGAACTAATTTTTTGCTCGATTCAATTGATCCGTACTGATTCTTAGATCAACTGGTCTAATGTCTTTCTCTAGATTAATACCCCAATCAGTTTGGTTTAAACAACCATGACTGGTTCGGACAAATGGGTTGAATTGGTTATTGAGCAAACCATTCAAAACCAGTAAATAATTGAAAATTAGGAAAACCAATTATGAAATTGATTAAATTATTTTTTAATTATTATTAGACTGATAATCAAATTTATTGAACCGATTAAACTGAGAACCGGTAAAACATTTGGTTCAATTAACCCAAAATAAAATTGAAGGAAAAAAGAGGGGCATGTACAAAGACAAACATGGACCTGATGGCTTCAAAACCGTCAGATGAAAATACTAAAAATCCAACGGCGTAGATAAAACCCTAAAGGCATAAAGAGCTTGTGCCTGCTCACTGGGTTATATAAAAAAAACCCCCCTTATTTTGTGACCCTATCTTTCCTAGTTGCAGTCGAAGTTGCGGCATATCCTTTTTAGTACTCCCTACTGTAAAGGTTTCAATTTCTTAATTCTCTGTTTCTTCTTATCATTGGCATATACGTTTTGAAAAAATAAAAAAATAAAGAAGTTAAATTTATTTCAATTTTGCTATTTTAATTTCAACGGTTGATTTGTTTTATCTTTAGATTGTTTTGATTTAGGGTTTTAAGTGACCCTTTTGTTTATAAATTTGGGGGGGGGGGGAATTATTGTTTAAAAAAAAAAAGAAGCTTAGCCGAAGGTTAGATTTTTAGCTTAGTTTATGCTTTAGGGTTTAACACTTGAATACAATTACAATAAGTAAATTAGGGTCATTGATATTTTTATATATTGTTCTAATTTTTTTTCTCTGGTGGGTTGATAAAGTGTGAACTAGGCGTTAATTTCTTTTATGTTTTCCCAAGATTTCCTTGTATATTATATACTGCTTGATTGTTTCACATGCTTCATATGTATTGTGTTTGATTTGTTTGCTTTAGTGCTTTTGATAAGCTTATTACCTCAATATTCTCGTTGTTTTTATTGTGTGTATCTTGGGTCTTGATTTATCATACTTTTATTTATTTATTTGTTGTTTGCTTCTTTGGGCAGATGAACAAGGAGAGGCTCATGAAAATGGCTGGTGCAGTCCGCACCGGTGGGAAGGGTAGCATGAGAAGGTAATGTTCATGGTTTGAAAATTCCTTGGATATACCAGCTATATTATGTTTTTTTGCTTTATCATCTCTGAATATAGGATGTAATTGTTGCAGTTATTTGGAGTAATAGGTGCTTGAATTTTGATGCCTCTTTTTAATTTGTATACTAATCATTATCTTGTTATTTGAACTTGTGTTTAATAGAAAGAAGAAGGCTGTGCACAAGACAACTACCACCGACGACAAACGGTTACAAAGCACCCTCAAGAGAATAGGAGTCAATGCTATTCCCGCAATCGAGGAAGTCAACATCTTCAAGGACGATGTTGTTATCCAGTTTATTAATCCCAAAGGTAGATATGTCTTTTATCGAAGCGGACTGTGTAATTTTCTCATAGGTTTTGTAAAGTTAACTAACGTATATGATGGTCTGTATTTCAGTTCAAGCATCTATTGCTGCCAACACCTGGGTTGTAAGCGGTTCTCCTCAAACAAAGAGTATGCACCTCTTAACTTTGAAAGCTTCCCATAGTTGATTTTTACCTTTGTTGATCCGACATTTATGTTTTTCCCCTATTCCAGAATTGCAAGATATTCTCCCTGGAATCATCAACCAGTTGGGTATGTACACTTGACCCTGAGTAGTTCTGTTTAGGAATGTAAATGAGACATTGGTGTTCGCAAACTACTCGAGTTCAGCAAAAAAAATTCAAACTCGATTTGGTAATTATCAAGCTGAGCGTGAGCAGCTCGTGCTATCAATTGAGCCAAATTCAAGTTTAGGAATACTTGAATCGAATGGCTCGCGAGCCTTAATGAGTGTTTCATATTTTTATATTATTAAATTATGTTATCACCCTTAATACCTATTATTAACATTAAGCTTAATTATTGAGCTGAGCTTGAGTTTTGAGTACAAAAAATGGTAAATGAGCTTAATCAAGCTTGAACTTGAGTGGCTCAAACATATCTCGAGCCAAGCTCGAGCTTAAAAACAGATGTTCAATCGAGCTCGAGCTGAGTATCAAGCTTCAAATTTTGAGTGGAGCTTGAGCTCAAGCTTGGCAGTATTGGGGCTTGCTCAACTTGATTACACCCCAAATTCTTTCATGTTTTGACATCGATATTGGCTGTCTTTTTGACTCTTATTCTAAAACTTATAGGACCTGATAACTTGGACAACTTGAGGAAATTGGCAGAGCAATTCCAGAAGCAGGCACCTGCTGCCGGTGCTGGTGACGGTACCGGTGCAGCCACTACTCAGGAAGAGGACGATGAGGAGGTACCAGATCTTGTACCTGGCGAGACCTTTGAAGCTGCAGCAGAAGGCCAAGCTGCTAAATAGAGTTTTTATCTTTAATTTTATTTTGTTATATGTTTTTGATGAATTTAACTATTTGTTTCTTTTTCCAAATTTTCTCTATTTGTGGTTTTTGTTTGCTCTACCTTGTACTCTTAATGGTTTGGTTCAGAGTAAGCCTTCTAGAATTCCTATTATTATTGCCAACGGATTAGAGATGCATTTTCCCAAAGGCCAATAGTTTTGTCTTGAAATGATAATCTATGCAGCTAAGAAAGTTGCATTTGGCTTTGTAGTATCATTTTTATTTTGCCCAATTAAAGCTTATATTAGGGAGTTTTGTCACTAAAAGCACCGTCATTAGGAGCACTGCTAGTGGAGAACATTGTTAGGGTATGTTGAGTTTGGCCACAAATAATATTGCTGGTAAGGTTGCCTCTTATCCAATTAACCTATGATTGCTTAACATATATAAAAAAAGAACATAAAAAATATGTAGATTGAGTCATAAATGAAGTGACAATTGGATATTAAATTTGTGTTCTATTAACTTCTTGCCACCTCTCGAAATAAAAAAATTGATGGAACACTTAATTTTTAAGGAGTTTGAATGATTAAAGAATTTTACTCCTCATTTGGTTACCATTTGTATATATTTTTTGTAACTAAGATTTGAATTCAGACTATTTTTAAGAAAGATGAATAAGTCACTACTTTGTACCAATTAAAAGGGTATAAATCCGAACGAAAAATTATAGGTAATTTAGAATGAAGAAATCAAATCATAATGGTAAACCATGGCTCTGAAAACATTGAATCTTCTGTACCTTCACCATGTGTGAATTTTGAAATTTTTACAATATGCTTTTCGTGGGAAAGCAAATTTACAGTCTGATCTCAAGAGAGATTGACAAAACCCTAAAATTTTAATCTTTTACAACTTGAAACTAAAAGAGTTTTTGCATTTTCAAAACAGCTTTTGATGCAAAAACACTTACCTCGATTACAAAAAAGCTCTAAGGGCTCCAAATATTAATATTAAAAAATTATTTAATACATTTGAAATTGTAAAACAGGATTTTTGGCTGGTCAAGTTGGGCAAATAATTTTTTTTTCTATTCAAGCATTGACCCGACCCACACGCCCGCCCATCTTGACCCACCAAAATATCAAAGCTTATTTACTGAATGTGGTATTCAAAGCTTTCAACTGTGTCCTTGTCAGCTGCAAGTCAAATACACAGCTTCCATTGTTGCTTGATTGCAAAAGCTTCATTACTATTACGGAGCGTGTTTCAGAATGTGAGAATTCAGGATATGAGAAGTAAGATTCGGCTCATTCGTATCGGTCCCATCCTTCTTTACAGTTACATTTGCTGCTGCTCGTTCTTTGATGGCTTCCTTCTCCAATTTCTTTTTCTCGGCATCAGCCAGCTTCTCGTTCTCCTCTCGCGACTTTTTAAACATCTTAACGAAAACAACCAATATCTGAGTCACTGCAGCAACAAGGAACAAACTCAACCAGTCAGGCGTTTGTTTGAAAGGTAGGTTTTCGATATGAACATTAATTGTTAAAGATGGAAAACCTTGTTCAAAAGGACATCGTGCAGGATCCTCTCCGAAGTATTGGGATAATGAATCCGCACTTCTTCCCTGCAAGACGATACAACTTCAGACTAAACTGCAATGCACAGCAAGTTTAAACTATCCTACGAGCAACTGCAAATCGGGAAAGTACTTACCACTTCAGAATACAAGGAGATAAGTGACCTCACTTCAGCTTCAGCTGTATCAAGGAAATTCTTCAACACCTAGAACCAACGAAACTTCTATTAAACACCAATTGTACATGCTCAAAGAAAATCCCAGTGATTTCCAGGAAAAAGATATCATACAAACATTCGGACAATGGAGATCACTATAGAAATGGTGTCAATGGTCTTAATTATTTATGAGCATCTCAACGTATTCACCATATGGTCATTTTCTTCCAAATGACTAAACTGCAGCACATTAACCACAATGAACAGTGCAATTGAATGAAAACAAACATAAAATCATGCCAACAATTTCTGAAGAAGATAGTATCTAATTGATTCTTGAAAAGAAAACACTAATTCCTAAAACCTAAAACCACAATAAAGAAAAGATGTTTTTGGTCAATCTTTAAAGAGGAAAAAAAATTCTATAAATGATGGAAGGGGATAACAATACGGCTTTGCTTGGCAGAGTGAAAAGAAAGTTCAAAAGATGGAAAATTGAATGGGTATTTTTCTTTCAATAGGTGTGTGCTTGGTAGGAAAGATGGAAATTCAAGAAAAAGTAAATTTTTTTCCATCCACTGCTTGGTAGAGTTGAAAAATGAAAGGAAAGAAAATAGAACATTTGAAAAATGCATAATTTTGAACTATTACATCTCTCTCTCATTTTCTCTCCTCTCATCATTCCAATTTGGAAAGATTGGTTTTTATGCATTAGGACAGAAAATGACCATCTCTCCTATTTTCTTTCCTCACTTTCTTCCCTACCAAGCATACTCAAAATTTATTTTCTTTCCACTCTCTCCTTCCATCGTCCACTTTTCCACCCAACCCAGCACACCCTAAGGGTTTGTGAAAATTCAGAAGAGTTTGTTTCCTTCACTAGCAAATCAACATCATGCCAAATCCGAATATCTATGATGACAGGAAAAAGTGAGCAAGGTAATTTTTGTATGCAAGCAAATAGGGTGGGAAGTGACAACTCAGCATATTAACAGACAATTGTAGAAAAATTTCTAGCAAAAGTAAATGGAGTATATTCTTTGTTAAGCAATAATAATTGTTCTTCCTCACCTTCTGAAAGCCCAAAGAGATATCACCATCATTATCAGAAGCGGAGAGTTCTTGCTCAACCTTTTCAAGACCCTTACTCACAGCTTGCATTTCTTCAGCAAGATTTTTCAATTGAATCTAGCCAGATGATATGAAAATCAAGTGGATAAAAGAAATTAAGTACTTTAAGAAGAGAAGGATCCAATAAACTATAACCATATAAAACATACCTTAGAAGCAGCTTCTAAATGAACAAGATCTTTATCAAAATCCAGTAACTCTGGCATTTTCTCCGATAGAAGCTAACACATGCAATAAGTGAAAAAATAAATAAAACAAAAAAAACCACGTGACTAGGAAATCTGAGTAGAGCATGCCAAAAGAATTAACAGAGTGCAAATTGTTTTTTACCTAAAATGAAACAATCATGTGGGGCAAGAAGGTAAATTTGGTTAGAGTGAGGTTTCAAACATACTTGAATCAAAGGAAAAAGCAATAACCGAAGCAACAGCTTTTTCCTTTTAAAACAAGTTACATGCAAAAGATTATTTATAGTCAAGATTTACCATCCCAAACCCCAGGCACATATAATAGTAATAAAGAGCATCTAACTTCTCTCCTCAAAGCCTACGTGAGAGTACCACAGTATTAGAAGACTTTCCCTAAGTCACAAAAAAACCATTTGAAGGGCACAAAATTACAGCATCATTGGCCCCACCCCCCATAACCTTAACAATAAACCTTATTCCGAACTTCCAGTAAAAGTATAGAAGTCTAACTTTCAATGTCCTACCTTGCATAGATAATGCATTAAAGTCATTTTGTTGTTTCTTGCACGTGTATCAGATAATTTAAGGAGGCTATCCAATTTGAATCCCACCGCAGATCCTGGGAATAAAAGCAAAAACAAGATGAAGAGGCATCATTAAAAAAATGGTCAAAAATCCTAAGTATAGACCAGCTGGGTAGTACCTCGTGCAGTGCCTTGATTCAAAGCATTTCCCAACGTGAGAATTGTCTGCATTATCTGACGCAATTTTGCAGATTCTTTTACCTGAAAATAAGTTTCTGACATTTTAGATGCAGGAAAAAGAACATGCTAGACATTTAGCATGCAAAATGAGCAATTATGCAGCACCCATTTGAGATTCAGTATAGGTATAGCAGTACCTCTCTGGTCGCATTATTAATAATGCTCAGGTTAGACCTTAAGTCATCCACCTGAAACAGATGAAAGGGAATATAGATTAATGATAAATCCCAGAATACAATATCGAATATACAAATTATCCGGACAATACCTGAGAAGAAAAGGTGATTCTAAATGCAAATACTCGCAATTTTGATTCTACTCGTGGAACCTTCATCAACTCTAGGAAAAACTGAAAGATTTATCAATTATAATATTAACAACTGATCGAATTAAGGGATCGGATGTCTTAAAAGAGAGAAAATGGAACACACCTGTTCACACTTTCCAAGCATTGCCTTGTCACCTGTATAATTCTACCAAAAACAAAAGTAGCAAACTTTTTTTTACAATTACATCCTTGTAAGTTAAAAAAATGTTCAAATAAGGGCTATCTAATAGAAGTTGTAAAGAGGAAACCTTTCCCCCCAAAGGTCCCAATTTAAGGAATTTAAAGAAAAGGATGGTTTCAAACTTCAAGGGTTCTGAATGGGTAAACCAAAAATCCCTCTCTCGTGTTAAAATATTTCCAAAGCTGGTAGAAGGCACCACTCCTCTCTTCCTTCTCCCTTCCCTTTCCCTCACTCAAACCAGAACTTAAGTTAAAATGAAATAGTGATCTTTCCTTTTTCTGGTATGGGGTCAAAATCAAACTACAACTGATTCCTTACAATGGTTGCCATTAGTTCGGAATGTAGCCTTACTCATAACTAATAAGAAAAATATCCAGATGTTTAAATGGTCCTCCTAGAACTGAAAAGGTTCAGGTTCAGTCAGGAGTTCGAACAAAAAACAACAACAAAAGGCAGTTTTAAAATTTCCATGAAGTGGTCTACTGCCTGTAACTCATAAGAGATTGGTGGCAATACAACTGTCACGTTGATATGTGAATTTCCAAGTCAAATATTTTTATCATATAAAAGATAACATGCTATTTCCTAGGTGATAATATGTAATGAGTTCTCTAAAAATCTACAGTATCATTTAAAGAGCACAGTAAACAAACTGGAAAATGTAGCATTTAAAAATATATGCAACCAAAATGTTAAATAGTATATATAAATTACCTTTAGCAGTTCCATATCTTCCTTAGTGGGACAAAATTTAATCAGATTCTCCACCTGATCAATATCAAGAGCTGAAGAATCCAATGCCAGTACAGCATTCTGAAAATAGAGGGCACTATATTTAGAATGACCGATTCAACTTTAGAAGTAAAAGCAAAAAGGGAAATTGAGAATATTGTAGCAAAAGTTTGACCCAACTTGGCAAGGCAAAAGAAAGAACCAACAGAGAGAATGAATTTAAGTGTTACAGAGGAACAGAAATTTCAGTATCAAAATTTGGTTGTGGTTAAAATGGAAATGAAAAACTACACAGCAATATAATCTGGGCCACAGAAAAAGAACAAATAGTTTATTTATGATATATCCCAGATCCAGCAAAGCCAACTGTCGTTCATTCCTCCCATGGAGATAGCAAAAAGGTCCAAGTAAAACAAACAAAATTCAACTTTACCTCAACTATAAAAGCATTCCATAATAAACATTTCAAATCTATCCAATTTACCTAATCAACAGTTGTAGTGAGTTCACTACAATATAGATATACCATCTATTTTAACAGCTACAGGATAAACAATGAAGCTTCGAAAGTTGGTATTAGTAGTACATTGTAAACAAACTAAGAAATCCAAATTAATATAAACTATATCACTTAAATCTATTATACCAAATACGTTTTTGCCCCCCAGGCAAAAGTATTCACCTTTCAAAATTACTAAACATCCCTAACGTAGCCCTAAAATGTTTCCCTAAAGAATCACATTATATTGATGGAACCCTAACCCAATGCCCTTCAGCAGATAGAACTCCAACAAAAAGATCATGAGCTCTAGGTGACCAATAAGAAGCTTGAGGATTAATAAATTTAAAATTCATAATTGCTGCTGGGGGTTACCAATTTTGATATCAAATTATAGAATATGCTGCATAAACAAAGATTCCGGCTTCCAGGAATCTGGTTGCCAGCAAAAGCTTTATGCACAGAACTTAACCTATCAGAAACTAAGATAGTATTACCATGGAATATTATATGCGGGAAAAAATCAAATAGAAGACATCAGATAGGGATATATTAGAAGTAATATAAAAAAAAAAAAAAAAGACAATTTAAAGGGCAGGGGACAGGGGGAGGGGTTAAATCTCCAATATTCCAACACCATTTCAATTAAAAACTAAAATAAAAGAAAAGAAAAAGATAACAATTTAGCACACTTATAACATTTAGCAGGGTAAGCTAAGAAACTTACAATCATATCGGGCAGAGGGATTTTTATTTTTGTGAGCATTATTTCACAATTATATGCTCTGCGCAACTCAACCTGAGATATAATACAAGCACCAAATACACAAAATAAGGGTAAAGAAACTTAATGTCCTTAAAATGCATATAAAAGAAATTATATGATGAAAGAAGGAATTAGATGGCTACATGTGGCACTTCATGAATCTGCAGTAGATGGTCAAGTTCAAAGTTGATTAAGGATAAAATCATGCATCATTAGCAGCAGAGGATCTTTACAAACTTAAATATTCCTCATAAAAGAGTAGCTGTAATATAGACAAATAAATGGTGTTTGGAACTACTATTATTGTATTTTCTTAAGGTTGTAAAATACGTAATTTGCAGCACAAGGACCTTCTTTCTGATTTTAGAAAAGAACGGCATTGCACAGCTATGGTAGCAAGTATAGTTTAAAAAAAAATAGTATGCAACAATGATACTCTACCCTGATGACTCATACAGTCATGTAACTAAACCAACATGTCATTCATGCTGCAGACATAAAAATCAATAACAAAGATGTAGTGAAGATAAAGGGAAGCATGACAATGATGGTACAACTAGAGCAGCAGCCACAACAGAATCAATCACTTCTAATATTTGTATGCTAAAAGCTTAATGATTATTTGCCATGATGGTGCCATTTAACTAGAGGAACCACAAATTAGAGGCCATTGAAATTATCTTAATGCTTAATACATATTTGTATTCTGTATATAGTTGGCAAGGCAATTACTTAAAGGACAGTAAACTTAAAATTGGAGAAACTATGTAACCAATTACAAAGTCTGACTAAGCTCATTATTCAGGAAAAGAAACCCCATATCATGTTCCTTATTTATTTTCTTTCATATTTTAATCAAGCCAATTAGGATCACTTAAACTGTGTTTTTCCTTATATAATGAATGTTTTGTAAAAATATTAAGCCAAAGCTAACATATATTTGATTAAGTATCCTTCATTTCATACATAAAAGGAGTTAGAAGAAAGAAAATTTCTTACTAATTGCACTTTCTCAGGTTTATTGATGTTAGAACCTCGTCGGCCTCCAAGTTTAGCACTACTGCCGTCTGAAGCAGAGGCAGCTGAGAATAAACTTTCAAGTTCAGACATATCAATTTCAGGGGCCCTACACCAAAAGAAATTGATCTATAGGGTTAGAAAGTAATCATCTTCCCATATTGGAGAAAAAAGTAATCCAAGTAAAACTAAAGATAAATAAAAGGGGAAACAGAAAAAGGAAAGCAATCCAAGTAAAACTAAAGATAAATAAAAGGGGAAACAGAAAAAGGACAGATTGACCAAGAATTTATGCTTCCTTTTTCTCTCTTTATCACATAACAAGATAGAAAGTAAACGGACATGTAACATGACAAAGCGCTTTTTCAAAAACATTCAAGTGAATGTCCAACAAAATGCAACTACTATAAAATGTTTTATCCACGTTCCAGCACATATTGTGCAATCTAGCATCAATAAAAACTTTTGGCAATTATAAGAACCTATGAAACAATTTGGTACTGATATACAAGTTATATATGCACGCACCTTGATTGATTATCCTGCTTTTGAGAATCAGCCCATAAACTCCCTTGCATTGCTCGAGTGACTTTGACCCAATGTAACGGCTTCAACGAGTTTTTCTTAGGGGTGTTACTCACGCCAATGCCGCGGCCTCTTCCATGACCAGTCTGTCCCAAAGCTTTTCCCCTACCACTTGATGCAGGTGGTGGCGGAGGCACACTGGAAACCTTTGCACCTGGCAGCCGTGCACCTGGAGGTGGAGGAGGCACAGCAGGAGCTTTTGGTGCAGGAGGTGGAGGCGGCACAGCAGGACCTTTTAGTGGAGGGGGTGGAGGGGGCACCGCGGAACCTTTTGGTGGAGGTGGAGGAGGGGGTGCAGCAGGAGCTTTTGGTGGAGGGGGTGGAGGGGGCACTGGAGGAGCTTTTGGTGGAGGGGGCGCTGGAGGAGCTTTTGGTGGAGGGGGCGCTGGAGGAGCTTTTGGTGGAGGGGGGGGAGGGGGCTGGAGGAGCTTTTGGTGGAGGGGGCACTGGAGGAGCTTTTGGTGGAGGGGGTGGAGGAGGAATAGAACCTGGCCTTGCAAGTCCTGCAATTGGTGGAGGTGGAGGCGGGGGAGGGACATTAGTATTATGGCATTGGACAGATGGAGCAGATCCCTTGTGAGAGGAACTAGTAGTAGAGACAACCATTGGAGGTGGTGGTGGTTGGTTTGGCTCTTGCATTTTAGATTTGCTGCTGAAGGATGGTGGATGCAAGGGTGGGGGTAGGGGTGGAGGCAGGGGTGGAGATGGCAATTGAGAGGAGTTGAAAGGGGGTGGGGGAGGAGGAGGAGGAGGAGGTGGAGGTGGACCATTGTTTGTAGATTCAGGTGATGTTGAAAAGGCACTACCAGAAAAACTATGAGGTGGAGGTGGTGCAGGTGGTGGAGGACCTCTTTTGGTAGTGGCAGGCAAAGATATTGCAGGATTCCTTTCGGACAAACCAGGAAGAGGAGGGGGTGGGGGTGGAGGTGGGGGTGCAGATGGCTTCGATGTAATGATGTTAACAGATGAAGGTAGATGTAGAGGAGGAGGAGGAGGTGGTGGTGGTGGTCCAGGAGGTGCAAATCCTGAAGAAAGACTTTTACTAGGTATCGGAGGTGGTGCTAGTGGTGTGGGTACAAGAGGTGCTGAAGATTCCAGTGGAGATGAATGAGATGGCATTCCAGAACATGACACTATCTGAACAGCTTCAACTGATGCATGATCTAAATCTTGTAAACTATCGCTTTCTGAATGTAAGGGAACTTTATCAACAATGTCTGGTGGCAGAAATCTTGCTGGATCCCCCAAAGGCTTATTGATCACGTCAAATGCTTCATCTGAACTATCAGCAGTGCTAGATGCATTGTTTTCCTCCTCAGAATCAACAGGAGATGCGTATAAATTTCCTTTGTTCTGCAATCTGGACAATTCTTTTACATCACTCAAGACAGAAAGTTGTTTAAGTAGCCACAAAGCAGCATCATCACTGTTATCAACCCACTCAACACCACTAAAGAGTTCTTGAACACGAGAAAAAGCTTCAATAGGTAATCCCCCTTTCTCCTCACCATTCAAAACTGTTATAGGAGCCTTAGGTGGGGTGGAATTTTCAACCTTCCCAAACAAAACCTGAATTTAGAAGTTTATTGAATTAGAGATACAAATGCTGAAGAAACTAAAGAATCATGAGTTCATGAACACCTTAGGTTTTGGAAAAATATGGTAGGAGGTTAGTGGCTAAGAAAGTGAATTGCTTATCGCGGTTGACCTTTGCTCTTCCTTCTCATGATGCATCCAAAATCCTAAAAGAGGCTCAAAAAGATATTTACCTCTGCTCGGAATCCTTTTGGAAACCGCTCCTTTGAGTCCCAAAGAATGTCCAAGTTCTCAGAGTTCAGCATCAATATGTTGGATCGAATAAATGCAGTGTTGAACATTACGCGAAACATCATAACTTCCCTTTCAGGATCCAAATCCAAATGGACACACTCCAATACAACATCTCCTTGCACTGAACACTGGATGTCAATTTTAATCACATCACAGTCTGCCTGCAACAAGGAAAAAAAAGTCATTTTTCAGAAGTTAACACGGAAAACAAAAATTAATACAAAAAATTTGGGGAGGGGGGACTTTTACCTGACGATAATGTCGAAGCATCTTCCTTTTCTTGGACATGGAGAACAGCATCTGCGTGGACAGGCCATCTCTGTTATGAAGGTTCCTACCAAAAATGCGAATAATTGGCCTACATCCATTTTGGGCATCAAAGCTCGGAATGGCTCGAAGAATGATACAATCTAAAGAAAGAGCACGCTCAGGAGGAGGCCATTCAGGAGCTATATTCCTTCGAGCTACGTACTGGAGGTAGCGAAGCTGAGAAGGGAAGGGATTTAAAGGTGAAAGGAGCTGCAAGAAACCCTTGGGAGCCTCTCGATGAACAATTTCAAGGGTCTTGCGCTCTCCACTGTGCAGTTTTTTAAAAATCAAGAAACTAGCTAGCAGAAATGCCAAAAGTGGCCACCCCCCTCTTTCACAATGTAGAAGAACGACATTTTGATGATTCCCAAGTGAAAGCCAACTTTCACAAACACGAAGAAAATGCTGAATTAGAGACAATGGGAGCAGGGGACAACCCTCATATTGTCGTGGATAGTCCAATACAGTAACATCGTATTGACATAAAATTTCCGCGAAATCACTTGGTTTTTCACCTTCGCGAAAATTGAAAGCCAGAAAAGATGACTCCGGGAACTCTTCATGTAACTCAGTCACAATCTCGTGTAGGTATACTTGGTACATACCATCAGGCAAGACTTCAGTGGAGAAGCAGGAATCGAAAACTGCATTAATTTAGATCAAATTCACTTAACAATAAAAAATACACAAAGAGATTCCAAATCAAACAAGCTGAGGTTAAAGTATTTTTTTAGCACATACCGTATACTCTCTCAACAAATTCAAGCAACCCATCCGGGGGTCTTCTATAAAAAAACCTACTAAGAAGTGTCATCTCTGCCAATACAATTTCACCCAATGAGCTAAAAATACCCTCACAAACAACAATAAGAACAAGAACCGCGACACTGTTCCAATTTGTTGCCATGTGCTTGCAATTTTACAGAGAAAAATCAACGGCAGCAAAATAAAAAGAAAAAAGAAAAAATATGCAATTATTTAAAGCAATTCAACCAGAAACGAAATTTATAAACAGCAGAGCCACGCTCAATGACTTCGATTTGAAATAAAGCGAACCATTTATTCCTTAAGAAAACACATAATACAAGAAAAAAATAGTTGAGGTTAAGGATTAAAATTACATACCTGTGATTAAAAGAAATGCATAAACCTTTAAGATTGGTGAAAACAAGCTCCAACTATGGTTCTACTGGTTTTTAATTTTCAAATCTTACAGAGCGTTCTTCCATTTTGAACTTCAAATATTTGGGTTTTCTTCTTTTTTTTCTTATTAATTTAACGGCCATGTAATTACGTATTTACCCTTTCCTCATCCCCTAGATTTGGGCATGACGCAAACTTTTGCACCATGTTTCTTTACGATTTTTCTTTGGATAAAGCAGTATTTAGTCCCTGGACTTGACGTTTTCTCAACTTGGTCCCTGGATCTTTTGTCCACACTGGTCCCGAATTTTGGATTTTTTTTCAATTTAATCCTTAAAATTGAATTATGTTAAGGTATGATAAAATGACACTACGAGATTATGTCATGTCATAACCTAAGATTTTAAAATATATATAATCTAAAAAGTACAAAGAATATTTTAATTTTAAAAAAAATGATGATAATAGTGCCACCTTATCATATCTTAACTAAGTTAAAATACAATGATGAAATTGAAAAAAACTGTCAAATTATAAGACTAATGTTTACAAAAAAATTAATGATTAAATTGAAAAAAATTTGTCAAATTTAGGAACTAAATACCACTTTATTTATTATGTTCACAATTTTTTACGATTTTGAATTTTGAGTTGTGTCTATGATTATAAAAAAAAAAATACAGGAATTACATTTTAAATTTAATAAATATAATGTAAAAAATATAAAATGATTTTAGAAAATCTATCTCAATGTTTTGGGTGGTTTTTTTTTTAATTATGCATCGGGTCATTTAAAGGTACTATTTAATATTTTTCAAACAAAAGTTACTATTTAACAATGATAATAATTTGGATTAAATCATAACCCTAGGAGGATAAAAAGCTATTAAAGTCAAACAAAAAGATTAAATCCCAATGTTGATAACAGTATAGGGACTAAAAATAAAAATAAAAATAAATGTTTTAGATAAACGTTTTATCTCCTTAATAATTTAAATTTTGAAAAGAAAAGGAATTTATAAATTTTACAAAATTGGTGATAATTTATTTTGGTAAAGTTATTTTTGAAATATTTGGAAATTAAATAACATTTAGTTTTCTTTGTCGTGTAATGCATGAATTAATCATTTGTTATTTTTTTTAACAAAATAATATGTTATTTAATTATTTTTAATTAATAATACATTGGGAAAAAATAGGTATATATATTATAAACAAATAAATAAAAATTGTGTTTATATTTTGATATAAAAATAATAAAATGAAATATTGTAACTTCACCTCATTTACAAATTGTTATTTATTTTTTATCAAAAGATAAACAAATCATTTTAATGAGAGAAAAATGAAATTATAGAATTAATTAAAATGAATTAATATAATTTTTAATAGTTAGTATTTGGTACACTAACAATAGGATGGAACCAAGGGCAGGGCCTTAATCTCCCTGAAATGGAAAAATTTTCATTTAAGCCCTTATAATTTATAAAATTTTAAATTATTAATGGTAAAATTACACTTTAGCCCTCTTAAAAATGATAAAATTTGATTTGATTCTTTAAAAATTATAAATATATAGACTATTAAAATTATGAAATTGTATTTTTACTATTGTAAAAATATACAATTTAATTTCAACCCAAAAAAAATTCTAGCTCCACAACCGACTAACAATGTACTTTTTTATTCCACGAGCAATCTTAAAAAATTGTCATGTCTCTCTTTTTTTTAAAATATTTATATTTTAGTATTATAATATACCCATGTACGAGATTTGTCACCCCTTAGCCCTACTTATTGAGTTTTTTCAAGTTTGTTATAGCACCACTTGAGTTGAACATATGCCATTCTCGGAAGGCACAAGGTGGACGCCTAAAAACGTTTCTCCACTTGTCGTCAATTGGGACATCCTCATTTGTTCAACCTCCTGAACCTAACTACCCGCACTGAAAACCATTCGTCTTAAGAGACATCTCCTTTCGCCAAGCTACCCGCTCACTATAGTTTGACTACCCGCAATTTGAATGCTTCCCCACGTGCGAGCATTGCCCTCAATAATCTTTAGAACACACCCCAACATAATAACATCGTACTCCCTCAAAAGCATAACAGAAAGAATCTCACCGTGCATGTCCTTCACTCACTCCATAATGATAATCACCCTATTATGTCACCACTACTAGATAAGGGGTATATCTTATAAATACCCTCCCAGACAATGAAAATGAGATCTTCTTCCCATTAGCAATATTGAGCACTTACCAACTGCATTCAACCTTTCTACCTTTCACAACAACCTTTCTCCTTCTATTGTCTTTGTCCTAACTTTCCATCTATTTAGGTGAATTGACATCTCTTGCATCACAACTACATCCTCCTCTTTAACCTTTTTGTTATTAAGATTTATATCAACAAAGTTCAATTGAAATATTTTGCTTATGTAAGTCCGAAAATAAAAGATTTTAAAATTTTAATGTGATTTATTGCAAATAAATTGCGACAATGAAATTTTGAAATTTAATATTATTTAGGCTTCACATTTTTTTAGCTAATAATAAAATGTAAAAGAAATCTAATATGTAATACGGCAAAGTATCTCAGTTAGCAAAATTTAAATAACTCCACTTAAATAAGATTCCTTTTGTATGTTAAAACTTTACTATTATATATATATATATATATATATATATTATGATTCAGTATAATCACCATAAGCTATTAAATGTGTGTCAAATAAGGTTTTTTTTTTTTTTATGGGCATGTTAATAAAATTAAATTAATATAAACATAAATGTTAAAAGTCAATATATTAGGCGATTAACACTGAAATTAATAATTATAATGATCGCCAATTGTAATATTATTTAATGTTTTCGTAAATTTAACTCATTAGAAGAAAGCAGTTAACAAATCGTATTATACTAAATTTACAATAATATTTTTTTAATTATTAAATTTAGATTCACTTCACAGTGGTATAAATGAAAAAAAAAATTATTATGTTTCAAAAAAAAATTAGACAAAAAAATTTTATTCAATAATTAAATTCAATCTCCAATAATCAAAGCCTCAGCTCAACTCAAGTAGTTTTCATGTTTATAATATATTATTTTTTATATATTATGTAATTTATATCATATGAAAAAAGAAATTGAAAAGTAATACCGAAGCGTTTATTATTAAAAGAAAATAAAATAGTCCAACGCTACAATCAAAAAAGATAGAAAGCGGTTTCCTGAATTCAACAAAGTTTCGACTATTGGTATTCCACCAAAATCTCCATCAGCAAAAAACCAGCAGAGTGTGGCTTTCCATATAACACAACATTAGCCACAGGTACGGGTGAATATTCGATCGAGTTAAGTTGAATCAAGTAAAAAATTTTCGAGTTAGTCGAGTTGACAAATTCTATTTTAGCAACCGAATTCAATTTGAATTTTTTTTGAATCGAATCGAATGGAGTCAAATCGAGTCGAGTTAACGAATCCTATTATTTATACTTAATGTTACGTTTAGATGGACTGATTATTTAACTAGTAGAAGAAGTACAAGATTATTTAACTACATGAACAATATAATGATTTAGTCTTTTAACTTAATGAGTAAACATTTATCAAAACGATGTAGTTTTACTTTTTAACTTAATTATTTTGAATTTTAACTTTAAAAAAGTAAACATGTATCAAAACTATGTAGTTTTGTATTTTCTTTTCTTATTCGAGTTAAAAAAAAAATTAAATTTTTTATTCGAGTTGATCTGAATAAATTAATTAACTCAAATAATTCAGACTATTTAATTCAAAATTTGAATTTTGTATCGAGTTTTTTTAATCGAATCGGATTTTACTCACCCCTAGCCACAGGTCAATAACACTAGACGATAGATTATCAAAGGGGGTCAATTCATCCTCTATCTTCCTCTATTGCTGCCAACATAAAAAATTAAATATGCTATACTATAATGTAAACATTAAAAAAATTGCTAAGTTGTTTTATAGGTATATGAGTTTTGAGTTTATTATTGTGATGGTTTATTTCTCCTTAGTTTGAGGGAGATTTATACATTATGGTTTGATTTTTTAATACTTTTTATAGAGGATAGTTGTACATTTAGGTTGGGCACTGCATAATTGTAACGCCCCTAACCCGAATCCGTCACCGAAATAGAGTTATGGAGCATTACCGGAGTTACCGATTTATTTATCAGATATTTCATTTTATCTAACGTTCATATTTGGAACCAATTAAAATCAAACATATTGTCCCTTAACGTACTTATTTTTCTCGATATGTTTTACTTGAATTTATTACTCGTCTCAATTTAATTAATTTCCTTGTATTAACGTATCAAAAATAATCACCTATTTACATGTCATGATAAATATCATTCTCTTGCCATTTCTTCGTAAACATAAAATCAGGGAATTCATTATATCGATATTTCATGCATTTAAAAATACAATTCAAGTTATACTAACTTACCTCGTTACTTGTACATGTTTATAATTTCATTAATCCGATATCTTTTCTTTTCCACGTTCAAGTCTCGTATTCGAGTTATCCGGATCTTTATAAAGAAATTTGATCGTCGTTTCCATTTATTTCATGTTGTAATACATTCAACTAATACTCTAAATAAAATTACCATTTTACCCCTAAACTTTTAATTAATGACGATTTCATCCTTAGGTTAAAATAAAATAAAATTATTGCAATTTAATCCTTATTTCCAGCCGTTATTCTCAAACAAATTGATAACGACCCATGAATTCTATAAAATATCAGAATTTTCCACAATTTCAACACTTTTTAATTTAATCCTTAAAACATGTTTTTCCCTGATCTTGAGCTAAATTAATAATTTCATTCAATTTTGTAATTTTAAATAATAAAATAATTCATTTCATGCAATTTGGTCATTTCTGACATATTTACAAAATTGCCCATAAATTTTTACTTTTATTCAATTTAATCCATGAGACTAAAACATGCAAATTAGCCATGCTAGCTGAATATTCATACATATTTTCCTCCTTCTCCTCTCCATTCCACATCCTTTATTTATATAACATGCAACAAGTAACATTATCAATAATTTCACTATTTACTTATATGTATATTCAAAACTGTCCATTTGCGTCATAGTTACTAAATTATTTATATCTTAAGATACAGAACTCGAAATTAAGATCCGCTAATTTTTCCTGAAACTAGACTTACATATCTTATTACCATAAAATTTTCACAATTTTTGGTTTAGCCAATAAGTACAGTTTATTCTTTAAAGTTACCCTGTTCTGCTGTCTGACAGTTCCGACCCTTCTTCACTAAGAATTAATTATCTCATCGTACAAGATTTGGATGATGTTCCCGCTTATTTCTATTGAAAATAGACTCATTAAGGATTCTAAACATATAAATTTAAGCCCCTAATTATTTTTATTCAATTTTTGATGATTTTCCAAATTCAGAACAGGGGAACCCGAAATCATTCTGACCTTGTCTCACAAAAGTTATTGTAGCTCATGATTTACAATTCCATTACTTACATAATTTCTTTATAAGAAATTAGACTCAATAAGCTTTAATTTCATATTTTATTCATCCTATAATTCGATTTCTAAAATTTTTGGTGATTTTTCAAAGTTAGGCTACTGTTGCTGCCCAAAACAGTTTTAGTGAAAAATATTGATTTCCATTTAGCCCCAAATTTTATTGTTCATACAATTCAATCCTTGTTCAATTAACTCCTCAATTGAGATAATTTTTCTCATTTAATACTTTATTCCATCATTTTAAACTACTTCATAACCCTTGAAAACTAGAACTTTAACACTAGACCTTAATTCCAAACTCTTTCACAATTAGGTCCTAAACTAATTTTCATCAATTTTACTTGATAAAATCACCATATGTCAAAATTAAAACTTCAATTCTATGTTTATTCATCATATTCTTCCAGTACTCATCCATAAAAATTTCGAAAATTAGCCATGGAATCAAAAACTAATGAAATAGTAAGTTGGACCCAATTGTAAAAGTCCAAAAACATAAAAATTTCAAGGAGAAAGCAAGAATTAAACTTACATGAAGCTAGAGTATGAAAACCAGCTTGAACCCTCATCCATGACTATTTTTCAGCTGATGAATATGAAGAGAAATGAAGAGAATTCTAGATATTCCAATTTAGTCCCATTTTTATTTAGTTAATTTTGGCTATTTTCCAATTTTGCCCTTATTTCACCCATTTTCTGATTTTTCTCAGCTATTGCAGCCCAAAATATCTCCTTTGGGCTTATTTTCACTTTAGGTCCTTCCTCATTTGACAATTAAGCTATTTAATCATTTTAGCAACTTTTACACCTTTTTCAATTTAGTCCTTTTTATTTAATTAGCTATCAAGACTTTAAAATTTCTTGTGAAACTTTAATACTAACTTATTAACACTCCATAAATATTTATAAAAATATTTATGGCTCGATTTAAAATTTTTGAGGTCTCGATACCTTGTTTTCGATTCTAATTATTTTAATATATATATATTTTTGTACACTATTCACTATTTCAAAATTTTTCCTAACTTAACATTTAACTTATACTCACTAAATTAATAATATTTCCTACTCATTTGTCGGATTTAGTGATCTCGAATCATTGTTCCGACACCACTGAAATTAGGCTGTTACAATAATCATGCAACGTGTGATCACATTCAACTATTATTTCTTTATTGGCTAAATAAGCTTTTTTGGTGGTGGTACTTGCTCTGGTTGTTCCTTGAACAATTAATTTTTTTGAAGTAGATTTATGTTTTGCGGCTCCTCTATTGGAACTAAAGCTCATCGCTTTACGTAACGTCTTCTCAGATTTAGGGTGAGTTTAGATGGGCAGTGCGTTTGACTGCAGTTAGTGTAAAAACAGCGGTGGCGGTGAGATTAGATACTGTAGCAATACTGTAGCGTGAGACAAAAAGTAAGCTAAACGCACCGCACGGCAGCCAATCGCCCATCCAAACTAGCCCTTAGGGTTTGGCTCAATCAGGTCACTCTTGCTTCAAGTCATATACTACAAGACAAAATAGCAAAAATAAAAATGTCGTATCTATAATTTTTGAATTCACTATTTATCCCAACTAGCATGCAAAATTTTACGACTAAATCAATTTAACATTGAAACTTCCTTGACAACGGCGACTAACAATTTGACTGCGTCTTGGCGTGCATGCTTCAGGGCTTAGAATAATGCAATTATATATATATAAATACCTGCTGTGTTTACAAGTGTATAAGTTAAATTATAATATAAAGAATTTTACAACAATATAATGAAAGTATTCCAAGAATCGTACCAAAAAGATGTTTATCTAAATTGAATTAATAGTAAATACTAATATTGAGTTAGTTCTAAGCAGCTACTGCTCTATTGGTCATATTATGGCTAAATGCTAAAATTAAAGTTTGAACGCAGAAAGGACTAATTTTTATAAATAACAAAATTTCTAAATTAACAAGCAAAGATTGATTAATGTCAATGGTTGCAATTAATCTAAAATTAGAGATATTTACTAATTAATTAATAATTAATCTAATTAATATCTTTTGACTCGTAGTAGTCCATTTATTTTTTGACCTGATGAAACTAAACTAAGCTAAATTAAATTAATACTCTCAGTCTCATCTACCTAAAGCTCTTTGGAAAATTTTGGCCCCTCGAGCTTCAATGTCGTGACATTACAGGTCTATTGTCATGACTTAACAGCTAATTTAATATAACTTCTGAGACTAATGTTGAATGTGGCGACATTGTATTGTTGCGCTTTGCTGTCAACTTCCATCTTCGGACTATTATCTCGGATGTTGCGATTTTGTAAGCCAATGTTGCCACTTAGGGACCAGTGAGCTTGGTCTTGCTGATGTTGGTTGAAAATTCGTTATTCTTTCTAGTTCAGTGACGATTTTCAGGTTGTCGAGGCACATACCATCTATTTGTCTTTATTCCCATGTGATATATCTCACCGGGGATGGCTTTTGCTTTTGTTTCTGTTTCCGGAATCTCCACATTTAGGGATATTAACTTACGTTAATTGAAGTTGCTGCCCTAGAAATGCCAAGTGCTCACTTTTCGTTATTGTCTAGTTTAAATATATAAATTAAGAAAACTAGTTCTCCATCGAAAGACCCGATTTCTGGTCATATATCCCCTACACAAGCACCACCCAACCAAGGGGACAGGGAAAGCTAAAGGCCCAGGCCAAAGTTCATTTTATTTATTTATTTATTTTTCTCCATAAAAAAAATGGAAGCAGACGAGATAACAGAGGAGCTGCAAAATATTGAGTTTGAGATTCATGATGTTGAAGGTGATATGGTTTATCAATTTTCATGATTAATTTTTTTTTATATACCTTTGTTTGTGGAATTATATGGATGAGCGTGTTGCTTAATTGAGTAATTTCAATAATGCTTTAGAACAAATACGGGAGTTAATTGAGAAGCAAGAGAAGTTGTACGAGAGACGGTCGGAACTGCAAGTTTTACTGGAAACATGCCCTATAGATGTCAAAGATGGCTCCGCTCCGACCAATGTACAAGCGGAAGATTGGTCAAGGTCATTTGACTGGGATTCTCAAGCCGAAGATATTAGGTTCAATGTTTTCGGCATATCTTCGTATCGTCCAAATCAACGAGAGGTAGGTTGCTTGATTCCATTATGTTTGATCACCCCTTTTATCGTTCTTTTTCTTTTGGGACATGATAATGGTATGAAGGTTTTTTCTGAAAATAAAAATGTGATTTAGATACTAATTAAAATAAGGGTTTTGTAGATCATAAATGCAGTGATGAGTGGAAGAGATGTTCTGGTGATAATGGCTGCAGGTGGTGGCAAAAGCCTTTGCTACCAGCTCCCTGCCATACTTCGTCAAGGAATTGCTCTTGTTGTTAGTCCTTTGCTCTCTTTAATACAGGATCAGGTCATTCTTTTTCCTTCTTTTAGTTATTATGAATATCTGATACTACATTATTTGGGTTTTCTTTTTCTTTCCCTTCAAAATATTGACTGCAAGTATTAATAACGATTCAGGTAATGGGTTTGGTTGCCTCAGGCATTCCAGCACGTATGCTCACATCCACCACAAGTAAGGAAGATGAGAAGTTCATATACAAGGCCCTCGAGAAAGGTGAAGAAGACCTAAAATTATTATATGTCACACCTGAGAAAGTATCCAAAAGCAAGAGATTTATGTCTAAGCTTGAAAAATGCCATCATGCTGGTCGCCTCTCTCTTATTTCCATCGATGTTAGTCTTCCTTTTCTCTACATCTTCTTTTCTTGTCATTTTGATGTGTATATCTTTGCTCCTTTGCTCCTTTTGCTTATTTTAATTTCTTATTCTTTTTAAACATTTCATATCTTTTAAGCATGCATGGTTCCTTTTTACCAATATTGTTATGATTTTAGTTTTAAATATTTTATGCTGTGAGGGCTACTAAAATTGGTTGTTTACTAGTTTCTTCTGGATCCATACCTTTATCTTTTATATAAGAATCGGAAGTAGCTGGAGGTTAGGATATGAACTAATACGAACATTTTACTATGCCTGAGATTTTATATGTTAAAATGCATTACACAATCTAGGTTTGATACATATACTTTGTACATGTTCTTCTTTCAAAACGTGTTGGATTACTGATTATACATAGTAAACATAATTATTTGATAGAAAGCTGCAAGTGTCAAGCAACTCCACCATTATGAATCCTCAGGCTAGACTGTTGATAACAATATGCATGCATGTATCATTATTATTTTGTGTAGGTGATTTATGTTATTAAATTAATAGTTTGCATGACCCAATGTTACTTTTATGTTGGTTATTTTGCAGGAGGCTCATTGTTGTAGTCAGTGGGGTCATGATTTTCGCCCTGACTACAAAAATCTTGGCATACTAAAAACTCAGTTTCCAAATGTTCCTGTAGTGGCTTTAACAGTATGTAGTTCCTTGCCCCTTAACATTCGCATGCATTTGTATATTTGCTGTTTGCACAGCTGCAATTTTTTGGCTAAATATATGACCTTACTTTTTAAACATATTTTGCAGGCAACTGCTACAATGAAAGTCCAAAATGATCTGATTGAGATGCTGCATATTCCAAAATGCGTAAAGTTTGTCAGCACTGTCAACCGGCCAAATCTTTTTTATATGGTAATTGGCACAATTATTAGTAATGGCCATTTCATTGTTAAGAGTTTATGTAGGAACTATGTTATTAGATAAAGGAATTTTCTTAAATTGCAGGTCCGAGAGAAGTCATCTGTTGGAAAGATTGTTGTTGATGAAATAGCTAAATACATAAAGGAATCCTATCCAAATAAGGAATCTGGCATAGTTTATTGCTTTTCCAGAAAGGAATGTGAGCAGGTAGGAGCTTTTTTACACCGGAGGTGCCTCACACAACCCTGTACCCATAAAAGAACATTTCATGTCTTGAAATGTTTGCCATTGCTGTCCTCTATCTAGGGGCATCATAATTGGAGGTTGTTTGTTGACTTGATTATTGTTTACAGTTGATAGTACTACTCCTAGGAAGAGAAGTTATGCACTTAGTTTAGTTCCAAGTCCACATTATGGAGAGATGCATAGAGGCACTAACCTTTATGTTGTTAATAAATGCTCTCAGCATCATGCCATACCATTATATTCACCAATATATTATTCATGATCATTTACTACCTGTTAGCATGTTATTTGCCTTGTCATATTGCATCCTCAGGCATCTTAAGCATCCATTTTAATTCAGTCTTTTATAATGTCTGGACTATGTTCAGATGTTCTAGCTGTGTTGCAAGTTAAAACAGTTAATTGATCTGTTGGTTGTCAAGTTATTAAGTCTTACTTATAGGGTATCAGTATCTAATTTCTAGATTTATAGTGAGTATGTAGGTATGTATTATATATTCTTTTCACTCTATCAAGAGCTGTAGGTTGCAAGTGAGTTATGTGAGAGGGGAATATCTGCTGATTATTACCATGCTGACATGGATGTAAATGCTCGTGAGAAAGTTCACATGCGGTAATCTCAAGTGTCCTAACTTCTAATAGTGATCCTTTATGCTCAAACTATCTAATGCTCAGAGTGAACTTTTTTTTTTCTTACCTTACTAGATTTGCACCACATACTTGGAATTGACTAATCACTGCAGTATGAATTATATAATTCGTCTTTTCCATATTTTTTTTAATTAAAGGGTGTGACACTTTTGGGATTACGTAATTGGTTTATGTTTGATTCACTGGGTGAATAAATAAATTATCATAGGATGACAAATTATTTCTAAAACTAGAAGTAGTCAGGTGTTAGAAATTATATTTTAATAACTTTATTTAGGTTTAATTAAATTTTAATTAAAAATATTATTTCAGTCATCAAATGTGAAGATCCTGAAATGGCCGAGTATTCTTCACCTTTTCCCTAGAGGTCATGTTCTCTTCCTCCAGCTACATTGCAGAACATATCAATAACTTCAAACCAAGCCTGCTAGAAATTGATTGAATTTAGGTACTTGTTACTAAACCTAGAAAATACCAATTATACCATAAAGCCTACTATGTAGAAAAGAAGTACCAATGAATGTAAAATAACCAAATAATCTTAATTAGCCTAAACAATGTAAAGATTACAATCGGACCCATAAAATATAAAGTAACTCAAATTTCAAAACTAGCATATTTTTATTTTCCGTCAGCCTCTTACTCGTGTTTCATGATGTAGATGGAGCAAAAACAAATTGCAGGTCATCGTTGGTACAGTAAGTTTACCATCAGCCGTTTTTAAATATCTTGTCGGTTCTCTGTTTTCAGTTGTTATACCTTCGCTTTTATGCAGGTTGCATTTGGAATGGGAATCAACAAACCTGATGGTAAGTATGATTAGGGAAAAAGATACTACTTACTGGAGAAAGAAAGTTGTATTGTATCAGGCATTCTAATGTGCAGTGAAATGGTCATATAGCCTGCAGAAGTTAGCTTTTATAGTTTATACGTGTACTCTTTATATGGCAATTACCTTTGTAGTTTTCTGGCAATCCCCCTGCTGAAGCATCCCGAGTTATATATCTTGGCAGTCTCCATATTTTATAGATGAAGTTGGTAGCCATATACTTTGGAAGATAAACTAGTAGGCACTTAGAATAGCATTTGTTGTCATTCCTTTTTCTTATTTTCCTATTCTCTCTAATTTCTAGCCAGCAAGCTTCCTACTAGGTGTATGCTACTCAATATAACTTTGACCTGTTTCTGTTATATCTAACACTTGTTTACTGTTTGATACCGTGACTGTTTGTAGTCAGGTTTGTCATCCATCATAGCTTGAGTAAATCAATGGAAACATATTACCAGGTTTTTGGCCTTCCCTTTGTGAACTTTTTCCTTCATACATTCTCTTTTTCTCTAACTTACTTTGCTACAGGAAAGTGGCCGAGCTGGAAGAGATGGACTCCCCTCTGAGTGTTTACTCTTTTTCAGGTCGGCTGACATGCCTAGACAGGTAACTTTTTGGCTTTTTTTTATTATTAAAAAAAGCTGTCATGTTTGCTTCGGACTTGTATTAATTGTGACCTTTGTTTAACAGAGCTCCATGGTCTTCCATGAAAACTCTGGATTGCAGAACCTTTATGACATAGTACAATATTGTAAGGTATAATCATCTGTCTTTTAACTCTGCCGTGTATATATATATATATATATATATATATATATATATACATTAGGGAGTTTGTCTGCCAGAATGAGTTTAATAATCAGACAATTGATTTAGTTTTACTCTTTGCACCTTATTTGTTGCTTACTTACTGCTGGTTAATTTTTGACCTTTAGCTATCTGTGATAGAATGGGGAGAAGTAAAATGAAACGAAGACCCTTTTAAGATGAAAAAGTACAAATGTAGGATTTTTTTTTTTTTTCCCTTAAAAGTTGGTTCAATGACTCCTACAAATCCTTATGCTTTGTAGACGTTAGAAGAGGGAAGAGACAGCAATATTACAATCTCTTTCACACAAACCCATATGCTTAGGATGGAAAAGATAGCAATATTACATTTTCTTTCACACATTAAGTTTGGTAACTCCTACTATAAATCCTTACGCTTTTAGGGTTTAGAAGAACCACTGGTTAATTTCTATCATTGGGTTCTTTGGCTGGTACTTTCAGTACCATTAGTTGTTCCCCAGTTTTTGTTTAAGAATCGGTACTTATTACATTTGGATTTGATTACGTTTCTAGTGTCTGCATGTGCTAGATCCTTTATTTCAAGAGAGCTGCTAAACATTACATTTTCTTCTTTTTGTAGTCTAAAAGACGATGTCGCCGAAGTGCCTTTTTCCGGCATTTTGCTGAGCCATTACAAGAGTGCAATGGTATTTTTCTTTTACTTTGTATTACTTTTACGCCAATTTTGGTCAATATAATCATAATTTCATATTATGTTAGGGATGTGTGACAATTGTGCATTCTCAAGTGAGATTAAAGAAGTGGATGCTTCAGGTATGTTTATTTGACTTCTATTCATTCAAGTTACTTTTTCGTATCTAAATTTTATCTTTTAAGTAATATTCTCTTCACCTTTTTTTTCAACTCAATTATATGTAAGACACCTTCTGCTTTTCTTGCTCGGCCATCTCATTTTGCTTTTCTCCTCTTCCTTTAATTACATTTTGTTGCTAAACTTTCATTCTGTGGTGTGAGGTATTTGTATTCCCTACACAAGTCAAAATTTATGTCTTGCCTATTACAGGGTGAAAAGCAAATACATTTTATTGAGCAAAATAAGGTTTTTTTTTACTTAGTTTTTTTCTAGAAGAAGACTGTCTTTATATTAGCTTCTTGAACAGAGTGTTGATTTCCTATACTTTTCTAGTCCAGGAGTTGGGCTACTGATGTTATTATAATTCCTTAGTTAGCCAGACACACAGCGATATGGTTTAAAATGGAATTGAACTTTTCATTTGACAAAATTTAATGGAAATGAGACGCGGTCTCTTTACAGATGTCAATTATCATTTGATTTTAACTTTAGGTGCTTGAATTTTTCTCTTTCTTCTACAGTTGCCCCCCCTTTCCCCTCCTTTATTTTATTTTATTTTATTATAGATGTGTTTTGCTTGGAAAAGAAATAAACAAAGAATAGGGGGAAGTGAAAAAATTTGCGAAATCTCACCTAGGGTTTCATTTGCAATCACACCTAAGACATTTGGTTCAAACACCCTCAGAAAGGTGCTGAAAGTGTTCTATATGTTCAACTCAGTTTGTAAAATAATTGTTGTATTGGGGATTATATGTTGCATTTTTTATTTGGTTTGGAAAAATAAGTGGTATTTTGCTTCATATGATCATTTTTTTGCAGGTCATTCAAAACTTTTGATTTCTCTGGTGCGTGAGATGCAAGAGAAAGATCAAAGAGTGACAATGTTGCAATTGGTGGACAGAGTGAAAAATAAGCAAAAGCAACTAGGTTCATCCATCTCTTCTTATACTACATCTAATAAGTATGGTTAGGATAAATCTATATTCCATTGTAGATGTAAATATATACTTGCATTTCTATTGTATAATTTCTACACTGCTTTGAAGTTTTTTGTTTTCTATCTAGTAAGGTGTAAGAGGAGCAAAAAGATGATTTTTCTATATGTGACTGGAGGGCATAACATTCAATGGGGTGAAGTATAAACATGAAATTATAACCTTTAGATGGTGGTGGGCATGTATTCCTGTTGGTTGGTGCATGAAAAATAATGCCACTCTTAAGAAACACATATCTTGTATTTCGTGTTTAATAAAAACTCAGAAAGCATGACTTGTTTGTGGCTATTCATATGGGCAATTATGCCTCCCAAGAGTACCCTCAAAATTAGTTGAGCTAAGAATATTTAATCACGTGGGCTTTGCTATTGGAACTCCTTATTGGTAGTGTTTGGGATGTATATCTAATGTCATATTCAACATGTGAGCTACATAAATCTGTTTCTCTGTATGAAAGATAAATATCATATTTCTTTTGTTCTCTTTCATTCATTATCATTAAGGTAACCTAAGTTCTTGACTGTTCCCATTTATTGTAGCAACATAATTATATCCATTGTTTTATGAATTTACCAGATTTTGAACTAAAGAGGGAAGAGATGGAACAGCTTGTAGTACAGCTTATACTAGATCGTGTTTTGGTAAGAATCGCTTATTTTGTGGACCATGAATCTAGCGTAACTTGTGATTATTTATTTAATTTGACTGCACTATATAAACTTGATTAGTTATTTATAGAAAATACTTCACTGCTGAAATGGTTCATTTCTATGAGTTAAATGCTCGAGGTCTGCTGAATTACATTAAGAAATCATGTGGTATATGACTTAAATGTAAACTACTGTACCTTTGAATTTGTGCAAAATGAATGGTGTAAGAGCAGTGGTTATTTCAGTAACTGGAGTTCATCATGGCTTAAAACCCTCAAGAGGGTATTTAAAGGAATAGTTACTTCAGTAGAAGTTATATTGCTCCCTATAATCTGAAATATTCGGGCATACACCTGTGCGCTTCATTTTTATCTAATTTCTAGTATGAAACGGCACATCTTCATGTTCTAGTTATTGGGAGAATAAGGAATAAGACAAGAACATATATTAAACAAACGCATTGTTATTAGGAAGAAAATCTGCTGATTGCCACCATGATTAATAGTTATTGATCAGATAGTTCTAGATGTAGGGGAGTTTTCCATTAGGGTGCTGCAGTGATTTTGGATGTTAAGATCTTGCTTTTAAATGTAATGTTATGATCTTCGTCTGTTTTCACTTCTCTAGCTGCTTTTCAATCATGCAGAAGGAAGAATTTCAGCATACAGCCTATGCTACAAATTCTTATGTTACAGTAGGACCAAGAGCAAACCAAGTTTTGCAAGGTGTGTGCATCTGTTCTATAATACATGCTATTTATTTTCTGGTTAAGATATTGAAAGTATGTTGGGTTGGCATGGTTGATTTACACTCAAGCATGCAGGGAAAAAAGTTATTAAGATGGATGTCACTAGCACATCGAAGGATGTGGAAGGTTATAGGAAATCCAGTAAACATGGTGTCACATCGGGATTGGAGTTCAAGCTAGATGAGCTGAGGAAGGAACTCGCTTCTCATGACAAGGGAATATTCCCTCATTCTGTGTTGTCAGGCCAACAGATCAGCAGCATAAGCGCCCATTTACCAAATTCAATTGAAGAGGCAAGTCCAAAACTTTCTCAACTCTTTTCTTGTGTATTTATCCTATGCTTAACAATTGGTAGGACAAAACTCTTGTTTGCCACCATGCAAAGGAATTTTACCGCTCATCGTTGTGTTCCCTCTACTATAAGGACCGGATCAGATTGGTCCTAATTTAACCTCTGGTTCTATTAAAAAGAATCAAATAAGGCCAAACTATGATAGAGTTAACATTTACTATTTTAAAAACGACATGAAAATTATTTTTTTCATTTTCAGTAAAAGATTTCATTTTACAGAACCATAAAAGCTTTCAAAATATTAAATTTGTTAAACAGTAAAAGTTAACTCTCTTAAAATTTGGCTTTATTTTATTCATTTTAATAGAACTAGGATTAAATTGATCTGGTTCCTATAATAGAGTAACCTGCCAAATACTTTCACCATTTTCATTCTATTATTTTTGTGTCTCAAGAGAAAGAGAATACATAACTCGTATGTTTGCACGCGTGTTTATATATATATGTACATATTGTTTCTTGCAGTTGGAAAAGATTATTGGAAAGTTGAAGACAGAGAAGTATGGGGGGAGAATTCTTGAAGAAGTAAAGAAGTATGGTAATGCAGAGCATCCAAATAATGAAGTGTTGAATGAAGAAGAAAGCAGTGAAATAAGACCTCCTAGAAAGAAGCTGAAGATGGCCAACAAACAAGTTATTATGGTTGACAGCAGTAATGATGAATCTGATTGATATTTTCCTTATGCTTCTTTTCACACTACCCCTAGACCTACATTTATCCTTGGCTACACCATAGTTTTCCAGGCATTTCAGGGCTGTTACCAAACATTTTGGAACTTGAAGTTTCTACTGATAGAAGGGAATATAGCTAAGCTTTTGCTAATTGGAACTCCTCTTAGATTTGTTCTTGTCATGTCGTTTACTATGTTATCTTCTCCATTGTGACTAACTTTTTACCTGAGACAATACTTCTGGTTTTACTTCAATGTAAAAGAAACAGAAACAGAGATATTTAAAAAAAAGAAAGAAATTAAAACATCCTTTTTCCCTTATATAAATTATATATGTTGTATGTAACTTGTAAATTTTGTCTAACATATCATTCAACATGTGATTGATTTGTACATATTTTATAATTTTTGTTCAATAATGTCTAACATATATATTTTAAAGAGGCAGATTGACTTCACTCATTCTGTAACTTTTTTGTTTGATATGATATTTAATGTGTGTTTCGTATGCTTGATTTCTATAACTTTTTTTAAATAAATTTATGTTGAAATATAACTCATCATTTATCAAAATTTCCTTCTTTAACGAATCTTGACATAGATTTTAGCCTCATTATCCAAGGGCTCCTTGTATTCATCCTTGTGTTCAATCCACTTCCCCTAATAAGATATCCTCGGGCAAATATGCTGCAAAGCAAAAGTACCAGAAATAGGTAGAATACCATATATGTGCATACATGCCTACACAATTACAACAATCATAATCTGGACCTTCCTCTGCCACATGCCCTGCAAATACAGATACATACATTTTCCACTCATTATTATATCATTATCATCGTTTCGAAAATTAAGGGTACCATTATGCTTTCCTAACTAACATTTATTGACATTATAATCAATTATCCAGCTTAAATGGCACAGTTGCATTTTTAGTGTTTCTTATAAAACAATAATTCAATTCAATTTTTTAAGCCCTTACTAAATGAAGAAAATTAATAATTTAATTTAAACTATTTTAACAGAATTTTTAATTTTAACCCGTAATTTTTTAAAATTCTATATCAATCTCAAATTTTAGAACAACTAAACTATGGTATATTTTAATCAATAAAATATAATTCACCGTGGCAGACTGAACAATATGTATGGAGGGAAACAAATCAAATTGCTAAAACTTTGTGCAATTGTAATGCAATCTTCTGTTTCTGTAATACAAACTCTTTCATCTACATATATCAAACTAATATTTGGACTATCAAGTGTTAACCAAATCTCTCAACTCTTCGACGCCGTAATTCTTCCAAAGAAAGATCACGAGAACGGCGAGATACTTGCCGCGAAAACCCACCACTCTCGCTGCTTTGACTTGTTCCACACATCTCACAATTACTTAACCAATCAGAGTTATCATATGTACAAGCCTGGCATCTCCATGTACCAGATAAGCTTCTTCTCTCACCCCCACCAACAGTTCCCTGGCCTAAAATTCTTCGTCTCCTTAATCGGAATGTGTTCCTTATAAATCGCACAGGCCACCTTAACAGACTGGTGAGCTCTCTGATTATTGTAGTCAATGGGTTCGGACCAGAATACGAACCCTTCAATTTCAAATAGAGAATCCCAGCAAGTATACCACCAAGGTGACCAAGAAACGAGACACGAGGGACAAACATTTGGATAAGAATCAATTCAGCCCATGCCGCATAACGAGCTGGTACGATAAGTCCATGCACATTAGTGAAGTTTTCTGAATGAGAGTTGAGGACGACTTTCATGGCAAACAGGAGACCCGAAAATCCAACGGCGTATTCAGAGTAATAAGGTCTCCCGTAATCAAAGAAGACGAGTAGGGATTTGGCTAATAGCAGCGTGATACCTTGTGACAAACCAAGCAGCGCAACAACCATAGACGCAAACTCGGTGCTCCCCATTGAAGTTTCCAATTGGATCCCCTTCCATAAGAGGGACATCATATTGTAGACCAGGTGAGATTCATCGACATGGTAGAATACCGACAGGAAGAAGCGTTTCATATCTTTGTTCTGCATATTAAAAACATGACAACAGATTACTTGCTAAGAAATCGGGTTACTTTGGAATATTCAAGTGCCTAAGATACCTAAATTCGCAAAACTATGGATTTTGAAGCTAAAACGAGGCATCAGCTTTGAACAAATGGTAAAACACAAGAAAAAAGAAAGGATACTTATGAAGTAGATTCAAACCATTCTATGCCAAGGGATTAATTATAAATCTGAAACCATTTTTAAAAGGAACAAGGCTCACTGACATTCAAAGAACCCTCTCAATGGCTATGCTTTCAAAGGGTTTCTTCCATTATGTTTTTTTTTTTTTTTTCTTTTCTTACCATTTTCAGGATTGACCTTCAGTGAACTCTTTCAATGTCTACAAAGATGATGGATTTTATTGTCAAAATCATTTGATTTGCATTAATGCCTTAAATTTTTTTCCTTTTCAAATAATTCGATCTAGTTGATAGTATATCAATGTTGCAGCACACAATTTCGCAAGGAAGAAAACTAATTTACTGAGCATCGATATACTTGGGAATTGATCATAATTCGTAAATTAGGTAAATAATTTCCTATAATTTTCAGAATTTTCATATTTCAGATTGATCAATCTACGGTTTCTCTCAACGATTTCCTAAATCTTTATATGTTTCTCCAGATTCATGATCTTTCTTACTTGATTATTGATTTTTCCTTAGGCGTTAAGAAATCATGTAAAGCGTACCTTGAGAATAAGATGAGGATTGAACCAAACCTCATCAACAAAAGGGAGGAGAGAATCTAGGAACGAAGGCCTGAGATAAATAAGAGTGTTGGCGGCGAGAAGACCGGCGGTGACCGGCGGCTTCCACGGCAGCCGGTAATACTCGTTGATGGCGTGAAGAGCCAACAAAGGCAGCATTCCACGAGACACCGCCCCTCTCCTCCATCTTCCGCTGTCCATCGGCTACGGTTTTTGTCTGCAATTTTCACTTTGTGAATCAACAAAAGAAACATTCAATGAAAGATTAAAAGAAAGAGAAGCTTTCTTGCTATGTATGCTTAGCATTGCCTTTTCCAGACTCTTCCTTCAGTTTCTATTTGTAAATTTTTCTCTTTAGTTTTGTTTAATTTTAGAGTAAATCAGGTCTAATATCACATTTTTGCTACTTAATTTTACAAAATTATAATATAGTCATTAAATTATTTAAAAAATTTTATTTAAATAATTAAACTATTAAAATGTTTTTATTCAAGTCTTTATTTAGTTTCTGATTTCTCGTCTACCATGCTTTATATTGATTTAATTCTTTTCTGATTCTTATAATGTAATGTACTTGTAAAACTTTCAAAAAAAAAAATCAATCTTTTGTACCTAAAGATGAGACTATCACTGATAGTCTTTAATTCCTTTGTTACTGGTAAAAAAATAAGACCGTGTCTTAGATGTCATTAGTTAGTTCCACACTATTAATAGTTTGGCAAACATGTCGAACAATCTTCTATCTTCAATAAGATGCCTTCATGACATGTGACACTTTTTTTAATCGGATATTATATTTTTAAAGTAAAATAGAACGAAATTGATAATTTAGATTTCAAATTATTTTTAAAAATTTTAAGTACATAAATATGAAAAAGGGTATAATATGAGGGCTAATTTTGTAATAAGCCTTTTATCGACTATGATTTTAAACAGGGCCACAGGCCCACAGAAAACGCTGCGTTTTTTATTTCTTATTCGGATTTCAAACTAGATAAAGGTGTAGGGCATATTTTAATAAATTCCAAATATCCTTTTTGCCTTCTAGAAGTTTCAAATGCCACAACGAATACCACGGAAAAAGCTTTGTTTGGGGTGAAAGGAAATGGCAACGGCGGCAATTGGTGGTGGATTTATGAACCAAATTATGAGAAGTAACACCGTTTCCTTGGTGGGTAAGGCTGCGGCACCGCCATGGCCATGGCCATCAAGCTATTTTTTGGTATCCCTAAAGAGAAAAGGAATAGGATTTCAACTCTACTGCTGCAGTAACACCAATAACAACAACAGTAATACTTACTTAACATTAAAAGACGAAGAGCTTATGCGACAGTGCGAATTGAATACCTTCAAAGCCTCAGGGCCCGGCGGTCAGCACCGTAATAAGCGAGAGTCTGCCGTTCGTCTCAAGCACCTTCCGACCGGTATCATTGCTCAGGCCGTTGAAGACCGTTCCCAACACATGAATCGTGCTTCTGCCTTAGCTCGTCTTCGTACTCTCATTGCTCTCAAAGGTACCTTTTCTTTTTGCATTCTTCAATGCTAATTGCTATTAGCTAATTGCTGTTTGATTGATATGAATGAAGTTAGAAATCGGGTCTCTCTTGAATCGTATTCACCGCCTCCCGAGCTTCTTCAAATTCTTCCCCGAAACTCAACGCTTAGGAGATCTAATTCTGGTCCCCAAATTGGGCCTAACAATCCCAAGTTTATATTGGTATATATATGTGTGTGTTTTCCCCATTTAAATTTAGTTAATTTCAGCATTACATACTGATGAATTGTGGTTCATTTTAACCCCCTTTTCACAGGGTATGCAGGCTCTGCTTGATCTAATCTTTGCAGTTGATGGGTCTATATCTGATGCTGCAAAGCTTCTGGGGTGCGTTATATTAACCTCTGGTACTTTTATTGCCTTCCTTCTGCCTAGACTTAACAATTGGACGGGTTGGGTTGGTTTTTCAGTAGTTCAATTCGGTTATTTTATTTCTGGATCAATTTAGGTTTGTGTTCTTTTTGGTTTTGATCATTAGGGTTTTTCGGGTTGGATCATCTTTGGGTTCATATCATTTCGGATCCTTTTGTGTTTGGAACATCTTGGATTCGAATTTTTTTCAGGTTTGATTGAGCCGGTTTGGGTTATTGCCTTTTGATTACTAGGTTCATTCGTTTTTTGAAATTTCTGGATCAGTTTAGGCTATGCTGATTTTTTGTTTTAATCATTAGGGTTTTTCAGGTTGGATAATCTTGGATTCATATCATTTTGGATCATTTTATGTTTGGAACATTTGGAATTTGAATTATTTTTGGGTTCGGTTGAGCCAGTTTGGGTTATTCCCTTTTCATGTTCTGATTAGATTGGATCCAGTTTGAACTTTTGGGTTTGGTTCAAATTTCTGGCCAATCTAGTTGACTCGTCTTTTTTACCTATGTTCTATACTGATAATTCAAGAATGACTCGAAATCTATCTCCTCTTTTTTGACATTATAGACTGCTGGTGGTCACCCCTTACATAATGAATAGCCATAGTTATGGAGGGAAACTGGCAGGAAACGTCAGTAAAGGAAAACACTTGTATCATTCTAAATTTTCTATCGAGATTCAATTGTGAGCTTTGAATTGTATTTTGCTGTGTTGCTTAATACATGTTAGTTTGCTTACACATCATGTTTACAGTTGTATTTGTGTAATCTTGCAGGATGAGTACAGGGGCACTTTCGCGGTTAATACTATCGGATGATTCTCTTTGGAAGGCAGTAAACGAGTTGAGGGCGTCCAAGGTAGAACACTTAACCATGATAAAAGCTAAGATTTTAGCTTTTTCACTCTCCGAACTAAAAAAAGGGGACACATTTACTTGGTTATCATTTTTGCTCCATTCCAATTTTTCCCCAATTCGTTTTTTTATCAACGGATTATCTTGTTTCATAGTGCATCTTACTACATTCTCACTTTTTAAACATTACCTTGTGATTGTTTTAAAGTACTTGGGAGGTCCTTGTATTTTAGAGGCTGGATCAAATTAGTCCCTCTACTATTGAATGGACCAATTTAGTCCCTATACTATTAAAAAGAATGAAATAAGTCCAAATTGTAATAGAGTTAACTTTTACTGTATAAAAAATGTCTTGAAATTTATTTTTTTCAATTGTAGTTCAATTCCAAACAAAAGATTTCATTGAAAATGTTGACTCTGTTAAACAATAAATGATATTTTTTAAACAATAAGTGTTAACTTTATTCCAGTTTGGCCTTATTTGAGTCATTTTAATAGTATAAGGACTAAATTGATCCATTTAATAATAGAGGTACTAAGTTGATCAGATTCCTATAATAGAGGGACCTTTAAGGTACATTCACCCTTTTGATTGTCTATTAGGAAAAGGCAAAACACACCTCTGAACATTGTGGTTTCCATTTTCCTTACTTATCAAATCCAGTGTCATATGCATGTGTTACCAGAGTTGTTTATAATGTTGCTGTAGGGCACTTAAAATTAAATCTATAATTAAATAAAAAAATTGTGAAAATGACATGCATGGCAAGGGAAAACATCATGAAGCTATAATAATCTATATTTTTGTTTAGGTTAAAATATCTCATAAGTCTCTGTACTCTTCGAAAAATTGGAATTTAGTCCCTGTGCTTTTATTTTCCTCTACTTTTCAAATTTCAAAATTCAGCTCTAACTGTTAACACTGGTATTTCTTTGGAGGGTTAAATTCAGGTTCATTACAAATTTCATTTTTTTAAAAATTTAATATTGTTGATAATTGGACTTGAATTTTGAAATCTAAAAAGTAGAGGGACTAGATTCCTAAAAATAAAAGTACAAAGACTAAATTTTAAATTTTCGAAGAGTTAGAAGGCTTGTGGCATATTTTAACCTTTTGTTTAATATGCTATAATAATTATCATGAAGTTACTCTAAAATTAGGAGTGTGATGATAATATTGCATGAGTTGAAAAGATTAATGGTAAATCTAGAACCACTCACACAATTATTGTAGTAAATTTGCACACCATCTCTTTATTTTAACATTATCTTGATGGTAAATTTTCTTGATTTGGTTAAGAGTGTCACATATGTAGGCTCATTTGGTAAACAAAGAATTTATGTCAATGAATTTCAACATTCTTATTAACATCCTAGTTTTTTTGTAGCTATAAATTAGAAAAGGAACTATTCTAATTGTGTTGGAACTCCATAGGGTATGAAGCCATTGAAGTAGCACTATCATATGTGGATGCTAATTATCCCTCTGCATATCAGGTACACCAATTTCTTTATCTTGTTAATGAATGATGCAAGAGGCATACTTTTGTTGCTACTAAAGATCTACATTTAACTCATTGTTGAAAAGGTTTTACTTGAATACCACTTCGCCCTGAACTGGGTTAGTCTTAAGCTGAAACAAATAAGAACTTCTGTGGTTAGACTAAAAAAAAATCTACATATAACTATTGGATGTAACCAAAAAGTGAAATGAATAATTTCTCAAATGATTTGTTATTTTTTCGTTTTAAAATGTTTATTTGGTTTTCATTTATTGAGGAGCATTCTTTAGTATTCAAGTTGCAAACTCTTGAATTAAAAGATAATAGTGGCATATAGGGGTTTTCATTTTTTGCTTGTGGATATGTAGTTGTTTTCATGGTTTTGTGCATCATGGTGTGGTTACCATTGTTGCAGCCTTGCAAGTAGCACAAGTGAGGGTCTCAACAATGTACTAGTGCTAACGCATGTATCATGATCATGGTTTTTTTTTCTTTGGCTTAAATCTTCCATACTTTACTAAATGATAGTTTATGATACATCCACTTTGTAATGAGTTTTCAGTATTTTTGCAACTGATTTGGTATCCAGTTAATTTATGCTTATATTATTTCATTTTAGGGAAATTAAAATGTTTCAATCAAAATATATAACTATGTAATACAAATCCTAAATTCTGGATTGAAAATACAGTTCATAATTAGGAATGGTAGTCGATCGAATGTTTCATTTTTTAGTTATACAAATTTGAATCTACAAAATTATCTAAAAATTTAAATCCGAATTAAATTATCTATTGAATATTCGAATTTGCAAAAAACTAATTTCCCTATTTTAATATTTTTGGGATATTTAAATTCGCAAAATCCTAATTTAAATCATAAAACTAAAATAATCGGTAGATTTGAAAATCCACATCAGTTATCCGACCCGAGTAAGCAATACGAATAATAGATATTTGAAGCGTCTATTTACAGATAGTAATTCTAAAATCTTAATCTAAACATTATCCGAATCCGAACTGCAATCCCTAATCTTAATGAACACCAAATGATATACTACGGTTTCTCCATGTTATTCAATGAATGAAGATGTTACAATATATTACAACGTAAAACTTGAATAGACCAAAAATTTTACATAAGTTGCTGCTTGTTTTTCTAAGATGCTAGATTTTGAATTTTCCCTTTAACTTTCTCTTGTATCTTCTCTATTAAACTATGGCAGCAAAATTTTATGTTATACAAGGTAAATGGACCTATGAATGAATGTTACTTGTACAAATAACAATTATTATTTTTTTACCACATTACAGCAGCAGCAGCTTTGGTGGGAAAAATGCTACAAGCTCACAGCTCTCGTTGAAACCTCCGATTCAGCTTCTGGTGACTGTCCTTCTACCGATGAAAGGTTTTCCTAAAGCACAAGCACAATCATGTTTACCAAATTTTGTAATGAATGTATAAACTGATCCATAAGAGACTTGATGAGTAAGTAAATACAGCAAATTGTGTCAGGACTTCCAATATGAAATTATTTTTGTCCAATTGGGCAAGGATGTTTTTTCCCACATCAGATAGTCTAACCATAAGGGCATCTAAGAATTTTTTCTCTTTTTTTTGGGAGTTTTTTTTTTTTTTTTTTTTGGGGGTGTTCTAAGACCTTCGGCATCTAGTAACTATCTTGAAATCAAGCTAAGTTGCACCCCAAATAGAGAGTAAGCTCTCCCCACACCTATTTTCTCTATTCAGAAGACTCAAAAACGAGATCTTGCTAAAGGAGCATTGAGCTTCTTACCATTTGGCCCTATAGGCATTAAGTCAATCTCATTATATTATCAATGAATAGGTTCAGTATCCAATAACCACATTGTACTCGAACAATCTCAAAATCAAGCTAAGTCAGACCCCAGATAGGGAGTAAGCTATCCCAGCACCTATTTTCGCTATTCAAAAGACTCGAAGCTGAGATCTTGCATACGGAGCATACCACTTGGTCCTATGGGCATTAATGAAGTAAATATTATCATATTATCAATGAATAGGTGGTGTGGGCTGCCCAGCATAATGATATACGATTGAAAGAGGTAGATAATATGCACAAAGTGAAAAATAAGGGAGACGCTAAAACTTACAATAGAATCCTTCAACATGGTTTTGGCAAAGTAATGCTTCAAAGCACCATCTCCACGAAGAATCTTCCCTCCACATCCAGGGTTATCTGTTGAACCCACTGATTCCTCGTCAACTACAACAGCATCTACTCTATTGTGTCCCGTCTTTACATCTGGAATCTGAAACATACAAATGTCAAACGATTCATATCATGAAATTTCTAATTTCATAAGGATATGAATCTACGTACTATGACTTTATTTTTGTTGAAGTATCTATGTTTGACACATGAATATGGGAGACACGACTATCAGAGATTCTTCAAATATGTAAAAACATAAAAATCTAACAATGCCTGAGTCAGATGCAGCATATCTGTATCTGATAGATGCACTCAAACCCAAGTAACATAATTTATTCAAAACTTAGGGCCCTCAAATACCTCATACATAGCTTCAGTGAGAATGCTTTCCAGTATAGCTCTCAAACCCCTTGCACCTGTGTTCTTAGCCATTGCCTTCTTAGCAATCAATCTCAATGCTTTTGGCGTAAAATGTAGCTTCACCTGAAATTAGATCAGTAATGATGTGAAAGTATGAGATCTGATTCAAATTAATGCAATATTTGTCAAATTGCTATGTTACTCGGACTCGGGTGTGAGTGTTGGATACAGGTAAGTATCTGGCATGGGTATGGTCAGATTTTTCTTAAGTTTTTCCATGTTTGGAGGATCTGTAGAGATCATATCCTCCTATCCATGTCTCGGGTACAGGTACCTTAAGAAAAATGAAGAACCCGAGCAACATAGTCAAAAAAAGAGTGTAAGAACAGACAGAACTTGAACAGGCAGAGACAGCTTACATTGTTCATGCTAAATAACTTCTTGAATTGCTTTCCAAGAGCATTTTTTGGTTCTGTAAGCACCTGTATCACGAATTCTTCTCAACAAATAGTAATATAAAAGGAGTAATTTATTAATGAGTTGCCTAATGATGATCTATTGATCTTCCCAATTCTAGAATCCAAATTTGTGGCTATCTATGAAGTATGGAGTTCAAGTAACCTGTGTATTAGTGGTGTCCTTGTCCATGTATATCAGATACAATCAAATGCGACAGAAAAAATCAAAGGGTTCAGACACTTGTGGGACATGGTGATCAGCACTTCAAAATTCAAAACAAAATAAAGAAAAAGAAAGGATAAATCTTTGTTATTTGGACTCGGATATGAGTGTCGGATACGAGTAAGTGTCCTACATGGTGATCAGATTTTTTGAAGTTCTTTCATGTATTTGGAGGATCCTTGAAGGTCATATCCTCATATCCATGTATTATGAATTATCACCCTATATATTGTTGCTGGAGTCTTTAAACTCCTTGGCTTTTAATTGTCACATGATGATTTCTTTTGGGTACTGAGTAAGTTACAAATTAAATTAGAAGGAAGGGGATTACAACAACATGGTTTGAACCCTAGTCATTGGGATGCCACCAAGAGACTTTAACCACTACTCCTTTATGCTAAAGTGTTGTTAGTGTAAAGTTTTTTTGGTACCATTACAAGTTTACAAATTGGGGGAGGGGATGTAATAGCTAGGACTTGAACCCTGAACTTTGAGGTACCAACATAGAGCTTTAATCACTTGCTCCTTCGTGTCATTGGCGTTAATGTAAAGTTAAAAAGATTATATTAGTATTTTCCTGGATATTATATATATATATATATTCCTGAAACGAAAACTTCTTTGACTTATATTATAATAATTTTATTAGTACCTAATATAAAAAATATATGAGATGAATATTCTTAAAGATATAGTTTTTTATTAGAAAATAATTGGTCTAATGAATTTATCTTTTATAAATTGAACAAAACCCAACTTACTAAATTTGTCTATACATAAACATTCTTTAACTGAATTCCTCCACAAAAAAGGGGCATAACTATGATGTATCTAATTATCTCAACTAATTGGTCACACTTATTTCTTTTCTGCAAATTTTGGCTCATATTTGCACTATATTCTATCAAAATATAGTTATAAATAATTTATACGACTTATATAGAAATATAATGATGTCAAATATTTATGTTAACCCTTTTAAAAATAAACCTAGTATTTAATATCAACAGTCCCTTATATAATACATTGCATTTTACCATTTTAATCAACTTTCCATCAACAGTTAAGAAAGAACTGAACAACAATTTTAATGCTTAGAGATAGCAAAATCATCTGTACCATGTACCAGAAAGGATTAAACTGAGTAACAAGAAAGGGTGCACACACACCAGCACATGTGTAGACCAAGGTAAGAAGGTGATATGAAATGTTACCTGCACAAGTTGCTCCTCAGTTAAAGCTGACAAAGTAACTAGTATTGGAAAGCGTCCTATAAACTCTGGTATAAGGCCATATGAAATAAGATCGGAACTCTCAACCTGAAATGCAAATGTAGCTTAAAGATCTCAGTGGAACTTTATGCAATTGCTGTCCTTTTTAGGGTTAGCTGGGTAGAGAATTTAGATATATAAATAACGTTACATGTTATTTTTGTTGTCTTGGCATTAGAAAGAAATAAGGAAAAAGGTTTTATTCTCACTGATTCAAGCAAAGATGATGTCACAGCAGCATTGGTTACCCACGAGGTCCTCATATTAGCACGTACAGGTGCTCCAAAACCAATTGAAGAATCTTGCTGTCTGCACCAACGAATAATTAAATCCCCTAAGAAAATGAACAAAATGACATCTGACAGAGAATTTCATTTTGGTAAAGTATTGATAAGGGTTTACCTCTCAGAAATTGTTTTGTCAAGATCAATAAATGCTCCACTACAAATGAAAAGGATGTCTTTCGTATCTATCTGCATATTATTTACATCCCATTTAAGAGTAGTTGCAAAAATTAACTCTTCTAAATGAAGGAGCTAAGCAAGCAGCCTAACATCAATTGGCACCCAGCTTGAATATAAGATCACAGAGAACACAATGCATAATAAATGTAGAATAAAACCACCTAACACTCCCCGAATGTGTAGCTCAACAAGGGCCTATATGACAGAAGAATTTCCTAGCTCTATCCTTGTTCATAAAGAAGAATTCTTAGAGGTTAAAAATTGTGTGCATACGCATAGGATGCTGAAAGCAAACAGAGGGTTCAGTTATTAGGAATTGTGAGAGATGAAATTTAGGGAGGATCATAGAGATGTATGATCGAAGAAAAAATGTACAAGTGTGTTAAGTGGAATAGAATTTATCTGATTGGTTTTGACACTGTGGAGCATAGAAATAAGGATAATTTCAAGGAACAGATTTCAATGTTTTGAACTTCTGTAAATTCTCTACTATTTCATATCTATAACGAACTTTATAGCATGCACAAAGTTAGAAAAAAACAATAACAATATATGATACCCATTTCATTTGTGCATAATTAAATATTTATGAATTTGCAATGATTTTTATTTGATCTTTGTATTGTATGAGCTTCCACTCAAAATACTAACAAGTCATATCATAACTAATGGTTTTAGAAAGGATTTGCTGTAGCAGGTTATATCTTTGGGGTTGAAGAGACAAAAGGAGATTCACTGTAACATGATTCAAATCTCAGTAGATCAATTTTCAATTCAACATGTTGATCTCCAATAAGCTTCAGATTCTGGATTTAGTTGAGAGTTCTCGAGTTCCCAATATAACAGGAAACTTAAAGTGCTCATATTCAATAGCAGACGAATGTCGCAAAGATTTCCTTAATACAACAAAGATCTCTTCTGGTAGTATAATACTTGGCCATCTCATTTTAATATTTTATTCAGATGTTTTATAAGTTGATTGGTAAAACATTCAAGTGATGTGACATGCCTTAAGATCATATGGTGTATGATAGTCGAAAGCTACAAAAAGTACACATAGGGAGATTCATTGAAGAAAGAAAAAGCATCTTTTCTTCATAACAGTTCGTTCAGGCTTGCGGAGGAGGTAATTTAGAGCTCTTACCACTTACAAAGGCTCAAGTTCTTGCAATCATCTCAAGGAATTTCCAACAATAGGCAAGACAAAAATATTTCCAGTTGCACTATGGTTCTAGTTCTCCTTTATGCCAAGGGAAAGAATACTTTATAAAGCTTCCCGTATGCATTGACTACTTAAAATAATTCTATTTAATTTTTTTTAGGAATTAAAGAAGTTTATGCCATTAAATTTTGAACCAGTTTGTCCCATATATCAGAGAAAATATAATATTGTTGCTGAACCGAAAAAGCATACAATGGGCTGCAGATACACAACATAAACATGCTCATGATAAAGGTACATTTGTGAATGACATGATAAATCAAAAGAATACCTGTATATTGTCACTCCGAGGATGCTTCCTTGCTCCCTTCTCTGGAACATTTACAATCTGCCAAAGAAATATTTATTAACTGTGAGGCAGCTAGAGAGGATGCTGCTGAAAACCTCAAATTAAGTCTGATGCAAAATTAGGTAGGATGAAAAGGGGCAAAACAACAGATAATTTACCTTTTTTGTAGATTATACTATGTTACATATCCCTATTGTCACTTCTAAATATATACATTTCATTCATAAATTCTTCCACAAGATGAAAGAAAAAAATGAAATGAATTTTTAGGAAATTTTCCCATTTCCTTCCAATTATAGGAAAAAAATTTACAATACCGTTATTGAAAAGATTACTAGTTTATACGGTCAGACTTCAGAGTTCAATATGAATTTAGTCTATAGGATTTGATAATTTGCAACTTCTGATAATCTACATCAGTCTACTAAAGTTTTAAAGCAATACTTGACTTTATTATCCTCTTAGAAACTGACCAATTTTAGCTTCATCTCAAACTATCTCTTCTCAAGATTAAACCTCTTCCAAACATTTACATCCATAACTATTTCTCTCCTCAGTGCCGTGAAAGCAAACCATTATTCTTCAACTGATAATCTAGCTCAAACTATTGTTTTTCTGTTATCTTTTAGGGAAAGAATTGCTTCTCTTTCTACATATTGCTCAGAAATTATAAACATAACCAGTATCCCAGTTGTTCACTCAAACCCTAGATAATTATTAGACTACCTGCTAATGAATTAGGGGGAGAAGTTTAGAAACTGAGCAACCACTTAAGAACTTTTGTTGGAAGGAAATTTGGCAGGAAGCGAGCAACCACAATGCATTACATATATAAACTAATAATAACATACCAGTCCACAACCAATGAACTTATTTTCAAAACACACACACACACCAACAACAACAACTCACAGTTCCTTCTAACATTTTAAGCAATGCTTGTTGTACACCCTCCCCTGAAACATCTCTGCTAATGTTTAAGCGTTCCGCCTGCAAAAGCAATTCAATGTTTAAGAAAACTTTAGGTCCAAAAGAAATCCAAGATTAAAACATGAACCTGACAATTTGAGTTGCTTTTTTTAAGAAAAAAGGAAGAAGGGTAAATTAGAGCTGAGTAATTGTATAACCTTCTTAGTTATCTTGTCAACTTCATCAATGTAAACAATTCCTTGTTGAGCAGCTTCTACATTGAACTCAGCCACCTAGATGCACATCAAAAGGAAAATATATATGACTACTGGTATGTGAGTAGGTAACCTAGCTCTCACTCTTTAACCCCCCACTCTCTCTTCGAGATTGTGCATGAATTTATAGAAAAAGAAAACAACTTGTAAGGATATCATTAACTTGGAACATAACCATCCATCTTATGATATAAAATTAAAGTCTGAAAGACACATCAAGAGAAAAGAACAAGAAAGTAACTCATCTCATTAAGGGGAATACATGTAATTATCTTATCTCAACGCTGCAATAAACCCGAACAAAAACACACTTTTATTCTAGAATATGTTCTAACTTTGAGCCAAAAGTTTTAGAAAGCAAGCTATGAGCTTCTCAACAGTCATTGGGTAATTTATTCAATAAAAGTATTTTTCTAAGCCCTTATTCTCTCTCTAATCTCTCTGCCTTTATCGTACCACCTGTTCTCCACATATATAGCCTCTCACATCTCTTGAATTCTGGTTAACACCTTTACATGGTTGCTGGGGTCAAGGATCATTAAAGAGGTGCAAACTTCTTTGCTTAATTTTCTTTCTCTCCCATATTCTTATTATACAATCTTGAAGGAATGGCATCAATGGTTCTGGTTCACCTTCACATTCTTTAGTTCTAGCATGTTCGATTTTGCTCAAAGGCATTAAGCAACTAGAAAATTTGTGATGTATATAACAAATAGGGGGAAGAGAAAGGGGGGGGGGGGGGTCAGCATGTTTGGGTTAGAAATGGAGGTACCAAAGTCTCATTGATCGGAGAAGAAACCTCAATCCAGAAGTTTGTCTTCCCCACTCCCTCATCATACTAATTGAGATATTTTGAGTTCTACTAAATGATATGATGATGGGGATCTACCTATAAGCCCTACGATGCAAATATCAAAGTTAATACCGTGAGTAGTTTGTACAATATCGATTCAACATCTTCACCAACATAACCAGCCTGCAAAAAGGAAGAATTTCCCTCATTAAATGGGACAGCAAAAACAAAGAAGAATATTTAGTTAAGAAAAGTGGGACCTTTAATTAATCATGAAGGCGAAAAAGGAATTGTAAAAAAAACTTCTAGGACCTCGGATGTGTTTAGCAAAAGGCAACAATTATTTTCTATGGTAAGATTTTGTATGTCTAGGAAGATATCAAACAACTCAAGTCATCAGCTAAAATACTTCAACAATTTACGGGAGAATAAAGTGATGAATATGGGATGGGACCATCTTCCCTTACATAGCTCAAGGCCAATGGGTTTCACGCATCCCAGTCCAAAATATGTATTTTACAAGATTTTCTAGATTAACATGGACAATGGACTTGCCTGTGTCAAAGTTGTTGCATCTGCAATGACAAAAGGAACATTGACGAAGCGAGCCAGAGTTTTTGCCAATAAAGTCTTTCCTGTTGTATGTACGTGTAAGTTAAGGAAATCCCGTAAATGAATTTGAATTTCATAAATCCAACTGGGTACCAAAGAACAGTGAAGAGTGCTTACCAGAGCCAGTTGGTCCGACCAAGAGCACATTGCTTTTCTCTAACTCCACATTTTCGTTGTCCTCAAGTGCTTCTAAGCTTCCTTCTTCTACTCCTGACCTAGCATTCAAATCCGAGACCTAAGTTTTCTAATGACTAAGTTTTCTAATGACTATGTTCTATATCAGTATACCCAATGGAACACAATTAAGCTAAGATAACAAATATCAGGTTGAACTTTCAGAAATGAACATGGGAACTAACCCTTTCTCCAAGGAGGAATGGTATATTCTTTTATAGTGATTATAAACGGCAACTGACAGCACCTGTAATAATGGATTTACAGCAATAAATGAGGATTTAGGTTTTACTTATCTATTTATTTATAAATTCAAAAATTACGCACCTTTTTTGCCTTCTGCTGCCCAATAACGAACTTGTCAAGGGCTTTACAAATCTCTCTCGGTGTAGGCAAATCCTTCCCCAAATTGGCCCCGCCCAACCATGTGCCATTACCATGAGCATGACCTTCCTTAGGCCCATCAGCTCTCACGAAATTAACTCCGGGAGGAAAGGGCGGTCCAGGCGGAGTTTGCACAGCGAGGCCATTCCCAGCAGGTGGCGTTGGCGGAGAATTCTCGGATCTAAGATTATCCCAAAACGACGCCTTAACACCGTTCCGAGGATGAGGAGGAGGAGGAGGAACAACTTTCGAATTGGATTTAATCTCCAAGAAAGTTCCCTGAAGAGGATATATCCGATGGGGACGAAAGTGGTAAGCGGTCCTACAAGTAGGACAGAAATTAACGGTGGATTTTCCGTTACTAGAATTACCATCGGAAGAATCTACCGAAGCATCGGGAAGATTGAAATTGAAGAAATTGTGATTAGAACATCGCGGACAATTTATTTCCGCTTTGATCCTACGAGTAAGATCCGAAGTAGCAGTGCCACTGCTTTTCGTTCTAGCTTTACCTCTGCTCTTTGTCCTTCCATTAGTACCAGCAGCAACATCGTTTTTGTTATTATCATCGTAATTGTCACCTCCTCCTCCTCCGCCGCCGCCGCCGTCACCTCCTCCGCCACTGGAGAATCGATGTTGAATTCCACCAACTCCCACAGCAATCCTCCTCCAATGGCCCAAACAATTCAAATGCTCCATCACCACCAGCTTCCTCCATCTCCTCCACAGTCCTCCAGACATTTCTTTCTTGTCTTTTGATTTTTTTGAGATTTAGATTTAGATTTAGATAACACTCCTCTGTTTCACTGTCTCTCCCTCTCTCCCCCCTATAGAAATGAGCTTTTTATTTTTTATTTTTACCTTTTATTTTTATTTTTATTTTTATTCTTTTCTTTGCTTGAAAGGGAATTTTTTGCTTACATAAATATAAATATAAATATATAATACATATAAAGAAATGCGCATTGTTCGGACGGTAGTTTGCGAGAGTGAGTGTCTAAAGGAGGTTTCATGGATGTTACTTTTTCACGTGTCCTATTTTCTATCTTTTTTTATCTTTGAGGAACCCATTGAAATCGGATCAGATTAGTTAGTCAGAGTAATTGATCTTTGGAGATCGATTCAATTACAGGTAAAAATCAGGTTGATTGTAAATCAATTAAATTGAATTAAAAATTGGTGTGAATCGAGAATAGGTGACCTGATCAGTTTGATCACAAATTCAGTTTCAAAAAATATTATAAGAATAGGCTAATATATCGATCTAGACAAAGTAATTGAATCAACACTTGAGCGAATCATTCAAAATCAATAAAATTTTAAAAACTACATCAAAATAGACCATTGAACCGGTTTATAGAAGTTTTTATTATTTATTTATGGTTAACATATGCCATAAATTTTTATACTCTTCAAAAGTTTGAAATTTAGTCCTCATGAATTTAGTCTCTCTACTTTTATATTTTCAAAATACAGGTCCAATTGTTAGCCGTGTAAAAATTATTTTGTTAAGTTCAGATTTATTCCAACATTTATTTAGTTACACGACTATTAAGTGAGGTTTTTTTCTATTTCAAAATATTACACTAACAAATTTAACAAAAAATAATTAATAGTATTAATAGTTTAACCTGAATTGTGGAATTTAAAAAGTAGAGATATTAAATTCCTGTAAATAAAAGTACAATGAATAACTTCTATATTTATGAAGAGTATAATGACTTATGACATATGTTAACATTTAATTATTGTTGGATTGGTGGTCGAATTAGTTGAACCAAAAATTAGCCTGACTGATTCAACCACTAATCCAGTTTTTAAGACATTGAAGGTAATAAAAATAATTTGTTTATCAACACTTCATCGGTTACATACTTGTGCTAATAAATTATTTGAGTTCAATTCAATAAATGTTTGTATTTTATTCGATAAATTTTGAGATAAAGCTATTCAAGCTATTGAGTGAGTTGAATTTGAATCGCCTCTAAATCTAATGAACTTTTGTTTATAATATATAATTTAAATATTAAAATTTATATATGCAAAAAATAATTCGAGATCAAGTTTAAGTATGAGAATCAAATAAACGAGTCTAATTGAGTTGAAATCAAGTAGTTCAATTATATTTTGAGCTAAGTTGAAGTTTAAAAAGTCACACCAAGTACTGAACTAGACCGGTCAGTTGAACCGGTTAGATTGAAAATTGATTGGGGTACCCATACCAATTCGATATAAGAGGTTAGACCAATTGACTTGCAAATAGATTGAATTGGACGGTCAAACCTGTTGAATTTTTTTTCTTCTATTTTTTGGATTATTTAATAATTAATTCAATTGAACCCATGAAATCGAAAATCGATAGTATGACTAGTTTAACCACCGGCCCAATTTTGAAAACCTTAAAATGTACAAACAAAAATACAAAATATACTTAAACACTATTGTTTTATTGTTGTATTTGCATAAGTTTTTTTTTGTGATTCTATTAGCTTTTACGTTTGGTGTGCCCTAAAATATAGGCATTGTTTAATATATTATTTAGTATTTAAGTTTGATTTTTTTTAATTTAATATTTAAGTTTTTTTATTTAGTTTGGTATCTAAATTTAATATTTTTTTCTAATTTGATACTTAAGTTTTTTTTTTTAAATTGCCACCAAAACTTGGTACTTAAAGTTTTTTTTTACTTAATTTAATTCCTAAACTTGTCAAGTGTTATACAAATTGCCCCAAAACACTAACGGTGTTGGTTTTTTATGAAGGAATGAAGATAGTTAATGCATAACCAACATGTGGCACATAACATGAAATTTAATTATAGAAATTAATACATTTATTTAGAGTTTCCTCTAATTCTGAGCTACTTGTACTTATTATTTTAAGTTACCGAGAGGTGTGACCATTGCAAATGGGGTGAGGACATGAAAGGGCTCTACTTATCATGATGGCTCCTCCAACTCGATGGTTGAACACTGACATACAAGTGAGAGTTTCTTCCTTGCTCGTCTTTATTGGCAACTGCGACCTGATTCAAGCAGAATTTGTTCAGTTCCCAAATTTAGATTCCAAATCATTCAGGTCTTTCACTTTTTTTTTTGTATGGTTTATCTTAAATTTATTGTTTCTATTCAATTTGCTTTATATTAATTCTACATCGGTTCAATTTCATCCATTGTTGCTTCTATTTTTTTTTCTTTGAATGGAAGTTAATTTTAAATAAAAAAAACTTGTGCCTTGTTTGGTTCACATGAATGGCTTAGCCATTCTTCCCTTATTCAACACAACGGTCTTATTCAGGGGTTTGGTTGGCTGTAAAGCCTATTCGATGGAATAGCTATTACAGCCTTATTCCTCAAAATCATTGAATAGCAATTCAACGCCATCACTAATGAATGGCTATTCAACGCTTCCAGTAATACAAAAAATTATTTTTCTTTCCTTTTCTACCCATCTCACATCTCTTCAAACTCCCTACTCCTATCTAAGAATTTTTCAACAAATCTAGATTATCGTGCGGTATGAAATTTCTCTGTTTTATTTAAACTTTTTCTTCTTACTTTCTATTTACCCTCACCATTCTCCCAATATACCTGTATAGAACGTTTGGAGTGAGCAAAAAGAGGGGTTTGAAAGAACAGCAGCAGCAGCCATTGTGAAAAAGATTAGCGTAACAAAGAAAGCCTTGATTCCAGGTTTAATCAAACCCTCAAGAATGTCCAAGGGTACCTCTTTCTAATCGTTCTAATTTCCCATTACTTTTCTTCCTCTATTTTCTTTCTGGTTTCTCAATGTTGATTTTGGATTGTTCTTTTTCATTGGATTTAGAGAAATACCTTTTGATCTTTCGAATTTCAATTTTGATTCTGAATTCATGTGGAAGAATTTTTCCTCTTTTGGAGAAATTTTGATTTATAAAAATTTTCAATTAGGTTTATTGGGTTTAATTTGTTACGGTTTGCACTTAGATTGAAAGCGCCTTTTGGGAATTAAAGCGAGATCTCACAAGTTCTACTTAATGGCATACCCTAATTTTTTTTCTTTTGGAAGATGATCCTTTCATCTTTGTGCTTAGATCATAGAATTTATCTATTTTTCCCTAAAAAGTCTGATATTTTGGTTTATGTTGTAATTTGATCATGGCATTGTTGTTGAGGAATCATAGGCATCACAGGGGTTCAAAAAGGGTTACTCATTGTCTTTTAGCATGGAGGGAGAGGCCATGGATTTGGCATATTAAATAGTTGTTTCTTCATATTAAGAAGTTAGAGATGTAACACCCCTTAACCCTAAACCGTCGCCAGATCAGGGTTACGGAGCATTATCGGACATATTGGACAACTTAGAAATAATTCATAAATAAATAACATTCATAGCATACTTTAACTTTTAAGTCTTTATAATAGACCCTCGGGGCCCAAAATAAGTATTAGGAGTGGAACAATTATTATTATTATTTTTTTTTTAAATTTCGGCAGCATCTCTGCTTATTTTGTATAAAACCCCCTGCAAGTTCAAACCAAAAACAACCAATACCATATATACTATATAAACTTTTGTACCATTTCATTAGTATCAACATTAAAATACTAAATACCATTTATTTATTTACAAAAAAAAGTCTTGTAACATTCTGATGTGATCAAAATAACACATATGTACATGCCACTTTTAATTCAAAATATGGTACCTACTTATGAAGCTCTTAAGGATGTGATGAGATGAGAGATCTTCTAGCCGACTCTACCTCTCCGAGTCTAACTGTACCTACGCGTTAAAATTAAACGCGTTAAGCCGGTGAAGACTTAGTAAGCACTACAAGAATAAATAATAGGCAATTAAATCCTATTAAAATATTATAATCTCATTTGATCAATATATATTTATATGCATAAAAGTTTCTTTAGCTGTATCTTATATTAACAAAATTTAATTTATTATTATACAAGTTATAAGACTTACCTTAGTATATTGATAATTTGCTTTGGTTCACAACTTATAACTTTAGCCCAAAGTAGACTTTAATAGAACACACTGGATATACGGAACAAATACAAAAGTGCATTATTATGCACAAACAAATAGAGAGCACTAAAGTGCTATACAGAGAGCACACATGTGCTAGACAGAGAGCACTTAACGTGCTAATAATAGAAACGGAGAGCACTAATGTGCTAATAATAATCGTCGAGAGCGCGCTAGAGTTCCTTAATGGCATGCCACTAATATCCAAGTAGTTCTAAATTCATCTACTTGGGCATTAAAACTGAATTTCATACATTTAAATACTTTACATAAATATCCCGAAAAAGATTTCTCACTTCTTCATCATTACAATTTAGTGCATATTATATAATTCACAAATATCACATCATTTTCACACATATACTTTTGTCACAACATTATTACTTAATGTTCAAACAATATAACTTCTTATACTCTCAATTATAATTTTCTTTCCAAATTTCATAATTCCATAATCTATCATTATTATTATCATTATTATTTATTTACTTATAAATTTAAATATATACATATATATTACATTTTATTTCTAAATAATTCTATACTACAATGTAAGCATCTAAATAAAATTAATTTAAAAAAAAAAATCTTGTAGTACTTACAACAAAAAGATTGAGATGATGTCTCCCTTCACTCCTTAGCCTTCTCTTTTCCTTTTTCTTCAATTAGGTCCTCTCCTTTCTTTTCTTTCTCTTCAATTTCATATAAAACATATAACATTTATATGTTAGAGAAAAAAAAATTAAATGGCTTTCCTATACTATTAAAAAAAAAACATGTATGATATAATAAATTCATCATTTCTTACATTAACTTACATTTCAATTTATTCCATAACTAAAATTATTTCCATTTCTATTACAATCTATACTTCATTTTTATTTAAATTCTACTTATAACTTAGTTTAACTCCCAAATTTTCACTAATAAACCCCAATTTCAAACTTCTTATAATTTACTCCTTATTGCAATCTATTTCACAATTCAATCTTTTTTTTTTAAATTCTAATTTGGATTTTTCATGAGTTCAATCTCTAATTTATCCATAAATTCAACATAAACTATATAAAAAAAAATCTACTAACTCTCAAAATTTCAACATATACTTAATAGTATTTTGTTCTAGAATCATAAAAACTAAATAATTACAAGAAAATGAATTAAATTGGCTTACCAAATTGAATTTGAACCCTTGAAATCCCAAATTTTTTTTTTCTTTTTCTTTCTCCCTTTTTCTCTAGTTCGTCCCTGCTATTCTGTTTTGTTTCTTCTTTCTATTCTGTTTCTTTTCTTTACTTATGTTTTATATATTATATTATATTATAAATATTAATATATTATATTATATACTAAAATATTAAGTTAATATAATATATAATATATATTTTTATATCAAAATATCTTAGATTTTTTTTTTCTTTCAACATTAAACCGCCTCATGTTATAATAATGGCTTATTTACATATTTAGTCCTTTTTATTTTCTTTAATCTATAATTAAACTTTCACACTTATTTCAATCTAATCCTTTTTCCTAATTACTTCTAATTAAGTCGAATTTACCTAATCAAAACCTAATTAGACACACAACTAGCTTCGTAAATATTTATAATAAATATTTACGAATTCGATTTATCGGAACGGAGTCCCGAGAATGTATTTTTTTTTCTTTTCTCTTTTTATCAATGTAACTATATAATCAATAAAATTTTCCTATCAAAATTTTCATGCAGTATTCCTATCGTAATATAGACTATGCCACAATATTAAAATAAATTTTCTTTATAGATCGGATTTGTGGTCACGAAACCACTATTCCGATTTTACTGAAAATGGGCCATTACAAGAGAGGTAGGAGATGGTTAAAGTGGTAAAGGCAAGGAGAAATTTTGTGCTCGTAAGGAAGAATTCGGTAAGTATCCTTGAAATTTACACACACTTACTCATTTAATTAATTGTCAAGTCGAATTAAACTAGTTGGTGACTTCAATTAAGTTGTCTGAAATTTATTATTAAACTGCCAATTAGCTGCTGTTGATTTTTGGTTAGGAGCAAATAAATCATGTTGGAAATTTGAAGAAATGGTTGTAAATAAAAAAAAATGACTGTTGTTGGTTATGGTGTGAGTTTAAGTTATTTCTTGAATGATTTATTGTACTCTAATGCTGGTATGTGTGATGAAAATTGAAGGAAAAGTCTTGATGATTGTTAGTTGTTGAGTGAACTGTCGAGGAATGCAAACTCCATGCATCTTTGTCGAATATGACTTTTTGTAATGAAATTAAGGTAACTCGCTTTCTGCTGGAATTGATTAAATATTAATGTCCTAAGTCAAATTAGAAGATGTCATAGTTGCAATTAAGATTTCCTACTGCTTGGTCTTGATTAAAATGTAAGTATTTATGTTGTCTTAAACCATTATCTAAAGTGGATTAATTGTCATAATTTAAACGGTCTTAATAATGAAATTGCGGTATCTTCAAATGACAAATTAGGAAGGGTTATAGCTAGAGGTGTGCATGGGTAGGGTTACTGCCCGCCCAAGGCCCACTTAGAAATGTGGGAGGGTTTGGACAAAAATATAGGCCCGAAAAATGGGCTTGGACAAAAAAATAAGGCCCGATTAAAAAATGGGCCGGGCCTCGGTAAGTACTTTTAGCCTGGCTCACTTTGCCTACCCGCCCGACCATTCACTAAAGGACAAAAAAATCTGCATATTTTTTTATTTTTGAATGTTATTTTTTTGTTGTTTTTCCTATATTTTGCTACCATTTTACTATTATGTTGTTATTATTTTGTTGTTATTGTTTGGATATTGTATAAAATTTATTTTATTGTTAATTTTCTTATTATTTTAAAGGCATTTGTTAAATTTTTTATTATTTTAGAAGCATTTGCTTGTTAAGTTGCATTCATCTTAGTGTTATTTAAGTGTACATATTTTTCAAAATTTATTTTCAATTTGTTGGGAAATATTTATTTTGATATTTTTAGTATTTTTGATGTATTATATGTATTTAAAAATAAAATAAAAATATTATAAAAAATTAATACGGGCGGGCCGGGCCGGGCTCGAGTTTTAGTTTTTTTATCCGGGTCGGGCTTGGGCAAACTTTTAGGCCCATTTTTTGGGCCCAGCCCGGCCCAAGCCCAATAAATGGGTATAATTTTTTAGTTGAGCCCGACCCGAACCCGGCCCGGCCCGGCCCATGAACACCTCTAGTTATAGCTGTGATTTATAGTGCTTTGGTGCCATGGTTAAAATGTATAACTTTGGGATTGATATTGATGATGTGTCGTTAGTGAGTAAACTGCGTTTTATTTGCCGAATGACTTGTTATTTTAGAAGTACAAATTGAGTGTTGCTAATGGTGAGTTTTCTTTAAACTCGTTTTGTTATTTTCATGCTTAAAAAAATATATATATTAAATTACCATTGATGTTTCGATTTCGATTTAATGGCTGAAAATGTTCTTTAAAATTTCAAGGCTACTTACTATCTAGCATTAGCTAGATTCGTTTATTGTAAGTTTAAATGCTGCTCGGAAATAGTGTAAAAATTACTGCTATCCAATTTTGTGCCTCTATTTTGCTGTCCAAAATTTGAACAAATTAATGGTTCTATTTTCATGTCGATTGAGGACTGTAAAGACAATCCCATTTGTTGCATTATGCTATTCAGTTTTGGGACCAAATAATTGAGTATTACTGGATTAAAAATCATGGATTGTTGTTGTGATGAACTAATAAATTTTAATACTATTGAGTGTGTTCTTGCGGGATGCAAATGCCCTGCATGTTGCTGTCTTGTGCTGTCCAAAATAGGACAAATTGAATGTGCTTGTGAGTGAGTTTTTCAAAGGAAACTTTGCAAATTCTCATGTTTAAATTCTGAAGTTTGCTTGCAGGTAAGCTATGGTTGTAGGGGTTTATAAATCGAGTTTAGTAGCTAAAATATTATGTTATTCTTACTAAGTTCGGTTGTTAGTAGTGAAGTAAAAATTTGACAATTAAATGCTTAAATGACTACTGGAAACTATAGCTTGAAAGCTCATTATTCCAGCATGTAAATACTTATTTGAATGTGTTGTAATATGTAGAGCAATTGGTTTGCTGCATGTATGAAATAAAAGAAAACAACAGTTGTTAAATATTAGTTTTTGTTGCAGATCGAAAGGGTTAAAATCGTTGTTAAAGGGGATTTAAATTGGTGTTAATTAAGCTGTCGGATAGGGCTAATAAAACAGTTTGAATGTGATGCTATTAAGCTGATTTAATGTAAAGTGAACTTTTTTTTCAGAAACAAGCACATTATAATTGATCTTGGCAACGATAATAACAAGATTAACTGGGCTCTCAAGGACAAACAGGAGTTCAGAGACATCATTGGGACTGTATACCGTGAGGCATGGAAAGGCCGTGTTTTGGTAATTGCTCCGAAAGATTACTAGACAAAGTACTGCTATTGAGTATTCTTCCAACATGTAGTTGATCAGAATGTAAATTGTATGTAGATATGTGTGTCATTTGCAATGCTTGGTTGCATGAATGTGGAGGCTAATCCAATTTGAGATGAAACTTTGAAATATATATTTTATGTGCTCTTTTGATGCTTGCTTACAGTATAACACCTTAGCTTGGAGTGACTTTCATTACAGTTGTTTGATAAAGAACAAGTGTTTTAATTTAACTATATAAAAATATAAATGATTTGTTTATAAAGATGATAATATGTTGATTCAGCCATGGTTGTAGATGGATCTTCCAATTAACTCAATTGAAGATTATATAAACTTGATTTTTATTATATAAAAGATAAAAGAAATTTAGTAAAGGAAAAAAAAGAGTGCAAGGAAAAAATAAATGGATAATGGAACATTTAGCACATTAAATATGTGTTTAAAAATAATAAAGTAGTTATATATTATTTTTATAATATTATATATTATGATTTTTATTAATTCATAATTTAATAATAATATTAAGAATGTTATTAAATTATATATTATTTTATTAAATTGTATTTAATAATACTTATGTTAAAATATGATTAAATTATTTATTATTTATTATTATTTTTATTAAATTATATTTAATAATAATTTTATTAAAATTTAAAAATAATAATCATCTATCTAAAAAAATTCTACTAAGGGTATTTTAGTCATTTAAGTCTTTTTCCTTATGTTATTACAATATCTATTCCATTTAACCAAACACAAGAATACTATTACAACTCTATTCCATTCTATTCAACCAAACAACTGAATTATTCATTCTGGTCTGATACTATTACAATTTCTATTCCATTCATTACAAATTTATTTCATTCCCAACCAAAACGTACTTTGGTTGTGGGTAAAAAAATACAAAAAGGTAAGTATATTATTTTACAATAATAAAATTTAAATTTTAAAATAGTGTCAAACAAAAACTCAAAAAAAAAAAAGGATAAATTTAAAAAATTCGAATTTTACTTTTGGTCAAACCGGTTGACGCTAGTGTTCGCTAGAGAGCCTTGTAGCATTATAATTCTTCAAATTTGTTGTTTTTCATTTCATTTCCCTCTGGTTTAGGTCATAATTCTGATTTTCCCAACTGCTTTCAGTGGAGGCGAACCGGATAGGGGAGGCACCGATCCCATTGTAAAAGCCGTAATCGGAGCAGAGGAGCGATGAACGGAAATGGCAACGGGAACGGCAGGAGGCGGAGAAGAGAAGTGGAAGAAATGGACAAGGGTTTGATTTGGAAACTTCCGCAGCTGAAGTTGAAGGAAGTGGGTAAGGTTGGTCCTGCTTTCGGACTCGGCGCTGGTTGCGGTCTTGGCTTTGGTATCGGCCTCGTTGGAGGTATTTTCATTACTATTTTCCCTCAATTCATTTTCGTATCCCCTTTTTTAACATTTAAAAAAAAATATTTCCCTGCTTTAGAGAATTATCATTTTGTTCAACCTTTTGGGGTAGTAATGTGCATTGGCGGATCAGTCCACTATGAGGAACGGAAACTAGAACGAAATTTGCTACTTCTATAAAACCTAATTCTCTAGGGTTAAGACTTCTCCAGTTCGTTTAGTAGGAACGATTTGTTGGCAAATAATTTTTAGAACTCCTATATATATGTGTGTGTGTATAATTTTTTTGTGTTTATATAAATATAATTAAAATAAATAAATTTGGAAGTTGATGAATTGTATGTTTTACTCAATAATTTTATAATAAACTATAGGCTTATAGGAACATTGGTTTTACTGAATCGGATTGCTAGTGTTCCCTGATTTGGAAGGAACAAGCATACCAATTTGAAAATCGCTAGGGAGATAGTGATTTCTGGTAACAAAGTTACTGTGTGTATAGGTAGGTATATGCGTTTTTTTTTTTTCCTTCTTGACCCTAGTATCTGGTAGCTAAATTGGCCTCGGGTCGGACCTCAAACAGGTGAAAGCTCTCTTGGTGTATATTTTTTCTTAGACTCCAAATCCGAACCTTGCTTAGGATCACTGAGCTCCTTACCGCTCCGTCCAAGAGGCAGTCTCAAACCCTGTCCATTTCATGTCTTGAAACTCAAATTTAACTGAATCGTTGGGGACTAAAACAACAAGTTTTACAGGTCTCAACCATTTGAAGCCATACAGAGATACTAGTAGAATCATTAGCTGATAAGAGATCTAACTTAGCAATAAGTTCATATACTTCAAACCTCATTTCTTTTACATGCAAGAAAGGCTATTAGATAAGGTTAAGAACCCCAAAGTTATAAACATACACCTGAACAACTCTATATATATTAGGACAACTTGGAAATACTCCTGACCGAAAGCTTTATCAGCTTCATAAAAACACTTGTACAAAGATCTTTCATAAAGCACACTGGGACTGGGTAACATAATAAACTTCCCAAGCTTTAATATGAAAGAAAATAAAATAGAGGATTGATTAGGATATAAGTTAAGGAAGCTAAGCATGATGGATTGATATAATGTGCAATAAGCACTAGTGGAAGCCCAAAAAAAAAAACCAAATTAGTATCATATTTGATGGTTTAAAAGATAGCTACCAACAGTGTAATTCAGTTAAAGGTGCATATTAAAACATATACAATCTATTTATTAATTGAATTGCAAATATTTAATCTATACTTGAAAAACATTTGTTGAATAAATGAATAATTGATTAGATGCTAGTTTTACTGTGTGCTTTTGGAAGATCAAAGGCTACTGGCCTACTTTCTATTCTCTTTCATTTGTCAATGATCATAAGTTTTTTGTGCTTCATACTTTGGGATTGCACGGACCTAAAGCTGTAGTTTTTATTTATTTTCTTCAATTCTAAGTTTGTTCTATTCAGTGTCACATGATGATCTGCTCTTAATTTCTTAGCTAAGTGTTGAATGGTTTTTGTCATCAGGTGCTGGCTTTGGTCCTGGAATTCCTGGCTTGCAAATCGGCTTTGGTTTTGGTGCTGGATGTGGGGTTGGTTTAGGATTTGGCTATGGTGTCGGTAGGGGCATCGCTCATGATGAGTACCGTACATATTCTAATGTTAAAAGCCTATTTGGCAACCAGCATCTTCCTATGCAGTGAGTATTTTTATTTATATATGTGTATTTGTTTTTGTTCTGCTATATCTTTCTAAGTTCTCTATGTCTATAGAAATAATACAATTAACTTCACTGAAGATTTTGCTTGAATTTAAATGCATGTTTACCTGACGTGAAACAAATACCTTTGTCACCCTACTCTCTAGCTTAGCAAGTTGTTGATTACTTTCATTCTTCTTGGTGAAGTAGGTTTTTGGATTTCTAAGAGTATGGGGTTTAAAGTTATTAAAGCCAGGTTATTTTGATTTGGATATAAAAGGATGAAGTAAAAAAAAATATCTTTGAGGGGGTGGTGTAAAAAACAAATTGTTTGGAACTCCAATACTCTAATGAGATGAATGGCTGTAAGTACGGCTTCCTCCAAAAATTGTTTGGAATTTTCCTCTGAGAAAGGAGGGCACAGTTTGTTCCAAGGAGGTTTCAGCTTCCATTTTGTTAAGTTTATAAAAACCGCATGATTCATGAATATTTCTCTCCTTTTGAAAAAATGGGGATAAAACTTGATTAAAACACTCCATTGTATCATCCATTTGCAGTAACAACTTGAGAATGTTGAAGCCAGATCTGGTCTTAACTTGGCATAATTGTTTTATAGATGAGCATGGATGAGTAACTATCCCAGTGTTCACGTAGCAATCTGTAAAGTCAAGATAGTAAAGTCCGTTGGCCTTAGAACCCCCATTTGTGTTCCTCATAACTTGACCCCGGAAAACTTTTTTAGGCAAGAAGTCAAGCAGTAGTTTAGATGTTTTGCAATTTATTGGATGGATATAAGGATTGTCCTATGTGAATGTCTTCTTCCCTATTTACCGTCATTTAGGAACCGCTGGCTATAATAATATTTTTATTTCAACGACAAGGGCTATAAGTGGAAAACCTATGAGATGAGTAAGTCATGTGGTCGGTTGCTCAAGTATATGATCCAAGAGCTGAGTGAGGATCTGAAACACCAAGAGCACATGGAGAGGGAAACTTACTTGAGAGTGCTAATGAACATGCACTTCAAGTTTTTGTTTTGTTTTGTTTTGTTTTTTTTTTTTTTTAATTATTGAGTTAAGAAGGACTTTCAGCCTATTAATATCATCTTTGTTGAACTCTCTACTATGATATTGGCTTGAGTAGGGTGTGCTTGTTCCTTTTGTTGTCGCTTTGGGTTAAGAATACCCTGGTCTATATCAAATTTCCAGCAACTTTTTATTGTGTGACCTGACTTCTTGTAGTGGTCGCACATTAAATTCCCTTTATCATTGCTTCTTGATTTTTGTTTTATGCTGTCCGCATTTGCGGCAATAGATTTTCTTGAAACCAGTTCATTTGTACTGAGCAATAGTGTAATTGGTTCTACCAGTTGAATATCAAGCACGACTCCTCCCCTGCTTTGAAATGCTACATTAGGTTTCAAGATTAACAGTTTTCTCACGACACTTGAGTGTCTAAATGATTGTAGAATCGAATGGCACTATAAAAATGCATGGTAACCCATATGTTGTTTGCATTTTGCTTTTTACATAAACAATGTCACCAACACTTCTGTTTCATTAGTAACAATTTTTTATTTGTTATCTGTATACATTGTTATACAATCAGGGATGAAATCAGTGGCCTAATCGATGAGCTTGTGATTAATACCAAGAAGGTAGCTGTAGCAGCTTCTAGAGAAATTGAGAAGTGGAGAAGATGAATGAACTTGAAGGATATGTCATTTGTGAATGTTTAAAAGGCAAGTATTTCTTATTTTGCAGTATACATGAAAATACCTGTAGGGATGTATGTTACTTATTATAAGTTTAATATATGTTCATGTTTATATTTATTCTGTTCTTTTCTTTGGGTAAAAAAATATAATCTTTATGATATGCTAGTGTCGTGTCAAGTAGGAAAGCCGGTTCAAACCGACTTAACTGATAGCTCTCGATCGAGTCAGTTAGGTCAAGCTAGTTATGATTGTTGAGGCGGTTTTGTAAGCATTTAAAATATATTCTCTCAATTGGTTATTAGTTATGAATATTCGTAAATTAATCGACCGACTTAACCGATAGCCAAAAATTATATTACATTTTTTTATATAATATATACAATTTTTTAGCCAAAATTCGAAATTACCAGTCAATGTTAAGTGGTTTCCAAATAGATAGTGAATTAGCATGTGTAATTAATCATACAACTAATTGGCATAAATGTTTGGATACATTTTCATCTAATATTTTATAATGGTATTAATAAGTAATTGTGTAAGTTATCAAAATTATCACTTTTGTTTGTCTCAGTACATTTTGGTCACCTTGAAATGTTACGTTATTATGTTGTAATATTTTAGTCATTAAATTGTTAATTTCCGTTAACAGTGTATCGGTAAGCTGATGTAGCATGTTAAATCATCATTTTAAACGAAAATTTTAGGTTAAATTATGCAATTATTCTCTATATTTTTTCGTTTTGAGTAATTTAAATTTTTTTAATTTGTTTATGTTATTGTAACTTTCTTTCTTTTTTCTTTATAGGGAAACGAAAAAGTATAAAGATTAATTGTATAATTTAACTTAAAATTTTTGTTTAAAATAATGATTTAATGTGTCATGTCAGCTTACCATTACACCGTTAATGGTAATTAACGGTTCAATAACTAAAATGTTACAACACGATAACGTGACTAAAACGTAAATTTTAAACATAAGTGACTAAAATGTAATCTGAGGTAAACAAAATTGACTATTTTAGTAATTTGTTCGAAATAATTATTGTTGTACCAATTCAAAAGAATAATATTCGAGCTTAAGAGAATATGCCTCAAACCTAAAGAAATTAGTAAAACCCGAAAGATAAAAACCTACAAATAGTCAGCTAGCACACAACTAGATTTGTTTATGGGTTGGGTTATCCGTTTAAGCTCAAAGGTTTGTCCAAAATTTAGGAGGGTTTAGTCAAAAATATTAGCCAAAAAATGAATTTGAGCAAAAATGTGCTTCGCTTTGTTTTTTTTGCAAATATAAGTTCGGTCTATGAACACTTCTACGCAAAACACACAAACAACAATTAACTAGTACATCTTAAGTCAAAGAGTAAGATAACCCGTACTTGTCATAGGGTAGGATCACTTAACCACCATAGGCCAAAGAGTAGAATCAACAAAGGGTTTGGAGGCACAATCTTCTAGATCAAGGACATTAGTTCTTACGGATCACATGTGAAAAGCAACTCAAGTCATTTACGCAATCTGATGTAATCAACGACTTTAGAATATCAGTGGATCTTAATATAAAAGCCCAAATGCATTCATATTCATAAGTATCTTCACTCATGCTATTGTTATTTCAATTCATTGATTTAAGTATCGAAGAGGTTTCGAAATCAAAGCTTGAACGCTCTAACAATTCTTTTACCTTGCAAGCCGATTCATCCTTCTATTCTAAAACAACCTCCTGTAGCGACGCAAAAATTTGTGGATTCGGGTCGCTAAATTGTGGCGATTTATTAGAAAACTGGAAATTGAAATTTGGTTTTAAAAATAAACCGGGAGTCGCCATCGATCTTTTTTCTAGGTGTGATCGGACACCTATTAGATTTTTCTTTAAAAATAAAAGGCTAGGTTTAGGTTCACGTTAAAATCCAGAGAAAAATTAGAGTTCGGGAGTCAGTTACGCTCGAGGAAGGTATTAGCACCCTCGCGACGCCCAAAATTGGTATCTTATAAACACGTGATGTCTTAATTTTCAGAAATTTGAGTTCAATTTAAAATTTCAATCGTGATCCGGTTTAAAAACGAGAACTTTCGAATTTTTTTTTTAATTTTTAAGAAGGATATACCGTTTTAACACGAGTCAATTGACATTCATCCAACATAGCGATGAACTCGATGACTTAATGTTAAAATCGATACGTTGCCTTGATTATTGCAATTGATTTGAAAACGAGAATGAAAATATTTCAAGATAAAGAAGGAAGCTATATTAAAGTTGAAATAAAATATGAACAAATAGGCTAACTCCGAAACAGATAAATAATAAGAAGTTACAAATATATGAAGCAAATATCATGCAAAACATTAGCAGTGTACACACGATAATAACAGTATAAAACGATAATAATACATATGACGTTAAACATGATAATAGTAATGATGTAAACATAAAATGGTAAAGAACACATATATATATATATATATATAAAATATAATGCCGCATTAAAAGTATATACAATGTGTATTGAAAGCAGAAATAATAAAAATAACCAACGATAATAATATACAAGTATATGTATGCACTAAAATACATAAGTAATAAATAATAATAAAAAATTAAATATATACATGGTATTTGAAAAGGCAACAGTATAAAATGGACTTGCCAATACATTATATATATATATACGTATGTACATGAGTATGAATAACAAAGATGATGGAAATATTTAATGTACAATATTTGAAATATATGTATGACGCAAAAATGTATATATAAGATAGTGTTGAGATAGGTATACAATATATACACGTTAAAAATAATAATAATAAAACATGTGATGATATTTCACCAATATATATATATATACTAAAAATATGTAAAATATAATAAAACGTACGTAAAATATATGAAACGAAAATATATATGTTAAATAACGTTAAAATATTTACATAATACATTTAAATATTTTAAAAAGTAGCTAAAATATTAAACACAAATACATATATATGTATGCATAAATATATAATAATGTATAATGATAATAATAATAATAATAGCAATAATAATAATAATAATAATAACAACATTAATAATATTAATAAGTCAGAAATAATAATAATATTTAATAAAAATAATAAAAAGAAACGAAAAAGGACCAGAATAAAAAAAAAACAAAGTTTTGAGGCTAATTTGAAATGAAAACAAAGGAAAAGGACTTAATTGTACGCGCGTGAAACGTTTGGGGACCGAAACAGAAATATTTCCGTTCCCTCTAAACGCAGCGCATCAACAGGACTAAATTGATAACTGCAAAAAATCATGGGGCTGAATTGGAAATAAAATAAAGCTTTAATTGTAAAATCCCAAAAAAGCGGAAGGGCCAAACGCTCAATTGGCCCTTCCGCTCAAAAACACGCGGATCCCCTGGTAGATCGGGTCGGGTCGGTCCGACCCAGAGCAAAACGGCGCCGTTTTATGCTTTAAAGGGGGGTCCAAAACGGTGCATTTTGGACCCCTATATAAGTTAAAATTTTTTTTAAAAATCTCATTTGTCACCAGCAGAAGGAAAAAAAAAGAAGAAGGAGAAGGGAGAAAAGAGAAAGGGGAAGGAGGGGGAGCTCCGGCCATGGGCCGCCACCATCCATCACCATCACGATCACGCACCGCATGCTGGCCACCGCCACCGCACGAGGTGGCCGGAAAGGTAAAAACCTAGATTTTTTTTCTTTATTTTTTATTTAATATATTTGTATTATTATTAATGAAATATTAATGATGTATACTGAATAACCAGAGAGAAAAAAAACAAAAGAGGGGGGAAAATAACAAACGTAGATAAACCTCTAGAACGGGTTCTGTGTACTCCTTGTTGTAGATTCAGATTTCTATTGTGGGATTCTTGAATTATTTTAGTTGTTGTTTACAAAGAAAACCAAACAAAGATCGAAAAAAAAAGAAAAAAAGGACCCTTGAATCTGCCTGTGAATTCCACTTTTATAGTCCATTTACATCCTTTTTATTTCTTTCTGTCTTTTCATGCAGGCGTTGAGGCGGTGGAGCAGAGCTGGTGCGCCAGAGGCATAGGGTGCTGTCAGGGGCAGGTGGAGTGGTTGCGGCTGAAGCAGTTTAGGGTTTCAGGAATTGAAACCTTAAGTCAAAGTTTGGGTTAGGGTTAGGCTGACTGAAATGGGTTTATAGGCCATTCGGGTTTTGGGTTTAAGTTAGTTGGGTCTGGTGGGTTTTGGGTTTAAGTTAGTTGGGTCTGGTGGGTTTGATTTGGTCTGCCATGGGTTGTGGGTGTTAATTAGTTGGGTTTGGGCTTCTGGGTTTAAAAGGGGTTAAATGTATTGGGCTGAGGGTAAGGCCCAAAATTGGCCTACTACACCTCCAAAGCATCTTCTTCATAGAGGTTAACAAATATAAATTGTAAACCAAGTTTAATTTGCAACTAAATTTTAATTTTAATTGAAGGGTTAATGTTACAAAAGTTCAAAGGGACGGATTATATTTGGGTTGGATTTATGAATGATATTAATATTATTTATATTTGTTTAAGTTTGGTCTGATTTAAAATTTGAGTATTAAATTTTATTTAAATTTATCCATATTTATAAATAATTAATTCGAGCTTATTTAGGTTGATTTATAATTTTTTTTAAATATGACTTTTTTTGTTTAATAATTAACAGTAACAATTATATGCAATTATTATATATTTCTCATTTTTTAAATTTCTAAACATAAATGACATAACACATTTTTTTAATATTTACATTATAATATTATATATTTAGTTTTTATATAATATAAATTACAACATATATAAAAGAAACGGAAAAAATTAACATATTATAAACTTAAAAATTGGTTTAGCCGTATTCAAGTTTTGATAATTAAAGCTCCAACCTGGATTCATATTTTAAGTTAGTTTATTTTTTTATTCAAATTTATTTTTTGGAACTAATATTTCTATACAAATCTTCTTAAATTTTAAATAAATCTTTTAAAACTTGAACAAATATGTCGACCCTAATTATCTAATTGTCATGTTGCATAAAATTAAAGAATGTAAGGGTGAATGTGAACTTTTTTCTAATCAATCGGTCAATTGGATACCTAATGAAAACAAAACAAAATGTGTTCTATGGACTCACCTAAACATTTGTTTGCATTCATCAAGTCTTTTGTTTCTTGCACATTTAATTGATCGATTTGTTTTAATTACCAACAATTTTAAATTGATTGTCTCAAAGCCATGCCCCTCAATTTTAACTAATTAGGCATCAAATCTTTTGAAAAATCAATCCGCTGGCCGGCCATTATTAATAATTAGAGATAATATAATTTTTTTTTGCCTTTAAACTTAATTATTAAGTTTATTTAGGTTTTTTTATTTTTTTTATTTTGGTCATTAAATTTAGTAATTAAATTCATTTTAGCTTTTAAACTCGGATTTTGTGAATATTTGATTATATAACCAGTGTTTTGGAATAAGATTAGGTTAGATGGGCTTAGAACTGAATGATATAACAGTTCAAATAGAAAGGTTGAGCCAGTTGACTTGGAAACAACTTGAAATCTTGAAATTGATAAAAAAAAAGGACAAAAATCGATAGTTGAATAGGTTTAACTAGTTTAATATTTTTTTTAGATTTCTATTAATTTTTAATTGTTTATTTAATTATTGTTGGTTTGATGATCAAACCGATCAATTTAGTTGAATCTAAAGTTGGTGGTATATTCTGTTTAACCACCAATCTGACTATTAAAACACTGAATGTAACACTTTAAGATTGTACCACATCATCACCTAAAAATATATATTTTTAAATTTTCAAGTGATTATGTGACATAATCTCATAGCATTAGATCATCAAACTTTTATATTTTTCAAGTTTAGAAATTAAAACAAACCTAATTGTCGAATTCGAATACCAAAATGGCCTAGAAAAAATATAAACATCTAAATAAACTTAGATGTAAAATTCAATGGCCAATTGATACATTAAAAACATATAATTCTAAATTACACCACATCATCGCAACATTTAAAAAATAAATTTAAATTACTTTATTTTTTTTTATCACTTCACTAACTATTAAGTAATATGTGTTTACAATCATTTATCAAAATAATATAAAATCAACAATATTTTACATAAAATTACAATTAATAATTTGATGTTTAGCCCAAATCACGACCGTTCATGATGATTTAAGATTTCAAAATGAAAAATTAAACATTAATCTAATATCACAAAAAATCCTACCACGTCAAAATCTCAAATCGTCGCCAATGAATATTAAAAAGGATTAAAAATTTAAATTACTTGAATGATACATAATTTAAAATTCATATTATTTTAGTAAATTATTATTGTTTTCATGATTTTTTAGTTAAAAAAAGAGACAAAATTATAAACTTGTTAGGATAGTTACCACCACCAGTTCAAAATATTTCGATCCAAACCCACGAGGTTATAAGCTGAGCTCGCATGATGATATCCCAAACTGAGCTCGCTTGCCGAACCTACTCCCCTGCAATGTTATATGTGCATGAGAATGCGTAACTCGTGTTAAATCTAAAGTAGAGTACGTGCCTGTATGCATAGAGCCTATTTAACTTGTCATCTCAATGAATAATATCCATATCATATAAACAGATAAATATCACCAGAAAAAAAAGAGAGAGAAAAATTCCTCAACAAAAATCAAACATATAAATTATCAAATATGAATTTTAAATAAAAAATGAATTATACAGTAGCTCCGCAGCCGTACGTATATGATATATCCTATAAAAATTGGGTGTATATATATCTGCACGTCCAATATATATAGCTGCAGATGTAATACAGAAGTGAACTGTGAGCTCTAGGCTGAAAATAGCTATGTCCTCCAATAATCCAATTTCCAATTTCCAAGACGTGCCTTGGAAACAACGATTCTACAGGTCCATGCTTGGCTACGGTATCCACTTCTCTCGCCGTTCCGATGGCACCATCAACCGCTTCATCATGAACCTATTCGACCTCAAAGCTCAGCCTTCCAAACAACCCATCGACGGCGTCATAACTTCCGACACCGTCGTTGACGCCACTCGCAACCTCTACTTCCGTCTCTTTCTTCCTTCCCTCGAACAAAACACCAACATGCCACTCATCGTGTACTTTCACGGCGGTGGCTTTGCATATATGTCGGCGAATTCCATAGCTTGTGATGAGCTTTGTAGAAACCTTTGTAAGAAAACCGGTGCGGTGATAATATCCGTTAATTACAGGTTATCCCCGGAGCATAAATACCCATCTCAATACGACGACGGATTTGATGTCTTGAAGTTCATCGACGACAATGCTAATACCAAAAATTTTCCTTCGAATGTTAATTTAAAGCAGTGTTTCATCGCCGGTGATAGTGCCGGTGGCAACTTGGCACACCACGTGACGGTGAAAGCGTGCGAGTATGGATTAAGAAACGTGAAGCTGATAGGGTTAATAGCAATACAACCGTTCTTCGGCGGGGAAGAAAGGACGGAATCTGAAAATAGATTAGTTGACGCGCCGGTGCTGTCAGTGAAGGGTAGGGACTGGTTGTGGAAGACGTTTTTGCCGGAAGGGTCGGACCGGGACCATCCCGCTTGTAATGTGTTTGGGCCGAAATCTGTTGATGATATAAGGAGGTTGAAGGTTCCGGCGACGATGGTGGTGGTCGGAGGGGTTGATCCGTTGTATGATTGGCAAATAAGGTATTATGAAGGTTTGAAGAAATGTGGTAAAGAAGCGTATTTGATTGAGTATCCAAATGCTTTTCACTCATTTTATGGTGCACCTGAATTGAAAGAATCTGGTTTGTTAATGGAGGAAGTGAAAGATTTCATAGGGAAATTAATTAAATAAGTTGATATTCAGGTTTTTAGAATAGGATCGATTGTCGAATTAGTCATTTTGTTGGATTGTTATATCAATTAATTTGACTGATTCGTTCCATTCAATTAAATAAACCATTAAAAAATTATAAAATAAAAAAATTAGTTCAATCAATCCAATTAGTTTTTAGTTTGGTTTAATCCGTTTGTATCAATTCCCAAATTAACTATTCTAATGCATTTATTCGAACTGATAACTTGATTGGTTCTCGATCCATTCAGGCTCAAACAATCATGATGATAACTTCATTATCTACATGCTTGTATTTTTAAGGTTTTAGGTTAAATTTTGTCATTAATTCCTATATTTTATGAAAGTTATGGATCTAATCCATATGCACTTTAATTTTGTCATTTTTAGTTTTTACTTTCCAAAGTTTAAAATTTTAAACTTTATGAAGTTAATTTCAATTGTTTCCAAAATTTGATGCAACAAACTTATTATTATATGTGTAATGTCATATCAATTTATTATTTTTATATATTACTCACTAAAAATCTAGTAAATGGATTAACGGTTATGAACTTTCGTAATTGGCTTGGTGACCAAGGGATATTTACCCATAGAACCCACCCAATTTTGAGCCTTCAAGAAGCAAACGATAGACATTTATTTGGGCAGCTCTCTTTGGACGTAGTATGTGCGTGTTTGGTGTGCAGTGTGGGTGTGTCCTTACTCTGTGTGTACTAGTCCTCTAATTGTACAATACCTAAAAAATGAATTGATAATTATCGTTTGCATCAAAACTAAAATTTCAAAATTCGATAAATATAAAAACTTAAAATGGTCTTATTGGAGAATATGAACTAAATATACATTTGTACACATAATATATATGATTAGTAATTGAATTTAATCTAACGAATGTAACTGTATTTAGAATTAAAATTTTAAAATTCAAAAAATACAATAACAACTAGTTAATTCAACAAGTAAAATTATTAAAAATTAATTAAATTAAATTATATAGACTAAATCCACAACTTTGAATTTAACAAAAGTTTTATAATGTGTAGTGGTCATAAATCTCCTAACCTACCTTCCTTTCGAGCTCCTTTAATGCTTGCGTCACTCGAACACTCGTTTTCAATTTGCCTCTCTTTTTCTCTTTATGTTTTTTTTTTTTTGGTGAAGAGAAAAAAAATTAGATTACATTAAATTGAACTGGACAAAAGCACCATCTGCTTTATCATAAAATAAGATTGTTAAAACCTCCCTAAGCATATTATCACCCTGGAAACCTTCCTCCCTCTCTTTATGTTTCCTTTTTCGTTTTTATGAAATAGATATATTTATGAGTTGGATGAATGATCGAATTAAAAAAAAAAAGAACTCGATTCTTTAGAAAAATTCATATAACTATTTTAAAATAACAAATATTTTATATTAATATTTATTTATTTTATAATTAAATTTAAAATAAATTTTTTTAATTTAAAATCAAGTTGAGTTGTACACTTTAAAAGCAAAAAATCTTTACTCAAACTCTATCCACGGATACATCCACATCTACTACAGATGAATAAAACTATGATTCATCTATTATTATTTTTTTTTTCAGTCTTCTATTTTAGGTTGAATAGCGATTGGTAGGGTTTTCCTGCTCGTCCATGGAGCCTTGTGATATATTTTCGTGATTTAACAAATAAATTTAATATATTAACAATTAAATTTAAACTTTAAAATCTAAAGGAAATAAATAAAATTCTGGAAATATAAAAAAAAAAAACGTTGCATATTTTAGTTTTTATATCTTGAAAAATGAATGTGGGACTGACTTTAACAATGTGGTTGCGTTAAATTAAAGAATGTAAGGTTGAATATGATTATCTTTATCAATCGGTCAGTTTCATACACAGAGAAAAAACCCATAAATACTATATATATATGTAAGTATGGACTCACCTAAGCTTTTTGTTTGCATTTATGAAGTCTCCTGTTGGACTCACCTATGCTTTTTGTTTGCATTTATGAAGTCTTCTGTTTCTTGCACATTTAATTAATCGGTCACCTGTTGGTTACAACTACTTGAAATTAAAAATTTTAAAACAGGAACTTTAAATTCACTTTATAATGAGACATTGACTACGAGATTTTTAGTTTGAACTGAATTTAATAATTATTATTTAGTTTTAATTGAGTATTAATTTAATTAATGTTATTATTACAATAATTAAAAAAACATGGATTCAAACATATATATGTATTTATTATGTTTAAATTAAAAGTTTAAATATAAAGTTAATAGTTTAAAATGTATGAGAAATAATTTTAAATTAATTTTTCTTTTACCTGAATACCTAAATAAATCTAAAAAAAAACTTTAATTTCAAAGTAAATATAAAAAATTCACCATTAAAACTTGAACTCAACCTTGCTATGAAGCTAAAGCTTAATTGATAATAATAATATAGATATTGTAACGTTTTTAGAATTAAATTAATAATCTTCAATCCGTTTGATTCAAATAAAATAAATTATTAAAAATTTAATAAAATTTTAAAAATTAAAAATTATATTTAACTAGTTTTTTTAGGTAGAGTCAACTAATCTATACTAATTTGTAAATTAATCGAATTTTTATATTATTTTAGATTTATATATTAATGAATTCCTGGCCTAATCAATCTAATCTAATTATAAAAACACTAAATATTTAATGAGATTTTCACAAATGATTTTTTAAATTATAAAAATATTGAATTCAAACCCATAAATTAAAATTGCATTATTAAATCTATGTCCGCAGCCGTACGTAATCCATAGTTACTTGCACACAAATATTAAAGTTGAATCAACAGTGACTTGAATGAAGTGAGTTGAAAGCCATTCGAAAGATCTGCATGTACAAGATGTCCAAAAATCCAACTTCCAATTTTCAAGACGTGCCATGGAAACATCGATTTTTCAGTTCCATGATCGGCTTCGCCGTCAACTTCTCTCGCCGTTCCGACTGCACCATCAATCGCTACATCATGAACCTCTTCGACTTCAAAGCTCCTCCCTGCCAACAACCCTTCGACGGCGTCAAAACATCCGACACCGTCGTCGACGCCACTCGCAACTTATACTTCCGCCTCTTTATTCCTTCCCAAAATCAAGACGACGACGTGCCAGTCATCGTCTATTTTCACGGCGGTGGTTTTGCATATTTGTCGGCAAGTTCCATACCTTGCGATGACTTTTGTCGAAGGCTTTGTAAGAAAACCGGTGCAGTGATTATATCTGTAAACTACCGGTTGGCCCCAGAGCATAAATACCCATCACAATACGACGACGGATTTGATGTCTTGAAGTTCATCGACGACAACGCTAATACCAAAAACCTTTCCTTCAATGTTAACTTAAAGCAGTGCTTCATCGCCGGCGATAGTGCCGGCGGCAACTTGGCGCACCATGTGGCAGTGAAAGCGTGCGAGTACGGATTAAGAAATGTGAAGCTGATAGGGTTAATAGCAATACAACCGTTCTTCGGCGGGGAAGAAAGGACGGAATCGGAGACCAGAATAGTTGACGCGCCGATGATATCAGTGAAGGGTACGGACTGGTTATGGAAGGCGTTTTTGCCGGAAGGGTCGGATCGGAACCATCCAGCTTGCAATGTGTTTGGGCCAAAATCGGTTGATGATATATCGAGGTTGAAGTTTCCGGCGACAATGGTGGTGGTCGGAGGGTTTGACCCGATGCATGATTGGCAAATAAGGTACTACGAAGGGTTGAAGAAATGCGGGAAAGAAGCATGTTTGATTGAGTATCCCCATGCTTTTCACACTTTTTATGGTGTCCCAGAATTGAAAGAGACTTGTTTGTTAATGGAGGCAGTGAAGGGCTTCATAGAGAGATTAATTAATTAAATAAAGAGGGGTGTAGTTAGAACTCGCCCATCAGTCGGGTCAGATAATAATGCAACACTATTGAGTTTATATCAAATCTATCACTTAATTTTCCTTTTTAATTACTTTATAATTTTCTAATAAATTGTTTATATTTTAGATTAAATATATTTAAACTTTTAGGTGATAATGTAGTATAATATAATAATGTCACATCTAAATTTGAATATTAACAAAATTTAAATTCAACGGCTAAATTAAAAAATTTATCAAGATTTAAACTTAACGTGGATCAAAAGAAATTTCAAGGATGAAGATGAAAAATTTGTCTTATTCAAAGACTAAAAATTTGTTTAGCACTGCTTTTGAATTAATTCTAAAAAGTCCTTTTGCTCGTATGGAAAATTTTAGCATTTCTTAAACCAAAATCACTTTTGATTGGTTAATTACTTTTTTTTCATCCATTTTTCTTCTCGCAGAACACACCTAGTATCCCAATTCCATCTTCATTTTCTCTATCAAAATTTATTCTCTGGTTCTTCTCTTTTATTTTCTTCAATTCTTCCATTTTCTTTTAAGGTTTTTGCTGCTCTCTCTTTTTCTTTCTACTCCCTTAATCTCATCTTCTCATTTTAACTCCCCATTAAAGTTTTTCCTTTTTTTCCCATTTCAGGTTAAGCAATGGCATACCAAAGGACTACGAACTCAACAGGTGCATTTCAAAATGGCTGGGGTAGGTAACTGGCACAAGAGCACATGAACCAATATTGGCACATAATATGAAAGCAATGGCATGTGTCTGATATTCATTCTCCAGTAAAATATGCAGCATTTACTTGTGATAAATTGCTCCCTTGGTTCAAGCCTATCAACATTTTTACCATATTAGCCTATCAGTTTTGAGTTGTACATTACCTGATCAGGCACGAAGGTCCAACATGTATTCCTCTCCACAGGCACATTTAATCACATGAGAAATCCCCTGTAAAACAAGGACGCACCTATTAATAATCTTGCTAGGAAAAGAACTGGGCTAAGAGACTTTTAAGATGGTGGAATCATCGAATTATCTCGTGCAAGCGAACCAGGAACATTCAACCATCTGAATTACCACATCCGAAGGCCGCTTCATGAAACAGACATAATCTAAAACCATATATCTACCTTTATTTGTTCAAGATGGTCCTGCAGTGAGCAAAGATACTCAGTTTCTCCGTCTTTATCTGATAGAAGTGCTTTGTATTCTTCTTCAAGTGCCATTACACTTATTTCCAACAGCTCCGGCTATAGTTACAAACAAAATTTGTAACGAAACGAAGAAAACTGTAACAGATACATAAACTGTACATAAAGTAGCAAGTATGCAACCATTTCACATCATATACTATTTGGTATGCAACTCAATCAAACATTTGCAAGGATTATGAATGACAGTTCTCTAATGGCATACTTGTATAACTTTCATGCTTGTAAACAAGCTCACAGTTGTAAGAAAGAATTTCAGTAAGCAATTCACCTTAAAATGGTTTGATCCGCGCTTTGCTTGCTCAATAGACTCCTTAATCTGAAAAAAGGAAAACCATGAAAGAATTCTAAAAATAAGGAAAATAATCTCCGGAAATATTTTGCTTAAAATGGAACAATCAGAATTCTAAAAATAAGGAAGCTAAAACTAAGCTTCGGTTGTAAATATAGAAAGCAATCCACTTTGTATTTTAGACAAATGGATAAAACCGCTTCCATCCAAATGAAATAACTTAAATATAATTGAGTCACATTAGTAAAAGGAATTATGTATTTATGTAGCATTCATGTATTTTTATATATCATAATAAAGTTTGTCTTATAACTTATATATTTATATAAACTTTGATATGTTAATAATTCGTCTTATATAAATTTTGATACATTTATACATTTGTATTGATGCTATTTTTTATGTAGTGTGAGTCCGCTTGAATTTATCTACTAACCTTTTCATTATCTCTCACGAGTTTGACTTTCATTTGTTTAATCCCATCTAGCTTGGCTTTTTCCAAGTCCAACTTGATAATCAAGTCATTCCCTTCATTATTCTGTTATTAAAAGGAGTCATTAGAAATAGCTAGGGATAAATATCAAATACATATAATTTTTTAATAAGTAATTTAACACATGAATTTTATTTTTGGTACAACTATACATATGAAATTTAAATTATGGTTTATATGTATACATTTAAAGAAATGAATACGTATATTTATTTTCATATTGGATTAATATAATTGTTTGTCAATGTAATATATCAATCTAAAATGGTGCTAATTCGACAACGTTATTAATAATTTATGAGAATTAAATTAAATCTAATCAAAATTTTATATATAAAATCACATAAAACTAAATTTCATGTATGACATTACATATTAGATCAAAGTGGATGTATAGTTTATAGCAAATAACTAACCCCCCGAAATCTTTTTCAGTCATTGGCGGAAGGGTTTTTACCTCATTGTCCGTGATCAAACAGTTTCCAACACTAATGTTACCTGCAAGATTAACCCAAAACAGTATGAAATAATTTACTTAGTTATAAGGATCAATTTCGCAAATTACCAAAATTTGTTGTAGAACATGGCAGTTGGGTAAAAATAAATGCTTAGGATCAACTTTCAAGCATAACCCGCATAAACAGTTCAAAGAATTCCTCAAACAATAAATTGAGGTAAGTCTTGAAGCCAAACCTTCAGATTCAGTCATTTTCTCGTCAAGTTTATTGTTGACCTGCAGGAGCTAATTATTAGAATTTAAGAATAATAAATAAATAAATAAATAATCTATTTACAATAATTAGAAGCTACCAAACACTCGGATAAGCAAAAAGGTGTCATGAATTTATTAACCATTACAGATTGATTTATAACTAGGGTAATCCCTGAATATTTATCTGCATAAGGGCTCTCTCTTTCTTTTCCATTCTCAAGCAAAGTCATGAATTAACCAGATCAGCTCGAAAACGATATTTAAACTAATTTCACGTGGATCTCCCAGCAAACAGGAACTTAACTTTTACATGAATTTTCATATTAAAAATCTGCATTCAAATATTATATGTTATATGCATGCTTATTGCCAAAGGGACATCAGTTTATCACTATGCCAAAGACCAAAAATGATACAAATTGTATGATACCTTAGAAACCAGTCTGTGTTGTCAAGAATTACTATATAACATACCATGTTATGTTACTTATTCAGTCAAGTCGGACTCACCAACATTAGCCAAAAGCTTAAAAAAATTGTATAAGATGAAAGAGAGATGAGTATACTAGCTCTGTACTACAAGAATTGATTCTTATTCCTAAACAAAGGAAAGCATAGAAGATGTAGTAATGTACCAAATCATGCTCTTCCATTTGTCTTCTATGTTTCTGAGATTTGACCCAGTCCTACTCACATATGAAGCGGATATCACCAACTGCATGCTGAAGAGCTGAATGCAAAACTCAGAAACCTAGAAGTAGATTCTGGAACTCAAAGTCAAACCTGTTGTTGCTGCAATTTGTAAGAAAGATCCTCGACCACCTTGGAGTAGTAAGCCCTGTTATCAGGATAAAGGAGATAGGGATTCATCACATAAAGCATGGAAGATAAATAAATCAAGCATCTGAAAGAATGTGAGTATAAATAATTGACAAGGTTCAGCCTAAAATCATTAAATCAAGTTTATAAAAAACTGTAACATTAAACCAAGAACTGCAGCCATCCATCAGAAGTACATGGTCCACTGACATTAATATGAGTCAAGCAACGTCCTCAAATCCTTAGCAAAAATAGAGCCAAGTATTGTGAGTTCCATCATTGTGAAGGACTTAAGGCCTCATATGTTGAGCAACATGTCAATATATGTGACATTTCTCCAGAAAAATGATCAACAAACCCACAATTTAAACATAGATAGCATGCTGACAAACAAGCTACACATCATCTTGAAGTTTAAGACAGTTTTCACAGTCACAATATGAAACAGTGTAGATTAAATTGTTATAAGTTCGCTTGAATTACCTCTTTTCTAGTAGTTTAGAAGATAAACTGATTTTTTCATGTTGAATGAGCTCCAGTGTCTGTATGCAAGTCAGAGACAAAAATGATAAGCGAAATGCTGGTAAAAAACATAATGGCAATAGGATACCTCATCTCAGTTGCAGAAATAAATGTGAACATTTCAAATATGTAGCCAACATACGCATTTGGGGTAAAAAGTTAAAAGTTTGACATGCATGTTGTTCTGGCCAGATTAGAGTTGTATTTGAAGTTCTGAGTTTGAGCCTGCTATTCAGTAAACAATTAGAACAGTAATCTCATTGGACCAGCATCTTACATTATGGCTATTCTCAAATTAGTTGCATAAAGGTTTCCTTTCCTTCTTTATAAAAAGTAAAAACATATATATATACACGGAGTAGAGATTCTCAGTCAGACATAGGCATAACAACGGGTTGAATATAAACTTTTACAATATCTACATCTGTATCTGCTTAATCGCTTTAGAAGCCATATCTATTTATATTCACATTAACTACAGGTTGAATATCCGTAAATATTTGAATCCGCATTATCATTGCTATTCCTATATAGACTGCTTTTTTGGGTTTAGTATATATAGCTTCTATTCTGGCTATGAGTTTTGCTTTCTTGTTCTTAGCAAAGTTCAAAACTGATGACCACATGAGAAGTCACTCATACAAATAAAGAGAGAGAGAGAGAGAGAAAGAGAAATAACCTGGGCAATTGTGGTTGAATCAGAGTCTAGAGAGGCTATTTTTCTCTGTTTCTCAATTATCAGCGAACATAATTGGCCCTTTGCTGTCAGCATCTTCTCGATATCTTCTATAAGTTGTTGTTTCATAGATTTTGCTGCAAATAGCAGAAAATACGGTAAGGTTTGAGATTAATAGAATGAAACAACAGATTCAATACAAAACATTGGATTATTTGTATTCAAAAGTAGAGAAAATGAGATATATAATCCTTAAAAGCAAATATATTCAAAAACATCATACCTATCATTTCCCTGATATTTTATTTTCCTTTTTTTAGTATACACACAAGAAAAGTAATTCAGTAGAGGAAAAATAAATAAGCTGTACACTCTTTTATACACAATTAATATTTAAACAAATCACTATTAAACTTGGCAATATAATTATACTCCTGCGCCTATAAAGTCATTGATCAAGAATACTGTGGTTATCAAGATAAATCTAACTACTGAAACATTCTAACATAGAACAAATAATTAAATATTTTAATTTAATTAAAATTCGATTCATTTTGTATTCTTGTACGATCCAAGTAAAAGATTAGAAAGATCAGACTAAATAAATATAAATGTATGAAAATTACAAAAAAAAGTGTACAGTATTCCGCGCGAGCACGCGCATTCATACATACATACATGAAAAGGAAACGAAAGCACAGTCAAGTTATTCTATATTCCCGCCGAATCGATTAGCAAAATAAGGAGAAAAGAAGAAGAACAACAAGAAGAAAGTACCAGAAAGGATATCATTTTGCAAGGTTTGAATAGTAGTAAAGTGGATCTGCTCTTCAGCTGAAACGTTGGCGGCTTGATCCTCCACATCTGCCATTTTCCTTTCCACAAATTAACATTTTCCGAGAAAATAAAAATTAAGGAACAAACAGAGCAAGTAAACTATCAAGGAAGAAAGAACCGTTGATCTGAGATCGGAGAGTTTTCATGTACTGCAAATACTCTTCCATTTTCTACTCGCGGCTTTGTTCTTCCTCGTCCAAATAAGAATTCGAGCAGCTTTTTTTTTTCTTTTTGCCTTTTAACAAATTGCTACGAGGCCGCGTCACAATGCCATGAATGTTTTCGTTCGCGGTATCAAAATTTTAAAATCTCTTATATAGGTTTCTTAAAAAAAAAAAAAAAAAGGTTCGCAGAAATTTATTAGGTAGGACTTTCTTATCACATAGTTAATGGTTACATCCAATTATTTAGTGCCATGGTTGATTGGATGGGATATTGCTCATGTGGTGGCGGGAAAGGTTTCATTTTCTTTTTATAGATTAAAATTATTTATTTTGGTTTTTTTGGCTGGTGGATCTCGAAATATACGAAAGATCTCCTTCCAAGTCGTATATACGATTTTCATCGAATACAATTTTTCACAAAATTCTATATGTATTTATGAGATTGAGTATGAAATTTTATTTACTCATTTTAAATTGAGTATTTGTTGCTCTCTTTCCTACTAAAATTGAAAATACTGTATTTTACATATCCATAGATCCATATGATTGAGTCCTCGGGTTTTTGAAATAGTGTAAAAAGAAGTGCTTCGAATCATTGCTATTTGACCCGAACCTATTGTAAAAGAGTCGAGACATTTTGAATTATTTGTTGACACAGATAAAGCCAGGAAAAACCTATGAAATTATTTCACTATTGGAGTTAATAAATTTTTTTTTACACTTTGAGTTTGATTGGGCTAAGCAAATAATTCGGATTTTTTTATTGTTAGAAAAATCGAAACAACTCAAATCAATTAGATGATCAATTATTGATTTGACCAATTGAAGCTTTGGTTCAATTGATTTGATCAATTGAATTTATCTTGGTTTTCGGTTTTTTACTAAAGTTAAAGTTTATTACAAATTCTTGTATTATATCATAAAGTTCATTTTAGTCTCCCTATCATTAAAAGAATTTTTGTATATTTGAAAAGTAAATATTTTAATTCTTACACATTAACTTTACTGTTAATAGAATATCGTAACTTAATGGTGGTTGGCGTGACATTAAATCAATTATTAAATTTAAAAAGCTAAACAACAGTTTTTAAGAATGAATAGAGGTTGCTTTTACCTCGAAATGGTTTTTGATTCTATTTGTTTTTTTAAAGTGGTTATTATGTTTAAATTATTTAGAGTTTGATCCATATCATTCCATTTATTTTCAAGACTAGCGAACCTTTTAATATGATTTAATGACATATTAGCTACCATTAAGCCACAACATTCAGTTAATGCCAAAGTTAACGTGTAGGGACTAGAATGTAAGCTTTTCAAACATTCAGAGATTAAAATATTTCTTTCAATAATAGAGGAACTAAAATGAATTTTATGATATGGTACAAAATCTTAAAGTTAACTTATAGTTCAAAACAGTTTGATTTATATATGGTTTTATATCATATGTTTGATCCGACTACTATTCAGCTTAGTTCTAACATCGTTGATCTGTTTAATTACACATAAATTTTAGTTTCATAAAATGAATTGTACTTGGTCTTTATATTTTTAAAATGAGTAAAAAGAGTTTAAAAGTTTTAGAAAAAAGAGTGAATTTATCTTCTTCTTTTTTAAAGGACGAAAATATTTGTTAATTTTATCCGATGAACTTAAATAAGAACAATAATTTAAAAAATGACATGAAATTTTTAAAAGAGGTAAAAAGATCTCTTTGTTTTTATTTTTTATTTTTTTGATATTAAACAAATTGTTCTCCCGCAAAAATAAAAAGAGTAATTTAATCCTTTTCAATATCGAAAGTGGTTAGTTCCTCCGACATCACAATTAGTAGTTCATCTGACAGATTATGCATGGGATATGTATTAATATTATCGATTAAAATAGTTAAGTTTAGTCATAATATTGCATTATTATTTTATGTGTTTTGCCTGCATTAAATTAAATATTATCATTGTAATAAATAAAATAAAATAGACGTAAAAAATAGTAATCTTAAAAAATATTTTTAAAATAAAAGGAATTACTAAAATATGACCTAATTTTTAGCACTTTCCATTATGCAATTTTGAATTGTATTTAATTACTTACCATACTACGATGCATTGCATATAAAAACGGTAAAATTAATTCGTATGGTATAATGTATGTAATAACGGTTTATTATTAAATTAAACCTTTGACTATCAACACATATCATATAGAGTAATTATTAGTAATTTATTTATTCATTTTATGTAAATAACTTTTTAGGTAAGTTTTTTAATTATTTATTTAATAAAATATAAATTTTAAATTAAGAACAAATATTTTTCCATTTTTATAACACGGATGATATTTTAAATTCAATTTTTAGCTTATATTATCTTTAAATTCAATTTTTATAGTAAAATTATATAAAAATATGATTTTATATAAAGATATTATACTAAAATTATAGCATTATAAAAAAAATATTTTGTGATAATTAATGAATGGTTAATTTGTTGAATACTATTTTGGTATGCAAGTATTATTAAAGTAAATTAATGATATTTGAATACTATATAATCAAATTTAATAAAATATTTTTAAATTATTAAATTATATTTTTAATATAATAGATAATTACACATGGTAAATTTTTATAGTGACAAATTGCAAATTTCTAAATGTGCCACATAAAAAATGTTTTTCTTTTATTGTAACATCAAATTGTTATAGTATTAGTATATATATATATATATATATATATATATATAAAATGTCCAGCTATTATTTTATTTTTTACATTATGTTAAGAATAGTCAAATTACAAATTCTGGTCTCTCTATTTTTTTAGGTTATATTTTCCCCTTCTTTTTTTTTTTTTTGCATTTTATCAAAATGGTTAAATTTTAATTTTGTCCCCTCTAATATATTTGAACTTGAAATTTGTCTCTGTATTTTTATAATATTAACTTTTCGGTTAAAACATTATATTGTTATATATCATTTGAACACCCTATTTCCTTTAGGTTTGCATTGGTCTTATAATTTTTTTTTGCAATTTAAAAAAAATTAATTATGATCCTTCTATTATACCTAATTTTAATATTTAAGTACTACACTTCAATTTCTAATATAATTTGACCTCTTATTTTACAGTAATTATATATGATTTTTTAAAATAGGATTAATTACAACCTTCAAATTTGTACATGGGATGTGCAATTGCAGTAAGGACATATAATGATGTGATATGCAGCAAACTAGCAAATTTAATACACAACTTGGTGAATTTGTTTGTATTTATTTGGAGCAGTAATATAAAATCTTAAAATATTTTTGTAATGGATTGTTGGCTGTCGTCCAATATGCAGGTTACTGTTGCAGAGATGTCAATGGCCTCCAGGCCCCAACTCGTCGCATAGATAGTGATTCCGTTGTTTTTCTAGGTTTTGTTTATACCCATATAAAGAAATATTACACTACGGTCCAAAGGTGAAGAAAAAAAAAATCAAAGGGTGTTTTTAGAAATTTAGTTTTTTTTAATTTAAAATTTAAATTTAATTATTAACATTATTTTTTAATTAAATTTGTTAATATAATATTTAAAAAAATTATTCAGTAATATAATAAATTTAAAATTAACAAAATAATTTTAATTGTGTTAATAATTAAAATATAAAAAGTTAAAAATAAATACATAAAAAAACAAATTAAAATGGACCACCTATCATTTTCATTTGGATCATTACTCTTTTATTTATTTATTGCCACTTAATGTATTGCGTCAACGGCCCCCCAAGCAAGTCTACGATGGTTGCATCGCATGAACATTCTCTTCATATATGATATGTTACTTTCTTTTGTTTAATTGTACACATTTCAACATAATTATTGAACTTAATTCACGAGTTATGGATTATGTTAGTACAAATCTTCGGTGAGAAAAATCTCGAACACACGAACGGAACTCGAATAGAAGAAGAAATAGGACAAGGCTCCAAGGCGTGTATCAAGCCACTATCTTTAAGGTTATATTCGCCCCAACCTATCTTCGGTGTGCAAACGAGTTCCAAGCAAATTAACCTCGAGGATACAATGAAGCCAATGACTATTTGCGTTTTGCACTGATGAGAATAGCCCACTACACACTGAGTAATGTATGACAAGAAACTCACTTTCTATAAAGGATTTCTGCAGTAATACTTTATAGAATAATGTAATAATATTAGAAAATGAAGGAAGGAAAAAAAATCTTAGAATTTGATAGTATGATTTCCAAATGAAATCTCATTCCTATTTATAGGAATTTTTATGTCTCTTCATAGAGACATCTTCATCAATAGGTGTCTTTCTGAATAATAATGTATTTAAAATTATTCATTTAATTATAACTATTCAAATAAAATTATTTAAATAGTTATAATTCTTTTTCAAAAAATCAAACAATATAATCTTTTGATTAGTTACACCTATTCCTTTATAGTTATTGGAACATTATAAATATTTGAAAATGTTCCAACAATCTCCCCCCATTTTCAAAATATTTTAGATTTTGATATTCTTGGAAATCAATTTGCATAAATGAAAGGTATCTTACGATTGAACCTTCACTTAGTGAAAACATGTTAAAGTTAATCGAAATTGCATGGTAGATTAAGCTTTGAACCAACTATTTCATTTGATTAACCGAACACATCTCACACAATGATTTCAACATCGGTCAATGCATAGTATCTAGGGACACTATTATGGCCATGTATCTGTGTCCCCTTTTTATGAGTGCTGTCAGAACCAAGCCCTTGAGCTCCTAGAAGCGGCCATACTTCCACTCACATAGGTAGATCCCATCAAGAGTGTTCCCGTAATTATAACACTCTAACGGTCCATTAAGAGTACATTACTCATCCTTCCCTTATCATTACGGGTACCTAGCACTTTAATCTTAGGATAGATTTATTTACAGTGCTAACAGTCACATACTAATGATGTACTTTATCTCATTGAACTCAAGACTTGACGTTATACCAAGCATTGAGTCGAGTTTCCATCATAGGTGACTCTAAGTCTTTTTTACTATATCTCTAGCAATACTTTTTTTCGAAGGATCCGCCAAATTTTCACTTGACCTCACATAATTAATAGTGATCACTCCATCAGAAATTAATTGGCGGACATAACTATGTCTTAATCCAATGTGTCTAGACTTTCCATTATATACTTGGCTATATGCCTTTGTTAGAGTAGCTTCACTATCACAACGGATAGAAATAGGTGAAATTGGCTTAGGCCATAAAGGTACATCATAAAGTAAATTTCTTAACCATTCTGCTTCTTTAGATGCAGCGGCTAATGCAATAAATTCTGCTATCATGGTGGAATCAGTAATACATGTTTGTTTCTTGGAACCCCAAGAAATGGCTCATCCACCAAGAATAAAAATCCATCCAATAGTAGATGCATGATCTTCCAAACTTGTAATCCAACTAGCATCTGAATACCCTTCTAAAACTAGAGGATATCCATTATAACACAATCTATAGTTAATAGTTTTCTTTAAGTACCTAAGTACTCTATTCAAAGCTTGCCAATGCAAGCTACTTGGATTACTTGTGTACCTACTCAATTTCCCAACAGCATATGCAATACCTGGTCTTGTATAAGTCATTATGTATATAAGACAACCAATTAGACTTGCATATTTCAATTGATCAATTTTCCTACCAGCATTAGATACTAATTTTATTTGAGGATCCATGGGTGTAGATGCAGGTATACAGTTGAAAAGATCAAACTTTTTAAGCACTTTTTCAACGTAATGTTATTGTGATAAAGCTATAGTGCTTTCATCTCGGGTTATTTTAATCCCAAGAATAACATCTGCTACACCCATATCCTTCATAGCAAAGTTGTTTGACAAGAATTTCTTTGTGTTTTCTATTTGTTCCAAATCCGTGCCAAAAATGAGCATGTCATCTACATATAAGCAAATTATGACGCCTTTTCTATTTTCAAATTTGCTATATATACATTTACCGGATTCATTTATTTTATAGCCATTAGCTAAAACAGCATTGTCAAACTTTTGGTGCCACTGTTTTGGTGCTTGTTTAAGTCCATATAAAGATTTAACAAGCTTACAACCTTATGCTTTGTCCTGCAACAACAAATCCTTCCGGTTGTTCCATGTACAATTCCTCTTCCAATTCACCATTTAAAAATGCAGTTTTAACATCCATTTGGTGAACATCCAAATTATATATTGAGGTAAGTGATATTACGAGTCTAATTGTATCAATTCTTGCTACTGGAGCATAGGTATCAAAGTAATCAATACCTTGTTTTTGTGTAAAACCTTTGGCTACCAACCTTGCCTTAAACTTATCAATGGTTCCATCAACCTTCATTTTCTTTTTGAAGATCCACTTACAGCCTATTGGTTTGGAACCCGGTGGAAGATCAATTAAGATCCAAGTTTGATTTCCCATTATTGAATCTATCTCATCATTTATTACTTCTTTACAAAAAGTAGAGTCTTGAGATTTCATTGCCTCTTCAAATGTCATAGGATCAGATTCCGTATTGTAACAATAATGTATCTTATTGCATATACTTTCAACTTTTCCTTCTACAAGAAACATAATGAAATCTGGTCCAAAATGTTTGACCTTTTTAATCCTCTTACTTCTTCTTAATTCTTGACAAGATTCATCATTATTAGCAATTTGTTCCAATGGAATCTCATTCTCATTTGAAGAATGAATCAATTGTTGTGGCTGTAATTGTCTTGATATAGAATTAAATCTATTTTCATCAAAAATAGCATCTCTTGATTAAATAACAGTATTAATTGAAATTGAATCATTTGGTTCAATTACCATGAACCTATATGCCTTGCTATTATGTGCATATCCTATAAATATGCATTCAATTCCTCTTTCATCTAACTTTTTACATTTAGGTGTTGGAACTTTGAAAATAGCTCTACAATCCCAAACCTTCAAATAATTCAGGTTTGGTTTTCTTTTCTTCCATTGTTCATAAGGGGGTTTTTTAGTTTCCTTATTAGGAACTTTATTCAATATATGACAAGCTATTAGAGCAACTTCCCCCCAAAAACCTTGTCCAATACTTGAATATGGTAACATTGAATTTACCATTTCAGTCAAGACTCTATTTTTCCTTTCAGCTACACTATTTTGTTGTGGTGTGTAGGGGGCTAAAACTTGATGGATAATCCCAGTGGATTCAAAATAACTTGGATTATAGTATTCTCCACCTCTATTCGATCTTAAGCACTTGATAAATGATTCACACTGAAGTTCAACTTCAGATTTATAAACTTTAAATTTATCAAGTGCTTCATCTTTTGAATGCAATAAATATACATAACAATATCTAGAACAATCATCAATAAAAGTAACAAAATATTTCTTTCCACTTAATGTAGGAGTATTATGCATGTCACATAAATCACTATGTATCAAATCAAGTAATTTTGTATTTCTTTTAACCTTAGGGAAAGGGTTTCTTGTAATTTTAGTCAACATACATGTATTGCATTTTCCAATATTATTATTAAAAACAGGAACTAAATCTAACTTATACATGTCATTCAATTTTCTATAATTCAAATGACCTAATCTATAATGTCATAAACAAAAAGACTCAACCATATAAGCAGAAATAGTATTTTTATTCTTATTAATAATATTTAGTTTGAACATACTCTCATACATATACCCTTTCCCTACAAAAATTCCTCTCTTAGACAAAATAAACTTATCTGCCTCAAAAATAAGTTAGAAACCAAACTTATTTAACAGACTTCCAGACACTAAATTCTTTCTAACTTCTGGTACATAATATACAATATTTAAGGTTAAAACCTTTCCAGAAGTGAATTGCAGTTCAATAGACCCTTTGCCTTTGATTGCTGCGGTAGAAGAATTTCCCATGTATAAGACATTGTCATTTTCACATTGTGTGAACTTTGTGAACATGCTTTTGTCTTTGCACACATGTTTGGTTGCTCCGGTATCAATTCATCATGTATTATCATCTTGAGCCATATTAATCTCATATATCATTGCAACGAACTTTTCATTATTATCAGCCTTAGAAGATGATTTCTTCTTTAAAAATCAACATTCATTCTTGAAATTTCCCGGCTGACCACAATGATAGCATGAGCCCTTTTGTTTCTTTTTGAACTTAGGTGTTCTATTAGTCTGTTTGAACTTTCTCTTGAATGGTTTAGTAGTCTGTACTTCCTCCGTAACATGCACTTTGGCATTTTCAGAATTTAGATTCTGATCTTGCTTTCGATATTCTTCTTCAATACGAAGATGATTTGCCAAAGCCTCAAGAGATATTTCCTCTCATTCATTTTCATATCATATTGCTTGAATTGATTCAGCATCTTTTCAATATCACGGAATTGTTCCATAACAGAACGACCATCAACCATTTGATAATTATTGAACGACTGACAAGAAATTTCTTACTTGTAACATCCTCGATCATGTATCTTGTCTCCAATTTGTCCCATAATTCTTTAGCAGTGACCTCGTTTTGGTAGGTGTCGAACAAACCATCAGATAAACCATTCAATATGTGGCCCATGCACATGTAATCAGCATTGTCCCATTTTTGTCTTTCTCGGGTTGCAGCAACAGATTCATTTTCAGTCTCGTCAGGTCTTGGAGTATCCAAAACATAAGCAATCTTCAAAGTTGATAATAAGAAGTGCATCTTTTTCTGCCGTCGTCGAAAATTGCCTCCATCAAACCGATCAAGTTTGACAAAATTAGAAGCCAACTCTCTTAGTGTTCCACTTTCATGAGTTGTGGTAGTCATCATGAATTATAACCTTAAAATTGTTAGTACAAATCTTCGGTGAGAAAAATCTCGAACACACGAACGGAACTCGAACATAAGAAGAAATAGGACAAGGCTCCAAGGCGTGTATCAAGCCACTATCTTTAAGGTCATATTTGCCCCCACCTATCTTCGGTGTGCAAACGAGTTCCAAGCAAATTAACCTCGAGGATACAATGAAGCCAATGACTATTTGCGTTTTGCACTGACGAGAATAGTCCACTACACACTGAGCAATGTATGACAAGAAACTCACTTTCTATAAAGGATTTATGCAGTAATACTTTATAGAATAATCTAATCATATTAGAAAATGAAGGAAGGAAAGAAAAATCTTAGAATTTGATGGTATGATTTCCAAATGAAATCTCATTCCTATTTATAGGAATTTTCATGTCTCTTCATAGAGACATCTTCATCAATAGGTGTCTTTCTGAATAATAATGTATTTAAAATTATTTATTTAATTATAACTATTCAAATAAAATTATTTAAATAGTTATAATTCTTTTTCAAAAAATCAAACAATATAATCTTTTAATTAATTACACCTATTCATTTATAGTTATTGGAACATTATAAATATTTGAAAATATTCCAACAGATTATGTTATTAAAGAAAAAATGTTTTGATTTGTAAAGTGTTGTCTTTATTACAATTCATACAAGATCATGACACATTATATGATTAAAGATGGTAAAAATACTATGAAGATATTTATATTAGGAGTTAGCTGTATTTAGTCCTTATTTATCAAAAAAGAAGAGTAAATTAGTTTTTGTACATTACATTAAACAACAAACTTATCGTTTCTTTTAAAAATTTGATCCATTTTTACTATTAAAAACTAGTATGGCTGACAGAATAACCATTTAGCTCATTCTGACATATAAAGACTAGTTTTTAATAGTAGAAACGAATGAAATTTTTAATAGAAAAATCAATTTACTCTTTGATCAAATGTATAGAGGATAATTTACCTATTTTTTTAGTAGAGAAAACAATATGCAATTCAATTATTAATACAAAATTCTAATTATTAACTAAAATTTTCACTATTATTATTCCAAAACTTCATAGGATAATGCTTTTTTTGCACACTTTAAAGACACAGCCCATCACTAAAAAAAAAAAAAAACTTTAAACTTAATTTAAAGTTAAAACCCATTTGGCATAATCTCTAATTGACCTTTTTGCAATCGAGCCTTATTTCTCCATTGGTACCAGTCAAAGGGTTTAAGTTCCCCATCTTTATCATGGCCTTTGCAAAGCTACTAAAGAACTGGCTTTGACTGCTTGCAAATCTGTTAACAATGGCCACTGTTTCAGCCCCCTTAGTGGAAAACAATTCTTGGTCTGTTTGAAGCAATCCCCTTTGGTTTTGTAGGTTCGAAAAGTACTTGTTGTCGAACGTAAGCGAACTTTGTTCATCGAGATCGATCAAACTTCTAGTGTTTCCGCCTTTAGGACATTGTTGTTTGAGTGTGTTTGCATATGTCGCGTTGAGGGTAGGATCGGTTTTCCCTTTTATGTTATTGAAGTTGTAGAGTCGGTCCATGAACGCCGCACATCGAGCCCTTCCGAATGTGTGAACACCTAAGAACCAACCATCATGAAAATAAAAATTAAATGTTTGTTTATGGAGTGATTTGAAAAAATCTTTACAATAGAAAGTAATCGTACCGGACAAAGCGACTAGATCAGTAGAATCAAGTCCCACGCTCTTGAACAAGGTTGCAATTTTAGCAAGGCTCTCGTGGCCGGTCGGGATACTTCCGGTCCCTTCCCGGAGCGCAGTCAGACTATCCCTTCTCCCTAACGGAACTTGCCATGTTGGACCTCCACCCTATATACAAAACATACTCTTGAAACAATATTGTCTTACTACTAACCAAAGGAAAAGTACTATAGAGGCCCTTATTAAAAAAATAACAAATTAATATTTGTCCCGATAAATCAAATAACAAATCAGAACTTTTGTTAAAAATTTTATTCATTTTCACTATAATAAACCGGTTCATGTACATCACCATGAAATATATGTAACAATTTGATTATTCCGCTAGCTAAACTGATTTTTAACCATGGAAGCATACCAAGGAAACAGAAATTTGAGCAGCGAGTGCCAAAACATCGGCACATGAGACGACACGAGGGCAAGCTTTCTCCAACGCCGTTTTGATATTGTCGATAACTTCATATCCCTCCGTCGAAAGGTTTGGGGTCGCCGTTTTCTCACCGTTCGTACCGTTCAACAGTAACGAAGCATCACAACCCTGCATGTATATCACCATTAGTGCATGCATGTACATATATACATACATATAATGGAACAAATATTATGTTCTTACATGAACAAAACAATCATGAAAATGAAGGCGAACGATCTTAGGGAATATCCAAATATCATTTCCTTGAGCTTGTTGCAGCACATTACTAACAATGGTGGACACTTTAGGGCAGGTTTTGGCATAAAAGGTGGCACTGAGTTGAGCATTTGATGCACCCAGCATTATTGTTAGCAGAAAAAGAAGGGTTGTAATCATATGAAACGAAGCCATTTTTTTTGAAGATGGAAAATGAATGCGATGCTTTAAGAGATGCCATTGAAGGTCCTTTATATAGAGGGTAGAGAGGCTTATAGCAGGGGGGTTTAGCAAGTTGCATTTTGAGTATATCTGCTATAGCGTGACTGACTTGCAGTGTGAATCATGATTAGTTTTAGTAATATTCTGTGATAATCAATAATGCAAACGCGTGTCTGCCATCTTTTTTCTTTTTATTTAATTTTTGACTTTCGAAGCCTAACATCTGGGGTTCATGCATGTCTTTCTTTTTAAATATCATTTTACAATGTTTCCTTTAGAATCAAGACCTAAATGTAGTTACATATATTAACGTAGGCTTACTTGGGAACAAGAGCAAATCATTACCGGGGCTGGAACAAGGGCAGATAATATCTCTTCCCTCCTAAAATGGTAAATTTGTTACAGAGACCCTTTAAAATTAATGAAATCACATGTTAATAGATTGATACAATTGTAGGTTAACCTCTCCAAAATTTTATTATTTATTTTTAACCCTAAAAGTCAACACACACCACAATAAATAATCTTTTTATAATTCGAACCTAAACAATTTAAAAAGGTAAACATCAATCAATAAACCATAATTCGATTTTGAAAGGTTATTTAAATGTAAATGATTATAAAAAGTAATTTTAATAAAACGACAAGGGCTTTTATAAAAATTTTCTTATTTATCCATGATGAATATCTATTTTCTCAAAGTGGATGACCCGTTGAGAGTTGAGAAATTACTGGGTGGCTTCTCACTACAGATTCCATGGTTGCAAAAGTTGACCAATAATTTGGCTTCTTTTTTCTGCTGACGTGGAATTGGTAGACTTAGATCCATTATATTTTGTCCATGCATGCATGTGTGTGTGTATATATATATTATATATATTCATGTGTGTGTGAACAAGGCTTCTTATTCCTTTTAGGTCAAATGATGTAAACAAAAAAAACTATGCATGTATGTTATTTTTAACACCGCCATGTACGTGTATATCTCTTTTTGTAGTGAGCTTTTTATTATTATGTTAGAATATATTTTATTATACGTTAGATTATAAATAACAAATATATTTATTAAAAAATTATGTAAGAGTCGATGTTTTGATTTTAATGATAAAATTTATTATACGTAATTTTTTATTAATTTATATAATAATATATATTTGTTTGTAAAAATAATAATTTTTTAATAATTTATTAACTGAATTGAAACTCAGTTGATGAATCACTTCAATTCAATCAATGATTTTATTATAGTAGACATTAAAGATGACAATAGAGCAAGATAGACTTACTAAATTCATCATCACTCTTATATTAGTTTACTTGTCCCCACAATTCACTAGGGCGAAATTATAAATTTTTTTTAGGAGAGTCGAAATTAAATTATATATTTTTTACGATAGTAAAAATGTAGTTTCATCATTTTAATAACCTATATATTTATAATTTTTAAAGGATTAAATCAAATTTTTATCATTTTGAGGGGCCAAAGTATAATTTTACCTTTATTAATTTAAATTTTTATAAATTATAAAAAGGGCCTAAATGATATAAAATAATTAAAATACTTTCAAATTAATATAAATGATACAAAATAATTAAAATACTTTCAAATTAATATACTTTATTTTGTAAAAAAAATTATATAACATTATCCAACTAAATTAGTACTCGGTTGAGTTTTAATACTAACTCAATGCTTAATATATATAGTTAATCTTCTCTATAACAGTCACCCGCTATAACAATATTTTGCAATAACAACAAAAATTTTAGTAGAACCAAAATTTTTTTATATTTTATTTTAACCCTCTATAACAACTTTTGACTTATAACAACAACATCCATAGCTATGAAGTACATTATTTATTAAATTAGTTTTTTTGTAACATGTTGTTTAAAATTTAAGTAAAATTATAGTTATTTCATATAAACAATTCTATTAATTATTGTTTATTAAATGAAAATGGTCTTAATTAAAATATTGTTTCAATAAAATGATTAAATTAATTATATTTTATTAAATGAAAATAATCTTCAATAAGTGGAATTAAAAATATCAATTCAATAAATTATTAAGTTCCCTAATTAATTATTCTACTATGAATTTGGAACATCATAAATCTATAAATAGATTACTTGAATTTAGTATGTCGTAATAAATTAATTTATTTAATTTGATAACTTATATTGATGAATTGAACTTGTTAGATTTATGAAGTTTATAATTGATCATGTGAAATAATGTAAAATAAAAGATGCATAAAAGCAATAATGCATACACCTATTATATGTCTTTCAATTTTGTTGATTCGGTTCCCTATTTTTTTTTTCTTTTTTGAACGTATTTTTGACTTTCTTTCTTTGATGAAAATTCATGATATAAGTTCAAGGTAAGTTTACAACGATTACCTCTCTATAACACCTATAACAATATGTCGTTATAGGTGTAAAACAATTACCTCTTTGTAACAGGCAAAATTTGGGCAGACAAATGAAGCTGTTATAGAGATGATTCACCGTATAAGAAAACTAATAAAACGGTAAAAGTACTATAGAGGCCCCTGTACTAGTAGTTAAATTTGTATTTTGCTCTTTTATTAAAAGATGGACAAATTAATCATTGTGTTAGATTTAAATGTTACAGAATAGGTTTTATTTTCTAAATTCAAATTGAGTAGATACTAAACATAAGATAAGTAAGTGGAGAATAGAAAGGAAGGATAAATGAGGGGAATAAATAATTACAGGGAGTATTCTTTGTCTTTCTAGCCTTCGACACAAGAAAAGAAATTTTATACACCCTTTTCATGTGTCGAAATAATAACAATTTCAAGACTCGTTCGTCAAAGATTTCTATTCTTAGTTTCGATTTTTTTAGATTTTTCAAAACTCTTTATTTTTCGATTTACTTATAATAGAATAAGTAAAAATGATAATATAATAAGTATAAAATAAGTCGAAATAAGTATAATTTACTAAGTAATGGACAACCCAAAAAAGAGAAGGAATCTTTACTTGTTTTTTTTTTTATAAAATAGAATCAAGGTGATAAACTTATAAAATAATTTTAAATTTTGATCAAATACTAAAATAAATAAAGTAAGGTTAGACTAATCTAAAAAATGTTTGATTAATATTTGGTCTAACAGCAAAAGAAAGAAAGAAATATTAAATATATATATTGTATTATGTCATTCAATTGAGTGATTCCTTTTTTTCTTCTAACATTGAAAGTATCGATAAATACTATAAAAAAATAGATACTATAAATTAATTAATTGAAATTAAGATAAAAAAGTAAATTAATATTTTTTATTAAAAGTTTCAGAAATTTATGTTGTTAAGAATTAATTTAGCTGATAGAACAAACGAGCAGTGACACGTGTTGATATAAAAATAGATAAAAATCTTAATAGAGGAATGAATTTTCTTTTTGATAAATGTATGAGACTAATTTACTCATTTTTAATAAAATAATTTTGGTTACTATAAAGTAATTTCGGGAGATAACCAGAGCAGTATCCCCGTCAATCCACGCACCTACACCAAGATGTTGAAGCAATGTCGCTCTTTGCTCTCCAGGTTCAATTTTTTAGCTTACATTCAAAAACCCTAATTATTTTGTTTTACTTAAAGATTTATGGTGCTTGAGAATGAAGAATCGAAGTGTTTATTCTACTATATTACATTGTCCCATTCACTCAATTTTTTATTTTTTATTTTTTACTTTCTAAAACCTTAACTAAGCCCTAACTTCGTCTTCTTCCTCTAAACCCCCCAAAAAATATCTTCATATTTCAGAGTTAGAGGTTCCTTTTTTTTGGGTAAATATTAATTTTCATGGATTTCATCACGTTCAGTGCAAAGGTTTTCATTGTTCTGCAAAAATGACTTAGTATTTCTTTACTTTACAAATAAAAATACAGCCATTGAACCCTTTCTAGTTGAGTTTGTTTTTAATGATGTTTTCACTGCAAACAGGTCACTGCAATCTGCGAAATGGGGTGATGGCTTTGAATCCCGAGCTGCCTTTTCAACTTCTCTACAGGATTTCGCTGCCACAGGTATCGAATTGTCCCTCTCTTTTGCATTTTTTTCACAAATATTGATTAACCATAACTCGTGTTTGTGATTTTTTTTTTCCATATATATGCAGGAAATGCCAATGGTCGTGTGTCTGCTCCTTATACGATATACAAGGGGAAAGCATTACTCTCTATTTCTCCTGTTCTGCCAACTTTCGTTAAGATGGATGTATGCTCCCATTGCCTTTCCTAAATATTTGTAGTTATTATTTTCCTTATGTGGTTTTCATTTTAGTGAATGATGACTTTCATTTGCCTCGTGTTTGCAGTCCGACATTGGTGGCCTTAAAGTTAATCGCCGTGGTTCCATGATGTTGACATTCTGCCCTGCTATTGGAGAGCGCAAGTACGATTGGGAACAGAGACAGGTAAGTATTTCTTATAATCCTATCTGTTTTCCTCATTGCACTTCTAATGCATTGATAGATAGAGCTCAAATTTAGCATACTCCCAGCTGGATACCTTTTGTTTATGATAACACTTTCTCTTGTTGCTCTTGGCCTTTGCATAGTATGTTGCTAGGAACACTGATTTTTAACATATTGCAGAAATTTGCTTTGTCACCGACGGAGGTTGGGTCTTTGATAAGCATGGGTGCTCATGATGCCTCTGAATTCTTCCATGACCCTTCAATGAAATCAAGGTTAGTTTTTCGCACTTGTTTTTTTTATATATTCATTTTGTTGGAAGCAATTCTAATTTCTATTAACTTTTAGTGGCACATTTGTGTGCTTCAAAAATTAAAAAAATAATAACAAATAGAAAAAGCAATGCTTGCATGCAAGGTTTTTCTTTTTATATATATTTAAGACAAATTATTTCTGCTACAGCAATGCTGGTCAATTAAGCAAGAAGTTATGTATTAAGGCACTTGATGGCGGTAATGGCTACATGATTTCTTTGAGTAAGTACTCTGTTCTAATTGCTTTCTTTGTGTTCAACTTTAATGTTGCTCTCTTTCAAAGTAACTTTACCTTTTGTTGTTGCTGTTGTTATTTATTTGCTTGTCCAAGAGCTGGACATTACTTCCAAACTATTTGCAAGAAAGAATAGCATTACTTATGAAGCAGTTTAGGAGTGTTTCATCATCACCAATGGTGCTACACATAGTTAAAAGTTGGTATTTTGATGAGATCAGGTTGATCTCAGATCAACACTCAAGTAGTTGTAGTGGACGGAGAAATTTACTATTGGTTGCTAGAACTATGTTGGTCCGATGCTTCATTTTTCTTGAAGTACTCGTGTCCAACACCCATGTTCTCCATATTTTTGGACATCGATATGGGAATATGACCCTCGAAGATCTTTCCAAATACACGAAAAAACTTAGGTATCTGACATATGCCTCTATCTGATACTAGACCCAAGGCCCAATAACAGAGGATGGGAAGAGGTTCTTAGAATAAGGTTGGCAAATAGTTGGATGGGGACAATTGGTGTTTTAAGTGTTAATTTCCTAAAATAAAATAGCATCAAATAGTCTGGACGAAACATATGGTATCATTTGTATACTTGATAACATTGTATTACTGTGAAAGGAGAGCAAGCTATATTTTGGCGTAACTTTGAAAGAATGGTGAGTGTTGAGTTAATATTGACGAGAATAATCTTGGCAGGACAGGTCTAGAAATCAAGGGCATAACTGTGTAGGACAATACTAATCTTTATTACAGCTTTCTCTAAGATCGCTTGAAAGGATAATGGTTGATTGATAGAGATTGTGTTAGAATAGCTACACTCATGGAACATAAAATTCTGCTATGTATGTACATACATCTAGGGGATTGGTGACCTACACATGTTTGTTGTATAGAACAGTTATGAGACTTTCTTGGACCAAATGTCTCTGTCATCTTGGTCTTAAGAAAGACATGTGCCTAACTTTTAACATCAGATTCACAACCAGTGTCTTTCAGTTTTTAAAAGGGGAGATGATGCTGCATAGTTCATGGACAATGCCATTGAAGTAAAAATGCTTCTCATCTTTTGTTATTGCTGCTTGTGTGGTAAAAGGCTAGCCGAAAGCATGTGTAGGTGTGAGAGCATGTAAGAGCCTACTTATAAAGCAGGGACCTTCTCTTGTATACCTTGTTTAGTGCCTCAAATGCTATTTAGGCAACTATAGGAACTTAGCTTCTTATACTTCTTTATCAATATGTCAATTATGTTCATTTATGCAATCACTATGACCTATATATAATGTAATTTGTTTTGAAAAAACTTCCCCTTTAGAAGTAAAATCGATTAATGCTTGAAAAAGTAATAGATCATTTTCTCCTTAGGCATATCAGCAATGCTTTGTTTTTGAAGAATTAAGACTTTATGATGGAAGTGTAGAGCAACTGTTCATTCTTTCATTTCATTTTCTCCTCAATACTATGTTTCCTCAATTTTAAGCAACTATTATCCATTTGTTATTGAGCAAGGCAATCCACAAGAAGATATGGTAACTGGTATTACATTTATTTCTTTGTCGGGGTGTTCCGCGTAAGTTTTAACTTCCTCTGTAATTTCTTTGCAGCTGTTACCAACAACATTCTAAAATCAAACGAGCGCTTTAACATACCTGTTACAACAGCGGAATTCGCAGTCTTGAAGACAGCATGCAGTGTATGTTATGATGACTAACTCAACTTTATTGCTATTTCCCTGATTTAATGATCTTCAATAAATATTGTAGGTTTCGGTGTGAGATCACACTAGAAATCTCTAAATTACCTTAGTAATCAGTAATTAGGACTAGAACTCCTTTTTCAAAATTCTACAATGCTTGAAAGAAATACTGTTGATCTCACATGTACATACACGCGCACATACAAATTAGAATGTCGAATGCTTTATGTAGTTTGCAGCCTATTTTTAATGTGATATTGGACTTCCACTATAGGAGAGTAATCTTGTCATTTCAAAGCTAGACATAGCACTGAAGAGCTATGGGACATACATGGCACTTAAAATAGGTTAATATGTTATTATATGATAATTAAATTTCATAATATGTTAACATTGGTTTTAGTCAGGCTGAAATAATGTACCGGTAATGACCGTAGATTATCATAAACCTTGTTTGAGCTTTTCTTGGGCATTATTTTTTAGTGGGTTGGTTCGGGTTAAATTATTTGCTCCCTTGCTATGCGGTTGTAAAACGAAAAAAGCTTTTGCTATGTGGTTTTCCAATGTTGTCACAGTTTGCATTGCCTCACATCATGGGTTGGGATCGGTTGACGAATCAGTCACCTAAAGGCATCAAGGGGAGTCCTTCCAAGGTGAACCCAAAGCAGCATTTCGATTTGGAGTGGGATAGATGAAAGTGTAAGTATAAAACTATATAAAAGTTTTTTAGCACTGCTTTTACTTAGTTTGCTAGTATGGACATGCTAAACTAGAGGTTCTCTTTTTGTCAGTTAAAAGTCTCTATTATGTTAATTTTTACTTTGTGATGAGCAGTGCTATTATCTGTCATGTTTAAAGTCTGAACTAGACTTGCCATTATATTATATTGGCACTTGTTTTGTTTTCGGTCAAATATGCTGCCGGTCCTTGAACTTTTGTAATGTTTGATTTTTAGTCCCTTTACATTAAAATTTTAAAAATTTAATCTTCTTATTATTTTTTTTTAATTTAAAAATTCTATGTAATCGTGGACACCGTTTCATTTAGTTTATAATGATTTACCTCTGAAGTCGGTATCATTACATGAGTATATATTGATGGTAAATTTTGATGGAAATACTAATGGTGTTTGAATTAACTAGTTTATTGTAAATGATTTTAAAAAATACATAACCATTACACAGAATATTAAGCTTACAAAAGGGAGACTTATAAGCAGGGACGATGTGGCTAATAATTAAAATTTTGGAAGGTTCAAAATTGCAACTTTCTTTCACTTGGCTAAAGCTAAAAAATGATTAAATTGAATTCTTTGTACTTAAAAGGGATTAAAGGTAAAATTACGTCATTAATCAGGAAGACCAAGGTCTCTATTTACATCCCTGCTTATAAGTATTATATTAGGTATAATAATATTTATAATTTATAACAATGTTGATTGATATACTGTGCTAAACAAATATACAAAAATTACAAAATTGAAAACATTCCCCCTTCTCTTGCCTCTCTAAATTATGAATCATGTTCTTTTTTCTCTGGAGCACCACCGAACTTGGGGACTAGGAACTTGAACATTGGCAAAAATATAAAGTAGAGTGTGCCCAAAACAATGGGTGCTGCAACAAGCCACCCCAACAACTGCAACCACCAATCATATTTCAAATGAGGGGCCAATTTTCTATATAATATATCAAGGATTATAATTAACTTAATTATGATATCTTTATGTATTACACTCAGGTTTTCTTAAATGATTTTTAGTCATTGTATTGGTAATACCAAACATGACAATGCTCAAACATCGACACATGTTACTTTTAGTTAACCCTTAAGGAATTAAAATAGGGTTTAGGGTTTAATTGAAGGAACTTATTTGAACAATTCAATTAAGTCCAAAGGCTTAAACGCAAATAAACCAAAAGTTGGTTTGCACTTAAACCTAGATTAGCTGCCCCTTATAATTTTTTTGTATTTCAATCTATGATATCACCAAATACCTTCAATAATTTCCTAAAATTTTAGGGTTAGTCACATAACAAGTTTTTAAATTTAAATTAATTTCAAAATATATATAATCAAAATTATTGTGCTTGGAAGACCTCGTCAGGTCAACCACGAAGATCTTATTTGGTTAACCAATGAGATAACCATATCAAGTACTGTATGGTTACAGATAAATAGGCTATACTCAATCAACATGTGGCACTTAAAAGTTCCACTGCCCACTGGCTTGGGGTTTGCATAAACCTTTCCCATGACTTAGTTGAAGAGATTAACTCCCAATAGAAAAGAAAGCTAATAGAAACGAGAGAGCTCTTTTCACCCGCTCCTAGATCACAATCAACAATACTAAATGAAACAAGTTGTGATATTAGATTAAACCAAATACGGACTAGAATTTTATTTTATTTTTAAATTGGATCATGACCCAATCTGATCCACGAACAAATGTATTAGAAGGCAATGTGATGATGTTGAAAAGCATGACAGATAATAAAGTGACATATACAGAGGGAGGACAATACATAAAGTAAAAGAGAAGGAGAAGGGGAAACTTACAGCACGGGCAATACTAAAGAGGAGTTCGGTTGAAGCTTGGCCAGTCAATACTTTGTTTAAAGCATCTGATGTTAATTCAAATGGCTCCCCACCTGTTAGCAGTTCCCCAAACCGCAAGAACGGCACCATAAGGCTGCACAACACAATCAAAATTAAATATTTGTAACAAACATATATATAAGATTACAAGATAATATAAACACGATAAGAGTACAATAAAGTATATAAGATTACAAGATAATATAAACACGATATGAGTATAATAAAGTTAAGATGAAGTTTAAGAATTTTGTGTTGGGGATTGAGATAAAATTATAAAAGTTTTAAGTCATGATTTGACCCTAAATCATATTCATTTTTCCATTTTGGATATTTGAACTTTTTTGCTGTACTTTAATACTCAAACTATCATTTCATCCCATTTTACCCCTAAAATTTATCATGAATCACATTCTAATTGGCTTTTAGGGGGTGAACTAGAACGGACATGATATTTTAGGTACTAATGTGAGGAAACGAGATAATTTATGGGTCAAATCGTGACATGAGCCAATTATAAAATTTCAAGGGGGTGAAATTTTTTGTGTTAAAATGAATTAAGTTGAATGAGAGTGGTCAACAATAAGGGTTTTCCATTTAACTAAGAGGCTAAAATTCAAACCAAACTTTTTATAAAGTCACTAATATAAAAATTAAATCGTTCAAAATGATAAAGCGTCGTTATCTATTTAAAACTGATCAAATAAAAAATTTTCAAATCCCGTATATAATATTTTAAATTATAATTTTTTTTCCTGAGTTTATTGCCTCCTATTATATTCTAATCACATTAACATTCATTTAAATTTATACTATAAATTGCGTAAAGCAAAGCACATGAAAAGCTTTTAGTTAAACATATTCCAAAGACATTGACCCTTGATAGATTTGACCTTTACATAAATGACCATGATACTCTAACAAGTGTCAAGATTAGTATAAAAAATAAATTATTACAATCTCAAAATATTATATAAATATATGATGTTAACGAAGGGATAAAAATGGTAGAAAAAAAGAAGCACCTCAACTCAATAGGGGTAGCAATGAAGTTAGCAAGCATGACAGTTGGAGAATGGGCCAATGATCCCAACACTGCTATTGCCATTCCACACATCACCACTGTCACCCCTGCATTTCCCATTCCCCCATTTTTCATTTTTTTTTCTTAATTTCTTCAAATATATAAAATAAAATAAATTACCACAAATTGGAAATACTCCTATAGTAAGTCCCAAAGCTGCAGAAAAGGCCAATTGCTTGGGTTGTGCTCCCCTGCAATTTCATTTTTATACATTCAGGTATAAAAATTTATTATTTTTTACTTATCATAATAAAAATAAAATAATTTTGTAGAATTTATAAAAAAAAAAACATATATATTTTAGATTACTTGCGGAGGATTTGGATCATAGGATCCACAATCTTTTCATTCAACCACCCCTTCACTGACATTGCTATTCCAACTTCAATTCAATTCAATCCCTCAACAAAATTATGAGAAATTTCTCAGATTTTTTTTCAATTTTTTTTCTCTTATCTTTAAATTTAAATAATAAATTTATGTAAGAGGAGAAAGAAAACTATAAATAGTATCACCGATTACTCCGGATCATTTTTTAAATCAATAATTAATAAGAAATAATAATTCTATTTTTTTTCTAAATATTAAACAAGCCTTAGAATTTGAGGAGGTAATTTCAGTCTAAAATAAATTGAGATAATAATTAAATGTATTATGATTGAAATTATTTAGGGTTGAGCAAATAATGCAAAATAAATAGCTTCATGCAACAGCTGTGCTGTGTATATGTAATATATCAAATACTTAATGGTTGGTCTTGGAAGATAAATTTGAATTTTTGGATTCTAAATTCATTTGTTGTATAATTTGTAAAAGTAAAAATGTATGCATTATGAATAGGGGCGAAATTAGAAAATTTGTTGGGGGCCAAAATTAAATTGTAATTTTTACAATAGAAAAAAAAAAGTAATTTTATTCATTTTAATAGACTGTATCTTTATAATTTTTAAAGGATTAAATCAAATTTTTATATTTGGGGGGAGGCCAAAGTACAATTGTGCCTTACTAATTTAAAATTTTAAAAAGCCTTACTAATTTAAAATTTTAAAAAATTTAAAGGGGCCATATGAAAAGAATTTCATTTTAGGGTGGTCAGGACCCCTGCCAGCCCTCCTAGTTTCACCATAAATTAGGAATAAATTAATCTTTTTACTCTTATAATACACTGTATCAATTAAATTACTTTTAATTATTTTATTTAATATTTCCTCATTGTTATACGATAAATAGATAAGTCAATTTCAGCTTCTATTATCATCTAGCGTATCACCGCTCTTGAGCAAACGAGTTTCATGCACCATTATTGAATATGATTAAATATATACTAATAATTTTATTTAAATATGATTAAATGTAATTGAATTTCGAATTTAGAGTTTATAGTTTAAGATTTAATATTTAAGATTTTACATCAAATTTCAGTTTTTGTTTTTTTTGTTAAAGCTTAGCTGAACTTGTAAATAAATGCTAATAGGTTTATTTAAACATAAACCCTAAATAAAAAAAAACTTGAAACCCAAAAGTTGATATAAATACTAAATCTTAAATTTTAAATTAGAAATCGAATAAAAATATAATAATTATAGTTTAAATTTAATTATATTTAAACATAAACCTAAGTTTAAAACTTGAAACCTTAAAAATTGACAAAGAACCTAAATCTTAAGTCATAAACTTTGAACTTAAAATCTAATAAAAATATATTTATAAATTTTTCAATAATTTTTGTTTTACTGGTGATAAAATCAACTTTATTATTCGTTGATAGTGTATTAAATATTCACTCATAATTTAATTTTAAATATTTTAAATAAATCCCAAAATTTATTTAAAACAGTAACTAAAATTTATCTTGTGCTTAAATAATACGAGTCTCATCTTTTAATTCTTATACCTATTGGTTTGTATGCCAAAAAAATCGATAGCAACCCAACTATTTCAATACGTGAAAGGGTAATTATTTTTAATCCTTGGTCTCAAATTGTAATTCCACCTCCAATTGCTTTTTGCATGCAAAGCAATTGGATGGTTGACCGTTGACCTCCCGCGTGTTTCCCCTAATTCCCTCCCGTTCCCATAAATTCCCGGTTCCGTTTCTACCACTACTGACTTTCCAGCTCATACCTGCAAATATGCATGGAAAATCTCGTAGATATGTCAAAAGTAAGAGGCTAATGTAGTCATTTCGTTCATTCCCTCAAAATAATAGAAGGACAGCTAGGCCGACATAAAAAAATCTGCATTTATTTATGCCCACTTTCAGCAGAGGCGAGTTGCAACACCCTTAGTATAAAACTGATCTTTGTTTAGGTTAAAAGGTTATCACTTAAAATAATTTATTATTTATATTTAAATGTAAATTGGATTTATGTTAAAAAATAATTTAGATGTAAAAAAAAGTTACTTTTATGGCATACAAGTTAAAAGATATGATGTTTTTTTTTTTTTTTAACATGATAAAATATACCATAACTACGTGTATTCTTAATAAATTTAAAATTTAAATTTTATACTAACTTGATTTAATTTCCCTTTTTTATTTTTAAATTCGATTTCAAGACGAGTTGGGCTGGTCTAAATCTAATTCTTTAATTAGTTGAATTAGGATTGGGTTTAAGAAAAACTGACTTTGCCCCACTCTAGGATACTGATCAAAATACCCTTATGGATATCATTGGTTTAAAATATATGATAATAAAATTTAAGTTCAAATATGCTACAAGTCTTTATACTATTTGTAGATTTATAATTTAGTTCATCTATTTTTATTTCTAGAAATTTAATCTCTCTACATTTTAGATTTAAAAAATATGGTTCAACGATTAACTCTATTAAACTACTTTTGTTAAATTCATTAGTTTAACATTTTGAAATAAACAAATATTCACTTGATGGCCATGCAACAAAGAAAATGACATCGTAGTGAACTTTAGTTTAATATAATAAATTTAACAATGTTAATAATTAGATTTACATTTTTAAATCTGAAAAATAAAGGACTAAATTAATTGAAATAAAAATAGGAGGCTAAATTCGAAATGGATGACTAGTATACATTTTAGACTGAAATTTATATTAATATTTGCTATAGTATAACAATAAGTAAATATAGAAAATAATTAATAGTATCATTAAATTTTTTTTTGACATATTAGGTCAAGTTCAAGTAATGTATAACTTTGATTTTTTGAGTCAAGATTAGAATAAAAAAATAATATTTAATTTTAAGTCTCAATATTATTTTAGGAGTAGACCTTATTGGCCGGTTACTTGTCTAGACCCGAAGACCTGCCTAAAAAATGGGAGGGTTTGGACATAAATATGAGGCTCGAAAAATGGGTTTGGATAAAATTTAAGGTTCGTTTTCTATATGGACCAGGCTTTGAGCAATTTTTTTGGCCCAAACCAGGCTCGACACAAATATATTATGATATAAAAAATAATTATATTAATTATATATGTTAAATAATTATATATATGTATTTATATTTATACTAAATCACTAACCAAATAACAATTAAATCGATTATCGAAAACCTAGAAAAAAAACCTTACCCAACTAAAATATAAAATTTTAAAAATACAATAAAATATTTATTATATTTATTTATGTTTTTTAATAAAATAAAGCATTTATTATATTTATGACAATATTTTTGAATATAAATAATTTTTTAATGTGTTAGAATACTTTTATTTTAACTTTTTTACTGCATTTAGTATATTATATATATTTAAAAAATATTTTTAAATAAAAATTAATCTAAAATAATTAAATATGGGTAGATTTGAATTTATTTTTCTTAAATTAGGTTGAGTTTGGAAAAAAAATAAACGCACTTTTAAATTTAAAAAATGAATTTAAATATATTACATTGGTCCAGCTCACACTCAAATTAAGAATATATCAGGTCAAATCAGGACAGGTGAAAAAACCACCCACCCGGCCCGGCCCGTTGCCATCTCTCATCCAATGAAAGAAAAAGCGCGTGAGGGAGTGAAATGCAGAAAAAGAACATGTGGGGATGTGCTGTGTTGTATAATTGACGTCCGTATTATGATACTCAGAGAGTGTGTGTTCCCTCTCTATTTTCTTTTTCCTTTTGCTTTCTCTTTCTTCTTCCCTCCTATTTCCCTTAAAAACCACACACCACCAACTCAAATTTCACCTCTTAATTCTAAAATCTACACAACCCAGTCACATCCCCTCAGATCCATCAAACAAAGAGCAGCGAAAAATTGATCTTAAGTTGCTTGTGATTAAGAGAAGATGACTTGTGATAAGAGAGGGCAGTTCGGTGATACCACTTTCACCAAAGTGTTTGTTGGTGGTTTAGCTTGGGAAACCCAGAAAGATACAATGAAGAAGTATTTTGAACAATTTGGTGATATCTTGGAAGCTGTCGTCATTACTGATAAAGCTACTGGCAGATCTAAAGGCTATGGATTTGTATGATAATGCTTTCTTTCTTTCACTGTCTTTTTTATACCTTGTTTTTATTACTGGATCTTGGAGGAAAATGGGAGATCTGGTGGTGATTAGTGATGGGTTTTACGCGAAATGGAAATTTGACTCTTTTTTTTTTTTTTTTTTTGTAGGTGACGTTTCGTGAACCAGAAGCAGCCATGAGAGCTTGTGTTGATGCTGCTCCTGTGATTGATGGGAGACGGGCTAATTGCAATCTTGGGTTTTTGGGTGCTCAAAGATCTAAACCCTCTACTCCAAAGCATGGTGAACAGTTTTTTCTTGCCTTTTCTACTTGTTTTCTAATTGATCTGGTTTAATGCTTGATGAATTTAGGGTTTTTGGGGATATTCATGATTGCATTTGCATGTTTAACACATTTCGAGTAAAGATTAATGATATCATATATGGATTTACCTCATTGAACGAGATCATGTCATGAAATTTTTTTTGAAAGTAACTTTATTTTTTAATGATATGTCATAATTTAGTTTATTGATAGTAGTTTATATTCCAGACAATATAATGTATGAATCATAATGATTTCAATTTTAATGATATAACATCATTTGATTGATTGACTATATATATACATTTAAAGACACTTTTATATCATGATAATGCATCAAATGTAGAATAAATAAAATGTTGGGTGCAGTGGTCACATTGCACTTTTAAAAGTGAGAACTCTAAGTTTAAACCTTGTAGATAACATTGTTGAGATTGGAGGTCACAAGTCCAGTAATAAACCATAAAATAAATATGGAAGATGTCTTGGTTGTTTAAAAAAATGTATCAAGTATAATTCCTTTAACATTATTTGTAAAAACTTTTTCTCTAGTAACTTAACTAGAAATACATTAAAGCAATGAATATTCCTAAAAAAAGAAGGTGGTAAAAATGGGGCAATCTTATCCAAACTCTTGTTTTTGGAGGAAAAGAAAAGTAGATGGTGTAGAATCTTGAAAAACAAAACTCATGCCAAGAAATATGCAAAATAAACAAAAATGAGTATATATGTTTTTACATTACATATATTCCCTTGTAAAAATTGCAAAAATAAACAAAATGGCATGCCAAAAAAAGTAGATATTTTATAATGAAAGTTGGGTTGTCAATAGGACAGGCATGCATTGGTGGTGCATTAATTATATATGCACATATATGTAAGAATATTAGGTTAGCTGTTTTGTTATAATTAAAGAAGAAAAGGAAAGAAAGAAATTATAATAATAATAGAAATGGTGAATGCAGGAGGAAGGAATTTGAGGGGAATGAGGTGTTTTCCCACAGCAATAGCTTTTTCTTCAGCAGCAACCTTCCCTCATTATTATGGCATCCCACAGGGACTTCCTTTTAATCTTTATGGGTATGCCTTTTTTTTAAACTGTTATTGAATTAAATAGTGTCACTTTGTCAAATGCCTTTATTATATTTTTTGGAAGTTTTCTATCTTTGGACCATGTTTAAAGATTTAGTTCATGTAATTTAATTTGATATAATTTGGCACTGTTACTGAAATATCCAAATTTCACTTTTTTTTATTTAAAAGAAATTCCAGCTCAACCCTATGATTTGGATTATTAATTTTTAAAAAAAATTAGTGATTTGGACTAAGGAATAATATTAACAATAGTAGTTAAATTAAAGTTTAGGGATTTAATTTTCAAGTTGAGAATAGTACAGGGATGAAAATCAGAATTTGACCGAAAATTTCAAAATAAATATAGATAAAATTTTCTATTTTTTGAATGATAACGGTGACTTTAGCTATGATTGTTTTTAAACAGATTTTGCTTACTGTATTTTCCCTTTTGCACTCTTTCAGGTACTCTCCATGCTCACCTGATTACTCTAATTATGCCACGGTTTGTACATGATCCTTCTCTTTAATCTTTCTTATTTATATTATTTATTATTTATATTATATTTTTTAGTCTTGGGAATTTTTTGGTTTACAAGTTAAAAAAATTGTGGATATATGAAATTAACCAAATTTTAATTTTAATTCTTTTTTTATGTAAAATAAATAATTTAAATTTGAAAATGAAAACAACTTTATCTTATATAAAAATCATTTTTCAAAAAATATTATATAAGAGTTATTTTTATTTCCTTGAAAAATTAAAATTTTTTTTATGAAGATTTAACGAAATAATGTTTAAAAGACATGAACCAAGCCTATGTTGTTAAAATAAAAAGAAAAAGCCCAAAACTCAAAATTAGAATGGAAAAATGGAGAATCTAACTGTTCAAAAATCTAAATAACTTGATTGAACTGAACCGAACTTAGCCTTACTTTTCTTTTCTTTTTTTGCCCCTCTTGCGAGTTCACTTTCTATTTTAACTTTCCTCTTTGGTGTTAGAAAAGAAAACCCATTACAAAGTACTTTAACACTTGTTATTTGAATGGGGAAGAAAAAAAAAATCCCAGTACTTAAAAGCAATGATAAAATCCAAAGGCTCTTTTTTTATACCATATTGGGGTTGGAGGAATGGGGTGGGGTACATTTAGGTGCCTGACACGAGCTCTAATCACTTCTTCACAAAAGTCAAGGCTCAGTCAAAGGCTTTTCTTCAAAAGTATATAAATTTTCTTTGCTAGACAACTAGCATAACATTCAGCTCAATACACGAAGTAGAAAGGCAATATTAAAATAGTTCCAGCTAGCAGCTTTTGTATTTGCATTTGCATACAATTATGCTGTGTTTACCTTATCTACAACTTCCTAATTAAAACATAGAACTTGTGGTCCATCCCTCACATTTTCACAGTCTTCTAAAAATGTCTCTAACTGCTACCACTATAGTTTTACTTTATATATATATTCATCCCTTGTTTACATTGTCAGAGATCACATGTATAGAGAAATATGTATAATATTCCTAACTGTTGGGAATTGTGTCATTATGGTTCAGAACTACTATAGTCTGTATGGAGGGGCCACCGGCCAGTATCCAGTGTATGGTGGTGGCTTGATGACTGGTGCAGGAACAGCATTCTATCCCTATCTTCAATTCGGAGAAGGAATGGCCGGCCCCGTCTACTCTTCCGGCCAAGGATACGGTGTCCAGTTTCCACACCACCTGTTTCCTTACTCAACTGGGAGCTATCCACAGCACTATGGTGCACCTATGGCTCTTGCACCTACGCCACCCTTGCAATAAGGTTTGTTTGCATTGTACTACTACAACCATATATGCTATATACTATTTTTATATATTCATTGTGTTTTGCCTGTGCCACAGGTGTGACATTGGCTCTTCATGCTAGGAGACTTCATTCCAAGCTTATGATATCACATTTCTTCAGCTGCTCTAAAGTCTTCAACCTAGGGCCTAACCATGGTTCTTTTTTCTCCCTCTATCTCTATCTAACTTGAAGCCCCCCGTAGGGGCTATAAATCACCTCCAAAAAATGGAGAATCATGCATGTTTTTTTTCCATTGCATCTTGTCAACAAGGGTTCCTTGAAGAGAACCAAAGCATTTTTTTTATCTAAATGCTCAACTTTAGCTATTGGATCAGCTAAGTTGGGGTAACAATCTTTTTTGTACTGTAAGCCCTTGAAAAGGCCAAGTAAAAACAGACTTTTTTTTCTTACTTTTAGCCTAGGCAAGGCTAATAAATAGAAAAATGGTTTGCAAAATTTGTAAATTTAGCAACACTAAAAAGCAAGCCACTCATCTTTTTCAAATGGCTAATCACCTCTTTGTCAATGAGGCAGTTTTATTTTAAAAACTGGGGGCATTCAATGCCCCCTAGTTTCTTTTTTTGTGCATTGACATCTGGTTTTTAGGGTTTAAAAACTAGGACGATGTAGTCATATATATATTTTAAAATGCTTTTTTTACCAACATCGCTTCATATCTTAAATGTAATAATATGTGAAAAAAATCAAAACACCATCTTCCCTTAGGGAAAGGGAAGATAATGGTTTTTAAGTACAAACTTACCCTAGCTTTGTTTTCTTTTGTAAATTCATTAATGGCGGCTAAAACTTTGGGAGTATTTAGCCCCTTTCTGATTGAACTATGGTAAATAGTTTCTTCTTTTGTGATTTTAATATGCATTTAGCTTTTTTTCTAACATTTCATCATGAAAAAGGAGCTCCATTAATGGATATGGAGCTCGCAAGCATTTTGCATGCAAACCCTAGGAGATATTTGGGTTCCTTAGGGTTCTTCTCTTCTAATGTACCAACCATGGTTAGGACCTTCTCTCTCTACCATCTCTTGAAGAACTTGTTATTTTATATATATGGTTTGGATTATAAGTAGGGACTTATATATATTCATTCTCCATCCAAGGGTTGATGACTGAGAATGGATTATGCAATACTATATATTTGCATTAATTTCAGACTCTTTCTATGTCACTGCTGCTAATGTTGTACTTTGATCACCAAACTATAATGTGCTAAATTTTAATTTTTTTTTATTATGGTGTTTACTATTTTGCTAAATTATAACTACCTTGGCATAATTTGACTATGAATGCCCTTTTTGATTAAAAAAAGTTAAAAAGTATGTTATAGTTCTGGACTCTTTGGAATTTAGTTTTTATATTTTTATTTTTAAAAATTTAGTTTTATGTTTTTTAGATTTTAAAATTGAGGTCTTATTATTAATATTGTTATTTTTGTTAAATATATTGATTTGATGTTATAAAATAAAATAAAAAATCGTTTGGTATCAATGAAAATAAAAAAAAAAAGACAATGATTTTAAATTTGATAAAATATTTTTAATAATTAGATTTAAAAATTGAAATTAGTAAAGGGATTAAATTTATAAAAAATAAAATATAAAAATTAAAATTTACAAAAGAATATAAAGATTTATAGAATATTTTAACAAAAAAAAATGTCGCGAGAATGATAATTACAAAAGAGTAGCAAATCTATTCATGAACTGGGTATTTGTTCGGCTTGGTAGGCATCGGTTGACTTAAGTTACACTTATTCTTTTTATTTTGGGTTGGCTCAAATTTAAATTAAATAACTTCAAAAATATTTTATTTAAATTTAATCAGAAAATTATATTAATTTAAAATTATGTTTTAAATAATTAAATGGATTATTTAGGTAAATTAGGCCGTAATGAGTAATAAGAGAGACTTTTAGTTATAAAAATATTAATGGTTTATTAAAAAGAGGTTATTGGTAATAAAGAAATATCGAACAGTAGTTTCTTATCTTTATGAAAGAGAAAAAAACTTCAAGGAAAGCTCTCTATAACATTCGAGTGGGAAGTTAACCAAGAATTATTCCATATTTTGAGGTTTTTTTTTTTTTTGATGAAATAATATCGGGAGAAATATATTGTATAGAATATTTATCGGAGAAGATACTTTTCATGATATGTTTTTTTCTGTAAATGAGATGTTCTATGAAAGTGTTGTTTTATTGACGATATCTTTCTTAGCGAGAAATGTTTTAAACAATAGTGGTTCTGATTACTTCTGAATAAATATTGCTCTTTGGATAGTCATTCTTCAGCAGTAGTTGTTTTGAGGGACAATTATTCTGAACAAGAATTGCTATTCTTAAAAAAGATATTATTTGCTTATGGTTAACTTCCTTAATATCTTTAGAAATGTAATTTCTTGAAATATAATCTCATTTTATCTCCAAAAAGAAATAAAATATTAGCAGTCAAAATTAAGTAGCAAATAATAATAAATTTGAGTTTCAATCGTTTCGGATTTAAATTATATTAGATTATTTTGATTGTTGACAAGGGCGAAAGCAAATGGGACAGACTGTGAATTTACCCCCTCAAGTAATTGATTTGCTATTAGTTTTTTAAAGTTGTATAGAGTTACATATTAATATAATGATAAAATTACATTTTGTCCCTCAAAATTTATGATTCATCTCTAGCTCCTTAAAATAATTTTCTCGCTTTGTCATTGATGCTATTCTGGATTAAATAGGGTAGGCTAATGTTGGTATAACAGTTCACAACTTTATATATATATATATATATATATATATATATATATATTGAAAATAGAATTTTGTTGTTTTCTTTGGTTTAAGATTGAAAGCTGCTTAATACGCCTCAACTAATAAAAGATGAAACGGTATGAATGATGGAGCTTATGCCCCACATTTAAGAGATGACATACCAACCAAAAAAACAATGATGATATATATGAATCACCAATGTTTTTTTTTTTTTTTTTTTAGCTTTACTTATAATCTCCATGGCATCAAAACCACCAACATCAAGATTCTATCCTTAAGTGGGGAAGATCCAAAAGCTATTGATTATCTTATTGTGGGAGCTGACTTGCTTTGTTTCAATATTTTGACCGCACACATATAATGGATGGGGACATGTCATTGCCATTACCACTATACTAAAGTCAACTTAACCTACAATTGCCCGTTCAACATGATATCATTATAAATTTAAGCCAAAGTGTATGTCCCATTTCATGTTTGGTTCCATGGAAGAGGTATCTGTTGATTGGAGAGGCAAGCCTTGCAAGGCTAGCAAGCATGGTGGCATGTCTGCTGCTATATTTGTCCTTGGTCTCTATCTTGGTCTCTTTTCTGTCTTTGGTTCAGCTTTTGAGCTTTACATTAATGTCTTGTTTTGTTTTTTGTTTTTGTTTTTTTTAAAGGTCTTCAAGCATTTGAGATGATGGCAGTTGCAGCCGTTGGGAACAATTTAATAACTTATGTTTTTAATGACATGCATTTCCCTTTATCAAAATCAGCTAACGTAGTCACCAATTTTATAGGAACTGTTTTCCTTCTTTCACTTGTTGGTGGGTTCCTTTCAGATTCATATCTTGGTAGCTTTTGGACTATGTTGGTTTTTGGATTTGTGGAGCTCTTTGTAAGTACTCTCACTTAAGATCCAAGCAAAAAAAAAAAAGAAAGAAAAATAAACCACATTCAATGGTCACTGAACTATTAGTAAGTTTACATTTTGGCCACTAAACTTTAAAGGTTACAAAATGGTCACTGAATTATTTGAAAGTTTTCATTTAAGTCACTGGGTTGTTAAAATTGTTGTATGGCCTTCTTTATTCTCACCTTTAACACCCATCAAAGGGGTAAACTTTCCCTCTTCTTCTAAAGTTTTTTTTTTTTTTGAAATAACTTTGAATGTCACGAATTTGTGAACCAAAATCTAAACAGTTTTCTTCTCTGATCTCTAACACCAATCATCAGATCAGCTTGAATCTGAGATATGTTCTACTTATCAATTGGTATTGTTCCACCGTACCGGTCATCGAATCGCCGCTCAAAGCTAAAAAGAAAAAGACTTAACACTTCAATGACTTAGATGAAAACATTCGAATAGTTTAGTGATTATTTTGTACCTTTTTAAAATTGAGTGATCAAAATGTAAACCTACAAATAATTTAGTGACCTTAGGTGTAATTTACCCTCAAAAAAGCCATATTTAATACTTAAAAACTTGTATGTTTGCAGGGCTTTGTATTACTTTGCATTCAAGCACATGTCCCTCAATTAAGACCTCCCCATTGTGATATGGTCTCTAATGGTGATCACTGTGAGGAAGCAAAGGGTTACAAGGCCATAATATTGTTCATTGCACTCTATTTAGTTGCTTTAGGGAGTGGATGCCTAAAACCCAATATTATATCCCTTGGGGCTGACCAATTCGCAAGGGAAAACACCAAGCAATCTAAGAAGCTCTCAACTTACTTCAATATTGCTTACTTTGCCTTTTGCATGGGGGAGCTAATTGCACTCACTCTTCTTGTTTGGGTCCAAACTCATTCCGGGATGGATATCGGGTTCGGTATCTCGGCCGCCGTGATGGGAATCGGGATGATCAGCTTGGCTTCGGGTACGGTCTTGTATCGAAACAAACCACCAAGAGGAAGTATTTTCACCCCAATTGCTCAGGTTTGGTCGGTGCATTGTTTGTTAAGCAACTTAGCTATTTTGCTTTTCAGTTTAATTCCTTGAATTGTGTTAATGGTAATTTATTTAAGCATAATGAAAATACTGACTAAAATATTAATTTTTTATTGATGCTGATGTGGCAACTCGTGTGACATTCCATGTATACTTTATGTTGACTTGATACTATGTCTTATATGCTATGTCGATAAATAAATTAAAACTATAAAATTAAAAATTATAAAAAAAAGATATGAAATGTACGTGGATTGCCACACGGGCTGTTATATTTAAAAAATCTAATGTTTAGTCAGTATTTATGTTAAAAGAAAATAATTCAACTCTTTTTGAAATGTTAGTGGTTAATTTTGACTCTTTTTAAAAGGTTTATGACTAAATTTAACTATAAAAAAAAAAGAGCCAACTTAATAAAAGATATAAACATCAAGGGTCATTTATTTATACAGGTTCTTGTTGCTGCAATAACAAAAAGAAAGCAAATATGTCCTTCAAATGTTGAGATGCTCAATGTAAGCCGAAACAATGGACCGAACCGAATCTTCGATACGTCGTTTAACACCGAGAACCTTCTTCATACTAATAAATTCAAGTAAGTGCTTTTGAAAAATGACACTCTTTAAAAAGTTAATTTTTTTTAATTTTTAAAATATTTTAATGATTTTAATGTAGATTCCTTGATAAGGCATGTATTAGAACCCAAGATGGTAAAAATGAGAGTCCATGGAGACTATGCACTGTGAGCCAAGTGGAGCAAGTGAAGATAATCATATCAGTTGTTCCCATATTTGCTTGCACCATAATTTTCAACACCATTTTAGCACAACTCCAAACATTTTCAGTCCAACAAGGGAGCACAATGAACACCAAGATCATCAACGGTTTCGAAATCCCACCGGCTTCATTACAATCCATCCCTTACATCATGCTCATTTTCGTCGTCCCTCTCTACGAAACCGTCCTCGTACCCACCGCTCGAAAAATCACTGGGAACGACTCTGGAATCACCCCTTTACAAAGGGTAGGAATCGGTCTATTCGTTGCAACATTCTCGATGGTATCAGCTGCCTTGGTGGAGAAGAAAAGAAGGGTATCGGCTTTACATCACGATGAAACAATGTCCATCTTTTGGATTGCACCACAATTCCTTATTTTCGGGGTTTCAGAGATGTTCACAGCAGTGGGACTCATAGAATTCTTCTATAAACAATCCTTGGAAGGGATGCAGTCATTTTTAACAGCCATGACCTATTGCTCTTACTCTTTTGGGTTCTATCTTAGCTCCATATTGGTTTCCCTTGTGAACCAAATTACAAGGTCTAAATCCCATGGAGGGTGGCTAAGTGACAATGACCTTAATAAGGATAGGTTAGACCTTTTTTATTGGATGTTAGCTGCTCTTAGCCTCATTAATTTCTTCAATTATGTGTTTTGTTCCAAGTTTTTCTCTTACAATCCATCTTTGTTAAATTGTGGTCCACGTCATGATGACCCAAAAGCTAGTCAAGGAAGCTTAGAAGAAGTATATGATATATGAAATGTAACAGAGTATAGTGTTAGTAATAGTTCTATAGAATCAAATAAGATTTTGCTTCTACTCATTATGTTCTAAAAGCGGTGACTGTTTTTTTTGGTATAATGATAAATTTAGCCTTTAATGTTTATATCTTTTGTCAATTTGATCCTTATTATTTCTTTGAGCTAAATTTGACCTTTAAGCTTTTTAAAAGACTCAAATTTGAATTATTTTTTTAATGAAAATACTAACTAAAAAATTAAAATTTTAAACATGATAGCCTACACAACAATCCATGTGTATATCATGCTATTTTTATGAACATTTTATTTTATTTTGAATATTTTTATAATTTTTAAGTTATTTGTTGACATGGCATAAACATGAAGTACACGTGGACTAACACATGTGTTGTTGCAACAACATCGTTAAAAAATTTAATGTTTTAGTCAACATTTCCATTAAAAAAAAAGTTATTTGACTCTTTTTAAAAGGTTGATGACCAAATTTAGCTCAAAAGAAATAAGGGCTAAACTGTTAAAAAATATAAACGTTAAGAGCTAAATTTATTTTTTTGCCTTTATCTTTTTAAAAGTTATTAACTGTGGATTTACAATTTCAACCAGAATCAATCATTATAAGCACTGAAGTGGCTAACTCAACTCAACTCAACTAACCAAAATTCGAACTTGGACACTCAAGATCTTAGACCCAACCTTGTCAATATAACTAAGTCCTCAGTGACTAAAGTGATAAAGTTATAATTATATATCAACCGTTCCAATTAAAATTAATCATTACAAACACTAAACTGACTAATTCAATTCCAATTAATTAGCTAAATAAATAGAATAAATCTAAAAAAACCTGTATAATAAAATTCGAATTTAACTCAAAAATTTCAAAATCTCAACCTCATAAATACAACCAAGTCCTAAGTGGAGTGAAGTTGAAATACAAGATTTAGCAAAAGTTGAAGATTGAGCACATCATTTCCTCTCATTTTCTTTTTTAGTGGAAAAGAAAAAGGAGAGGAAAATGTGAGTGGTGGGGTTCTTGCATTAGATAGTTAATATATTTTTAGGGATTGTGATGTGAAGGATGCACCGATTTCAAGCACAATGTTGATATTGCTAACATTATAATTATTTAATTCGGGTTAAAGTGTTCGAGAGGTGCTTGTATTATAGATTTCAAAGTAAATTAATCTATCTACATTTAATTTCGAAGCAAGTAAAATTGAAAACGACAAGAAAATTTGTTGTGTTTTAAAAAATGTCGAGTTTTGAATGTTATTTTGAAACATGACAAGTTGATAATTTTTAGTATTCAAGGTTTTCATTGTTTAAAATTAATCACTTTATAGTAAATGAACTAATTTACTTTCCAATATATAGTATAGGGATCTACAAAGATATTTAACCTTTTATTTTGTGGGTCTAAGATCTTGAGTCTCACCGCAAGCAACGGAACATGTCTCGTGCCTGTTTTGTAATGGAACTTGGACTTTCTAGAAATCGTATGGTGGTTAAATTATTCATATTATCGGTTTTCGATTTAATAATAATTAAATAAATATTATAAATATTAAATAATTGATTTTTATATTTTTTAAAATTTAAAATTTTAGTCCTGACATAAAAAATAATGGTTAAATCGGTTAGGTTAAATTCAATCACTAGTCATATATTATGCATTCAATTGTATATTTAATCTATATTCTCCGGTTAAATTATTCTAAATTTCTATAACTTTCGAATTTTAAAATTTTAGTTTTGATGCAAATGAAGTTGTTAATCGATTAATTGGATTTTTAGTTACTAATATGTGAAAATGACAAGTTGATATAACATTACACATATGATAATATGTTTGTTGTATAGATTTTGAAAAGATCAAAACTTAACTTAATGGCTTTAACAATTATTGTATGGTGAAGACTGAAAATATAAACTAAAAACATCAAATTAAAGTATAAAAACTAAAACTACAACTTTTATAAAATACAAGGAGTAATAACAAAATTTAACCAAAATATTCACAATGATATAGCTAAACAAATAAAATTAGACTAGAAGAATATCATAAGCATTGGTCCCATAAGCAATGATCTTTACCAACAAAGTTGGCCAATGCTCCAAATACAATAATATTAAACCCCTATTATGTTCATCACTAAATGATGACTTTAGCACTAAGATCAAACCCATACATACCCACTATCTCAATTTTTTTCCATTTCTTTAATTTCTCCTTAAATTTCCTTCATTCACTCCAATCATGCTTCCATTACTTAATTATTTCTTTCCCATATATACATTTACACCAATCCATTCAATGATGCCTCTTTAAAGTTTTTGAAATTAATAACCCTAAATTTTTTCCCATGATTGAATATATTCATTACCCTCACTACTTGTATTTGCAACTCAATTTGAGGAAATATTTGCGTTTGGATTTAACAATAATTACTATCAGAATCAATCATTACATATATTGGATTGAATAATTAATTCAACAAATTAATTTGTCCTTACATGTTTCACGCAAGTAGGATTGCCATCTTTTTGGGTTAAAATATGATATTAGTCCCTGTACTTTTATAGAATTTGAGATTTAAAAATGCAATATTCTTGTTTTTTCAATTTAAAAAATCTTTGTCTAATAATTATTGTTGTTGGTAGTTTTTGTTAACGATTGGATTAGGATTTTTTAAATCTAAACAGTTGGAGGACCTAATTTTTAATTTTTTTTAAGTATATGGATTAAATCTCTAATTTTGTCGGAGTATAAGGAGTAACACCATTTTTTTACATTCAAATTACAAGATTTGAACCTCTAGACATTAATGTCAACTTTGAAACTTGAATTTTTGCAAGTCATTTTTATCACTAGAATAATAACTCATTGGTTTGTTGGTGTCGGTGTCATTTTATTCTCTGATAAGTTGTGCTCGTATGATTTGCGATTAACTATTCTTTAATAAATGAAACAAATTATGTATACCAACAAAGGGGCTTGCTTTGTCGATGTAACTCAAGTTGTGGCTAAGACAAGACGTTCTGTTGATGTGGTGGTGATGACGGTGGCGGCTGGGGGTCAGTGTGGATAAATGGTAATGGAGGATGGGGTTTGGTGATGGGAATAACACTAACGGCAACACAACATCTACAAAGTGGACAAGTTGAATTAGAATGTAGCCAACGATGCATGCATTCGATGTGGAACACATGTTTGCAAGATGGGACTTGGAGCAGTTCCTCGTTCATCTCAAATTCACCTAAGCAGACGCTGCATCTGTAAAAGTATTTTCCAAAAAGTTGAATAAGTTTATCTACTTATGCAATATGGTACCAAGAAAAAAAAATTCAATGAAATATACAATAGTGTGTTGAGATTTGGGCTCAACTCCTACTATGCTTCAACCAAATTATCTATTTGCACTTATTGGACTGTGGGCTAATAAGGCCACCAAGGTTTTTAACCCTTTTCAAGGTTGATGTAGTGTATGCTAGCCACATTTGAAATGCAACTTATGGTATGGTTAATATTAGAGGTGCTTACGGGCCTGGCTTAAGTATGATATTAATATATTTTATATTTGTTTTAATTTAGTTTAACTTAAAATATGAGTCTAAAATTTTGCCCAAACTCACCCATTTTATTTTTAAAAAAATCTTTAAATTATATTATTTTAATATTTACTAATTATATTATTTTAATTTTTTTAATTTTTTATATAGTCATTTTAATATTATTTTAATGTTTACATTAGATTAGTATTATATATTTAGTATAATTTTATTTTTTTAATGTGTTTTAAATTACATAATATATAAAAATAACATAATATAAAGTATTATAAACTTAAAAATGGGTCTGGCTGGACTCGAGCCTTGAATGTTCAAGCCCGACCCATAATTTAGATGGGCCTAACTTTTTTATCCAAGCTTATTTTTCGGGTCTAATTTTTTTCCCAAACTCTCTCAAATATCGGGCGAGCCTTTAGGCCTGGGCGTGTAGCCCGGCCCATGAACAAGTCTAGTTAATATACACTATTATTTATACTATTATGATGTGTTTGATTGAATTAATGGCATCTACTATCTGGATATTTAGAAAAATATATACAAACGATAAGGATAGTGGAATTGGAACCCAAAACATCATAGTTTTTACTATTTCAATTTAATTTACCATTTTAATTAAAGACATATTAAACTTTTACATCAACTTTTTGTAAATTTATTTTATAATTTTTTTCACCCGCTTTGTAATGGGGTTAAAGTTTTTTTTGTATTGTGAATGAGATTTTGTTTTAATGATAAAATTGAAGTTTTGAGAACTTTAAAATCTCTCGTCGTATATAAACGTGTGGCTCTTCTTCAAGTTTATTTTATTTATAGTTAGTTAATTTGAGTTTAGTTAGTTGTTAAGTTATTTTGTATCCATCCGTTTTGAGAATTTATCAATACACACTTAGGCAACATTTGGTGTAATTCTTAAGTTTAGGGTTTAGGATTTTATATGGGCCAAATTCTATATTAGTCCCTATATTATGCATAAGTTGTGAATTTAGTCCATATACTTTAATTTGTTTAATTTTAGTCTCTATATTTTTCAAAATTTAAAACTTTAGTCATGACCCAAATGATAATAGTTAAACCCATTAAGTCAAATTATGCTATTAGTTTTGTACTAGGTGTAAGTTGTGGATTTAGTCCATATTCTTCAATTTGATATTTTTTAATTCCTATACTTTTCAAAATTTGAAATTTCAATTCTAACTTAACTGGTAGTCATTGAATCTATTAACTAAAATAACATGACTTTTTAGTACTAAGTGAAAATAGCAAGTTGACATAGTATTATACATATGATAATATGTTTGCCATATAAGATTCTGGAAATAACAAAACTTAACTTCGCAAGTTTAATGACTACCATCTAGATCAAGATTTAAATTTTAAAATTCAACAAACATAGGGACTAAGGAGTATGAGCTAAATCCATAACTTACGCATAATACAGGGACTAATAGTAAAATTTGACTTTTTACATCACCATGTTTGATGTATAAATCTATTCATGGGTTGGACGATTTGCTCAGTTCAAGCCTTGGACATATATATTTTTTATTTCGAACCGACTTAATTTTCCCTAAATTAAAGTAAATTATTAAAAATTATTTTATTTAAATTTAATTAAAATATATAAATATTAGTATAAAATATTTTATTAAAAAATACAAAATCTTAGACCCTAGCTAATGATAACATTTTGGCTTAAGTCTAGACTCTAGAGGCATATGCAAGGATTAACTAGCAATTTTTTCACGTGTTACTATTGTTAGGGCTAATTTATAATGGATAAACATTAAGGGATTGGTAAAACAATGATCTTATCACCCACTGGTTTAAATTGCTAACAACGAAGGTGATGTAAGTCTTAAAAAAGGTTAAATTATGTTATTAGTCCTTGTATTATACTTAAATTGTAGATTTAATCTCTATATTTTAATTTAGTTACTTTTAGTCTTTGTACTTTAAATTGGTCAGTGTTAATCCCTATACTTTCCAAATTTTAGAATTTCATTCATAACTAGATGGTAAATGTTAAATTCATTAACTTCTGTTATTTTCAAAATATGATGTGGCAAACATATTGTCACATGTATAATGTCATGTTGACTTACTTTTTCTACATATTACTCACAGAAAAACCAGTTAATAAATTTAGTGACGGTCATTTGGGTCAAGATTGGACCTTTGGAATTTGAAAAGTATAAGGATTGAGAACAATCCAATTGGAGAATATGAGCTAAGCTTACAACTTTACGTATAATACAAGACTAATAGTAGGATTTAACCAAACGGATTTAACTACTATCATTTGGGCTAGAATTGAAATTCAAAATGTACAAAGATTAAATTTGACCAAATTAAAGTATAGGGCCTAAATCCACAGCTTAAGCAGAGTACAAGGACTAATAACCAAACTTGACCATTCCTAAATGCATATTTTTAGTTTCATCTCACGGTTAATATGGAGCTCTAAGCTTTTCTAACTCCTTTCAATTACCTCTACCCATTCCTTTAGCTTTGGTCAGTATATTATTAAAGATGGAAATAACTATGAATGAAAAATTTATCGATCAAATGATTAAAATTCATAACCACTTTTTTATTTTATAATTTACCTATTTGGTTAATATTTTTTCGTTCTCACTCCTTTCTATCTTTCATACCAAGCAAAATTTTAAGAAATTATTCTTTGAGTGAGCTTATACGACATCATAAATGACACCTCTAATGCCTTCTCTTGGCTCCTCTCTTCTAGTTCTACTATTTGAATATTGATACATATTCTTGATCTTAAGTTTCAAAATAATTGATTTCATTTTAACTATGCATGCCTCTATAAACACTAGAATATCCTTCTAACCCTTTCCTAAACCACGTTTTTTGTATTTGTTAACATTTTAAGAATTCTACTATTTTCTTGATAGCTCAAAATATCAAACTAAAACATTATCTTTATTCAATATCTTGAGCAACCTACTGCTCTAGTACCATTGTTATAAGGTAAAGAATTTTAATCTAAAAAAGAAGAAGCAGAAGAAGAAGAAGAAGCTTACAACTATAGATTGAAATATACTTTTAGTATGCCTAAAACAACATTCTACCACATTAATTGTGCCTCTCAAATGAATACCCTAAAACGCTCAAAAGTTATTTAACATAATAAAAAATCTCAAAATTAACGAAAATATTGTTTTATATTGCTAAAATTCAATAATTGGAATAGTCAATTTCCAATACATTTTTTTTAAAAAAATCACGGATTTAGCATTAGAATAAAAATTGTTGATAATGTGCACAATATTGAACACATATTAGTTTGTTATATATTCAACTGGTATTGATACTTAAGAATCTAGTACTCTTATTTTATGCTTTTGATATGAATGGTCGTAATTCATCTGTTAAATTCTCTATTATGTAAACAAAATTCTTAGTATTGTTTTGAAATATTTTGTGGGTAAAAATAATTAATTTAAAAAGAAAAACTTGTGAAAAGAATTAGATTCTAACTAGTCTCTAAAGGAGGGAAAATTAAGCAAATTTTAATTCCTCATCTAGGTCTTTTATTAGATGACCACTTTATACTTTATTGATAGTCAATTTTTCATCATTCCTTTTCCTATACAATCATCTTCCATCAATTTCAGGGATAAAGATATATATATATATATGTACATGTATGTATAGTGTCACACCTCAGAAGCACATGGCGTAGGGCAGAGTGGATTTTATACACTACAGTGATTGCACATAATATATTGAGGGTTAATATATCCATTGGTATTTTAGTTTAGTTTTAATATTTAATTTGATATTTAAATTTAATTTTAATGTTTAATTTGATATTCAGATCAAATAACATCATGTGGCCCAATGGATATTTGACACATATGCTCTTATAAAAAAATACAGTATTTAATTGGGACAAAAAAAAAATTCTAAGTACCAGATTGAATTTTGAAGTCAAACTCAAGTACTTAAATGGGATGAAGAGAAACTCAAGCATCAAATTGAAAAAAATACTCAAGCACCTAATTGAATATTGAAACCAAACTCAGGTATCAAATTAAACATTGAAATTAAACTTAGATACTAAATAGATATTGATAATTATAATAGAATCTAAAACTATATTTCAAATATTAAATTGGCTTATAATCTTTTAAAATATTCTAATTGAGTTTTCAAACTATTAATATTGTTTCAATTAAATCCTTCCGTCAATCATTCTGTTAATTTTTTTAATTAAATGTCAACTGATGTCACGGTGTCATTATCTTACTGCAACATTTATTATTAATAATGTTGATGTAAAAAAAAAAAAAAAACCCTAAACCCAAAAGAAAAATAAAACATGAAACTCACAGTGTATCCCTTGTCCTCAATTCTTCATCAAATAAGACTGTAGGCAACTTATCTTTGAACCCAGTTTTTAAACTCAATTGACAAGGCTGCTGCTGCTGCAGTAAATGCACATACATAAATTAACTGCAAAGTAATAAAAAAGTAAAAAAAAAAGAAGAAGAAGAAGAAGGTAACTTTGATTAAAAAAATTACCACCACATGATTTATATGCATGATTGAATAAAGTAAATAAAAAGAAAAAAGAAAGGTACACTTACTGAGGGATTAAAAGTAGTAGCTGTTGGAAGAATAGGCCTAGGGTTTGATATATTGGTAGCTCTTCTCTTGAGGTAAAACAAGTAAAACAATAAGAAGAGGATTATTGAAAAAAGGATGGGAATTGAAAATATGAAAGCCTGATAGAGTTTAAGTTGAAGTGCTTGTGGATAAAGGTGAGGAGCTGAAAGTGGTGTTTGTGTTTGGTTTTGAGGAACACCCATTAGAGCCTATAGCCTAAGAAAAATGGCAATGGCTCTCTAGCTTACTTGAGTGTATATATATATATGTGTGTGTGTGAGTATGTATGGTGATTGTACTTAAGGTGAAAGGAGGGGAAAACAGCACTTGATGCTTAAAGCAAAGATGTTTTAAGAGTGGAACAAAGGACATGATAAACTTGAAGAAGGAAAAAGAAAATAAATAAGTTTTAAAGATCAACTACTACATGATGATTAATGAGTTTAACTGTTCAAGGGTCGAGTATCTTACTTGGTTCGGTCAGTTTGGTTTTGATTTGGATTGAGTTTGTATAAAGAAAATTTTGACTTTAAGTTGGTTTAGAAGGATGAAGTTAGGGATTTTGTGTTTGAAGTTGAGATAAAATTATAAAATTTTCAAGGATCAAAATAAAATATTTTATGTTAGGAGGACTTGGATTAAAATACTTCTGATTGTCCCCTTAGATTCTACTATTGGCTCGACTTGTATTCAAATTAAATAACGAGGGCATATGTTGAAGGGTTGAGTAGCCTCCTTAAATCGGCGAGTCTAGTTTGATTTGGGTTGAGTTTGTATAAAGAAATTTTTTACTCCAAGTTGTTTGGAAGGATCAAATTAGGGATTTGAGTCAAGGATTGAGATACAATTATAAATTTTTCAAGTTCAGATTTAAAAATTTTATGTTAAGTGGACTTGAATTAAATTAATTATTTTCGAGGGGCTAAAATATAATTTCATTATATGAACCACTTGCTTTCCCTTTTGATTATCTTAGTGGCTTGAAAGCCGCGAAGTCAAAATATTGTTTTAAAGAGGTCAGAAATAAATAAAAATTTTCAGGGAGACCGAAATAAAATTTTAATGTTGTACTAACTTATAATTTCCTAAAAATTAAAGGGGTTATATAAAAAAAATATTTTTAGAAACCAAAGGGACTACCTGCCACCCCTCTCTGCCCCTATTGGCATAGCTTGTATTCAAATTAAATAATAAAAAAGTATTTTATTTAAATTTAATTAAAATATATAAATATTAATTCTTTTAATATTTTATAATGTACAAATAGTAAAATGTACCATTAAATTCTGTTAAGTTCAAATTTAAGCACGAAAATTTTAGAACTATGTTGCAGTCAATTTGACCCATGAATAAATCATATACATTATTTTCATTAAAATTTGATATGAATAACAGTCCATTTATAATAATGCAAATAGGACAAGAATAAACAAATACATTAAAATTTATTAAAAATATAAAACATTTTAAATATAATTATAAGAAGAAAAAAAATACACAACTCGCATACAATGTGGGATATATATATTTATGCTTTCTTTTGGAGCGATGGGACAAGCCCACCACTCTCCACTGAAAAAGGGGAGGGACCCCTTTACTCTCACGCTCACATATTGTAAACATGAATCGATCCCATATTCTTTTCATCATTTTTTTTTAAGAAAAATCCAAAAACATATCTTAATTTATTCTACTATAATCCTTAATGGATAAAATAAAAGTTTAAATGATGGCAACTAAGCATCTCCAATTAATTAGTTGGAAATTGTAGATTAAATTTTAGCTCGGTTGATATTGGCATTGTTATTAATACAAGAGGACGTGGGTTCAAATGTGTTGTGCTGAAGCACCTTATCATCTCATTTAAGGGTTGGGGAGGGACTATAAGTAGTTTAAAATATTGTATAAAAAAGAGCAGATATGATAAAAACTTATAATGAGATTAATTTTAAAAAAATAGGGTAACTAAAAGTGATCAATTTACAATAGATAATTTTTATAAAAGATATTGAGGGGCCCTTATTAAATATCGTTGGAACTGGTCAACACCTTTTATAAAGCCATCGAGGCTTAGAAACTAGCCAAGACTCTCTCTTTCTCTCCTTATAATTTCTCCTTTTTCCTCTTTACCATCATACTCGACCACCTACAACCAATGATGTTTGAATCAAATTGGTTGTGGTATTGATTCAAATAATTATATTAAATCAATTGGACAGGTTAAAAATCGTTTGAACCAACTTTTATTAAAAATTTTAATGTTTTTTGATTAAATAGATCAAACTGATAAATCAATAATTTGACCAATTTAAAGTTAATAAACCACTAGTCTAGTTCTAAAAATATTATTTATATCTCTCCGTCCATCGAGTTAATGATCCTTAACCACCCTTTCTCTTTTTCTCTGTCCATCGGAGTTTTTATGACATGACATATCTATCCATATCCAAATTTATAATCCAAAGGCTATTTCTCCGACTTGTAGCACAATTTTTTCGTTGTGATTGAGTAAAAAGACCTCACCGGCTTTTTGGCTCGTGCCATAGAAACAATATTGGTTAAAATCATTTCCTTTTTGTATTTTTCTTTTTATGAGCTGTTTTGAAATCAATAGAAGCTTGAATTATAATCTTATAAATATCCTTTTTCTATTTATCTTTTATGACCAATTCCTAAAAAAACATAATAAAGTGAAATTCTTTTTGTTGGAGGATATGAGTAGACTTGTTTATGAGTTGAGTTACTCGTCTAAATTTGAAGAATCGTTCGAAATTTGAGGATATTTTGACAAGAATGTTAGGCCTAAAAATGGGTTTGGACAAAAATATTAAGTCAATTTAAAATATGGGCCGAGCTCAGACTCAAACATTCAAGGCCCGAGCCCGGCCTGACATGTTTTCGATGTTTATAATGCATTATTTTATGTCATTTATATATATTATAATTTATAACACATAAAATCTAAATCTATAATGATATATAATACTATCATATAAACATTAAAAAATGTTAAAAAGCCTATATATATAATTTTAATAAATGAAAACTCTTGCCAGACAATTGTTTGGTATAGGTTTGAACCGTGTTACCCTTATCCCTTATCCTTAATAAATTTTATGAACCTTTTATATTTTTTGAATTTTTACTTTTTAAATATTTGCTAACGTGACATATAAGACAAATAGTATCATGTTATCATGAAATACACGTGGATTGCCACACAAACTAGGGACGAAGCCAAAAAAAAAATTTTAGGGGGCCCAGATGAAATTTTAATTTTTAATAGTCTATATCTTTATATTTTGTAAATGATTAAATCAAATTTTTATAATTTTATGGGGGCCAAAAGTGCAATTTTACCTTTATTAATTTAAAATTTTAAAAAATTTTAAAGGGCCTAAATAGTAATTTTCCATTTTAGGGGAGCTGGGGGCCCTGCCACTCCCTAGATTCGCCTCTGACGCCAACATTGTTGGAAAATTAATACATTAGTTAGCATTTCGTTAAAAAAATGATTTAGCTCTTTTGAAAGATTAAAAGTTAAGTTTAGCTCAAAAGAAAAAAGGACTAAATTGACAAAAAATATAAACATTAAGAGCTAAATTTATGTTTTTTTTTCTTTAGCATAGTACAGCACAGCAGTTCAACAGCTACAATGAAAAACACTGTTAAAACAAGACTAAGAGAGAAGCATATTGCCAATTTAAACAGCAAAACAAAGACCAACTCCAATATATTTTTTAAGAAAGGTTTAATTATGGTTTCAGTCTCTCTATTATGTTAAAATTTAAAATTTAATCTCACAATTTTAACTTAAACATAATTTGGTCTTTATTTTAATAATGTTATTCGTAAGTCGAATTTGGAAACACTGTTAGTTGTTATCTGTTAAAGTTAAATTATTTTTACTATTATTCAATCACATAATTATGTGAGAATTCAATCATTCGTGTTCAATCAATAATAAATTTATATAATAGTTGAATGTTTAATACTATTTTAAAAATGTTTCACGTCACCATGTTAAGGATAGCAATTAATGGTATTATCAATTTGGACCTACTAATAATATTATAAAACTTAAAACAAAAGAAGCAAAAGTATGGTTTAAAGAAGAGAATATAATAGAGGGATTAAAATCCTAATTAAACAATTTAACCCATAATATTTACACACTCTCGCAATTTTCACCAAATATATAAATGACGGGAGCTAAATTTATTCTTATATCGATCAACCTTATGTATAATTAAAGAAAAACATTAACGAGGTAATTAATTATTTTTAATTGTTCACCCTCAAAATCAACAAAAATTAATTATCAAATTACTTCAAAAATTTTCAAAATTAATTGAGCTATTTACAGATCACACCTTAAATGGCATGTTAATATAAAATTAATAAATTCACCATACCATAGATATATAATTAATATAATTATAATCTATCAAATTAGATTAAATAAATGTATTGTTTATAAAATTTTATATATGATATATAAAATTATTTATTATATATAAATAAAAATTATTTTTTAAAACTAAAGTAATATAATTTTTTTTCTTTTCAATTTTTTGGTTAATGAAAACATAATAGTTTAAATATAAATTAAGTCAATATAATGTTTAAGTTTATTTATTATTATTATATAAAATTCATTTAATAAAAGTATTTTTATTGAATTAAAATTTTTATTTGTAAGTATGATAAATTGTCTAATGAAGTAAAATTATTTAATTGAATAAATATTTTAGTAAAATTAAAATTCTTATTTATAAATGTGATAAATTTATAAAAAAATAAAAATTCATTTAAATAAAAAAAATTCAATAATATCATGAACAACAAAGGTTATATTAGTCAATTCAAAAGTTTTTTCAAACTTATGTTTATATATATTATAAATTAAAGATATATATATATAAATATTTTTCATTTTGGAGAAATAAATATTATTTTAATTTTTTTTTTGGGTTCTATTCATGTCGATATTTAATTTAATTTTATATCAATTTTTTATAATTATTATTAAATTGTTTTTCATTATTTAATTATCACATGTGATATATAATAAATAGTTAAAATTTTAAAAAATATAACTACAATTTGAATAAAAATAATATATACTAACATAGTGCAATTGTTTTATACAATTCATCTCAAGCATTGGCGAATCTGGAGGATGACAAGTCCACCCCCTCTAAAATGAATTTTTTTTCATTTAGGTCTCTTAAAATTTAATTTAATCCTTTGAAAATTATAAAAATATAAGATATTAAAATGGTAAAATTATATATTTATTATCGTAAAAATATATAATTTAATTTCAGCCCTTAATAAATTTTCTGGCTTCGCCGTGATCTCAAATAATATATATTTTTATATATTGAAATGAATTTTATTAATTTAATAAATTGTTGTTTATCCTACTTTATTTTTTAAAAAAAAATGAAAAGAAAAGAAAAAGTGAAATAAAATTTAAAAGTTTTGAGATAATTTAATAATAAATTAACAAATGATGAGGAAAAGGCCTAAGGTATGATGAAAGTCGCACAAAGTGGGAATAATGAGATAAAGATCTGAAACTCCTCCACTCAACACTATATCAGATTCTAAAGATTTGCTAAAAAGTGACCAAAATTAAATTATTATTTATTAAAAATGATAATGTTGTCCTTTTCCACACAATTATAATTAATTAATTAATTATTATATAACGACTATATATTTGCCTTATCTCAAACACACCCTTTTTTGTACTATATGTATATATTAATTTCATAAATGCTCACCGAAAAGGTTAATTTCAGTGGATAGTCCGTGTAAGTTAGATTAAAAAATAAATTAGTTTTTTTGATAAAATTTTTATTCACTTTTATTATTAAAAATTGATGTGGTTGATGGAACAACTAGAAAATGGACTAACATATGAAATTTTTAAAAAAATGACCAATTTGCTCTATAATCATCATATATGGATTAATTTATCTATCTTTTGGGTAAATGGGGCAAAATGCAATTTAATTCTTAATATAAGGACATCCATGATACTTTTACCTTCGTTATGCCTTTTAATTAATGAACAGAAAAATTTATGCCTTTTATTTTTTGTGTAATTATTATTTAATACATCTTTTAATTAAGAGTTAATTGCATCAAATATTTTCGTACTATGACCCTCATTTTAAAGTAGCCTTTAAACTTTAAAATGCTCTAATTACATTCTTAAACTGTCGATGTTATATCTATCAAGTTATTCTATTATTGAAAAAATAAATTTAACTATCAAATGGCACGTAAATCTTATATGATATAATTTAAAACGAAAATTTTAAAGAAATGTAAATTGTTGTTGCATAACTTTTAAAATTAAAAATAAAGTAAAACTGAAAAAGAAAGAGTTTGTGAACGATAGTTTCTGTAAAAGTTTCAAAAACCTCTAAATCAATTTTTTTTTACAATATTCATTTTTCTTTAAACTTTTCATTTTAAATTATGTCACATATTATCTGACATCCTATTTAACAGTTAAATTAACGATTTTAGTAACGGAAAGACCTTATTGATATAATATCAATAGTTTGAGGATGTATTTAGAATGTTTTAAAATTTGAGGACCAATTTAAAATGAGGGTCATAATTTGGGGATGTTTGGTGCAATTATCTCTTTAATTTAACCATTACATATTTGTACAATTATTTTGTATATTTTATTTACTTTTTTTGTTTTATCACATTAAACAAGTCTTGTTTGAATTACAAACCTGTATTTGATTGAAGAAATAAATATTTATGTTGATTTTGGATAAAGGAAAACAACATATTAATTTTTAATCAATCTTTAGTAATTAATTAAGGCATAATGATTTATTTGACTTTTCAACTTTACAAAAAAATCATTTTAACCCTCCATTTAATTTATCACCTCTTTTAACACTTAAATTTGCATTGTTTGTCAAATCACTCGAAATGGATGAAAAAGTTAAAATCTATTAACTTTACTAACGTAGCATACTAGTGGATGTCACGTTAATAATTAATTAATTTTTTAAATTATAAAAATATTAAAAAGTATAAAAATTAATTAATTTTTAAGAAATTAATTAATTGTTAATACAGCAAAAGTTAACTTTTTTCTCTATTTTAGGATAATTTAATAAATAATGCAAGTTTAAGAATTAAAAGAGAAAAAAAATTAAATAAAAAACTAAAATAACTTTCTTTCAAAATTGGAGATTCAAATAAATTATCATGACATTAAGTAAATATCAAGAAACCAAACATATATGTATATCTTATGGTGGTATATATATATATATAATAATAATAAGTTGAGGAAGCCATTGATGATGACAATAACTACATTAATAGTATTATTGGTGACAACACAAATCCGATTAATTTGAATTCAAACTCGATTAAAATGTCAATAATCTAAATTCGAAAAATGACCCAAACCAGAAACGATCATCTGAAAATTTTAAATCATTAAAATTTTTAAAAAGTAAGTAGGGATTTAAAATTCTCATGTTTGAGCCTTGGGTTTTACAAAGTTGAATCCATTGTATGCTTTGAAACTTTGAAGTCGTTTCCATGTTGTATCTTTCAGTTTAGCTTAATCTTTCTACCTTGTTCCTCAAAATCCTTCTTTCTGCCAGCGTTCGTTCATCTGGAGACATTTGATCGGATGGCATCCTCAAGCAAAGGCAATATCAAGCGAAAACGTATGCCATCTTTTTAAATACTCCGAGGACCTCAAATTTGTGTAGCATTTCAATCTCACTATATTGTAGCCTTTTTGAACCTTGCATTTGCCTGTGATAACAATTGGATACCTTGGACTTGAAGCAACCTGCAAATAACTTCAGAGCAAGTCTTTTCGAGGAAGCAATGAGCAAAGAACCTCGGAGCAAGCCTTCCACATGGAAGCAACCAGTAAACAACCGTGAAGCAAACTTCCCACACGGAAGCAGACAGCAAACCTTTGTAAGAATCATTGTTCAAATATTCCATTATGTTTCTGCTAAGAATACTAGGTTGCAATTTTTTATCGGTTTCATGGCTTCTCAAGACGTGCTTTACGTACAGCCTGCTGGATATGTCTCTCATGCTCTTTAAGTATATCCTCAATGTTTCCCCCAGGAGGCATCAATGGTCCAGAACAGTGGATCCGGGTTTTCCGTAGTGCACGAACCTGCAATAACACAACCACAAACTAGACTTGGTAAACACGTATAAACACGATACGTTTAAGCATGATTAACGCAACATGTTTGATACACATATCATATTCAAATTCAAGTTCAGCATACTATAGCCTATATGAATTCATGTATTGGGTTCCATATCTAATCTCAACGATCGGGATGATCATTTAACCAGAAAAGATGATGAAAGTATCAGTTACAAGGAAAAGTAGGCAAAATGAGTCAGTTACTTACTGAAGTAGGATCTTCATTAGTTGCTGTATCCTGCGTCTCATGGGAAGCTTTAGTTGCTTGAGGCATTAGTGAAGGTTGTGGTCTTAAATCAACACTATTTCGTGTAGGAACTGTCTTTTTCCATGTTCCTACCACATTACGGTGGATCATCGAAGAGGATTGAGATAAACAGTTTTGCAAAGTGACATCGTGTGTATCAATATGGAAGCCAGAGGCACCATCCTCGATATGACCGGCTCGTATTTTTGACTGTCCTTCTTCAATGAATTCCAGAGTCCGCACTCCCTTAAAATCTGACGTCCCTCTTCTAACAGATTCAGGTCCTCGTCCCTTCACAGCCTCGGCTCTTTTCCTTATGTTACATGGGAGAACACAAAATCAAAACAAAAATTCGTAACATTGAAATAAGCCATAAAAGAAATACCTTCTCGCTTCCTCATTGCGAAGTTTGATATCTAGTTCTTTGCACGGAGAATATTTTGGTAGATCAGACAGATCACAAGGGAAAGGCTCCGTTGTGAAGAACTAAGCAATCAGTTCAACAGAGTAGCACAAGAAAGTTAACACTTCAAATCACAAGGGAAGGGCATATATATATACACGGTTGTTTAAATACCTCACTGTTAAGTGCTGAAGCAGCAGTTCCTCGATCTTCCGGTTCCATTGAAAGGAGTTTATCGACAAGAGACAAGGCAGATTGTGGGAAATTTCTGAACATGTCGGTGACATGGCGCTTGTAAGGTTGTTGCGGTTTAAAACTAGTTGCATGTGGAAGTTTTGTTTTTTGCCAGTACTCCTCACTAGGTGAACCGCAGAGCTTAAAGATCTTATGCATTTGCTCCACCTGGAAACAATCGGAAAAGCAATCACCGATGAACAGTTTGCATTATGTAATATGGACTCGATAACCTTGTCTAACACGACCAGACAGAAAAGGATGAACACATAAACGAGAGGTTACCTCTGTTCTTCCAGGCATAATCGGCTTTCCAGCAAATAATTCGGCAAGTATACAACCAGTACTCCACAAATCTATTGCAATTCCATATTCAGTATCCCCAAGCAACAGCTCGGGTGCCCTGTACCAAAGTGTTACGACTCGACTTGTTAAAGGCTGCTTTTGACCAACCTGAAAGATCCTACCTAGACCAAAATCTGCAATCTTAAGAATTCCATTGTTGTCTACCAGAAGATTTGAGCCCTTAATGTCTCTATGCAGGACACCGCGGCTATGGCAGTGTTTGAGGCCACGGAACAACTGTTGCATGTAACATTTAATCTACAACAAAATCACATATGCCTCTTACAAGACCAACAATATATTATAACATGTGTAATATCATTATATCTGAAATAAATGATAAATAGAGAAACATGTACCTGCGGTTCAGTGAACTTGTTGCCAGGAGTTGCTGCAAGCCCAGCAAGATCATGCTCCATGTACTCGAAAACAAGATACAAGCTGCTCGACATCCTTGAAGTGACTATACACTCGAGTTTCATAACATTTGGATGGTCAAGCCACCGTAAGATAATGATTTCCCTAGCCATAAAACGAACACTATGCGGATCCATATTAACAAACCGGACCTTCTTCATGGCAACGGTTTTGCCTGTTTCTACGTCACGGGCCTTATATACACTGCTATAAGTTCCTTGTCCAACCTACATATATGGAGCTTACTATGTCATTATAGGCAAAAAATTAAAATCATTTCAATATGCATCCATAGGCAGGGGCCCTGGCCCCCCCGAAATGGAAAAGAAAATGATTTTGTCCTGAAAATTATGAAGATATATGTCAATACAATGGTGAAATTGCATTTTAGCTCTCATAAAACTATACAACTCAATCTCGACCCCCCAGAAAAGATTTCTAGGTTCACCCCTGTCCATGATAATTAACCAACAAGAATGCATAAATGATTAAAGATGCTCATTTGTAGGTGACCAGTACCAAAATTTGCTGCCAATGTAACTTTTAACATTGCATCACCCTTTCAACATATTTATCAATTTTAAAGAGAATTGGCAATCCAATTATTCATGCTTGCTCCATATGAAAAAAAAAAATTATATTGAGTATTTTCAACTAGTATTCATGAACTTGAATATCATTGCACATGCAGATGAATGTACATGCAAGTCAAAGGAAGCATGAACTAAAAGGTTCTCACATAGCCATGATGATCACATAGCAACTTCATATGTACTTCAAATTCCATGGTTCCATTTGATCACCATTAAATCATATATAACCATATGAATGTACATGAAAGTCATAGGAAGCATGGAGTGAAAAGTTCTCACATAACCATGATGGTCACATAGTAACTTCATATGTACTTCAAATTCCATGGTTCCATATATGAATGTACAAGCAAATCATATAACCATATGAATGTATATAGTAACTTCAAATGTACTTCAAGTTCCATGGTTCCATTTGATCATCAATAAATCATATATAACCATATGAAATACATGCAAGTCATAGGAAGCATGGAGTGAAAAGTTCTCACATAACCATGATGGGCGCATATCAACTTCATATGTACTTCAAATTCCATGGTTCCATATATGAATGTACAAGCAAATCATATAACCATATGAATGTACATAGTAACTTCAAATGTACATCAAGTTCCATGGTTCCATTTAATCCTCATTAAATCATATAACCATATGAATGTACATAACAACTTCATATGTTACTTCAAGTTCCATGGTTCAATTTGACTCATCATCAAATCATATAATTAACTACATACATCATTGCTCAAGAGAGTAAAATGAAACTAATCATAAAGAGACATTGATATAGAGAAGCAATATACCTTATCTAACTTCTCAAAAGATTCCACCCTTCTAGGCAACCATCCATCAATAGCTTCACCTGCAACTGAAGCTAACCATGAAGGCCACCCTGCAGAAACTAATCCCCCTTCAATCACCAATTTCTTTTCACCTTTAGCAATTGAAACATCACCATTGCCATTGTTCTTTTCGCTGTCTTTGTTGCTGTTGCTATCAATGTCCTTGTCATTGTTGTTCTCTTCTTGGGCTTCTTTTGAAAAAATGCAGCCCATAATCTTCTCAAAAAATGCCTTTTTTTTTTTTTTAATAAGCTAAACAAAAAGGATCATCACCATGAATGAATCCTGGGATTTCCAGGTCAACATTGTTTTCATTATCTTCTCAACCATAGGGAAAAAAACAATTAAAATCTAAAAAAGGAGATGAAATCAACAATATTATCTTGCAAATTAATTATGGAGAAAAAAAACTAAAATTCAAATGGTTGAGAGAAAAGAATGAAAACCCAGAGAAAAAATAAATCCCAGGAAAGAAAAGAAAAAATCTTTATCAAATGATAAAATTCAAAGGAAAAGGTAAAGGAAAAATGGGTGAGAAACAAAAATGCAATTAGTTTTGTGAGATAAGCTCCTAAAATTGCGACAAACCGAAGATGTTTTTAGGATATGTGACAAACAGACACACTGTGATGTTTGCTCTTTTAGTTTTCACTGAAAAAACTTTTTCCACACATCTCAATCTTGATCAAAGTAATGTCTGTAGACAAATTTATTTAAATTGGATTGTTGAATTAAATCGGTCAGATAAAAAACAGTAAATACACCGATTGTGAACCTATATGAATCAGTTTAATCGAGTCGATTGAGCATATAATTAAATTAGAAAACTGAATTTTATTTATTTTTTTAATATTTTTTAAAAAAGTATATATTTTTAAATAATTTATTTAATTAAAATCAGATTAATTAGTCAGGTCAATAATTGATGACTTGACCAATTCTATCATTGGTCCGGTTTCAAAAATCTTGACTGTCAATTTAAAAAATGAGCATCTAAGAACAATTAATAATAATGTTAATATTTTTCATCAATTTTATATAATTTTAATTATTATAATAATAAATTTATTCCTCAAAATTTACGTTTTGTTTATATATTCGAAGCTAAAGTTTCTTTTTATATATTCTTTTTGAATTTTTTAGGTTTTTTAGAATTTTAAATTTTTTCAATAATTTTTGAGAATTAAAACCAAATTGATTGAATATGAAAATATTGAGAGTTTAGTTTATTTTTATATCAATTAAAAATATATATAACTAATAAAAAATATTAACGATTAATGATTAATTATCTTTAACTGCTGACTTTCGAAATTTACAAGATTAAATTACTTTCATTTCTAGTGGAACGACTAAGAATTTTAGAGGAAGCAATTAAAACTATCATAATGCAATCTTCAGCAGCGAATCTGGTGAGGTGATGAATGACAATGCTGGAATTATAGCATTTGCTAAACCAGTCACTATGGCACCAAAAAGAGAAATCAACAAAGTGAACCGGGAAGTTCTCGTATTTGTTGGTCTCAATCGCCGAGGGATTGGAGCAAATTGAACACGGATAGTTCAATGCATTTGATGACAGGCTGTGCCTCAGCTGGGGGTTTGTTTCGAGACCACTAAAGTAAGTGGATTACGTGATATAGTCGGAATATAGGTGTGTGTTCAGTTCGGAACTTTTGGCAATTATGGATGGTTTGACATAGCCTGGAAGAGAGGCATTAAGTAACTGTGGGTGGAAAGTGATTGCTTGATTGTTATTAATATGCTTAATGGTCAGACATGGGAGACTGATGCAAGTTTGGTGTGAATTATTAAAGCGTTGTTAGTTAGGGAATGGATTGCGAAGGTGATGTATACTCTACATACAACAAATATGATTGTTGATTTTAAGGCAGTTTTATGCGGAAATGATTTTATTGACCTGAACATCTATGAGTTTCCTTTCAAATCGATTCGTCTGTAAGTCCTATAAGAGAGTGTTGGTATTCAAGAGAAGGTTCTTCAAAGCTAATTGTATTTAGCTTCTTTATTCACAAAAAAAATGTAAATATTATTATAAAATATTTATAATGTAATACATTTTATAACATGATAAAAAAATATGATTTAAAAGAGATGACGTGATAAAAGTATCATAGAGGTCATTGCATTAAGAGTTAGATTGCATTTTGCCCACTCTACTGAAAAATGGGCAAATTAATCCGTCTACATTATATCAAAAAGCAAAGCCAACGAGGCCTTGGCTTGTTGGTTAAGACGAAAGCCTTGAGTATCCAAGTTCTTATCTCATTATGTGGCTCTCTTATCTCATTATGTGTTGCTTATAGAAATTTAGTATTTCTTCTTTTCTAATTTGCTTTAAAAATATAAGTCCAAATTCTTAATATTATTAAAATTCTTCCATTAAATTTAAGTTCATTGTTTTGTTTTTTATACATAACTACTAAGTGATTTTTTTTTTTATTTCAAAATGTTAGACTGGCAAATTTAATAATATTAATAATTGGACTAAAATTTTGAAATTTAAAAAGAAGAGAGACTAAATGAGTAAATTCCTAAAAATACAAGGGTTAAAGTACTTGAGAGGTCCCTATATTATAGGGATTGTATCAAATTAATCATGTTATTAAATGAATCAATTTAGTTCCTATACTATTAAAACGAATCAAATAAGTTCAACTTGTAACAAAGTTAACATTTATTGTGTAAAAAAAAAATATCTTGAAAATTATGTATTTCCAATTGCAGTTCAATTCTAAATAAAATATTTCATTTACAAAATCATAAAAATATTAAAAATACTAATTTTGTTAAACAATAAATGCTAACTCTATCTTGATTTAGTCTTATTTGATTTTTTTTTAATAGTAGAAGAATTAAATTAATCCATTTAATAGTAGCGGGACTAATTTGATTAGGTACTTATTATAGAGGGACCTCTCAGGTTCATTCACCAAAATAAAAGTAAAAGAACTAAATTCCAAGTACACGAAGAATATAGGGACTAAGACCATATTTTAACCAAAAATAAATGAAAGTTTTAAGAGGAAATCAAAGAAAGGACAGGGACGAGCCACGAAGGCGATGATGGCTTCGAACTTGGTAAAGACAATACACGAAACTGATAGAGAGAAAGGGGCACATCGAAACCTAAGGAAAAATGGATCTGTACAAGGTACTGGGCGTGAATCGGAGCGCCACAAAAGATGAAATCAAGGAAGCGTTTCGGAAACTGGCAGTGAAATACCATCCCGATAAGCACTCCCATTCGCCGAAACCCGTTCGAGATTCCGCCACCCTCCGATTCAAGCAAGTCTCCCAGGCTTACGAGGTCCTCAGCGACGATCGGAAACGCGCTCACTACAATCTTACTTCTTCCTCTTCCTCCGCTTCTTCTTCTTATAATTATTATCAGCGATACGCAAACGCCAGCCGCGGCAGCGGCGGTGGCGGCTACGGTTTTTCTTCGGGCAATTCTTATAAAAATAATCGTCAAAATTACGCGAGTAATTTCTGGAATGTTTCGCTACGATTTTTCACTACGCGGGCCTTCCTTCTCAATCTTGCCTTTGCTGGGTAATCAATCTATCTCTCTCCTTGCGTGTTTTCGTTGTGTCTCTTTAAAATTGGTCTAATTGTGGTTTTAGCCCCTCTATTATGCTGAAAATTTAGATTTAGTCCATCTAATTTAGCATAATTTGATCCTTGTTTGTCCAAATTGATTACTGATTACATTGTTAACAGTTTCCGAAAAAATAACGATGATGTAGCTTTTTACTGAAGAAAAGTTATCCAGGCTACTGTGACTGTGAGGAACTGCCTTTTTTTTTTTTTTTTATCAGCACTGTAAGAAGGTTATTAAAGCCAATCACGCCACTATCTCAGTGGCAAACTTTTGCGGGTTTTAAGTTGATTGCATGAGTTTCAGGGTTGGATTCATGTGTTTGTGAACCCGTTCGCCCTTCCCCAACTGTAATTGCTTACTTGTATAAAAAAAAAAGTTATTAACAAAAAATTTGCAACAGCTAACAATGTTATCAATTTGTAGAGGGATTAAATCTTAGATTTCAGCATGGTGGAGGTATTAAAACCAGTTTGATTAGGGATATTTAGCTGTGAATGACTTGTTTATGTCCTTCACTACAGTGCTTTGTATGGTGGAATCGTTGTAATTGATAACAGCAGAGAAGCACTGTGGAAAATGCATAATCCTGGGGTATGTATATATTTTGCTCTATCCTTTCTCTTTTTCACTGCTGCTCATTTGAGTCTGTTCATTTCAGTTGTGGTTAAGGGTGCAATCAGGCCGAGCCGTGCCGAAATACTGGCAAGCTCGAGCTCGATACTCAGCTCAAGCTCAATCCAACATCTATTTTTAAACTTGAGCTCGGCTCAAGATATGATCGAGCTCGATTAAGCTCGGAAGTATTCAAGCTTGAGCTCAGCTGGATAATTAAGTTTAGGGTTAATATATATTAAGGACAATATCGTAATTTAATAATTGAAAAATATTTAACATATATATTAAAAATGAAAAGCTCAATAAGGGTTGTGAGTCATTCGAGCCTAGTATTGCTAAGCGTGAATTCAGCTCAATCAATAGCTTGAGCTGCTCAAGCTCTAGCCTGGCTCAATAATTAACAAATCGAGTTCAAATTTTTTTGAGTCAAACTTGAGTAGCTTGCTAGGACCAATGTTTCATTTACATCTTTATTTGTGACAACTTTTGTCTTCCTGAGTTATTCACTATAATCTCTAATACTAGCTAGCTTCCTTTATCATTTTGTTTAAAACTAGAAACTTCTGGGCTGTTCTATACTATAGGGAGAAACTAGGCAAGCATTCTTTACTAAATACTGATGTAGGAAAGCTAGCCTAGGAGAGGGTAATTTTCATGGCATGTTTGTGATATGAATTCTTGAGGATTGAGGAACATAGGAAAATGTAATTGAGGTAAGAAAAGATAGCATAAAGCTTCTCACCTAGAGTACCTTACGAGTTAACTTTAATCATATCAGTCAACTGCAAGTGTATCGATGATGAAAATGCATTGATAATATTCTATATCTCAATAGAGAGAGAACATTGAATTTCTAGATACAAGAAATTTTCTTCCCAATATGATCCTAACATATATGGTTAGACTTCGAACAGAGAACTGCAATCTTAAAACAAATCCCGTTTACACATTACTTCCAATGTGTGTATAAAGTGAAACCTTTTTTTTTAATAGTAGATGCTAGATCATTTTGCTTAAGCATTCTTAGTTCCTCATAAGAAAGTCTATATACTTTCTTTGTTGAATTTTATCCTTTTTGGCATCTTTGTCTTTTTATTTAAGTATGGTCTAAGGCATTAGATTTCTTATTTTCTTTGACCCTACTCTTCTGAATGAGGGGATTATGCACCAATCACTGAAGCAAATGCTCAGGTGCTCTAAGGCGTAGATTTGTTTTTAGATTGTAGAATTTCAAGTCTTTGGACCCATATTCATCCCTCTCCATTCCCATTTCTTATCTTTCTATTGGTTTATTTATTGAACTAGTTATAAATGATATATGTGCCGAAATTTCTAATATATTCTCTCTAATTTTATCTATGTTTATGACATTTTCTTGCATGATAAAGCCTTACCTTCGCATAAAAATACTTCATAAATCCAAAGTAACAAGAAATTACAGTTTGATTGATTCGACCTCTAATGTTGTGCTGGATTGAACTTTTGGTTAGATTAGATACTGGAGGATATTTACTTAATTAAGTCTTGCTTCAGAACATTACTGATTCCAATTTTTTACTCAGAAATCATTTGAAGAAGCCATGGAATCAATTGAGAAAGCCAAAGCACGTAGAGATACATAAGAAGACTATTGCTCAAACTCTATTCGGTCTCTGCTAGTTTGATCAATGGTGCCTTTTTCCTCAGCGTTGGCTATCAAGAGTATTGCTGTATAGTTTCTCACTTCCTCTTATTTTTTGTTGATATTTTATTTTCCGTTTCTATAGTTATTTTATATTATACTTCTCAGTCTGTGATAGTTATAGTTATTGTATTACAAGGTCTATTTGTCAAACCTGTAAACTTGTGGTTGTATATGTTAAAGCCACAACCATGCCTATGTTCTCTGTTCTAGAGAACAAGCTACTAGCATTTTTATTCTTATAGAGATGAATGGTAGAAATAGAATAATTGGAGTTGGGATCGAACTTGAATTGAACAGATATTTTGCTGCATTTCTTCTTGTAGAATTGATGTGAAATGGCATAGCGAGCATATTTTTGTAGATTTTGCCAACTAGTTTTATGTGATTGTTTTGTTGGAACTTGACATTTTATCTATAGCTAATATAGTTGATTATAAATGTTGGAACCCCAGCATTGGACCCATTGGAAAAGATTGTTATGTCATGAGATCAAATCGCAGGAATTGCCTGCTAATGGTGTGTTTTTTTTGAGGGGGGAGGGGGGGGTAATGATTCAAGTTGTACCAATATATTTATACACTTGATAAGAAATGCTTTTCCTCTTCATCTTCTAAAAGGAAAATGGAGGTTTTTGAGAATCAGTTTACCAAGCAGAGGTTTTTATTTTTACCTTAATCAAGATGATCATATATGATATTTTGCTCTGTTAAGGGTACTATATACAGACTAAAGAGGCCCCCAGTGTGGTATACTTGGTAAAAAAAAGGAATTTTCATTTTTGAAATCTATTTCATATACTTTTATTATTGGTAAATTCAAAATGGTATATGTATTAATAAAAAGTAGTATGGGATGTCGGGTTCAAGAAATATAATTTTACTTTTAGTAATAATATTATAGGGTGATATATTGGACATGTATTAAATTATCTTTGTTATAATGTTTTTAGTTAAAATTTTCATAAAATTATGGCAATTTACGATATTTCTTTTTTATTATAAATAATTATAATATATATAAAAGCATGGAGTTAGAGAAACTTTTAAATCAACTAATATACAATTTTATTATTCTTTTGTAATTTTACATATATTATTTATTATTATAAAGATTATTATATTTATAAATAAGAACTATAATTTTATTAAAATATTTCTTATATGGATTATGATGGTAAAAGTACAATAGAGACTTTTGTGTTAAGAGTTAAATATTATTTTTCTTTTTTATTCAAAATAGATAAGTTAATCTTATACGTTAGATCAAAAAGTAAATTAATCATTTCTGTTAAAAATTTAATTTGTTTTTACTGATAAAATAACCAGATAGTAACATGTGGCATACCACATATACCTTATTTTGATGTACATAGATCAATTCTTTACAATAAAGATTAATAGAATTTTAACAAAACGATCAATTTATTATTGATTTAACGTACAGGAACTAATATTTCTATTCTTAGTAAAATATATAAAACACAATTACTTTTAATACAAAAACTTCTATGATACGTTAACGTTAAATAAACTTATTTCATAACATTTTAAAGAGTTAACTTCTATAATGCGAAATTTTATCTATATAATAATTTTAGTTTTCATGTATCTCAATAAAAAATAATACAATAAGCATTATATAATATAATTGTGATAAATTTGTTAATTATTAGAAAAAAAGATTGTACTAATTTAAGCTTTAATAATGGTTAGAAATTATTTAAATATTGTACTAATTGTTTTAAATAATATTATTTTAATTAAATTTCTAAAGTAAGCTACTTAATAGTGTTACAGACTTAGAGTTTTCACAAGCAATTCGTGCGGCCTTAGGCAGTTTCTTTACTCAAAAACGCGTAAGTCAGCCTAACTCGCAATAATTGAGGATTCAGCAGAACATCTCTAAGGCGCCCATGAAGAACAGCAGAAGAACGAAGTAAGAACAAGAACAAAAGCCACAGAAAAGCAAGAACACTTGAGAAAAAAGTTTAAATGAATGCTCTTAAAATTCTATTAATAACTGAATGAATTACAATGAGGGGGAGAGGCCTCTATTTATAGCTGAGCCTCCCCAAAATCAACGGTAAATATCGAAATACATCAATGGCTAAGATTAAAAGCTATCCCGATATCAAATCTCTAAGATTACAGAATCGTATCTTCTAAAGATTACATTTAGTGTCTATGGTCACATATATTTGAAGATCACCCTCCATATTTGCCAAGCATATCTTTAAAGATTACTTTCCATATTTACTGAGCTCCAAAGATGGGCTTTCAATCTCTCCAAGCAATGGACCAGTCCGATTAGGCCTAATGACCTCCCTCGAATGCGATGGATCGTACAAGTTCGTCATGGTTGCAGGCTTCCATGCGCAACCTATGACAATAGAATCTACATATTATTAGAAGAGAATAAATTAAATTAGGATCATCCTAAAAAGAATAGTTTTTAGGCACTAATAAAATAGTGTCACGTCATTAAATTTTAAAAATAACAAAATATAATTATAATCATCTATATCAAATATCTTATGGGAATAATTTACATAAGGATTATCCTAAAAATTATGGGTTTTAGGCACTAATAAAATTTTGCCACATCATCCAATTTTAAAGACAATAAATTATTATTATACACTCATTCATAGAGATTATTTTATGGACCCTTCCCACCACATTTGCCGTTGTCCCTTTTTAATTATTTAATTACATTTCATTTTTTCATGCCCCTAACACATAATTTGGTAAAAAAATGTACTGTGAACTTTGAATTTAGAATCTTGAACCCTAAACCCAAAACCCAAACTCGTAACCTTGAACCCTGAACTTCAATCTTGAACCTTGAACTCAAACACAAATCATAAACCCTAAATTCCAAACCCAAACCTAAACCTAAACCTCAAGATTCATAATTTAAGGTTTAAGGTTTAAGATTCGAGTTAAAAGTTTGGGGTTTTGAGGAAAATAATTACCAAAATTATATGTCAATAATATTAAAAAAAATCCTAAATGTTTTTTTAAATTGATTACACAAAAATAAAAAATATTAATTTAAATGATTAAAATTTATAAATTAAATTGGAGAAGATATTAGATATAGATAAATGTATAATAATACTTTGTTATCTTTAAAAATTTAATGACATGAGACTATTTTATTGATGCCTAAAAATTATACTTTTTAGGATCATCCTAATATAATTTATTCTCTCCAAAGTTTAGTTATGAAACTTAAATACATAAAATCTTTTAAAAAAAATATAAATCCTAAAATTAAAATTTGGAATACAATTACAGTTTGAAAATATTAACATATAATACAAACACAGAAAGAAGTAATTTTTTTCGTAGACCACCTTCCAATACAGAAAAAGAAAACTGATATAATTACATAAAATCAATTATGGAAGGTGACGAGAAACCTATTTCGTCTCTTAAACCTACATCCCAAAATTCGAGTCATCTCAGTTCCTGCACCAATAGGCAAAGTCACAGCTTCCACTCTCTTTTTCCTCAAAAGTTGGCCAAATATCGACCCATCTTTTTTATGATGAACATTATGAACTATCACAGTCGACCCTGTTTTAATACCATCCTCCTCCTCCACCATTGTTTTAAACATTAATTTCAAGTACTCATCGTCGAACTTACAATCGAGCACTGCAAAATCCACGTTCTTCAACCGCATTTTTATCTGTTTTATGATTGTCTCGCGTGGGCTAGTGTTGGTGGGTTCAGCGTGAACCAGATTTATGTATTGTTGAAGATTATCGCCGGTGTGGTGGTGGTGGTGGTGGTGGGATGGGAGGATGCAAGTGAGTTGACCGCCGGTGTGTTTTGCTGCGACAGCGAGTGCGATGGTTAATGGTGTAATGCCTTGGGTTGTGATTTCGACGATGTGTTTGGCTCTTTTGCCGGCTGCCATGGCTGATATCAGTTCCATGCAGTTGGGTTCTATTAGACCTTGCTTGTCATCTTCTTCAACTGTGCTCTTTGCAGTTTGGTTCCATGCAGTAGGTAAAGATGAACTTACAAGATGAAGTGTGTCCAAATAAGCTTTCATGGCATCTTGAGGAGACCACTCCTTCATTTTTTTTTATGTTATAGAAATTATTGGATGGAAATAGGATGATTAAAAAACTTAGGGTTTATGACCAAATTTATAGCACTTTCTACGTCAGAACCTTGAAGATAATAAAACAAATACGTTGTTGGCCAATTGTGGGTACAACCACATTAGATACTAGCTAGGTCGACAAGTGGCATACATATGGCTGTCAAATAAGGTGACGCGTGTATTTAAGAATGTTCAAAAAAAAAAGGTGCACCTAATTTTCATGCAATTTTATAAGTGGTGGCAAATTTTGAGGCATCCCATGTGATAAATTTGCTGACGTAACCAAAATAATTCAAGATAAAACATGTTGGTCTCTGACTGTTGTCACATGGATGAACGTGGCGGTCATTTGGATAAGACACGTGGACATTAATGGTTACTCGAAAACGACCTGCTTACACCTATCACCCATTCTAAGTGCATTGAATCTGTCGTTTTGATCGTTCTTCACTTTTGTCTGGGCATTATTTGTGAGATAAAAGGGTATCATGAAGTCACTTTAGGAGTTAGGTTTTATTGTTTTATGAGTAAAATATTTTTATACGCTAAATTAAAGAGTAAATTAATTATTTTTATTAAAAATTTTAAAATTAGATGTTAAACTATAAAATTGTGTGGCTTAATGGATACTCACCTCGTTCGTTAATCATATGGTTAGAAGTTCGATCCTTGTTTAAAAGAATAGAATACATTTTATAGCCTATCATTTTAATTAATTATTTTAATTTTAAATACTTTTATTTAATTAAAAATACTACAAGTCATAATTTCATTGGTTTAGAGTAAAATGATAACGAAATAAAACTTTAAGTACTTAAATGAAAAATTGCATAATTTGAATAATTATTTAATTCAATACTTGAAATGATGGACTTTTTGAATTTAACACAATTTAATTTTTTTACTTTTACAATGATATTAATTAATTCAAATAATTAGCATATTTAATTATGATTAAAATGATTACACTAATTTTTCTTAAAAACACATTTATAACACATAAAAAAATTTATTTCTATTTTAAGAAATATTTGCCTTCAATATTTTAAAGGAAACAATTAAAAGTATTATCTATTTAAAATATATATATTTAAAAAAATATGACCTCAATATTTTAACTGAAACAATTAAGAGTATTATAAAATACAAGAACTAAAGAATGTCATATTAAAATACATCCCAAAGTTAAACATAGAAGAAGATTAATAATCATAATTTGACCTAAAACAATCTATGCTTAACACAATCTTTTGACATTTGATTTAATAAAAATTCAATATAATTTTTAAAGAATATAATTTTTAATTAAATTAATTCAAGTAATTATTTGTTTACCCCAAATAAAGCAAGGATCAGAGGTAGAGTCGTGGGTGGTAGAACCCTGATCCTCCCTAAAATGAAAAAAATTCTATTTAGGTCTCTTTATTATTTATAAAATTTTAAATTAATAATAGTAAAATTACATTTTGATCCCAAAAATAATAAAAAAATTTATTTAATTATTTAAAAATATAAAGATATAGACTATAAAATGATGAAATAACATTTTATTATCGTAAAAATATACAATTGAATTTCGACCTAAACAAAAAATCTGACTTCACCCCTAAAAAAGATAGAAAATTAGTATATATAAGGTAAAGCATAACATAGGGTTTATTCATAGCAAACTCCAATTACATCCAAACTTTTCATGGCTACAAGCTTGGGAACAAAAGTTAGAAATCACACATACATGTATATATACATACACACATAGAGACACACAGGTACCATACCATATATATGGCATCCAGTTCCATGATACCTCAATGCACAAGCAGTTTTAGACTATAACCTAATAAACTGCATTTCGGAAAGATAATCAAATTAATGCAATCCTCTCTGGCGAGGAGTCATTGATAACTCCACCAGAGTTGGGGTATATTCCCAGCTACTGAGTGGAATGGATTTTGGATTGTAAAGCAATGCCGCTCCGATGGAAGAAGTCCTCCCAATTCTTGCCATCAGCATGCCGAATCTCGACATGGGAAAGTGTCCCAGGGTCTAAACACGCGAGTGTCACAGCAATGCCATCGGGGTTCGACCGTGGTGTATAGAATGAAGTTATTCCACAAACCTTACAGAATGTATGTTTTGCGGTGTGAGTTCCAAAAGTGTACGTAGTAATAAACTAGTCATGGTATGGACAAGATTAATGCACTTATTTGTTCAGTAAATAGGGAAAATACAATCTGACTCTTAATATTAGAACTACTATGCTAGTTTTATCAACTTAACACAACACCACCCTCAATCTTCATCTTTGAGCAAATTTTTTGTCCTAAAATAGGGAAATTAACTGGTGATGGACATACTAATTAGCATAAGCAAAATCAAAACAATAAGCAGGCTAGAAGTTTTAGAAATTTAATTAAAAATCACACAAAATTTTCAGTGTTTATATTAATTAGATCGGTTAATAAGAGATGAACTTTTGTTTTTATTGATTAAAACTTTATCAGTCTAAAATTTGTTCATTTCTAAATATCTAAAATGGACAACAAACAATGGAGCGAGTTTTAATTTCATCCAACCAAAGCGACGTAAGAATCTCACGTGGAAAGGAACTCTGTTAGCACTTCACACTATGAACCGATCAAAGCAATCTATCTATGTTCGTAAGTGTCCCCGGTACCAATAAGTGGCTGCCATTGATAAACCTGAAGTGAGAGCTACTAGGTGGAATGAATTTTAGATTGTAAAGCAATGCCACTCTGATCATAGAAGTTTTACAAATTCTTGCCATCAAAATGCCGAATCTCAACATGGGAAAGTGTTCCAGGGTCTAAACATGCAAGTGTCACAGCAATGCCATTGGGATTCGACCGCTGGGTATAGAATGAAGTTATTCCACAAACCTTACAAAACGTATGCTTTGCGGTGTGAGTTCCAACAGTGTAGGTAGTAACGAACTCCTTCAAATCACCCAAAAGCTCAAACCTTTGACGCGGGACAAGAAAGTGAACGTTCCCTCTCATGGAGCAGTCAGAACAGTTGCATTTCTAAGCAATAACACTAATAGGTGCTTGGACTTTCCATCTTACTTTCTTACAGTGGCAACCGCCATAGTGCAGTATTAACTCGGATTCCATGCCAACAATAACCAGGGCAAGTGAAAGTTCATCCTAAACTGATTCCATAGTTTGAAACTCAGTTCAAAGGCAATAGCAGCCTGACAACCATCATGCAATGAAACCATTAATCCCAAAACTTCATTACTCGGTTCATAACTCAGTTCAAATGCAATAGCATCTAACTACCATCACGATTCATGAAATGAAACCATTAATCCCAAATCTTCATAACTCAGTTCAAATGCAATAGCATCCAAGCAATGAACCATTTCCACTTCTCTTTTAACCCCACAAAACGCATAAATATAATCAATGAAAACTGAACACCACACCCTTAATCTTCATCTTAAGAAAAAAAAAAGAAAAGGAAAACAATTGTCAACACCTTACATGGAAAGAAGAAAAAAGATCCCAAAAATCAACAGCTTATAGAACAAAAGATAAAATAAAAAACCTGTTTATCTTGATCACAAAATGGGGAAATGAACTAGAGATGAACATACTAACTAGAATAAGCAAAATCAAAACAGTTAGCAGGCTAGAAGTTTTAGAAAATTAATTAAAACGCACACAAAAATTTTAATGTTTATATACTAGTTCAGTTAATAAGAGGAGCTTTTGTTTTTATTGATTAAATTTTTATCAGTCTGAAAAATATTAATTTCTAAATATTTAAAATGAACAACAAACACTGAAGCGGCAGGCTTAACAACGTAAGAATCTCACATGGAAAGGAACAATGTTAGCACTTCACACTATGAACTGGTTAAAGCAATATATCTACGTTTGTAAGTGTCTACCCATAACAACAAGTGCTTAGAGGAAGTGACGAGGACTGCTTTCTTGGGCATTTGGACTGAGTTTGAATACTAAAGTCGTCATTGTTGGGAGGACTTTATCTGAATACCACTCCCAACCTGAACAGGGCTCGTCTAAGACCATAAAACAGATGAGGACAGCTCTGGTTATAGAAAAAGAAGAAAGGGTCCACCCATATATATATATATATATATTGCGTAAATCATAACATAGAGTTTATTCAGAGCAAACTCCAATTACAACCAAACTTTTTTGACTACCAACAAGAGAACAAAAGTTACAGCACACATATACATACAGACATACAGACAGACAGACACACAAGTACCATACATATAGCATCCAGTTCCACGAAGCCCTAATACACATCGGATGTAACGTAGAAGCTAAACGACTGCATTTTTAAAAGACAATCAAATTAATGGTAATCCTCTTTTGTGAAAGCCATTGATAAACCTGAAATGAGAGCTACTTGGTGGAAGGAATTTTGGATTGTAAAGCAATGCCACTCTGATCACAGAAGTCTTCCCAATTCTTGCCATCAAAATTCCGAATCTCGACATGGGAAAGCGTACCACGGTCTAAACATGCAAGTGTCACAGCAATGCCATCGGGGTTCGACCGTGGTGTATAGAATGAAGTTATTCCACAAACCTTACAGAATGTATGTTTCGCGGTGTGAGTTCCGAAAGTGTATGTAGTAATGAACTGGTCCGAATCACCCAAAAGCTCAAACCTTTGATGCGGGACAACAAAGTGAACGTTCCCTCTCATGGAGCAGTCAGAACAGTTGCATTTCCAAGCAATAACACTAGTAGGTGCTTGGACTTTCCATCTTACTTTCTTACAGTGGCAACCTCCATTGTGCAGTACTAACTCGGATTCCATGCCGACAACAACCAGGACAAGTGCAAAGTTTATCCTAAAGCTGATTTGTAGTTAGTAACTCGGTTCAAATGCGATAGCATCCTAACAACCATCACGCAATGAAACCATTAATCCCACATCTTCATAACACTGTTCAAATGCAATAGCATCTTAAGAACCATCACGCAATGAACCGTTTCCACTTTTCTTTTAACCCCACAAAAATGCATAAATATAAACCAATGAAAAAGTGAACACAACAACACCATCAATCTTTCATCTTTAAGAGAAAAAAAAAATTATCAAAACACCTTACATGGAAAGGAAAAAACCCAAAATTCAACAGCTTATAGCACTTAAAAGATAAAATCAAAAACCTGTTTCATTTGAGGAAAATATTGATCCCAAAATAGGGAAATAAACTCGTGATTCGACATACTAATTAGCATAAGCAAAAATCAAAACAATCATCAGTTTTAGGGTTACCTGTGTTGCACAAGCTCCTTTGAAAATTACTTGCTTTCGGTTCAGGAAATCTGAATCAGTACTGAGAGATCGATTAGCAATTATATGATCTGGTGTTCTTCAATTGATTTTTGCTTGCTGAAAATTTTGCCCCAAATTGAGAAATTTCTATATCATTATCCAGTTCCCTAAAGCTGCGTCTCCTAATTGCCCTGTTAGACGGATAAAAATCCTGCTAAAGTAGAATATAATTTTTTTAAAGTCAAAGTATCATTTGACTTTTTATTTTTAATTTAATCCTTTGAATTTCTAAACTTGAATTTCTTTTAAGATGTAATTGAAGGGAACCGGTGGACTCCTCACGTCTCTTAAGGTCCAAAAGGAGCTTTCCTTTGATTGTTGCTCACCTACCATCCAATCGTCATGAGTCTTCGATCAAACATTCCTATTGTCTATTCGATGAGTTTGACCATTTGGATCTCCAGTAGAAGATCTTGAACAGTGAAGTTGGGCAAAAAGCCTAGAGATTTTGGAAGTGTTCATGATGACTAGCTTTACGATCGTTGAACAATCGATTGCCATCCTCGTTATCCTTGGTCATGTCCCTAATGCCAAACTCCAGCCATTTTCTTTTGTTGGAATAATAATTCTTGATCCATGAGTTGGACCGTGTTTTGGCTTCACATGGTGGTTGCTCGTGGTGACTTAGGTTTTCCAACCAGTTGTTACTTTGTTTCTTGAATTTGCGAGAAATTATTTTGCTAGGATTTTATTACAAACGTTGCTTCACGATCAGATATGTTTTATCTGCTACAGCAACAACGATTTGAATAGAGACTCATCTCATCAAAGTTCTATTTATCTTGTTGGTTCAAGCAATAGAGAATTAGAGATTCGTTGTACATCATAGAGTGCTATATTCACATGCCTTCGGAGTTTTGTCTTGTACGGAACTGAAGTCATCAACAGCTTTAGAGTTCATGACCTTGTTGGCCTTTATTTATATGAGAGGCAACTCCAATCATTCATTCTATATGATTTAGTAAAACCCATAATCCAGGCATAAAAGAGTTTGTTGTTAAAATAATTTTGGGTATTTTTCATATTTTTGTTATTCGTCATTTTCCTCAAATTTTGAATTTAAGGTAATATAAAGACTTATTTAAGTCTTTAAATCAAGCCTTTAAATATAAGAGAAATGTATAGCCCTAATAGCAACGCGACTAGCGCAATTCGAACTTAAGTTAACACACGAAATTGAACCAGGTTGAATTTTCAAATTTAATATAAGGTGGAGAAGTGTTAACATGTGGATGAGACACTATGCTTACAAACTACTTAAGTTTGACTAAAAAATTAAATTAAATTTAATAATTATTGAATTGAGCTATTGATTAAATTAAATTCTAGTTCAGTAATATTCGATTCATATGGCTGGTGAAACTTATCAAAATTTTTAAATTTTACTATACATTTTAAATATTTATTTTTAAATTATATTATTATTCTTAATATATATTTATTAACATTAAATTTAATTATTAAACCGAGCTCGAGTTGATGGAGCTCGAATAGTATATCCAATATTCAGACTCGGCTACCTCTTAAGAAAATTGGGAGTTAGCTGCTACACAGAGAAACAGAGTGGAAACAAAGCAGAAAGGAAGAGAAGAAGAGCTTAAAAATATATAGATTTTTTTTTTAAAAATTCATCAATGGAGATAACGAACCCTAAACCATCTTCAAAACGCCTGCTATTCGACCGGCGCTATGGTTGGGTGTAAGACCCCTCAAATCTTCTCTCTTTAAATCTTTTCTATACGTAATTTTCTCTCTTTTTGGTTTTAAATTTCCAAAGAATTTATATTTATATGCTTCAAAATTGAGTTACAGGTTTGATGAATGGAAAGACCCATCGGAAGAAGCTCTTGCTGCTGGCCGAGGAATGTAGGTTTTCTTTCTTTTCTTCCCTAATTAAATCAAATATTAGCAATTGCTTTACTTAATCACTCTTCTTTTTTGGTTTTTTTCTTGGGGTTCATTTTCGAAAGGTTTTGCATAGTTCCTCTAACAAAAGCTTTCTTGAAGACGGCTACAAATTCGGTATGGTGCTGTTAGAATTTTACAGATTTTTATGGTATGAAGCTTCTGCATGTTATGTTTGTTGTATTGTATTGTATCATATCCATTTGGGAAATGCTATGAATATATCTACCAAAGGGATTTTATGTTTCAAGGTTAAGGCAATAAGTAGGATAAGGTTTTTTATATATAGGAAGGAGTAAAACCAACTATTTTAGAACATAAAATATTGGGAACTGCTTGAAAAGGCTGGTGTGAACCATGGGAGTTCCGAGAGCTGCTGAAATGATGGCCGGAGGATGTCAGGTTGTTATACGAACAGAGTTTTTCTGCATAGGTAAGCTTTGCTTATATTCCTCCTGAAAGGTGGGCTTTTATAGATGGATAAAGGGTTTAGAGCGGACGCACCTTTCCTGATGATCCTTGTGTGGAGTCCAATCATAAGGATTTGACCCCTTAGCATGAGAAATGAGCCCGATGGGACTACCATGAGAATTTGTGAGCCTAGGAAGTTGGGATCGTTAAACGAGACTGGACTCGATGTGATAGCTTTTTAATGATATTCCAGTGTTGTCTGCTAAGACATTTGTATTGGCATGGCGTGGGCTCCCTGTCATGGCATAAGGGTATAACAAACTATATAATCTATTGAGTTGTGAATTTAGTTTTTCATTAAAGACTTGCTTCTGATACTATCCTTAGTGTCTTCGAACTTGGTTGCCTTTTTCATCGATTGTGCTCATACCTTCGGTATTTTCGTTTGTCACGTGTGCTGGGCACTAATTGTTTACACACAAGGAGTGGCAGGTGCAAAGGTGCACGAAACTAAGGATATTTCATATAAGCAAGATGCTGCAGAAGTGGAATTAGATCATTGTTGCATTACTTGTTCTTTAGAATAATTGCCTTGCCTTGTAATATAGTTCTGATGCCGAGTAAAGAAATTTGCCCGGCTTTTAAGAAGCAAAGAATAAGGAAAAATGGAATTATGGTTGGCCACGAACACTTGCACACTTAAATATTTTCAGTTATTCCTTCAAAACAATCTAGTACAGGTCAACCTAGGCACTTAAAAATGATTTTTCGATGATACCTTATATCACTCCATTAGCTGAACCCACCTTGAAAGTTATTATTTAATTAGAGGGTCAATAATCTACATTTTTAAGAGCACAATGAGGCCAGCCCTGTTGGATGCCTTTAACTTTGGCTTGTTTCGAAATTAACATTATAGCAAACTGATACGCACAAGCTATATTGTGAATTACAGCCTACAATTGCACGTAAAAACCTTCCTTGTTTGAAGATAGGCACTTTCCTCTCGGATGGCTTCCACTTGTATAGGTCAATGCCTAACACAGTTATGCATCTTTACATTTTTGGTCACTCAACCATGCCCTTTTTATTTATGATTTTGGCGACACTCGGCTGCATGATATCTTTAACAGAGTATGAAATGTTAGATATTTATTCTTTGAGCATCACCAATGATTGTTCCAAATCACTCATCCAGTATTATGATATCAAAATAGCCTGTTCTTCGTAGTTACCATTTTCTACCTTGTTTCTCGCAGATCAATTTTGTGGCAAGGTCTACTGTAAAAGTCTTAGAAAAGCCAGACTTGCTCAACCCCCGGCAGCTGCAAGCTAGCCTCAAAGATCAGCTCAGTAGAGTCACAAATATTATACAAAAACCATAACTCGAATAAGTCATCTCGATGGAAAATCCTTGTCATGCCAGCAGCAGTTTTGATGATCTAGGCATTGAAAACAATGAACCAAAAAGTGCCTAATTGCTTAAAATATGTATATGTATTTATATCTATTATTTTCCAAGTATCAGTACTTCACATCAAAAAAAATATTGATGCACATGGACTTTGATATGCTGGAACAGATTAGATGTTGATGTTGAAGAGCATGTGTTGTTCACTCGCATAAATACAGATAACCGTTGGGGTTATGTTTACTCAATCTTATGTAAACTCGGGCAAGTGTACGATATAAGGATGTTTATTTTTATTTTTTTACAAGTTTTTTGATATTTTTTTGAGAATCATGCTCTCATATTTGTATCCCAATATGTGTTGGACCAAACAAGAATAATTTAAGAGTAAAATTCAAAAGATTCTAACCGTAAATGATTTGCAATCAAAATAATTGTTTGTATAGCATTTATGGGTTATAGTTGAGATATTGGTGCTTGGAAGCTACACGAGTTTAATTTGAAAAAGAACTTAAATTCGATTTAGTAATTATCGAATTGAGCTCAAGCTATCAATCCAATTGAATTTGAGCTTAGTAATACTCTACTCAAACAACTCATGAGTCATGAGCTCTATCGAGCTTTTTATTTTTAATAATATTTTTATATTATTAAATTACATTATGCCTTCATATATATCATTAATCTTGAGTTTAATTATCAAACTAAACTCAAGTTTGAATACATACAAGCTTATTCGAGCTTTAGTATACTAAATCAAGTTTGAGCTCGAATAGCTCAATTACACCTCAAGCTTAAAAATAGATATTCGATAGAGCTTGAGCCAAGTATTAAGCTCCGAATTTTAAGTCAAGCTCAAGCTTTGCCATTATTCAAGCTCTACTACACCCTTAACAATATGTACAAAATTTCGGTTTTTATTCAATGTAAACTACATTCATGGTCACAAAACTAACTAAAAGTCTACATTTTGACCACTCAACTTCAAAAAGTTACGAAATGGACATTGAACTATTTGAAAGTTTTCATTTAAGTCATTGAAAGTGTTTATTTAAATAATTGGGCTGTTAAGTTTTATCGTAAAAAAAATCCGGCTAGTGAGCTCCAAGCAACGATTCAATGATCAATACCTATCAACGAGTAGAAGAACATACCTTAGATCCAAGTTGATTCGTGACGTTCAAAGTTGTTTTATAAAAAAAGGACTAAATTGTAGAAGAAAAAGGGAAAAGGCTTTTGATTTATACAAATAGTACGAACAAAGAAAGTCATTCAACAACAATTTTGGTAACCTAATAACTTAAATAAAAATTTCTAAATTATTTAATAATCATTTTATAACTTTCTTATAACTTTTTGAAATTGTAAGGACATTACTAATAGTTTATTATTACCTTAAGCGTAACTTAATTGCAAGAAAGATTTCAATTCACTTAATAATTTTCTTTAAAATATCAACTATTTTCAAAAATATAGTTATTTGAGTAAACATAAAATAATATCAAGTAGGCATAAAAAATTACAGTAAATCAAAATTGATGCAACATATTACATATTAAATCAAAATTATTATTTGATTGATCTGAAAAATTATTGTAATAAATACGTTGATGGAACCATAATCGAATCTGATATGATCCCTAACTTAATTGTATTTCCATTCCATAATTCGAAGGACCTGTTTCATTCTTTATAAACATGGGTGACTTCCTTTGATTAGAAGAAAAGCATCATTGCTTGGACTAATCTAATCACTATTTTAGTCCACAAATCCCTTAAATAAAAACTTAAAGCTTTTCAAGATATGTAAAACTAGAGTATGAACACTAATACAACACTCGATTCGAGTCTGAAAGACCAAAGAGTGCCCAAAACCGGAGTGTTTGATGTTGCCTAAGATGGAGCCCCGAGGTATGAAGCAAGCCGCAAAATGTCACTGAATATTCCACCGGCTGTTACTTGGGCACCAGCACCTGGACCACGGACTATCAGTGGCTGCTCCTTGTACCTCGTAGTTGTGAAAGCTATGATGTTGTCGGATCCCGAGAGTTGAGCAAATGGGTGACTTTTGCTGTATCTTCGTAGCTCCACAACTCCCTTTTGGTTAATGGCATCCACTACACCGACATATCTTAGGACCTGCCAAAGAATGATTCGTCATAACCTACAGAGGTATTTCAACATTACACGCACGCAAGTAAACGTGAACATAAAAGAAGTCAATATCAACCTTGAAGATATTTCAAAACAAATTTTAAGAAAGGTGATCGTTGAAACATAAAATTAATTGCTTTTGTACCTCACTACATTCGCTTTCACCCCCGTTTTGCAGTAGAAGTACCATAGAGGCTACTATAATAGGAGTCAAAATCACACATTGTCCCCTCTACTTAAAAAATGCACAAATTAAACTCTATACATTAGATCAAAAAGCAATTTAATCCTTTCTATTAAAAATTTCATCTATTTGTAATGTTAAAAACTGGCGTGTCTGCCGGAATAATTAGACAATGACACGTGGCATGTTACAGGTACGCCATGCTACCATATAGAAGCCAATTTTTAACCGTAGAAAGAGATGAAATTTTTAATCAAAGGACCACTTTGCTCTTTGATCTAACGTACAGAGATTAATTTGCCTATTTTTTTGGTAGAGGGGACAATATGCAATCTGACTCAAAGAAGCAATTCTTTCGTACACATGCAATATTTGATTAACTTTGAAAATAAAAAAAGATATTACCCTCAAGGCACTGGCACGGCGGCACCTATTTAAAATACAAATTCCTTGTTACCTTGCATTAAGGCACATCTCAAAGCATGCCCTACTATTGTTTTTTGAGTTTTATCCGCAATTACGGGTACGGTTTTAGAGTTTGTTTTAGTTTTAATATACAAGTAGAAATAAGGAAAAAAGAAGGAACAAAAACCAAATACTCACTTCCCCTGATTCCTCAGCATCCTGTCTCTCCTTAGCCAAGTCTTTGTCAAACTCAGGTAATTGCTTCATAAACTCTTCAGCAGATGCAGTCGCCTGCAAAGGCAAATAAAAGTGTCACGTCTTTTCGAGAACGAAATCGTATACTTTTCCAAGCATAGTAATTCCATAACACAAAAATAACCCTTACACGTAGTGGTTCCGGAACCAGAGTCTGAACAGGTATATCAGAAAGTTCCAACTTCAAGCCAGATTCTCTGGCAAGAATTATCACCTACAAAATGCAAATAGATATATGATCTGAATCTCATCTGATTGCAGGGAGCATAAAGCAGGAGCAAATAGAAAATGAAAAAAAGAAATGATACTATTATTAGTCTGTTAATATTTTTTTTTTTAAATCTTGTCACTCTTGTATTTCAATAATTATGTATTTTTTGTACACAAAAAAGCAAAGTTTTAATTTAATTTATAACGAACAATTTTTTATACCTATATTTAAGTGGCATTTTTTTTAAAAAAACTCTCGAAAGAATACTAGCATTCGAGAAGTTAATTAACAACTCCACTTCTAACATTCCCTAAGTCATGATGAATCTAGCTATTAAGTGGTAAATTATAGAAGGATAAAATATAACATTAGTCCTTGTACTCTTCATAAATTTAGAATTTAGTTCATGTACTTTTATTTCTAGGAATTCAATCCCTCTACTTCTCAGATTTCAAAACTCAAGTCCAATTGTTAATTCTGCTAAAATTATTTTGTTAAATTTAAGTACATTACAACATTATTTTTTTAGTTACATGGCCCATCATGTGAGAATTTTTTATTTCGACAAAAATTGGAAAGTAGGACTAAATTCCTAAAAATAAATGTATAGGGACTAAATTTCAAATGTAAGAAAATTACAGGGACTGATGACATATTTTAACCATTATATAATTAGTAACTAGTGTAATAAAGATTGATACCAACTACCCAATCAACGAAAATTCATAAATGACTTTTTCAGTCATTTTATATAATCCAATGATTCTTTTTTCTGGATTATCTCTATGATATCGAAACTGGAAGCATACCACCAATTAACATTTGTCCGTAAGTAAATTTGGGATGATAAAACCAGACAAGATCTGAATGACCCCCCACATCTAACCTGACTGGATTTTAAAAGTCAACAATCTGAACCTGAACTCGAAATGACCAGAGTGTAAAGTGATTGAAACTCAAAATAACCCCAATTTTACTTGACCCCATATAGTCCTACCCTCCCAATTGCCACCTCTACGGCACAATTTGGTAAGTGCCAACATGTAGAAGAATAATACAGCCTTAACTTATTTAACTAAAGGAACAAAAGAAAAAGTGACCACTTACCTTTCTTGCAACATCAGTTCCAGACAGATCATCCCTAGGATCTGGTTCAGTAAAACCTGCTGCTTTTGCCTCTGCCACCACCTCACTAAAGGTTCTATTACCGGTGAAGTTGTTGAAAATATAGCTCAAAGTGCCACTGCAGTTAATAATATTAAAGCATGTCAAACAATGTAAATTAGGAGACTAAATTTTAATTTTAACAGAAAACATGACTCGCCTAAAAATGCCCTCAATGCGCAATATTCTGTCCCCGGTTTCAAGGAGGCCTCGTAAAGTGCTAATAATCGGAAGACCTGCTCCTACAGTTGCTTCATAGAAGTAATGTGTGTAGGATTGCCGTTGAAGAGCTCTCAACTTTAGGTACTGCGTTTCACACAAAGAGCATATCAACAAAGCAGAGAGACAAAATGTAAATAGAGAAGTACTCAGAGATGCAATCACAAAGTTTCGGCAAAAACAAATTGCACAAAGCTAAATCACTAAGATAACTATTTTTAGTATAACATTAGAAACGAAATTCCATACCAACACATAAATGTCATCCAAAAAACCTTTCAGTGAGGATAAGCCACTAATGAATTAATGGAAGATAGCAGTGATCTATATATTTAAGATAACAACGAAAAAAGTCAAAATTGAACTCTTACAAGTTCTAGTAGCCAAAATTGATATTACCTTATCAAGTGGTCCTGAATTGGCCTTTTTGTTTGGAGTGATCACATGAATCCCTTTACGCAACCAGTCATGGTAACAGCTTGCAACATTAGAGTCCGCCGTACAATCTACCAAAACAGTATTTGGAATAAAATGATTTCCATGCACGTGTTGAGTAAATTTTTCTAAATCAGCAACTTGTCCTTTCTGCTTCAGAAGTTCTCTCCATCTTGACAAGTCGAGACCACTATAACATATGGATGAGTCAATCATAGGAACATAATTCAGAACAAAAAAAAAAATGCAATCAAGGCAAGATAAGACAAAACAAATACTTCTAAATTATAAAAACAGTTCATCAACACATGCCAACAGTCAAATTGAAGGAGAAAACACAGTGGAAATACATCTAAATTACAATTACAATGATGGGAGATTATTTCTGTAAAACACAAGATTGAAAGAAAAGAAAAGAAAGTATAAATGAGAAACCACAAAAACAGAAAATCAACACAAGGGCCATTAACTATGACATGGTAAATTTATAATTTTGCATACATGTAAAAGGAGGTATAATATGGTTTGTGATACAAATGACAGAATTAAAAAATTTAAAAAAAAAGATGCAAAAGAAAGAGGGAAGGCAAGAAGACAGAAAGGTAATTAAACTAATAAAATTAATAAGGCAAGAAGAAAGAAATAGATCACCTTGAAAGTCACACTAAAGCAATAGAAACTTTAAACAATAGAGCACACACATGTCAAATTTAATGCTTAATTTTAGGCTTTCTCTAAGCTTCCAAGAACTCTCTCCATAGTCACAAGAAATACTTAAAGACAAACCCAGTTATATCCTTCACAAGCCAGACCAGCAATTATAGGTCAAAGGTGGCATACAGGCTCATCATAGTACAAATTAATAAGAAATGGGCTCTTTAAAATTTAGCATTTGATCTGAAGAAATTATTTCTACTTCAATGCAATACCCAAATCACACCAAAGAATGTTTTTCAAAAAACAAATGAAAACCATATTTTTGTTGAATTCATTTCCATCAATAATTTAATATTCTTCAAATCAATGGAAAAGAGACAATTCCAGAACGTTTAGTGGAACTAGTTTATTTCAAACAGAAACTAAGAACAGAAAGAACACAGTACCCATAAGCTTTATACAATGATTATAGCAGTTCTAAATATTTTTAAATTTTATCCCATAACAAGAGCTAACAAGATCATTTCTTCTTAAATAAGATTTTAAAAACAAATCTGAACATACGACTATTTCTGTGAATGCTCAAGACTTACACTTCACTTAAGAGCATTGTCCTCGAACCAGTAATCCCCATAACACGCAAATCAATGTTAAATTCTTCCTTGAGAACTGCTGCCTGCAAAAAGCAATTCAACCATTCATTCAGGTTCAATAAGATCAGAAATGAGCAACATTTCATCCTTAATCAATACTGCTGTCACCAGAGCAGACCCACGGCTGCCTAGGTAAAAAATGACTGAATTTTGCTGTGCAAGGAATGCCCACTTTTACATGGATGTATATGAAAATAGACAAACTAACTTGCCTAAGGCTTGATTGCATTTCATTTCTCATACTCAAGCTACACTTTATATGCAAGCTACTCCAGTAACTCACTGCTGATAGAAGCCAACTCAAGTAAGAGCAACTGGCAAGTCAGTTGAGTAACTTGTGACTGACTCAACTCAATTACATCCCTATTTTACAAAATGACAGATCAATCACAATAATATTTGCAAAGGTTAAACACAAAGATTAACCTCTATAGAAAAAATGTGAAATAATATGGTTATCAAGTAGAATAAATGAGTTGCACATCTTACTGCAACTTTTAATTTACGCATTCAATGTGTTTATAGAAGAGAAAAAAGTAACAAATAAATTATTCCATGTCCAAATAAATAATAAATTATTTGTTAGCAACAGAGGAAAAAAACAATAAATAAATAATACTTCCTCTGATACTACACCTGATCCCTCAACTGGTCGAGTAATGTCGCACCAATCAATCCAGGTCCAATGATCCCCATTGCTATGGTCGTCCTTGAAAGATAAAACCTTGAATGCACAGCTCTTAAAGCCCGTATACAATCTTCACGCTTGAGAACCACTGTGATATTGTACTCAGAACAACCTTGAGCTATAGCACGAATGTTAATATTAGCCTGTATTATGAGATGGAAAAAAGGGGAAAATAGTAAGTGCCAACACGAATATCATATAAACATAGCAAAAAGCAAAATATTTGTCTGAAAGGGTATATACGGAACCTTCTACCTTTGCCAGAGCATTGAAAAGAGTAGCACTGACTCCAGGAGTGCTAGCCATTTTCTGGCCAACTGCTGCTAATATGCTACAGTTAGGAATGACCGCAACCTGAGGAAACAAATAGGACCATGCTAATGTAGCATAAATGTAACTGAATATGAACACCATAACCACAAAATAAATATTAAGTTCCTCCATATAAAAAAATGCAGCCAATAACAGATTTTGAATTGAGATAGTAAACAGAATTTAACCCATGAGGACAATATTGATACACAGGTTAACAATGTATAATTGATCCTGATGCTGCAACATGCTAGATAATGTCCAGAATAGCAAACACGGAGATAGCTTATATTAGTTAAGATTTCAAATACACTTATTGGTATGTATGCTCTGAATTCAACCTACAAAGTGAGCTTTAAACTAGTATAAATTTAGTTTCCATTATTCAAATTATAGCACCAGTGTCCCAAGACAAAGATAGCTTATATTAGAAGTATTAAGATGTCAAATACACTTATTGGTATGCATGCTATGCATGCTCTGAATTCAACCTACAAAGTGAGTTTTGAACTAGTATAAATTTAGTTTCCATTATTCAAATTATAATGCCAGAGTCCCAAGACCTAGATAAACCCAAATGAAAGCTAGGAAATCAGAGTTTTCTTGAATCATTAAAAGTGTAACAGCTCAAACAAACCAAAATAACAATGGTCTGCCACAGACGGTAGATGTAGATATGCTAGTTGAGAGAACAAATTTTCTAAGACTTTATTTCTTATTATATTTTATGGGTTTAATTGTAACTTTTATCAATATTTTAGAACATTCGGTATTTAATATTAATTAGTACTTCACAGTATCCCCCAAGTCTTTAAGGTTTTGGAGTCATATCTGATATTTGCATTTTATCAGGGTTCCGAATTTAGTTATAAATACCTATGTTACTTTAGTTTTAACTAGATTTTGGATGATTAACATTCGAGATATTGCGATATTGAATATTGAGATTTCTCTCCATTGATATTTGCCAGTTTTCTCCCCTAGTTCTCTGTCAAAATCTCCCTTTTGCTTCTGTCTTCTCATTTCCCTCTAGATTTATTGCATTTCCACTGCATCAATTATGCTTTTCTGATAAGCAAGTCCATATGCATGTTTAAACTGAAAAAAGCACCTGTGAAAGACGTCCAGCATCCAAAGCTTGGCGGAATCTAGACTCCAAAGCCTCAGCAACAGCTTTTACCTCCTTCTCAGGCACAGCAAAGCAGACAGAATGCTCACTACTAGCCTGCACCAATATCAAGAAATAAGCACCCCATGCATATCAAGAATAGCTGGGATAAGAGAATGTAGTGTAGGCACCTGGGATATCATAATAACATTAGCTCCCACATCCTTCACAGCACTAAAAATGGCACTAGCTGTACCAGGAACACCAGCCATTCCAGTTCTACCAAAAGAAAATCACAGGTGCAGCATAAATATGATGAAGATGAAATAGTACAGCAAAACATAACCAAATATATGCAGAAAATCATATGAGAGAACATACCCTTCAACATTTACTAGTGCCAGATTATCAATAGTTGCAAACCCCTTGACTGGAGAATCTAGGTTCTGACCATCTACCTCTGCACTTGCAGAACGGCAGATTGTTGTTCCAGGAGCAGAAAGATTGAAAATATTCCTTATTACAATTGGAATATCATATCGCATCACAGGTATAATGGTGCGAGGATGCAAAACATTTGCCCCAAAATATGACTGCATGATTACATTAACTTATCTTAGAAATATATCTAGAAAGTTGAGAAACTTCAACAGGTATAGAAGAAGCCATAAAGCCTACCATTTCCCATGCCTCTTGATAAGACAATTTTGTTAATATCACAGCTTCACTAACTGCAGGAGAAAAGTTATTCATTATCATTAAAGTCAAACCTCACAACGATATCATCTTTAAAGGGAAAAATAAATGTAAGGAATCGTTGACAGCATTAATTTGGGAACACATCTAACCTCTTTCATTGAAGGCTAAATCAATATTTTATAAAATTTTAGATGAAAGAAATACAGGTGCTGTGGTTTGTCTTGCGGACAGGACCCAAAATTTTTGGGGGACTTTAGCAGAGAAAATAAGGAAATAGAAGCTGTGGTTGGAACCTTGAAATTTATGAAAGGGAAAAGAAATGAAGAAAGTATTGTTGCTTGAGACAAGTGTACAAGCAGGGTTACAAGAACTGATGCGGATGTGTTCTGAATATTGAGGTGTTTAATATTTTTTAAGGGAAAAAAATGAAACAAAATTACCAAAAAAACTAAAAAGTAAAGTGTTACTGACACAACAATGCTTGGCACCTCAAGCACCTTCTATTATAGATTTTAGATTTAAAGCTTTTTTTTTTTTTTGAGTAGGAAATAAAAGAAATCACAGACAGCGAACCACTTCAAAACAAATAAGCACTAAACCATTCTCTATAGACAATGCAAAAAGAAGTGTTAATGAGACTGAATGAAGATGAAGGGCCAAGAGCCAACCTTTTCGAGGGTCTGCACTATACACACCATCAACATCTGTCCATATTGTAACTTGGCGAGCTCTAAATAGAGCGCCCATTATGGCAGCAGAGAAGTCACTTCCATCCCTCTTTAAAGTCGTAGGAATATTCTGAGGTGTACTGGCAATGAAACCAGTGGCAATTATTATCTCAGATGGATTCTGCGAAAACCATTTTTCAAGTCTTTTTTCTGATTCCAAGAAATCAGGGTCGACCTGATTTGAGCTAGTGGGGTTTACAATAAGGACCTCCCTTGTATCCATCCATTTGCAATCTAGCCCATTCTGCACCAAAATTCATTTCATAAATCATCAGATAATGTCACCAAAAGTTATAATTAGCAAAAAAACCACATACCTTTCTAACAACATAAGATAACATTTGAGCAGACCATAACTCCCCATGCCCAACAACAAAGTCTGAGAAAGATTCCGTGACATGACCAGCTGGAAAGAAGGAAAAGATAAGCATGTAAGTTTACATAACATGAAATACCCCTTTAGAAGTATTAATCATACTATAAAAGGAGAAACAAACAAAATACCACAAGCCTGTCAAAAGGCCAAACTATAGTAATGGAAAACTTGAATAAAAGTAATTAAACAACAATGAAGATCCAGAACCCAAACTTGAAAATGAACTTAAAACAATTATTTGACTAATTAAACTCAGGAATGTTGCTAGTTGAGATCGGGGAGAGAGAAAGAGCTCTACTACCTATATATATTGCACGTAGCATCGCTTTGAGGTTACTAACATCATGATGCAGTTGAGATAAGAAACTAGCAAGATCATCTCCTTCAAGCAAATCAAGTGCTGTGGAATTATGTTTTTCTAAGACAGCGTCCAATGCAGAGATGTAGGAATCATCTCGAGATTGTGCCTTGTTGATAAGGTCATACATCATATCTGTCACCTTAGACATGGCCGATACCACTACCAACTTTCTTTCTGAATCATCACTAATAATTATATCTGCAACATTCTTGATCCTCTGGGAGGTCCCAACACAAGTGCCACCAAACTTATGGACGGCCCACATGTCTCCCTTGGGAAGATGCACTTTATCCATCGATTTCTCCACTGAGATATCTGTAAGTGAGAGGGAAAATAAGATGTAACTTTTAAATGTCAATAACCAGAACTAAATAACCTACAAACTATTTGATTAAGCTAATATACAATGCACCTAATCATGTATAGCAGGCCAATATAAATTACAATGTTAATTCGTTGCAGATATTTTCTATTGGTTGAAATCAAGAATTAGCCATTGTGCTAGCTCAAAGAATGTATTAAAATCAGTCCATGTAGTTTCATTTGTGAAATGTAGTCTCAACATTTAATTGCGGATGAATTGAAAAAAATTGCATACAGTGTCAATCTAAAACCACAGATTCAGCTTATGTGTTTTAATTATTAAGGTGTTGATGAGAGAAAATTTGAGCTGATATGGCAACAATATTACAAAAATTAATTAAAAAACTAATCAAACCATCATCATTTCCTTCTTTTTCTTTTATCTTCTTTGTACTCTTTACATTTTGTAACCAAAATTAGATCCAGGTCTCTCTCTAAAGGAAATTATATCTAGTAAATGTAAATGCATTAAGCAAGGTTGATCAAGGTAAAAAAAAAAAAAAAAAAGTTCAATGGTCAACACTGTAAAATCATGTCTGTGGTACTAATTAACTAATTACCATTGAGATTATTTTAGTAAAGCCTAGCTCCTAAATCAATGAAAGAGGAGATTCAATAACCATTTACATATACATAAAAATAAATTACATTACACAACAAATACAATCCATAGATGATCATCTTATATAAATTGCATAACCATCAATGATAGGTACAAGAGAGAACAATGAAACAAATTTCAAGAGTAAAGATGTGAAGATAAATCCAAAATTTGTTATTAAAAACATGAAAGAGGACTATAACATGTAAAACAAACCTGATACTGAAGCCTGGACAAAGATATTCAGTGACTTCCTTCTTCCCAACCGAGAACCGATATTTGATCTGGAACATAGATAACAAGAGAAACCGTTTAGTGCTTTATTAAAATGAAATAACAGACAAGCCAACTAGAATATCAAAGGACAGGTTATTTGGTGACAACCCCACAAAAATTACCCAGACCCTTCATCTATTGAGCTACTTAAGAGTTTAAATTGATATCTTCGTGAGAAAGACAACAAGGGTCCAAATTTTCAAAATGCGATTAGCCTAGGCCTATGTTGTTTGAATTGGTTGTATGGATACATATTTGAGCATTCAGCTCACCAATATCCTAGGCCTATATCACCAGGACTTCCACCAAAGTTGTCCAAAGCATAAGGTAGACTCTAAACCAAGGCAATAGGCACAAAAATTAGTCACGAATCAAGGTGGAATTTGCTCAAACACTAAAGCATTGCTAATTTAAATAATCAACGAGTCAAGGTGGAATTTTCTCTAACACTAACGCATTAACAAATAACAAACCAATGTTACATATACAAGAAGCTTTAAGACATTAAGACTTGCTCAGAAACAAGAGCATAATCTTATGAGCTAAAGCATTTTGTTATTCATAAAAATTAGACAAAAAACTACAATCAACACTTCTTTTTTCCTTTGCTTTTTGGCTCTAAAATAACAAACAAATTAAGTCAAAATTTAGGGGCACAGCAATCTAAGCACTAGTACACAACCGCAATCCAATTCCAATCTCCTCGAAATCTAAGCTAACACATCTCTCTAAGCATAATCGAAACAAAAACCAAAATTGATTCTACCTCCACGAAACAAAAAACACTGAAAAAACAAAATAGAACACTTCAAACGAGCTTAAAAATGGCAGAAAAACAATAAACAAATAAATAACGCGTTACATCTATTCATTTATCCAAATATTAACCATCATTTCCTCAGAATCAAACAGAGTTTACCGCAACAACTAAATACAGAAACAAAGCGGATAAAAACGATAATAACCTGGAAAGCGGAAAAGGCTTTGAAAGCGAAAAGGAACGACATTGAGCAGGAGCAGAGATCTTCCGTTTAGGCAATGAGGTAGATGAGAGAAAGCGTGAAGAATCAGAGATCGAGGCTGAGAAAGCCGCCATTAGTATCAGTTCTCAATAGTTACCACAAATAATCACCACTTCAAGCAAAAACCAGAGAGTAGAGTTTTTTCTTTTTTCTTTTTCTTTTGTTCTTTTTTTTTTTGCTCTTTTCAATGGCTGCTGCTGCTTTGTATAATTTGTAATTTTTTTTTTCAATTAGGGATGACAAAAGTGACAAAACTCCATTCAATTTCAGTGAGTACTACTAAACCTACTAAAAACCTACGGTTTTTGAATAGGATGATAATTTTTTATATTCTTTTTTTATTAAATTGAAAATGGTGGGTAAATATTTGTTGCTTTGTACTTTGCTTGTATGTTGTTACTTTTCAAATGGGCCCTTTGATTGCAGGATAATCCCAACACTAATTTAATTTCAAAGATTAAAATTCTTTTTCTATAAAATAATAAATACTTTTTATATTTTTATATAAAATCCATAAATTTTATTTAAACCTTAAAAAATATCAACACATATTCAAATCGTATTTATTTTTATAAATATTTTTTATCCATATCATACATGTGTCATAAATTATTTTTAGTTAAAATTTGTCATAGATTAATATCCAACATATTTTAATTATTTTTTAATAATCTCATTATAGATTTTGATCATACATATTATGTTTAGCATGCCACTCTCTAACCCATAAATAAAAGGATAATGCGCTTCAGTGTACTCGAACTCACGTCCCCTTATATTAGAAACAATGTTCATGCTAATCGAATTAATACTCCATCAATAACTATTCTTTTAATTTTTCAATATAATGTGTAAATATATGAAATTTTTATAATTTCATTTGTGATTTTTTGTAAATGTTATAAATACAATTATTCTAACTAAAATGTGGATCCAATTTTATATAACATATTTATAAAAAAATTTAATGAACAAATGTAGTTTTTGTTAAAATAATAAAGTTAAAACGTGATATTTGTAATTCAAATTTTATTACATGTAATTATTTTTCTAAATTTTATATGAAAAAATTAAAATATCCCTAAAATAATATATGTTATGAGTTTTTGATAATAATAAAAACTATAAATTTTAGATTTTTTTATCTAAAACTTTTTGTTTGCTTGCTTTTTAAATGATGTAATGCATAAATAAGGAAAACAAAAAAAGCAGTTCGCAATAAAGACAAGAATATTATATGCCTACCAACCAAAAACACGAATATTTAATTTTAAGCGAGTTTTAAAAACACACTAAAAATCTGGGAGAACTCATGGATTAAGAAAAATTATAGAATAATATATTCTACTAAGTTTAATAAACATCAAAATCCTCTTTGTATGAAACAGTAATCAAACACTAATTTAATATGAATTCATACTGTGTAACTTTTATTCCTACTCTCAACATTGTATAAAAAGGAAAACAAAAAAAAAAAAAATCAATTTGTATTATTTTAAAAAAATTATAAATTTGCAAATTTCTCACCAAATAAAATTTAAAATTTCGAAAATCTAAAAATTGTGAGTTTTTAAACTATTTTTAATTATAAAAAATATTTTGAAAAATCATATTTAGAAAGATTTTAGATAAATATATGTTTATATTTAAATAAATTTAGATGTTGATTTGTTCAAATTCATTTCGGACTTATAATTTTTTATATAATTTTTAAATTTTTTTAAATATATGTTATTATGGCATGTATTAACTTTTAATTGATTTTGCTAGTATCATCAATGTCCATTAATGATCAAATTGATCAACGATGAATTTCGTTAACTTAATTTTTCTCAATAAAGGTTGAATTGCAGGAAACTTTCAGTGAAAGATTTTTTTTTTTTTTACCCTAAAGTCAAAAATAAATTACCGAGAAAAATTATAAACTTTTACCGATATAAATATTCTGTTAAGTAAGTTCAATGCTTTGAGTCATAAAATACGAAATCATTAGGCTCGTTCCTGTTTTTTTTGTCTTTTTTACAAAAGAAATTATGTATTTTTTAATTTAATATTTAATGATTTAATTTATTTTTATTAAAATTTTGAATATAAACAATTTAATTTTTTTAATGTTACATTCTAACATTACACATTTAGTATTCATGCAATATAAATGATGTAATATATAAATATAAAATAATATAGTAAGGTCTAATCTAGACTTTAAATGTTAAAACCCGACGTCAAATTAGATTTTAAACACTTTTATTTTTTTATCTCATTTTATTTTTCAAACATAATATTTTTATTTAAACTCTTAAAAATCAAATAAATTTCTAAATTTAGCATGTAATTTAGTTAAACTAATCTAACATATCGAAAAAAAAAAATTAATTGGTAAAATAGGCTAACTTCTTTTGAAGTCTAAGAAAATATATCATTTTCTGAAAGAGTGTGTGAAAGCGCGTCTACTTGAACAAACTTTTCTACTAACATATTAGAGAAACAGTGTCCAATTGAAGCATTTTCCGATAATTACAAAAAAAAAAATACGTCTACACTCTCTCAAAAAACAGTCTATTTTTTAAAATTTAAAAAAAAACCTATTTGACTAGTTAACTTTTTTTCAACATATTCAACTATTTTAGCCATGAAATTTGACTTAAAAGGTCATTCCTAAAAAGAAAATATCTTTTTTTGGTTTTTTTCCTTTTTTGTCACTCATTAAAAGTAGTCGAATCTTTCCTATATTGATTTTTCAACATTTTTTTAACCATTTATATAGGATCTATTAAAAGCCTAAAACATTATTGATATATAGATTTTTACAATGCTAAAAGAAATAGTGATGTGGGTTTAAACTTTAAAATATTAGGTAATTTTGGAAATTTAGTATTCTTTAATTAAAAATTAAATCATTTTATTTTTTAATTTTAAATTCAATTATTGAGGTTACTAGTATTGTTGATACAATGTTTAATGCTATAATTTACAAGTGATTTACACAATTATGTTAAAAGTTACGGAGTTACATAAGAACAAGGCATCAAAATATTCGCAAAGACCCTAATCTCTTAAAATAGAAAATTTTATACTTTGCCCCTATAAATTTTATAAAATTATAAGTCAGCGTATGGTAAATTTACACATTAGCCTACTAAAATTTTAAATTTTAATTTTAATCCTTTAAAAAATATAAAAAGCTATAAGCTAATAGAATGATAAAATTACATTTAAGCTATAATAAAAACATATAAACTAATTCCCACCCCAAAAAAATTTCTATCTTCATCACTATATAAAAAAATCAATGAAGGTTTGGTGTCTTGGTCTTAGAATCCCCTTTTTATGATTATAAGAACCTATTTATGAAGTTCTGGGAATTCCAGATTAGTAACTAAAAATGTATAAAGGTAAAAAAGCCAAGGTTGTGTAGAGGTGGCAATGTTCAAGTTTGAGCGAGCTTCATTTAGCATAATGCCTTTGATCTCGGTGTATTATATACCGTAAGGATTAAATTGTTGAGTAGGTATAACATTTTTTTTCAATTTGCTTACAATCACACATGATTATATAGGTGTATTGATGTAAATTTTAAACATAAATGAAAAAAAAAGTGAGAAAATTTAATTTTAAATATTTTTTTCTTAAATTTCATTAAAATGTAAAAAAATTCGATACAATAGGAGGATTAACAAGTTTTAGCGCGCTCAAATTTACATTTTTCTATATTGGCATCAATGTCACTGCCAACTGAACTAAATAAAAATAGGTAGAACCATGTAAACAGTTTGATGCATATAAAAATTTTGGTTAAGCGACACCCAAAATCACTAAATTATTAATAAGTTTACGTATTGACCACTCAACTTCAAAAGTTACAATTTGATTATTGAACTATTTGAAAGTTTCCATTTAAGTTATTGAACTATTCAAAAGTTTTTATTTAAGTTATTGGACTTTTAATTTTGAAAAAAAAAGTTCGACTAGCGAGCTACAGGCGATGACTTGAAGATTGATACTGTAGATCAGTATCATTGACAAGTAGAGAAACATAACTTAAATCCAAGTTGACCTAATGATCAGTGTTGGAGATTGGAGAAAAAAATTATTTAAATTTTGGTTTACAAATTCGTTATGCCCAAAGTTATTTAATAAAAAAACTTAACTGTAGAAGAGAAAAGAAAAAAGTGTTTTTGATTGATGTAAGCAATGTGAATATCAATTTTAAAAATTTAATAACTTAAATGAAATTTTTTTAAATAATTTAATGATTATAGTGTAATTTTTTTAATTAAGTACCCAAAACAAAAATTTACTCATTTAATAATTAATGGTTTTTAATTTATTTATTTTTTAAATCAATCCCAATAATTACATTCGACGGTACGAAAATATTGAATAGTGGTGAGGGATGATAAAATAATAGCAAAAAAGGGAAAAAAAAAAGTGCTGTGTAGTGGCAGTGTCAGTGTTGAAAAGGAAATCAAATCATTCATTAAAAAAATAGTATTAATTTCATGAAGAAGAAAAAATTATCGAAAAGGTTAACATAGTGCAGATGAGACACAGAAACGTGTTCGGAATCACCACTAAAACAATGACACGTGGAAAATATATATTTTAATAAAAAAATTTGTGTGGCTTTTGAGATCCGTGACAGTGGCAGTGCCCCTTCCGACTCACAAGCGCCCGTTTCAACGTCAGTCCAAAAAATTTTACACATTAATTTTTTAAAAACTTTCATTAAACTCACAAAAAATGTAAAAATAATTTTTAAAAATATTTTTACAATTTAACATAATAAATCTTAATACTATATATAATAAACTATTATAACAAGTAAATTTTATTATACAATCAACTAGTTAATGAATATATTTTATTTTTATAAATAAAGTAATAAATGAATAATTTTCTTAGATATGAATTTCTATATAGGATGGGTGATAGAGGTTCTATAAAAGAACGGGATGTAAATAAAAAGAGTAAATATCAAAATTATATACGAACATTAATTTAATGTGTAATGTCATATATAAACTCTGATTTTGTGTAATTTTATATATAAAATTTTGATTTGATTCAATTTTCACAAATTACTAACAACATTATTAAATTAACATCATTTTATATCGATATATTGTATACACAAATAATTATATTAATCCAATATAAAAATAAAAGTACGTATTAGTTTTTTTAAATGTATACAATTGAATCAAAATTAAAGTTTTATATATACATACGAATCGATAATCAAGTTTCATGTGTATAATTGCACAAAAATCAAAATTTATATATTAAATCGCATATTAAACTAAAATTCATATATAAATTTTATATTTATCCCAGTATTAAAAAAAAAGAGTTATTAACAATGGAAATATGAATGCTTGATTTTCATCTTAAGCACATTCTGTCACTTTCATGGCCTACCACCCTAAAATATAAGCATATGCCCACTCCCTTTTAGACATTAAGGAGATTAAGGAGATGTTATATATCTAGGTTGAGTTTGGTTCTGTTAGATTTTCTGAATTATCATAGATAATTCAGTTGAATTTTCCGTTTTTTATATTAATATTAAACTTTAGATTTTATACTTCTTTAGCAAAACAGGCTTTGCTTTTTAGCTTTTAGAAATTATTTGATAAAATTTTAAAGTTTTTTCGTAAACATTTCTCAAAACTTGTTTTTTTTTTTTTTCAAGTAAAAGAAAAATCAATAACTCATACGTAGTATTTTTTAAATTTTAAATTTTATATGAAAATTTTACATTAATTTATTTTTTCCGGCTGATTTAACCATAAAATAATTATTTTACATCATTAAAATTAATATTAATTATAAATAAATTAAAAATAGAATTGGATTTGAATAATCGTGATTTCTTTTTTCAGTTGTATTCAAAAATCGTTGAAATCCATTTTCACTTGTATTCAAAAATCGTTGAAATCCAATAGTCCAATTTTCAATTCCTCGTTTCATTTTACTAAGTGTCATTTATGAGTAAGATTAGATGGTTAATATTTTTATACAATGCTTATTGTTACTCATTATCTCTCTCTAATCTATTGATTGAAGGAAAAATGTGCTTAAAACTCATTCGAACTTATGTTCTCGTTAATATAATAATAATTATAACAATTGAGCTAAAAGTGAATCTTCAATATTACTCTTTACTAAAAGTACTAAAATATTGATAAGATGGTTAAAGCCCATGACTATAAATCAGGTTTATTGACAACCAACCCAAGTTTTGTGTTTAGTTTTTAATATTGGTTATTTTGTTTTTAGTTGTAATCTTAGATTGCTTCATTTTTTTAGAATTTTCATTATCGAACTAAGCTAAAATAAAATACTAAGATTTAGTTTTGAATTTGAGGCTCAATATTCGGTTCAAGTTTGATCGAATAATAATTTTTAAGTTTGAATTCTACTTGAAACATAAATGAGTTATTCGAGTTCGATTAAACTTATTTTTTAATTTTCATACCTAAACTCAAGCTCAATTAAACTTATTCATACTTAAACTCTTTTTATAAATGAGGGTAAAATGTAGTTTTAAAATACAAAAATATATGTAAACGAAAATCTCGATAAGCCTAGTAATTTGTTCGGGTCAAGTATTACAATACTTGAACGATGTTATCGAATTAAATTAATGTTTTTCTAAGTTAAACTTAAATAACTTCATAATACAAATTTCTCATATACACCCCTATTCAAATAGCTTGTGAAAGGATATTACCTCGATTTAAGGTATGCCACCTAATTTACAAAGGACTGAAATTTATACTTATAGTTTTCTTATTCAACAAGACTGTTGATGAAACTCGAATTTTAATATTTATTAAAATATTATTAAATACTCAGCCAATTAAACCAACTCGTATTAACATAATATCATCATTTAAAAATCATTAAATTCTAGCTTCTTTTTTCTAAGTCAATCCCGAGACTGATTAAGAAGTCCATATACGTTAATGTTACTTTACCTTATACATTTTTAGAAATAGTCTAAAATGAAAACTATTGTTTTCTGTTATTATTTTAAAATTTTGGATATATATTTATGTTAAAGTCAAAACTATATAAAATATAATCTTAGAATTATTATCAATATTTTAAAAATCAGATTAGTAGTTGAACCAATTAGACCATTAATTCTCGATTTGGTTATCGGTCCAACAATAATTAAAAAATAATAAAACCTAATAAAAATTTAAAAATTCTATAAACAAGTTTAATTTTAATTTCTTGTCCTAGCTTTTGGTGTTGGGTGGTTCGCTCAAAGACAAATTCAATTTCCTTGTTCGGATTAGTATACTTGCCGATTTAATCCAATTCCAACAATATTGTTATTGTAAGGTATATTATAATAAATTTAAAAAATTCCACTAGCAAATTAAAAAAAAAAACTGTAATATACTTTTTAATTAATTATTATTTTTTAACTTATTTTAAGAATACTTGTCAACTTTCTAATCCCGCTTGTTAAGATATAGAAAATTTATCCATACACTTATCATCAAAATAATCCAAATAATTTATCAACGATTAAACTAATTTATAATTAATTAATTAATTATTATTAAATCAATAATTCAACCAATCAAAATCAATTGAACTGAAATTTGATAACCCGACCGGTCCATTGATAAACCCACCGAAATTAATATTCAAATGGTAGCCTATGTTTAAAAAAACACAGTTGTAAACTAAAGGGAAAAATGCTATATACATGCATGGAAACAACTAAGACTATATGCATGCAAGTGTTGATTCTAAAATATGAACTTTTATTTTTTTCAATAAAAATATATATCCACTAACCATGATATTCAACCCTATTGAAACATATTACATCATCTATAAAGGATTAAATTTAATAAAAATTATCTTTAAAAAATAAAATAAGTTAAATTAATCAATATAAATATATATATAGAAAGGGAATTAACGTGTAATTCAATCAAGCTAAGTAAAAATACTTAGAAATCTCTCATCAAGTCGTACCAGCATGTGCCCTCTTGTGCTGTGGCGACTGCGTCTCCAACTGTTGTCATTTTGGACCATACATACATACATACATACATACATTATCAAAGTTCATATATATATAGATGATATTGTGGCATTCATAGATAATATATATTTAGACTTAAACTAGAATAAATTTAGATAAAATTTACGTATGACAAGACTTAAACCTAAAATAATCTTGAAGAGAAATTTGCACATGACCTGTGTATATGGTGAGATTCAAACTTGAGAACTCAAAGTCCCAAAAACCTAAAATATATACACGTGTATACAACAAAGGCTTAGGAATTTTTGAGACTTTGAGGTTCCAAGTTTGAATCTTATCGTATACAAATGTCATGTGTGGATCTCTCACAAATTATTTTAGATTTAATGTGTAGGTCTTGGGATCTTAAGCTCTTGGATTTGAGTCCCAATATGTGAAAATATTATGAGTGAATTCTCTCTCAGATTATTCTAGGTTTAAATCTCAATACGCAGGAACCTATCTAGTTTTATTCTAGTCTAAATCTTAATATATTACAGTTTTCAATCATGGGTGATTGCACTTGCAAACTCTTTATACACACATACCAAAACGAGGCATTGGAAGTGTTAGCAAAAGTTTAAGTCTTAAGACCTTGAGCTCCCAATTTTGAGTTTTACCATGTACAAACATCATGTAAAAAATGTTCAAGTCTCACCATAGGTAAGCCCTATCATATGCGGATATATTTCGTTTTTTACTCCGGTGTGATTGTACTTGCAAATTCTTTATATGTACACATATGTACCAGGCCTTATAGAATTGACAATGATTTAAATATCGATACCTTGAGCTCTCAGATTTTAGTCTTATCATGTGAAAATGTCACGTGCTCTAATATAAATTCCGTAACACATAATCTCCATCTAAATTTATTCTAATTTAAATTTGAATATATTTTTATTTTTAAGCCCTTATAATTGTAATTGTAAACAGTATGTATATCTATACATATATGTATATATTATGGCCGTCCAAGTCGAATAAGATGCGAAAATCCCAAGAAGTAATAGCAGCTGTTTTTCTCCAAGCCTTGCTTTAGGAACAATCAAAATGAAACTCTCTTTATTTTCTCGGGATTGTTTGCTGTCATTTTTATTTATGATTTTTGAATGAATTAATTTGCTTCTTTGAACGTAGCCCTTGTCCCAAGTTTCTCTGCAGCGCGTGCAAACTTTTAATATTCAACATAATAAGTTATAATTAACCTAATCTCTTATTAATCGAGTCTTATCTCGATTGTTAATGTAGGAAGACATGAGTTCGAGTGTATTAAAGCGTATTATCCTCCTCTTTATAGGTTGGGGAAGGCTATAAATAATTCTAGACATTGTGTAAAAAAAAATAATCAAAATCTAAATGTGTATAATTAAAAAAAAAATTGTGTATATACTTTATCCATAATCAAAGTTTTATGTTTACACCAAATAGAGTACATATGCAATTTTGATATTTATCCCCAAATTAAACCATTTTACTCTATTTAATTTTTTTTTACTTTTAAAGTTTGCTTAGTATCAAGTATGATTGTAAGCAAAACATTATTCACTTAGTAAGCAGACATAAAAATAAATACAATTTGACAGAAAATATTATTCGCATTAACGATTAGACTATAAAATATTTAAACAAAAGTAAAATTAATATAATTTTTAATAGAAATATTAAATCTCAAATTTTATTAAATTACATGAAATAACAATATATTTTAACCAATATTAAACATTTACACAAAAAGATTAAGTATTTTTGATAATTAAGATTCATTTTCTATATGAGAGCATAATATGTCCTAACATGTTTTTTTTTTAATCAATGTATCTTTTGTATCCATTTTATGATTTATGGATATTAATCTTTTCAAGGTTCATGACTGACTCTCTTATAAATATAATTTTTAGGGTTTAAACTCAAATTCTCTCTTCAAAAGTACAATATATATTACCACTATATCCAACTCTCATTAGTAGATGCAATTTATTTTGTATTTCTATAAAATAAAATAAAATAAACAAAAAACAAGTATTAGGAACAAAGTTAAGCCACACGCTCCTCTAAGGCATGTAGAGCAAAGAAGGTCCATGAGATTAAACCATTGAATAAAAAAATACTAATCATGGTCTCATCCATTTTCCTTAAACTTCATTTTTACGCCAGCTTTAACCCTCTCCGACGGCGTAGTGACCGGCCGTCAACTTCCTCACACAATTCCCCTCACATCCCCACCCCACCCACACCCGTTGACATACTTATTTCCATATTTATTCCCCTTTCTTCCTATAAAATATGGTTGCTTCAATCTTTCTCCATATATACATATATATGCACGTACACTTTAATCCTATAGAGAGTTTTAGAGAAAAAAAAAATAGTGGAAAGCTAGTTAGCATTGAGATATTGGGAGGTGAATGGGTTCAACGAACGGCGGAGTCCCACCGGGGTTTAGGTTCCATCCGACGGACGAGGAGCTACTCCATTACTACTTGACCAAAAAGGTGTCGTTTCAAAAGTTTGATATGGAGGTCATTAGAGAAGTGGACTTGAACAAGATGGAACCTTGGGAGTTGCAAGGTAATATAGCTGCTTCTTCATTATATATATATATATATATATATTTGCTTGAGTTTCTTTTTGTGAAGAATGGTTTACTCAATTATGGTGGTGAGGGTTTTTATTGAGAGAAGGGTTTCAAAAAAGTTTTTCAATTGTCCTTTATATGATAGATATTTCAATAGATTAGTATTGTTTCTAGACTGAGTTAGGATTTTGTCTTTTCATTTGTTGAGAGCCCCAGTTTTATGAAAAGCTGCCTGAAGAGGTTGGGGTTTGGCAAATGGTCACCATTTCTTTTGGTAGGTGATCATGCACCATGCACAGCTGACCTGACAAGGAGTTCTTGTTCTATGAACTCATGCTTCAAGTTGTTTCTTTAGGCACTTAGGCTCTTCGCAAAGTTAAGAGATAAAATCTTAACTTGACCCAAAGACAATATTAACGTATTAAGAAGTTTATCAACTTTAAACTAACGACACTTTACAGATTTCTTTGAAAAGAGTCAATATTCCCTCAACAGATTCAAGTATTGATTATAATTTGATGTTATCATTTTCATTATTTAATAATTTTAATTCTTATTTTTCATCGAAATTTATATGTTATTAAAAGTATATTTTCGATAGCAATTTAAATCTAATCTTAATAAATTATTAATCACAATGTCCTGTTTACATAAAAAAAAAGTTTAAAAAAATATGGTTTGTAAGAGAAGCTTGAGTTAACATTCTAGTGTTCTTCTCTATTAGTTAAACAACCAAACAATTATTTGTTCTCAACTATAGTTTTTCATAATCTCATAGTAAAAACATAGATTTACATCAACATAGATATACATCAACGAAGCGAGAAATTATTTTTAGGGGCCGAAATTAACTTATAATTTTTACGATAATAAAAATATAATTTTAAAATATTAAATCAAAATTTTATCATTTTTAAAAGGGGTGAAAGTATAATTTTACTATTATTATAATTTTACTATTATTAATTTAAAATTTTAAAAAACTAAAATAGAAATTTTTTCATTTTAGGAATCTGGGAGCCCCTGCAAGCCCCCTAGATTCACTCCTGTATATATATACATACACCAAAAGTTGCCCTACAATTTTTTTTAAAAATTATTTTGATATTTGAATGTAAGAATTTTTTTAGGAAAATTGAATAATATTTAATAATTATAAATTTCATATATCCTTCATAAAATTGGATTTGAAATCTTTCTTTTTTTTTTCTGTAATTTGCCATTTTGTTCCAATTTGCCTTCACTGCAATTTGCATACTGATGTGGACTTAAGTCATAAATACTGATAAATTGTAGACTAATGCTGTTTGACTTTGACCAGATAGATTCTAATCATGTCAATTAATATCAGATCAACGGCTTAAACAAAAGACTAATCAGATTCACTTCTCAAAACTATATCATACACACATTTTTATTTTTTAATTTTGTGGATAAATAGAAAAATAAAGTTCTTAGAAATCCACCCCTGAAAAAATGGAAATATATTAATGGAACCCACTATTGCACCGTTTTGTGCACGGTGTTGAAACTGAGTCACCGAATATTCTCAACAATTAATGAAATGATTCTAAATAAAGCTGTAGAGTTGGTACAATAATTAAAGTAATTAAATAATTTCAGATTTAATAAAATATTGCGAACATGTGAAAAAATAGTTATGTGATAAATCTTTAAAAATTATATTAAAATGTATCAGTTTAAATTTACAATTTAAGTAATAAAGAATATAAATTTTTAGGTTCAAATTTTGTGTATCTATTTTTTAGAGTTTATATAAAAAATATATTCTCAAATTTTTTCAAAAATATTTTTTGTTGCATTATAAAAATAGTGAGTTTTTGGTAATTTTCAAATTATTTTTTTTAAGAAAACGATACTTTTCTAGTCTTTAAAAGTTGGGTTTTTTAAACATAAATTTCCTTTACTTTTTGTATTCTAAAATTTAGGTCAAATTGTTAACATTGTTAATTTTTTTGTTAATTTTGTTGATGTTATATTTTGAAATAAAAAAAAAACTCGCTTGATAGCCATATAACTAAAAAATAGCATTGTATGAACTTGAATTTAACAAAATAATTTTATTAATATTAACAGATGAATCTGAATTTTTAAATGTAAAAAGTAGAACTAAATTCCTAAAAATAAAATTATAATGACTAAATTTCAAGTTTTTGAAAAGTATAAGGACTTATGTCATATTTTAACAGCTATATATATAATTATGATGAATTGATGGGTGATTAAGCTTGATAATAATTTGCAATATTGTCTCTATGTATATATAGAAAGATGCAGAATTGGATCAAGTCCACAAAACGAGTGGTATTTTTTCAGTCACAAGGACAGGAAATACCCAACAGGGTCAAGGACTAATAGGGCTACCAATGCTGGGTTTTGGAAAGCTACGGGGAGGGACAAATGCATTAGGAACAGCTACAAGAAGATTGGTATGAGGAAAACCCTTGTTTTCTACCGTGGAAGAGCTCCCCATGGCCAAAAAACTGACTGGATCATGCATGAATATCGGCTCGAGGACGGGGATGATCCTCAAGGAAACCCCACTGTGAGTACTCGCTCGTTATGTTCTCATGCAACATTAGTTCCTAATAAGTATATATATCGATGATTTTAACGTATAAGGTATAAAAATATTCATGCATGTGTAAGAAGATTGATAAGAAAACCTTATTGTTAGTACTCAGATCTCACGTAACATTATAATTTAGTATATATGAACACTTATATATATATATATATATATATATATAAGAATTTGCATGCATGTATAAGAAGATTGACAAGGAAACCTTATTGTTGGCTCTTATTTACTGATCTCATGTAACATTAAAAGTTAATATATATTTGGGTGAAGGTAAAAAAAAAATTAGAGGCTAAAATTGAATCATAAATTCATGAGGGTCCACAAGATAATTTTACCATTATACTATTTTATAATTCTTGAAACCACTTAAGAAATAATTTTACCGTTTTAGGAGTCAATGCCCTTGCTTGTGCCTTTTAGATATTAATTTCCGGAGGGATTTATAACAAATTTTACCATTTTTTGAGACAAATTAAGGTTCCTGCCTATCTCTTGCATTCATATATATAAATATCAACGGTTTTTATCATATAAATATATAATGAATAATATGCATGCATGTGTAAGAAAAACCCCAAGTGTGGCATGGAAGCAGGAATGGTCTTAGCCCCTTTTTTGGAAAAATAACTTTTCAACCCCTTAAAATTTGTAAAATTATAGTTAAAGCATAGAAAATTTTGTGTTGCAACTCTCAAAAAGTTTACAATTCAATTCCAGTCACAATATAATTTCTAGATTTACCCCTAAAGATCCCAAAGGAAACCTTGTTGATAGTATACTTAATCAATGATCTCATGCAACATTAGACATTAGTGTATATCAACGGTTTTATATATATAAGAATTTGCTTCCATGTGTGTGCAGGAAGATGGATGGGTGGTATGCAGGGTGTTCAAGAAGAAAAACCTCTTCAAAGTTAGCAACACCATCAATGGAGGTTCAAGCCTTAACTCCTCAGATCAACACCACCATCTCAATATGAACCACACCAACACCACTTCAAGCAGTAGCCAAACTCAACCACCACCACCACTATCTTTCATGCATAGATCAAATGACCAATACAACCTCAACACCACCACCACCACCTTAGAGCTAAACAAAGCTGAATTAGCCCTTCACTACCCTCCCCACATTCCAACACCAACCCATCAATACTCCCTTTTCCATCCCCAAACCCTACTTCCAACCCACAAAAGCATGACCGCCTACGAGTACGCCCCGCCACCGCCGGTCGGTCTCCCATCAGAATCTTCCCACCCTATAATGATCAAACAACTTATGTCATCCAACCCTAGGGATTGTGATAGTGGGAGTGAAAGTGTGAGGTACCGATGTGAAACCGGTCTAGAAGGTGTTGCCGCGGGTGGTGGTGGTAGTGGGAGAGATGATGAAAATGAAGGGATGAATGAATGGGGCATGTTGGACCGGTTGGTGACATCTCATATGGGAATAGGTCAAGATTCGTCATCTAAAGGAGTAAGGTTTGAAGATAGTAATAATAATGGTACAAATGCCACATCGGTCCACCCAATTAATCAACTTTCACTTAGAGGAGAGATGGATTTTTGGGGCTATGGGAAATAATACTTTTTTAAATTTCAATTGGATTGGATTAAAAAAAAAACCTACTCTATTGTTGGTAATTATATATATGATTTTTTATTGGGAGTTTTCACTTTTGTTACCTTGATGTGAAAAAAAAAATTGTATCAAACAATTACTTCATACTTTATTTTAAGAAAAATTAACTGTTTACTATAAGAATCATTAATAATTAGCTTATTTATTATTATTATTTAATATAGTTAATTTATTACGTGACATGATCTAAATGAATGTGATATGTGCTAACATTGTTTCTCGAATTCAAACATTTCATACAATTTGTATTTTGTATGAAGGCTTAATGATCAATTGACGGGATTCTCTAAATGTAATACCTCTATATTTATCTTTTACACTTGTATTAAGTATAGTATAAGGACTTGTAGAGTAATTATACCAATAAGTCATTTAATCCAAAAAGAAAATTAAAATTTATTTAACGAAAATTTTATGGAATGGCTTCTTCTTCTTCTTTTTTTAATCATATAAGGATATTTTGCTCAATTTTCAAACCGATATATATGAAGAAAAATCAATTGGATATTAAATTTTAAAATCCCCCCAAAAAACTCAAATACGATAAAGGATGGGTACTGGCCCAAAAATCTTTGGGTTTACACGACAAATTTTCTTTTTTGACCCAAAGCTTTGCATAATAATTTAGCAAAACGATGAGAACAAAAAATTTGAATGTTTTAGTAAATCGGGTTTTTTAAGATTTGTTCGGTGATTAAATGATCCGGTTTTAATTAAAAAAATATCATAAAATCATAAAATTTTAAAATATATATTTAAAAATTAAAAAAATCAATTTAATTAATTCTAAGTGCTTTACTTAAAAGTCGATTCATAATCTGTTTAATTTTTTGTCTGAACTATTATATCGGCTGATCTAACCTAATTCCAACAACCATAAATGTTTCTAGTTTTGACATTTAATTTCTATTTTATCCCGATTCTAAGATATCGATTATATCAATGATGTTATACAACCAACATATCGATTCCGATTGAATTTGTCTATGCAATAAAATGTAATCTATCATAACTCAAAATTTTCAACAATATAAAACTATTAAATTTTGAGTAATTAATTCAGTTAAAACAAAAAATATCATTTCCATGAGGCTAATAAATCTCCAATTTATTAAAATCAATGTTGTTTTGATCGAACTAGGAATAGACAAGAATATCAATCCGTAAAATTCATTAAAGTAATTGATTTAAGAACCAATACGGAGTAGTTAAATTGAGCAAAAATCGATTGAACATGTTGAATCCAATTTTCTTATGATTTATTTAATCGAAACAGACGTACCGACACACACCCTTCTTTTCTCCTTTTATTTCTATTTGTCTTACTTTTCTAATATAAAAAATATAATTATATTTACAATAGTTATGGACTTAAACGCATACATTCTATTTTATTTGATATGATATCTCTACTTTTTAATTTTTAAAATTCCGTTCTTAGCCATATAAAAAATATGCTAGTACCATTAATAATATCATGATGTGACATTTTTTTATCTAATTACTATTGATTCTAGATTAAATTAGATTAATTACCGGTATAAAAATAATGAAATAAACAACTGAAAATTAGTAAAATATTAAAATTTGTAATCACATGGTACAGAGATGATTAACAGTCAGTATCATAACCAAAATTAAAAAAAAAAAAAAAAAAGAACAGAACTACATTCGATCAAATTAAAATAAAAAAAATTAAATTTGCAATTATCACATATTACAGGGACTTACATTATTTGACTTTTTTTTTAAATATGGCCAGCTATTTATTAATTAATTTATTCATCGTATGTCCGTTGCTTTGTCAATAATTATGCTAAAGTTTGAACGCATTAAAAACTATATAGTTATTTATTATTAATTATTGCAAACATTTTCGACCGACTTCCAGAATTTCTTATGATTCAATATAATTAATACTTTTAAGGAATGTGCAAGTTGTGTACCATTGAAGAAAGGTTTGATGTAAGTTAAATCTTTGCTAAAGCTTAATGTTTTACTTTTAATTCACAAATATTTTTTAAAGTTGAGATAAATATTAAATTTATATATAAACTTTGATTAAATATGAACTTTAATTTGATGTAATTATATATATGAAACTTAAATTATGATTCATATGTATACATGAAACTTTGGTTTATATTCAATTATGCACATTTTAAAAAAATGAATACATACATTTATTTTATACTGAATTAATATACTTTTTTGCATATGTAGTACATCAACGTCACATTATCCTACTTCGATAATATTTTTAGTAATTTATGAAAATTAAACCAAATCAAAATTTAATATATAATGATGTTAATTATTAATATAAATTTTAATGATTGTTGATAAAAACAAAAAAAAAATGTAAATTAAAAAGATAGTGTGAAAAAGTGTAATGTTTTACAAATATTAAATTACTCATATAACTCTCTTAATATATATATTTGTAAATTTATTTTTGTGTTATTTTAAGCTCATGTTTATTTAATTCATGATATCAACTCAATTAAAAATTTTAATCCATTTGAAATGTATGAAAATATAAGTTAGTATAATTATAAAATTACACTTCATCTCTCAAATTTATGATTATCTTTGTCCTGATGCAATTTTTTGACTTCACCTACAAATTAGTAACTCAACTCGAACTAACTTACTAATCATAACAATTTTTTTTTTAAAAACCCATATATAAATTACATGTGATAAAACTTGAATTGGAACATTGGGTCTTGAACTTCAATTTTACTAACAATCAAGGTGGAGTAAGAATTAAGGTGAAGTAAGGTAATTTTTTTGGACAAAGTATACTTAAAGTCGTTAAACTATTAATAAATTTATATTTTAGTTACACAAATTTTAAAAAATTACAAAATAATCATTAAATTATTCAATTGTCGTTTAGAGATCGTTAGTTAGACTTTGAAAGAAAACCTTAATAATCTAGTAAGTTAAATAAAAAATTTTAAATAATTCAGTGACTTAAATAAAAAAATTTATAATTTTTTTAAAATTAAATATTTAAAACTTTAGGTTGTGTTTTTTTTTTTCTTCTTTTAACAAACAAATAGGTTTTTTTATAGTGTAGGTGGTGATGATGATAGCTTACACCTTCTCCATTTTGGTAATTCTTTTAAGGAAAGAATGAGTTGAAATACGTGTATATTTGTCATCTTCAATTCCATATCACAAATATTGGTAATCCCCACGATATGATTGATTGCTCTTCTACTTTTTCAACTAAACCCAACCCAACTCAACTCACCAACCCAATCCAATTTTATTTTATTGAAATTACAAATAATTTTTTTATATAATATGCCGGGGCGAAATTCAATGGAGAATCCCGAAAATCGTGCATTTAAATTAAATTATAATTTTTACAATAATAAAAATTAATTTAATTAATTTAATAATTTTAAAGCATTAAATTTCATCAATAGAATCTTGAAAATATTTCAAAATATAGTTTTGTTGAACATTAAATAGCATTAGAATTTAGACTTATTTGATTTTTTTTGTAACAGTACAATGGCTAAACTGATCCATTTAATAGTAGAAGGATTCGTTTGATCTGATCCCAATAATAAAGAATCTATTAGGTACATTCACCTCTAAAACAAATTACCTTTTTTTTAAAGCCAATTTACTATCAGTCATTGTATTTATACATAAGTTATAGATTTAGTCTTTATACTTTAATTTTGTCAAATTTTGTCATTGTATTTTTTGAATTGGTGAATTTTAGTACATATACTTTTTCATGTTTTAAAATTTCAATCTTGACCCAAATTATAGTAGTTAAACAGTTTTGGTTAAATTTTACTATTAATCCTGCATTATATGTAAAGTTGTATATTTAGTTTATATTTTCTAATTTGATCATTCTTACCCCTATGCTTTGAATTTTGAATTTTGATATTGATGCAAATAATAGAAATTAAACACAATAATTATTTTTTAGTAATATGTGAAAATAATAAACTAATATAATATTCAATGGGTGCTAATATGTTTACCGCATATGACTTTCGAAATAACAAAATTTAATTTAAGAAATTTACTAGTTACCATTTAATTAAGATTAAGTTTATAAAATTTAAAAAGTATAAGGATTAAAAATGCAATTATTAAATCTACCATATAATTCTAAAAAGCAGATTTTTTTAAAAAAGAAAAAACAAGCCAACGTTAAATAAATTGCCCGTTATTATTCAAATTTCAAGTAACAATTTTTTATTGAATAACATTCATATATGTTTTAATTCTAGAATCTTCAAAACTACAGAAAAGCACTTTTCATTTAAAAAAAGAGCTATCAGTTTTTAATATTTTTTTTCAAAAATATTATCACACGTTTTCAAATTCCATTATTTTTAAACACAAATTTCTATAAAAAAAATTTACCAAAAATTTAAATTGTATAACTTAAATTATTAAAATATCAAAGTTTATATAAATTTATAAAATATTTTCAAATTATATCTACATATATTAATATAAATTTTTACTTATTTTAACACCACGGGTTAAAAAAAGAAAATATAAATATTATAAAAGAAAGCTCAATCAAAATTATAATTATTAACCTAATTATTAAAATTTCGGAGTTCTAAATTTTAGCAAATAACTAACCCTAATATAACCATCCATTTAAAAGTTTGTATTTTAATTTATTTTTTAAATATAAATAAAATAATTCCAGATATTATAATATATGTTTTTAATAGATTATACAGTTAACTATAAAATTAATCCTCAAATTATATAGTTTTTCTTATTTAAGTACTTAAAGAATTTTTTAAATAAAATATAGTACTTAATTTATCAAATTCGTCTCATTTTGCCATAAAATATAATATCGACTAATAAAAAAATGATAGGTGGCATGATTTTCTTAGATGCGGTACACTTTTTAGGTAAAATGAAACGGAATTGATAGTTTATATATCACTTTAAAAAAAACAATATGATTGAGGCTAGTTTCACATTTAAACCTAGATTATAATATGCTTAAAAAATGCAACAAGACCCTTATACTCTTCATATATTTTAAATTTAGTCATTTGCTTTTTAAATTTTAAAATTTAGGTTTAACTGTGAATATTATAAAAACTATTCTATTAAATTCAATAATATAACACTTTAAAATTAAGAAAAAATCACTTGATAGACATGCAACAAAAATTTAACATTGTAATTAAAATTAAATTTAGTAGAAGAATTTAAATAATTTTTACAATTAGACCTGAATTTTAAAATTTAAAATATAAAAATTAAATTTCTTGAAATAAAAAGGACTAAATCCAAAATATATGAATAATACATGAAGCGTATTTTAACCTTAAAATATATCTAAAGGAAATTGAAATTGTTTGATTTTTGAAAAAAAAAGTCTAAGCTGTAAGGCCGTTACCAAAGTGGACATGATAATAAAAAATAAATTAAAAACGGCGATGGGACAAGAGAAAACGCGGACCATTGCCATAACTACGCCGTTTCGTTGCTCTCTTTTGTTTACTTCCCCACGACACTTTCCTTCGTGCTTTTATAGTCTCTATGCATTCTCTTTTATTTCAATTTTCAATTTCGACAAATGATTTCTTTATTTTTTATTTTATTTTCATTTGTTAATTTCCCAATAACCGAATATTATTATTAATCTTATTGTTCTCTTCACCCTGTATACATTTTCAGGTGATTTGATTTGCATTTTTTAGCTTATGATTTTATTTTTTATTAATTAATATTTATGCTGTGTTATTTGTTTGATCTTTGATGATTGTAAGATTGGATCTACACTGTGCAATTCTAGTTTCTAAGAATTTATTTTTCAACTAAATTCGTTTGGATTTTCTGGTTATTGAATGATTTATGGTGTTTGGTTATGGCTGAGAAAATTGCTGAAATGAAAAAAAAAAAAAAAAGTTTTGATTTGTAGATGGAATTCAAATTCAAATCAAGTCGGTATTGCTCTATTTGTCCTTTTTTTTCCTTTTACAATAGTATAATTTTATTTTGGGATGTGAATATGATTGCCTTATGGAAGAATCATTGATGTCGTTTGCGATTATTGATAAATTTCGTGGTTGCTGATGTGAAAAATGGATGTCCATTTTTAGATTCGGTTTTTTTTTTAAATATCGGGTCGGTGATTGAAATTTGAATTTGAAGCAATCATTTTCTTCCCCCTTATTTGGTTTCTGTTGACTTGTTTAAGTCCTTTTGCTCAATCTACAAGTTGTAGTATATGATTGCCTATTGGTTCTCATCCACACTTTTTGTTTTTTTATATTGCAGTCTGCGGGCATACTGGATTGATGTACTATGCAGATATCACGTACAGCTCTTCTGAGAAGAAGAGCTTTGGATGGAGTTATGTCTGTAAGGAGTCGCTTCTACAAGGTTTCTCTGTCTTTGGTTTTTGTTTTGTGGGGGCTTCTCTTTCTCTTTAGCTTGTGGCTTTGTCATGGTGATGGTTACACAGGTAATCTTTTCGGTTATTGTCCTCTTCAACTAAATTGTCATCTTCTCCGAACCAGAATTGTTTTTGTTCTGTTTGCTTGTGTGCTTGTGTGGGTGTCAGTCTCGATTAGATCTCTTGTTCATACATGATTATTGTGCATGCATCGAGTTACTCTTTAATGTTTTTGGTTCATCATGGTGGATTAAATAGATGTGCAGATATTACTCTTAGATTAATCTTTGCTTGATTTGAAAGTGGAGTCTGTCCTCGCTACTCTCCTCTCTCTACACTATTTTAAGCTTGTAATTGTTCTTTGAATCAGCAGGGGCATTTCTTATGCTATACTTTTGTTTCCTTTTTTTTGTGTGTGTGATTATGGCAATAATCTGCCTTGAGTAGTTGGGTGCAAGTCATCTGGATTCTGGAAGGCTAATGATTACATTAGGAGAATGAAGGAGTGGATTTGAAAAAGTTTTAAATTAGAACGGCTTTACATCTTTGCTGAATTGCAATTAAACAGATAAATTGAAGAACTGCAAGAAACTGAGGATAATATCATGATACAGTTTCACTAGTAATAATTCAATTAAGTTGCATCAAATACGTGAAGTAACATAATACTTAGAAGGGGAAAAATAAGAAGTGTTGGCACGGTTCCTTTCTATTTTTCAGTTACCCCATGCTTGCCAATGCAGAGCATTTTAGCTCCAGTGCTGCTCTTCCTGTTTATGCTGAATGTTGTTGTCATTGCTGGTTCTTTTTGCCTTTAGACTTTAACTTTGTTTATAAATTTAGTTGAACTTCAGAACATCAAGTTAATATATCTATGCTAGTTCTTCTGTTTTTATTCAAGTGTCTCTTTATCTTTCCTTTTTTAATCTGTCTGTGGTTAGTTGGTGGCTCTATGTTGAAGGTAGTGTAATTCTTATTTCAAATGACTTATCTAGAATAGGAAAGAAGTTTTAAGCTATTGCCCTTTCCTTGAGTTTTCTTAATCTGTATCTCAATTCAGTTTTATCCTTTTTCTTTGCGTAGGAGCTTAAATACTTATTCCAGTTGTCCTTGTCATGGAACTTTGCTAATTTTTCAAGGTTTCATCACTCTGATTCGTTAAATGTCTTATCATTTTGTTTGATTGTAGTGCTTATAATTTAGGTATCTTTCATATTTCTAGTATTTGTCTCCTGGAGTGCATTTGTTACTGGTATTTTCCTCTTAGTAGTACATGTGTTTACTTGGAGCATATTTTAACCAATTAGAAAAATGTAGGTCGTCTTCCCCATGTACTGTTTGGATAATCTTTAATTGCTGGAGAGCATTTGCATCTCCTCTTACTAGTAGTAATCCTGTTATTTTGTATAGGTGGATCTGTAGCATTTGGCTTATCAACGGGGAATGAAGCTAGGGTGGGAGACAATGAAAATTCTGATTCTCCTGGCCAATGTTTGGCGGACGAATCTGGTTCTTTTTCTTCTCATGATGGTTTTTGTACAAATGGTGCTGTGATCACAGCTCTCCATGTTGATTCACCTGCAAGTGAAGAAGTTTGCAAAAATGATGTCTCTACTCATGAGCAACTTGATGCTGATAACTCGGTTGTTGATATAAAATCTGAAAACGGCTCTCCAAAGTCTGATAGACTGTCCCATTCTGTGCCTGTTGGTCTTGACGAATTCAAGAGCCGAGCATTCATTTCTAAAAGTAAATCTGGTACTGGTCAGGCAGGAATAACACATAGGTTGGAGCCTGGGGGTAAAGAATACAACTATGCCTCAGCTTCAAAAGGAGCAAAGGTCCTGGCATATAACAAGGAAGCAAAGGGTGCCTCTAATATCTTAGGCAGAGACGAGGACAAGTACCTCCGGAATCCTTGTTCTGCAGAAGAGAAATTTGTTGTTATAGAACTTTCAGAAGAAACTTTGGTAGACACCATTGTAATAGCAAATTTTGAACATTACTCCTCTAATTTGAAAGCATTTGAGTTGCTTGGGAGTTTGGTTTTTCCAACAGATGCTTGGATTAATCTGGGGAACTTTACTGCCACCAATGTGAAGCTTGATCAGAGATTTGTTCTTCAGGAACCGAAATGGGTTAGGTATTTGAAGTTAAACCTTCTAAGCCATTATGGTTCCGAGTTTTATTGTACGCTAAGTGTTATTGAAGTGTATGGAGTGGATGCAGTGGAGAAAATGCTGGAGGATTTGATCTCTGTTCAGGATAATCCGTTTGGACCTGAGGATGGAGTACGTGATCAGAAACAACCGGCTTCACAAATGGAGTCCACTCAACGCGATGATATTAATCAAAATTCACACAAGGAAATGGGATCTGAGCCACCAGTGGATCAATTAAATGTGCAATTTGATGTTACTAGTAATGTTGTTCCCAATCCAATTGAAGAAATTCGGCATCAACAAGTTGGTAGAGTGCCTGGAGACAGTGTTCTAAAAATTTTGATGCAGAAAGTTCGAGCTTTAGACTTAAATTTATCCGTTTTGGAGCGGTATTTAGAAGATTTGAATTACAAGTATGGCAATATCTTTAAAGAATTCGACAAAGATATCGGAGAAAAAGATGAAGTTCTAGAGAAAATTAAATCAAACATAAAAGATCTCACTGAAAGCCAGAATATCATTGTATGTGAAACTCTTAGTTGATTCGATAGTAGTTTTATTTATTTGAATCAGGTGCATTTGACTCTAATCATTTTGGTTTTTGTTTTCAGGCTAAACATGTTGCTGATATTGCTTCCTGGAAATCTCTGGTTTCTGTGCAGCTGGATACTTTAGTCAGAGACAATGCTGATCTCAGGTCAGTTCTATCTCTTAATGATAAATTTGCTCAAAATTCATTGCATTTTAGTTTGTTTAATGACTTTGTGGTATGATTTTACTATTTTAATTTTTTCCAAAAATGATGTGTACCAGTGATAACGTGTAGTTATTCACCAATAAGGTGCTGCACCTTGGTTGCTTCTGTACTAGTTTTGGGACAACATATAGTTAAAACATGATATTTTTTTCTTTGAATAACAGACATTATAGCTGAGCTAAAATGAAAGGAAACTTAAAACCGACAAAACCTTTAATAGGCAATTTCATCAATTTGGTTATGTTCGATCTCCGTTTGTAGCATTTGAAGTTTTTTTAACAGTGAGTGCATTCTAAATTTTACATCTATTATAAAAGTATATTTGAAATAGGAAAACCTTTTTCTTGAATTCATACAAAACAGTTTCGGTTTATACTTTTAAGTAGTTATGATATAGAAAAACCGAAGTCAAACCGAATTTGTAATATCATGTATGATAACCAAGTATGATGGTTTTCTTGTTGTCTCTTCGTTCTTTTGGGAATGAAACATTCATACAATGTTTGCTTGAAAGGAAAAATGGAGTGAAAGAAATGGGGGGGAGGGAGGAAGGGAAGTTATTTTTCCTTCATTGTATTAGGAAATAAAATAGAGGCAAAAGGAGGAGATTTGGGGTAAAGTTGTGATTAAAATTGTGGTGAATATACCTAGCAGGCCCCTCTATTATAGGGATCAAATCAAATTAATCCCTCTACTATTAAATGGATCATTTTAATCCCTATATTATAAAAAAGAATCAAATAAGGTTAAATTTCAACAAAGTTAGCATTTACCGTTTAACTCAGTTAATGTTTTGAAAAAAAATTATGATTCTGTAAATGAAATCTTTAGTTTGTGGTAATATTTCATGTCATTTTTTAAACCATAATTGTTAACGCAGTTACAATTTGGCTTTATTTTGATTATTTTTAGTAGTACAAAGATTAAATTGATCCATTTAATAATAGAAAAGCTAATTTGATCCAATCTCTCTAATGGTAAAATTAAGTAGGTACTTTCACCTTAAAATTGCATTTATGCTCATGATTTGCATATGCATTCTTGTGCATCCATATAAACCATGTTCATAGGGCTATTTGCCTAAACTCTGTTCCATGCTAGTAAAAGTACCATGGGCATGGAGGCTCCTGTACTAGAAATCGGATTGCATTTTGTCCCCTATAAAAAAAGGGGCAAATTTGTCCCTATATGTTAGATCAAAGAGCACCTTTTGTTAAAAATTCTATTCCTTTTTGCTGTTAAAATTGGTCCATTTACATCAACATGAGGCACATATGACACGCCACGTGTTACTGTTTAGTTATTTCATCAATCATGTCAATTTTTAATATTACTAATGGATGAAAATTTTTAACAGAAATGACGAATTTGCTCTTTGATTACAGTGTCTAATTTGCTCATTTTTTTAGTTGAAGGGGCAAAATGTAATCCAACTCTTAATATAAGGGCCTCCATGATACTTTTACCGTTATATATATATATATATATTATTGCTAACTAAAAGTTGCATAGTTTTGAAAATTTGTTGGTCCATAAAATCTTTTTTGTGGGATTTTGGTGGGAGTTTTTATTTATGTCTAGACTGAATATAATGGCCATTAAATTTCAGATGGGAAATCGAAAAAGTTTGGGAGAGGCAAACATCAATGGAGAACAAGTTCATGGCAGTATTTGTTGTAACGTTAGTATTCGGATTATTTGCATTTGTGAGGCTATTGGTAGATATGTTGTTGAGCATTTTCAAGTCTTTTATTAGTGTTGAAACGTTGGAGAAGCCATGGAAATTTTGTTCCTCTAGTTACTCCTGGCTTCTTTTGCTATGCAGTTGTAGCATAATTCTTTTTATATTATCTATTTAATATATAATTTTGTGGTGGCATTTTACATTTCCAATTTGGATTTTTTTTTTTTTTACTAAGTGCATGCATGTGCTTTGCAATTGATTTATAATTTAAACTTTTTTGAGAATTGTATATGTTAGTTTTTATTTCATTTTTAACTTTAGGGATACATGTAGATTATCTTTGGTACAATGTGAATTTATTTACATAAATTTTTGATTTGGTGCAATCATATACATGAAATTTGAATTGTGGTTCATATGTATGTATGAAATTTTAATTTTGATTCAATTGTACATATTTAAAAAGTAAAGCATTTATTTTTATATTAGATCAATGTAATTATTTGTATATATAATATATCAACGTAAAATAGTGTTAATTCAACAATATTGTTAGTGATTTGTGAAAATTGAATCAAATTAAAATTTCATGTATAACATCGTATAACATCAAACTTCATATATGATATTACATATACTAAATCAAATTCATTCCTTTCGAGTCCCAAAGCCTTAACTTCTTTGTCTTAATTTGATTATCTATTTATCTATATTTGTAGTAATTTATCTATGTCTGCTGTCGTAAGTTGACCTACAAAATTATAAGGAATTTTTTTTAACATATTGTAATGTAATATTTTCTATAAAATAAAACTTTTTTTAATAATATTTTATCAATAATTATTTATATCTTTATATATTTATCAATTAAAAGAATTATGAATTAAGAAATATTCTAACATGTTTTTGTACATTGGTGCCAAACTATTGTTTAGATATTATTATTTTTATTACATTTTAAAATATTTTAATTTAATCTAGATATTAGATTTTTTTTATATTTTATAATATTTTAATTGAATCCTTAATTTCGATATTGTATTACCAGGATCTTTTCATAAATAATTAATTAATTTAAGTGTTAAATGACATATTATAAAATATGTGTATTTATTACGTGAATAGTTTGGATATGATATATTAACAAAAAATTTTGTTATTAATATTTGGAAAAAAATATGTTATTTATTGTTTTCCTTTAACATGTAAAATTCAAGCTGTTTATATAATAGATATGCATATGTTTACAATTTAATTTATGTATTTAAATATGTTTCACACCAATTTTGGGCTAACATGTGATGTGCAAAATAATAACAAATTTGATGGAAATATATTATCAATATAAAAGTGATACTTTTGGAATCCAATTGAAATATTTTATAATTTAATGACCAATTTAAAAATTAATCCAATTCTTTAATGTGATAACTATACTTTAAAAATATCTATTTTCTCAATACCAAAACTTTATAGCGTAAACTATGCTTTAAGCTATTAGAAAATTTATGTTTTGATTACTCAATTTAAAAAATGTATAAAATGATTATTGAACTATTCGAGCCTTTAATTGAAGTCATTGGACTGTGAAATTTGCTATTGTATGGTCTCCTTATCTCTATACCAATTGAAAACTCTCATTCCATTTTTTTCTACAGATCAGCTTTTCTATGAAACAACTTTGAACGTTGTAATTCTATGAATTAAAATCCAAACAACTTTCTTCATTGATTGTCGACACTAACCATTGGACTGATTTGGATCTAAGATATGTTCTTTTACCTACCGATGGCTATTAACCCACCATACCGATCATTAAGTTGCTACTTGAATCTCACTAGCCGGACTTTAAAAAGAAACTTAACAACTCAGTTACTTAAATAAAAACTTTAGGATAATTCAATTATTTAACAGAAAAATTTCAAATAATCCAATAACAATATTGTAACCTTTTTAAATAAAATGACTAAAAAATTTAATAATAGTTTAGTAACTTAAAATGTAATTTAACCAAATTTATTAGATCTATTACCCTACCATTAAGAAAAATTCCATTTCTCTTGTGGTAACAAAATTGAGGTTGAAGTAAAGATTATGTGGCATAATGATTTAGATAACCCTCAAGCTTTATAGAAAATGTCATTTTAGCTCTCCATTTAAATATTCGCTTATTTTTATTTTTGAACTTTCTTTATTTGTCAAATCACCCAAAAAAAGTAGAAAAATTAACGTTTATTAACTTTGTTAACATAACAATATCTACATGAAAATCAACATACATGTCAAATTGATAATTAATTTATTTATTAAAAATATTTTAATAAATTTTATACGTTTTAAATATTTTTAAATTTTTATGTTTAAGAGATTAATTAATGGTCACGTGCATGCTACATTAATAAAATTATTTTCTATCAACTTTAAGATAATTTAATAAATAACACAAGTTAAAAATATAAAAAAGTTAAATAACAACTAAAATAATATTTTTTTTATAAAGGTGGAATAGAGAAATTATTTCAAATATAAAAAGAAGGAATCATTTATTTTGTTTTGTTTTATTTATATTAAGGAAACAATTTTAAAAAAGATTCTCTTTGTTTTCAAGTGGTTCCAAATCTGGGTTAAAGCCAATCATGCCGCAAGCGTCAAAGTCCAACCGGCCATCGCCGGATACTGCGTGAAAATGGCGGTTGAGAGGAAAGTTCTAGAAAAATTAAACCTTTTGAAATGGGTTTTTAATTTTAGTCGATTGAGTTTTAGTTTGATTGATATGAATATTATTGCTAATGCGGGAGGATTGTGGGTTTGAATGCGCTAAAGTGTATTATCATTCTATTTATGTTTGTCAAGTTTGGCATAAATTAATAATTTTAACTATTTGTTTTATGTAAAAAAATTCAATCATTAATTATATTTTAATATAGACAATATTTTAAATCGATATGATAGAGATTTAACCGTTAAATTATTAAAATATTAATTAAATAAAAAGATATAAAAAGATATAAAATCACTTCAATTTCACACTAATATGAATAAATCTCCGCTCTTATAATATTGTTATAAATTCAGTAATTTTAAGTAGTCTTTCTACCATTTATATCTATCATAAACATTTATTGTCATGGGTTTAAATTTTGGTATGATTAAGTTTTATTGATTTTTAAAAATATAAAAAAGACAAAAAAATTATAGTAATATAATTTACTTTATAGTTTATACATCAAAGATATTTTAATAATTTTTCATCAGAGCCAATATTTAATTAACTAGTGAAATCAACTGTATATATAAATATTTTTTAGGGATTGTTACTTGATATTTTTAATTTTTTTATTTCTCAATATATCTACCGGAGCAAACCTAATAACTAATACTATGCATTTTGTAAATCCATTAAGAGGATAGATGCAAGCTACGAGTTTTAGAGCTGCTCCATATTTAGAACGAATGTCGAACCTTTAACCACTGATGAAGGTAAAAAAGATCGAGGTTATCTAAATAATTATGAAATATGTTCCAATTGAGAACAAGCTATATTTAAAAATATTTTTTAAATAACAAAATAGATAATTTTGTACTTTAAAAAGACTCTTTATTGTTTTATATTTTAAGATAATTTTGATTCCGTATATCATTTCAAAAATTATCTTGAAAATTTTTTATATATTAATTTTAATTTTTTAAGAACTATTTATATTAAAAATATTAATGTTTCTGGTCATCACCGAATTACTCATTGCCACGTCATTAACTCTAGTTAATGGTGTTAAATCAAAATAGCATGGCATCTTCGGACTATAGGATAGTTTAAAATGTGTTAAATTCACGATTTCGCGGTTTATTTTTTTATTTTTTTATTTTGATATCTAAATATTTTTCTTAATTTCATACAAGGATCAATTTATTCTATTTTTGTTCCATTTTATAAGGGCTGCTAAAAAAGTTTATTAAATAATTTTGGCCAATGGAAAAGCGTTACATGACATGTTTTAAACAATAAAAATATCACGTGACAATTAAGTTTATTTAAAATAAAATATTAAATTTAAAAAATAAAAATTATAATATTTAATATTTAAATATTAAAAATACTTTTGACTTTGATTGAATGTTGACCAATATTAACCTATTGTTGATCGGCGTTGATCAACCATTAAACTACCTTGATCGGCCATGTAACGCTATTAGAACATGCCATGTGATCAATTAATATTGGTCAATGGTCGGTTAAAGTCAAAAAATTTGTTGATATTTAAATATTTAATATTATAATTATATTTTTTATTTTAAATAAATTTGATCAAAATATGCCACGTGGTGCTTTTTCATTGGCCAATTTTGACTAATGAATTTTTTTAATTGTCGTTACAAAATAGACAAAAAAAAAATTGATACTTTAAATATTAATTTGAGAAAAAAAAATTAAGTACAATAATGGAAAAATAATAACACTTTAACTGCCAAAATGTGAACTAAGCTTTTTAAAGCAAGACATTAAATGAAATGTAAAATACACGAATTATTTAAATATTATCTTTCTACTAATTTATGGATTAACATAGAGTTTAAAGTAAATGTTTGGGATAATGGCAAGTTTTACCCCTGCATTTTAATGAATTTGTCAATGTAGTACATGTACTTTCAATTTGTTCAATTTGGCACCCATATATATTTTTTCTTCCATCACTTTGGTATTTCAACTTAACGATGTTAATTTTTGACACAAATTGACGCATGACCCAATATTATAATGAGATGTGGCATAGTAAGCCACACACAAAACTTTGAACGACTAATAAGAGGGACTTGTTAAAAAAATTCCCCTTTTTATTTATCAAAATAACAATGAATTAAAAATAAATAACCCAAATATTTTTTAACAAAAAAAAAAAACTAATTATTCACTCTCCCTTTCTCCCATTCTCCGTCACAACTCTTTCATTGCAAACCGCCATGCAGAATCACTACCTAGAAATCTCTTTTGAACTTGTTCCATTACTATGGTTGTTTGAATCAAATCGAAACAATCGATAGATTGATTGGATTGAAAACTGATCAAAATATTAATCTGGAGAATGACAGTAGATTGGTTGAATCAAAATTTTAAATATATATATTTTTAATTTTTTTAATAAATTATTTAATTAAAGTGAATGGATTGAATTAATCAAATTATTTGAATTGATAAATCGATAACTTCATCAATCCGATTTTAAAAGCTTTGGTTATTACCGTTGTAATTAGATCATCATGGTGCTTTTGCAAGTGAAACCAAAGGCCAAGTACGCAATCAAATTACTATTAAGATTTGGACTAGTGCAAAATTTTGACTTGTCAATAGGTTCCTACTTACGTAGAGCCATGACCCAATTCCTTTTTTTCTAGAATTTTATTTCCTTACCTATTAAGTATATTATTTTTACTAATAATTTATCATGTGAACAATATATTTATAAAATACACGCATTTTATTTTATGAACAAACTTAAAATAAAATTAAAACAACTTTTTTTATGAATAAGCATTAATTCAAATTTGATTACGTTGATTTAAGTGTAGTTGCTGGTACAATTAATTTTTCAATCAAATTACAAAATACAATTTAACTAAATATCGAAATATACATTTGTAGCTAAATTGAAATAAATTCGGAAACCATAGAAAGTAAAAAAAAATATTTAGGAGAATCGAGATAATATTATAAAATTTAGAGACTAAAAGTAAAAATTTTGTGTTAAAAATCCTTAAATTAATTTATTAAATTTTCAAAAGTGTTGAAATTATAATTTTTTATTTAATCAAATGTTAAAAGGGATTCAATTTAATATTTTAACTTTGAGGAGGGGGTTATAAAACAATCTTTTCATTGAGCCAAGAGGAGCTAAGGCTCCTACTTGCCTCCTTTGGCTACATCACTGTTTAGAAAAAACCCACATTACAAAGCACAATTAAATTAAATATTTAAATATATTTAGAGCTAAATCAAAATAAATTTAAAAAAAAATCTAGATACGATGGGATTTTTACTATAATAAATACGAAAAAGTTCCAATTAATTTGTATATTATAAGACTCAACTTAAGCTTTAATATCCCAAGTTTTCTATTTTTACGACAATAATAAACTCTCATTGGCTTGTGAATTTTATCTTGCAACGATAATGATATCGACAATTATGATAAGAAACAATCATTATAGGTATTAAATATCATGAATTTTGAATTTTTTTTTACCATTAAACTAAGTTTTCATAGGTAATTCTGATCTAATTATAAGTTTAAATTAAACATTAAATTAATGAATAATTATTTAATACACTGATGATATGATTTTTTAATTTTATAAACAGTAGTTAAGAAACCATTACATGTTTTTAATTAATATTTTTAAACAACAGACATGTTTTAATCTTTTCATGCAATTAAAAACTCCACCATTAATGCATCATATTATAATATTAATCTTAAGTTGTTTTTATTTTATTAAAAAATCAGTAAAAATAATTTTTGAAAAACATATTGATTTTTATGAATAATCTAATAATTTATGGTGTGCGAAAAAATTTTCATTGTTTGATAATTTTTTTAAAAGCTCTTTCTTAGTGAAATAAACACAATATTAATTATATTTGTTACGAAATATTATTGAAGCATTTTACTTTGCAACCAATTTTATCTTATAATGACTGTATTACCTTTTATAAACTAATAAGAACCGATGTCTAATTAAAACTTAAATTAAATATTACCGAAATAATATATTTTGATATTAAAGATTATCATATAATAACTATATTATATTATAATTTAAACTTAAAGTTGTGTATGGGATTGAATAGTGACACGTAAAAGTTGTAAAGAATAAATAAAATTGAACATGACTTAAACGAGTACTCGTATTTATATTATTAAAATTTTCAAATTTCACATTATAAAAATGTTATCTCTAATAATTTATAAATTATAATCTATGTATTTATCATCAAAATATTAGTATAAAATATTAAGAGAACTATTTAAATTTATTATTAATGGAAAAAATTATTATTAAAATAAATTTATTTAAATCAATTAGCTTAATTATATTGTTAACAAAATGAAGCAACAACCGGTTAAAATTTTGTGTTGGCAATTCAATACTTAAGATTTGAGTCTTCATTATTATATCCTTAATTTTTATTTTTAAAAAAAAGTTTTAATATTAAAAATATATTTTATAGAATGAATACATATTCCACTAAATTAAGTTACATTAAAGTATTAGTATAGCGATAAAGTACGTTGCACCTTTAAGGAGAGAACACTAGTTCGAACCTTATAGATGGCATTATCGGAAGGCACACACAAATTCTAACATGAAAGATAAAAGTCAATTTAGAAAATAAGCATATAAGGACAATTAATAACATAATTATTTTTTTTCAATTTTACATAATTTTGTTTGGTTTAATAACAAATTTAGCTCTCAATTTTTATATGTGTTGTCTATTTATACATATTTGAAGTAAAGTTTTTTTTAAGTGTTCTTTTTTAAATTTTTTATAATTTTTAAAACTTTATATATTTTTCAATATTTTTTTAGAATCAATACCAGATTCATAGAACATGTTAATATTGGGACTTAATGTGTTATTATATCAATCAAAATGTTGTACAATTGAAGGAAAACATTAACTATTGTAATTAATTGTCCTTAATTACTCATTTTTTAAATTGCTCCAAAATTTTTGAAAGAGACCAATTTACTTAATATTAAAATTGAGAGAGACTAAAGATGTATTTTTACTAAAAAAAAGTTACATCAAAGGGATAAAACAACATTAGTCCTCAAATTTGACAAAATTTTCCAAGTCCCAAAATTTTTTCTTCCATGTTAATCTTGGAACTCGACCAATTTTTTAAAATTAATCATTAAATTTAAATTTATGATGACATCTCATGGTGTTATATTATCACCTGAATTTTTTAAATAATATATATTCTAAAAAAATAATGATTATTAAAAAAATTAAAAATTAAAGTGATGTCATGACACAATTTTAGAACTATCATGCCCACATAATTCCACAGAATTCAATTGAAAAAAGTTACTAACCCTATAAATTAACTTTATTGGTAATTATATTTCAAAACAACACATTCCATTAAAGCTATAATATAAAAAAGCACCAAAAGTTATCTATATTTAGTTTTTTCCTTTCCTTTTTACCACTTAACCAAACAAAAATGGTTAAGGCCTTGTTTGGCTGTAGAAAAACACTTTTCTATCCCAAAACAATGCCAAACACTTGGTTTTTGGGGTAAAAAATACATTGAAATTTTTTTTCCACCCAAATGTAAAAGTGAGGCTTAGATGTTTTTGGTTTTTACCCTTGGAGGTGCAAATTATCTAAATGCTCTTATTTATATTAAATATTTACAATGTATTTAAAAATTTAAATTAATTTCTAATTTAGGTATTATTATATTAAATTATTTAAAGTATTATATTAAATTAATTTAAATATTATTTAGTATTATATTTAATATTATTCTATTAAATTATTTAAATATTTCATATATCATTATATTATATTATTTATTATTGTATTTAAAATTCTAAAATACTAACATCATGTTTAAAATAAATATTTTAATTTTTTACAGTACTTTTTCACAACATCAACTGTAAAAACAATATCAAACCAGTCATAAATTCACTTCCTTTCTCTTATTAATTTTAACAAGCCAAACAAAATAATATATAATTATTTTATTCCCTTGATATAAATTTTTATTTTTATTTTACTTTATTTTCCTTTACAATTATTAATTCAAATATGGTGTAAATGTTTATTTATTTATGCATTAGAAATTATTAAAAATCAAAATGTAGGGAGGTAAATTTTGATTTTTGAATTTCCTTTTTATGTTTTACCCAACAGTTAAAACAATGTTAAAAAAACGGCAGATAGAAAAGGAGTTGAAATGGAAAAATCACATTTCAAAACGCGAAAAAGAAAAAAAAAAAAAAAAACCAGAGAGAGAAAAGACTTTTAGAGACGCTGTACCTTCTTTCCTCTCTCTTTGTTTTTTCAAATCTCTGAATTGTTGCTCCAGAGATCTACGCCACCTTTGATTTTGCTCCGATCTGAGCTACCTTTTAATCGATTAGTCTTCTTTATTACTCTGTTTGATTTTCACTGATCCAGAAGAGGAAACAGATCTTTAGATTCAGAAAGAAATGGAAGCGATCGAAGAGTTGTCACAGCTTTCAGATTCCATGAGGCAAGCGGCGGCGTTGCTTGCCGACGAAGATGTTGATGAAAACTCAAGTTCAAATAGGTCTTCTACTTTCCTCAACGTTGTTGCTCTCGGCAATGTTGTAAGTTGTTCATATCTTAAGTAATTTTTTTATTCTTGAATTTTTGAAGCTTTTAATATGCTTTACAGTAAACTGTTTGTCGTTAATTGCTCTATGTGTAGATTGGATTGAGTTTTAGTTTTGTTTTTGTTCATCGGTTTCGGTTTTGAGCTTTTTCTGTATCTGGCATGCTGGCAGGAGTAGATCCTTGAATTTTGGGGGTTTTGTGGGTTTTTGTTTCCTTGAGATTGGATTTTCTTTACTGATTTCTAATTACTAAGTTTGATGGGGAATCTAAGCGACAGAGACGAAATCCTTGGCTGATTTGTACTTTTGTCATAGGTTAGAAAGGGTTTTGAGCTGTGGAATGAAAAAACCACCGTTGCTTCGTTAAAGAAGCTTGAATGTCATATTCGGTCTTATTTGAACTTCATTTGGAATTTGATTTACTGTTTTCTTATTCTAAACATGTTTGCTAGTATTAAATATAATATTAGGAATTTTAATGTAGCATTGCGGTATTACTTTTTTTTTTTTCAATTTGTTTGCATATAGAAATGTTGCCCTGACTATTGTTCTTTCATCTCTTTTTTTTTTTTTTTTTTTGAAAAATTGCTTAGGGGGCTGGGAAATCTGCAGTTTTAAACAGTTTAATTGGACACCCTATTCTGGTAAGTTGGCTTGCTCAAGTTTCTTTTCTGGGATATCCATTTTGTTGCTGGTTGAACTGAAGTGTACTAAAGCGCTTGTATTGTTCCTAAATTTTTGCTTTCTTTCTTACCCAGCCAACCGGTGAAAATGGTGCTACCAGGGCTCCTATTAGCATTGATTTACAGAAGGATGGTTCTATAAGCAGCAAATCGATAGTTCTGCAAATCGACAACAAATCTCAACAAGTTTCTGCCAGTTAGTATCTATGTTCAAGGCTCATAATTTTACAATTACATACATGCACAGACCCATAAGTATTTTATTTGAATTCTGGTAAATATTGCGGCTCATATTAGAAACATCTTCCTAGCACCCTCATGATATCACTAACCTACCCTGATGCTTAATAAAAGCTGCTGAAGAAGTTGAGTTTTGAAGAAATAGATCTTGGAAGTGTTTATTGATGTTTGAGATGCATCAGGTAGATGTATCTGAAACCAATTTGCTAGTGGAAAATAGGCTAGAACATGAATCTAGAGGATTCAAAGCCATAATAAAACTTGAACTGGGCCAATAATCACGCCATGAGACAATTGCAGATCTCACGAGGATGGAATGTACATAACTATCTTGTTTGAAACATCTACTCATGTATTGCTTGAATTTTTTTTGTTGTTCTATAGGTGCATTGCGGCATTCTTTACAAGATAGGTTAAGTAAGAGTTCCTCAGGAAAGAACCGAGATGAGATTTACCTTAAGCTGCGGACAAGTACAGGTTGGTTCTTATGTTAGATATGTTTTTTAATTTTTTCTGTTCACATGTTGTAAGATAAGTTTCAAAAGGTAGTCTTGTTTATGGGTAGAAACATTTAATGGCTTGATTTTAAAGATTGCTCACAAGTATTATGCTGGTGTAATAAAATTATCTTTTAATTGCATGGAAACTTTTACAGGAATTTCAGGATGATGACAGGACATCTATATATGATAAACTGATTGGGTGGAATTATTTATAATGTCTGTGTTTAACGATGCTCTCCATACATGCGAGATACTTTAGAAATGTGAACATTCTTCACAAATTGAGCTAGATCTGTTTATATGAAGAACTATCCTGTGAATTATTTTGAGTTTCAATTCAAGCCTGCAAAATGTCTAGGTATCTAAGATGAAAGGCTGTTTGAGTTTACCTTTTTGTAAGTGGAAAAATATTTGCAAAAAAAAAAAAAAAAAAAAAAAAAAAAAAAAGAAAAGAAAAGAAAAAGAGGAGCCCTCAATTAATGATAGAAATGCTGATTTGTGAGCTCAAATGGGGGTTAATTCTGTGAAGCTTTAGTTGTATTCCATTAAGGCTTTTGATGGTTACTACTTCAAGACCAAATTTCTGCTGCTTCTGAGAATTTCCATTTGGTTCATTTGTATACCACATTACTTTTATTGTTTACTACATTGCCTTTAATCTGACATGAGTTTTAATTCCTCAGCACCTCCCCTGAAATTAATCGACTTGCCTGGACTGGACCAGCGAATTATGGATGAATCAATGGTAAGTGTTGGTTAATGGTTTAAGACCATTTCATTTGCATGTGTAGGTAGCTTAGTGTTATTTTTTAGTTTTGGTGGACACTCTCTTTGTTCTTGTGATAGGTATTTGGTATGAGTTGCTGTAGTATGGCAAATGACATGGTATTTAATAACAACTTTGGTGATGAATTTTGTGTAGATTAGTGATTATGCTGAGCGTAATGATGCCATTTTATTAGTTATTGTTCCTGCGGCCCAAGCACCTGAAATTGCTTCATCACGAGCGCTCCGCCTTGCGAAAGAGTATGATGGAGAAGGTAAAGGAGCATTGTTTGTAGTTTTTATTTACTTATTTTTTCTTGGATAAAGGCTGAATTAGTTCATTGAGTGAACAATTTTCCTCTCTTCTCCTTCGTTTGTGTTCCCACTACCTTTATTCTTCCTCAAATCTTCTTTAGTGATCAATTCAGCCAGCTTTTTGTGTTGATGATAGGTACTAGAACCATTGGCGTAATTAGCAAAATAGATCAAGCTGCCTCTGAGCAGAAAGCACTTGCGGCTGTTCAGGCTCTCCTGTTAAATCAGGGACCACCAAAGACTGCTGATATCCCGTGGGTTGCTTTAATTGGTCAATCGGTTTCAATAGCTTCTGCACAGTCTGGGTCAGAAAATTCTTTGGAAACAGCATGGAGAGCAGAGTTTGAAACCCTCAAATCCATACTAACTGGAGCTCCTCAGAGCAAGCTGGGAAGAATAGCTTTGGTCGATGCTCTTGCACAGCAGATTCGTAAGCGCATGAAAGTCAGGCTTCCAAACCTCCTCTCTGGGTAAATATTTTCTACTTTCTTTCATGCATCTGTATGGTCTTTTATACAACTGAAATGCTGTAAATGTATATTCGTCCGTCTTATTTGGCTTTCACTTCTCTAAAACAGGCACCTGTTAAAGGATTATTCAATAATTATTTATGAAATTTGTTGAACAAATCTTAATTTCTTTGTTGATTAGTGTTGCAAACTACATCTACATTTTATGTATTGTTTAGCAATCACTGATAACTGAAGTTTTAAATAGTAGTGTGAGTTTAGCAAACGTATCTAGATTAGACCCTAAGTTTGTAGATATATTGATGTGTATATTATTGCTAAAATTAAATTCAAGTATAAAAAAATGGAATATAAAAAATTGGAAGTCTTTCATCACAATCTCCATCAAAATATTATTAGAACGTACAAAGTTACAATACTAAAGCTATTTGGTACATACGCCATACTATAAGAGATTACACAAGAAAGCATGCTTTTCCTTACAAAGTAACAGTTATTTGTACCCTCACTGTATTTGTATTTTAAATATTTTATTATGGTACATACTCCATACTATATGAGATTACACAAGAAAGCATTCTTTTCCTTACAAAGTAACAGTTATTTGTACCCCCACTGTATTTGTATTTTAAATATTTTATTATGTTAGCGTTGTTTGCTAGTCACGTAATATAATAATTATGACATTCTTGTATTTATGATATTTTACTGTTTCTTGATATTTCTGGAATACATCATTAATGTACGGTGTATTTCAACAATTAATTTTCAGAGTTGATATGATAAAATGCATATTTTAGGTTTACTTGGTATGTCTGTAAAATCTTCAATACTTGTATTCCATAAAGTGCAAGACAGATGAAAGCAGGATTATATATGGCTGTCTAGGGATACACGGCATGACCCTACTCTTATCAAGTAACATAACTGAATCTAATGTGCCATGATGTTCAGAATGCTATAAATGAAATTGGTTAGTCCTAAAAGAGGACAAATCAGTATTTACTCTTTGAAGCATGGCAGTGTTTTTCATCTCAATTTACTCCACTTTCTTATCCCTTACTCCTTTGTGTCAATATAGGTTACAAGGGAAGTCCCAAATTGTTCAGGATGAGTTGGTAAGGCTTGGTGAGCAGATGGTCCAGAGTGCTGAAGGTACAAGGGCTATTGCATTGGAACTCTGTCGTGAATTTGAGGATAGATTTCTGCAACACATTACAACTGGTGAGGTGAGTGATAAGTTTACTGAAGCTAGATGTTAAAGAAAAGTAACTGCTATAGGAAGATGACATGGTACGGGTTCTATCGTTACTATGATTGTGAGTATGGAGAGCTTCTTTGAAACTCTTCCTGGAGAAATATTAGGGTTCCAATATTGAATAGTATGATCTCTGTCTATGGTAGAACCTGTCCATAATGTGGATGATGACCTTCCAGAAATAAGGATCTGTAGTAGCAGTTTCCGTTATTCCCATGGAAAATTGTCATGAACTAGTGATTTGGAAGCTACTTTATACCATTGATTTTCTGGCAAGTAAATTTTGCTAGCGGATGCCAATATTTAACTGGCTAAATATGACCGTATAAAGCAGCACTTTTTGAGCTGGTTGGCCCCTTGTTTTCTTTTGTCTTTTTCTGTTTTCAGTCATCACATCCAAAAAAAATATATGAAGTTTCTTTTTTAAAAAATATCGTTTGAAATAAGGATCTTCTCTTTCAGGGTTCTGGATGGAAAATTGTTGCCAGTTTTGAGGGGAATTTTCCGAATAGGATCAAGCAGCTTCCAATAGACAGACATTTTGATATCAATAATGTCAAACGGGTATGTTTTCTCCCAGTTTTACTGTCAATTTTTTATTTATTCAGTATCTTCTGTTGCTTTTCAGGATTTTTCATGTTCTCCGACTTTCTATGTTTGTTTTGTCAGATTGTATTAGAAGCTGATGGTTACCAGCCATATTTGATATCCCCTGAAAAGGGTTTGAGATCTCTAATAAAAGGGGTGTTGGAGCTGGCCAAAGAACCAGCACGTCTTTGTGTTGATGAGGTAAGTCTAATGTTTGTGTGCTTCCTTTCAAATTGATTTTGCCTTGAACTTGGAAATTTTGGCCATTTCTGATGCTTTATGTATTATATAAAAGGCTTCCACCTTTTCCCTTCTCATGAAGGTAGCATGTTAATTTGTACTTCTTCTGTTAGCTTAGAATCTTTTGATATTGTGCAACTTTGTTCTGTACCCTTCTTTAATGTTGCTACCCTACTGTGCAGTTGTACTGTGTGCTCTTCAGTTATAATAGAATTGCTCTACTTTTTCTATTCATTGAGTTATCTTCCCATGATGTAGTTTTTCTCTATTCCCCACTGAATGAGAAGTGCTATTAATTTTTTTAATTCGAGTGAATTTAATAGTTCTCCTTTAACTCCTTATTAACCGACTTCAGCTTACTATGTGTTTTCTATGTTGATTTCTGTGTACTAAACAGGTACACCGTGTCCTAATAGATATAGTTTCTGCTGCTGCAAATGCTACACCTGGTTTGGGAAGGTACCCTCCATTCAAGAGAGAGGTATTATATCTTAAAAAGTTAACTTGTTTGCTTTCTGCTGTTGTTGTTGTTCCTTTGTTTGAAAGCGTTTTGCCCCTTCCCGCTCTGTAAGGCTTAGCTTTTTTTTTTTGGTAGGTTGTGGCCATTGCTAGTGCTGCCTTGGATGGGTTTAAAAATGAAGCCAAAAAAATGGTTGTGGCACTTGTTGACATGGAGCGAGCTTTTGTACCCCCTCAGCACTTTATTAGATTGGTGCAAAGGAGGTATTTGCCACCAGCTTTCCAACTTACAGGCTTTCCTGTATTTACCACTAACTTTTTTTTTTTGTCTCAATTCTTTTTATTTACTTTAGGATGGAAAGACAGCGCCGGGAGGAGGAGCTGAAGAATCGGTCCTCAAAGAAAGGACATGAAGCTGAGCAGGGAATGCTGAATAGGGTTGGTTCTTTTCTTGAATGCTATTCTTTCAGGGATTGAAGCAGATGAACATCTCTAGCCATGTTGCTCCAATTTCTCTTTTTTTTTTTTAACTAGTGTCGAACAAATATTTGATGGACATGCACGTGCTTTGTACCCACTACAAACATAGAAACAATTCAATGCACCTTAGCTGACACTCACTCCCAAGTCTTAGCAGCATAATTTTTATTTTACTTTACTTTCATGTCTGAAGTTGTTATACTGGATTTATGTTCTTAATATTGCTTTAATATTTCCTTTTCTTAGGCACCAAGTCCTCAACCAGGTGGTCAGCAAACTGGTGGAACCTTGAAGTCATTGAAAGAGAAATTTGGGCAGGGTGAGAAGGAAGTACAGGAGGGGTCTGCTTTGAAAGTTGCTGGTGCTGATAAAGAAATAACTGCAGGTCTGTTCATTAAGTCACTCACATTATGTTACTTGATTATAACTGAAAACTCAAGTTCTTGGTTATACTATTTTTGAGCATTATTTTAATGCTGTGCTCTTAAATACTGTGGTCATTAATAGAAAAGTTATAGGCATTGCCAGTAGAAATGTAAACTATTAACTTCTGAGGATTGGAACTACTTTATTGTTTTAGTATGCTTACGATAGGTAAATTGTGTTCCTCAGGTAGTATGGAATTGAATCTGTTCATATCACATTCTAGATTTAACATTTTGGTTTTGCTTAGACAGTTGAATGCACTACTTGGAATGGTGTTCTAATTTCTATTTATGCAGAATAATCTGCCTCCACCTATGCCATTCTCTCCATCCTCTTCTTTTTGGTTATATGTGTAATCTTAGAGAAGTTTTAACTATCTGAAACGTGGACTCTTGTATGCAATACACTTTTCCCTTTATCAATTATAGCTCTCGGTTACTTTCATTACTTATGGTTGAAGTAGTTTATTTCTTTATGTTATCAGATATCTTGATTTAGATATCAAAAATTTGTTAGACATTACACTTTTTGGTACAAAATGTTTTTCTTACTCTTTATCATGGATAATTGCCTTCTTAATTTTCCCCAACCTGCTGCATTTTCGTAATTGTTTAAATGTGGATGTCTCTACAGTCTTATTTAATTTCTATGGCAATGCTGCCTTTGACATTTTTTTATCTGTAGGGTTTTTGCTGAAGAAAAGTGCTAAAACTAATGGATGGAGTCGGCGATGGTTTGTTTTGAATGAGAAGACTGGAAAGGTTTGATATTTTTCTTAATTTGTTAAGACACAAATCTATTTTGCAAATTGGGATGGCAGTATACTGTCCTTTGTGCTATAAGCCATATATACTAATAAGTATTGTGTGATTGTGATTCAGATATACATTACTTAGATAAAAGTTTGCAAATGGTTGAATTGATTCTGAACTGTTCTTTATTTCTCAGCTTGGCTACACCAAAAAGCAAGAGGAAAAGCATTTTCGAGGTGTCATCGTGTTAGAGGTAAGAATACATTTCTTTACCTTTTAATTTTGAGGCCATTGTTGTTGTTTTGTATCTGTTAAATGTTTTGAACATTTCAAGTAATGAGTGCAAGTGTTTTGGTCCTTTACTTATTTTATGGGTCTATAATAACAAAATTGGAAGTGGAAATAATGTTGAACTAAAAGTAGCATAAGTGGTAGAATTCTGTTTCATCAGTCACTGATGAGATATTAATTAGATTTATATGCAAAATAATATGAAGGGACAGTTAAGGATAATAAAATTTGGTATCCTTATGGCTTATTCCATCTAAAAAATGTCTTAGATGTATTACTACCTTGGTACATTGTGGTTCTCAATATATTAGGCATCTTGTTTTTATATAGGATGTATCAAATGTTCTAGCAGATGATCTTTCTATTACCTTATGAGGTTGCTGGCTATTGTTAATTTTGGGTAAGGGGTTTGAGGCATTTGGTCGTTTTCCTTTACCAAAAACCTCAACTTGGCCAGAAATCTGAATATATTAAAATAGGAGTTTGGAATCTGCTTTCTTTGTAACTTTTAGCCATTCACCTGACTTTGTTTTGAGCAAAGGGAAGGAAATTTTTATTTATTTATTTTGACGAGGTCTTGTTTTTTACTAGAGTTGTACTCATCTTTCTAATTTCAAGTTTAAATTCGTACTAATTATTATTTTTATGTTATGACAAACCATTTTAATACTTGTAGTAATTAAGCTTTTTCTCGTGTTAATACACTAGATAACCAAACGAGGCACTAATTTTCTATCTCATTTGTTCCTGTGCAGGAATGCAGCATTGAAGAGATACCAGATGAGGAAGAACCTGCCCCAAAAAGTTCGAAGGATAAAAAGGCTAATGGCTCGGATAAGCAACCGAGTCTTGTGTTCAAGATAACTAGCAAGGTTCCTTATAAAACTGTCTTGAAAGGTATGTTTTCCTCCCCTTTCTTCCTTCTATTGAAATCTGGTTTTCTTTACCCTCTCCTTGTTGTCTATCGTGCTTTCTTATTATTAATAAAACCATTTATTAGAAGATTGATTGCAACTCGTGTTTCTCCTGCAGCTCACAGTGCTGTTGTGTTGAAGGCTGAAAGTATGGCTGATAAGACTGAATGGTTAAACAAATTGTCAAAAGTTATTCAACCTTCTACAGGGCCAGTGAAAGGTGGACCTGATGGCACTCCCGGAATGCGACAGAGTCGTTCAGATGGTTCTCTCGTAAGTTATTTAATCTTATTTCCATCTCTGCCTTCTTTTCTGCATTTTATCAGTATATCAAATGTCTGCTTTTTCAATGGCTTATGTGATTGTTTATTTATCAACTATTTTGACTGTATTCTTGTCCCTATAGAGGTGAACATTAAAAGTGCCATATCAGTGTTGGTTGTCCATTTTTTAATTTTAGAGTTGTACCTAAATTTCTTCTTCCTTGTCACATGCAGGATACAATGCCTCGGAGACCTGTTGATCCTGAAGAAGAACTTCGATGGATGTCTCAAGAAGTTCGTGGCTATGTCGAAGCTGTATTGAACAGTTTAGCTGCCAATGTCCCCAAGGTAAGCTTAGTTCTTCAACCCAGCCCCTTGTCTATCCTGTAGTGGGATGTAAGAAAGCTTATATCTTTTTCTCTGATGGTGAGCAGGCTGTTGTTCTTTGCCAAGTAGAGAAAGCTAAAGAAGACATGCTAAATCAGTTATATAGCTCCGTCAGGTTGGGTACCCTTCTATATCTATATCTGTGTCCATGAAATCCTTTTAGGCCAGTATTTGGTAGTGTCATTTCGTGGATTTTCTTACATAGATATCTTTGCTGAATACGTATTGTTTTCGACTGTGTAGTGCTCAAAGCACGAATAGGATTGAGGAGCTACTTCAAGAGGATCAAAATGTAAAGCGTAGAAGGGAGCGTTTTCAGAAGCAGTCATCACTTCTTTCAAAATTAACGCGCCAACTTAGCATACACGACAATCGAGCTGCTTCTGCTTCTGATTGGTCTGACAGTGGCGCTGGGGCAGGTGTGTAAATGCTCTTTGTAAAAAGGCTTGAATTTTTTCTTGTTTAATTTTTAACCACAAAGGATTCAATGTCCGAACTTATGGAGTATCTGCCCGTTGAGAGCACCGAGAAACTACATTTAGAATTAGTCTTACTTCCATTGAACCGTATCTGTCAATCCTACCTTCCTATGTAATCTTTACGTTTTTTCTTGTCGAACAGCCGTAGGTTAACTTCTTTTACACTCCTTACTCTGATAATCTTTACATCGTGTCGACATTATAAATATTTGGATTTTCTTGCTCGCAGAAAGTAGCCCGAGAACAAGTGGTGGTTCAGTTGGTGATGACTGGAGGACTGCATTCGATGCAGCTGCTGCTAACGGCCCTGTGGATTACAGGAGGTCTGGCTCTAATGGTCCAACACAAAACGGTGACGTGAATTCTCGATCAGGGTCCAACAGTCGTCGTACCCCTAACCGTATGCCACCTGCACCACCACAATCTGGCTCCGGTTACAAATATTAATGGTCATAATTCTTAATTATGAAAAGCCTACTTCATGATTTAAGCATTTTATCTTTTTTCAAAATTCTCTACAAATAGCCCATTAAAACAGGAGACTTGACCGAGACGAGACAGACGTGTGTGTGTAAATAGGACCATAGTTGCTATATTTTTCAGGTTCAACGGCTGTGTCCTAACCGTGGATCTAATTTTTCTACTCAAGTTTTGTCTTAGTTTTATTAATATTGTTATGTTTTTTTTTTATTGTCATTTTTATTCTTGGTTATAATTTTCCTATTTTAAAATCCATCCTCCCACGGATTTATTTGATTGTATTGACTATTATTTGATGCTAAAAAATTGTATTCGGATTTAAGGACTGTTCATTGGGTGGAGGATATTCTATTGTATTTCTCAATAAGATGTTTAATTTTTTTCCCCTCTTAAAGTACTTTTATGTTTAGTTGATATTCTATTTTAATATTTTAAAAATAAACTAAATCATTATATCAAATAAAAAATATAGTAGTATTTTAATTTTCTTAACTTTTTAATATAAATTTAGCTTTAAAAATAATTTACTTCAATTTCCTGAAAGGTTTTGCTAATGAGTGATTATTCATATTTTATAGTATTTGATGTCATTAAAAGAAATTATCTTAATGAATATCCTAAGAACTATTACTAGTGCCCAATTTCTTTGAGAATAAGGTTTTTTATTTTTGTTTTTTATTTATTTTCATTTTGCATAATCTATGATGAATATGTTACAGAATTTACATATTCTAATCACCGCAATTTTTTCTCTTTTAATCAACGGAACTTAAATATTTTTTTTTAAGAAATATATATGCATGATTATATTTAGAAAATATACATATAATATTTGCATATTACATGTAATAAAAATGAAAAATGATAAAAAAATGTTGAAAAAAATTCATTCTATTCTAAAAATTTGAAATGTATTTGTCATCAATTAATTTAAAATGACAAATCTAAAGTATCTATTAAAAATAGTTATTAAATATTTGATTCAAATATTTGTTAACAAAGTAATGTATTTGGGTACTTAAACTCTTAATATTTTCCTATTTAAGAGTTCATAAGTAGCTTAAAAATTGTATTTAAAAAGATTTTTTTTAAGTTTGGAAGCGTTCCACCACAATCGATTGATGGATTGAAATCACCAGGTGTTGACTTGAAGGCTTCTTGACTGGGCTCTTATGAGCAATTATCCCAACTTACCCTAAATTATTTAATAATTTAAATTAAAGTTTTTTTTTCTTTTTCCGTTTACTTTTTGGGAAGAAAAAGTGATTTTTTTATATTTTTTATATTTGAAAATTATAATATAATTTTTAAGGAATTTATGAAAATATATACTTTTTACTTTTTAAAAAATCAATTTGGTAAAAAATCTTTATGAAAATAAAACAAAAAAAAAGAAGAATTGCTAATAAGGACTTGAGTAAGGCAGTCAAAGGTGACACGTGGTGCCCCTTGATTGGATAAAGTGCCACATCAGAAAAAAATTACACCGTAGGGTCAGGGGCTACTTTAGTAAACGGAAATAAGGTACAAGGGTTTAATTTGACATTTTGAAAGTATAAGGGTCATATTTGACCAAACTTCAAAATACAGGAGCCAATGGTCCATTATCCCTTTGAATAATAACATGCAAAATCACCGAACTGCCCGTAAAGGAAACATTAAAAGGTTAAGTTCTGCTATTAATACCTGTACTTTATGAATGTTATGGATTTGGTCCATCTACTTTAATTGTTTATTTTTAGTACTTGTATTTCGAATATTAAAATTTTAATTTGGACTCAAATAATAGCAATTAAATCTATCCGATTAAATTCAATTATTAGTATTGTACTTAGAGGTGTTCATGGGCCGGGCCGGGCCGGGCCGGGTTCGGGTCGGGCTCAACTAAAAACTCATGCCCATTTATTGGGCTCGGGCCGGGTCAGGCCCAAAAAATGGGCCTAAAATTTTGCCCAAGCCCGACTCGGATAAAAATACTAAAACCCGAGCCCGGCCCGGCCCGCCCGTATTAATTTTTATATTATTTATATATATATATATAATACGTCAAAAATACTAAAAATATCAAAATAAATACTTCTCAACAAATTGAAAATAAATTTTGAAAAATATGTAAACTTAAATAACACTAAGATAAATGTAACTTAACAAGCAAATGCTTCTAAAATAGTAAAAAAATTAACAATAAAATAAATTTTATACAATATCCAAACAATAACAACAAAATAATAGCAACATAATAGTAAAATGGTAGCAAAATATGGAGAAATCAACAAGAAAATAATATTCAATAATAAAAAAAATATGCAGATTTTTTTTGTCCTTTAGTGAGTTCGGGCCGGGGCGGGCCGGGCTTGGGCTAAAAATATCTTACTCGAGGCCCGGCCCATTTTTTAAACGGGCCTTTTTTTTTGTCCAAGTCCACTTTTCGGGCCTATATTTTTGCCCAAACCCTCCCACATTTCGGGCGGGCCTTCGGGCCGGGTAGGGTAGCCCGGCCCATGCACACCTCTAATTGTACTATAAGTACAGTTATAAATTTAGTCTATATTCTTCAATTGAAACATTTTGACTCCATACTTTTCAAATTTTAAAATTTCAGTCTTGACATAACAGTCGTTTATTAACTAGAATTCTAACAAGTAATATATGAAAATAATAAGTTGATATAACATTACACATATATTTACCGCATCTGAATTTAAAAAAAATACAGAACTTAATGAATTTAACATTTGAAATGTATAGAGACTAAAAATATCAAATCAAAGTACAATAATTAAATTCATAAATTACGCAAAATACAGTGAATAATAACAAAATTTAACCAAAAAAATATTAATGTAGCTTCTCAAAGATTTTAATAATATACCTAAAGTATATATGGGATAATAACTTGTGAAATCACGAAACTACCCCTAAAGGAAAAACTCATTCCCTTCCAAAAAGATGCTTGATATATGATCATATTAACTCTGAAACCTTAATCCTTTAGCTATCAGCTATACTTCCAGGTTATATTATAACATTTGTTCTTAATCAACAACAACAAAAAAAAGAGAATGTTCAAGAAGGCAGTAGAGGCTAAGGCTCAGCAGAGGCTATCAGGTGCCGACAGGAAGAAGCTAAAACGCACCATCAGAGACCGATTTCCCAGAGCTTCCGATGCCGATATCGATGCTTTGCTTCCTCCCAAGGTACCCCCATTTCATCTTCTTTTTTTTTTTTTTTTTTTGTTCTTATAATTTTGAATCCTTTTTATTCAATGTGTTTTTTCATTATTAGGCTGAGATTACTGTTTCCAAGTTTCAAAATCGAGTCCATGTGTATGGTGTAGAAGGGGGTTTTCCTTTGTTTTTCGATGTTGATGGCCGTGGCTCTGAAATATACCCTACCGGTTTGTTTCTTTTACTCATCCTTTCATTGCTTCTTTTGCTAGTTATGGTGAAATATAGCGTCACTAGTTTTTGTTCTCAAGTGTGTTTGTATGGAATTTTGTTGGTTTCCGTGGTATGTTAAGTATGAATGTTGTTCTATGAGCTTGGGTTAAATTAACCTAAAGGGTAGTCCTAAAATGGAATTTGATGGAGAAAACGTGGTTAGATATCTTTGCTTCAATGAAACTCAATTTGAATATTCAAAAGAATGGTGGAAATCATCAAACTGAATTTAGATTCACTATATCCTAACTGAAATAAAGAAATTTGGAGCCTGTTTTGATGTTTTAAAACAATAATCATAGTAGAAAAACAAGCTACAATTTAAGTTTTATAGGTAAAGGTTGAACAATTTGTTAGTGAAGACAGTGATTTTTTTCCTTGGAAGTGAAGGCCATTGGAAATTTGGAATGCTAATGATATTAACCTTACATAAATTCTATTCAGAAACCTCTAATGGTGAACTTCTTTCATTCGTTATGTTCACATTTATATATGTAATTTTTGGGTTTTGATGTTTTGTTATCTTAATTTTCTATCTTGCAGTTTTTGCTCTCTGGAAGCTCCCTGAAATGTTACCTTATTTTATGCTTAAGGGGGGTGAAGTTTCTCGATTTGTCATTGGAGGGGCAGATTTGATGTTCCCTGGTATTAGTGTGGCTGCTGAAGGTCTACCTTCGTTTTCAGCTGGTGAGCCATGGGCGGTTAAAGTTCCTGGCAATCCAGCACCTATTGCAGTAAGCATCTTGAAAATTTGTCTGCTTTTCCTTTTGCTAGTTCTCTATACTTCACATCTTATTTCTACGTAGTCAGTGTTGGTAACGTTTGATTTCTTTTCTGCAGGTTGGGTCCACCACAATAAGCAGTGCTGAAGCCTTAAAAGCTGGTTTGCGTGGGAAGGCTTTAAGGATAATGCACTATTACCGTGACTTACTTTGGCAAGTATAACTGTAAGCTAAATGAGTAATCAATTAATGAGTGATTTTGTTATTAACATGCCTGTGAGATCTTTGCAGGGAGTCGGTTGAGGGTCATTATGTTCCTAACTCAGGTTTCTTGGAGGATGTTGTCTTGGAGGATCCTTCTTTTTTGGCATCAAATCAACCTTCTGATTCATCTGAAGGTGCTACTTGCGAGTCTGATGTGCAACAAAGTTGCGTTAACAATGAAAATACCGAGGGGTCCATTGATGTAAATGGTGCTATTTCTGATGCATGTGCTGCCTCAATGCAAAATGACACTGAGAATGCTGCAAAAGAAATTACCACGGATGCCTCTGATTTGAAGTCAACAGCTAATGTTGATGCTGCTAAACTGGATATTGAGCTCTCGTCTCTCTCCATTGAGGATGTAGATTCCCATTTGGATAGATGCCTTTTGCAGGCTTTGCATACAACAGTGAAGGATAAAGACCTTCCGATGCCTGGAAGCACGTTATGGTAAAATTACTTAAATTGATATTTGTGCGCTTATCTTTCTCCTCTCCTCACCTTCCTCTCTATTTCTTTGGAAGTTTTTAATGAAAGAGAGAAGTAAAAATAAGTGCATGAATATACTTTGCATGGCCACATACAAGAAATTCTGCATGGTAGTATAGGTGGATAATGAGAATCAATTCTATGAACAATGAAAAGAAATTGAAAGTTAGTAAATATGGGGATGATACAATAAAATTTATTGGGACATAAAAGTGAACCAGGGTGCAAACTCTCATTACAATCGTTTTCATTCTTCCTCGCCAAATTTTCTCACATTTTTAAATGGGATGATACAATATAACCAAAATTTTTGCTCAATTTTTGGGCAGGTATCACTATTTTCTCCGATTTCTTAGTTTTTGGGTTTTGCGATTGTTGTAGGTCAAATCACGTGTTACCTTGTAGACCTTCAGGAATCACATTAGATATCAAGAAATCATCTCATAAGAAGTTATCAAAGTGGCTGCAAGCCAAATCATCTACAGGACTGGTTTGTTTCCTACATCTTTTTATTGAAAGTAGTGACATGATATTTTATAAACTGGGTGGATTTGTGCTCATTTTATTTTTTAATGGTTTGTATCGTTGTTCCATGTGGGTTTTACTCAGTTATTTGGATCAATGCTGTGAAGGTAAAATAGCGTGCAGATTATGCCATTTGAGGGTTGAATGAGCTAGACTTTATTGTTTGATGTTGCATTAGCCCTGACATGATTGAAACCTGACATTTTGGCTGCATCTTTTTATAAGATAAATTTATTGGTAAACCAATGTATTTATTCTGATCTTTACATTGGCTGCATCATTGTTTTTTTCCTTCTGATCTATTATTGCAATTGAAAGTAAGGTAAGGTTAAAGGGTTTGAGGTTCTATGAGTTTAGGCACTAGAAACAGTTAAAAAGCTTGGAGCTTTTATGAGGTAAAGAAACTAAGAAGATGGTTCTGAATTTCTGGTTGGTTGGAGAAACAACTATTTCTAAGAATAATTTGCTCTACTTTAAAAATTTATTGTTGCCAGAGAAATTAACTGCATTGTGCCTTTCCGTATAGTATTGAAAGTTCTCCAACTCCCATAAAATGATGAAACCAAACACCAATGAGGCATTGGAAATTTTAATCTAGTTTCAAACTGGTGAAGTCTCTATTCATATTTAATCCATCTAAAAGTGTTGTCATGGTGGCCTGAAATTGATACAAAAAGTGCATCCCCTAGTTCATAGATGGTTATATCATGATCAAGCTGTCAAATGGCCTAATTCATCCATAGGCTTCTCCCTAGAAAGGGTGGTTGTGTTTTTCTATTAATTATTTTATTTTGTGTTTCATGAACATTGTCAATGTTTGAACAGATAACTGTAAAAGAAGACAAGTACAAAAAAGAAGCTATGTTGATTTCTGTTAATCGAGGTCACCCAGAATACTTGCAATTTAAGCCAGAAAAGCGACCGGTAGAGAAAGTTGTTCAGGCTGGTGATTCTGCTGCTAGTGAAAGCCGTTCACAGAAGGCGCTTGAAGTGGTAGAGGTCTATAAGTCAAGCGTGCATGTTAATCCCATTTTTGCTTCTGTTGGAGCTGACACTGGGAAACTGTACTCAGCTTCTGAAGCTACTGATATTGTCTTCAAGTACATTGAGAAAGAAAATCTGGTGAAGGAAACAAACAAAGCCACTGTGGTATTAGATGCAACTTTGTGTGATGCGTTATTTAAGGGAGCCATCAAGAAAGGATCAACATATCCAACTGAGATTCACAAGAAAGATTTAGGAGCAACATTTATAAACCGTATGCAGGCCCACCACATGGTGACTAGAGGAGGTGAATCTGTTGTTCGGAAAGGTGTTTTGAAAACAGTTCAGATAGTGACTGAACGGAGGCAAGGCAACAAGAAGGTGACAAAAGTTTCAGGTTTGGAAACTTTCCTCATTGATCCAGAAGCATTGGCATCAGAGTTGCAGAAGAAGTTTGCTTGCAGTACAACAGTGGCAGAATTGCCAGGTTGGTTTATTGCTTGGTCAGTTTAGAAATAGTAGAGCTGTCCATGAGCTTGGCTATCTGCCCACACACAAAGGCAATATACATAAACATATAACTTGATATTTTATCAAATCTGACTTGAACACCCCTCCTTCCCCCACCCCCCCCCCCTCCCCCCAAGAAAAAAAAGGCTACTTCAACTTGAAATGACTCAAACTTGTGGCACCTGATAACTCCAAAATCGTGTTTCTTTTTGTATATTAGCCTTGTCGCATGCATTTACTTGTATTTTAAACAATCACATGAATGCAAGCCATTTGCACTGTTTATAGGTAAGAAAGGGCTTGAGGTTCTTATCCAAGGTGGGGTCATTGATGATGTTGCGAGACATCTGCTTGAGCAATATGGAATCCCAAAGAGATACATTGAAGTTCTTGATAAAACCAGGAAATAAGAAGTGATAAATGGTTAGTTTCTCTTCTATTAAGTATTATGTCATCCATAACTTGTTAGGACAAAGTTGCTATGGTTGGTGCATGTGTTTTGTTCATCTATTTTGTCAATGTGTACGCGTATCTTTTGTTGTTGTTTTTTCTTTTTCTCTTAGACTACTACTACTGATGATGATGATAATGGGCAGTTAAGGGTTTATTTGTTAAAACTGAAAACTAACATCCAGAACGAAGTAATCATTATTAATTTTAAAGACAGGAGCTTTTGGTTAACATAAATTACTCAGTGCAAAACTGCAAATAATAGTAATTATTAAGTATTACTATTATAATAATAACAGAATTGAGATTTTGCAGCACTTAACAACAAAGTTGCTCCTTCCATGCTGCCGTTGCCACAAGAGTGAGATTTATTGAATTTAGATAATCTCTTATCTTTTAATTTATATTATGATATTAATTTTATTAAATAGTATTATAATATAATAATCAGAAAGAGAAGTTCATGTTTTTCAGTTTAATACAACACTAGATAGGATATAGGAATCCAATCAATATATGCTTGTAGCTACATGATTATTTTATACTGTCATTTTAATAGAACAAACTTTTATGTCTCATTTGGCGCCTCTTGATGTAAGATCTATTGGTAATATTGTGAATCTATGTTTTTAACAGAGCATATAATTCCAGAGATCTATCAATATTTTTATGTATTCTTCTAAAATAATGTGGCAGAACGTTATCCAAATTTGTGAAGCCTGCATGAAATCTAATCTGGACCAACAGTGTCAAAAGCTAACAATCCCTACCCAATTTTGCCCACTGCATTTGCCACCTCTTGATGAAAGGCAAGTTTAGGGAAAAGAAAAAGGTGCTCATATCCCTCCACATACCTGGAGTTTGTGGGAATTTTGGAAATAAAGTCTGCAAAATAAGTGAGTTATATTGTAATGTAATATAACTCTTTTCAGAAGTTATAGCATAAAGTGGAAGGGGAATGAACGAGCATTGCAGTTAAATATTTCATTTAAACCTGTTTATAAATTTCAGCTGCCAGGTTATACAGTAACCCTATGTTCATAGAATTCAGTGTATTGAGAGTCTACTTAGTCAACGGTCGTATTATCATATCATCCATCCATTATGTTTAGAAGGTTTTGTCATTAATATGGTGTGTTTTACCGTTGTTCTAAACCCCAGAGTGATAACATATTGTCAAACACGTTGAGTGCTCTTGCCTTATAAGGTCTGTGCATATGTTCATAGAATTCGGTGTATTGAGAGTCTACTGTATTTAATGGACGTATCATCATATCATCCATCCATCACATTTAGAAGGTTTTGTTGATATGGTTTGTTTTACTTTGTTCTAAACCCCAGAGTGATAACATATTGTCAAACATGTTGAGTGTTATTGGCTTGGTCTGTGTATATGTTCATAGAATTTGGTGTATTGGGAGTATTCAATTGTCGCATTACCATATCATCCATCATGTTTAGAAGGTTTTCTCATTGATATGGTGTGTTTTACTTTGTTCTAAGCCCCAGAGTGATAGCATATTGTCAAACGTGTTGAACGCTCTTGGCTTATAAGGTCCGTGCATGTGAACACTGATGCTTGTCGGAGTGTCAGAAGGCCATTTTAAGCAATTCATTGTTTGTAAATGCATGTTGATAGTCACATGTTTCCTCCTTTAGTATCCATATGTTGCATTATCGTTTATTTGTTTATTTATTTATGTGAAATGAAGAACTTGAATTGATAGAAACTTTATAGTTCTTCCAGGTTTTGCGAGTTAAATACATCGATGCTGTTGAGATAAGATAGTATGGTATAAGTTAGCAGCATTTTTTATGTCGAAATCTCCCGGAAGATGATCATTGTGGCGCTTGATGCAACTGCAAAAGGAGCTTTGATTTTGTTTCATCATATTTTGTGATACAACAGTAATGGAAGAACGGCTTGAATATCAGAACTACTATCATCTTTGTTATATCACTAAAATCTAGCATTCTGCTTTAGCTTAAACAGTCTGTTAGGTCTCTGCTCCTAATATACTTCCAGTTCCAGTGGTTTGCATGCCTCGTTTGCTATTTGCACTCTTCACTTTAGCATTTTCTGTTTTACAACTTCAGCAGCAATGGATGGCATTTTTTGTGTTCCAAGTACTATTTTGTTCTGTAATCTGAACAGTTCTTTTGTGCGTATATAAGCGAAGGAGTTGATTTTGCCCCGATTCAATTGTTTAGCTCTCATTTTGAATAACAAGTTTTTTGTTTTCTTGTGGTCTACAATCCAATGTTGTTGGAACTGGATTTGATAAAAAATCAGCTAGTATTACAAATCTAGACAAAATTTGAACCAACTGCCTGAAACCAGGAAAAAACTAGAATTTTTAATTATTTATTTAATAATTATTGGATCGACGGTTAAATCAATTGACCGAGTTTTAAAACATTTCTAAAATGCCCCAAGCAGAAAAATGTAATACAATTTGAGAGTCAATTTTACCCAAGTATACGTTCTGCTAGATGATAGGAATTGGGACCTACTCGTTTTTATGGTATACAAAATTAGCTGTAAACGATTTAGTACATGATTACCAATTAAATCAGGTAGATGTTTGAACAGTATATTTGAAAAAACATATATTAAGAAATAATAGAGTTAACACACAAACAAATTATAACAAAATGGGTGCCCCCTCGTCAAACAAGCCCATAACAACTACAAAACAATGGCATCAACAATGATGAATAAATTTAGTTTCAGGGCCAAAGATCTGCTGTACAACGTGGGATTTTAGCCATATGTAAACCACATTCAAAAGAATGACTTCTTTGTGTTTGCTTTAACAACACCAAATCCCCCACCTATCAAAATAAATCCAAAAGAGAAGGCTGTTGGGATGTAGGTGTGGCATGAGTAGCCCTTGAGGCTGAATTTGCTCCTCTACCGACCACAGTTAAGGGTGGCAGTGCAAGTCTTGGAGCTGACTTGCTAGAACCAAATGTAGAACCAAGATCTGCTGGTTTCTGATTATTGTACGAACTGACCGGAACTGATATCCCCTGGTTCTGTTTCAAGAATCCCATAGAGCTCTGAAGATTCCCATTGTTCGGGATTGTTGCAGTTATCGTGGGATTTCTGTGATTAGGATGTAATATCTGCCCTGAGTTTTGGTTGTTGGTGAAGGACCAATTGCTGTTGTCAGTGTGGTAGTTCATGTTGTTTGGGGTACTTGTGATGGAACTGGATCCAGACTTGTTACTGGCCTGTCCCATGGTTGTGCCATTGTTCAAGGTCCCAGAACTGTTCGAGGCACTAGATCGTGGAGGCCAGTTTGCAAAAGGATCTAAATCATCAAAATTTGATGGGGATGATGTTCCATTGCTTGATGAAGCAGGAGGCCACTCGGTGTCAACCGCAGGGCAAGAAGCATGCATTTGCTGGCTAGATATAGTGGGCATAATGGGAGAATGAGATTGCCAAGGTGTTGGTTCACCTGATTTATCCCCCAAATTAGAGTGAATAGATAAGTTGGCTTTTGAAGGCTGGTGGGCAGTGGCAGTGGCAGCTCCTCGGTTGGTAGAGTCTCCGTCTTCACCCCATGCTGAGCAGCTTTTTGCTGGGGCCGCAGTTCCACTTGCATTGCTCAAGGCTTGAGACTGAACCCCACCTGCAGTGGCATTGGCAGCTCCTCCGTTGGTAAAGCCCCTGTCTTCATCCCATGATGAGCTGCTTTTCGCTGGTGCCACAGTTCCACTTGCATTGCTGAAGGCTGGAGACCGAAGCCCATCTCCAGTGGTAGTGGCATTGGCATTAGCAGCTCTGCTGGTGGTAGAGCCCCAGTTTTCATCCCATGCTGGGCTGCTTTTTGCTAGAGCCACAGTTCCACTTGTGTTGCTCAAGGCTTGAGACTGAAGCCCATCTGCGTCGGTAGTGGTAGTGGCATTGGAAGCTCTGCTGGAGGTAAAGCCCCACTCTGTAATGGCAGCTCCTCTGTTGGCAGAGCCCCACTCTTCATCCCATGCTGGGCTGCTTTTTGTCAGAGCCACAGTTCCACTTGCGTTGCTCAAGGCTTGGGACTGAATCCCATCTGCAGTGGTAGTGGCAGTGGCATTAGCAGCTCCTCTGTAGGCAGAGCCCCAGGCTTCATCCCACGCTGGGCTGCTTTTTGCAGGAGCCACAGTTCCACTTGCACAGCTCAACGCTTGAGACTGAAGCCCATTGGCAGTGACAGCATGTTTTACATCTGGAGTTCCAGAATCAGTCGAAATAACACCCCGCTTTTCTTCTATCTTTCTGAGTTAAAACAAAATTATAAATCACATCTTCATAAGAGACGGGTAAACCAATAACAGGGGAGCGAGAAGAACTAAAACGAAAACCACTTTTTGAGGATAAATCGGTTCCTAGGGAATTCAACAAGCACAACAATAACCAACCACCTGAGAACATCTTTGACAAAGAGCATATATTTGGTAAACTGCTGAACATTCAACTGTTGGGCAGTGAGAAGAGGTGTGAGTAAAGGGAGGACATGCTCTGCGGTGAACTCAACTCCATACTGACGAAGATGAACGGCAAAAACAAATAATGAGCTGCAAGTCGCTAGGAATTTCCGAACAAATTAGAAACAAAAAAAAAAAAAAAAAAGAATAATCCATCGTTACCTTCTTGAGAACTGAGTTTGAAACCCCCAGGGTACACAAAAGAGTAGGGCCAGAACGGTCAACAGCCGTACATTGTTGAATAGTTTGCAAGACATCCTGGACAGAACCTTTATCAAGCGTGTGAACTAAATCTCCCAAGCATAGCAAAGCATTGACTCTAACCTGCTCAAATAAAGCAATTAAGAGGCTAGAATGAGTAACTGAACTTAATAAAAATGGAGTGGCTATGTTCATTAAAAGGCAACTTAATATAGTATTAATTTCTTTTTTTTACAAAGGCCCCCAGTTCTAGAAACTTTGAGAAACAGATGGGTCTGTTACTTCACTTACACAGACAGCACGTCTTTGATGGATGATAAAAAATAGCAGTGTTTGGTCATATCATTACATATAATAAATCATGATTATATATTAAATATTAAGTTAATAACAAAGAAAAGAAGCATGCATACCGCGGCAACTGTTGTTTTAAGAGCTAAGCCATGAATACGAGGCAGAATGGCTTGTTTCACAAGCTGAAGGGAATAAAAGTACAATTTGAAAAATAAAGTTAGAAGCTTAACATAAGCAATATCATCAGGAATTTAAAATGAAAAAAAAAAAAAAAAAAAAATTAAAACAAGAAGATACAGATGAAACATGCAAGCTGTTTGATATCATAGTGACGAATCTATAATTAACATTATTATTCAAGGAAACTGCCAACCAAGGATCAAATCCATACTTCACATTTGATTCATTTTCAAATCCATACATCCTATTAGAATATGTAAAATCATCCGAAAACCAAAGCTACAAATGACTTTTACCCCTTTTTTAACCCAATAACCAATAATAACAAGCAATAACATCTGATACAGAAAGAATTCAGCAACATCTCTGATTCTCTTCTAACAGGTAGAATCTATTTACGATAAGTATTATTACACACAACAAAATACAGAGAAAAATGGAAAAAAACTTTCTCTTGTATACGAGAATCACCTGCAGATCAAGTTGCTTGGCAAGGAATGCAGATTTTCTCAAAACTTCCTCTTGTATACGAGAATCACTGTCATCATAAGCTCGAACAAACATGGGAAGTAAATGGGATTCTAGGTACTCCGAACTTGTCTACAGTTATTGGAACAACTATAATCAAATGATGTAAACAAGCCTCTAAAAAAATAGGTAACAAAACATTGCCATTTCATAAAGTTGTCTTTTTCAGCATTCATATGTAACACATCAGCCCAATGAAATTGAAAAGCATATCTGAAATAACTTACAGCAGCAAGCTTCTTTTACGTGATTTTCTCAACATTTGAACAGATTTTATTGACCCACTAGCTAATAAAAGTAAAAAGATGGCAAACCATAGAACTCTACACATATTACATGAGCTGGTATGCCCTTTAGCTAAAGATTATGATAGATTTGGAAATTATTCTGTAATGTTTCAAGAAATTTTGTTGAATGATATTATCAGGAGTAGTGTCTCATACTGTTAAGTATTTATTAGTAATTAAACCAATAGAGACAAGAAGACTTCGTAATGTTAGTAAAGCTTAAACAAAGTCCACAAAACAAGAAGAAATCTTTTTCCTTTTTGAGAGGGGTGGATGAGGAAGGATGGAAAGATATTTGATCTATTGAACTACTATATTTTATTTTATTAATTTGTATATATAAGCTTAGTTGTAATTTTGAAGTACACAATAGTTGTATTTGAAATTTATTTTAGGGTATTGGATCTTGGTTTCGGTTTTCCTTATCCTATTATGTTTTGTATTAAGTTTTTTAGTTTTATATCTAGTAGTTCCTAATTAAAGTTAAGCTTCTCTTTCTTCTAGGATAAGAATGCTTGAAGTCTATATAAATCAATGTACTCTTTGAATTGGGATATAAAATTATATTATGAGAAAACTTCAAGCAATATTAAGCATGTTAGGCATAAAACCTAGAACCATTTGACATATGCGGAGGGGCTCAACTTTAATATAAGACCACACGAAACCTAAAAAAGATAGGATAACACCATTTAAGAGTCTGCTACAATGAACCTTATGTGTGACTCAGCAATCTTTTTTCTTTTTGGGTTCAATTTTCTTTGTTTTCTTATGAATCTTTCAGTGAGAGCATTCTCTCAGCAAGCACCTACTTTGGTTACCTTTAGTTACCTTGTTGATAATAAGCTCTGCGTTCTTCAACAGCAACAACATGGCCTCTCCTGCAGCATTGCTCAGAACAGGCATAAGAAATGGTGAAGTAACTAACTTGAAATCATTTTTATCCTGCAATACATTTGAAGCTATCAGCTCATTGCTCAAACAAGATAGAAAAGTTTGAATATATTAACGGCGATTTATCACACTATTCACAATTTGTTAAAAGAGAACAAGAGATGAATTGAGACAATAACTTTATCAACATATCAAAACAATCCTCAAGCAGTTTCTTTTAGAATTGCAATTGTAAATAAACAAAATTGCATGCTCTTGATACTCAAAAACCTGACAATGAGCAAAACCAGTACCTGTGACTCTGCAATCATGAGAACCATCGGCAAAATCAATGGCTGCATAACCAAATTCCTTAGTTCTGCACAAAGAGGTGGAAGTACCTGCATTTAGAAAATCTTATTCACTTGACTTGATTTTGTCTTCAAAATGCAATAGATAAAGCAACTGAACCATTAACATCTACTCATTCAGTGTGGTGAACCGGCAAAAGTAACAAATAAGGGAGAAAGATGACACTTGAAGATCTTGAAGAATATCAAATGCACATATGAATATCACTTCTCAAAATCAAGAACAAGTCTGGTTTCCAATATCTCTTTATTTAGTTTCCCAAATATTTTTAAAGACAGACCCATGCCTAATAACTAAAATGGTTCTTAAAATTCAAATTTGTATTACAAGCTAAGAAAAATTAGGAAAACTGCTACTTAGAGAGGCAAAATAAAATCTCAAACCTTATATTGCAACACACGGGAGTCAAAATCTTTCCACATGTCAGATAAAGCTTTTAAAAACTCAGATTTCTGCATGTTATCCTTTTCCTGCAAGGAAACAAAATTTAACCCACGAATTTAGACTCCTTGCACATATTTCAAGCAACTTACTTCTAGATGACTTGAGTTTAATGATCATGTGTTAGACGAGCAAAAATTCAAACACATACAAGCAAGTGGTCAAGGAAGCGAAGAGCACGCAACCTAGTGTCATCCCGGAAAAAAGGAGAACCTGCGAAAGTGCGAATGCAATGAATAAAATTATAATAATCAAAGTAATCCAAGTAGTAGTGTTTAAATGCCAGTTTAGTAATAACCACGGGGGACTCATAGGATAATTCATGCCATTTGCTTTAGTTTAACTACACATAATCAAAATTAAAAATTGAGTTTTGATAATGATGGACCAAGTCTTTCATTAAAAGCTTGAACACTATGAATACCACTTAAAAACAGTCCCATTGCCATTTAAGAGGAAGTTCATATTTTACTTTTCACAGCAATTTTAATGCAGCAAAACTCAAAGTAGAGAGATTATCAAAACCCAAAACATTCCCTTAAAATATACTTGCATACGGGAAACAAATTCATCTATTCGAAAATGCTTTCCCCTTTTTCTTGTTTTGGAGGACCAAACAAAAATTGCTGGGTCTATAAGGTTCCCCTTATTACCAGTAAAATCCAGTGCTGATGGCCTGACAGATTCATTTGCAGAAAGCATCCTCTGTAAGTCATGGATTACTTCTTGTGGAATAGAGGAGAAGGCTTCATTGGGTAAGTATGTCAACGTATTCATATACTGCAGGAAAGAAAGGCAATACTCAATAACTACTACTTTAAAACAGATTCAAAAGAAGTTTTAAGAGGTGAAGCTGAAATACGCATATGTTAACTTTATTGTTTTTTATACACAGAACTTAAAAAGAAAAATAGAGAAAAAGAAAGCATAATGAAAGTCAAGTATGCTGCAACGAATACCTTCAACATGTTTATTTAAATTTGTTGAATTCCAGAGTTTCTAAGACAGTCTTTGCCTCTTTGAGACACATACTTCTCTAATTTGCATTAAGGAACAAATGCAGTAGAAAAAAGCTTTTTCATTTTGCCACATGCATGTTTGAAACATTGCCAAAATCACTGCAAGGCCATACATGTGGCGAAGTGTACTATGATGGGTGTCAAAACTGTCTAGTCTTATGTCTTGACCCTTAAGCCTGCTCAGCATCACCTTTTTAAGGCCCGAGACTAGCTTTACAGTTTGCCTAAAGTTGGTACAAAATGGTTATTTTGTGATTTGCTTCTTTAGCCATCATCAAGAAACCAGGAAACACAAAAATATAATATGGGAGTAACCTGAGTCCGAGATAAAAGATGGATTGTAAGTGCATTTTCGGAAAGCTTTATCATTCTAAACCCAGATCATGAAGTACAACAGTTCTGTTTTATCAGATACTTCAAGAGGCAATGGATGACACAACTCTTGATTGGTTATGGCAAAAGGTCATCTAAAAATTTGACCAGTCACCAATCAACTTTACCTCAAGTAGATGTTCATATGGACTTCACACAAAAGATTGCACTTTTAAAAAAGTCGTCTCCATGAGTTAAAAAAATAACTTAAGATTTGAGAAACATTTTGTACTCCCACTATCCCCTCCCATTAAACTGTAATGGTTGACATTTTTTTGGTCAATTTTTTAAACTTTGACCACTATTGTTTTAAACATTTTAATTAGTTAAAGTTTCTAAAAAATATATTAAAAAACTACTTTTAAAGTTTTAAATTTCTTTTCAAATTTTTATAAAAAAAATATAATTAAAATAATAAGAAGTCAAAGTTAAAATTTTTGACACATTTGGTAATGAGGTTATTCATTTCACACATCTTGGATTTATCTTTTGAGTGTAGTTGTCAGTTCTCTCATGTTAGGGAAGTACTAACATCTTTGCTCAAAATGAGAGAGAACCCCTTTCCAGATACTAATGTTTAAAGAAAACAGAACTGGATTAATATTAGGCTATGTCAAAGGATAAAATTTTAAATTAGTAAGTACCGTTTTGACATTGTTGTGGCAGGCGAACAAAGGCTTTTGAGCAATTAAATGGTAGGCAAGGCATCCAAAACTGAAAATGTCAGAAGAACATCCAGCTGAAGATGCTTTACTACAAACCAGTTCAGGTGCAGTGTAATTCAATGATGGTTGAAGAGGCATCACAGAATCTTCAGTATCATATTCCTGAACAGACCATATAAAATCATATTATCAGAATGTGTTAGCTACAAATGTATCATTATTGCAAACATGGTAAATCCATCAATCATGATCAAGTACTTGATAAAAATGAATATTTGCAAAGAAAACACTAGTAGCCAACAAGTCAAAAATGAAAAAAAAAATCCAAAAGAAATCAAAGCCTAAAAAAGTAGAAAGAAATTGACTTAGAATTGAAGCATTGAAACCAAAGCCAATAAGGTGGTTAAAGAATGGAGTTAAAATGGCAGTCTAAAAGCACAAACTGCAATAAATAAGACAACCATGTACGACCTTATACTGCATCTATGACATGTCATATTAGAACATAAAAACACACATAACATGCTGCTGTCATAACATTAAATAAATTATCAATAGTAAACCGGACTATGTAACTTCTACTTGAGGATGTGTCAGATATGCACATTTGCCTGACATGGATACATCAAAATTTTCCATGTTTATCCCTATATTTTAACAGTCAAACCTCCATGCCCATGCTTACCAAATATGTCTTGAGCATGGATATTTCAAGAAAAAATAAAGAGACAAAGCAACATAGCCAAAGAAAATGGGTTTCTCTTCATATATTTGTTTCCCTTGTTTCATGTTTGATTTCAGTTGGGTCAAGGAATTGAATTGATATGTAAAACACACTGGCTTTTTCTTTCGCTTGCCTTCCTTTTCCCAAAATCCAGCCACCCTTACCACTTGAGCTAAACCTTTAAAATACCAAAGTTTCACTTACGCCATAATGGAAGGCCTGCACATTAGCACAATCACCAGAGGCTTTATCCGTTGAGGTAGCAAAACCAAACCCACCAAACTTCCAGGCTCCACTTGACGTAATCAGGACATTCTGCAAAGAACAAACTTAGTCGTCAGACACGTATACAGTGGTTATGTTCCCTACCCTCAATGATCTATATTGCAGCTCTAAAGGCACATAATTAATGTTTTCTCAACAATCAAGACAATTGTGAAAAGAAGCAAATAGAAAATGTACCAAGGAATTGTAGGCCTAAGCCTCTACTAAAACAAAACAGTTAAAACTTTCGTAAAAATCAAAAGCAATAAGTAGGATAAAAACACTGCAGAGATTCTACAGAATCATTAGTTCATAATAACAGCACATCAAAAAAAATAAGCAGAAACCAGAAACAAAGATTTCGAAACATTATCAGTATTCGGTGATCGTATTCGTAGAAATTAGGAAAACAATCTTAAGAAAAAGGTAAAAATGTAACCTCAGGTGATATAGCCCGATGAACAATACGTGCATTGTTATGAAGAAAATTCAAGCCTTCTGCAATCTGAAGCAAACCATGTTTGACCTCCACCAAACCCATTTCCTGAGAAGCAGAAAGACCAATTAAATTTGCTATAATTATAAATTATATGATAAAGACATAATCTAGTGGTGTATGATTTAAGCACTAAGCATTCCAAGTGAATCTTCAACAACTTCTTCTGATATAATGACATGTCAAATATAAGAGACATTCATATCCAATGTTGAAAAGAAAGGCATGAGTCAATTTTCCGAAATAGCAATAACTCTTGCAATAACTTCATGTAAAAGGAAGTGGAGGAGAGTATAGTAAAAGTAGTAAAAGTTTGCCTTTATCATATTTGGCATTTGGGAAATTTTTCTTAAAGGGGAGAGGATATTGTTCGACAGTGAAGCTAACCACTGCAAAACCTCACTTTAAATTCACCAAAATTAAAAGGATTCAAAAGCATTACACTTCAATGATTTAAGATTGTGTTTTCCATTTAGGCCATTCAAAATGTATTTTAATAATTCTCAGAATGAAGTTATAGCCCATAAACATACAATTTTAACCTTCTCTTCTCTCCACTCTTAGAAATGGTAAATATTGTTTTTACTACTCAGCTCCACTCTAGTAATCACTCCACCCAATCTATCTACTCCCACATTTTAAGTTTCCAACGTACTGTTAGATGCACTGAAGCTGAGGCAACAAGGCATTGAGCGTGGCCTAAAAGATATTTTAGTTATAATAACTTGCCATTTAAGCCTTAGGTTAAGCGCCAAATTTTAGTGCCATATATACCTTTCCTCAATTCTGAATCATCATTGAAATTGAAACAACTTTGCAAGTGAACATTTTCCATCTTAGGAAGAACTAACATGGTCCACACAGGGACAAGAGATGTGTTTTCTAAGGTTCTAGTTTTTAAATTCAAAATGAATCTTAAAACATGGATACTATCAAGTTTTTAAGGTTCTTTTTAAATTCTTTTATCTTTCAATTTTCATTAGATGTACATTTACTAGTAAGAAAGGGATAATGCCAAATTCTCCACTTCTTGAGATTTGAGAGTATTCAACAACAAGTGGATCATAAGAAAATCAAGCATATAGACTAAAAAAGTTTTGCATGTTTTGTAGATAAAGTTATAATATTCTAAGCTTATATATATATATAGAGAGAGAGAGAGAGACATACAAAAACACACATGCATTGCACTATACTTCACTCAGTTGAACATATTTTTGCACCTTGCACCTGAGACAGTATAAGGGTTCTAGCACCTTGTACCCTTGACAAAACTGCTTTGCATGTTATTATTTATTGGAAGTATCAGTTTTACATTGTTATTATATAATATCTTTCATTGCATGTCCTACCCTACCGTGTCCTAAATTGTAGAAATTCATGTGCTCCCTTGTCCATGCTTCCTATACTAAATTGGATAAGGTGACTCCCATTTCATCATGCATGAAATTGATCCTGGAGAACTACAATGCTTAAAAAAGACATTCACAGTACTACTTAGAAGCACACAAATTGGTTTCTAGATAGATTCACAGATTTGGATAAACTATATAAGTATGGGAGTAATTTGAAAATTGATATTACACACTATACCGACACCTCTACCGTGAGAGGTACAGTTCGTATCTCCACCAACCGGGACAGTATCCCTCCGTGAACCCTTCAAGGCTATTACATGGAACACAACAATACCTACCTTTCTTGGGTTTGGCCGGCAGCCAACAGACGACACTGAAAGACTTTTCCCAATGAGTTGGCCCTCTCAACAACTATATAACCATTTAAGATTCAATCAATGATACCCAGCATTGGAGTAATTCGAAAATCGATACTAAGCAATAATCAAATTCAATAATGAAAAAAGAGGCAGTAAAGCACGTACGATCTCTTTGAGTTCCTTAGGAACCTTGGCAACATTATCAACATTCCCAAGCGCATTAGCCACCGAAGCAAACAAAGGTTCCGTAACCATAGCCATGGCATTCTTATTCTCATCCAAAGCCTGTACAACATGGACCACTCCGGGATGCCTCAGCCTCACCAACCTCACCGCATCCGCCCGTATCAAATTAAAAAACGAATCCTCCACCGCCTTAGACAACCCCGCGCACGCTCGCGCCTTAGACATCGCCTTCTTGTCCAAAACCCACACGCAAACCGTGGGATACTGATGGGGATGCGTCCCCTCACGCGCCTTGGCGGAATACAACTTCCATGCAAGGCCAGGACCAGCGGAACCTATCTGGTGGAGAAGCTCGTAATCTTGAAGAGCCTTGGGTCCTGTAACCTCTTGTACGGCTGATTGCACGGTTGTGTGTACGGTTTTCTCGATGACGGCAGCTGTTTTGGCGAAGGCTTGGGTCAGAGTTTTCATATTGATCGACATATCTGTTTCTTTGGGTGTTATATTTTGTTTTACAAAAAAAAAAAAAAAAAAAAAAAAGGGGGAATGAAAGAAATAATGGGATATGAAAGAAAGAAGGAAAGAAAGATAGGAAAGGGAATATTGCCCTGTTTATTTTTTGGATCAAAGCAATCCCACCCTCTCTCTCTCTCTCTCTCTCTCTCTCTCTCTCTCTCTCTCTTTCCCTTTCTGTTTTCTGCTTCTTTTTTTTTTTTTTTTTTTTTTTTCTTTCACACCGACTCTGCTCGTGTTCTTATTTTTCCTCTTCAGACTTCATATATAATTTCGCTGCTTTCTTCACATTGGCGCGGTTTTTTCCCGGGATAATATAATTTTTGGTCCCTTAACTTAGCAATTAAGTTCACTTTGGTGTCTGTATTTCTTTTTGTCCATTTTATCACTTAAACTTGACAATTAAGTCCTTTTTGGTCCCTAAACTTGAAAGATATAAAATTTCAATATCATCACTTAAAAATTTAAAAAAATTATATTAATTCTCAGGGTTATGAATATGATGTTGTACAATTTTAAAGTGACATATTCAATGATTTAATAATTGGATTGGAGGTTGAACAAGTTAAGTCACTGGTTCCCGATTCAATCGATTAGACTGGTTCGATCGTTAGACCAATAATAATTAATTAATTAATTAAAAATTTATAAAAATCTAAAAAAAATGACACCGATTCAACATGTTTAACTATCAATTTTTTGTCTCGATTTTTTTATTTTACCAATTTCAAGCAGTTTTCGAGTCAACCAGTTCAACCCTTTGTTTGGACCATTATATTGATCAGTTCTAGGTCCATTTAGTCCAATCTTGTTCAAAGATCAAAATGGATCTAGTTACTAAGTTCAAGGACCAAAGTGAATCTAGTTGCCAAGTTCAGGGGCAAAAAATTATAGTATCCGCTTTTTTAGAGTTAGTTGAATTATACTTTCTATATTGTTATAGATATTTTTGGTAAAAATACATATTTGATTCCTCTCAATTTTGATATTGAGCAAATTAATCTCTCTAAGAAAATCAGAGCAATTTAATCTATATCAATTTTGAAAGTGAGCAACTAAGAACAATTAATCACAATGTTAATATTTTTCTGTCAATTATGCATTTTTTTTGGCATAGTAACAAATTTAGCTTGCTACATTTACACATTTTGCCAATTTGATCATGATTTAATAAATTTAACCAACAACACAATTGACAAAAAACATTAATGTTGTGATTAATTATGCTTAGTCGCTCTCTTTCAGAATTGACAAGGATTAAGTTGTTCCATTTTTTTTGATGGACCAATTTGCTTAATATCAAAATTGAAAGGGATTGGAATAATTGTTTTTACCATTTTTGTAAGTTATAATCGTATTATAAATACAATCACAATTTAGATTAGGATAAAATATGCTCCAAGTCCATGTACTCTTTATATATTAAAATTTAGTCCCTTTACTTTTATTTCAATGAATTTAGCCTCTTTGTTTTTTAGATTCAAAATTCTAGTCCAATTGTGAATATTGTTAAATTCTTCTGTTAAATTTAATGGTGTGACATCTTGGAACAAAAAAATTACTTACTTAATAGCCATGTAATAAAAAATTTGACATTGTAATGAACTAGAATTTAACAAAAGAATTTTAACGTTTTGGACTTGAATTTTGAAATCTAAAAAATAAAATGACAAAATTCCTTGAATTAAAAGTAGAAAGACTAAATTTTAAATGTACAAATAGTACAACCACTTAAGGCATATTTTAACCTTTAAATTATTTAGAACCCATATTCGGATAACTTATTTCTTCCTCTTCATTTCTTCTACTATTGTTTTCAATTACTTTATTTTATTTTATTTATAACTTTTGATATACTTCATGTCTGTTTTACTGTTCATATTCGATGTTCGCGGTTGCCTCTCCAAATAATGTCGTCTCTAAGATTTGAACATCAGTCTTTAAATAACCATAACTTTAAGCTTTTCCAAATATCTTATCTTTATAATATTACATATCATATTAGTTTTTATTTTACTTATATTTCATAGAATATTATCATTTAAAAAATTTTAGTTAATTTTAATTTATAAAGTAAAACACCAAATAATTTTGTAAATTTTTAGTATGTAATTTTATAAAAACAATACGTTTGATAAATATATCATTTTAGAAAAATGAATATCCATTCATGGAAAGAAAACTATTGTAGTTATAGGAGTTTTTTCTCTTTCATTAAAAGAAGAAGAAGAAGATATTTCACAAAATAATACACGTTTATCTATCAAATAATTAATTATTATATTATAGATATTATGACCTTTATTTTAATATTTATCTATTAAATATTTTTTTCTGGGTATGTTCAAAATTATTTTAATATTTTCGTATCATTTAGGAAAATTATTTTTTTCAAAATTCGTGTCAAATAATATTATCTTTTAGATTATTACACTAATTATTATTTTTAAATTGCATACTCAATAATTACATGAGATAATAGTATGTTTTCAAAATTCCTCACTTTCTAATAATATTATTTCTAAAATTATTAAATCAATTAATTTTTTTTAAGATTACACACTAATTAATTACACGAGGTGATAGTGTGCTGTTATTAAAAAAAAATTAAAAGGGCGCATTAGTTATTTTTAAGCATGACACAAATTCATAAAAAGATTGATAATCAAACAATTATTATATAATTTAAAAATCAAGTCGTGCCAATTAAAGTTAGCAAAGGTCGAGATCTTAATTTTTAAATACTTTATATTTTGTCGTGCACAATTGTCATTCATGAATATGTGAATTTTAATCCAATAAATCAATTTTATTTCATTCTATTTGTACTTCTTATAATTGCTCAAACATATATGGGTGGTTGTACTATATTTTTAGTTTGTAAACTCTAAAAAATACATTTGATTTTACAATAATTCGAATTAAACAATATAAATAATATATATAATAAAATAATAAGGAATATTAAAGACAAGCAAAATAAAACTTAATGAACTCCATATTACTTTTAAACTAAATACAAATATTAACTCCTACACTATTTTCTTTACTACACTCGTATTCCTTTTGAGATCATTACTTTTTCTTTACATTTTCCATTAGCATTCACATTTTGTAAAATCCGACTCTTTAATTATATGAAAATAATGATAAAAGATGTATTGAAAACTGAAAAAAACGAAAGAATCCGAACCCGTCATCAATTGAAATATATGACCTTAAATGGTCAACTCAACTCAACCCAACTCTCCTCTCCATATCTCTAGTTCAGCAAATCAAAACCTGGTTAGACAAGTCACAGCCCACAAAACTGCCAAGAATTAGTGCATTTACTTCTGTTTTCTTTTCTTTTTCTTTCTATTCTTTGATCAAAAAAATTCCCTAACTCGTATAACAAGAATTTTGACATCACCGTATCAACAAGACATGAAATAAAACACAGATCAGTCTTCTTCAAAGCAGTTTTCCACAAAGACTTACAAGTGAACTACCCTACCATTTGTTCCAATTCCTCTTGTATGTGGGGATTAAACAGGTACACGCTTGCCCTGGTTTCGGTCTAACCACTGCACAAAAAGAAAGTTGGTTCAAACATTTCCATGTGACTAGATATACATACAAAGGATAACTAAATCCGTATCACCTCGCATGATTTTCACACGAAAGTATAAAGATATAATGATCCATTGGTTACTAGAGCAACTAACACAACAAACTTTAAGCTCACTCAATGGGAAGGAAAAAGGCATCTATGGAAAGAGAGACTGATCATTGTTTTTATCCATAGACTGATGAGTGATGACTCGTATTTTCAGATCATTGCCAATTAAACTACATATTGTGTACAAAGCTTTCACTTGTTAGTCTATATCCATTCCGCTGGCACCATTTGGTGGTGCCAGCGAAGTCTTCAGTAAATACTTAAGATCTATATTCGTATAACTGAAACTAGATGCTGTGATGGAAGGTTCAATTAAAGTATGTTGCAGGCTTCTAAATCGTAGGAACTGCAATAATAATGAACATCAACTCTCCTTTTCTCCTTTCACTGTTTTTTTTTTTTCCATGAAAAGTTCTTATTTTATGTATGAAATGCTCTCTGTAAGAAGACAAAAGGCAAAAGTTGGAAAATAAAAAGGGTAAGTTTGGGTTTTAGCGACAATCTAAACCATCTTTATCCGTCCATATAGGCTTTTTGATCATCTCCAAGGATGCCAAAGTAATAAAAAAGGTGGAGGCACCATGTGTATACAATGATGCCTTGGGCAAACTAAGTAAAGGGAGGTGCAAAATTCTAAAAATGAGTTTATTAATATTTTGATATCAAAGATGCACTCATAAACATAAAATAATAATAACAAAAATTCAACAATCAAATACAAACACGGTTAATGTTATGATTAAAAAGAAACCTTGTAGATACTAAGGACTTTTGAAATGCAAAGGTAAACTGGGAAATGAACAACCGCATAAGTACCAAGGGGAATGGATACTTTTGACAACATTAATAACTGATAGATTGTCACTGGTTTTTTGGGGGCAAATAATAACACTAGACAATAATACCCTCCATACCTCGATGAAAGGCTTCTTAAAATAAGGTCACGTATTAAGTTCACCCAAAGCAGAAAAACAAAGGAATCTAGTTTAGTTAGTGAACTGCTTAGGCAGGTTCCAAAAGCAATCACTTGTTTAAGTCATCATTGCCTTAAGGTGCCTTGCCCGAGCACCTAAATGTGAACCTGCCAATATTGTGAAGATATTCACAAGTTCTCTCATTTTCTTATGCCATCACTCTCCAACACCAAAGAGAGAGCAGGAATCAATGGTTCGTATTATATTAATATTTGCAAATGGCAACTGAACCACCATGAAAAGCAAGATTAAAACAATCAACCATCTCGGTATACAAATTATTCAATTATGCTTTAGAGAATAAACCAATCCAATAATCTGCTCCTGTTATACAATTTCATGATTCCGATTTCTATTCCAGTCTCAGTCATGTTGAAACAAGGTATATTTAGCATCCTCCTTTCAGAAAATAAAAGAAATGTTGATTCAGTAGCTCATATATTGAATACATAATAAAAGGTTTCTGGAATTTACTTCTTTGAGCTAGTCATAGATATCAATGTGACCTCAGGATAAGATTGTGTATAGGTTTTCTTTCATACTCTCAGATGATCACACTGTCTGGAGTTTCAAAATTTAAAACTGGTTTAGGATGTATTTAATATTTTGCGGAGATTTTAAATCAGGCAAACATCCAACCAAGAGCAAACAAAATAATAGAATAAAAGCATGCAGTTCCAGCAGACAGTTTATAAGTTATGAAGAAAATTACTTGACTTTCAAACTAAACATACCGTTCGGATAAATGGTTGCTGGAAAAGCCAACCAAGAATAGGTATCCTCTGTATAAACAGTGCCAGTGTTGGCCAAAAGCCACTGCAGAAGGGGGAAAACAAAAGAAGGAATGGTAAACATGAAGCTCAAAAGTTAACAGAAGCCAAGGATTTGTATTAAATCAAGATAAGGAAATTTTCATTTAGACCTGAAAAGTACAATAAATCCATATGCCTCCAATATCATGCCAAGGATAGGCCACCCAATGACAACAAAAAAGAAGCCAACAAAGAACGAAACTGTTCCCTGCATTGAATAGCAACAGATAGTAAAGAAAATGAGCAATGAATGTATGATGCACACGCACACACGTGTGTGTATAAGAGAGAGAGAGACCTTAAAATTTTGTCGCTTCAGGAAAAATTGCATAGTGGATTTCAGGCCAATGGTTAAGGTCACTCCTGATATGAAAAGGATCTATTTTAAAAAAAAAAAAATTTAAAAAGGTGTTATTCAAACATGATTGAAAGGGAAAATGAAACAGTTTGGAATAGAGGTTAAAAACATAATAACAGTGAGCTTACATTTCCCATGGCAAGCAGTCCCTTGTCGAAAAAGAAGACAATTCCCATAAATGAGAAAAATACACCAAATCCCGTTAATCCTAGCCCAATTTCTGTTTTTCATAATTTCATATATTAATACAATGAACGTTAATAGAATAAAATGAACACAAAGTTTGTTCATTTAACTTTTTTTCTCAAAATATTAATGACAAACTAAATCACATTTAAGAGCACCAAAGCACTTCTACCTGCTTCCAAGCATTTTCAATCTTAATAACCCATGCAATCAAACATATAATTTGCTCAGCAAACAGGTTAAGTTCTAAACTAAAATATTAGATTTCAAAGAACAGAGTAAACTAAATTGTCCATTATTCCTAGGAAAGTTTCATAATCTAAAGAGTATTTAATTAGCATTTCCAAATGCTAGAGGGTTTATCACTTTGCATTTCTCAAACAATATCACTGTAAGCATTGCCAAGTAAGCATGGTGGACAAACTTCACCGCCAATAAGATACATACAAAATTAAAGTGAAAAATTGGAACCTCACTCTATTGAAATGCCTCATTTATTAGAAGGACGAGAGTACTAAAACTTAGCCAAGGAAGATGGGTGCATATCAATTGAAAACCTTCTACTATATAAGCAAATCGAATGTAAGTGGAAGTTGTCAACTGGCAAAATTATATTCATATTTCACTAACATAAATTTCTTAACACCTCTCGAGTCTGAATAACTCTACATAAGTTACAATAACATCTGCTACGTTTTTTTCAACTTCTATCTACTATTAATATTGATTTGGAAAATAAATAATATCTGATTGCTTTTAACAAGCTTCTCACAAAACTAAAATCATTCCTAAATTGCCTCAATGTAAAATAAAATGAATTGAAAGAAAGTTCTAACTAAGAAGCAATTATAAACAAGTATTAACAAACACCTATAAGACTCGGTAGAGTGAATATAATACCAAAGTCTAGCTATATGTATATGAACAGAATTTCTAGAGATCACACATTGAATTTTGTACCAAATCACCAGGACTCTCACAGAAATCATCACAAATTCATAGAAAGCGTTAATTTGAATGGAAGAAGCATTAAAGCACAAAAAAGTTCAACGTAAGAGCTTTACTCTTTCGATCGCTCATTTCAAAGGAAACCATCGTGCTGATTATTCAAATGCCTGTTGCCTTCAAATAGCAAAACAAAGAAAAATAATTCGAATCAAAGCTCAAAATCAAAATAATGAACACGTGTGAGAATATTCCAAAAAAAAAACAGATCTACGAGAACAGTGCGTGTACATCAAAAATTCAAAAAAAAAAAAAGGAAAATAAATTAAATCACGATCTCTTTACCGAAAGAAAAGAAAACGGAACCGCGGTCCGTACGTTTTCTCGGTAACCAAACACAGAAAGAAAAGATGGAAATTGGAGAAACGAGAACTGATAGCGAGAGAGAGAGGTTTCTTTGTATCTCTTGAAATGAAAATGAAAAAAAGGACTGAATGAAAGAAAATAATGTAAGAGCGGTGTGGTGCGGTGCGTTTATAATAAGCTGAGCCTGAGTTGATAAATTGGCGTTTGGGGTTGTTAATTTGGTTATTTATTGGCTTAGATTGTCATTTATGTTGTTATTCGCTGTCTTTGCTAAAGACTAAAACGATAGCAACAGCAGTGAGATTAAGAATAAAAGGGTCTGAGATCTTCCTCAATACTGATGGGGCTATGAGACTCGATACTGAAAATGCATCTACTAGACAGTGGCTATGAGATAGGAATGGACAGTGGCTCTTTGGTTTTAATCAATATCTTAGAAAGTGCTAGATTTTTTATGCTGAACTTTGGGGCATCCTTGAAGGTCTCAAGCTCATCCAAAGAAGAAGTCATGATTGTGTAATAATCCTTTCAGACAATTTGGACATTGTTCGGGTTATCCAAGGAAAATTCTTAGGTAGGTCGAATTCTGCTTTGATTCGGCATATCCAGAATATTCTTTCTTAGGAGAACTTTTGGCAATTGCGTTATATTCCTAGGGAGCAGAATGCAGTTGCTGATTGTTTGGCAAAAGGAGCTTTAACTTTTAGAGTGGATTTGCAATTTTTTTATTTTCCCCTTTTTATTGTAATAGCCTAAATTTTCAGTGGTGTCGGAACAGTGATTCGAGATCACTAAATCCGATAAATGAGTAGAAAATATTATTAATTTAGTGAATATAAGTTAGACATGAAGTTAGGAAAATTTATGAAGTAGCGAATAGTAGACTAGAAATAAATATTAAAATAATTATAAAAAATGAGGTATCGAGACTTTAAAAAATTTTAAATCGAGCCATAAATATTTTTGTAAATATTTATGGAGTCTTAATAAGTTAGTATTAAAGTTTCGTCAAGAAATTTTAAAGTTCCGATAGTTAATTGAATAAAAAGGACTAAATTGTAACAAATGTAAAATTTTAGAAAATGATTAAATAGCTTAAATGATAAAAGAAAGAGGGTTTAAAAATACAAATAGACCTGATGTCTATTTGGGCTGGACGGCAAAGGCATGAAATCAGCAAGAAAATAAGGAGAATTAAGGGTAAAATTAGAATATTGCAAAATTTTCTTAATAAAGCTAGGACTAAAGTAGAATTATCTAGATTTCTCTTTATTTTTCTGCATTCTCATCAGAAAAAGCACCATAGAAGGGTTTCCTTAAGCTGTTTTTTCATATTTTTACTGCAAGTAAGTTCAATTCTTGATTATTTCTTGAAATTTTTGTGTTTTTGTGACTTTTACAACTAGGTCCACTTGTTGAATTTATTAATTTTTGATTCTATGAAAGAAATTGAAAGTTGATATGAATATGTGCCGAAAGTATATGATGATTTAGCATGGAATTAGAGCCTTAAATTGTTTCTATGCTGATTTTATTGAAAGAATTGAATAGAAAGTGAATGTTTGGGACCTAATAGTGAAAGGGTTTGAAGTTAGGGTTTTATGTGAAAATTCTGAATTTAAATAATTGTGAAATAACTTATAATGTCTAGGTAAATCATTAATTGGGAAAAATTAGCTTAATTGAGTGGTTAATTGAGCAAGGACTGAATTGTATGAACTGTGAAATTTAGGGTAAAAATCAAAATCAACATTTTGCACTAAAACTGTTTTGGACAACAACAGTAGTCTAACTTTGAAAAATCACCAAAAATTGTAGAAATGGAATTAGAGGATGAATAAAATATGAAATTAAAGCTTATTGAGTCTAGTTTCTTGTAGAAGAAATAATGTAAGCAAAGGAATTGTAAATCATGAGATATAATAGATTTTGTGAGACAATGTCAGAATGATTTCAGGTTCCCCTGTTCTGACTTTGTAAAATAATCAAAAATTGGAGAAAAATAATTAGGGGCTTAAATTTATATATTTCAAATCCTTAATTAGTCTATTTTCAATAGAAACAAACATGGACATCATCCGAATTCTGTACGAGGAGATAATAAATTTTTAGTGAAGAGGGGTTGGAATTTTCAAACAGTAGAACAGGGATGACTTTAAAGAATAATCTGTAAGAAGATATGTGAGTCTAGTTTTAGGGAAAATTAACGGATCCTAATTTGGAGTTCTGTAGCTTAAAATAAAAATAATGTAGTGACTATGACACAGATAGACAGCATTGGAATATACATAAGTAAATAATGAAATTGTAGATAATATTACTTATAAGCGGGTTATAAGCATTAAGAATGTGAAATAGAGTGAAGATGAAGTCAACACTTATAAGTGAATGATTTTACAATGATAGATCGAGAACTCGAAGCAAGTCGAGGAAAAAAAAAGCTGATTAGTCCCTGAACTTTCGCAAATTTTGCAAATCGACCCAGGTAAGTTCATATGGTTGAAATTTAATGATTAAATGTTAATTTTATGAATTATATAATGTGTGATGAGATATATTTATTGACGAATAGTGAATAAAATAACAACCCGAAAACCAAATAAATGATCAAATTGAGCGGAACGTCGGATTTGAGTACTTCTGATCAGTAACAAGTGATAAGTGGTAAGTGACAGGTTTAGCTACACTTATCTGATCAGTGACAAGCGACAAGTGATAAGTGGTAGCCTCAGCTACACTTATCTGATCAGTGACAAGTGATAAGTGGTAAGTGACAGCTTTAGCTACACTTATCTGATCAGTGACAAGTGACAAGTGATAAATGTGATCAGTGTAAGACCGTGACAGGACTATGGCTTCAAAAAGTGATAAGTGATCATACGCAAGACCATAGTTATACTATGGCAAAGTGGAAGTGAAGTACTCAATTTTCCGTAACCGTTCCCTAATTTGGTTAAGAATGATATGTGACAAATGGGCACAAAAGAATTAAAGGAAATGAATAAGTGGTAGCGAGTTTATACAAGGAAACTCACCAATGATTGTTGTTGACAGGTGAAATTAATAATTGTATATATTGTATAAGTGTATAAATATTTGGTAAGATTTATGTTTTATACCTATGAACTTAGTAAGCTTCTATAAGCTTACTTGAGTGTATTCAATATCTCTTTTAGATTGACGTGGAAGTATACGGAGGATCGGATCAACACAGAGAATCACACTATCCAGATTATCTCCGGTAGCTTTTATAAATTTCCTTTTTGATTTATATGGCATGTATAAGATTTGATGATTATATAAATGCTAAGTCTTGTTTAATGAATATGCATTAAAGTAAAGAATGATGAATATGTTAAATGGTATAATTATAATAGAAGTATAATTTGGTATCAAATTGGTTGAAATGAATTGGTTGGTTGGACTGGTCTCGGTTTTAAAATTTGCAGGGAAGGTTAGATATTTATAAAGGGGTTATATTGAGCTTATAAAAAAAAACTTTGGGATTTGCAAAAAATTCCCTATGGTTTCGATTTAATTCTGGTTGGTCCCGAAGTATGTTTTGGGCTTTGGAGGCCCATCTAAAGGATGTCATGACATGTTTTAGTAAATGAAAAGTATTTAACTCTTAATAACGGAAAATTAATTTGGTAAACTTTGGTAATGCCTCGTACCCTATTCCCGCGACGAATACGGGTAAGGGGTGTTACATTTATGGTTCAAAATTTTTTTAAAGGAAGATCAGGCTAGAGGTTCTTTTTTTGCTCGTATGGATGTAATTAATTAGTTGGTCCTTTTGTTTCTTTTCACCAAAAAAAATAAAAGGGTCTGGAGGTCCTCATCTAAATGCCACTTCTCACTACAATCCAATTTTTGAAGGTCCGATCGAAATGGAGTTAACTCTAAATTCAAATGTGCTTGATCCTATGAAGCATTTAGCGGCGGTTTTTAGGGATCATATTGGGATTAATGATAATGATTCTTTGGAGGTTGGTGATCTGGTGAATTCTGAATTTGGTATTTCAGTCTCAAAACTATGTGGGATAGTTAGGAAAGACACTGTTATTAGGAAAGTTTGGGTTATTAATAAAACCATTAAGGATTGTGGCGAGTATTTTAACACTATTAAAAACACCAAGGTCTCTCTCTTATATTCAATGAATTCTATAGTGACTTTAATAAATTCCCAGATTGATACCGAGCCTAATAAAGTTGTGGCGGTTCCGGATAGCAAGCACCAGATTTTTCTAAGTAGTGTTATTGCAATGTCTTTTTCATTCAAAAAAAAAAAAAAAAGAGGAGAATAAAACGATTTTTCTATAAAAGAAAAAAATAAGACGATTTAAATAGCATATGACAATGAGGGAGGGTTTTTACATGAATAATACCCAAAAAAAATACGAAAATGGAATAGAAAACAAATTATTTACGAAGATGAATTGTTTTAAACAGTAAAAGATGGTGTTGTCAATGTATTAGGCGGCATCACATATAAAAAATATATTAATAAAATAAAATAATATTTTAATTTAAAAAATAATTATGGCAAAATGTTACCTCTTTTTCATCCCCACTTTTTCTTTGTTTTTAATTTTTATATATTTTAGTTTTATAATTTAATAATTTATAGTTATTGTAATTTAATTTTTATTTCATAAAAAATGGTTGAGTGCTTTATTTCTATAATACTAATTTTTCAATACCTTATAATTATAAACTTTTTAATATTTATAATAATGATTGAGTTGATAATGTGTAAACGTTGAGGGCGAAATGTATTAAATTTTTTAGAAATAGAATCATCTTGATAGAATGCATAAAATATTAGTAACTAAATTTGTTATTATACCAATAAAAAATATTTTGTTTAATTATCAAATACATTTTAATAAGGGAGTGACTAGAATTGAAAATATCCCTAACGGGAATTACGAAACTAAAAATTTATCATTCAAAATTTTTAGCGAGTTCGTATTTAGGTCATCCTAAAAATTAAATTTTAAATGCCCAAATAATTACCTTCGAAGATAGGCCATTCCATTAAATATAACTTTCAATTTATTTATCTAATAAACAAAAAAACAAAAAAAAGTGGTTATCTATACTATTATTTAAGTTACCTATTAAGTCGATGTCATTCTTAATTGGATCACCAACTTGATTAGGAAGTTACCAGAATGTTATTCCATGATTAAAATAAGTAATATTATTTGAGAATATTTCAGTATTTTCGCTTTAAAATAATAATAAATATATACATATGGTAGGATTTAAACTCATGTCAATTGCATTAATAATAAATTTAATTTACCATTCAACTAAAGTTTTTATTTTTTTATTTTTTTACATTTTAAATTTACTATGCACACTTTATTAACTTCATCAGTTGTATATCTATACTACTCAGGGGTGAAGGCAACAAATTTTGTTTAGGGCCGGAATTAAATTGTATATTTTTACGATAGTAAAAATGCGATTTTGCCAATTTAATAATCTATATATTTATAAATTTAAATGATTACACCAATTTTTTATCATGTTGGGGGCCAAAGTAAAATTTTACCATTATTAATTTAAAATTTTATAAATTGTAATGGGGCCTAAATGGAAAATTTTCAATTTTAAGGGATCGGGGCCCCTGCCAATCCCTTTGGCTTCGCCACTGATATTATTATTTAAGCTCCTGATTGAGTCAATTTCACCTTCAACCAAGTCACCAACTCAATTAGGAAGGTACAATAATGTCCTTATGTAATTGAAACAAGTAATTAATTTGAATGAATTTTAGTCTTTTCACTTAAAAAAACAAAAAAAATATATGCATATGTTGAACCCACACTAATTGCATTAATAAAACTTTTACTTATCATTCAACTAAATTTTTTTTATATATTTTAATACATTTTAATTTTATTATGCATATTTTATTACCTTCATTAGTTGTATATATTAATAATGTATTGGATTGAATTGATGTCACAAGTTAACTTGGCATCGACTCAAGATTTATGACAACATCGTGATAAATAATTCAATCTATTTTTTCATTTTAATAACATACATATCATATGTTATTGTTAATTAGTTTCAAACAATATGTTTCATTATTTATTTGTATGTGATTTTTAAACATATATTTATGTTCTAAATTTGTGGTTTCCACGTATATTAGCATTCGATAGGATTTCACCTTTTATTCTTCACATTTTCTTTTCTTTTTTTTCCTTTCGATAGAATTCACCTTTTATTTTTAAGTTAAATTCTACAAATAGTCCATGTATTTTACAAATATATATATGGAGTTAATCTCTACACTTTAATTTGATCAATTATAATTTTGTACTTTTCAAATTTTAAAATGCTAGTTTTGACCCAAACAATAATTGTTAAGTTCGATTGGTTAAATTCAATTATTAGTTTCGTACTATACGTATAATTGTAGATTTAGTCCATAGTAATTGGATCATTTTGAGTTCTTACACTTTTCAAATTTTGAAATTTCAATATTGATACAAATGATAGTCGTTAATCCATTAACTATATTTTTAGTGAGTAATATGTGAAAACAATAAACTAACATGGCATTACACATATGATAATAAGTTTGGCTTATCAAACCTTTAATGAATTTAACAGTTACTGTTTGGTGATAGAGGTGAGCATGGGCCGGGCTGGGTTCAACTAAAAATTCAGGCCCATTTGCTAGGCTTAGGCCCGACCCAAAAAATGGGCCTAAGATTTTGCCCAAGCCCGACCCGGAATGCTATAACCCGGGCCTGACTTGGCCCGCCCATATTAATTTTTATATTATTTTTATATAATTTTAAAAAATATATAATACATCAAAAATACTAAAAATATTAAAATAAATATTTTTCAACAAATTGAAAATAAATTTTAAAAAATATGTATACTTAAATAAGACTAGAGGTGAACATGGGCCGGGCCGGGCTGGGCCAGGCTCTACTAAAAATTCAGGCCCGTTTGCTAGGCTCGGGCCTGACCCAAAAAATGGGCCTAAAATTTTGTCCAAGCCCGACCCAGATAAAAATGCTAAAACCCGAGCCTGACCCGGCTTACCCATATTAATTTTTATATTAATTTTTATATAATTTTAAAATATTTATAATATATCAAAAATACTAAAAACATCAAAATAAATATTTCCCAACAAATTGAAAATAAATTTTAAAAAAATATGTATACTTAAATAACACAAAGATAGATGCAATTTAACAAGTAAATGCCTCTAAAAAAATAAAAAAATTAACAAATGTCTTTAAAATAATAACAAAATTAACAATAAAATAAGTTTTATACAATATCCAAGCAATAACAACAAAATAGTAGCAACATAATAGTAAAATGATAGCAAAATAGGGAGAAAATAGTGTTAAAAAACTCAAATTTTTTTGTCATTTAGTGAATTCGGGCCAGGCCAAAAATGTCTTACCCGAGGCCCGGCCCGTCTTTAAACGGGCCTTTTTTTTTGTCCAAACTCATTTTTCGGGCCTATATTTTTGTCCAAACCCTCCCACATTTCTGACGGGCCTTCGAGTCGGGCTGGATGGCCCTACCCTTGCTCACCTCTAAATAAAATTAAGATAGATGCAACTTAACAAGCAAACGTCTCTAAAATAATAACAAAATTAACAAATGTCTTCAAAATAATAACAAAATTAACAATAAAATAAGTTTTATACAATATCCAAATAATAACAACAAAATAGTAGCAACATAATAGTAAAATGGTAGCAAAATAGAGAGAAAACAACAAGAAAATAATATTAAAAAAAGCAAATTTTTTTGTCTTTTAGTGGATTTGGGTCAAGCTCGGGCCAAAAATATCTTACCCGAGGCGTGGCCCATTTTTTAAACGGACTTTATTTTTTTGTCCAAGCTTATTTTTCGAGCCTATATTTTTATCCAAACCCTCTCATATTTTGGGCGGGCATTCGGGTCAGGTTGGGTGGCCCGGCTCATGATCAGATCTATTTGGTGAGGACTGAAATGTTAATTTTTTTAAAATATTAAAATATTAAAATGACCAAATTAATGTATATAGATTAAATTCACAATTTTCAAAAGGTGCAGGGAGTAATAGCAAATTTTAACATTCTTTAATTATTCAAAGTAACGTGGAATTATTATCTACCCAACTTTTAATGTTAGTGATGTGACAGCCAAATTTAAGGGTGAGACAAAAATTGAAAATTCCAGAATCAATATACATGAGTGGTATTTGTGATATTTTGGCTTATAAGATAAAAATTGATTGCCTGTATTGATTTTCTTTTACGTAATTTATAATTAATATTTTATATTGTAAATAAATATTTTATATTTAAAATAGTGAAAATAATTTTAAAATATCATATGAGAATTAATTTTTAAAAAACACTAGAGTAGTTATAGATTATTGTTTTTCTTTAAAACTATAGTTTTAAAGATTGTGAAAATAGTTTGAAATTTTATCAATGATTAGAAATACATAAAAAAAATTCATTTTTATCAAAGTAAAGTCTAAAAACTCAAACCTAAAATTAATATGAGAAAATCGTAAATAAAATTGAACCAATTTATCATAAACAATTTAAAATATTCAATAAAAAACTAAATCAAACCAAAATCAAACCAAACCTAACCTAAATGAACCCTAATTTAATTATTAAGTTTCATATATCGTATTTTTTCTTACAATCCTATGTTATTTGAAAATCGTGAAAGGTCGGATAAAATTCAAAATTAATTTGAGTCGAATATTGTTTCAATAGATAAATTCTCCTAACATTATTTTATCTTTTTCGTAAAAGTTAAATTCAAAACTTTACTTAACAAACATCAAATTCCTTTCATTTAACTAAACACTTTAAAAAGCTAATACTATAAGAAAGCAATGATAAAATTTGTTGTTGGCGTCTTTTCTTTGATATCGAGTCATATAATAGCGTAGCCAAGGGGTGCAAGGCCCCTGGCTAAGGGGTAGAATAAAAATTTTAATGCATTTTAGTATTAAATTATTAAACTTAAAATTTTTTTAAAGTAATTTTGTTCTTGTTTTTGGCCTCCAAATTTATTGATGATAATGATTAACCTTTTGTTACGGGTGCTGTCCGAAAAGGTAAAATGATGGTCGTCAAATATGCTCTATTCTCATAAGTAGGGATCGAACTCCCAACTACATGGTTAAAGGACGAGGTGAGCAATTACTATACCACAACTCAATGTTTTTGGCTAAGATAGTCAGTACCATATCAATAGACATACTATTTTTCCTACTGAATTTGATGTGTACTATACCAATGTATCGTTTCAGATTTATTGATATTTAAAAAAAAATTTAATATACATATATAGAAATAATTACCAATTCAAATAAATGGTATTAAATAAATTTCAAATACAAAATATTTATACACGAGCCAATGCACAATGTTCTAGTAAAAGTCTTTATTATTTATTACCAGAATAGTAAAAAGTTAGAAACGATATTATTTTTTAATATTATTCATGCATCAGTCGAAGCACAACGTTTTGATTGGTGCGATTGGAATTATACAGAATGGATTGGTGCAATTAGTACGGGCCTAAATTTTAATGGGTACAAAAAGGAGAGTTGATTACACCGATTTATTACCAAAATAGTACACATTGACTAAAACAACAGGAACCAGTGTAGAATTGACTACATTATTTTTAACCTGAAAATTTTTAAAACTTTATTTTAAGCCTAACATCATATTCTTAATTTCGCGTCAAGAATCACACTCATTATTATTTTTTGATATTCTTCATATTTGTATTGCAGCCAATATTAGAGATTCATGATTATTCCTCCCAATAATGTCGTCTTTAAAATTTAAACCTATGTTTCCTTTTAAGGATATAGGGCTAGTTTGGATGGGCAATTGGCTGCGGTGCGGTGCGTTTAGTTTACTTTCTGTCTCACGTTACAGTATTGCTACAGTATCTAATCTCACCGCCACCGCTGTTTTTATACTAACCGCAGGTAAACACATCGCCCATTCAAACCCACCCATAATGTGTCTAACTATTGCATATAGCACTGCTTGATATTTGTATACAAAATCATATCCAAATTTACGTGTAAAGTACGTATAGTTGAATTTGCATATATATCATATGCATGCGTGTCGTTCTCCTCTTTCGGCTATTATCCAAATACATGTAATCCATACACCACTTTTAGCCAGCTTTCAGCCCCATGGTTTGACCTTCAACACTAGCCGACACCCTTGAATTGACCCACCTCATTTACTGTCCTTAGCCACCTTACCCACACACCCACACTTATAATAAAGCCCTCTTTTAATCGACACACAACACAAAATCCCCTTCCATTTCTCCCAAATCCATGAAGAAGAACAACCACCTTTCTCCTTCACTACCATGGACGACCCCTTTCATTATTCTTTCAATCCTGACCGTCCATTCCATCAAGATCACTTCAGCCGCTTGCCACGTGGATGATGAAAAAGGCCTCTTAGCCTTCAAATCGGGTATCACCCAGGACCCGTCAGGCATGCTCAGTTCATGGAAATCGGGTACGGATTGTTGTAATTGGGCGGGTATAAATTGCCGTGAAAACAATCGGGTCACCACTATTTCTCTTTACGGGCAAGTTGATAAACCCGACAGCTACTTGACGGGTACAATCTCTTCTTCCCTTGCAAAAGTCCAAAATCTAGACGGTATTTACTTTGTTAACTTAAGGAATATTTCGGGTCCTTTTCCGGATCTTCTTTTCGGGTTACCCAAACTCTTATATGTTTACATTGAGAACAGTAAGCTTTCGGGACCCTTACCTGTGAATATTGGTAAGTTAAAACAACTTGGGGCCTTGAGTCTTGAAGGGAATCGGTTCACTGGATCCATACCGAGTTCTATCTCTGAGTTGACTCAGTTAACTCAGTTGGTTCTTGGGAAAAATGAATTCTCCGGTCATTTCCCGGCGGGGATTAAACAGATTAGGAACCTTAGTTACCTGAGTTTAGAACAAAACAAGCTGATGGGTACCATTCCGGATATTTTCAAATCGTTCACCGACCTTAGAATTCTTAGACTTTCCCATAATGAATTTTCGGGGAAAATCCCAGAATCAATATTGTCTTTGGCACCGAAATTGGCGTACCTTGAGTTGGGCCATAATCGTCTGTCAGGGCAAATACCGAGTTATCTCGGAAAGTTCAAAGCATTGGACACTTTAGATCTTTCATGGAATTCATTCACAGGGGTAGTACCTAAAACATTTTCAAACTTAACCAAAATTTTCAACTTGGACCTTTCTCACAATTCTCTAAACGACCCATTTCCCCAAATGAATGTGAAAGGCATTGAATCACTGGATTTATCGTATAACAACTTCCATCTCAAAGTAATCCCAAAATGGGTCACTTCATCTCCGATCATATATTCACTCAAGCTAGCAAAGTGTGGGATTAAAATGAACTTAGACACTTGGAAGCCAGCGGAAACTTACTTTTATGACTACATTGATTTATCGGAGAATGAGATAACAGGTAGCCCAGCTGATTTATTGAATCGAACGGATTTCTTGGTGGAATTTAAGGCCGCCCGGAATAAGTTGAAGTTCGATTTGGGGAAATTGAGAATCGTTAAAACACTGAAAGAGTTGTATATACCACGGAATTTGGTGTACGGCAAGGTTCCTGCGGCGATTACTGGGTTCAATAAATTGAATATGAGTTATAACCATCTGTGCGGGCAGCTTCCCAAGAACAAATTTCCTGTTTCTTCATTTGTGGGAAATGATTGTTTGTGTGGACCTCCATTATCGCCTTGTAAACTGTAGCTGGTTAACAAGTGTTTGTGGAAATGTCACTGAGGTTAATATAATCAATAAAAGTGTTTGTGAAAATGTCACCGTGAGTTAGAAAGATCAATAAAATGTTGGTGCTACTGCTTTTTTAAGCTAAAATATCTGTATTTGATGTGTACTTTTTGCCTTTGGCAAAAACAGAAATATTGAATAATAATTAGTGTTTCGTCATTTTTGTATTGACTTTCGAGCTGTTGTAATCTTAACAATGCTAGCCACGGGTTAAAATGGGCTTTATGGATTTAAGCAATATTCTTCCAATCATATCTGCCGATGAGACTGTTTGGACAGAAAATTCATCGTTCATCGATTCACTTAGACAGATTAGATTAGTTAATCTATGAAATGATTAAATTGAACTTAAAATCGATTAAAACAATAAATGATGGATTTTTCTATATTTTATTTTTATTTTTATGCATTATTTAATGATTTATTTGATCAAATTAATTAAATCGATTGAATCGAAAATCGATGATTTGACTGATTTAATCACCAATTCATTCTGACATCTTTAAAATTTAAGGCATATGATAAGTTTATGGTCAAAGATATTTTGTTGTTAGTCTCTATAATTTAGTCTCTATAATTTAATTTGATCATTTTAATATTGTTATTTTCGAATTTTAAAATTTTAGCCCTGACCAAAATGGCAATAGTTGAATTGATTAAGTTAAATTATGATATTTTAAAAAATTACGCAACAAACATACTATCACATGTTAAATGTTATTTATAAGCTTATTAATTTCACATAATACACATGGAAAAGTTACATTATTTTAGTTAATACATTTAACGACCACCAATTGGGTTAGGATTGAAATTTCAAAATTCGAAAACTACAATGACTAAAAATGACTAAATTTAAAACAGGGATTGAACCACAGCTTACAAAGTCAATAGCAGAATGTAGTTTTCGAATTTTGAGATTTATATTCTAACTAAAATATAGCTATTAACTTCATTAAATCTAGCCACTATTTCCAAACTTTAATATGACAAATATATTATCACATTTGTAATGTAATTAAGTATCAAGCATAAAATTGAATTGAGGTTAGAGATGAATCATAAATTTTTTGGAGCCAAAGTGTAAACTTACAATTACACTAACTTTAATTTTTTAATTTCAAAATGGCTACAAGAGAATTTCACCATTTTGGGGGACAAGGCCACCATCTGCCCCCTATGTTCCTTGAATGTAATGTCAACTTACCATTTTTAAATATTTCCCCCCAGAAAAAGTTAGTTATTGGATTTAACGTGGATGATTGAGTCAAAATTAAAATTTCAAAATTTGACAAATACATGGACTAAGAATGATTAGATTGAAGAACATACACATAGTACGTGACTAATTGTAACGTTTAATCAAACGGATTTAATTGCTACCGTTGGAAAAAGGACTAAAACTTTATAATTAAAAAAGTACAAGGACTAACTTTCACCGATTCGAAAAGTACAAGGCCTACAATAAAGTAAATTAAAGTACATAGATTAAATTCACAACTTAGCCATAGGAGAAGGACCACTAGCACCATTTAACTAAACAAATTGTTTTGCGAAATGACCGCAATTTTTTATGCACTATGACTGCGTGCTCCGCATCACCGCATCACGTGATAAAAACCTAACAGTCCAACATTACATAAAAAACTAACTCGGTGTGGAACTGATTGGTTGCTACTTTGACTTAAGATTTTTCTATTCCTCGGCTCTGTTTATCTATGGCTTCGTTCTTATTTCAGTTTCTATTTCTTCATCAGAATCTATCAGATTCTAAAGGCGACTTTGATTCGTTTGTGATTCAAATTCAATCAAGTATTTGAGATTTTTGTTCATATCATTCAATAAAAGAAATGGAGACCGTCACACACTCCTCGCCGTTCGATTCTTTTCTCGACCGAATGCGAAACCCTGCTTCTCTCGATCTCGTTCGCTCCATCAAGAGGTTTTTTTCTCTCCATTTTTTGTTTAATTTAGTAATTTAGTTCGCTTTTAAGGTTTCGTAATGAATTTCTGTTATGTTTGAAACTATGAATTTGGATTTGATTTGATATGTATATATCGTAAGAATGAAATACATGGAGTATGAATAAATTAAGTAGGTTTCGATGGAAAGTATTCATAAATTCCTTAGTAGTTTCAAATTCATTGCTAAATAGACACCAAATCTATAGATTTGAGAAATAATCACGGATGCTTTGTAAGTTATCATTCAATTTACGCTATTTTTAAGTCCAAATTTTAAAATCCAACTTCTCAAATGCTACTTTAGGTTTTATATGTATATATATATATATATATATATATAGATATAGGTTTTGAGTTACTGATTTCCTTTGATTTCAGCTTCATTGTATCGTTTTCATATACTGCGTCAAACCCTGAAACTGATGGGAAAAGAATACAAGAGTTTTTCCAGACAATGGAAGATGCTATAAGGGATCATCCTTTATGGGCATCCTCATCCGATGATGAAACTGATAATGCCTTGGAGGTCATCTTCCACTTGCTATTACTTTTCTTTTATTTATCCTAACTATTTCGTACTTAATAATGGCAATCTTTTTTTGAGAAATATGTGTTAATTACTGCAGGGTCTAGAGAAATATGTGATGACCAAATTACATTCGCGGACGTTTGCTTCCACTCCTGAGGATGTCAAGATTGATGCAGAGATCTCAGAGAAGATATCCTTATTGCAAACCTTCTTGAGGCCTCAACATTTGGACATACCATCTGCACTTCAAAATGAAGCTGCATGGCTGGTATGTCTGTTTTTCTCATTATTAAATAATTGTGGGAATTTTGTTTAGTGATTAGTTCTATTGATTTGATGCTTAGCTTACAGTCATACATGTGGTTATTTAGTGCAATGTTAAAGCACTGTATGTGGATTTTGATGGGACTAGTTATTTTCAGCCGAACTCACCTGTTATCTGGTTAATTGTCAATGTAGGAATGACTCTAGGAGTATTTTTCACTTTGTTATATGAAGCTTACTGTGTTACATTCTAAAAGAGAAAATCTTTGAAAAGAGAAATGATTCTAGATACCGTGACGGAATGTAGTTAACCTATTCAATCTTTTTCTATGGGGGTGACAAATTGGTTAAAAAAGATTCACTTGCATTTGCAAAATTTTACATCCTCAAAAGTTCACAATTTTATGCTTCATTGCTTCAAGTAAATTATCAGTGGTTCATAACTTTGAAATCATCTAGATGTACTGCGTGAATGGACTAGTGTTTAATACTTTTCTCCTCAAAAGGCAATAAATCATATAAAACTTACTTTTTACTTTCTAAAAGAGAAAACCTTTGAAAAAGGAAATAAGTCTAGATATTGTGACAGAAAGTAGTTAATCTACTCAAAATCTTTTTCTATGTTTTTTTTTTTTTTGGGGGGGAACAAAATGGTTCAAAAAGATTCACTTGCGTTTGCAAATTTTTACATCCTTAAAATATCGTGATTTTATTTTCAGATTGGTTCATTCCAATCTCTTAACCTGTGGTTTTTGAAGCTTACATGTAGTTAAACTAGTTATGGAACTTACTAGTATTTGGGAAAAGGGTTAATATAGATTGTGGACGATATCAAATGTGAGTTAGGGAATACACATCATCTTCTTACATTCTGCATCATCAGGTTTTCTAAAATCTGCATCACAGTCCTTTCTCTCATGAAGAATCATCTAAACAAAATTTCATATCTTGGCAATCAATGGAGGATTAGTTTGCTTTTTGACTCGGTTTGATTATGATTGTATTGTTCTGTTTATGTTTTTGATGAACATGTCAATGCATTGGAAAATTCGTTTCTGGTCTTTGTGTTCATTCTGTTTGGCCAAGTATCAGTTATGTGATGATTCTTCCTTCCGTCTTTCAGCTTGCAGAGAAAGAATTAAAAAAGATCAATGCTTTCAAAGCCCCTCGCGAGAAGCTTCTTTGTATCATTAATTGTTCTAGGGTCATCAACAATTTACTGCTCAACGCTTCAATTTCAGAAGATCATGTTCCAGGAGGAGCAGATGATTTTCTTCCCGTTCTTATATATGTTACGATCAAGGCAAGCTCTCCTTGGTAATAAGCCATTCTGCGAATCATCATTCTCATCTCAATTTGTGGATTCTTATCTGACATTTCAATCCCAGTCCCATTATTGCAAAGTTTGATATATGCTGGATTCAATTTCGTTTTCAATTTCATCATAAAATCTCAGAGAATTTATGGTCAATTTTCTCTAGTCTTGACTTCGATTACATTTTTGAAAATGCACCAAGCTTTTTACATCCTGAAAATTCTTGATCTGTTTAGTTCCTTATTCCAAGGTAGGTAGATGATTGAAGTATCATGCCTTGTCTGTCATATTTGCATATTTCCTCAACCTTCTATTTTTCTTGGTGTCATCAATGTCTATACCCCCAAGTTATTTATGGAAACAAATCTTTTATCCCTCTTGTGGATGGTTGCGATTATTTCTCTAGCAGTCGGTCCTCTTTTTTATTTTTATCTTTTTGTGTGCACATTAGTGGGTTTTGGTGGTATCACTTGATCACAGATTCTTCATTATGATGAACAAGAACATCCATCAATTCGGGATTTAGGACTTCATTGGCATGTGCTTTAGGGTTAAGCTTTACTTTCTTTGGCCTAGGATTCTTTACTTGTTTCTCTTTTTGGCTACATACTCAATCCAGTCTACCATAAGGTGCTGGTTGTAGACTATTATGTTGATTTGAAGACTTAATGATCACTTTCTCACTGATGTTAGCTAGTTAAATCTCATGGACAGGCCAATCCTCCACAGTTACATTCCAACCTCAAATTCATACAGTTATACAGGAGGCAGTCGAAACTCGTCTCTGAAGCAGCTTACTATCTCACAAATCTTGTTTCAGCCAAGTCTTTCATTGTAGACTTAAACGCCAAATCACTTTCTATTGAAGAAAGTGAATTCATGGAGAGTATGGAAGCAGCAAGGTTGGTTAATAGAGTGCCACAAGAAACCGTAACCACCATCGATAAGAGATCAATATTCGGAAAACTGATGGATCCTGGTCCATCAACACTGGTGCACGTGAAAACACAAACTAACGCTAATGGTGAGCTCGATATCCATGGTTCTATATTGAGTTCTTTATCCTTGTATGTATACTCGTAAATTTGTCTAATTTTTTATCATTGATATGCCCATTCTTGTTTCAGGTGGATCAAACTATCCTTACATGGAAGCCGAAGCTGGTGAACTAACAGTCGGCGATGTGGAGAGATTACTTAGTTTGTACAAGGATGTAGTAACAAAATATACCAGTTTGTGCAACACTGTTAGACACCTTTCTGTTTCCAGAACACAAAGGCATGATGAATTGTTGAGAGAGCCCAATGGAACACACACAGACACTTGTAGCAAGGAGACGGACAAAAGGTAAAAAAAAGTTCTTTCTTTGCAATTTTTACCAGTTTGTCTAAGAAAAGATTCTTTACCCAAATAAATAGAATTTTTCTTAGTTTCATTAATATATATGTTAAACAAACAGCAATATTGTACAAAAAAGGTGGGAGAAAAAAAAAGCCCTATATTAACAGTCTCCCCTTCTTAAAGCTATTTACGTTGTTTACACACATTGCACTACATACATTCATCGTACTGTCAAGGTAGTAGTAACTTGAGAACCTTCATTACTTCCCAAGTTTCCCCTACAAGAACTGTTGAGCTGTTGAGAAAAATTTCTAGATTCCTTTCCAGAATTAGTAATGGTTAAAGATTTCTTGTGAAGGGAATTTGTACATCTCATGCATATGAACATTGAAGGTATTGCATCGGCATTGTCAATCCCAGCACACCTTGTGTGTTGCCAAACACTGCATTTATCACAAGCCAACATTCTTTCACCATCATCATCCTTGGCCCCACAAACGCAGTCAACTGTCCAATTTTCTGTTCCCCTCTCCATTCGAAACCGATTAAGGCCATGTCTTGATGTACATTTGCCTCGTACTCGAACTGAACCACTTGTGCCAATCAACAATTTCAAGGTTATGCTGTCTTCTACGGAACCATAGTCAAGTAGGTCCTCAATTTGAAGCCTCTTAAACATGGCATATACATCTTCAAAAACTTTTGTAGCTTCAGTTTTAAGGTCACCAACGGTAGCACTGAGAGGTAGAATGATAAGCTCGGGGGGTGGAACTGGATCATCTTTAGTAGGGTTAGAAAGTTCTAAATGACACCAAACACAAATAGCGAAGGGATTGTGAGCATTTGGTTTGTAGTCTTTCAAAAATTGCTTGCAATCAAGAAGTTTAGTAGCCAAATCCATCACGCGTTCCCTTGTTGCATGAGGCCTGTATGTCAACATGGTTTCAGGGTCGAGCAAAGAATCTAACATATATCTTAGATCACCCTTGATGTGCTCTTCCGATGGGCAATTCGAGTCGTACAGCAAAGAACAATGAGTCTGAAGCCTGTTTGCCATGATAGCAACGAGACATGTTAGCTTCAAAGATGTGGCAAAAACACAAGATAGTAACCAAACCAAATTGAATTTGCCTTCGCCTTACCTGAACTCGATATCACTGGAATTCAGATTGGAACGTGCCTCAACTACCTTTCCATTGGGTGCCAATTTCCCTCTCAAGTGTTTAAGGCAGTAATCGAGTAGTTCAGGGGATCCTGCCTTGCACATGACACCCTTAAGAGCACGCCTAGTCACCCAGTTAGGACCTGGTGCTGCAGCCATGAGCACTTTAATCATACCTTGCTGCAACTTCTCTACATCATTTCTTGTCCACGCACACAATACATTAGTGGAAGATTTTGACATTTTAGATGCTTTAGGCATTGAGGCCTTGTGGCTGTCAGAAATTAGTCTTAAAAGGAATGAAAACAAATCTCTAAATGTCGAAAGTTCCGAACATGATAAGGATTGATAAAAAGCAACAATGTTCTGAAGGCGAGTTCGGGATTTATTCCCTTGAAACAAAAGTGCTGACAAAGGCATATTCGAAAGGTCATCCACTGCTCTCTTGTAAGCATCTTGTGTGAGGGCATAACTTCCTGACCCAAACTCATAACCCCAATTACCATACCAGGAATGACCTCTGGCAATTGCATGTAGTAGCCTGTATTCCATACCATATTTCTTTGATACATCCATCACAGTTACCTTCCTGTTCAACCAAAAAAAAAAAAAAAACCCAATGTTTTGAGTACTATAAATAAGCACAATAATGTAGTAGTAACCTTTTTTTTTTGTGTGTGTGTTAACAGGTCATGAAAACAAATATATGGACACAATGATGGCACCCAAGGCATGCACAATGATAGTCTGAAGCTGAAAGGACAAAGTAAAATATAGGAATGGGTCTTTTCCTTTTTCTCTTTGCCATCTTTGACATAATGTTAGTAGAATTTTACCAGATGGAATTACCTAACAGTAATAATATCTAATGGTCCTATTTTTACTTAACATTTTGAACATCTTTGACTATTGCTTTAGTAAATCCAAAATAGGAAATTATGTGATAGAGAAAATATAAGGAAAATAATTAATCAAAAGGGTCAATATAACTAAACTGGCAATTAGGTACATTGACATTGACAAATGTACAAGTTTGATGACATGAAACTATAAAAATATACCATAAATTATACCATGTCATCACCATTAGGTGTCACATTATAAAATTTTGATGAAATACAAGTTCAAAGAACAAAAAGAACCTAATTGCCATAAACTTGACAACTAAATCCATTTTGATCCTAGAAATTGACAAATGTACACATTTAATAATGTAACATTATAAGATTATACCATGTCATCACCTTCAGATGTTCAAAGGCCAAAACAAACCTAATTGTCAAATTCAAGTACCAAAGTGAACCTAATTACCATAAAATTGACAACTAAATCCATTTTGATCCTTGCAATTAACAAATTTATAAGTTCAATGACGTAACACTATAAGATTGTACTCTGTCATTACCTTTAGGTGTCACATTATCAAACTATGATGAAATACAAGTTCAAAGACCAAAATGAACCTAATTGTCAAGTTCAAATGCCAAAGTGAACCTACTTGCCATAAATGCGACAACTTAATCCATTTTGACCCTTGAAATTGACAAATGCATAAATTTAGTGATGTGACACTATAAAATTGTACCAGTTCATCACCTCTAGGAGTCCCATTATCAAATTTTGATGAAATTCAAGTTCAAACACCAAAATGAACATAATTACCATAAACTTGACAACTAAATCCATTTTGATCCTCGAAATTGACAAATGTATAAGTTAAATGACATGGCACTATAAGATTGTATCATGTAATCACCTTTAGGTGTCAGATTATTTTCATCCAAGTTCAAAGACCAAATGAACCTAATTGCCATGCCCAGTTCAGGGCATAATATTTATATTAACTCTAATCAAAATGAAAAGTGGTAAGAGGCCCAAACCTGACAGATAAAACAGTACATAATCTATCCCAGAAGTTCATGATATGAAAACCAGAGAGAAACTCAGAGCCTCCTTCTCTACCATTAACAGTGAGAAGATGACCATAACCATTAGAATGAACAACACCATGCAGCAAATGAGTATTATTATCTTCCAACTGTGAATACCCCCATTCTTCAACATCAACATCATCTACTCTATTACAGCATTTGCATCTCCTGTGTCATTAAACATATCAATCAATTCCCCAATTTATACTTCAGATGCCACTGTTAAACAGAAAAAAAAAAAAAAGAAGAAAGCCCAAAATTGAAACAAAAAAAGTTTAAAAAATCTTGACCTTGAATCTGAGATATGGTGAGGATTGACGCAGATCCCATTATCACAAGAAGACTTTATTATAAAATGATATCTCTTTTTGCAAACTGGATGGCCGCTCCAACCTTTTGTTTTTTTCATTGTTCAATCCATCAAAAAAATCACATATTAATTATGAAGTAACTTGAGCTTAAATCATATTTAAATACTAGAAATGAAGACATAAATCATTTAATACTCCACAGATAATTCAATCTGGATAACTTTTTGAAAAATTAATATACATGTATGTATAAAAAATATCCATTAATTTTTCTAACAAAAACAGTTCACCTAAAAATTTCTCTATTTTATTTATAATTTTTAAGTTCGCTCTATGTGTGCTCTTTTTAACTAGAGCTTAGTTATTCTAAAGAATTTTTTTGGTTAGTTTTGATTTTTTTTTTTTCAAAATAATGGACAAAAACCAAACATGTGAATCTACAGTAGACTTGACCCGAACCGGGTTGAGAAAGTGAGTCAACTCACCAACGACACGGCACTGGTCACAATACACAGATCTAGACGATCTAGTGACATCTTCCTCGATGACATAAAGCGACACGACGATCGGCGAAGGATCGTTAGCGTCCGGATCAAAATCGCCAAATCTAAACAGGATCTGCCACGTCATAAGGCAAGGAAGGACAGGCGGAGCAAAGGCCGTCGTGAGTCGAGCGTTAGCAGAGAGGAAACTCCGAACAGCGTCACGGAAAGGCTTCCCAGAAGCGGAGGCGGCGATAGAAGGTGAAGGAAAAGCGAGGAAATCGGAGAGGTCGGCACCCGCGGTGACCCTGTTAGACCTACGACCCCTCTTGAGTGGCCTGGTTATGCCGTGATTCTCAACCATTAGGTAATGTTTCTTTCAATTTGTTGGGATTTTTTTTTTTGGGTGATTCGGGACAGTGATAGAGTAGCGAGTTTAAAGGCCTCTTTTAAGCTTTTTCTACAAACAAAAATAATAGTGAGTCGACTCGAGTCCTACTGGAACTAGAACTAGGGTTTTTATTGTTAAAATATGACTCAAGTTCCCATACTTTTTAAATATTTAAAATTTAATCTCTATAGTTTTCAAGTTTTAAAATCTAAGTCCACCTATAAATTTCGACTAAAATAATATATTGTTTAAATTTTGCAAAAAAATTATTTAAACCCTTTCGGATTTTTAAAAAAATTATTTTAATCTTAGAATTAGTGTCTAGAAAAGGAATAAATTTTTGTTTCTTCGCCTCACTCCCTTGAGTTTATAATTTTTTATGATAAATTTAGTAATATTTTTAGTTTATTTTGGTAAGTTATACAAAGTAGTATCTAAATTTGATAAAAATAAAGTTAAATAAATGCAATATCTAAATATAAATAGTATCTAAATATTAATATGGTGAAAAGTAAAATAATTATAATATTTAATACAAATTTACCATTCAATTTACTTTGCTTTTCCTAAATTTTGGTGATTAAGATTATCCTAAATTTAAAAATATCATGTTAAAAAACCCAATCCTACTTTGAACATGTCTATTTTATATGAATCCCATCCCCTATCATCATTTTTTACTTCACCCCTGCTGTGAAGTGAGTATTTTTATTTCCAAATGTTACACCAATGAAATAAAATTTTAACTGAAGTTAACAATTGGAAGGGGGAGCAAAACTCAATTTTAACCCAAAAATAATACAATCAGTTTTTCAATTTTGGTTTAATCCGATGAGGTGGTTTTGTTGGTTTCGTCCTTGGTTTAGTTGAGTTTGCCGATTGTTTCTCGATTTTTGAATCTCGAAATTGAATTGACTGAAAAAATCGACTTATTATATTATTTTTAATTATTTAACCAAATCCATGTTGGTTCGGTTTGAACAATTTTATCAATTAAAGTTGATAATTTGGTTTTGATGTGTTCAAGTCGGTTGTAAAAATAAACAACCGAACAGACCGACTAAGCTGATTGCTCACCCTTGGACCTAAATTTTGAAATTTGAAAAATGGAGAGATTAAATTCTTAAAAATAGAAGTAAAAGGATTAAATTTCAAATATTTAAATAGTACAGGGATGAAGTAGATTTTAACCCTTTTTTTTGGCCTTTTCAGTATTTCTGTTTTGGAGGGAGACTTTGGCGGTTCTTTTTTTTGGGTAATAGGCGGTTCTTTTTCCTTTAGTCTTTATTCGTAATAAAGTATAAAGCTTATCTACTTATTTAAATAATTGATTAATTAATTATCTGACACGAATTTAAAAAAAAATCAACTGGACTTCATTAATACATTAATTTATTAACCTAATCTAAACTCAGTCCAGTTAATTTAATCATAAAAAATTAATTAATAATTTAAATTTGTACAACTCGAGCTTAAATTAATTATATAATTTTTTATTCTAAAAGTATTTTTGTTCATCAAAAACAATGTCGCAATTCGCAAACATCTATACTAATATTTCCATATAAAAAATTACCTATGTTATGATATTTGATATACGGTGCATATATTCTATGTTAATATATTTTGATATAAATTTTTGGTCCAATTAATTAAATTATCGATTCTCAATTTAATCGGCGTAGATAATTTAAAAGTAAAAAAATTATTAAAAATACAAATTATTAAAAGATAAATAAAAATGATTTAATTGATTTTTTTTACTTCTCATATCATTAAATCATAAATTAATACCTCGATTAATTCACGATCCAACTCATCTAGTTTGATTCAAAAATATTACCCCATACACCATAGTAAACCATATTAAGTGACTTCATCAATTTTCTCAAATTTGCAAATTTTCTCCACATATTTATTCAATTTTTAATCTATTGTACTTGTTATTGAATCTTGATTAAAAACAAACCAAAGAAGGCACTCAAATGTGAATGCAAGGGGCAGGTAAAGGTTTGGTCCTAAAATGAAAATTTGCAATTTAATTCCGTAAAAAATTATTATATTATAAATTTATATATATAATAAAATTGTATTTTAATATTCAAAAACAAAAAAAAATCGTTTAGTCTTCTTTAAAATAATAAAATTATAAACTATTATATAATAAAATTATATTTTAATCTTTCAAAAATTTATAATTAAATTTCAATTTTTTCTAAAAAATTTCTATAAATTCCCCATGAAGTCTGTATTCTTTTAAAAGAATAATAATATCAGAAATTGAATTATTAAATACAAACTAAACTCAACCGTTTAATTGTGCTTTCAATTCATCATCTGCATGCCACTGATTTTAATAAATATAAATGGTCAACAAAAAAACATTAAAATAATTTAAATACACAATAATAATAATAAAAGAAGTATGCAAAGTGTTGAAAGTTCTTGAAGTAATTTTACTACTTAATAATAATAAATTTGAAAATGGATAACAAAAAGCAGGTGAGGAGGTAGGAAGGCAACTTAAAAATCAGATTTCCAAATACTAGAATCGCCTTCTCCACAAGAGTTGTGCACGTATTTCATCTTCTCCACCGACTTACACACTCCACTGCACGACCAATCAAATGATGCCACGCATATGTTCCCCGCTTGTGCCTTCCATTCACAATCTTCACACATTCCCACATTTTATTAAAATAATATTTTATTAAAACACTAAAATTAAATCTTTAAAATTTATTATGTCAATTAATTAATTAAGTTTTCATTAATTTTATATAAAGTATAAAAAATATAAAATCAGCCTTATAATAATATAAACTATTTTTATATATAGAAGAGCATTTAAGTAAATTATTAATACATGACGAACTCGTGATACATATTTAATTAAAAGTTTAAATATAAATATAGATACAAAATATAAAAGAACATAGTTATCCTCGCAATAATAAAATCGACTTTTATAAAGTGATATTTTAATAATTTTTTATTTAAATTGATATTTAATTAACTCGTAATATAAATTTAATATTATAATTTAATATTTAAACTATTATTTTATACTTATTTTTTTTTTTTTGAACTATTGTTTTCATCTTAATTTATCAAAAAATAAAGTTGTCGATATGAAATATGTTTTTAAATACTAAAATAAAGACAAAAGAAAAATCTTAGTTTGGGATGCCAAATTATGATTAAAGTCAAAAGAAAAAAAAAAGAAGAATTAAAGTTGATAATGAAAGTTGACCCACTGGGAAAGAAAGTACCTGGAGGGGTCCCACAACACATGGAACGGTCGTCCACGTGTTCAACTTCCAGGCCAATCAACCATGATCCTAATGACACGTCTTCATTGGCGTATCTGTGCAAAATGGGCCTGCCACACCCAACCCCAATGTCTCATTTCATTTCTCAATAAATTTACTGTATGTATGAATAATGGTTAAATTACTTGGCAGATCTACGATGTTGAATCAAATTTGTTTCTATGAATTAATTAAATTAAAATTATAATAAAATTAATATTTATTGCATAAAAGGTGTCTTGAAATTTATTATTTTTCAATTGTCAATTTCAAACAAAATATTTCATTTATAGAATCATAAAAACTTTAAAAATATTAACTCTGTTAAACACTAAATGTTAACTCTATTTCAATTTAGTCTTATTTAATTATTTTTAATAGCACATGGACTAAATTGATATATTTAATAGTAAAGGGACTAATTTGATCAAATTCCTATAATAAAGGGATATCTCAGATACATTCACCTATGAGTAATTGAAACTAGAATAAAACTAATATAAAGCATGAATAGACAAAGAACCGAAATATAACACGACTAAACTTATTCATGGCAACTTTGCATATTGGGACTCGACTCTAATTACTCAATGACCTATGACTTTATCCTTTACTAACAATACAACAGCCTTATTGGCTATATAGATTTATATTTGATGTATTGATAATGTATATAATTCTATATACTATTGGTGAAATAAATGATGACGTGTAGGGATGAAGTCAATAACTTTTTTTTAGAATGGCTAAGATAAAATTGTAAGTTTTTGAAGGGATTGAAGCTAAAAGTTTTATTTTAAAAGCGCTTAAATTGAATAATCAACTTCTAAGAGGGGGCAATAATACAATTTACCAATTTTTTCGGAGGATTAAAAAGCTTAAATTAAATTATAAATATTTGCAAATGACTAAAAATAAAATTTGCCCATTTAACCAAGGGATCAACGTCCTAATCTACCCCTTTTGTTTCGTCCCCGATCACAGGTCATTAAAAATGAAGTCACTTATTTATCTATGGCAAGTACATCAAATATAAGTCTCTCTATATATGTATATGAGCAAAAGGTGGTTGGAGCTAGAGGAGACTTGGTCCCTCAAAGTTTTGAAAATAATTCATTATACCCTTTAAAATTTTCTAAAATTTTTAGTAGCTATAATTAAGGCTTTCAAATGTTTTAAAAATTTTAATTAGACCCTCTAAAATTCTCATTAATCATTTTAAACTTTATAAAATTTCAATTAAACCTTTAAAAAAATTTAAGAATTCTTATAAAGCCCCTAATTTTTTTAAAATTTCAATTTGATCCCTATATTTTTTGAAAATGTAAAATAATCCCACCAAAACTTAATGAGATGAAGGTTGCAAGCACTCACGAGTTGATGGAAATATAGGCAGCAAGATCCTTGGAAATGCCATAAATTTGACCAGTGGCATGCCTGAAATACTTATTTCCATCTTCTCCAAATTTCCAGTACTCTGGTTCATGATATTTCACCCCTCTGCATGCCATTGCCATTGCCATTGTCATTGCCATTCATATATTTAACAAATAAATAATTCTTCAATCAATTAAGTATCAATTAATTAATACAACAAAAAAAAAAAACTTACTTCTCAGAAAGAACTGGTCCAGATTTCATGCACCCTATGTACACTCTTGGTTTGGATCGGTATTGTGCTAGTGTTGTCGCCAGCATACCTGAATAGAAACCACAAAAACAAAAAAATTGTTTGAATGCAAGGAAGGTGTAATTATGGTTTTAGTCTCTCTGCTATGTTGAATTTTGATTTAATCATTTTATTTTATTTTGGCTGATTTCTACTTTATAATGCTTTTAATACACTTTAATTGTTACCATTGAAGTAACGGTGTGACTTTTTACTGTAAGAGAGTTGTTGAAGTTATCTTCACTATAATAAAATTAGGATTAATATTTGATATGCTAACAATTTATAATTCTATACATCATTCGTGAACTAAATGATGACACAACATTAAAGATGAAGGTAAATTAATTTAATTTTAAAATTTTATGATAGCGTGTCATTATTTGATAACTAACAATGCATAGAACTATACATTGCTAGTGTATCAAATATTAACACAAAAGAATTATCAACAAAAAATACTTATCATTTGAGTAAACTAATATCGTAGAAGTGAAGGGATAAATCAGCATTTTGTTCTTGGACTTGGATAACTTTTTTAAGTCCACGTTAGGATTGGAACTTGACAACTTTTTCTAGTTTTGGTCTATGTGATAATGTGGCATGTTGGTATAATTCCATGCTTTTACCTAAAAAAATTGTAGTGATGAAGCGACACAATCACAGAGTGCCATATTATCAGATGAACCAAAATTATGAAAAATTATTAAGTTTCAAGATTAATGTAGAAAAAAAAAAGTTCAAGATCAAAGTTGCAAAAAACTGCCAAGTTCAATCTTATCCCAAAAGCAAAGGTCCAAGCAATGCCAAACCAAGAAAGACTAAATCTCAAATTTTAAGGGACTAAAACTAGAATTAAACCAAAGAAAAATTAGAGAATATTTCATTGTTTTACTTACCCAAGTTGAGATGGACATCATCGTCAACCTTGACATAGAACTCAGCGTCCCACATGGAAACCGCAGTGGAGAAATAGAGTCTGGTCTTGGTAGAGAGTTGATGGTATCCTTCCACATGGTTAAGCCTTAGAAAATCCTTATGCTCAGCCTCTTCTTTGTCCAATGCTTTGTCAAGTACACCACCAGTTGTTGCACTGTGCCCTATCACAAATCTTATTACTATCCCTTTCTCTTTCTCTAATTTCTTTAGTTTTTCCCCTGCAAAACAATGTTATAAATTGCTATTTAGAAATTAGGGTTAATTTCAATGCTATAATTGAATCCTAAAAGTTTTAGTACGGTATCGATAATTAGTTCTTTTTGTTAGTCTAGGGATTGGCTTAGGCAATGTTGTGAAAATATGATTTGTGATCGAATTGGTTAGGCTATCACAAGGTTCAGTCGATTGAACTGTCTATCCAATAATAGTTATATATAAAAAAATGAACTACAACTTTTTGGTTCTAGTTTTGGGGTTTTATCGATTCATAGCAGTTTTCTCTATTTCGGGTTATATACCAACGATTGACATATGAAATCTCAATTCAACTAGCCAATTCAATCTGATAACAACTTTAAACTTAGGCATTTAATGTCAACTCAATATGACATAAAGCATATTTAAAGTAAATGAGAATCAAATTGTAAATATATATGTACTTGCGGGTGGAGCTAAAATATTTTGTGCTAAAATGATTTAAATAGAATAAATAATTCTTTAGAAAGAGGGACTTAAAAAAGGATTTATATACTATTTAACTAATTAGGAAGCCAAAGCCTCTCCCTACTCCTTAGCTTCGTCTCTAGTACTCACCGCATTGGACAACTTTGATCTATCTGGGTAAAAGGTTTTTTAGCATGTCAAATTCAAGATGTAGTAAATATAAATATCTTTATAATCTGATTCACGTGTCTTAATTATATTTCATATCAAATTTAAATCAACATTTAACATCTAAAACTTAACGAAAGACTTGATGAATATAATATTAATACTTTGAATATTCGATCAATTACAATGTTTGGAAGTTTAGAGGCTAATTAGATGCAGCTAACCATCCATCATCCATATATATATATATATAAACATGTTAAAAGAGTTAAAATAGAGACCTGTAGGCATCCAAGTTTGGCGAAGGGAGTCTCTTCGTTTCCTGCTGCTAAATGCAGTGTTAATCCCTATAACCACAAAAGCCTTCTGCAATGTGTGGTTTGAATATGATTTTGGTTTTTGCATTGTAACCCCATTCCCTACACTGCTCATTCGAGACACTGCCAGTTCCATTTCCAAATTGGATATTGTTTTCTCCAGAGACCTATACGTACATAACATGTAATTACCACATAAGCCTACATGCATGCATGCATACATACATATATATGTGGAGAGAGAGTTAAAAAGCTCACTGTATAGCCTTGTGAGTTTTGGAGACTTCTCCCATTATATCTTCTGCCTTTCCTTCACCTAATTTCTGATTACAAACAGGAAAAGCAAAAAACAAATAAACAAACATGTATGTCATGAATCTTGTTGAGGGGTAGTAAGACAAGATAGGAGTGCCTGAATATGTGGAATTATGGCAAATTGAAGAGTTTGCGAATGGTCTGACTCGACCCCATCAATGATATAATTTGTAAGTCATGGAATTGAGTCACACCACAGTAAACCGGATGTTTTGCCTATTTAGGCACTACTAAGATAAAGACAAAAAATTTGTATCGAGGGGTGAGCTAAAATTTTAAAAATTTTGAGGTACAAAGCTAAAAAAAAAATTATGTTAAAATGATCTAAATTGAATAAATAATTCTCTGGAGGGGTAAAAAACGGAATTGTTTTTCATTTGGCCAAAGCTAAAAAGGATTGAAGTTGAAGTCTAAATTTGTAAGAGAGACTAAATGTGGAATTATCCCATTTAATCAAGAGGGGGCCACGGTCTTGTCCCCTTAGCTTCGTCCTTGAGCATTACAAGGCGTTTCCACTCTATGAAGCAGCTAGAACTTTCAATAGAGTCAAGGGGCAGCAGCCTCGACTGTAGATAATATTGAACTTGTTGAAGTTCCAATCTCTCAACAAATCTGAGCAGGGACTGCGCCAAGTGGTAGGCGGGAGCCTTAGACCCCTTAAAATGGCAAATTATTATTTTAGTCCCTTGAAGTTTTTAAAATTATAAGTTAGTTTAATGGTAAAAATGTATTTTGACCTCTCAAAACATGAAAAGTTTTCAATTTAACCCCTTCAAAATTCTAAATAACAAGCATATACAAAGATAAAATTATACTTTGACCTCTTTAAATTTTTATAATTTAATTTTGATCCTCCAAAAATAAACTTCTGACTTCATCCCTAAATTTGAGTATCGTATAATTAGTAACTTTACATATAAAATCGAGTGGAATGTAACATACACGTAATTTGTGATCAAATTCTCCCAATTTATTGCTAGCAGTAACATGGTTCACAATAGGATGATTGTTGTTATGAGATTGAGAAGTCCAAGTTCTGCTAGTTATTAGGGAACCTGCAAGAAAGCTAGCCAGGCACAATACCAGAATTGCTTTCCCCGAAACTGCCTTTCCCCGCATTTTCTCCGACTCCGATTATCAAGCCGCCAATCGATCCGAGCCGCAACGATTACTGCATAACACATATATACATATACAGACAATACACGAAACAGTTGCTGCAATTAATTAATCATGAAACCAAATTCTATTCAATTTTAGAGGACTAGACTGCAATTTTACCATTCTATCAGCTTATAAGAGACTAAGAGGGTACCTTTCAAGAATTGGGCAACATGGAATATAAAGGAAAATAAAAAAGAATGATGAATGTGAATGGTTGCTGTTGGCTAGCTTAGCTAACAACAGCCATTAATATGTTGCAGAAAACACCATATATATGTATGTATATATATATGTACGTATATATATGTATGTATGTATGTATGTATATATATAAAATGTATAAACTGTGTGTGTTTAAATTAAATTACCATGGAAAGAAGGGTATGGCGGTTGAGTCATGTTGTTTTCATGGTTCAACAAACTATTTGCAAAGCTATCAAATAAACTAAAACAACATTTTTGTTTGGGGTAACGTTTACGTTAACATTTACAGCATTTTTCTTTCTTCTGTTTTATGGTATTGTGGATCTAACATAGTTAAAACAAAATTCTGAGCACTTATGTATGTGTGTGTATATATATATATTTGTATATTTATTTACCTTATTTATTCTTCTTACGATCTAATCATCATATTTTATATTTAGTTCACAAAGATTATACAAGTCGAGCACATACGGTGAAGTTAGAAATTATTTTTTGGGACTAAAATTAAGTTATGTATTTTTATGATAATTAAAATGCAATTTTATTATTTTATTAGCTTATAAAAATATTATTTTCCTATTTTAGGGCTCTTTGTCAACTGCCGACCCCCTTAATGGCGCACTTGAAGTCGAGTATTGAGTAAATTAAAAAAACTTCCAACTATTTGTTTAATGTGAAAGTCTTTAGACTGTGAAATATATATAAATAGAGATGGTATTCTCAGACGATATGATATAGATATTGTATTGATTGAAAACTTTGTATTCAACAACTGCTATAATATTGATAAATTTAATAGTTAGATTATTGAAATATAGCGTAAAAAACTGGTTAGATGTAAAACACACTATCCCTATATAAGCTAGTTTTGATGTTCTTCTACGGGTTAATAAATCATTTAATACCTGAGTTTGGTTCTAATGTTCAATTTAGTACTTAAGTTCTTTTTTATTATCCCAATTTAGTACTTGAACTTAACTTCAATGTTCAATTGGATACCTAGTCAAACAGTCTCATGTGACCTTATGAATATTTGACACATGTACTATAATAAAAAACATATACTTAATTGGAACAAAAAAAAAAAAAAAACACGTACACACACTCAAGAATCAAATTGAACATTGAAGCTAAACTCAAATATCTAATTGGGACAAAAAAACTCAACTATCAAATTTAAAAATTTGAAGTACCAATTTGAACATTGAAACCAACTTTAAATACCAAATTGAGTGGAAAAAAAATTCAAGTACCAAATTGAATACTGAAACTAAACTCAAATACCAAATAGTGTATTAACCCTTTTTCAACTATTTGATTTAAAATTGGATCTAAATTTAGTGGGTTTGAAGGCTTAATTGGGGGACCTAATGTCGAAGATTTCTTTATATTTTTAGTTATATATGTTTATAATTAAATAATATAATAATATATATGTATATATATGTATATCACACCATTGTTGTTAAGCGAGCTAGTAGCTATCCCACACCAAGCTTGCTTCAACATCCACAAGTTTCTTAATTTCCGAGATTAATTGAACCTATACTTATTTGTATCTAAACCACCAAAATGTGTCTTTATATATAATTTTTGCTCTAATCTATAACTATCATTAAAAGTTATCCCACTCATTCATATTTTTTATTTTAGATTTTGAATGGGTTATTTTATGCACATTTGGCATTGGCAAAAGTTTTAATTTGAGGGGCTAATTTGTTATAATGATTCTTTTTTTTATCCCTATTACAATCTTTTATATGCAATAAACCCTAAAAATAAAGAAAAAAACGAGAGGGACGAGGGAATTTCACTTGACAAGCTCTTTTTTTCTATATATGTATAATGTGTATTATAAATTTATATAGTATTTTATATGTTTATAATTCTATTTTATGGCACAATTATATAATTTATTTTATGTAGACTTTGACATGTTTGTCATGTTAAAACTTGACTGTTTGTGTCAATTAATTTTTATGTGTACAATATTATAAATTTTATAATTTTTTTCATGTTTTATTTTATTCCACAATTTTATCATAATAATCCAATTTTAACTCTAAATTCATTTATTGAAACATTAAATCATTATATATATATATATATGAATATAATTATTAAAAAATTAATCTAATCTTGCGAAATGAGCAAGTATATTGTAGTTCACAAATGAAACGTGGATAACATTAATTCATACCTAAAGTACAATTAAATAGGACATAAAAGAGTCTCCTCAAAGTTTCTTTATGGTGTAGATAATAGTATGAACTAATGAAAGGATGAATAGGAGCGAATAATATGGGAATTTGTACAGAATGATAGGGCTGAAAAAAAAGGCTACAACTATTTGAATGGTTTTTGAAAATTACAGTTATTCGTTGGATTTTATTTTTATTTAACATATAATTAAATTTAATATATAACATATAAAAATAAAAATAAATATTTTATATTTTATATTTAAAATAATGAAAATAATTTAAAATTTTTTGAAAGATTATTGTTTTTTAAAAATATTTATGAAAAAGATATTGAAATTTTATCAAATAATATTTAAAAACCATAAAATAAAACTCATTTTTATAAAAAATAAGTATAAAAATTCAAAACAAAAAATTAATATAAAAAAATTGAGAACCGAAAGTAGATGATCTAATGGATGCCAAGAGAGTATTGGAAGTTTTATGTATTTCAAAAAATTACACACTAAACAAAGACATTGAGATTCTTGTCGAGGGAAGTAAGGGCTTCACTTTTGATTTAAGGGTGCATTGTGTTGTTTGTTTTCAGAGTACATTTTGTTTTCGTGCCTTACCCAGTTACCCCCAAGTGCTCTTGTGATGTACTGTGTGAATTAGATTTAATAATATTCTTTATTTTTCAAAAAAAGTTATAAGTTTTATTAGGTATTAATTTATAATTTCATCATTTTTGAAGGAATTAAATGATTTTTTTAAAGCGTTAAAGTGTAATTTTATTATATTAATTTATATTTTTTATTTATAAAAAAACTAGATTAAAATTCTCTCTTTTTAAGAAAGATCAATGTGTAATTTCACTATATATATTGATTTATAGATTATTTATAAAAAGTTTGTACTGAATTTTTTTTATTGATATTTTTGGGGCTAAGACCGTTGCCTCCTCCGCATATTCACCTATGCTTTTGAAGTTGTTGCACAATTTTTGATCCCTTAAATATAATTCTAAACAATCGATTTTTTTACAACTCAATATATAATGAATATTGTTATAAGGTTTAAAAATATATTCAAGGTCATAGTTCTCTTAATTATCTTATTTTTAAATTTTGAATTTATATTTTCTCATTAAAAATACAAATTATTTTATCAATACATCTAACACTTATAAGTTAATTTTTTTTTTAACCTGCTTTCTCTCATTAGTCAGGACTTGGAATCCAAAAGTAGGCCCACCCATTTTCTATGAATGTTGAGTGTTCAAAGTAGATTTGTTTGTTGGGCCATGTTTTGGATTTCTAATTGAGTTTTCAACCTATTTAACTTTATATTTTTATTATTTTTATACTATTACTTAAAATTTTTGATTGAGTTAATGTGATGAGTTAATCACTCAATTAAAAACGATTAAAAATAATTTTTTTTATAAAATAACAAATATTACTTTAAAAACAGTATTTTTATCCTTTTATATTTTATATAAAATCTATAAAAATAAAATTAATCAATAATAAATCTACAAAAACACCTATAAATGATTAAATTTAAACTTTGAACCTAAAACACCATAATATCAAAAAATTTAACAATCCTATTTCAATGAAAGCCTGATTTTGTTTTTACATAAAAAAACTTAAATGCATTTTTACATAATTTTTATATTCTTATTAATATATATTTTACAATTAAAATTAAATAAGAATTTATTTATTTAAATTGAATTCAAGTCGAATCAAATTAATGAAAAGAAAATCCTTACCCAAAGCCATTTGGCTACATGACCCAGTGGTGAATCTAGAGGGGGGCTGGCATGGGTCCCGACCTCCTTAAAATGTAAAATTGTTATTTAAGCCTTTAATTTTTTTAAAAAAATTTAAATTAGTAAAAGTAAAATTGTACTTTGGCCCTCCCTAAAATAATAAAAATTCGATTTAATTCTTTAAAAATTATAAAGATATAGACTATAAAAAATTAAAATTTCATTCGGCCCCCCTAAAAGATTGTTCTGGCTTAATCTCTAACATGACCTTCCTTTATGGGAGATGAACATGTATGAAAGTTGATTGCTAGATTTTTTGCTCTTTAAACTTCTCTATTTGTATTTATTTGACACTTAATTTTTTTTATCTTTTTATTTTACTTAATACTTAAACTTATTTGACACTTAACCCATTAATTAGGTTGGTGTCTTCACACTAACACTTTTAATTTGTATTGATATGATACTGATAACTAATCTGGTAGTACCACATGGCAGCCTCTTAATATGTCACGTGGCAAAAATAATTAAAAAATTAAAAAAACTTTAAAAATATATAATCCTATTGTCGAAACCATTTTTAAGATTTTAAAAAAATAGGGATCGACTTTTAAAAACGAAAGTTTGGAGTCGCCACCGATCTTTTCCAAGTTGTGATCGGATCATCTTGAGTTTGATCATTTTAATAAAACATTTTGATTTACTAAAACGATGATTTTGGTCTACGAAATTCGAGAATAAAAGGTTCGGGAGTCGGTTACGCACGAGGAAGGGCTAGCCCACTCGTAACGCCCAAAATTGGTACCGAATTGATTAATTAATGTTTTAACGTCGGATGTTTGAAAAGATTTTAGAATACGATCCTTTTATTTTTTTTTAAAGAACACTTAGATAAATTAAATTGAATGCTGAGACTCTCTTATCTCGAAGAAATAAAATGTCACACCCAGTAAGTTAGGATACGGCATTTAAAACCCTTGAAATTAAGCTTGTCTTTTAATTTTCAAAACTCATGCATTTAGGTTTAAGAAAGATATTCGGTTATTTAGGGCAAATAAAAAATCGGAACCCAATAAGTTAGGGCTTGATCTCTCAAAATTCTAAATACAGAATATGACCTTTTATTTTTCAGAAATCCTCATCTCGAGAAAACAAAGTGTCATATCCAATAAGTTAGGACACAACATCTCAAATTCCCAAGAATAAGCTTTTATTTTTAACCCATTTGTTTTGATTTAAGAAAGGGTACTCGATTACTTAGATTCGACGAGAAAAATTGGAACCCAGTAAGTTAGGGCTCAATCTTCTCGAAGATACCAAATGTCGAGTATTGCCTTATTTTAAAAACTTTCAAGTAAAACGATTTTAAACTTAAATGATATAAAACACGACTCTTTAGGTGAATAAAATATGATGGAATAATAGTGTACAACGCAAAGTGATAACATGATGCTACCCTACTGAATCACAAATGCAAACACAAACTAAGAATTTCAATACACATAATAGTAATAACCACATAACATGTTGTCTTATGCAAATACTAATATTAATATTAAAAAAAACAATTTAAAAAGAAATATGAAGCAAATTAACATAAATAACATGTAACAAGTTTTTTAATAATGGTAAATAAATTTTAAATAAATAATATGAAAAATAAAAAGGGAAATATGAAATCAACAATATACAAAAATAATAAATTATTTGAATAAAAAAAGAAATTGAAATAGGTAGACATACAAGTTTGAAATGAATCATAAATAAAAAGAATAAATAATATGTAAAATAATAATATATAAGTGAATTTTAATATAAGTATTATGTAAGAAGAAATTTAAAGTAGTAATATACAAAACAATATATACATCAACATACCAAAAATAAAATACGTAAAACAAGAAACAACTAAATATAAATTATATACATATATGACAATGTATAAAACTGCTTAAAATAGCCATGATTTAAAGTTGTAAATAAAGAATGTACATAAATGGGAATTTTAAAATAAGTAAGTTATATATACATAACATTTCAAAGATATACAAAAGAAAATAAAAGAATATGAGTAATAAAAAAATAATTTAAAGTACAGAATAAAAAGTAGATAATAATTTAAAATAAATAATAAAAACAATTTCAAAAAAAAAAGAATTAAAAGGAAACAGACTCAATTGGAATAGAAACAGAATCGAAAAGATAATCCATAAATAAATCAATCATTAGAACCTAATTTAGGACTAAAATACAATGTGCCCAAACCCATAGGGATTAAAAATACAAATATTCCAACTCACAAAAGGCAATATTTAGATGAGGAGCAAATTGAAACGATGCGCAAATCCTTCGAAATAAAAACCGTTATTCAATCGCTATTTACTGTATTCGTATTCAGTATCTTCTCTCCTTTTCTCCAAAAAATTCCCCCTTTACAATCATTTTGAATGGCTTTTATAGCCGACATTTACAACTGATTCCTCTTTCTTTTTTGTAGGCAAGTAGGGTGATGGAGTTAGTGGGGTAGTTTAGTGGTCGGTTTAGTAGGGTGTTGGAGTTAGTGGGGTGGTTTAGTGGGGTGTTGGGGTGCTAATTGGACGGTTGGTATTTTGGGCTTGCTTGTTGGGCCCGGGCAAAATTTGGGCTCTACACCTATAATGTATGTATAAAAGCCCGGATAAACTTTTGAATTGACATGAATACCTTTTATTTTCCATCATATTACTAAATTCACATTTAAAAATAATTACAATATTTAATTCAGAATTATTAGTTAAAAAAGTTAGTTTTTGTTTGTATATTTATAATGATACCATGGGCACTTTAGGCGTCTGCAAGATATGTTTTTAGATGCCACTATACAACTACAATCCGTCTTTGCTCAATGGATACAAAGCACCCATACTTTAGCATCCGGTGCAACAACGAGCACTAGTTTGATCTGGGGAGGCAGTGGTTTAGTGGCAGTAGGTGGCAAAGTTGCTTTGTTACCTATTCAATTAGGAACCGCATATTTTTTTGGTCTATCACATTCATACATTTACGATTCATGTGACGATATTGATACTCTTGAAAGGTGTTCTATTTGCTCGTAGTTTGCATTTGATATCGAATAAAGCAAATTTCGGTTTTCGTTTTCCTTGTGACGAGTGGGGGACATGTCAAGTATCCACTTATGTTTAAAAATAATTATAATTTAGGGTTTTTTACCTAAATAATATAAAACAATAATTAATTACAAAAAGATATGAGAAACAGATTAATTACGAGAATAGCCATTTGCTACAATATTTTGACGGTGCCGCCTAACATATTGGTGACACCAGACTAAAATGTGATAGCCTAAAATATTCAGGGATCAAATATGTAAATTTATCATTTTAATTGGCAGCTGAAAAAGGGATGCCTGACAGTGTGGAGGTACCAAGCTTTCAAATTAAGTTGAATTCTCGTCTCAATTATCTGTGCCATTGTATCATCATCTCTTTCCTTCTCCATTAAATTTTCTAATTCTTTTGTGAGCTTGTGCTTCAACCCTTCTTGTCCATTCTTTATTGATTTTGCCCATCTTGTCAAACTGATTTGTAGTCTTTCAAGTTTTTCAAAGATCGATCCGCTTGATGACTCCCATGATTTCTTAATCTCCTATTCAATCGATTCCTCCATAGTCCACCATGCCTCAAATTTAAATCTTGGGATCCCCTTAAAACTGTTTCCACTAGTTGTGCTGATAAAAAGGGGGCAGTGATTTGAAAACGAAGACATTAAATGATGAATATTGCCCATTGGAAAGAGTTGCATCCATTTTTCATTTGCAACACCCCTATCCAATATTTCTCTGATATTTGTTTCTGGTAGATTTCCTCTCTCCCATGTATACCATACCCCCGTATAGCCCATATCTATTAGTTGGCATTCTTCTAGAACCTCACGGAAGGCTTCCATTCTTTTCTCCTCCCTCGGCTAGCCTCCTCTTTTTTCAAAAAAATACATTATTTCATTAAAATCCTTACTCACTAGCCAATGGTGGTCTTATTCCTGGCCCCAAGTCCTTAGTAAATTCCACGAGGTAGTTTTATTGTGTATATAATGTGACCCATAAAAACCTGTAAATCTCCATTCTTCACTAGCACTCTCTTCTTTGATCAACACGTTAATATGACTCATTGAGAAAGTTTTTAAACTAACCTGGATTTCTTATTTCCATGCCGGACAGATCCCAGTACGCGAGCCTTTTGCTCCTACATCAATCCCATTCATAAAACCACACCTCCTCTTAACTTTTTCCATACACCTTTCATTAATTTTAGTCTCCATGAAGAAAACCATTTGGGGATTATGTTGTTTCAACAAAAATCGAAGCCTTCGTACTGCCCGTGGACTCCCCAATCCACGAACATTCCAGCATATAATTTTTATTGTGTCCGATCGGCTAGCCTATTGGTAGCTGCCGATCTATTTGGTTGGCGTTTTCTATCGACAAATTTGTTCCAGCCTCGCTTATTAAATCCTGTCCATCATATCTCATCCTTTTTGCTGCATCTTCCCAGATCTCTTCTATACCGTAATCATCATCTTCAATATCTGCTGATTTTCTTTTCCTCAGTTTGCTTTTTCACCATAATATTTCATCACTTTCGCTGATTCTGTAACGCCCCTAACCCGAATCCGTCACCGAAATAGAGTTATGGAGCATTACCGGAGTTACCGATTTATTTATCAGATATTTCATTTTATCTAACGTTCATATTTGGAACCAATTAAAATCAAACATATTGTCCCTTAACGTACTTATTTTTCTCGATATGTTTTACTTAAATTTATTACTCGTCTCAATTTAATTAATTTCCTTGTATTAACGTATCAAAAATAATCACCTATTTACATGTCATGATAAATATCATTCTCTTGCCATTTCTTCATAAACATAAAATCAGAAATTCATTATATCGATATTTCATGCATTTAAAAATACAATTCAAGTTATACTAACTTACCTCGTTACTTATACATGTTTATAATTTCATTAATCCGATATTTTTTCTTTTCCACGTTCAAGTCTCGTATTCGAGTTATCCGGATCTTTATAAAGAAATTTGATCGTCGTTTTCATTTATTTCATGTTGTAATACATTCAACTAATACTCTAAACAAAATTACCATTTTACCCCTAAACTTTTAATTAATGACGATTTCATCCTTAGGTTAAAATAAAATAAAATAATTGCAATTTAATCCTTATTTCCAGCCGTTATTCTCAAACAAATTGATAACGAACCATTAATTCTATAAAATATCAGAATTTTCCATAATTTCAACACTTTTCAATTTAATCCTTAAAATATGTTTTTCCACGATCTTGAGCTAAATTAATAATTTCATTCAATTTTGTAATTTTAAATAATAAAATAATTCATTTCATGCAATTTGGTCATTTCTGACATTTTTACAAAATTGCCCATAAATTTTTTTACTTTTATTCAATTTAGTCCATGAGCCTAAAACATGCAAATTAGCCATGCTAGCTGAATATTCATACATATTTTCCTCCTCCTCCTCTCCATTCCACATCCTTTATTTATATAACATGCAACAAGTAACATTATCAATAATTTCACTATTTACTTATATGTATATTCAAAACTGTCCATTTGCGTCATAGTTACTAAATTATTTATATCTTAAGGTACAGAACTCGAAATTAAGATCCGCTAATTTTCCTGAAACTAGACTTACATATCTTATTACCATAAAATTTTCACAATTTTTGGTTTAGCCAATAAGTACAGTTTATTCTTTAAAATTACCCCTGTTCTGCTGTCTGACAGTTCCGACCCTTCTTCACTAAGAATTAATTATCTCATCATTGCGAGATTTGGATCATGTTCCCGCTTATTTCTATTGAAAATAGACTCATTAAGGATTCTAAACATATAAATTTAAGCCCCTAATTATTTTTATCCAATTTTTGATGATTTTCCAAATTCAGAACAGGGGAACCTGAAATCATTCTGACCTTGTCTCACAAAAGTTATTGTAGCTCATGATTTAGAACTCCATTGCTTACATAATTTCTTTTATAAGAAACTAGACTCAATAAGCTTTAATTTCATATTTTATTCATCCTATAATTCGATTTCTACAATTTTTGGTGATTTTTAAAAGATTAGGCTACTGCTGCTGCCCAAAACAGTTTTAGTGAAAAATATTGATTTCCATTTAGCCCCAAATTTCATAGTTCATACAATTCAATCCTTGTTCAATTAACTCCTCAATTGAGATAATTTTTCTCATTTAATACTTTATTACATCATTTTAAACTACTTCATAACCCTTGAAAACCAGAACTTTAACACTAGACCTTAATTCCAAACTCTTTCACAATTAGGTCCTAAACCAATTTTCATCAATTTTACTTGATAAAATCACCATATGTCAAAATTAAAACTTCAATTCTATGTTTATTCATCATATTATTCCAGTAATCATCCATAAAAACTTCAAAAATTAGCCATGGAATCAAAAACTAATGAAATAGTAAGTTGGACCCAATTGTAAAAGTCCAAAAACATAAAAATTTCAAGGAGAAAGCAAGAATTAAACTTACATGAAGCTAGAGTATGAAAACCAGCTTGAACCCTCATCCATGACTGTTTTTCAGCTGATGAATATGAAGAGAAATGAAGAGAATTCTAGATATTCCAATTTAGTCCCATTTTTATTTAGTTAATTTTGGCAATTTTCCAATTTTGCCCTTATTTCACCCATTTTCTGATTTTTCTCAGCTATTGCCGCCCAAAATATCTCCGTTGGGCTTATTTGCACTTTAGATCCTTCCTCATTTGAAAATTAAGCTATTTAATCATTTTAGTAACTTTTTCACCTTTTTCAATTTAGTCCTTTTTATTTAATTAGCTATCAGTACTTTAAAATTTCTTGAAGAAACTTTAATACTAACTTATTAACACTCCATAAATATTTATAAAAATATTTATGGCTCGATTTAAAATTTTTGAGGTCTCGATACCTCGTTTTCGATTCTAATTATTTTAATATATATATATATATATATATTTTTTTTGTACACTATTCACTATTTCAAAATTTTTCCTAACCTAACATTTAACTTATACTCACTAAATTAATAATATTTCCTACTCATTTGTCGGATTTAGTGATCTCGAATCATTGTTCCGACACCACTGAAATTAGGCTGTTACAGATTCAATTCTTTTCCAGTTGGATTTCCTGATTGGTTTCAGCATATCTTCATCTGTATTATTCCTCCCAATCTCTTTTTCGATGATCTCCCCTTTCTTTTGCATCTTTATCACTTTTTCTGCTGCTGTCAATCGATGATCATCTTGTATTCCTTGAGTCATATCATTGCTCTCTTCTCTTTGTGGGTGCATCTCCTGATTCTTCTTTATATTTCCTATATACGAACATTGTCGTTGCAACTTTTTTGATAGAGCATTAAACTTTAAACTCTCCCTTCCAAGCAAATTTAATTCTGCTTTTAATGGCAAAGAGAAAGGTGGATCTTCTCTAATTTTGTTTTTTTCTGCAGGTTTTATTACTGTACATTCTTGGAGACCATGCCCCATTCTTCCACAACCAAAACAAAATGTCGGTAATTTCTCATACTTGAAAGAGATCCAAGATCTATTTTGATCATACTTGAAAGAGATCCAAGATCTATTTCAATTATCTATTGAGACAAATATACCCCTACGAATGGGTTTCTGCACATCTAAATTAATTCTAAGGTGGCAAAGCTCACCATTAATTTCAAATCTGAGAACGCCTCCAAAAGTAACCCCTATAGCATGCAAGAGATTTTTTTTGTCAAATTCTGGTAAGCACAGTCCTATCTTGATCCAAAACAGAGATGAAATAAGCTTGATTTGATTTCTTTCCATCGATTTAGTCAATTGTTCAAAGATAACTAAGTTTTTCCGGAATAACCATGGCTGACCTTCTATAACAGTTTCTAAATCTTCTTCAGATCAAACACAATCAAAAAAAGGTTTTGTACCCTGAAGTTGTCCGGATTATAGGATTTCTCTGTCCAAATAGTACAGATCAGCGTTGGCTTGTCGTTTGGTTCCACCATAGTTTTTGACTGATAGTTGGATGAGTTCCTCCGCCAATAGGGAGGCCTCGTCTCCCCAAACCCGTCATCGCCACCACTTTCCGTCATCCCAAGCCGCAACAGCCACTGTTTTCACTAGGATGCCAAGGAGAGCACTCTTGGCTACTAGGGTTTTTACCTAAGTTATTGAGATTTCAATTTAAGCTTTTTTGCACCTTAAAGCTTTTTTGCAGCTGCCAATTAAAATGGTAAAATTCAATATCAAGTCCCTAAATATTTTAGATCATCACATTTTAGTTTAGTGCCACCAATATGTCAGGCAGCACCATCAGAACACTGTAGCAAATGCCTATTTTTGTTATTAATATGTTTTTCATACATTTTTTGTAATTAATTATTATTTTTTATATTATTTGAGTAAAAACCCTATACTTTAACAGCAGTTGTGATATTACATATTTAAAAATAATTAGAATCTAAATTATAATTATTAATTAAAAAAGTGTGCTAATCTAAAATTAAAGTTAAAATTATAATTTACAATTATTAGTTAATTTTTTTTTGATATAAACAAAAATTATGCTAATTTTGTTGTCGTAAAATAGAGTTGTTACTTGAATAAAATTCTAAGCATCTTAATTACTACTTAATTAATATTAGAGTTCATTATGGTAATCAGTTATTATTTTGAATAATGTTATTTTGCATTAATTACATAAAATAAAACTATATTATAAGTTCAATATGTTAAAAATGCTTTAATTATTAGGGTAAACTATATTACAGATAACTCAACTATGTTTAAATGTCTTTTCTGATCCTCCAACTTTTAAAATTTTTTGTTCTAAAAATTTCAAAATTTTGAAAACTATTAAAAAGTATATCCAATCCTTTGAATTTAAAAAAAAAAAATCATTAAATACTTTAAAATATTTGTTTTAATTAGACATGTCAAAATTTAACCACAAGATAAGCAAATAAGTCAGCCTTGTAAAGATAAGTGGTTTTGGTTAAAGTACAGACTTTGATTATCCACTTTTATTACGTGTTAATTATGTTTCCCTCACCACGAGGGTTGAAAATCTGTTATTCAGTCTTGCTGGATAAACTTAAATTAATTAATTCACCATTATTTTAATTAATTAATTAATTAATTTAATCTCAATTCATACGTCACTTTCTAATACATGTTTCCTCTAGAGATTGGGATTTATAATATTATAAATTTAAAAAATATAATATTTTAATTTCATTTTTTTATACATCGGTGGTCCAATTCTTTTTTATTTATTTTTAATTTACAAGTGAAATTAAAATTGACATATATTAATAGTGAATAAAATATTTTTTTTCTTTATATTATTGAACTTCCATTTTGAAGTTTTCTTGGAACATAGGTAAATTATTAGTACAAGAAAATTTTTGAGGAAGTAAAGTGTAGGAATTAATTATTATAAACAAAATAAGATATATACAGCATTATTAGATATATTATATAAATTTGATGAGTTACTAGAAGGATGGTTTTCCCTTTGATTTAGGTCAAAAATATTTCTCTATGTAAGATATTATATAAAATATTATATCTCATGCTTTCTTCATTGTTTTGAGTTAATATATAAATATATATTAAATTCTTAATTTATCTTTTAACCCCTAAAAAATTAAATTCATTTTTAGAAGATATTATTCGATTTTAGGGCTACTCATGAATATCTCTATCTGCTTTAGCCTATTGCATATTTCGAGAGTCTATATCAGAATAGTGTGAATAGGGGCACAACCAATAAATTTTTAAAAGGGGTTCGAGAAAAATATTATAAATAATTGAGAGGTCAAAATTAAAAATTTTACATTTTAGATTAAATAATTATGCAATTTCACCATATAAAAAAAGAATTAAAACTGGACTTATCTTTTATTTTAGGTGTCAACTGAACTATTTATAAAAAAAAAAAAAAAAAGTGTCAACTGAACTAATACTAAATCGAAATAATAAAATATTTTGAGGGGTGAAATTTTAATATTATCATGATTGTTGCTATAACTGATGAATGTTAATGACAACTATATTTTGTCTGTCATTGATGTTGATAATCACAAATTGATTTATGTTCACTGGCCAATAGATATTAGATAGAAACAGTAAGTGGCAAAACCATTATTATTTACAATAATTATATAATTATTAACATGATTTTATTTATTTATATATATTTGTATTATTTACATTTAGGCGTAGGCAGAGGCAGATCATAATGGTGGCCAAAGGGCTTTGGCTGGAAATTTTCATTTTTCTCTAAAAATAATTTTAATTAGGTTCCCAAAATTTTAAAATTTCCCATTATACATTTTTTAAATTTTAATTAAGTTGCTTAAGATTTTTTTTTAAAAAAAATATTAATTTCATAAAAAATAAAAGTTTTAATTAGACCCCAATTTTTTTAAAAAAATTTCTTTAATTCCCTCAAAATTTAATTCCAAAATTCGACATTGTACTAAAATTTAAAAATTTGGGCATATACTAAAATTTTAGCCCTAAATTATTTAACAACAAAAAGAGAATTTTATGATCTCTGAACATTCAACTTCCGGTCACATTGTACTGGAATTTGGTTGGTTTAACTTTATAAAATATTGTCGAATTGAACCGGTCCATTGTTTTTCTGGATTAATTTCAGCAGAAGTCATTAAATTTATGATCTATATTTTAAATTAGTCCCTAAACATAAAAATATTTTAATCGAGTTCTCGAATATCATTATCAAATCTATCATGCCCTTTTATCAGCTCAGACATGATTAGATTGAGCATTAAATACCAATTTAAATATGACATGGAGCATATTTAAAACATACAAATCAAATTATAAACACATGTATATCTACTACATGAACATCTTAGATTTCACGTATTAAAAAAAAATAACATTCTAAACTTTTATTTGTTCTTACCACAAAAAATCCAACTTGTCGGCACACAACGGTTTACAATCTAAACCACACGCTTTAAATATGATCCGTGTATGTTCCTAGAGAGTGTAATTTAATTGCTGACCATTTGGCAAAGATCAGTCTTTCTTGGCAGACTTCTCTCCAGATATTTGAAGTTCCTCCGGATGTGGTGGTTACAACTATCTAGCATGATAAAGCTTTTAGTGTCTCTTAGTATCTTTTGAGTTGTATTTCTGTTCATATTTTTTCACCAAAAAAAAATGATCCATATTAAATCTGAACTGAGATTTAAAACTTAAATTAACAATTGAATATATTAAATTTGATTAATAAAAGAACAATTAAAACATTTCGAAATTTAAGGTCCAGTTTAAAAACAAATAAAACAAGTAAGCAAGGGTGTAATGAATGATTGGTTGGTCAATTTCATTACTATTAAACAAATAAAGACAACTTTATTAGTGTCTTCGATTTGACAAATTTAAGAATTGAGAAATATGAAACAAGTTTATTTTATTTTATTTTATGGATTTTCTTAATACTAAGAGTTTCTTTCTTCTTATTTATCTTTAACTAATTGTCAATAATGTTGTCTTAAGTTATCTAAACTTAAAAGAAAATAATTAGCATAAGCAATTGCCCCACCCCATCTATTATCCTAAAAATGGACTATCAAATGGCACAAACAAAATTTAAAAAAAAAAATTAATTGATTCAATATTACATATAATTGGAAAACATCATGTCGTTAGTTGAGAGCTGAAATTGAGGACAAAAACACCAACAACTCTTGCACTTGTTTCTGTAATTTTCCTTCATCTTCTTAAGTACTCTCCTCATTCTTGTCAAAAATTCAATTATAGATGTTACTTGAGTTGAACTTTAGATATGCTCCAACCAAATTGTTTTGATTTAATTAATTGAATTTCAATTTGAATATAAAAAAGTTTATAACTTAAATTTTGTCCAATTTGAATATAAATTCACTCAAATCTAAATAAATTTGTATTTAAAATAATCTAAACTCGAAATAATTTAAAATCGAAACAATCCAATCTCAAATGATTTGAAATAACTCTAACATGAATAAGTTAGAATTTGAAATAATTTGGACTTGTAATGAACTGACTAAAAAAGAAAAATCGAAGACTCAAGCTGATATGACTCAAGTCGAAAACATCTTGAATCCTAAATGATCCAAGTCTAAAATTAGCCTAAATCCGAAATAACTGAAATTGAAATTAATTCTTCAAAAATTTAAAATCCCAAATTAACTCGAATTAATTTCAACTATCCAATTAACATAGATTGATTTTTTAAAAGATCAATTGAGTTTGAACAGTCATACTTAATCCACGAGACCTTTGATCAAAAACAAATTATCATTCAATCGAAATTTAAAATTTAGTTAACTTCATCTTTTTTATGAAAAAAAGTAATTAAATTATTAAAATTTTAACTTTATAAAAAAATAGAATTATTAAAAAATATTAATTTATAATAATTTTCAAAAAATATCTACGTCAACAATGAAGTATATGTAAACTGCCACCTCAATTACAATGTTAGAATCGTAAAAAAATTAACAATTGAACGACTTTTTATTTCAATAAAAATTAATTTAACTAAACTTTGAAAGTTGAGAATTAAAGCGATCCATCCCAAAAATTAGTACCAAAATAATAAAAGAGATAAACATTAAGATTAAATTTATAGACTATTCATCCCATTCTTATAACTATTTTGATGGCGTTATCTGGTCCTAGATGAGTGCACCTTAAGTTAAAATTCCAGCACATTTCTTTTCTAACATAATTGGTTTTAAGGGACCAATATTCTCTTTCGGACTTTTGTTGTTTGACCCATTCCGATGGATGATCCAATACACACAGCCTATGTAAGAAAACATATTGGAAAAAAAGAAAAGAAAAGACAGGCAAATCAGCACTAAAAAGCTAATTAAGTTGCTATTTTAAAAATAATTATATAAATACATTTAATTAAATGCGAAGGGTTTAACTTGATTGTGTTTTGTCGAATACAAATACAAGGAGTGAGAAAGAAGTGAAGTAACGAGTGTCACTCTCGCCAAAAGAAAAAGTGAGCTACAAGTGACCCAATTCCATACTCCAATTGACAAAATCTTGTTTCACCTTCATTTTATCAATGGGATGGGACCCTTATGTTTAATTTTTTTTTTCTTTTTTACAAAAAAAATTATTTCATTCAAGACTCTTCGATATTACGATAGCAAACCATAACTTTTGATTTAGTAGCATTAAATGTTCATTTCAAAACTCCCTTCTTTGTGGCATGGGAATTGACAATGATTTTTTCTTACAAAAGATATTTGAGTCAATTGAAAATGTACAACAAAAAAATATCTTCATAATAACATTAGGTCTTGACTCAATTTAAAATTGTGTTAAACGAATCTTTAAACATGATAATTTTTTTTTATATCTATAAAATTTAAATTTATCAAATTCTTTACCACTCAACAAAGGCGGTGGCAAGGGTAGACAGAAACTCTAACCTCTCCAAAAATTAAAACTTATATTTTTTTTCTCTTTAAAATGTGTAAAATTATTAATACAATGATAAAATTATAGTCTAAAATTATAAAATTTTAATTTAATTCTCTAAAATCTAATACATTGGCTCATATCAACATTTATAATCACTTAAACCCTAGTCCAAGGCATGCAATGTGTGTTTCACAAACTTCCATTGGGATGTACTTGTAAATTTACATGTACCGCCAATACTTTGACATGTCTTATTTCAATGACAAATCTTTCTCTCTCTCTCTCTCTCTCTATATATATATGAGACAAGGTCTCCTTCTAAATAGTAATTGGAAAGAGTGAACTCCTCTTAATGGGAATGGAAGGGCTGTGGTGATAAAACAAAGGCTGATGAGCTGAGTGTTTAGGGATGGGCCATCGTTGCTGCAGCAAACAGAAGGTTAAAAGAGGGTTATGGTCACCCGAAGAAGATGACAAGCTCGTCAAACATATCACTACCCATGGCCATGGAAGCTGGAGCTCTGTCCCTAAACTTGCTGGTATTATATCATAATCTCATTGAAATTAACATGTGAAAATGGGTTGTCATGCAAGTTTTTAGATGATAGTTATTTTTGATGTGGCAGGCTTGCAGAGGTGTGGGAAGAGCTGTAGGTTGAGATGGATAAACTACTTAAGACCAGACTTGAAGAGGGGTTCTTTCACAGCTGAGGAAGAACAGATAATCATTGATGTTCATAGAATTTTAGGCAACAGGTAGCTATATGGATTATATTAAAGGATTCCATTTATATCTTTGAAAAAGGTCAAATTCTATAGAAAGTCCATGTATTATGTGTTTTTAGAGGATTTAGTCCTTCCACTATCGTTTGATCATTTCTAGTTTCTTTATTTTTTGGAAATGTGTATTTTCCAGTCGTGAGGAAATATTTTTCCATTAATTTTGTCAAATAATTTTACGTGATTTATTTTTAATATATGTGGTGATGTTGCCCACCTAGGCATTTTTGTACAGTTAAACAACTATATGTCTAATCATAAATAAATGTCAAGGTGTATATGTTAGATCATCACATGTTTATAAAAATAAGTAAGATTATTTGATAGAATTGATGAAAAAAACTACCATTAGGATTGAAAGTACATATATGAACTAAATCTATCAAAAATGCAATCTTGAGTTGTGGTCCATTAACCGGGAATTCACATTTCTTAAGAGTTGCTTGGGCTCGAATAGTAGGTGTGTCGGCTGCTGTGGGGTGTGTTGGCAGTGTTTTGCTTCACTATCACACTGTAGTGTGTGAATTGGGAATATATATATATATATATATATATATATATAATATAAAACACATAGTAAAGGGACTTTTTATGGAATTTGACCCTTGGTAAACATTTGTACATATCATTGAATAATGTGTTTTTATTATCATTTAACAGATGGGCTCAAATAGCCAAGCATCTTCCTGGGAGAACAGACAATGAAGTGAAGAACTTTTGGAACTCTTGCATTAAGAAAAAGCTACTCTCCCAAGGCCTTGACCCCAAAACGCACAACCTCCTTTCTTCACGTCAAAGAGCTTCTACTAAACTTGCATGCAAATATTCATCATCATCACCATCATCACAACCACAACATGGTTCCTTCACTGTTTTCAACATCACTTCACATGCTAAAGATACCAACAACAACAACAACACAATGATGATGAACCCACCGCCACCTGTTGTTGCATTCCCTCATCAAAGCCCAAACCCTAACACTACTTATGCTCAAAACCTTTACGGTTCATCAATGGATACCCCCTTTGTTTCTTCATCATCTTGCTTTGGTAACATGTTGTATGAAAGTGATCCTTGCATTTGGGATGATGCTAATGCTGTGGTTGAAACATTTGAAGAACCAAGAGTGGATAGCTTGCCACCAGTACCACAACCACAACAACAAGAGAATGATGATAAAATTGATATGGATTGTTCATTAATGGAGGGTGGTGCTGGTAGCTTTGACCTTGGCTTACTTGAGTCCACACTTCTGTCTGCAGCAATGGATGATTTTGGATGGAACTTTTAAGGGTAAAAATACCATGGAGGCTCTTGTACTACAAGTGAGATTGCGTTTTATTCTCTTTACTCAAAAAATAAACAAATTAGTTATTGTAGATTAGATCAAAGAGCAAACCGGTTCTTTCAGTTCAAAATTCCATCCATTTCTATAGTTAAAAACTATTGTTGATGGAATAATAATCATACAATTACACATAATGTGCCCCATGTACTTAATATTGATGTACAGAGATCAATTTTTAGCAGAATGATCACTTTGCTCTTTAATCTAATGTACAGAGACTAGTTTGCTCATTTTTTAAGTAAAGAGAACAAAATACAATCCTACTTTTAATGCAAAAATCTCTATGATGCTTTTATCAAATTTTAAGGTACCTATTTTGTGCGCATATAAATTAAGTTACCTTTACATCTTTACAAGGTTATGCATAATCCAAATATTTTTAGTGGGATAGTTTTACTATACTTAAGTTTTATGAAATTTATGATTACCATGTTTGATTTTCATTTAAGTTAGGTTGTAAGAATATATTAATGTTTGTACAAAGACATCTAGACAAATTTTTTTTTTTACATGATAATAAACAATTAATTGTATTTAATGATTTATGTTGTAACAAGTAAGGTTACAAAGGGTTAATCAAATTGGTAAGGAAATGGTTTGTTTTTCATTGTCATTTATCAACCAAAATTTAATTTTTTTTTTTGGAAAGTGTTTCAAAAATAGCATCTTGAATTCATTGTGTTAATATGAAATTTCTTGAAAGGATTAAAATTAAATAATTTAAATATACGTAACGTTTGTGAGGGATCATAACATGCATAATCTGAATATTTTCTTATCATGCTGATAATGCAAAGGTTATATGTTTGAATCCATGATTTCTAGCGTATAGAAGGTCAATGCGCCATCATGGTGCCTTATTTATATACTAAGAGGCGCCCCTAAACTCTATTTAGAGTTAGGGAACAAAATCTTGAAAATATGCCGTTCTTCAACAACAACAATAAAAAAATACGCGGTATTAACACAATATTTTAACAATAATTAAGATTTTTATTCATCCAAGATGCAAAATCAAAATTCGGCCAAGAGATTAGCACTGCATCTTTAGTAGCTGTTGATACTTGAGGCTGCTGTGGGACTGTAATAGTTTTGAGAGCTTATGGGCTGCGAGTAGTTCATCATTCTTGGCAAAATGTTTTGATTGGATTCTTGCCATGGAAAGGGTAAATAAAAGCTAGGAAAGACTGTTCTTCGTCACTTATAGTGACTGAATAGGATGATGATGACATGCATGTCACATGACGTGGAAAAAAAAGTCACCTGTCACGCTTATATTTGTCAGGCACAACGCCATTAACGAAGTTAGGAGTAAGTACCACATTAGTAGAGGAATGAAATTTTAGGCACAAAAATTGATATGTATCACATTGGATAATCTGTAAAAACTCAAGTGCCATTCATGTCATTATCTCTATTTGAAGAAATTGGTAGTTACATTTACAAATTATTATAGTTATAATTTTAAAATTTATATTAATCTTATACTTTAATATTTTTTTTCAATTTTTTATATACTTAATGGTCGAAAGTTTTTATAACAAACAAATTATTAGACATTGCATGACCTGTATTAAGAAAGCATGAAACATAAAATAGTAAAATTTTAATTTAAATCTTTTATAATTTATAAAATTATAAATTAATAATGATAAAATTGCATTTTGGTCTTCTCAAAAATGATAAAAATTTGATTTAACCCTTTAAAAATTATAAAGATATAGGTTATTAAAATGATAAAATTACATTTTTACAATCGTAAAAATATACAATTTAATTTTGACCCCTAAAAAAATTTCAAGCTCTGCCGTTGATAAAGACTAAAAAAAAAAATAAAAATATAAACCATATAAAAACTAATGAAAATGTGGCTAAAATCAAATTCAAGTTTACTATATTGTGAATATAAATATACATGATACATTAGTTGAGAAGATGTAAAATGAACTTATCCATTTCCCTTTCAAAATTGAAGTAGAACTTTTGAACCACAATCAAAAAAATAAAAAATAAAAACTATTTTTTCTACAAGGAACGCAAGAATACTTGTGGCCTTATCATGTTATCATGTTGTGCTTGACAGAATAATTTGTAACTTTGGTTAAAAAGAAAAGGAAAAAGAAAAAAAGAAAAGAAAAGAAAGAAGATTGTTAGTATTTTGGATTAATCTTGGTGCATGTAGAGAGGCATGGAAATGTCTTGAGAGGAACAAAGAGAGAAAATCTCTTCTAAAGATCCATTCATGTAGTCCTTATACTTGTCATACACCATGTATTCATCCATCATTTCTGCCTTTGTCTCTGATATATTTATTTGTGGGAAGTCTTCAAGCTCTAATGGTGGATATGGAAGTTGATACTCAACATTTGTGTACCCTTCTGCCTGCATTTCCATTCATATGCATGCAAATAAGAAACAACAATATCGTTAAAATGGATTTTTTTACTAAGTGATATTGGAGTTTCTCTTTTGATCTCTGAAAGTTTCGGTGTGTAATTATATTAGACTTTGATTAAATATGAGTTAAGTCGGATCAAACTCCTAAACAAAGGCAAACAAGGACAAACTAGAGGGGTAGCCAGAGGCCTTAATCCCGTAAAAATGAAAAATTGCTTCTTTAATCTTGAATGTTTGTAAAGTTTTAAGTTAATTTAGTGGTAAAATTGTACTTCAACTCTTCTTAAAATTCAGAATTTAATTATGCTCTCTCTAAGAACAAAAAATTTATAGTTTAATCCCTTGAAAATTGTAAAATTTTACATTAATACAATGACAAAATTATATTTTTAATTCTCTTTAAAAAAATTATAATTCAAATTCAACTCTTTCAAAAAAAATTGACTTCACTTCTAGAGGTAAAGCTCTCTCAATGTTGTTACTCAAATCTAGGATTCACTTAAGGAATATTGAACTTTGCTACTCAGTCCATTAGACATGAGAGATGTTAGCTTTGTGGAAAATGAGGGGGAAAAGAAGTTTTAGGTGAGTCAAAAGAAAGAAAGAGGCATGATTTGAGTGAGATGTATTGGGTAGAGCGCTTTGGGAAAGGTGAGTGATGTACTTATGCTAATTGCCTTAAGATCAAAAAGTTAAAATTCCAACCCACATTTTTATCAAATGATCATAGTACTTCCATGTGTTTGTGTTGAGAAGGGAAGACTTGGAGAGTGATTTTGAAGCCTTTAGTGATAAAACAAATAGTATATTTTTGCCTTAGAAATCTAGGGTTGGCAAAGGAGATAATCAAAAGTCTCAAAAAAAATTTAAAATACTAAATTATGATTTTGGTCCCTTTATTATCCTTACATTTAGAAACTAATCTATGCATTTTAATTTGACATAATTTAATTTTTTTTAATTTTATAATTTCATTAATTAATTCAAATAATTACCATCGTTAATTATTATAATTAAAATAGTGATATAAATTTTTCTTAAAAAAATATTTTCCAACAATAAAAAAATTGAAATAGGTAATTTTAAAAAATAAGCTATATCAATATTTTAATCAAAACTAGCTAAAAAATCAAGCTATATCAAATTAAAATATAAAATTAAGTTTCATCACAATGAAACTAAAATCAAATTTTAACAAAAAGTGATCTAAAGCAAATTATGTACTATTTTGGGATGGGCCATTGCAATGACCTAAGAGCCATGCTAATCATTATTGATTCATCTTACATCATCTTCAATACTCATAGTTACAATGTCATCTAAAGTCTTAATCAATATGTTTGGACCTATCAAAAAAAATATATATTTCAACCTACTTTCTAAAATCAATTTTAATAGTTATAAACTTTTAAATTTGAAGATATTACGTGTTTAAATATGTTTAAACTTATAATAATAACGGTATTAATTAAATTAAGACTTAATTTATGACTTTAATATTATTTAACTCAAAATATTAACATCGATTAAATCATTGATTCAGTGACAAAACCTTCTATTAATTTAAAATCGAAACTGATATTAAGTTGAGAATTCGAAATCCTAACAACCCAATCCCTCTTCCATTATTAAAAAAACCAAAATAATAATAAATTAGTTACCTGGATTAAGTTGGAGGAGAAATCCATGGCAAGAGATGATGATATATTATTAGCTGAACTGTTAGCTTCATCAGAGGTAAATGGAGGTTGATTATCATCTGCCATGGCCATACCAGTTTCATAAGATGTTCCTTGAGTCAAATCTGAAGAGGAGGTAATTAAATTCTCATCTTCAATTTCAACTCGTCTGCCTTTAGGGATTTCATTTCCACTTGTTTCCTCACCATGTAATTGTTTTTCCTTGTCTACATTGTTGTTATTTCCAACAGCTTCTTCTTCTTTTGGTTTAAGGATTTGTATGTTTTTTTTAAACACACGACATAATGCATAACAATCCTGTATAACCAAAATTGTGAAATCAATTTCTTCATATAAAAGAAGGACCATCATGCAAAGTGTGTAAAAGAAGTGGGGAAATTGGAAAAAGAAAAGATGAATTAAAGGGTTAATATAATAATATGTCATTATACTATGGGTCAAATTCTAATTTGATCTTAAATTTCAGAATGTTGGTATTGAATTCTCAAACTAAAGTATAGTTTCAATCAAGTCCTTCAGTCAATTTAAAATGTCAACTTGTATTTGACATGGTTTCAATTTTAAACACATATGAACTAATAGATAATTTTGAACATGTTAGATTTAAACTAATAGGAATGCTTTGAAGTTTAAGGACTAATTTAAAATTTGGCTCATAATTTAAGGATTTTTTTATGAAATTAACTTTTTTTTTAAAGAAAGATCATGAATTGCTGGTACTTACATTTCACCTAACAATCAGTCATAAATAATTATATGGTATACTCGTAAAATTAAAAGAAATTCATATATAAGCATAAAATAAAATTACCTTTAAAGTAGAGTTGAGCAAGCGATATTCATGCATGACCCAATTGGTTCTAATGCCATGGGGAGCTCTTCCTCTGTAGTAAACCAGTGTTTTTTTAATGCCAACAGCTCTCTTTTGAGACTGTACGGCCCTATCTTTTCCGGTGGCTTTCCAATACCCGCCGCGTGTCGCCCGGTTCGTTCTCGACCCGTTCGGGTACTTCTTATCCCTCGGACTGTAAAAATACCATTCCATGTCTTTGCTAGGTAGATATGACTTATCTGCAACAACAACAAACCATTACATTACCATTAACCATCCTATCAAATACATAATAAAAAGTCCCGTGTTCAAGTCTCCAGTTGACACTGATCCTGAATTTGATATTACCTGGTAAATCCCAAGGCTCGAATTTGTAGAGATCAACTTCGGGGATAACTTCGAGCTCGATGGGGCGACCGGTGATTTTGTTGTGGAGATAGTAAGCAACAAGTTCTTCATCAGTTGGATGGAACCTAAAACCGGGAGGGAGACTCATTGGAGCCATGAAGATGCTTTGTTAAGAAAGAGAGATAGAGCGAGAGGGGTGGGGGGGGGGGGGAGAATTAGGATGTAAGTGAATGAGAATATGGTTTGAGAGGGTTAAAATTATAAAGAGAATAAAATAATGGAATGATAATTGGGGGAATTTGGCTTTTGTAGATTCCAAGTGTAACGACTTGTGTGAAAACCTTTGGAAAGGATAAGAAGTTTCTTTTGCTTTCTGTAAGAGCTCACAAACTAACAAAAAAAAGAAATCATATGTCCCTCTTAAAAGGTAGGGTGGGGACACTAAGCCAAGCCGTCCATACTTTTTTTTTTTCTTCAATATCAATACAAAGATTATACCAATATTTCTAGATGGTTAAACAGTGATCTATGCTTAAGGTTATGCCAATGACATGTGTTTATCCTTGTACCTTCGTGTGGCTTCAGCAATCTACATAGTCTCCAAACTCACAATATTCCCCATTCAACTCTTTGCAGTCGTAACTCACAATAAGAGCCCACCATCATAGTGCAATTAGTCGCAACTTACACCCTTTTTCCCCATCACCTATCCACATTTTTTTTGTCATCGTCAATCTAAGATTATTGTTCTACCGACTATCAATTTTGTATGGGCATAATAATAGTCTTAGGATATGAAAGATTCAAATGAATTTGTTATTATCTTTATCCTATAGTTTGAATTGTCTTTGAAAACTAAATTAATTAATTTTGGACATAACCTTTTATGTTTAGTACTTATAGGTAATTTGATCCTTTCATCAAAACATCTCAAATAAGCTAAAAGGTGTGGCATAGTGCCTACATTTGCTTATCCATTTTGGTCTTGTATCTCCTTATATTAACTTAGAATAGTTGTCTTGACCAATGACTTGTGGTTAATATGAGTTCAGAACATTTATGATATGTCCTTTCATATCACTTGAGGTGATGGATCCCTTTGGATCACCCCACCACCTTTACATGCCTTATATTATACCCAAAACATCCTACCTTAAGCATTTGTCATTATAGGCCTGTTTCGTGATGAATCAAAGTATGAGATTACCGTCACATGAGAGTTTTTCATAAACACTAGAGTGAAATATCAAATGGAACTCTTATAGCGGGTCATGTTTAGCGTGCTTGTTCTCGTAACAAAGACTGACATATTATGCTTAAGTATCCCATACTTCAACTTATAAGATCAGTTGCATACATCCTCATCCTCATGTATGGAGGGTTAACACGTGTCGACCTCTGAGCATTATCGATGTCTTATCTTGATAATACGATGATCAAGAACATTTTAAGAATCACAACTTTGATGCATAAGAATCTCATAATTGTAACTCCTTATACAATGTCATATGTGTTCTAGAATTTTATCTAAACAAGTTCCAAACATCACTAACTTTAACATTTTACTCATGGATAAAAAAATGTCTCAAATTTATACTTTATAACAAAAAATGTTCACTCAAAATTCTAAATAGCGATTACAAGGTAATCATGATTGACTTTTAGGATTTACACTAACATTTCATTACTAGCTAACGAAGCAAACAACTCGAGCCTTGCAAGCATTATGTTTCTTCGGGCTCTTAGTTAAGTTCATCTTAGGTTGTGCGTTTATATTGTTTGTTGATATAACAAGATTCGTCGACTTGACTAAATCAAAATAATTTCAAACAATTTAACTCGATTCTATCAAATAGTCGCCCCTTATTTCAATTCTAATAAAATTCAAAACTCAATACATTATTTTTATTCAAATATTATTTTCAAAGTCTCAAAATTATCCCTCTTCTAACTATAAGATCTAGAAATACATATTATATACATATGTCTTAATATAAACCTTTTTATGTCGTGGTTACCAATAAAAAACAAACTTGTAGTTGAAGGATAGCAAAAATATATTAACAATGGAAGTGTAAAGAATAATAAAGCATTGGAGACACAATTAAATTAAGACAAAAAAAAAAAAATATTATTCAATTGTTAGAATGAGTATCATAATCTTTCATGACCTAAACAATATGGGTTGATACTTTTATTGCTTTTGCATGACGGTGGCATATAGCATGTGCCTCTCCTACTATCCTTCTACGTACATTATAACACTTGGATTTTGCTTGGGGACCAAAGCCTTTTCTTTTAAATATATAAAATATTATATAGTTTGATAATCCAGTGGTCCATAATTTAATCTTATATATATATATATGTTCATCATTACATATATAAAGAATAACAATATAATCACTTATAATCAACGAATTTATAACATCAACGAATAACAATATAATCACTTTAGCTGTGACTTCGTCGAGCTACATCTTCTATTGTGTGTTCAAGTATTTTATAATGACAAGTTGAACAAATAATAACCATTGCTTTTCTTATTGGATAAATTAAACAATTAAAATTATATTTACTTATTTTTTAGCTTTATCTACTAACTAGTTTTAACCTCTTTTTTTAACAAATTTTGTTAATTTCAATTTTTCAGGTGGACTGAGTTGGATTGGGTTCGAGTTACGCTTAATATAGTATTGATATATTTTATATTTGTCAAAGTCTGAGACAAAATATGAACATTAAATTTTGCTTAAATCTAACTTAAACTCGTATTAACCCACTCATATTATTCTTTTTTACAAAAGTTTATGATGTTTTCAATTTAATTTAATATTTTAATATAAATTTTAATATTTAATATTTAATATTATATACACAATTATAGATTTAATGTACACAGAATATAAATTACTTAATATATAAAAATAAATAAAATAAAATAATATATTTCATAAAATAAATTAGACTTAAACTTTACCGCTAGGAATTTAATTCATATTTTAAACGAAACTATTTTTTTCTATTTTTTTAATATAAATTTTTTTATCTAAATTCTCTTTAATTTCAAATTTAAAAAATAATTCAATCCTGTAAATAACAACATTTTTAAACCTACTTTTAGGGGGGATTTTATAGCCAACTTATTGTAGAATTCCCAAATTTATGACTAAAAAAATGAAAGCATGCTAAAAAAAGATGATATAAATTGTCTTATATATGATTAAAAGAAGGGTTTTGATACTTTTTAAGCTCATCATTGTAAAGATTCAAAATTTGAAAAGATCACCCAAATTTATGCAAACTTAAATACTATACATAATCTTTTACCTTCAATTCAAAATAAAAAAAAATTATATATTTAATAATTTAATTAATATTAATTCCAGATTTATTTTTTAGACAATTTTTTTTCTTATTTTAAAAAACTTATTATGCATAAATAAGCAAGAAAAATTAGGAAGATATTTTCATGAATTTATATATATTTCTTTTAAGTTATTTTTATTCTTTGCTTTTTCTTTTCTAAAAAGAAAAAAGAACACTTTTATCATTCAATAGGTGAGGATTCAATGTATGGACCCACCATCTATATGAAGAAATCTACCTGGAACTGACACACCATCACATTTTGCTTTCTCTTTTTTGTATTTATTATTATTTTTCTACTTTTAATTATTTTCTTGTTATATTATTAAATTAATATTTGTTAAACTACTTTTCTTTATGTGGCAAAAAAGAAAAATTTACTTTTCTTTATTGTTATTTTAAAAAAATTTATTTTAGTTGTGTTGTGTAGAGTATATGTTAGTGGGGCCTTTATTTCCTTTTCTTAAATATCATTTTCATTTGGGTAAAAGACATTCCAACCTCTTTAAATCATTACAAACCTAAAATCTTTGACTGCCCTTTCTCTCTCTTACACGTCGGATGGGTAAGTTGACTCATTTTATTTAAACCCAAATCCGATTCGATTTAAATTAATTTAAATTTTTTAAAAAAAATAAAAAAAACAAATTTAAGAAAATTTTAACTCAAAATTAACATGATTTAAAACCCAAATTCGACTTATTCTGATCGGATTAAGGGTAGGCACGGGCAAGCGGTTTGGTTCCCTTTATTGGATGGTATAATTGCACTTTTAGTGCTTAACTATGTAAGTGGTTTAATTTAATTTTTTTTAGTGGTTTAAATAAAAAATTGTAATTTTGACCCTTTCAAAAGTTAAAAATTAAATTTAAGTTATTTTTTAAAACAAAATTTTAGTTTTAGAGCTCTAATTTTTGAATTTTATCTTGAATCTCTCTTTAAATAATTCTTAGTTTTACCCCTGATCGTAGTTTAAGACCACTCCGATCTAAGCCAAAACCCACAGCCTAGAGGCCTTAGTTCCTCCCACGGAAAAATGATAAAATTACTTTATAACCTCTTTAGAATATATAAGATTATATATTACTACAATAACAAAATTGCATTTTGATTTTTTTTTGTCTTATTGACAAGAAAATTATAAGAGTAATATATGGATTTTTTAAACCCTATTTAGGGATTTTTTAAAAAGAAAATTCACTGATAATCGACCAAACAACTTAATAGAATATGAAAAATTACAAGGATTGAGGAAGAATAGGATGGGTAAAGCCTAAAAGTGAGTGCAGATATATTCAAAAAATATATAGTATTGATTTGATGTCACCGCGACAAGCAGTATATTCAACAATAGGTTTCTTCTTCTTTTTTATTAAGTCGATTGCTTTTACATATATAATAATGGCTTTTTGCAGTTTTTACACCTCAACTATGACACATGAGGCTGAGTTTTTGCAGTGTTTGCCATTTACTTTGTTGTTTTTGTGAGTTTGAAGGCTTTATTTTCCCTTCTATTTTAAACATTTCTTCACCCCCCCCCTTGCATGCATGCACGCACACATATATAATTTCTAGAGGTCTTAAAAAATAAATATCAACCGATATATATTAACATTCAGAGGCGAAGTTAATAATTTTATCTGAAACGTCGAAAGAAGGTTATAAAATTTTGTATTAATTTTTTTTATTTAATCAAAGGTTAAAAAAATTAAATTTTGAAAAGGGACTATAAAGCAATTTTTTTAAGGGAGGCAAGGGCCTTGCTTGGCCCTTTTGATTACATAAGATAAAATTATAAGTTCAAAGTTAAAAATTTTAGAGGGCCAAAATTAAAATGGATTAAATTGTATTATTAATTTTTTTCTGAATAATTAGTAAGAGGGACTCTAGAGAAATTTTCCTATTTAATAAGGGGCCCATGGCTTAATTGAATAAAATTATTAGGCTTAATTGAATAGTGAAGAAGGGGCTTTCGATTTTGCATAAAGAGATTCGGAGCCTAGCTATCTCTTCTTTTTCTCCAATCGAATCCAAAATCGCAGCCGCTCCAAAATTATTTATCTATTTTTTTAGAAAAAGTAAACTATGGAGGGATAAGCACATTCATATAATTTTTAATTAAATTGAGTGATGAGATGTTGGTTAAGTGAAGTTTCAAGTTTAAATTTTAAATACTCTGGTTTGGTAAATTTATATTAAATAATAATCAATAACAAATAACAGCGATGCACTAAATATATGATAATTCGAATTACAGATTTAATCATTAAATGTTTAGATTTTAAAATTACCATTTATTGTAGACGAATATCTTAAATATCTATTATCAAATCCGCATTGCTAATTAGAATGACCATTATGGTTATAGATTCGGGTTTAGATATCCAAATCTATTGATTACAAAGTGCTTTTAATTTTGATTTTACATATATATAAATAGAATTTTAATAGTTTTGAATTCAGATTTTTGTAGATTAGGATATCTGAAAAATGATTGGAAATTTTGAAAAAAAATTTCCAGATTCAAATATCTAACTGATAATAGTATTTAATTTGGATTTAAACAGTAACACTCACATAATTTATAAACATAATCAAATCTTTAAGCATATTTATGAATTCAAATTCAAATAATTAAAAAAATATATATATCCGACCCAGTGCCATCATTAATTTCAACTTATTTTGGTGTTAAATATACATAGAGAGAGTTGTAAAGCCATGAAACCTTTCACACGATCATAAGAGTTGTGATGATAAAAGCAAAGACAAAACCCAGCAAAGAGGAAAGAAAAAGGCATCATAGGAGATATTGTAGACTGGCAGTTGTCTCAGGCTCTCAGCACCATTTTTTGTTCCAAAATGTCGGCTCCATTAACTTCCATTTCTGTTTATTATACACACAAAAGATTTATTAGAAAAAGAAAAGGACAATGTGGAGATTCTTATTGCTTAGTATTTGTTGGATGATATGTTGCTTTCATGCTGGTTTTGCCCCCATCCATGTCTCCTCTGCATTTCATATATAAAAAGTGGTTTCTTCTCATCAAGTATTGTATGCGATGGTTAGACACAGCATTGACGGAGAGGCAAACATGAACTTTGAATATGAACTATAAAACGAACATTAACAATACCAAAAAAAAAAAAAAGTAAATTATACTAGCATTCACCCCACTATTAGTAAATTTTTTTGGTCACTCAACTATGAAAAATTACAAAATAATTACCCAATTATTAGTAAATTTCTTTTTTGGTCACCAGTTGGCTAATGGTGACTGTTTTTAAATTGACATAATAGTAACTTTAACCCTCAACATTTATACATTGTGTCAATTTTATCTTGATTCTAAAAAATCTAACCCTCAATATTTATGCATGGTGTAATTTGATTTTTTTTGCAATTTTGCTTTTCCGTATGGCCTTTTCACCTAAAAAATTCAAAAAACAAACTTATTAGCTAATTTTGATTGAAAATATACAAAAAATAAAAAATAAAAGCACTCAAAAATTCAAGATAATAATTTTTATCTTCTCTCATTCTTTTAAAATTAACTCTCAATGTCACAAAGAAAAGCAAAACTAAAAAAACAAAACAAAAAAAAAAATTACATAATGTGTAAATGTTGAGGGTTAATTTTTTCCAGAATCAAGACTAAATTGACATAATTTATAAATGTTGAGGGTTAAAGTTACTATTATGTCAATTTTAAAAACTACCACCATTAGCCCACTAGTGACCAAAAAATTCAAAATTGAATAGTTAAGTAACCATTTTGTAATTTTTTATAACTAATTGATCAAAATAAAATTTACTAGTAGTTAGTAACTACTAGTGTAGTTTATCCCAAAAAGAAAAAGTTCTTTCTTTTCTTAGCTCTTCTAGTTATATTATTATATGTATATAAGTTTTAATAATCTATATAAATTTCAAAAATTTATTAATTGATACATTAAATAAAATAGATAGTTTAAAATGCAATTCAAACATTATGAAAATTAGGATTAATTATGCGATTAAATTTGTAAGATAAATTGTTTTAAGATGGAGCCGCCACTAATACCTTTATTTTTGGCCTCTCCAATTTTGATGCACAAAAAATATATAAAATTATACACTATCAATGAATTAAAGTATAGCACATTATTAAACATTAAATTAAGTGAATTTAATTTTAAAAATAAATTAATGATGTACCATTATACACTTATCAGTGTATCAATAACTTATATATGAACCATTTATTAGTCAATAAATAATAATCAATTAATATATGACCTTTCTCAAATTATTTAATTTAATTTAATTTTTAATATAAAATTTTAAAAATATAGACTTAAATTAAAAATTAGTTTTGTGCACCTAGCAACAAGTGCCTTTATTCACTTGCCCATTAAGATAGCTGATTCTCACATGGCCCACTACAACTTAGCAAACTTCTATTAATTAAAGAGTTTTATTTTTTATTTGAGACCTAACAGAATTTTTTTTTTAATCTTGGGCCAAGGGACTTAGCTATAAATCGAAAGAAATTCAGCCCAATAATAGTAAATAATTAAAATAGGGTTTGGTTAATTTAATTAAATAAATTAACAGAAACACCCTAATTAAGAATAACCCAATCTAAAAAATTATTTTAAGTCCAAGCACATGAAGGAATAATTACAATGAAAGTTAAACAGTCTTCAAAGAAAGTTTATGGAGCGCATATATATATATATACATTCAAAAATAATTACAAGAAAGGTTCAATTATGCTTCCAGCTTCTATATTCTTCATGCATTTAAAATTCAATCCTTCTGTTTTTGTGATTTAATAATTGAAGTCCAATTGGTAGCATCATCAAAGAATTTCGTCATATTGAATAATGAGATACTTTTAAAATAAAAAATTTTACTCTCATGGTTGATGTTACGCATGCGGAAAATAAAATTGTTTGAATGTGGGATTGTAAAGTTTTCGATTCTAGACTTGGTGTTATAAGGGTTTTTAGCTTTGTTTTAGAGGAGAATATTAAATGTCCATACTTTTTTTTTTTTTATATGGCTTCCATGTAAGTTTTAAATTGGCCAAGTGAGCAACCTTTTTTATTTTAAAAATACCACATAATTCAATTTAATAAAAAAAATTAGTAGCTTTATCAATTGAATATCAATTCTTACGTCAAAAGAATAAAGAGATTAAAATCCTGAAATTAAAAATAGTGGAATTAAATTTTAAATGGGCGGACAATACAAGGACGATGACTAAATTCTTTTAGACTTCAAGTATTAAAATAGCTCAGATAAATCTTTTAATTATTTTTAAAATGATATATTTTGTGTCCAATTTGAAGTTCTATAACTCAATATAGTGAAGCAATGTCAAATCAAGATATTTAAATGAATCCAAATAATAAAATTTGTCAAAAATATTCTTCATGCTATTTTTGCTCTAACTCTTCCACCTACATTAGGGATGACAACAGAGTAGGACAAGGGTGGATATTGTTAAATCCTCTACTATTGCACCATAGTTAACACGCTCTACTCCACTATGAAATGTATAATTCTGTAAATTATTACCATCTGTAGCGACATAAAAATTTTGGTTTCGGGTCGCTAATTGTGGCGATTTATTAAAAAAACCTAAAAATTGAAATTTGGTTTTAAAAATAAACCGGGAGTCGCCACCGATCCTTTTTCTAGGTGTGATCGGACACCTGTTAGATTCATTTCTTAAAACAAAAGGAAGGCTGAATTTTGGTCTATGTTAAAATCAGAGAAAAATTTGGGTTCGGGAGTCGGTTACGCGCGAGGAAGGTATTAGCACCCTCGCGACGCCCAAAATTGGTATCTTATAAACATGGGTTGTCTTGATTTTCAAAAAATACGAGTTTAATACAAAATTCAATCGTGATCCGACTAAAAAAAGACGAGAAATTTTAGTTTATTTCGGTTTTTTGAGAAGGGTATATCGCTTTAACACGAGTCAATTGACATTCACCCAACATAGCGATGAATTCGATGACTTAATGTTAAATCGATACATTGCCTTGATTATTGAAATTAATTGAGAAAACAAGAACGTAATTTTCAAAGCGGTGTAAAACAAAATTGATATAGAATAAAAATAAAAGGTAAAAGAAAAGAAAAATACATTGGAGCAAAAACACATATATCAATAGTGTTGATAAAAAACTAATTATGCATATAAGATTAAATATAATAACAATATCGAATACGAAAAAACAATGAACATGTATAAACACGATGTTGAGAATATATACATAACGTATTTTGGACATGCATACACATAAGTAATAATAATATGAGGAATATACAATATAGCATTGAAGATATACATATAATAAAAAAAAAAAAAACCAATAACATTAAAATGTATATAATAGTATACATGAAATATGATATTAAAAACTTACGTATATAGCATATATAAAAACATATATAATATAATATTAAAACATCTATATAATATATACACATATAATTTCAAGGTTAAATACATATTAAAATGATAACAATAATATTAAATACAAATACACTTATATATACAATATAGTAAGATTATGTATATACATAATAAAATACATGAACAACACAACATTTGACCTATATATAATATATAATACAATGATAATACACATAACATACAAATTTTACATATAACAAAACATGTACTATGATCATAATAATATCAAAGATAATATTGAAATAAGAAGAAACAAACATAACATTAATAAAATATTAAATAGAGTGAAATAAAAATATTGAATATTAAGCAATATGTACGCGTATACACACATATGAAGCATGAAAATATATTAACACATAATAATAGTAACAATGATACTAATAACAATATTAATGATATTAATAAGTCAAAAATAAGAATAACATTTAATAAAAATAATAAAAAGAAACGAAGACGGACAGAAATTAAATAAAAACAAAGTTTTGAGATCAATTCGAAATAAAAACCCAAAGAAGGGACGAAATTTCAACAGACGCAGAACTGGAGGGCTAAAACGCAATAAACCCCTGGGTCAAAACGCAGTGCAACGCGGCGGGATTAAATCGAAAAGCATAAAAAATCACATAGCTAAATTAAAAACGAAGGAAAACCCGATTGTAGAAACATGTAAAAGCGGAGGGACCACGAGGATAAATAACCCATTTGACAAGAACGCGCGGATCCTGAGGTGGGTATGGATCGGGTCAATCCGATCCAGGGCAAAACGACGTCGTTTTATGCCCTGGATTCCCAGATCAAAACGGTGCCGTTTCAATGACGGTATAAAAGTCAAGGTTTTTTCTTAAATTTTCATTTCAGCAGAGTTTAAGAAAAAAAAAGGGAAAGGGGTTAGGAGCTTTGGGCATGGGCGATTTCCGGCGATCGGACCACTGTTCGTCCGTCACCGGCGACCACCGTATACGGCGGTCGGGGGAGCAAAAATCGCCCCTTTTCAACCCCTTTCTTCTCTTTTCTTCAGATCTGCATTTAGAACACCCTTAGCCCTCTTAAAAACCAACAGAAATGAGAAGAAACGTTTCGTTTCTAGTTCTCCGACCACCTTTCCAAAGCGGTAAAAATCTATACTTTATCTTTCTAGTTATAAAATCATGATGCACAGAGAAGGGGATATAGAAATCACCTTTCTATGTTTTGGTTGCCTTTGAATAATCTCTGTTTGTGTTGCGTTTTCGTTTTTTTATTTTTTTTCAGTGAAAGAAGAAGCCGTTTACATTCCTTTTCATTCGGCTTTTAAAGCCTGATTTTTTATACTGTTTATACACTGTTCTTTCATTTTTTGCTTTGTTTTTGCGTGTTATTGTTTCTAATCCCTCGTTTTGCAGGTATGGCCGACGCTGGTGGAGTAGGTGGCCAGATGGGACTGATGATGGCAAAATGGGCGCAAGTGGGCAAGTGGGGAGATTAGGTGGCTAGGGTTTCAGAAAATCTGAAACCCTAGGTTAGGATTTGGGCTGTTGGGCTTAGGTGTATTGGGTTTGACTTGTGAGTGGGCCAAAATAGTTGGGTGGGGAGAGTGCATTGGGTCAATGCTTTTAAGTGGGTTATTTGGCTTATTTTTTGTAAAAGGGTAATTGGGTCTGGTGGGTATGGCCCAAAATTGGCCTGCTACACCATCTTTATGGATTTTGGATGTATTCATCCTCGTCCCAGCTCATTCCGTTATTATATTTTTACCTTTTTAATAGTTATATATGTAAAAGGATGAAATGATAATTTCATATAGTGGAGCAGGGTGGGATGGGGTAAATAATTACCATAGTCGCTTCATATCACTTTCTAAAAGGAAAAAATTCCACCCACCCTGTATTCATTTTTAAAAAAATTCTATTCCATTCGAAGCGGATTGATTCCAAATCTATCAAAAGGTTCGAGTTTTTCCATTCCTAACCTAAACCAATGAGATAATTGAGCACTTTAATAGTAAAATTCAAAAAAAATACAAATAAGTTGAATTTATATTTCTGTAAACTATTAATTAATTTATTAATAATGTAGTCTTAAAATAATTCACTAACAACCTTTACCGAAAACATTTGTAATCGTTTAGACTAGTAAGAAGTTGCACTCACTAAAAGATAAAATGTGAATGCGATGAGCAGACATGATGGACCAGATTGTAATTGAAAATTGCAAACCTTTTTCCAATGTGGTAATTGGGATTTGTAAGGGAACCGTTTGAAATAAAAACATCTAATTACAGTTTTAGTCCCTTTATAAAGTTGAATTTGATTCCTTTATTTTCATAATCCAATAAGTAAGTCCAAATTGTTAACAGTGTCATAAATTTGGATCTATGAAAAATATTGTAAAAATAAAAGACAAATTAAATCAATTAAAAGCAGAAAGATTAAATTTCAAATTTAAACATAATAAGACTATAGCAAAATTAGCACCGAAACTATAACAGGGTCGACTTCATTTGTATATTGTTCTTTATGATTATGATATCGTTACACCACAAAAATATATAATCACTCAATTATTTTTAGCATAAGTGATAAGGAATTGAAAAAAATCAAGTGAAAGGAAATCTTACTTGAAATTCATTATACCATGCCCTCGAAGCTTGCTGTAAGCAATAGTACTGTGTTTAACAATGGGAGAGAAAGCTTTCAAGTAATCACTCGTCAAACCATCAACAAGTTTAATATTGTTCTTGATCGAAGATTTGTCTCTTAATTCTGCCAAAAAACTTAGTAGGTTTATAGAGTGAAAGTGACTCGAAACTAGTTCAAATAGTAGCATTCTCCCTCACTTATATACCAAAAGTCATAATGTCGAGGTCACTCTAAACTAATTCAAATAATAGCATTCTCCCTCACTTATATACCATAAGTCATAAGGTCGAATCCAATCATATACAAACTCTTCTGTTTTCATGATCTCACCTATCCAACCATCTAGGATACAAAACCACAAAGTACACCCCACAACAATTGCCTTTAGTTTGCATGAACATGCTTGTATATAATTTGTTTTTTCTTACTTAAAAGAAAAAAAAAAAGTTGGCACTTGGCACAGTACAATTCAAAGTCAGATTGATGACAAAAAAAATTACAAATTCAACTACTAAACTGAGATTTGAAAAGAGTGTCTTTTGCCACTTCTTAAGATGAATTTTTTTTTTTTTTAAAAGCAACATTGTATGTGAAAATAGATCTAAAATTCTAAGCTACTTTGAAAATTTCATACCCTCAGCTGTCTCACAACCTGGGTATTGAAATGGGAATTTTTGTGAAGAACTTCCCACATGATCAAGTTGCAACGAAGGGATATATTTAGCTTGAGATTGATGATGATGATGATGATGATGGTCCAAGCTCATAGGATGATTCGTTAAAAGCTTATCCAAGAACGACCATTCACCATTGTACCTCATCTGGTCTTGCTGCATCAGTCCACCGCCTCCGCCGCCACCGCTGCTCGAGGTTAGCCTCAATAAGTTTTGAGAGCATTCTACATCCATGGAGTTCAAAGAGAGTGGGGATATAAAAGAAGAAGCAGCAACAGCCGATGATTCAGGGCTGAATAACTGTGGTAAATGCATGGATCCATCGAAGGAATAATCATACAGTGTATGTAAATGATTATTATTAGGCCTTGGTTCCATTTGATGAACTGATGATGAAGCAATATTCTTCATGTGATTATAATTATTATCTTCTTGATTAAAATCTGCTTGAAAATTACCCCTAATAAGATTCTTCTTCTTGAAAACCCTACATACAACCCATCCATCTTCCTGCATATAGCAAAAAAGCCACATAATCTTATGTTAAGTTACTGTTTTACAGACAATTTTTCATCGTTAAATCGAGTCTTTTTTTATTACCTGAACATCGGAATCGTCATCGTCTAGACGATATTCATGCATGATCCAATCGGTTTTTTGGCCATGAGGTGCACGTCCGGTGTAGAAAACTAGGGTTTTCCTCATGCCGATTTTCTTGGAGTTACTAAGATGGATGGCTTTGTCCCTTCCGGTAGCTTTCCAAAACCCGGCCGTGGTTGCTCGATTAGTTCGAGTTCCGGTCGGGTACTTTTTATCCTTGTGGCTGAAAAAATACCATTCGTTTTGAGGACCCGATCCGATTCGACATTTATCTGTGATTCATTAACCATTAGCATTAGTAAATAAAATTAATTGGGGTTTTTTAAGAGGTTTATCACATGTGATGAACTAACCTTTGAGATCCCAGGGTTCGAGTTTATTAAGATCGACCTCTCGAATAACATCGAGGTCGATCGCTTCATACGAAACTTTCTTCCTTAAGTAATAGTAGAGAAGCTCCTCATCTGTTGGGTGAAATCTAAAACCTGGTGGAACTGAAAGCTGCCCATTTCCAGCCATCATTTTATTGATATCTGCAACAACAAATTACACATACTCTTAACTAATATATCTATTGTAAGGGTTTAAACTGCTGACAAGAGAAAAAAAACCCAGACATAGTTGTTGTCCATTGACAATGAAAAGAACTGTTCTTTTGTGTTCTTTTTTTTTTTACTTCATATATGATTGAATTAATATGAAGAAGCTGAAAAAGAACAACAACAAACAAAACCCTACATGACAGCATGCATGCATGCAGATATGAAATAAAAATCCAGTTTCAACATGAAAAGCTATATAGTTTATAGTGACTCAAAGAGAAAAAAAAAAAGTAAAGGAAAAGGGAACTAAAAAGCAAACCTTTTTTTTTTTTTTTTTTTTTTTGTTGGAAGGGTGTGAATGAAGGTGATAAGAACAGTACAAATGAAACAAGACAAATAAAACTGGGTTATGAAGAACAAAAAGAGAGATGAGATTGTAAGAGAGAGAGAGAGAGAGAAATTAATTGTAGATTTCTTAGCTTGAAGGGCACGATGTTTAGGGTTTTTATTAAGATAGAGAGAGATGGAGAATGTGGATATATATGAGACAACCGAGGATGGGCTGGCTGGGGGTCCTGAAATAAATAATATATACATCTTTTATACTTCAATTAATTAAGAATGTGTTACCAAGACTTTTGGGTTTAATTTAAATTTGGGTGTTTTCCTTTTTCCAATGTTTGAAATTTAGTCATTCTATATGGATTAACATAGCTAATTTATAGTCACGCAAGACTTTCACTATGTTTTTTTTTAAGTAATGTTGAAATATTACAATCTAAGATTCAGAAATGAAAATCTTACAATCCTATATTCAACATTTTTTCTGATCAAAATAGTAGAATACAAATTTGGTCCATAGGCATTATAGCCTTGGACAAAGCCTGAATACCACTATTGAAAATTGTGCCCTAATCGAGCAAATATCCTCACATTGGTTTCCCATTCTGTAAATACGACTGAGTGAGGCTATTTTGTATTTAGACATAAACGACCTGCAATCATTAACATGTGTAGAAAGAAAGGAAAGGTATTATTAGAATAAACATTTTTAATGATTTTAACCATAATTTCACCATCATTTCAATCTCCAAGTGAGAAATGTTCAACAATTCTTTTTTGCTTATTTAGACTTTGTACATAATCCAATTTAACTGAAGCCCTTAGAGTGACTTCCACTATAAAAAGGTCTAAAATATATATAAAAAAAATACAGGGACTGAAACCCCAATTAAACCAAAATCATGTATATTAATTCAAATATGAAGTATGGAATAGGGGGTTGGGGCATATGTCGTTGAACGGGGGACCTTATTCCTCAAAATCGCCTCATAAAAATGAGTAAAATCAGCACAACTGTCAATTGATTACTATTAAACTTATATTAATTAATTAATAATTCTCTCTTTATTGATAAAATTATATTAATTAATTAATTAATTTCACATAACACGTACAGTTCACCCATACCTGACCTGAGCAAAATTTCAACAAAGGAATGAAAATAAATTCCCTTTCACCAATTATATATATGCACAAAATATTCTTAATTTTATACTTAATTAAAAATAATTTAAAATTATTAATACTAAAAACAGCTTAATCGTATTATAATAAATAGATTTTAGACAACAAAGTTTCAAAAAATAAAATTAAAAAACCATTCATTATATAGCAATGATTGGCTTAAGATTGTTAATATAAATATTAATTTTTAGATAAAATGTATTTAAGATAAAATTTTGTGTAATTTTCATAACTATGTATATATAATATATACAGATAATTATAGTACGTAGAATCCTTGATTGTATTTTATATTTTTATATATTCATATATTATATGTATACCACATGGCATGGCATGGAATTCAGTGCCTGGCGTAGAATAAGCCTTTTTCGAGTTATTAAATCAAATTAATTAATTAAAAATATTTTTTATTGGGATACTCAGCTGTTATTGCTCATTACCTTGCAAAGAATCACTGGGGATTAACTTTAACCGCTCATCATTATTGTTAATTAAAAATTCCTGTGTTCGATAATCACATCCAACTTAATTTAATTTCCGAATTAAAACTTGATTATTAGTTATGAGATACCGGAATTCAAGTTGAATCTTTAATTAAGGTAATTTTAATCCATGATTGTTTAAATTGGATTCGAATAGGGAATCGGTTAGAGTATCTGTTAGGAAAGTGATTTTGAACTGGTTAATTTAAAAAGGTTGAATCAAATTTTTAATATTTAATGATTTATTTAGCCAAATCAACCACTAATTCAACTACCAGTTCAGCAAAGATGTTTTTAGAAAAAATCACTTGCCAAAATTGATAAATAATAATTTTTTTCATTTGGATAAAGGCTTAATTTCGGAAAATTTTGATCTTGGATCAAATCTTAATTATTCCTTATTAATTAATTTATTTGTAAAATATTAGTAATTTTTTCTATTTTATTCATTTTTGAATGCTTATTACTATGCTTGTTACTATTAGAAATATAATACAAACATATGTTCTAACAACTACAAAAGTAGATACTGAGTAAAGTGAACAAAAAATCGAACATAGCTAGACAAAATTCTTCCATAGAAAATACGAATATTGTGATTGAAAACCACGCATGTATTGTGAGATTTGAACTTTGGTGACCGAAGATTTAACAAACATTAATAAACCCTCATTAACTTTTCAATTTTACTATTGAAAGAATAATAAACAAAGTTTTCGACTAAACGAAAAAAATCAAAGTACAAATCGATCCGATCCAATCCGACCCAACTTGATTGGTGTTAGATTAAGAGTAAATTAGATTAGTGTGAAAAATGAAGCACACAATACAATGTGAGCGTGAAATGGATTGACTATAAAACAAAATTACAAAAAGCAAATCTCGAGACAATTATAGTAGAATTACAAATACAAGATTGAGCAACCAAAAAGAAGAATCCAACCAATAAAAGTACAATAGACGAAGAATCAGATAGAATCACACAAAAATTATCCATGACAAACACACAAATTGAGACTAAATACCTACGCACAACAAATGTACATGGCAAGACTCGAATCTCTATGCTTGAAAATTTAGAGTCTCAACCTTTACCAACAACGACAATACTTTATTATTTTGTTTTCAATTTCATGAATTAAACTGATAAAATTAGACTTTTGAAATGAATCAAAAAAATCAAACCACAAATAAATTTGATCTGATCGGACTCGACTAGATTGATGTTAGATTAAAGATAAATTACATTAGTGTGAAAAATGTAGCACACAATCCCATATGAGTGTGACGATGGGTTGACTATTAAAATAAAAGAAAAAAGCAAAACAAAGGGATTCTCACGCAACCTTTGCAAAGCAGAGAGATTAAAGAGCGAATGGTCAAACACGGTGGCTGAAAATCCTCCTTTAATCTCCCTATAAACACCACACTTTTTCTCTTCTTCAGGGCCTCATTATTTGTTTGCTTATATATAAAACATATTGGCCGCATGTTGCGTTCCGTTCCGTTCCGTTGCCTTCACGGACATACCATCACTGCCACTTTATTAATGTAAGCAAAATGGAAGATGCCTTTTTGGCTTTAGTTTTGGCTTAGTAAATCACTAGGGAATCCTATGCTTACCCCACCTATATTATTCATAATTTGTGTATATATCTATAGGGGTAAAAAAAGCTATTTATTTCCTGTTAATTTCAAAACAGAGTAAATTGATTCTTCTAAAAAATATTGAAATAATTTAGTCTCTTTCAAACTTCAAAAGTAACTATGAACAATTAATCACGACGTCAATGTTTTCTATCAATTCTACATAATTTTGATTGATACAATGACAAATTTAGTCTTAAACGTTTACACATTTTGTCAAATTAGTCATGATTGAAAAAATTTGCCTGCAACATTTGGGTAAATTTGTAAATGATTAGGCTAAATTTTATTAATTTTTTTTTTAAATCAAGAACAAATTGATAAAATATGTAAACATTGAAGGCTAAATTTGTTATCATACCAATTAAAATTATGTACAACTAATGGAAGACATTAACTTCATGATTAGTTGTCTTTAGTTGCTCGCTTTCAAAATTGATAGGGATTAAACTACTCCGTTTTTTTAGAGGGGTCAATTTTCTCAATTTAAAAAATTAGAGGGATTGAAGAGGTATTTTATCTATTAGGTTTAAAGTATTATACATGTTTCTTTCTTCATATAATATTTGTGTAATTTGTTAATGGGGATAAATCAAAGCTATACATGAACTTTAATTTTTTGCAATTATATGCATTAAACTTTGATTTTGGTTAAAATGTATACGTAAATTTTTAATTTTAATTAAGTTGTACATATTTAAAGAAATGAATACATTAATTTATTTTTATATTATATAAGTATAATTATTTGTGTATGTAATATGTAAACACGGAATAATTATATCAATAATGATGTTGGTTGTTTTTGAAAATTGAATCAAATAAAAATGTCACGTATAAAATTACACAAAATCAAAATTATTGTATAACATTAGACCTTGAACCAAAGTTTATTTATGGTTTTAAGATTTATCCCATTGTTAATGTCATATAGAATAATTGTTAAAACCATAATAAATTTAAGGGATAAAGTAACATTTAGTGCTCTTACTTGATAACTTTTTTTCAATTTGATCCTTGAATTTTTTTAGAGTCTGCATTAGTCTTAGAATCTGACAACTTTCTGCAATTTGGTGCGTTAACCTGATCATTAAGATGAAATTGTCATCACATAAAATTTAAAATTTTTTATATAAAATTTAAAAATGCAAAAATAAAGAAATTTTAAAATTTGTTTAGAATTTTCAAGTGATGATGTAGCATTATATCAAGTGTCACATCATTTCACTCTAATAGAATCCAAATTTAGGGATCAAATAAAGAAAATTGTCAAGTTTCAAGATTAATGAGAGTACAAAAAAGTTACAAGGACCAAGGTAGAAAAAGTTACCAAGTTCAGGGACTAAATGCTTCTTTATCTCCAAAATTTATGTAAAACTTAATCTATCAATATTCATCATGTCATATTATAAAAAATAACCCCTAAATTTGATAACTTTTTCCAATTTGATCGTTAAATTTTTCCTGGTCAACATCAATTCTGAAACTTGACAATTTTTTCATTTTGATCCTTAACTTGAATTCCATTAATGTATGGTGGCGTGATACTATTTTTAATATCTACAGTTATTAAGGCCCTACTTTATTAGATAACTACAACCTATTTAACAATAACCTTATTATATCAACTTATTAAATCACTTTTAATAACATAGTGTTATTTGAATGGATTTTAATAACATATAATTATAAATGAAATCCATTAATCTAAAAATTTTAATTTAATATTTTTCATATTATGTTAATAATCATATAAATCTTATTGCTTATTTTTTTTCTTAATTTCTTAGTAAATGCTCCTTTGTTGTACCCTCATGAAATAGCTGGTTTTACTTTTAATGTTAATTAAAATATTGTTAAATGATTTATTTATTTGTTAACCAAAGTATTAATATTGAAAGTGCAATCTCTTTAAATTACAATTTAGCAGTCAATGCCAATAAAATAATTTGCATTGTTTTCGACAAAAAGTTGAACAATTTTCTTCAAAATAATTATGTTTGTGAACTCCTAAAAAAAATAAAATATGGATGGAGATCCTAAAAAACTGCTTTTTCCACCAAGCCCAAGAAGCATGGAAGGATCCATACCATTTTTCTCATTCCCATATCTAAATCTAATTTTTATAGGATTTTTTGTTTATTCATTTGTTCCCCCCAACACAAGCTTTTCTAAAATCTAAGTTGTGTCCAATTATAACAGCTAAAAAATGTTCTTCTATGGTGATGTCTAGAGGTGTTTATTGTAAGGTGGGGTTTCAATTCTATTTGAGTCGAGTTGGATGTGTTTAGCTCGTTTTATTGTTTAAAAGTAAAATATGTATATTTGTTGACTGTTGTATTAATATGTAGAAAAAATGAATAAGAGTTAGAGATGGAAGAGTTTGCTGGTGAATGACTTTAGAGGTTAAAAAAGAAGAAATGTACGTGAGAGAGTATGAGTTGTTTGTATGGATCATTTTATAGTAGGTGATAGGCTTAGCTATGTGCCTTGAAGCTACTGATAAAAAAGTCTGATTTGATCCTCCTAGCAATGACAGTGTTGCTACATCTTAGGACAACTGGTAATCAATGACTCTGAACAGACTGAGCTCCCACGTGGATCTCACATAGATTTAACAAAGATGTATGGTATTTGAGGTTTGCAAGTTAACTCAAGGTCCGCCAGTCGACATGCTAAATATGTATAGTTCGTTGGAATGTTAACTCCATTGGCATACACATGTTGGATATATTATGAGGTCTGTCATGTGAAGTACAACAATATTATAATTAAATTTAAATAAAAAAATTAAACAGTAAAACCCATTTGAACGAACTGAATTGGGTCAAAACAAACTCAAACTCAAACCTAAAATTATTTTTAGAGTCGAACCTAGATTTAGCTCGATCCATAAACACATGTTTTGTTGAAAAATATTATATGCTATTTTGTTATTGGATAATTACATGTGTTAACCCAACAATGACCTTGGGTTGGGCTAAGCCTAGGCCTTTTTTAGATTTTTGAATTAGTTTGGTCTGATAGAAAATATCGATAGAAAATAAATAGCCACTCAAAACAAGTATATGTTCGAGCATCATTGACCAATTCCTTATCAAATTCGATTCATTATTAATATGAACAATAATTCAACAGACTTGATTGACTAGAGTATAACAAAAAAAGAAAAAAAGAATCTATTGGAAATATATCAAACAAACGAATTTAGCGATATTTAAATAGAATTCAAAGAAAATGGATACAATAAAACAGAAAAAACAGAAAAAGATTTAATTTTGATTGCTTGCTATTCCTAATTAGAAAGATTATGACAATATATTTCTAAAAAAATTTAAAATTGGACATGAATTTTAATTTAATATGTAATTTAATATATAAATTTTAATTTAATGCAATTATACACACGAATTATTTACATATACAATATATATATATATATATAATGATGTTATGCCAATTATTGTGTTAATAATTTGCGGGAATTGAATCAAATCAAAATTTCATATATAAAATTACTTAAAATCAAAATTCATATGTAAAAAATTACATACTAAACCAAAATTCATATATGATTTTGAAATTTATCCCTAGAATCAATGCACATGGAAATAGTAATAGACAAATGAGAAAAGCAAAAAGGGAATAAGGGATTATTCAAACCTAGTCTTTTTCTTCACATTTTAATTTGTACAATTTAATAGGTTTAAATTACCTTAGCACTAAGTTATTTTTGGTACATAAAGCGAGGGAACACATGAACATGTTTCTTACAGATCACTTACTAAGATTGTTAGTGAGACTCCAATCAGAAGAGAGTTATGTTAAAACACATAAAAGAATTTCCCTTCACACAATATGTACAAAAAGTCGTAAATAAGGAAATCAAGCAAACAACCTCAGACGATTGGTAATCCTTTGGCGGCATATCGGACAGTTTGACACCCTTGACCCACATTCTCTACAAGTCTACAACAACAACAATAATCATTTTTTAGGTCAAAATACAATTTAATCATTTACTTATTTATAATTTTATAAAATATAAAGGACCAATAAAATAATTTTTTTCATTTTAGGAGGGACCTGCCACCTCCCCTGGCCCTTGCCAGGCTCCAATCAACTTAATACTCACATATATTTGGATTGATTACATAAGTGATTTAACTGACAAATCAATCCACTTATGATAATAATAAAACCATGCAAAACATATGTTAAAGGAAATAATGGGAACAAAAATAAAAATGTAACTCACCATATGTCCACAACCAAAGGCCAAGTCCTTAGCACTCGTAAGGCAAATTGGGCATGCCTACATTTGTGTTTACCAACAATGAAGAACAATATTTTACCCCACACAAATATCAAATCAGTAATCTTTTAATGAGCAATATTTGGAACATACCTGGGTTCGATCATCTAATGCCGGAGATGATGAGACGGTGGTCGGTACAGGCTCCGACCGAGCAGCAGCACGGTACGGAGCTGGTGGTGGACGTGGAACCACTTTCTTTGCTTTCCCAGTTCGGAGTCTAATTTATTTAAATGGAGTTAAATAATAAGTAATCATAAGTTAAAGAATTAATCGATGATAAAATCTCATGAAAATCCAAATAATCATTCTCAATCAATAATAAATGAACATTTTAACGAAAGTAGTTAATAGTGTTATTAAATTGGATCTATTACTAGCATTATAAAATTGAGAGAATCAAATATTTGCCAAATTAAAGTAGGGGATTAGCCAATGAGGCTTTGGCATTGTTTGTAAATGATGAGACCCTAGAACCTTGAGCTTCCCGGTTCTAAAATTTCACAATCGGGGACGAAGTTAGGAAAAAAGTTTAGGATAAAAAATAAACATATTGTTTAAAAGGGGTTTAAATTGAATACTTTGTAACTAAAAGGAATTAAAGTTAATATTATACCACTTAGCTAATGGGGTCAAGACCACTATCTACCACCTCTGCCTATGCCCTGCCCACAATGTGAAAATTACCCATGGTTTATTTTTTAGTATTACGAAGGCATCATTCACGTGTGTTATGTGTCTTTTACGATTCATAAAAGTTTAAAATTTTCAAAGTTTATAATTAACTCTTGTAATAATGTAATCTTCAGGGTTCAAACCTGAATTTTCTTTAAAAAGTGTAATGTGTTTTATCACCGCATGCATCACTTATTTGTATTACAAATCATACAAAAAGGAAAAGAGCTTAGCATATATATATATATATATATATATATATATAACTCACCCGAGAATACCAAGTTCCATCACTGCCTTGTATTGGAAAGGGATCTCCATGAGAGCAGCAAGTGCAAAAGCAGCTTCTTTTTCATCTGGACTTGTGTTTTTCGACATTATCTCTGTGAAGTTAACGAACTGTATATGTATATGTATATGTACAAGACACAAACCAACTAGTTTAGATTTCCATTATTTCATGCATGTCCCCAAGTTTCTGCTACTAATACACCACAAATACCTGAAAATTGTCGAAGTCACGTGCAGGGATCTTATCATCAAATTTCTTCATATCTTCCCATGGTCCATCGCCAACCCCAACCAGTACAATCGACAGTGGGTGTGAGCTGAATAAAACATGTCCTAAAGTCAGCTCAGTATATAATAATTTTGTTTGAAAGCAATCAAAAATAAAAACACGAATACATGTGGGAGCAACTACAAAGTGTAATATCAAATTATTACATTATAAACGGATTAAGAACTGAAATAATTTAGAATCAAACAATTCCAGCACAATCAGATTAGGAAATAAAACAATTCAAACTGGAATTGATAAATTGAACTGAAATTTATACATAACAGCAACACAACATGGGGCTCAAGGATGTACACATATAATTGCACACGGTGGATATAATAGAGAAACTCGAAATACCAATAAATCGAATAAGTCGTATACCTTGCATTAACAATGGAATTGATTGTCTTCTGTTCTTGTGGACTCAATTCATTGTCAATTGTATTAACACTTCGTGTGACCTTCATAATCAAACACCAAAAAGAAAAACAAATTCTAAGACACGTCAATTGAAAGCAAAAATTGTTACCACGAAGGAGAAAAAAAAATGGCAGGTATTGGGATATAGGACCTGGCCATCTGCAATGATAACCAGCACATGGAATTGGCCACCACTGCTTTCCACCATGTCAATGGCAGCATCAATTACAGGTGCATATGATGTTGGCCCTACAAGCATGGGACAAACATAACATAAAATGCTCAAAGGCTTTAGCTTTCACACAAATATTAACCATTCATGGTATAATGAAAAAACAAGTCTAATCATCCAATTAAGAAGTTAGTTACTTTAACTTGTCATAATTTACTAAGATGTTAGTTCAATTGGGTAATACTGTTAAGTCCTATTGTTAAATTACTGATTTGGAAATCTCCAGTTTGACAGTTTATATGCAAGAAAAAAAAATAAATAAAAAGTTCAACAATTTACATGGAGCATATTAGCAAACATTAGCAGTTTATGTGTTTTACTTACAAATGGACTAACATTTTAGTCTTTCAAAGTACAAGGATCAAATTCTAATGAACTAAAGTTGAGAGACTAACATCTCAGTTTTTGGATAAGGATGGAATTCACAATTAGACCCATAAAAACAATATTATAGGTCAAATTATGATTTTAATCTCTTTACTATACATCGGATTTACGTCGGCATTTTAATTAGAATAGTTAATGTTTGGATTAACTAATGAGATTATAAAATTAGAGAATTAAATTATGTCAATTTAAAGTACAAGGATGCTAATTAGGTCTTAATTCAGTTGGCATCATTGTTGTTGCAAGAACTTAAAAGACTTGAGTTTAAACACATTTAGATGTATTAATTAGGAGCGTAAATTAGGCACTAAATCCGAATTTGAATATAATAGAAACATCAAAACTAAAATTTAACCAGGTGTTATATTAGTGATGAACAACTTGTAGAGATGCCTACCAGATAATCTCAAGTTTGGGACTATCTTCTTGTAACAGTCCAAAACTTCTTCAAAACCATGGCAAGATGAGTGATCACTGTGAAAGCTAAACACTTCATCATCATGAGTAGTTGCTGTAACAATGATTGCAACAAAAAGAAAAACTTGATAAATCAAATTAAGAAATAAAAAGGCAGAGGTTGAAATTAAGAAAAGGGTTAATGTAATTTTTGGTCCTTGAATTTAGCAGCTAGGTCCTTTGATACCTATACATTTTTTGGTTTATTTTGGTACCTGAACTAACTATTAGATCTATTTTGATCCTAAACTTGGAAAGTTGGATGATGTGGCATGATCTCAAACTGCCATATCCTCAATTTTTTTACAAAATTCAAGTCCAAATTTATATATCAAAATGAACTCAATTACCAAGTTTAAGGGCCAAAAATTAAATTAACCCTTAAAAAATTAATAAACTTTTGTGTCGTGGGCACAAGTATACAAGACATTACCGTCACCAAAACCTAAGCAAGGTATCAAATTGTCGTCGTCGAATGGAGCTAGAGTTTTCCCAATTATGGAGATGGCTTTCTCATATGGATTTGGTGCAGCACCAATTGCATGTAGGCTCCGGTTATTGAATGATACTTGGCCTTCAATAAAATAAATAAATAAATGAACCTAACAAGAGAGGGACCTATTTGAAAAAAAGTACACAAATAAGAACCCTTTGCTAGTAAATATCTATCTTCAAATTCACTAGGGTTGTTAATTGAATTGATGGAAAATTCATCAGTCTATGTTGAAATTTGAGACCACTTTACTTTTATATCGTATGGCCTTTACTTTTATATTGTTGAAATTATTAATTTTCATAAGGGCCAAAAATTCAAAATTTCCTTTTAACAAAAGGCTACAAAGGTTTAAATTAAATGTTTTAATTTCTTGTATGTCCTAAATAGCAATTCTTCCATTTAGCCAAAGCAGGACAAACAAGGACCGAAACTACCCAACTTTAGCATTTTAACTAAAATAGATAACTATTTGAACTAGTTAGTGACATCATAAAAAAAATAGAAAAACTAAACTATTACAAATTAAAGCACATGGAACTGAATGTTAAATTTGAATGTTATAAAGGGGCCAAAATTCCTCTTTATGTTGGTTGGTTAGGTGGTGTAGATATATATATGTACCTGTCCATTCATTGCTTTTGGTGAAATCGATGCCGATTATGAGATTAGATGATTCAAGACCAGAACCTCTTAATGCTGCTGTAACCTGAAAAAAACAAGTATTTATCTTCTTCATGTTGGAGTGTTTGAGAGTAAGTGGTAGATTTTTATATGGGTAGTATTTTTTCTTTTTTGGGTGTAATGCACCTGTGTGGTGTAGTAAGTATTTACCATATGTGTATTAGGGTGGGTTTGGATGGGTGGTGGGGTGTGGTGCGTTTAACTTATTTTTTGTCTCACGTTACAGTATTGTTACAGTATTTAATCTCATTGTTACCACTATTTTTACACTAACCATAAATAAACGCACCGTCCATCTAAACCTACTCTTAATATGATATGGGATGAAGACAGAACATATATTTCCATATCATTCAAGCTTTAAAAGAGAATTAATTTAGTGATCAAAATGATCTTCTCAAGCTGGCAACACTTTCACCAAATCTCATCTTTGTTGAAGCTACGGTTTAAGATATATTATTAAGAAGATTTGAGTTGGGTTAACATCTGATTGGTTTGATTGATTCAACAAGAAGATATAATTTGATTTTTTGAAAATTTATTTCATTTTTTTTATTTTTTAAAATAATTGATTTCATAAGATATAAGCAGATATGAAGTTGGATTTAGAGGTGTAGTCAAAGGGTCAGGGGTTTTGGTCCCTTGCAAATCGGACATATTGGTTTTTAACCTCTCCCTAAAATTAGAAAGGATTAAATTAAATTATTAATTTTTTAGAGGGAATAATTCAAGTAAGAATTAAGGGTTTAAATAGAATAATTTAATATTTAAGAGGGGCTTAAGGGAAATTTTTTGGTTTAACCAATGGGGGTGCTCCTGTCAACTATGCCCTAGATGGTACGGATCATGTATTACATAGAATATTTTAATTTTAATTAAATTTTACTATTAGTTCCTATATTTTATAAATGTTGTGAATTTAATTTCTATATTTTAATTTGATCATTTTTAGTCTCTATATTTTTTAAAATTTAAAATTCCAGTCATCACCAAACAATAACGGTTAAATTTCTTAAGTTAAATTCTATTATCAAATGCCTAATGTCGTGTTAGCTTGTTATTTGTGTCAATCTTAAAAATTCAAAAAAAGAAAAATAGAGACTTAGAATGACCCAATTGTCGAATATATACTAAATCTACAACTGTATCATAATACAATACTAGTAATTGAATTCAACCAAACGAATTTAACAACTACTATTTGGGTCAGAACTAAAATTTTAAAAAAATAAATAAAATTAATCAATTCAAAAAATACAAAAACTAAAATCGGTCAAATTAGAGTACAAGAACTAAATCTACAATTTTTAGAAAGTATAGGGACCTTTAATTTTCAATTTGATTCAGTTTGATTTAAATTCAAATTAAATATGAAATCTTTTATTTAAATTTAATTCTATAAATATATAAAATTAGATATAAATTAATAAATAAATATTTTAAAATATATTAACATTAAAAAGGGACTGTGTAACCTATTCATACAGAAAATAATATATTAGTATCTAACTTTCTTAAAAGCCATAAAAAGAAAACGTGTTTCAGTGGGCGTGAAAACGCGTTTTAATCCACTAACAGATCCATGTGAATAACATAATGAATATATAAATATATATATATATACATATACGTGGGGAGGAGTGATAGCAATTAAATGATTTTATATATATATTTTTAAAATTTTATAAGTCAAGTTTAGCCTAAATTTAATTTTTTTAATTATTTGTTTTATGTTAAAAAAAAAAAGAAATTCAATAGTTAAATTAACATCTATGTAAGTAGATCTCTTCCCTATATAAATATATATATATATATATATAAGGGTTAGTATTTGGTACGCCCAATACATTTTTTTTCACAAACAAATCTTACTAAATATTCTCTTTATAAAAGATTTTATTATTTTTAGTTTTTATATTTTATAAATTTTGAATTTTAATTTAAATGATGATTATTAAATTTATTAGTTAAAATAACATTTTTTTTTTTGTGAGTAACGAATTTAAAATTAATCTAGATTGAAATTTTAAAATTTTAAAACGTATAAAACTAAAAATAATCAAATTATAATGCAAATAATAAATTTAGAATTTATTAATAATAAAAATGGACATTTTTAACTGTAATTTGGTGATCTCTTACTTGGGTACTATTTCAAGTAAATATATATTTAATTTAAGATTTTGTAATTTTTTTAATTTTGATTTTTAAGGTTTTTTTTTTGTGGTGTTAGACCATTGAAGAATGAAGATAGATTAACCCTAAAAATAGTTTATTGCTATTTAATCTAACTTTTATTTTATATTTCTTTATTATTTTAATTTTTCGTAATTAGAAAGTTTTAGCTTTTTATGTGATGGTGGGTACCAAACTTTTAAATGGGGGCAAACATTCATTAATGACTTTCAAAAAGAAAAACATGTTGATGTCAGTCACTTTAGCATTGTTTTTTTTTTATTCACATCAGATTTGGACAATTTTTTTTTCTTATCTTTTGATTAAAAAAAATCTAATTTCAAGAAAAAAAATATTTGTTGAGAGAAATCGATTTTTAGAGAAATTTACAAAGTATCATCTGTCTGTCAGAAAATTGAGAGATATTTTCAACACATTTGGTATTAAGATTAGGATATTTATAAATGGTTTTATTTTTGGCTCAATAATAAATTTGGCCGCTAACATTTATATATTTTGTTAAAATAATTTTAATTATATTTTTAAGTCTTTTTTAACTATTAATTTTTATATTTTTTCTAACAAAATTAATTAAAACACCCATTAACAAACGTATAAAAAAGTAGATTATCTAAAAAAAATTTAACTCTAAATAAAGGTATAAAAGATTAAAAATTATAATTAAAATTATTTTGATAAAATATATAAATATTAGTGACCGAATTTATCATTAAGTCTTTTCACCGTCTGCGAAAAATATCAAAGAAATCTTATGAAAAGTTGATGTTGAGATTTTGTTAGTTGGCGAAAACCAGTCTCATTTTGTGAAGCTTTTATGACTTTTGGTGAATGCGCGAGACAAACCTTAAAAATAAAACTAAATACAAGCATTCCAAGTCCAAACCGAATTTGTTGAGGTTTTCATTAGCACAAATCTTGTCTTTTCAACAAGTGATTGGGACATTTGTGGTTGGTTTAATTCTTAAATTTTATCACTCGCCTTTCATTCACAACCACAAAAACTTCACTCTTTACCCATGAAATTAAATTCATCAAAAGTAAATGTTCAAAGTTTCTTAATGGGTGAAAGATGTTTCTATGCTACGAACCCCTTACGGCTCTAGAGACTTATTAAACCTATTAACACCTATGGATGAGACACTAAATTAGATTTAATTTTCCCTCAACGCTTATTTAAAAATCTAATTCTATTCAACTTCAAATTTCAGTGAAAACGGATGTTATAAAAATTAGGGAGATATTTTAACAACATAACTAACTAAAATGTAATTTGAGAAAAATAAAAGGGATTATTTACGTAGTTTACCCTAAAAATAAAGATATAGTTGACTATAACAATGGCAACAAGAAAACAGACGACTTGCCCTATTCTTAAACTCTTCTTTTCTTTTATTTTTTGCAGCAAAAAAAAAAATTATTTTTTATTAAGAAAAAAACCCAGAAAAAAGAAGAAGAAAGAACCTGGTGAAGGGTTGAGAAATTATCATCAATAAACCCATATTTAGCCTTCGCGGATAGCTTTGAAACACTGTTGCTTGAATTCCCAATCGACATGGTTGTTGAGTGATTGCTTGAATTTGTTCCTTTTGATGCTTTATCTATTGATCTATTCGCACTTGCCTCCTGCTGCTGCTGCTGCTTTTGATTTTTCAGTTTCTGGGTACAATTAAAATTACCCATCTGATCATCTTCTCTTTTTCTTTAAGTTGAGTTTGAATCAAGAAAGAAAAAAAAGAATATACGTTTTGATGAGAATCTTGTAAAGTAAAACTATATGTATGGAAGACAAGTTTAACTCATTTTTATTTTTTAAATATTTGTTTTTTCTCTCTCTGACCCAATAGCAGCCTTTAGGGCTTGGGAGGGAGGTATTTGTAATTTTTGTAAAATTCGAATTCTAATTTGAATTTGTAGATTTGTTTTGAATTTTAAATTTTAAAATAGAATCTGAATTAATTTATTGAATATCTAAATAGGTAAGGATATTATTGTTAATATAGGAGTATATGAATTCGAGTATGTTAAAATATATTGTACTCTCATTTATTAGTTGGGAAGAAATTACGGATAGTTTTAACGTTAAAAAAGCGTTAAAAATAGGATTTAATTAGTTTAGAATAATTTTCTTATTTCTATCTCATAATAGCAGGCAAAAAGGTGTGTTAATATTTTCTTATTTTGGATCAACGATTGTTTTGGGCTAAAATGATTTGGTTGGATTTCATAAGTTAAACTTTGGACCATATTTAAATTTGGGTTTTGGTTGTTAAACTTGGATTGCATTAACATTGGGCTCATTTGATTCCTTTAGCCCATTTTAATTTTTATTTTTTAAGTATACTAAAAATATAAACATGTTTTATTTATTTTTAAAAAAATTAAGAAAAATCAATAAAAATTAGAGAAGTTGCAAATAAAAGCCCCTAATCTTACAAAATTTTCTAATTGATCCCTAACTTTCACATTAAATTTAAATAAAAAAAGAAAACCATCTTTACAAGTTTTACAATTTGATCCTAATTTATTTGCAGCTCCACCGACGGCCTAGTAGAGGGCTGCCACGCACCCTGGCAGTCACAAAAGCACCCAATAAACCAAAATTCATAAAAAATAAAAATCCAATGAAGTCTGAACCTGCAAAATCAAGAGAAAAAAAAATCAAATAGGTAAAAGAAGCGTGAATTTCTTCTACAGCCATTTGGATTAAATTCAAATCTTAAAGTAAAAATTGTTAATAAAATTTTAGTAGAATATCACTTTATCTAAATAAAATTATCTTTATACCATAAAACGGAGGAAAATATTTATAATTATACTAAAAAAATGAAAAAAACCAAAAAATGAAAATAAATATATAAAAAAGAAACAAAGAAAGTGGCAAGCAAGAGTGCAAACTCATCTTAGATTTGGTAAGGCTTGGTTGCGTGAATACCATATTATATATGTTACAATGGAGATTTTGATGTTACTACCCATTAAACGATATTAGACATAGTATGGATATAGTGATTTATCAGTTATTATTGTTGGACAATTCGGGATGGCTGAATAAACAGTTCAGACAATTACTAAAACCATCGTTGCCGGGCAATTCGGGGTGGTTGAATAAATAGTTTGGGCAATTACTAAAACAATCGTTGCCAGTCAACCCAAAATAACAAAATAAAATAATCCTAATTTCTTAGGGATGTGGACTTATTCGCTATATATATTTGAGTATCCGTTCTAATATCTATCGCTGGATAATAAAGACCAAAAGAATAAACATGGGGGAATTAATATTGAAGTGTGCAATTAAAAAGGAAAATGGAAGAATGATATGAATAGTTAAAGTACTAAATATTAATGTAATTGATACTTGTTATATACACATATATCTACTTTGGTTAATTTTTAATGAAATAAATTTGAATTATAATAGTACCATTGAGTATTCAATACTCAGGGTGCTATTTTTGTTTATTTTTATGTACAAATCTCAGACGAAGTTTTTCATAGGTTTGAAGTGTCAAAGTATTCATTCTCAACAACTCAGCTCAAGAATCATTTGGTTGTCTTTTTTGTATGCATATATGTGTTTTAGGTTGGAATCACATATATCTAGGTTGTTTTGGTCATGTTGGTTAAATGGCCATTTTAGTATATTGATATTTGGCCTATGAAGTTTTATACGATGAACTTTAATCTTTAATTAATAGATAACCATGCTAGTTTATACAAGTTTGATTATGAGAGTAGATAGTTAAATGTTGATGCATTGGTGATTATGATTAACTTGACAATGTTTGATTGTGTTACTTTGATGTAAAATTTAGATACACTTAAGGAGCCACTTGGTTTAGTTTGGACATTTGAAAATGTGCATTTAGGAACGTTCTACCATTGTGCCCTTGAGACAGTATGATCATGTCTCGAGACCATAAGAGCAAATTTTAAACAGTATGATCATGTCTCAAGACCATAAGAGCAAATTTTACTTTATATTTAGACCTACATGCTTAGTGTCTCAAGACAATCCTATTTAAATCTAAAGACAAGTGGCTTTCATCTCGAAACAAATAAACTTCGAAGCTAAATTACTTTTGTCCTTCTCCGAGTCTCGAGACAAGAACCCCTGTCTTGAGACATCCAAACATCGATGCTAAAATAAAGAAAATATGGGAGGTTGGTCTCGAGACCCAGTCTTGAGATATAAGGGATCTAGCCTCGAGACACCACATCTAATATCTCAAGACATATTGACATCAAAGCAAAAATACCTAAAATAAAATAAGGTTTGTCTCGAGACAATAAGTCCTCTGTCTCAAGACGCAACACTGAAATTGGATAGTTGTGTTTGGATTTGATTCCTAACTCTAATTTTAATTTTGCTTAACCCCAAAGCAGGATGATTTGAATCTTAAATAATATGAATGCATACGTGTGTGAGTATGATTGTTGATCTAAATTGGTTTGAATGATGATTGTGATTTAAATATAATGATTATATGAAAGAAATAGCTTGAATTGCTTCGACAATGTAATGTAGCATCACACATTCAAATCCAACTATTGGGTCCGGTGTGGGGTGTTGCAAAATATAATTTTAATTTTTTTTAGCGCCGACCAGTACAGGTGAAACCTATCGATACACACCGGTAACCTAAAATATTATAAAAAATTTACTCACTCTCTAACTTTTTGAAAATTCTAATTAAATCCTAAAAAAGTTATGAAAATTTTAATTAAATCCTTTAAATTTTGCAAAAATTTCCATTAATTTTCTCAATTTTTTTAAAAATAATTAGACCCCCCTTTTTTTTAAAAAAATTCTCATTAAACCCCAAAATTTTCAAATAAATTTAATTACACCCTTCCAAAACTTAATGCCACATTTTGTCACTGATATAGTCTCCAAAATTTAAACATAAATTCTCTTCTTTTTTTTTTTTTTACCATTACACTAAATACTTAGAGATACCATTGTGATGTTTTTGTACCATTAAACTTTCTCTTCAAAATTCAGACACCCAATGATCAAAGATTGTAAAAGAAAAAAGAAAAGCTTAAAAGATGGATAGTCTTTTGTCTACATCTATCCTAGGGAACCCTTGGTCTAACAAATTAAGGAAAAGAGCTTCTTACGTACAAAAACAAAATGTGGGTTAACTGATTTATCTGCTTTTGCTGCACCCGTCCTTCATCTTTTGCTTTAAGGGGGATCATGGCTTCTGTTATTTTTTTCTCCTTTTATTTTTAAAATTAGTAGAACATTGTTGTTCCCAATGATCTTTGTCTGAAATGATAGTAAAAAACTAACCCTAAAAAGTAAAGGGTTTCAAAAGTTCATTACTTCATTGGAACATGAGTTGCCTCGTACAACACAATACATTGACCAAAACATGACCCAATCTCAACAACTAGCATTAAATAATTATAAATATATAACTTTTATCGTTAAAAATATATACATTGGATAATGATTAAAATATTATTTTATAAAATAAATTATATTATTTCGAATATATTTTTATCTTATTCTTTATATAAAAATAAAAAATTATATATATAATGATATTTTAACTAAAACATTATCGTTTTGAATATTTTTACTTTATCTTTTCATTCAGGGTATATTTTATATATTTTTATTTATCACTTTAACGTGAATGTATTATAGTCTAATTATATATAAAGTCTTTAATCGAATTGACAAATTGACGTGAGATCTTTTATTTCAAACCAACCAACGAAAGAAGAAAGGAATCTTTAATTCAAATGCCTATGTATGATAGCATTGAAGATTAAAACAAAGTTGATTAATTGAGTTAAAATTGGACATGCATCGTAGTTTCATTACCTTTATTCGAGTTTCTCGAAAATTTAGAAGAGAAAAAAGGTCATGCATGCATGCATTATCATATAACTGAGACAAAATCCTATTGAGACCATAATTTACTATAACCCTAACGAAAATATCATACTCAGCGGACCATAATTAATTGTCATTTAAGTTCTAATTAATGTAAACGAATTATCCAAATGGTGAATTTCTTCCTTGTGCCACACTAGGGGTTCATCCTCTCTGTCTGAAACGGTGCTCTTCTTGGCGACGGCCTTTCCGGCTTAGGCGACAATTCAAATTTCCTTTCATCAATGCTGTCATTGGAAATTCCCGGCTTCGTGTCGTAAATGTCTGATAACGATTCTAGCTTACCGATACCACTTGTATCGATAGAAGGCGGTCCGATTTGAATGACACCGGTTTTGAAAGGATCATCTTGTGGTCCTAAACACGATGGAGCCATTCCCAAGTCTTGTAATCGAAGCTCGTCAGACCAAATTAAAGGACTCTTCCCGGTACCCCCGCCGCCACCGTAAGGGCCATGCCTCTTATTTGACATGAAATGGCCATCAAGTGATGGTGATGATCTCTCCACGTTGTGTTGAATATCAACGTGTTGGTCACCTCCATATATATTAAGGTCTTGAAATGGTGGGTAATTGAGAGTAGGACCAAAATTATCTTTCATGGCACCATCCATGTGAGGAAGAACACCTCGATGATTTCCCACACCCTTATAGCCTCCGGCTGCACCTCCGGCCGCCGCCATGTTTTCACCGGCAAGGGTTTGACAAGCCTTTTCTAATATAGACTGCATATACTTGCCTTGAGCCTCAATCCTCAGTTGAAGGTGTCTTTGAACCTACCATGCACTGATAGTATATAATTCTATGCGTTGTAAGTTAGATAATAACAAATCACTAAAAGTTTTTGAAAAGTAAACCCAAGTGATTTCATTTTTAATGACTTGTTATTATCTGATCCACTGGTAATATATAAAATTACAAGATAATATATAGAATTACATTGAGATGAGGTAATTCTCTGCATACCTCCAATTGTTCATGAAGTCTTCTTTGCACTTCCATTTGCATCCTAATGGCATACCATGTGTGAGCTACTGCTTTTATATATACAGTTAAAACACATACATTTCATAAGAAAATATGAACCCTACACCCCCTAATTCTTTTTTAAAACACCGCTATATATATATATATATATATATAAAAGAACTGAATCAATACGTACTCATTCATGCTACGAGCCATCATGCCAGATGAAGATGCAGAAGTTCTTTGAAGATCTAGCCACGTAAAACAGAAAAGAAATCATATATATGTATATGTATACAATAGCTTATAAAAAAACCCCCAAAAAAGAAAGTTGATAAAAGAAAATAAAAACCCTAGAAAGTAGAGTCCACCTGATCTCTTACCATCTTTTATAGAATGATCATTGAATTCCTTGTGAGGTTGCTTTCCAAGCCTGAATTTCTAATATATATACAGCAAACAACAATTAAAATCATTCTTATATATACATACATACATATATATATATATTAAAGGAAAATGAAATCAAGGGCAACCCTACATATAAAGTGTAAGCAAACCTGGAGATGGCTCTTGAGGTGATAAAGTGTAAGACCCTTGACCCCCATAACTCTCATGATTGTTTTTGGAGTTGCCTCTGTCATGTTCAAAGTTATATATATGCAAATTGATCATAACATGTAAAGAAATGAAAAAGGGTATTGTTGTTTAAAGAAGATAAGGGAAGAGAGAGTACTGTCAGGTCCTCCGAGCTGAGTAACAGCATCGACGAAACGGTCGTGGAGCTCGACGGTCCAACGGAGACGAGGCTTGGGGTCAGTGGTGAGGACGAGACCAGAGTCGGGTTGAACGCACATGGGTCGATTATCGTGGTGGGAATTCATGGTTGAGGGTTTCTTTGGTTGGAACATTCTTTCTTTCTATCTAGCTATGCCTAAAGCGGCTGTGCTGTGAGAGAGATTCAAAGAACAAATGCGATGCTAATTAGGTGCATTTTATTTTGAAGAAGATGATGAAAAGGAGAGTTTTTTTTTTTTTTTTTTCAAATACGGTGTATGAAAGAATATTTAAGCCACCACAAAGTTTCTCCACACATTAAAGAAAAAGCCAATTTTATAATATTATGCATTATCGTAAAAAATATGTAAAAAATATATAAAATAATCTGAGTTTTAACTTAGAAGACGACATTGTTGAGAGGAGCACTTACGAATTTTAAATATAGACTATAAAAAGGCTATCGAAAATACCAATATATATATATACATATATTCTCAAAAGAGAACCAAGTTCAAATCTTAAATATAATATTATTAAGAGAGACAACTACAAATTCCAAAAACATAAACAATATCGAATGACTCCTATTCTAATATAGTAACATGCAACCTCCCTAAAATAAATATAATTCTTTATAGTATTAGGAACAGATAATAAGTCTGTTTATTTTTTATAAAAATAATGCATCATCATTTAATTGATCATATATAAAATTTTACATTAGTGCATCAAATATTAACCTTAATTCATACTTTTTATCTAACATAAATATATAGTGTTATATTTAATTTCACAAAAAAAAAAATAACAATCTCATAATCATGCATATTTCACCAGTTTAATTTCACATAATTTAGAGTGATATATATTGCGTACAAATCATTAGTGTCTCAGACTTAGTAAGGTTTAATTATGTCATTAGTCTCGATACTCTTTAGAGTTTAAAATTCTAATTTATTTACTTTTATTTTTAATAACTTAGCCTCTCCTATTTAAAAATTAAAGTTCAATTGATAAATATGTTAATAGATTTTCATTAAATTTGAATAAGTTACATTTTAATATTTAAAAATTAAAAATTCGATTGATAACATATATTCAAATTTAATAGAAATTAATTAATGGTGTAATCAATTGGATTATAATTCTTAAATCAAACAAAAGATTAAATATTTAAAATTAAAAGTGAAAGGGCTAAATATCAAAATTCTAAAAAATACGGAGCCTTGAGTCCATAATTAGACCACTTAGTAATCTAACCTGTCTATCATCATCAAAAGAAGAGCATAACTTTATGGAGTTATTCTTCTATACCATGTGAAAGCTTTTTGAGTTTTAGGATATGACTAAGACACCTCATGCAATCATCATGAAGCACATTCAACATCTTCATGGCCATTCTCTTTTACCCTTTTTTCTCATTAAATTATAAATTATTTAAGATCTTCTTACATGCATACATACATGAGCCATTTTGTTGGTTTCATGGCACAATTCCCTTTATAGATTATAATGAAGTTTTAAAATATGCATGGCCTATGAATGATACGGTTTGAATGACATAAAATCCTTTATGTCATTACCAAAAAAAAGGTTGTCATCATTCTTGACAACAAAATCTTATGTCTTAATAGATTCTTAGCCCAAAGTTATGTATCAATTACCAAGTAATCAAGCTTTAAATCATTAGTTTCATTGGTCTTTAATCAAACTTGTTTTGCCATTCCTTTATATTAATGTTTGTGTATATATATATATATATATATATTATCCCCTCTAGCTCTTCTATGCTTTTGTTCCATTTTCAAATGTCAGAATATTAATAATTTTCGATTTTTAAAAGATAATGTTGCGAAAACTTTATTCGAGATTAAATTCGATTCTAAATTTAATTAAGGTTTAATGTAATTATAATTAAAAGAAAATATTTGAGCAGTGTTGGAGTAGCATATATATATATGCAAATTTATTTTGTACTTTTCCATAATTAATAAGATTCAAATTTGAAGTCAATGGGTATATCACTTGACATTGATATGCGATTCCCAATTGCATTGTCTCTTATATATAGATATATAATAAACACCATATAAATAAAATGATAAATAATAGTGAAGATTTCTTTTTATTTGAAGATACCAGGAATTGTAACTTATAATTAGGTACTTAATGCATCAATCACAAATTCGTATTAATTTAATTGATACTAATATTATTATAGATTCATATCAAGCGAGTATTTATTATTATATTTAAATATTTTATTGAATTGATGTTACTTTTAATCGAATCATCAACTCGGTAATGAATTTATCAAAAGTCTTTTACTTTTAATAAGCAATATAGATATTATTTTGAAGATAATTTTATCTTTTCGTATGAATTCTAAAAAATTACTTGGACATAATTAGGTTTGAACCAAAGCATTGTGATATTTGATCTTTTAATTATATCATTTCAGTCAAACCTATTTTTATGATATCATATTTTCATCCACATCATCATATGTGAGATAAAATCTAGTAAATAATTAAGGGTTTTAGAGATTTCGGGAATAATTTAAAAATGTATCAAAAGAAATTATTTGAATGAAAATATCGAAAATATTAAAAGGTGAAGAGGGAAGAGCTTTGGATGGCAAGCAAGTAGTAGTAGTAATAGTAGGGGACCTTTCTCCTAAAGCCTGATGGACCTCATTGATCACTTTTGTGGAATAGAAGATTGTCCTCCCATGCATACAAATTACACTTGAATGCCAATGGCTCAAATCTAACAAAAAAAAAAAAGTCACACATGACCCCACCTAATAGTAAAAGAAGTGCTAAAAATTCAAGATATAACACAATATATAAACAAGCTAATCTCAAATGTAAAGAAGCCCCGTGCAAAGATGTCAAAATATGGTGAGTGGTGGTAAAAAAAAAATCTAGATAACCCAAATCCTAATGGAAATGAAATTCTTTCTTCTTTGGCAATCACAAAATTTGGGTTTTCAAATTTAGTCCCCATTTCTACAAATTTAGGCCATTGGCACCCTCAAACATCAATTGGTCCTATATTCACAGAATTCTCCTACTATAAGGATTCAAACAACTTATATGTGTACATCTATCATGAAACTAATATTATATTAGCATAATCAAGGTGGATCCAAGAGGATAGATAAGGGTTTTGATCCTTTTGATTTGTATAATAAAATTACATTTTAGTCCTCTTAAAAGTCAATAATTCAATTCAATCCTTTCTGATAGAAGATTTCTAGCTTTGACTCCCCCAATATTTATAATTTAGATTCTTCTATAGATTGGTATGGTATAATTGATGTCCCTTTAAAATACAATCAAGCAAAGCTGAAAGTTTAACAATCAAGCTCATTGTGTTTCCAAACCATAACCAAAAAAGTTGGGTGGCTTAGTATTAAGGCCATGTTTGCTTGAATTTCAAGCATCTTTTTTTTTTTTTTCTTATGTGCTTTTGGGGAATTTATTCTTTAGAATGAATATATTCCTTTTGGCCAAAGGCAAACGTTGCGTGGCCCATCTTTATTTTTACAACAATAGGGGTATACTTTACACGGCTTGTCTCTTTTCTTACATCGTCCCTCGGTAGGTGTTAATGGGGATGCTGCAAAATCTACATCATCGTAATGGCTAAAATACTCTGTGAACTTTTTTTGGGTCAAAACATGTTGTTAGTATCTATACTTTTATAGAATTTGAGATTTAGCCCATATACATTAAGGCTCCGTTTGTTTCACTGAAAATGACTTCTGGAAAATAATTTTTGGAAAAATGATTTACTTTCCTGGAAAAGCTAATATTTTCTAGTGTTTGGATGAATCTGTATAAAATATTTTTTGTTATTTGGTAGATTTCTTAAAAATATTTTATAAAAGTTGTTTTCAATTAAACAAACATACATTTGAGATTTTATTATTTTTTCATTGTTTAATTGAATTTGTTTTTATCTATAATTTTATATTTTACATTGTTTTTGCATATATTAAAAATATTATGTTAAATTCAGATTCATTACAACGTCATTTTTTTATTACATGACTACTAAGTGAGTATTTTTTATTTAAAAATGTGACATCAACAAAATTGATAAAAAAAATTAACGATGTCAACAATTGGACTTGATTTTCAAATTTGAAAAGTAAAGGGACTAAATTCTTGAAAATAAAAGTACAAAGACTAAATTACAAATCTATAAAGTGTACATAGACTTATGACATAGTTTAACCTTTATACTACAAAACATTTATTATTAATATATTTATAATTGTAATAAATATTTATTATTAAAATATTAATATTGAATATTTTCAATAATATGTGAATAATATTATTTAAATTTATTATTTTTAAAATTTATTATTAAAATAAAATTGAAATATTAAATAATTTATTAAAATAATAAATTATATTTATTATATTAATAATTTATTATATGAATAAATATAAATAATTAAATATGTATATTTAATAATATTGAAAAATATAATATTTAAATATTTTAAAAATAAAAATAAAATTTATTATCAATATAATAATATTAAGCTTGATTTAAGTTAATTTTTATAAAAAAATAAAATTATCTATAAATGAGCTCTTTTTCGGAAAATGACTTACGCTTTTCAAAATGATAAATCATTTTACAGGAAAAATAGCTTATTTTACCTTAACCTGTAAGTCATTTTCCGTTGACCAAACTATTTTCTGTGAAACAAACACAGGAAAATGCAGAAAACATTTTCTGTAAAATCTTTTACATGTAAACAAACGGACCTAAAAGTTAAAAGTTAACTTCCTAGCCTAATTATTAACATTGTTAGTATTTTTTTCATCAAAACTTGTTAATTTGGCATGTTTATTTTGTCATTCATATGCTATGTCATATGATGGTAGCTTAGTCGACATGTTAAGTTAGCAAATTTTGATGAAAAAGTACTGGTGATAGTAATAATTGAATTGAAAATTTTAAATTGAAAGAAAATAAGAATACTCCAGGGGTGAAGCAAAAAAAAAAAAAATCTAAGGGGGAAAATTAAATAAATAAAATTTCACTATAATAGCTTATATCTTTATAATTTTTAAAATATTAAAACAGATTTTTATCATTTTTAGAGGTTAATATATAATATTACTATTATTAATTTAAAATTTTATAAAAAAATATATTTTAAGAGACTAAAACCTCGCCAACCCTCTTGACTTAACCACTGAAATACTTAAATTTTAACTTTTTAAATTTAAAAAATAAATGTAAAATTTAATCAAAATACAGAATCAGAGCATTTTAAGTTTTTGTATTTTAAATTTGAAAAAATCATTTGTTAATATTTTTGGAATATTCAATGTTTGGTTTAAAATATTAGCTAATGGGAACCTTTTTAGTTTTTCCTGTTTATTTATTTATATGATAATTAATTTATTCTTTTACTTTATCTATGTTTTGCTTTAATTATAATGTGAATAGTTCCAATAAAAAATAATAGTTACAATAATTCAAAATTATTAAAATCCCAAAATTTTAGACTTGTCAACACAATTAAAATCTCACTTCATCAATATTAAATTGGTTTACTTTCCGAGATATACAATATGTTGCTTTAATTTCTTCTAATTAGATTTATTATTTGTTTAAGCCTAAATAGTTTCATAAGAAAATATTCGATAAAAATAAAAATCTTAAACAAGAAAACAAAGAGATCCCAATTAATCATTTTATTATCAATTTAATCTCTATAATATTAAAAAGAATCAAAAAAATTTAAATTATAACAAAGTTAACATTCACTGTATAAATAATGTTTTGAAAATAATTTTTTTTTCAATGGCAATTTAATTCCAATCAAAAGATTTCATTACTGAAAATTATAAAAATATTAACTTTGTTAAACAGTAAAATATATTCTTTTAAATAGTAAATATTTACGCAATTTAATTTGACTTTATTTTATAAAGAATAAAATAATCCATTTAAAAATAGAAAAACTAATTTAATGAAATACCCAGAGACCTCTCAGAATTGGCTTATTAAAAAATAAAATAATAAAACGGCTTGCGCTTATAGATGTCTCAGATTTGGCTTACTAAAAAATGGGGAATTTGATTACTAAAAAAGCTTTTTATTATTTTTCATGTAAATCTTTTATTCTATCCTTTTTTTTACCAAGCATTTTTTTCCTACATATTTTTAAAATCAAATTGCAATTTCTTTGTCCAAGTTCTAAAAATTCGGATAAAAATACTATAAACATCTTTGAACTAAGAGTAAAATTACATTTTATCCCTTTTACTAAAACAAATAGATAAATTAATCTTTATATGATAGATCAAAGAGCAAATACATCCTTTCTGTTATAAATTTCATTCATTTTTTTTTTTTGTTAAAGCTAGTGCAACTAACAAAATAACAAGACAGAGACTAATTTGCCGATATACAAAGACTAATTTTTAACAATAAAAATGAATGTAATTGTTAACAAAAAAGACTAATTTGCTATTGAATTTAACGTATAAAGACTAACTTATCCATTTTTTTTAGTCAAGGAACCAAAATACTATCCACTTTTAGTATAAAAGACTCCATAATATTTTTACCGGCCGTCAAATACCAAACATTAGATTAAAATTCATAGTTAAGAGTGGGATGGTACATAATTTTAAAATTGAAAATTCAAGTTATAATTTATTTTCAAGGATTGCTTTGTATATTTCATCCTTGTCAAAATAACCAAGAAAATAAAATTAGAAGCACAATATAATCAAACTCAATCTATTAATTTAAAAAGAAAATTCACAAACCATATTAACAATCCCATGAAACTAAAAATAATGCGTCTTGTGTACCAATTGTCACTAAAAGTCCATATATAATAAAATCACACCAGGTATTTTGCATCTTATTTTTCATAAAGATCAGACACTTACCTCCGTCATTGGCATCACAATACGGACCGCACTAACAATAGATTGCAAAAATTCCACGATATTATCAACCGTGGCCGGCACTGAGCAGTCCTTTTTTATCATTTATGGCTCCCCAATCACTTGAACTGTCCATTTTGAATGATGCCATTCTCATTCAAGTATTCCACGAATTCATCTATAAGATAGGGCCATGCACCTTCGGCATCGTAGTTCGATAGAGCAGGGTCTACCGTCTGTGTGATAGAAACACATCAAAAGAAGTTAGCACTGTTTTTCATTAACATAGCATTAAAGAAACTCGAGACATGATACGCCATCGCTGCCTTGGTATTAAAATGAAAACCGTATACTTAATCTCGACCATGATTTTTCGAGGACAAATGGATCCTGGTTGCCTGCACAGTTATCATTTACTATCCCCAAATTGTTATTTTGGATTACAATGAGCCAGACTCTTAGATATTACGGATATGATACCTTATACCTGAGTCTCAGTGACATAGCCATGTATAACACAACACTTGAATTGCGGAATGTATTCTAGCTTAAAGTTATTAATCTAATGTGCAGTCGATGGTAGAATAAGGTTGATTGATATTGAAGCCTTTTAACTTACTCTAGCAAACTCCAAAAGTTGAGACCATGTGTCCCGAGAGATCGCTTTGTTATGTCGAGCCTGGTTCAAGTGGCATCAGAGCACAAAATGTAGTTAAAGAATAACTAATCAGTATCGAAGAAATAGAAACAACCTCTTAAAATCTAATAATATCTGACAAAACTTTACAAACAAGGATCAACATGCAATTTTCTGGAGATTCTCATCAATGCAAAAATTGTACCTTTCATGAAAGAAAGAACTAAATAAATAGCACCTCGAATTTCAGATTCTTGTAAAATATTCAGCCATAATTTCATGCCAAACAAGTTTTGTATCAGTGTTGATAATCTAATTTAAATTTATACAATGAAAATTATAGCAGTTAAGCTATAGTCTAAGTCTCTATACTATTTGTACATTTGAAAATCAGTCCTATTTTTATTTCAAGAAATTTAATCCCTCTACCTTTAAGATTAAAAAATGCAAGTCCAGTTATTAACACCGTTAAATTTCTTCTGTCAAATTTAGGTTCATTACATCGCCATTTTTTTAGTTACATGGCTACCAAGTCAATTTTTCTTTTTAATTTCAAAATGTCACACCAACAAATATAACAAAAAAATTTTAAAGTATTTGCAATTGGACCTGAATTTTAAAATATGAAAAGTAGAGGGATTAAATTCCTGGAAATACAAGTACAGGAATTAAATTCCAAAGTTATGAAGAGTACAGGGACATATAGCATATTTTAACCAATTATACCACAGGATTATTACCTCAAGTAATATTGCATGTCAATTAAAAATGATTACACTCCTGAATTAGTGACTATATATTTCTCACGCATATCACAGAATTTCTAACAAGATTAGGAAGGAAAGTAGCACAATATGTTTCTGTAAGATACCTGTAAAAACTGGCACCAATGGTCAACCAATGGCCACTGCTTCTCGGCGAACAGCAACTGCCACATACCGATTGCAGTATCCAATGCCAGAGATTTCTGACCCTGAGACAGAATAAATCATTAGTACATCCATAAGCTATTACCTAGGGGAATGTAGCTTTACACCGCATTGACATTTCGAAAGCGTTAAATCGTGTTTAAAAGTAAACTTATTACTAAAATATACAGCAAGATAAGTAATCTAAGTCTGAAACTTTATTTTTGTTAATAAACATCCACAAATGAACCTAACAAGGAATAACCATGTGAGGGGTAAAGTACCATAGAGGCCCTTGTACTAGAAGTAAAATTACATTTTGCCTCTATTCAAGAAATAGATAAATTAGTCCTTGTACATCAAATCAACGAGCAAATTGGTCCTTTCTATTAAAAATTTCATCCATTTATGCTGTTAAAAACAGGTATGGCTGACGAAATAACCAGACAGTGCCACGTGGTATGCCACGTATACCTCATGCTGATGTATAGGGACCATTTTTTAATAGTAGATATGGATGGAATTTTTAACCAAAGGGCCAATTTGCTCCTTGATCTAACATACAAGGACTAATTTGCTCATTTTTTGAGTAAAAGGGGCAAAATGCAATTCGACTCCTAGTTCAGGGGCCTCCATGATACTTTTACCCAGTTTGAGGCAGTCAACTACTCACTAGGGAAAAGAAACACCACGGCAGGAAAACATAGTCTGTATCCAAATGAACTTTATTGAAACTTATATAGATGGTATGGTTGACATGAAAGGATAGTCTACCTTTTCTTTTGCCCAGCCAAATGCAAAGTTATATATCTCACGGAACTTTTCTGCAGTCACAATAAGCAAAGACGAAAACAATTTTGAATCATCACACAAATATGTTTGGATTATGAACTGCAACACATTAATAAACCTAAACAATTTGAATAAAGCTACTTGTCTGGATATATCTACATAAAAGACACTTCTTCTGCCAAATGCAACATGCATGACATGGTAAAATAATTTCTAGTAGGATACTGAAGATTAGACTCTATAGAGAACTGAACATACGTTCATCTTTCAGCTCAGAACGCATAAATGGTATCCTCTCACGAAACTTCTCCAAAGAATCTATCCTGCCATGAAAATATATAAATTTCTGTTAGAATCACATTACAGTATGTCAATATAGAATCTAATTTCATTTCAAGTTAGAAAATTATAATAAGAAAAAGGGTATAAATGCCTACCCTAGTGCCTGCAACCCAGTGAAAAATTCCTCCTTGGAATATTCACACATGGTGGAGGCCTTCATGTGCCATGAAACAACTAACTGCAATTTAATGCCAATATTAGCACAAGCGTCCAAAAATATTGAACCGGATGGGAACAACTACTAAAAATCCATTGACATCATCATGAGAAACCTCTATGGAAGATTCTAACTGTCTATGATAATGAACAAAGTTCCTTTAATAGTTTAACACAGCACTATCATTTTCTTCAGTCATCATCACATGAATTAGAGCTTTGAACAACTATGCTAGCCAGCATTGATGAATGAAAATTTCATAACCACACTAGATAACTCATTAGCTTTACATCCAACCCTCTAAATAGCAGACTGTTTTACATCCAACCAATTACTTAAAACATAAATTAGAAAAAAAACTGCATCACCATTTGCAAAGACTATTATTATTTCGGGATGTAAAACTTGAAACTAATAGCATTCATGGAGAGAAAAAGGAAAGACCACGGTCAACACACATGCAATGCAAGAAAAGGGTTATAAAAGCAGTCAACGTTGTCAGTAGGATTCTGAAACTTTTTGTTGATACTTTGGAGCCTTGAGCAAACTGTAAGCTAAAGAGGATAACATACAAGCAGGAAAAAAAGTATAAGCCTTTATAAAAGAAATTGTACTTCAGGGTGTCTGACATACCATAACAATATCTTGGGGATCCACCTGTCAGAAGGAGGTTCCCACGTGTTATTCATATTTTCAAACGCAAATGATTTTATGTATCTATGAAACAATAGAAAAGTAAAGCAAATGGATCACAAGATATCAGACAACAAATCTCGAAGGATATAGAAAGCTACCTGCAGGTCGTTGCATAGAAGAGTAATACCATCAGCCAGTATCATATCTGTGTAAGGATCTGCATAAAATATGGGGGTAAGTTTTTTTTTTTCTTGAAAGGTGTCGATCAATTAAAAGTAAGCTACAGAAATGAATTTCAGAATTTCATCAAAATGAAAATAAGACTATCAATATCTCAAAGAATAGAAAAAATAAGTTCAGTGGTATTCTCCGTTATATGTTCTATCACCAAAGCAAACGACAAATTATTAAGGCAAACTACAAAATATGAAGAGAGAGGAAAAAAACGAAAGAAAAGCTTGCCTTTATATCTTTTATAAAGTTCTTCCAAATATGTAGTATCGGTATAACTTTTAATATGAGACTGCTGGCCATAGAAAAAATCAAAAGCTCCTTCAAGATGCCAATCACTTGCCTTCAAAGCTTGAAGAGCAAGTTTTTCACTGCAATTAAATAACCAAATGAATAAATACATGAACAAAAGAACTGAAAAGAAAGCCACCCACTAAGACATTCAATCTACAAATTTCAAAACCAGAATTTTAATGGTAACTAGGAAAAAATGACATCGTTATACATGGTAAGAAACATGATTAGTCTTACAAACTGTTTTTTTATCAACGAACCAAATTCAATCATTTGTTCCTTCATTTTCGACTTTGCTCATAAAACCCTTTTCCAGGCTATTTTCAGACTACCTCTACGTTAACAACGATTTTCAAAAGTAAACCCAGAAAAATACAAATATTAAGAGTACTGAAACTGCAAAGTAACATCAGGTCACCTCGCTCCAGTTATAGTCATGAACTGCTGCACTTTGTCCCGATGACCTCTGCCCAGTTTATGCTGTTACAAAACAACAAAATCATATTACATGATATAAGCTAGAAAATTTTGTCATGCACTGCCCACAAGTTGCCTGTGGTTAAACACTTAAAAAGCAAATTTTTATTTTTTGTAATAAATTTTATCTGTAAGAATAACATCTCATATCAATCAACTGACATTTTAATAAGAACTAACAGTTAGAAAATGGAGGAAAATGGTAGGTACCAAGTCAAAGCTAGACATTAAGATAAATAACACTGAGTTTGAAGTGAAATTAGGTGTAAAGGAGACATTGGTGCTCGCAAGCTACTTGAGTTTGACTAAGTAAAAACTCAAACTCAATTCAGTAATAATTGAGCCAAGCTTGAGCTCAAGCTATTGGTCAAGCCGAATTCAAGCACAGTAACACTCGGCTTGAACGGCTCATTAGCCTTATCGAGCTTACCAATTATAATATATACTTTTCATACTTTTATATTACTAAATTACACTATTGCCCTTAATATATATTATTAACCCTAAGCTTAACGGAGCCAAGCTCGAGCTCGTGTAGCTTGATTATATCTTGAGCCGAGTTCAAACTTGAGTATAAAAATAGATGTTCCATCGAGCTCAAACCGAGTATCAAACTCTGAATTTCAACTCGAGCTCTACTCGATTACACCCTGAGAAACCAAACTCAGCATAATGTAACAAAATGAACACTAATTGCTTCTTTACTGTTAGATTCCTCTATTATCGTTTTTTTTCCTAGAACTTAATTCCTTGGGATTTTTTTCCCACAGTAAAACATTATCAGAGTACAGAGAAATCTATCAAAAAAATAGAGTACGAAATCAAAAGTTACATATAACCCAACAACAAGTTCTATATAAGAAGCAGCAATCCAACACAATCCAACAAAAAAACTGAAAACTTTAAATAAAGGGGCAAAACGAAAGAGATTTAAAACAAAAGAAAAAGAAGGAAAAGGAACTAACCATTTTGGAGTTTACAGTAGAAAATGAAAAAAACCCTAAAATCCTGAGGAGAGAAAGTTTATAGATCTTTGAACGACTGTTGCAGGGACAGAGAGAAGGAGGAGGAAATTGCAATGATTTTTTTTTTTCCTTTTAATTTTTCTTTTCCTCTCTTCCGTTTCAGAAGAAACGAGAGAGGATTTTTTTTTTTAAATATAAAAATGTGTAAGGGACTAGGAGTTGAAACAAACTATTAGGCAACTAGTGATTTTGTTTTTGGGATGAAAGCAATATTTAGTCCCTAAACTTTATATCTTTCTCAATTTAGTCTTTGAAATTTTTTTTGTTTCACATTAGTCCTGTAACTTAATAGCTTTTATCGGTTTTGTTTTATGTGATAATGTGTAACTCTGATATTATATAATGTGATATCCTAAAAAATTATAATTTTTATAAGAAATTTAGGTGATAACGTAACACAATTTTAGAATATCTTATCATTACATGGATTAAAATTGAAAAAATTATTAAGTTACAAAACTAACATGGACAAAAAAAATATAAGGACCAAGTCGAGGGACTAAATGCTGCCTTACCCCTCTTGTTTAAAAAAAAAAAAAAAAAAGACACATTTTGACATTCAAAATTGACTGCTTTTCACATATTGATATCTAATGTATTTTTAGTATAATAACTTATTTGGTAACTCCAACTTTATAAAAAAGTCATTTTAGTCTTCTATTTAATTTTCTGTCTCTTTTAATTATTAAATTTGTATTGCTTATCAAATAATCTTAAAATGGATGAAATAATTAATATCTGCTAATTTTGTTAACACAGCATAAATGTGAATGTCGTATTTAAAAAATATAAAAATTCAAAAACTACAGAATTATTTTAAAAAAATTTAAAAAGTATTAAAAGTATAAAAATATATATACTTAGACTTTTTTATTTTTTAAAAATTTGTTTAATAATTTTTCTATCTATTTTTGTTTGATTTAACAAATAATATAAATTCAAGGCTAAAAGAGACGAAATTAAATAGATGGCTAAGATTTTTTTTTTTTGTAAAGTTAAAGGAGAAATAAGTTATTATGCCCATATTTTTTGGTCAGTACAATTTATATTCAATTACATAAGGTATAAACATAAATTTAGCTCTCAACGTTTATATTTTTTGTCAATTTGACCATTATTATTTTTTGAGATAAATTTAGTTATTGTACTTTTCAAATTTTAAATTTTCAATCCTCACCAAAAAATCCCTCTTAATTCATCAAGTTAAGCTCTACTATTTCCAGAATCTTATGCAAAAAAATATTATGGTACGTATGTAGTCATGTTAGCTTGTTATTTCAACATATAACTTACTAAAAATCCAGTAATGGATTAACAAATGTCATTTTTCATCAAGTCCAAAGATTTGAAATTTGAAAAGTATAACGACTTTGAATGATACAATTAGATAATATAGATTAAATCTACAATTGTACGCATAGTATAATACTAATAATTAAATTTAACCGAATAAAATTAGCTGCTACTATTAGGATCAAAACTAAAGTTTCAGTATTCAAAAAACAAAAGAACTAAAATTGACCGATTCAAAAAGTATAACGACTAAACTTAATCAAATTAAAGTAAAAAGACTAAATCAACAACATTCGTAAAGTGCAGGGACTAATAACAAATTTAACCTTACATCAATAGTAAATTTGGATCGGCCGATTCAGCCGGGCCGAAAGGGTCATAGGCAAATGAAATTCTAAAAATGGGCCGAGGCCAGGCCCATGGGTCTAGGTAAGAGATTATGGTTTTTAAGAAAGGGTATTTTAGGTAATTAAGATATTTACACGCAGCATCTGCGTAAAAACCCTAATTCCATCTAAATCATATATTTTTGTGGATCTATCGAGCCGCCCAAAGAATCAAATCTCTGCTACTGCATAGTAAAAGAGAGAAAGAGCGACAATGGAGGCAGCAAGAACAGTTAAGGACGTTTCCCCTCACGATTTCGTCAAGGCTTACGCCGCCCATCTCAAGCGCTCCGGCAAGGTCCTTTTTTTTTTCTCAGTGCTTGATAAATTCTAGAGATTCAATTAGGGTTTTTGAAATTCAAAATTCGTTCTTTTTTCCCCTTTTTTTGTCTACTTAGATTGAGCTTCCTTCATGGACTGATATTGTCAAGACTGGCAAGCTCAAGGAACTTCCTCCATATGATCCTGATTGGTACTATATCAGAGCCGGTATGTTCATCTTATGAGCTTAATGTTTTTATTGTATACATATTTACGTTCTTATGAGTTCTTTTTACTATCAGCTTCCATGGCGAGGAAAATATACCTGAGGGGAGGTCTTGGTGTTGGTGCCTTTAGAAGGATTTACGGTGGGGCTAAGAGAAATGGAAGCCGTCCTCGCCATTTCTGTAAGAGCAGTGGATCTGTTGCTCGCCACATTCTTCAACAATTGCAGAACGTTAACATCATTGATATTGATCCTAAAGGGTGAGTTTTTTTTAGTGTATGATTGTTTTTCGTTTGTTAAATTCTGATTGCTATGTTAATATTAGTGATTTCATGGTATTAAGATAGTTGGTCACCTTCAACTATGGAACTAAATTCGTAAGTGTTTTTGAAAAATTCGATCCGAAAAGCATTTGATGGATGGCAAAAGCCCTTTATTTTTGTTTCATTATAAAGTGGTTTTTAACATCCGAAAGCAGCCCTAAACACTCTTAGGGTGTGCTTGGTTATGGAAAGAGGGAATGGAAAAGTGGAAACAAAATGAATTTCGAGTAACCATTTTTCATCCTTATGCATAGAAACAAGTCATTTCAAATCGGAAAGACTAGAGGTGAGAAAAAAAGAGAAAAGTAAGTTTCTTCAAAATTATTTTTTCCCCCAAAAGTTAAATTTTTTCTCTTGTTTTTCAACTTCAATTTTTCCATTTTTCATCATTCTAATTTTGTTTCCACTCTGCCAACCAAAGTAATTGGCTTTGTTTAGTAGAATATAAGTAGAATGGTTGTTTGAATTGTTAACTTAGAGAAAGTACACAAGTAAGAATCGTTGATTATGTCCGATGCTTGTTGCTACCAATGCTTGTCGGGTCAAGTGGTAATAAGGTTAATGCCACTTGTGCATGGTTTCGGGTTCGAGTCTTGTAGATAGAAAAAATAACTTAACCCCCGTTTAAGCATCCAAATCAACTTAAATTCAGTTTTAGTCAAGGTTCAATTGACTACATGATACTCTCTAAAAAAATAAACAAAACAAAAATAATAGTTTGATTGTGTGATTATATTTGTTTGATGTATTGCTACTTCTCAACTTGTGTCATCTCATCATATAACAGTGGTAGGAGAATCACATCGAACGGCCAACGCGACCTGGACCAAGTAGCCGGAAGGATTGCGGTTGCTGTCTGAGTAACCTTTAATCCCCAAATGTACTTGTTTTTGCTGTTAAGCAAGTTTCAATTTAGGTACCGAGAGAGTGAAGACATGGAATATTTTTATTTTAGGGTTTATTGACTTGTTCTCTCTTTATCACCGTCGATTTTGAACCTTGTTGATGAAAACTCGAATCTTTAAATTTTGCCTTTTTTTATTGTCTAGCACTCGATGCATGGATTTCGAATTCTATTCTTGGGTAATCCTTTTTTTTTTTATGTAGTAATATTAGGGTTGAAAAAATTGTAAAATCGAAAATTAACTTGAATATATTTTTAAAAAAAATATTATTTGTTAAAGTTTACGGAATAAACTTAAGAAATTATTTTTCTCTAGAAATAGTTATAATTATTTTTGAAACTTTTGCAAATAATATTTATTTTGTTAAAATAACTCAATAGGCAAGTGAATTAAATAAATACATAAAATTTCAAATGGCTTAGTAATTAAATTAAATATACTTTTTTAAGGTAAGTGATCAAAATAAAATTTTAATTTTTTTGGTAGAATGTTTGTAACCCTTATTATGATTTACGGGATGTGTATTATAAATTTTAAAAAATGTAAACTCACTATTTTTCAAATTAATCCTTCTATTATAAGTTAGTCTCTATACTATTACTTGCAATTTGCATTTACTATAGTCTAGAAAATTTTTGTTCAATTTGAAACGGAAAATATTCTATTTATAGAACCATAAAAACTTACGCATTAGCTATGTAAAATAATAAATGCTATTTTTTATATGGTAAATGTTAATTTAATCGATCTCCCAAAAACATTACCTCATCAAATATTACAAACGTTACACTTGTGATGGTGAAATATAAGCTAAACAAACCATCCACTTGGTTTTGCATGCCTAATTATGTGTTATAATGTTATAATGTTATAATGTTAGGGCTCAAAGTTAAGCTCATTCCATTATAGATATAATCGAGCTACTCAAATTCGGTAAAACTTGTTTGTTAATTTTCATACTCAATATTGAACTTGAATTTGATTAAACTCCATTTTTGTAACAATAATAAATTACATAATATATTCTCAAACCATTCCAATCATATATTAGAATGCTAGATCAATAATTATTAAATCAAATTCAAATTTTATTTTTCCGAGATCAAACTCAAATAACTTACAAACACCCCTCCTATAATGAACTAGTTGCAAGAGATTTAACTTTTTATTATTGTTATTATGGGTTCAAATAAGTTGAATAGCCCTTCATTGTTTAAAACCTATGAGATTTTAGTGCTGATCAAGAACCAATCTTTATTGAAAGAATCATAACCCAACACCCATATTTCAATGAAATAAAACAATTAGAGGTTCATAAATGGTTTGCATTCTGCAAATCATACGCAACTAGAGACAGATTTTCAATCACAATTAGAGCAAAGATATATTGAACAAAAATTGACAAGCCCCAATTCAATTATTTAACATAATTATGTCCTTAAATCTAGAGATCAAGTGATCATAGAAAATAACTGTTTTATGATTAAGAAACTTGTAAAACCCTAACCCGATCATAGAAATCAAGCGATCAATCATCATCAGGATCAACACCTTCAAAAGCCCATTCATATTGTGCTCTAATCTCAGCTTCTTCCTCAGGTGTATAATCGTTTTCGATCCCAAAAAACCTCCTAACATACTCCACACTCTTGTTCTTAATCCTATCAGCAACACCTTGGTTCAACGTATCAAGCATATCTTTGATGTTGAGATAATTAACGGCCAAGATCAACTCGATCAACGACTCATTGTCATGGGTCTTGATCATCTCTTCATCGTAAACCTTGCCTTCTTCCTCCGCCGACGAAGAATCGTTGCCGCGGGCACGGAGAGAGAGGTGGAATTTGCAATACTCGATGATTGTAGAGAGACACTTGGAGGAAACGTTGGGGAGAGGGATGGGTTCGTCGGTGGTGTCGGGGTTTTCGTCGAAGAAGGTCTTGACGGTGCCGAGTTCCATGGCTACTGCTTCATCGACTTCGAATTCGTGATTGTCGGCGGTTCGGAGGGTGATTTTTTTGGGGACTGTGGTTGACATTGTGGAGACTAACAACAAAAAGTGGAATTAGGGTTAGGGCTTTTGAAGAAAATGGGAAATTTTAGGTCGATCTTTAGGGATTTTGATCTTTTAAGGGTTTAGTGTGAGAGAGAGATACGTAAAACTGAGAGGGTATATATAGTGCCCCATTAATAATTAATTAATTAAGAGTCCTAATTTGTATATAATTTAGAATTTCTATTTCAATAAGGAATTTCTATTTGTACAGTGTAATAAAAAAATAAAAATTAATTACATAAATAAATGTGATACTTGTTGCACCCTCAGCTCATTTGTAGAATCTAAACAGTCGATGATAATTATCTATTTGTAAATGAATTAATGTAGACTGTGAGTATTCTACTTACCTTTTTGAGTTGATGTCATTTATTTTTACTGTGCATTAAAATAAAAATAATAAAATAATTAATAAAAATAAACTTTTTTAAATTTACTTGCGGAGTTTGGATAATAAAAATCTAATGATAAAAAAATGCAATTTGCATTTTGAACGTGATTTCCGTCTTTTTTTTTTTTGAAATAATTTAAATTTTAAAGCAATAATTTTATGGGGGTGCTTTCTTTCTTCTTCTTCTTTTTTTCTTTTTCTTTTTTTCTGTTTTAAATTTTAAAATCAGTTTAGATTATATATTTATTTCATATTTATTCTCGAAATTTGACATCTATACAATTTAATTTTAACCTTTACAAATTTATGACTTAAAATTATTTACTTAGTTCCAAGCGTCGAAATTCTTTTGTTTCTGATTGTTTTCATTATAGTTGTCACCTTTATAAAAAAATATATATTTTTTTAAATACAATTTGAGTGAAAAATCCAAATAAATAAAATAAATTATATGTAGTTTTTTTTTTTAAGAAAATAGATTTTTTTAAAATATAAAACAGATAATTAGACCTGCCATGGGTCGGGTTGAGCGAAGTTTGGATTGGGTCTTGCCAAAATGTTAGGCTTGTTTGTTTGACTTGGGCCTGGTTTGGACCAAAAGAATGTGACTATAATTTTGTCCAAACTTGATGCAGCCAGCCCGAATTAATTTTTTATGTAAAAACTTTAAAAAGTATAATACATCAAAATATTAAAAATATTCAAATAAACATTTTCCAACAATTTGAAAACAAATTTAAAAAGAATATTCATATTCGAATAACATTAAGATAGGTTTAAATTAACAAGTCAATGCCTCTAAAATAGTAACAAAATTAACAATAAAATAAGAGTTATACAATATTCAAACAATAACAACAAAATAGTAGTAACATAATAGTGAAATTGTAGCAAAACTATGATAAAATAACAAGAAAATAACAACAAAACAACAAGAAAATAGTAAATTCTTTTGTCTTTTTGCTAATTCGGGCCGGGCAGAGCTCAAGCCAAAAAAGCCTTACTAAAACGGGTCTTTTTTTTTTTGTCTAATTCTATTTTTCAAGCCTATATTTCTATCAAAACCCTCCTATTTTTCAGACCGGACCACCAAATCTACATAAAATTTAAATATTACATATAAAAGATATAATGTGACCGCTTTAAGAATTATGATATCTCAAATTTGAATTTTATTATGATTTGATTTTTTATTATGCATAAACGCTCTTTTCCTAATTTTTTTAAAGTTTTAGTTTCAATGTTCCGTCCTTTTTAAATTTATTCCAATCTAAGCTTAATTGTACTTCGATTTTGAGTCATTTATTTTATTTTGGTTATAATGATTCAAACATGAATTATTTTTTTATTGGACTTGTAAAATCTTTTAAAATAATATATTTAAAATTTGCTCATATTTTGTTGTTTCGCTTAATTCACGACATGACTTTTAAATTATATTTATTTTTCCATTTCGATATTTAAACTTTTTTTCTCTCAATTTGATACTTGAACAATTATTTTCATCTCAATTTGCTCAAAATAAAATTTTTCCCATAAAAATGTAACTTGTAGCAAATACTTATTGAATTTCGATAATTTTAGAGTGAAATGGGACTAAAATGATAATTCAATTAAAAAAGCTTCCACATGGAACTCACATTTTTCTGCCTTAAATACAAAAGTAGCTCTCAAACTATATTATTTTTCTCATTTAGATACTTAAAGTTTTTTTTTTTATTTAGGTGATACTTAAATTATTAATTTCGTCTCATTTTACTCTCAAAACATGATACCAACCAATAAAAACGTGATATATGATACATTCTTATTAGACACCGTACAAATTTGAGATAAAATGGACAAAATTGATAGTTAAGAAGGATTAAATCCACAAATTTAAAAATCAAAATTTTAAAATTCAAAAAGTATAGAAATTAAAAATGACTAAATTAAAATATAAGGATTAAATAAAAAAAATTGTAAAGTACAAAGACTAATAATAGAATTTAACCTTTTATAGTTGTAAAAGAAAGCGAGTGAGCTAGTGGAGCCGTGGAGTCCACAAATACTAACTGTAGGTAGAGTTGCTGTTATGGAACACTGACTGAGTGGGTGTGTATGTGGCATTATTTGTTTCCTTCACTTCTCATCTTCCTGTTTGTCTTTATTAAGTTTTGATTGGATTAGTGGCCATAATTGAGGGAGAGAGCGGCAATGGAGTCACCGTTCAAAGCAGACATTTTGAAAGGGAAAGTGGGTTTAATTACAGGCGGTGGCTCAGGCATTGGTTTCGAGATTTCTACCCAGTTGGGCAAACATGGAGCTTCAATTGCTATTATGGGTCGACGCAAACATGTCCTTCAAGCTGCTGTTTCTGCTCTTCAATCGCTTGGGATTCATGTAAACTTTTTTTCATCCCCTTTTTATTTCAAAATTTTTAATCATATTTATAGCCCTTCTTGTTGTTTGAATTCAGTTGATCTTTTAGTTTTGATCATGATTTGCATCATCTCAATGATTCCATAAATCCCAATCCTTTGTTAGCCATTGGAGGGATCTCTTTTGGGGACTTAAGTTCATTTTTTTTATCTAAATTGTCCCCATTAGTTGCTTGTCTTGTAGGGTCATACTTTATAGAATTCTGCTTCATATGTGTTAGTTTGGTATTTCGATGAAATTGGGGAAAAAATGGTGGTTCCTACTATATATATACATATATGTATATTAGGGGATGGGGAATTCAAAGTTTCAAACCTGACCTTTGACCGCAGATTGAGTCTTAGGTTGGTTGTCAGGGTTCTAATTGCAACAATAAGGAAAACGTGAATTCGAGTGTGTTTAAGAACTTTTTTCCTCCGATTTTATGGGTAGAAGTATGCATTATATAAAAAAACAATCCCGACCTTTGAGCACAGCTGGGGAAAGCATATGTTTAAAGAAGTAGATATTGCGAGTTAATCCCACATTGGATAGGAAAGTGAAGGCCTCTCTGTGTGTATAAACGGTTACACTACACATCTTATCAGACATGTTTCTTGTGAATTGAGTAATAGTCCGAATGACATGGTGATTCCTACTATAAATATATGTGTTTGCATATTAGGGGATGAGGAATTCAAACCCAACCTTTGATTAGGGCTGGGGAAAGCATGTGTTTAAAGACGTAGATATCGTGCATTAATCCCGCATTGGTTAGGAAAGTGAAGGTCTCTTTGGTTTTACAAGCAGTTGCACTGCACATCTTATCAGACATGTTTCTCGGGAATTGAGTAATAGTTTGGTGACATGGTGATTCCTACTATAGATATATGTGTATGTATATTAGGGGATGAGGAATTCAAACCCAACCTTTGAGTAGGACCAAGGGAAGCATGTGTCACGCCACGCGTTTTAAAAAATGCATTAATCCACATTGGAAAGAACATGGAGGGTCTCTCTAGGTATCTAAATGGGTGCACCGCATATCTTATAAGACATGTTTTCTTGGGAGTAAAGTAATAATCCCGTGATATATGTATCTAATGCTTGGTGTGTGTTGGATTGGTCTTCTTTTAAAGTTAGTGCCATCTTTGTTAGTATTCTCTTTCTGCTTCATTTCATTAGTTAAGTACCTCTTTGTCCTTTATCATAGTTTAAAGTTGAAACACATGTTTCAAATAAGCATATCATGTGAAATGTTACACATGCACACACATATATATATACATACACATTGGATAGGTTATTGATTCATCGATTGTTTGATGTGCTGTATTTTGCTTGATTTGTTTTTCGGGGTTTTTTTCTCTCTGCACTTTTCAGCTGACATTGCATTTACTTACTATTGTTTTTAAAGGCTGTTGGCTTTGAGGGGGATGTTCGTAAGCAGGAAGATGCAAAAAGAGTGATTGAATCAACTTTCAAACATTTTGGCCGTATTGACAGTCTCGTGAATGCTGCTGCTGGCAACTTTCTTGTGCCTGCTGAAGATTTGTCCACTAACGGGTTTCGAACAGGTATTTTCAGCCTTCTCAACACGATTTGCAGCATACACAGTATCGTCTGGTCTTTAATCTATCAATGAGAGAGCAACATTTAAGCTCGGCACTGGTCTTTGGCCATAAGTACAATAGCATTTTGAAGCTTTTGCACATTTTCTTTTCCTAAATGCAGTTATGGATATTGATTCTGTTGGTACCTTCACAATGTGCCGCGAAGCACTCGAGTATCTCAAAAAGGGAGGACGTGGAAGGAAATCACAGAGTGGCGGATCAATCTTGAATATCAGTGCTACTTTACATTATACAGCTTCTTGGTACCAAATACATGTCTCTGCAGCCAAGGTTTTTCGCATAAATTTCATCCTCCAATAACTCTGCAACCATGGCCCTATTCTCGAGTTATGCTTATTTGCAGTGTTTCTTTATGTTAGGCAGCTGTTGATAGCATTACTAGAAACTTAGCACTTGAGTGGGGAACTGACTACGATATCCGGGTCAATGGTATTGCTCCTGGCCCTATTGCCGATACACCTGGCTTAAGTAAACTCGCACCCGACGAGATTACCATCAAGGCTCGAGAGCACTTGCCTTCGTATAAAATAGGGGACAAATGGGATATTGCTATGTCAGCTATCTACCTTGTTTCAGATGCTGGTGAGTTACATATGTTGATCCCGTTCTACAAAATGGGGTCAAATCCGGGGTTTCATCTTTCCTGGTTTATATTGTTGAATTGGTAATTCATCGTTTATGTCAATCTTGAAGGTAAATTTGTGAATGGGACTACCCTCGTAGTTGATGGAGGACATTGGCTGAGCCATCATCGCCGTCTACCGAAAGAGGAAGTCAAGCAATTGTCTCGAGTGGTTGAAAAGAGATCGAGAGAAAAGCCGGTTGGAGTTCCATCCAGCAAGCTGTGAAAAAACAAACATGGAGTGATTATCAATGCTTCAACTTATAGCTAAAAGCTACAGAGGTTATAGAATTTATAAAATGACATTGCCATTTAGGCCCGTTTGGTACAGCGGATCTAAAACTAGAGTGAAAGATGGATATTACCGTATCATTGTGTTTGGTTGTTGAAATTTGTGATATTTATTACTCTTCTTACCTTGTGTTTGGTAAGAGTTAGTTAAAAGATAAGTGTTATTGGTAAATGTACCATTTTACTCTTAAAATCTATAGTTTCGTGGTACAGGTACTATAAAGGCTCTTGTATTAGGAGTCAAATCGCAGACCCTCTACTCAAAAAATGGACAAATTAGTCATTGTACGTTAGATTAGATAACAAATTGATTTTTTTGTTAAAAATTCCATTTATTTATATCGCTAAGTGTGACTAACAGAATAATTAAACAAAAATATATGGTATGTCACGTGTTTTTTATGTTGATGTACAAGGATTAGTTTTTAATAATAGAATTAGATAGAATTTTTGACAGAAAGATCGGTTTGCTCCTTAATAAAAAACTAATTTATTTAATTTTTGAGTAGAAAAGACAAAATGTGATCTGACTCTTAATAAAGACCTCCATAGTAGTTTTGCTATAATTTCGTATTTTTCTTTTCGTTATTTTAACAGTGGCAAGTTTGAAATATTTTACCTATAAAACTATACATTTGCATAATGACCCAAGCAAACACAATTTACATCCAAATAAAAACACTACAAAAATCCTCTTAATCCTGATAATAAAAACACTACAAAATTTTAATAAAAATAAAAAAAACTACAAATAAAATTTTTCAAAAAATAATTCATCTCATGAATAAAAATAAAAATAAAGTAAACAAATGGATTTCAAATTCCTTAAAAAGTCTAAACAAGAGTATTGTCAAATCACAAAATCTTTATATTAATTTAATATTACTTATACCTCAGTGATAAATATGACCAAATTTGCTTATAAAAATAATGTGACGTATTGATTTACACCTCTACCAAACATATAATTATTTGTAAGTTATGTATTATATATATGGAATTAAAGGTTATGGTATGTTGTTTTTGTAAGTAACTCAACATGTCATTCTCTTATCCTCCCCCAAAAAATACAAGTTATTCTTTTATAATATATTTTCATTTATCTTGGAAAATTCTCAAAATGAGCTTTTCAAAGAATACGAATCGTTAGATAAAAAAATAAATGATTTAATTCGATGAGAAAAAGAAACAATTTACAATTCCATTTAATCGGTTAACTTGTTGAATTATTTAAAACATAAAAGGATTGTAAGAAATTAAGTAAATTGTAATACATGAAAATTTTATTTAAAATACGAAGAAACTATTTAAAGCATGAAAGGGTTTTAAGAAATTAAGTAATATGTAAAAAATGAAAAATATTTCTTAAAGCACGAGAGAGTTATTCGTAATACTTGAAAAAAATTACTTAAAATATGAAAAGGTTTGTGATATATTAAATAATTTGTAATACGTGAAAAAATTAATTAAAACATGAAACAATTTATTAAAAATACATAATTGCAATTATTTCAACAAAATAATGAATATAAAGTGCAAATTATTTATTAATTTAAAGTCATGAGTCAATTTAATTAATAAATTACTCAAAATCTCATACCAAGATTCAAAACCATGGACTATTAAACTTAAATATTGGTAGCAAAACAATCCTTACAAAACTCTACTTTTAACCAAGGTATTTGAACAGGATTGGATTAAGGGGTACCATCCTGTTGAATTAGATAAAAAGATTAGTTCAACTAAACCGTTGACTTGGACTTTTAATTTTATTTTTATTTTTTAATGATTTATTTAATTAAGCCGGTCACTTAATTGGTATGATCACTGATCCAATTTTTTGAAAACTTTTCTTTTAACATGAACATGGTGATTATATATAAGCTACTATTGGTGTTTTAAATTATTTTTTATAAAATGAATTTTTTTTGACAACATAAATATTTTTAAAAAATAATAAACTTTCAAGAACTTTTAAATTATTTTCCTTATTTTAAATACAAAATACTTATTTTTATATGAAAAATTAAAATTAATTATATATTAAATAAAAAATAAAATTTGATTTAGTTTTAAGTAACCACATGTTTTAAACTTATATTCTATGAACCTTCAAAATATAACAAGACGAATAGCTTTTGTTTTCGATTTAGAAAAAAAGGTTATCGAAAAAAAAATGGTTCTTTCAACTAACTTGTAGTCTTTGTTTATTTAGAATTTTATAAAAAATAAATTTAATTTTGTGGAAATTTTAGGAAGACTAAGTAAAAGTCAATTTGGTGGTAGAGAAAGTCAAGATGAAATTGAAAAGAAAGAACAGAACAATTACAAAAGCTAACCCCCCATCTGGGGGTCTACAAGAAAAAAGCAATTTCTACCCCATTAAAGAAGCAAAGAAAAAAAAAATCTGGAAGGAATTTCTTGGAAATATTTTTAAGGATGAAAATTGAATTATAAAATTTTTTAGATGTTAAAGTGTAATTTTATTTTGTATTCATTTATAATTTCTTAATTTTTGAAGGGATTCAAAATAAAAAAAATTTATTTTCGAAGATCAATGTTAATTTTACCATAATTCTATGGTTTAATATCGGAAACAAATTTAAAAAGTAGACCATAAATTGGAGTCAAGAACGCGCGATAGCAAACAGCAACTATATATGTAAGCAGAGGCCAGGTTATGAGGCAAATAAACTTGGCATTGTCTCTTTTCTGATTGAGGGTGACTCCTAAGTTATTTTGTGGTGTTTGTTTGTCTGTTTGTTTTTTTTTTCATTCAATGTGGGGAACCAAAAGATGGTTCATTTTGCACCAAAGGAGGAAGGTAAATATGCCTAAACTAAACACGAATTTTCCTTTCATCATTTGCCCTTTTAATGTATTGTCGGTTCAAGTTGGAGGTTTTTGAGTTATTGAATAATTAAGTCTTATCTTGTATAATTGTTATGGGTTTAGACTTACATAGGCTGTGACACAATTATACAATTGTTACGGGTTTAGACTTATGTGGGCTGTGACACAATTGTCATGTGTGTGTTTAATTCGGATATATACTTTGTATTGGTTTAAAATAGATAAGCGTGAGATGATAGAATTTAAAGTCATGTTATCTAGGTATCTGACTCGAATTTTAACTATTGCTTCACTTAAGTGTCAGCTACATATTTAACGTGTTGGGTTATTGTGTTTATGTTATTATCTAAAAATAAATCGGGTTTTGATTAAAGTGGTAAAGTTAAAATGTCAAAGGCCTTAGTTCTTTGAGTTCAAATATTATTATGGGTATATTTTTTCTAAATTTTATACAAAATATAAAAAGGAAAAAAAAGAAAAAAATGATCAAATTGGTCACTCTACTATTAAATAATAATGGAAGACCAACGGTGCATTTCCACGTTAATCACTCTAAAATTGCGATAAACTACCCATTAGTCACTTTAAGTAGGGGTTATTCCTATTTTGGATCCCAAATTTTTTTTATACAAATGCATCGTTAGTCTTTCATTATTATTTAACAATGGAGGATAAATTTGATAACATCCTTTTTTGCAGTGACCAAATTAACAATTTTTTAAGAGTGATTAAAATAGGAATAGTCCCTATTTAGAATGACTAATGGTGTAGTTTACCCTTATTATACTCATAATTTATTAAACATAATTGTATGCATTTTCTCTTTCAAAATTATTAGATTGAATTTTAATTTTAAAATATTTTACTTGAGTTTTTAATGTATTAGTAACATATTAATTAATCACTTCCGTTAATTTAGCTATTAATTTGGATGTTAAAAATCGTTTAAATTTGATAAAGAGTATATTTAAAACAAGTGAATCAAATTAAAAATATATGTGTATTTACTACATAAGTAACCTAAATCTTTTGTGTTGAAAAAAAAAAGTTCTCTTAAATTTGATTGACACGTCTTTTTTTTTAAAACATGTTTATAATGTTGCTTCATTTCAAATTTGAACTTAAATTTAATCCCTAAATTAATGGCTAGACTTAGACTAAAATAAAAAAAATTTAATCTTTTTATCGTGGATCAAATGTTTATAATTTGATCAACATGTTTTAAAGATATTTCATTTCAAATTTGAATTTGTGTTTAACCCTAAATTGACGGCTAGACCTATATTAAAAATGAAAATTTTAATCTCTCTATTTTAATTTTGCATAATTTTATCATCTTATTTTTATAATGTTATTAGTAAGTCTAAATTGATACTACTAATAACTACTGTCGTTAAAGTTAAAATGTAGATTATTTCGTTGATAAGTTTCATACAATTAAGCTAGCTTGGATAATTTTCTTACTATGAAAATTCATGTGATCTTTTTAACCATAATGGTTAATAGTATTATCAGTTTGAACATTTTAATAAAATTGTAGATAAAGAGTAACTAAAATCATAATTAAATATTTTTATTCTAATTTGATTAAAATGTTTAAGTAAAAATAATAAATTTGAACCTTTATTATTGGCTGATTCATCAGAGGTGTTAACCCTGCAACCCACGTCGCAAGCCCGAGTCACATGAATTGCTTATATGTATTGTGGTGTGCAAGTATTTATGAAGTCATTTTACGTCGGTTTAAATCCCATGATATGCATATTTTAATAGTTTTTTAAGAAAAAAATTAGAATGCTTTCGAATAATTTCCTAATTTGAGTTAGTGTTCGGTTAACTCAGCAAAAGACTTAATAAATAGTATAGATAAAAATAATTTGTTTTTTTTAAGGGTCTGAAGCAAGGGAGAAAATCCATGAGGAAAAGGCTGAATAAGTTGAAAACAGAGATGAAATTGGTGAGCAAAGAGCAAAAAAGCATCAAAGAAGGGCAAAGGCAAGTTGGGGCCAAATTGCAAGCAATCAACTATGAATGCGAGCAGCTCCGCCGTGAAACTAATCGAATTATTCAACAAACCACCACCACTCAAATCCGGTTAGCCCTAATGTTCAATATCCTTAAAGCTCGTGAGGAATGTGATTTTGCAAAGGCTCATCAATTAACTGCACTCCTTCGGTAAATACCATTCATTGCCTTCAATTTTCTTTTCATTTTCGATTCATAAATTCATGCCTTTTCTTTCCCTTATATGATACTGTTTTTTGTTTTTTTGCAGTGAGATAGTAGCCAGGGGTTAATTGGAAGACCAAATTTGAAAATATTTATACTATTTGATTGCTTTTATTAATACGATATAAGATAATTATAACATATATTCATAACCTATAATCCTTATTTTAAATTTCAATGTAAGATTATGATATTACAGCTTTTCTATAATTCTTTTTTTGTAAAAATAAATTTACTATACAATATTAACCTAACAAATTACGTAAAATATTTGTTCTATAATATTTATTTTGGTCGCTTTTATTTTAAAATGAAAATGTATGCATGATGTAATATGTATTATCAATCGCCATTATAGATTTAAAGCTTGAGTAATTAAAATAAAAATATTATCCAATGACAAAATTAGAAAACCTTTAATCATTTTGATATTTACCCTTGTATAAATTTAATTATTTTGAAAAAAAAAATCAAAAGAGTTCAAATCAATTAAATTATTTAAGAAAAAATTATAAAATTTAATTTAACTACTCGATTTAATTGGTCGCTAGTCAATTAATTTATGCTGTTCGATAAAATCAACTCTCACACTTACCACTTCAATCGATTGTTACGATTATTAATTATTTTTAATAATTTCAATGTGCATTTAAACTACGAATATAAAAGAATAATATATTAATATTTTACTAAAAATATTTTAAGATTTATTACATTTTTATCCTTTTGAAGCTAATATTCGGATAGCTCCATGTTCACCTTTCGAAAAAAATGGCCTCAGCATTTGCCATCCTAACCAAAGGTACCCAATAGAATCACAAAACAAAAAGAGCTTTTAAATTTACAATGTTTTAGCTATTAATTAGTTTTAAATAACACCAAAAATCTGCAGTTTTCTAAATACACTTTCCACTGATTTAAAATCTACATCGAAACCGTAACTCTGGCCTCCATGTTTCACGTAAAGGAACTCTTTACAAGGCGTAACTCGTGAATGCTGCTGCCGGCAACTTTCTTGTGCCTGCTGAAGATTTGTCCACTAACGGGTTTCGAACACTTACTTTCTGCCTTCTCAACACGATTTGCAGCATACACAGTATCGTCTGATCTTTAATCTATCAATGAGAGAGCAACATTTAAGCTCGGCACTGATCTTTGACCGTAAGTACAATAGCATTTTGAAGCTTTTGCACATTTTCTTTTCCTAAATGCAGTTATGGATATCGATTCTGTTGGTACGTTCACAATGTGCCGCGAAGCACTCGAGTATCTCAAAAAGGGAGGACGTGGAAGGAACTCACCGAGTGTCGGATCAATCTTGAATATCAGTGCTACTTTACATAATACAGCTTCTTGGTACCAAATACACGTCTCTGCAGCCAAGGTTTATCGCATAAATTTCATCCTCCGATGTCTCTGCAACCACGGCCCTATTCTCGAGTTATGCTTATTTGCAGTGTTTCTTTATGTTAGGCAGCTGTTGATAGCATTACTAGAAACTTAGCACTCGAGTGGGGAACTGACTACGATATCCGGGTCAATGGTATTGCTCCTGGCCCTACTGCCGATACACCCGGCTTAAGTAAACTAGCACCCGACGAAATTAACATCAAGGCTCGAGAGCACTTGCCTTCCTATAAAATAGGGGACAAATGGGATATTGCTATGTCAGCTATCTACCTTGTTTCAGATGCTGGTGAGTTACATATATTGATCCCGTTCTACAAAATAGGGTCAAATCCGGGGTTTCATCTTTCCTGGTTTATATTGTTGAATTGGTAATTCATTGTTTATGTGAATCTTGAAGATAAATTTGTGAATGGGAACTACACTCGTAGCTGACGGTGGACATTGGCTAAGCCATCCTTACCGTCTATCGAAAGAGGAAGTCAAGCAGTTGTCTCGAGTGGTCGAAAAGAGAGCGAGAGAAAAGCCGGTCGGAGTTCCATCCAGCAAGCTGTAAAAAAATCAACATGGAGTGATTATCAATGTTTCAACTTATAGCTAAAAGCTATAGAGGCTATAGAATTTATAAAATGACATTGCCATTTAGGCCCCGTTTGCTACAGCAGATCTAAACAAGGGTGAAAGATAGCCTTAACCCAAGTCGAAACCTTTTATTGATTAAAGCATCCGGAACTACAAACAAAAGCGCTCTTTGTTTCACTTTTGTTTTACAAGAATCACGATTGCCTTAACCCAAGTTTGAGAGTCTAAGCAATGAAGCAATGAACCTCTAACCAAAGCCACCTAAAGAAAGAAGTGTAAAGAAAAACCCAAGTAAATAATAACCTTCAAATCACCGTACTACAAAAAATTATATATATATTAAAAGTTTATGCATATTTTGGATATAATAATAAAATTGAAACTTTAAAATCATGATATAAGTTAAAATCTCATTACATGTCTATTTATTGATTCCATATAAAAATATAAAATAAAAAACATCATCCTAAAAATATGGTTTCCTTTGTTGGTGGTAAGTGATAAAAGTAACATATTTTAATCTCGTTCTTAATTTATTTTTAGATGATTATTTATGTAAATTGGTGAATTTTATGCTCCTAATCCTTTAAATTCATGTTTCTATACTTATGAGAGCATTTGAGAGCAAAAAGAACGAAAAACGAGTGAAAATCGAACAAATAGAGCAGATTTCAAGAGTCACACGGGCTGGACACACGATTGTATGACCCACACTGGCTGAACACACGGCTATGTGCCAGATCATGTCAATTTCGCGACTCGCATCCCAAACACGCGGAAAAATGTAATTTTTAGGCTTTATGGGCATTCTAAAGTTTATAAATACCAAATAGAAAAAGAGAAACAGAGGCAATCAGAGAATATTGAAGAAAACAACTCGAAGAACACCATTGGAGCCAACTCTGAAGTAGATTTCCATCAAGATTGAAGGCCTCCTTTTAATTTCTTTTGAAGTTTTTATGAGTTTTTTTATTTCTTATGGATATTCTGTCTTTAAGATATTTTTATTTACAATTATGAACTAATTCCCTAGATACCTAGGGAAGATGAACCCTATGTGAATTATATTATTTGATTTCTGTTTTATGCAATAAATACTTGATTCTTGTTCTCAGTTATGTGTGCTTATCTCTTGTTTTAATATTTCTGAGATATTAATTCATGTTTAATGTGCTTAAATCAAAGAAGGGAAAGTCTCTGTTTAAGAGTAGATCTAGCATAATTGAGTGGAGTTGCATGTAATTCTAGAAATAGGACGACATAAATTTACCAGATTAGAGTTAAATCTAATAGGGGAATCAATAGATCGAGTTAATGCGACAATAAGGGTTTTAATTTGAAATAAATTCCAGTTAATCAACCTATAAATAGGGGATTCTTTATCGAGTATTGTTTCTCTCATTGGTTATTATTGAATTATTTTCTTGATTTATTTTCTGTTGAGTTCTTTAATTAAATTAATTTAGTAATTTTAGTTTAAACCAATCACTCCAATTTGTTGGCTAAATAATAGGAAACGGGTAATTACTAATATTTTTAGTTCTCGTGGATAGATATCTCGACTCACTGTAGCTATACTATTTATCGATAGGTACACTTTCTATTGTTGTATTTTTAGTTAGTAACATGATACATCAGTTGGTGTCTACCCAAACTAGCTTGATTCGAGCTTGAAATTTTTCTTTATTCTCAATCGGCCTAATTTTGATCAAATTTAAATTAAATAAATTTTTAAAAAGAATTTTAATTTAATTATAGAATATACAAATATTAAAATAAAATCATATATTTTAAACAATAAAATAAATTTATTAAACACAAGGGCGTAGTTAGATAGGCAGTCATCTTGACCACCTCCAGACCTTTAAATTTTATTTTGACCCCTCAATAATGAATTGCTAGCTTCACCTAAGCTTGAATGGATCAAATCAGATCTTAACTCGAACCTTTTTATTTGAAAAAATCGAGTCACTATTTAATCCAACTCATGAACACTTTTAACCAAGGTTGTTTGAATAGGACCGGATTGACTGGTTGGACTAGGTTCTAATTGGGGTATAAGTCCAGAGAAAGGCATTGGCTCGGTTGACTTAGGAATTGGTACTGTCCTGTTGAATCAGGCAAAAAAAATAGTTGAACCAAATGGTTGACTTGGATTTTTAATATTTTTTTATTTTTTAAAATTTTTTATGCTTTATTTAATTGAACCAGATGGACCGGTCAAACCGATTGAAATGACAAACCAATGACTTGATTGGTATGATCACCGGTCTAGTTTTGAAAACTTTTCTTTTTACATGAACGTGATGGTTATATATAAACTACTATTGGCATTTTCTAAGCACTAATTTCCTATCTCCATTTTTTTCTTCAAATTTCTTTTTTTCACTTTGTTTCTCTCTACATTTTTATCGATTGAGACTCAGAGCGGCCGATGAATCCATATTGTTTTTAGATTTCATTCCAATAGATGCTCATGTTCCGATCTATTTAAGAATAAGGGGGTGATATTGATTCAATTCGGTTGGATTTTTTAAACCATCTATCATAATTCGGTTTGGCTCAATTCGATTCTCAATTTTTCCATATTAATTTTTGATTTTGGATTTTCAGACTTATTTTGATAAAATGAATTTTATTCGACAAAATCTCTAAATTTTTTTCATAAATATTTAAAAAACAATAAATTTTCAACAACTTTGAAATGATTTTCACTATTTTAAATACAACATATTTATTTTTATATCAAAAAATTAAAATTAAATATATATTAAATAAAATATAAAAATTCAGTTTAGTTTCGGATAATCACGAATTTTAAACTTGTATTCCATAAACCGTCCAATTGATTTTGTTTTCGATTTTTTTAAAAAAAATTATTGAAAGAAAATGAATCATTGAACTAACTTGCAGTCTTTGTTGATTTATATTTTTATTAATAAGTTTAATTTTGTGGAATTATTTGAAAGTGTAGAGGGAATTAAAAAGAAAAAAACAGAGTAATTGGAAAAGTCTATAAGAAAAGAGCAAATTCCTTTAGCGCATTAAAGAAGCAAAGAAAATAAAATCTGCTGACAATATCTGTTAAAATAATTTATCTTTTTTAAAATGACAAGTAAAAAGGTTAATTTATCAAATGTCTTTAAACTATTGCTTGAATTTTAAATTGATTCTTAAATTTTAAAATATTTTTAATTGAATCCTCAAAGTATCAATATTGTATAATTAAATAATTTTGGATTTTTGGGTTTATTTTGACAAAGCAAAGAAAAATTGAATGGAACCTTTAAGTTATCTTTTCTATATTAAATATTAAATATTTATTTTTAAATCATAAAAAATTAAAAAATTAACTATAAATTAAATAATAAAATAGCATTTGGTTTAGTTCAAATTAATAATGCATTCCATAAATCATCAAAACTTCTTGGTTCGAATCAATTTTTGATTTTTCTTATTCGGTCTTAGTTGTGAGGGCTTTTTTTTCTTAAACATGTTAGCAAGGGCAAATTTAGGGGGGGGCAGGGGCCAAATAGAAGAATTGGCTTTTAATTCCTTAATAAATATAAAAAAAATTCTATTTAGCCCCTTCAAAAGTGATGAAATCATAACTAAATACAAGATAAAATTATACTTTAACATCATAAAAAAATTTAATTCAATTCCGGCTTCCCTAAGAAAGATTGTTGGATTCACCCCTACATTAAATGTTAGCTCAAATTTGTCCCGGTATAACTTAATACACGTGAATTAAATTATAAACTCTAACATACAACGACAAATCTAGAAGTATTTTTAAGGGGTTAGAATTGAATTATAATTTTTTTTTGTGATGTTGCATTCACTCATAATTTCGTAACTTTTGAAGGGGTTAAATATAAAAGAATCATTTTCGAAGATGAAAGTATAATTTTACAGAAAATAATTTTTAATATTATCGGGAAACTGAAAAACAAAGTTCCAGGCTGTGCCCAAAATCACCATCGACTTAACGTGGAGAAAAATCTAATTAATATAATAAGCATTAATTATAGTTTTGTGGGAGTGTGAGGTTGACGTTTTCCAACCCTCGCCTAATCCGCATGCCGCATGCTGCATGCTCTATATAAGCAAATGCCAGGCTATGTGGGAAATAAACATAGCATTGTGGTGTTTGATTTTTATTTTCTCATTCAATGTTCGGAATCAAAGTAGAGTTCACTTTCTACCCAAGGAGGAAAACCATTTTGCACCCAAGGAGGAAAGTAAATATGCCTAAGGTAAAGTACTCAAATTTTTTTTTTTTAAATCTTGATTATTATTGGTATTATCGGCTAAAGTTAAAATTTTGAATTATTGAATAATTAAATTTTATGTGCAATTATTACGGACTTTGATTAATTATATTTTTAGCATAATAGCAACGTCATTTTTCGTTTCAATTTTCTTTATTGGCTTTGTTGTGCATATCCCAATATTTTCTACTATCTTTAGGAAAATTGTGACATTTTCTGTCGTTTATTATTTTTATGCATCACTGTCCACGTAAATATATAAATAAGATATCTCGTTAATTACTTTAAATATGTATCGTTTTTAATTCCGTCACTTTTTTTTTTTGTTAATTTTATTATTAAATGATAATAGAATATCAATGATGAATTACAAGCTCGAGTCACATAAATTGCTTACATGTATTGATAATAATTTATTCTTGTTGGTGGTGTACAAGTTGAATAAAAACATAATTTTTAGAAAAATATATAATTATACAAATAAAATTCAATAAAACCCAACTTTACGCAAATTTGGCTCTCTTCCACTTGGTTAACTCAAAACATTTCAAATTAAATCAATAAGGCTTTGGTTTAATTGCATGATGAGGTTTCAAAAATTTCAAGGTCTTAAGATCAAGTTCCTTTATATATGTGATTTATATCTCATAATTCATTGTAATGCTACTTGATTATAATTGTAGTTATTTAGATTATGTTAATAGCAAAGATGAGGAATTATGAACTTTAATGTCCTAAATCTCATCATTATCCGATAATTCATTCCAGCAATCGACTATGATTGCAGTTATTTAGATTAAATTGATGATAATTATTAGAAACTCTATAAATTACGTATTTATAATATAGATTTGTATTTTTAAATAAAGTGTTTATAATAAAATTGAAAAAAATATATCAAAATATCAATATAAAGCTCTAATTGAATGATAAATTGAAGATTTTGTGAATGCAATTGGCATGGATTTGAAGCAAAAATAAAATAAAATGCTGTCGAATAATTTCTTAATAAATAGTATAGATAATCATAATTTTTTTTGAATGGTTTGAAGAAAGGGAGAAAATCCATGGAGACAAGGATGAAAGCAATAATGAGAGAGATGAGAGAGATTAGCAAAGAGCAAGAAAGCATAAAAGAAGGGGATTCGCAAGTTGGGGCCAAATTGCAAGCAATCAACGATGAATGCCAGCAGCTCCGCCGTGAAACTAACCAAATCATTCAAAAAGCCGCCAACAGTGAAATCCGGTTAGCGCTAATGTTTCAAATCCTTGAGGCTCGTGAGGAAGGTGATTTTGCAAAAGCTCATCAATTAACTGCACTACTCCGGTAAATACCATTCATTGCCTTCAATTTTCTTTTGATTTTCGATTCATAAATTCATGCCTTTTCTTTCCTTGTATGATATTGTTTTTTTTTTTTTTCTTTTTTTCAGTGAAGTTGTAGCCATGGATGAGTTAATTGCACAAATAGAATCCTGATTAAATTATAAATATATTACAGTTTTGTATCCTTTCTTTTTGTGAAAACAATTTAGCACGCAATGCTATCCCAATAAAACATTAAATTCTAGACTTGCATGTAAGATTATGTAAAATAAATGTTCTCTAACACTTATTTTTTTATTTTTTGTCACTTTCATGTATGCATATTGTGATGTGATTTGTACGGTCAATCATCAATTAGAAATTTAACGTTTGGATAACTATAATAAAAATATTTTTTAATGGCAGTGAAAATTAAAATTTTTTTACTAAAATAAAGCACATTGAAAGTTGAGTGACCGACAAGAAATTTATATATAAATTTGATGAAAGTTCATGTATAAAATTTATAATTATCATCATAAAAATTTAATCATTTTGAAAAAAAAAAATCAAAAGAATTCAAATCAAATAATTTTTTTTTTTAAAAACAAACAATAAAATTCAATTCAAATGTTCACCTGTCGAAAGAAATGGCCTCAGCATTTGCCATCCTTACCAAAAGTACCCAATAGAATCACAAAACAAAGAGAGCTTTTAAATTTACAATATTTTAGCTATTAATCAGTTTTAAATAACACCAAAAGTCTGCAATTTTCTAAATACACTTTCCACTGATTTAAAATCTACATCAAAACCGTAACTCTGGCCTCCATATTTCACATAAAGGAACTCTTTACAAGACGTAACCGGTGGAAGAATTTCAGAGATTCCGGGAAAATCCAAGGTTGGTGGTGAAGGCAAGTCATTCTTCTTCGAAGAATAGTAAACATCAGCTAAAAGAAGCCATATAAGATCAGGGTCAATGGATGCAAGTCCCTTTAGTGCATTCACCGATGCATCGTGAAGCCCGGCAACTCCACTGCATGCTATCCCCACGACAAGACCACTAACCTTCTTCATAACAACTTCCAATGCTGAAGCACTTCTTTTGTTTTGGGATAAGTCGGCAATCATATTGAGCAGTGCTACCTGTACTTTCAAACTCGAAGTTTCAGCTATGGTGTCCTCTGAAGAAACATCAGCACTCCGGTAAGGAAGTTGTAATGGGGTTCGTTCTTTCAAGTTTGACTTCTTTTGGAACGGAGATGAACTTAAAAGTTTCCAGAAATGGGGGCCATCGGTGTGGAAGCGACGGGAAAAGAAATCTCCACCGCAAATTTGCACGACACTGCTTATGACACTAAAACACCTCCGGACAACCTGTTGGAAGAACACAAGTCGTAATCCAATTTGATGCAGGAAAACTTAAACAATGCTAATTTGAGGTGATTCGGAATACTTACCACTGTGTTTTTTTGTTGAACACTAACCACCAAGAGCGGCCATATTTTATTCATTGCTGGAAGCAACCTGTTCTCAACAGTACTGTCATCAGCTGCAGTCAAAGTGTCATTCAGCTGATATAATGAACACGATTGAAGCTCTTCTTCAATTGCTTCTTTAGTCTCCTTCTCCAACTTATACGCTTCTTCGACTTTTGCTAGAGTTGATATGCCATCCTACAAATTGAAGTTGATTAAAATACAGAGCAAAGCCTTTGATGAATCCGTGACTTGGTCTCTTCTGTGTATAGAAATTCCTAGAACTCAATATTAAGGAAATGAATAAAAAGATACCGTCTTATAACCCACACACTACTACAATGCCGCACCAATTAAATGAGAACTTCTAAAAGGTGATATGAAGCATCTGACTTGTACAAATTTCTCAAGGCCTTAAGACCAGTCATCGAATCTCAGTCAATTGCACTGTTTAAAATGACAAGTTTTTCAGAAAAATACCTCAATTATGTCCAGTGCCGCCAAGCATGCTGCTTGACTCATAGAAGCCAGCAAAGGAGTTGCAGCTGTTAAACATGAACCCACGATAGATCCAACAGTTTGTCTATATCTTCTGGAATCAGTCAACTTGAACACAATGGTTTCCCATTGTTCTACAATAATGATGTCGTCATTTAATTAGTACCAATCATTTCTGCTCTAGGATAGATCCAAGATAAAGAATGAAGCTATTAAAAATTCAACCAAGTTTTTATAATTAAATAAATAAAAAAACACTTACACGCATAACAACAAAAGGGTATCACTTTTCGTGCAAAGAAATTGGTTTTCCAGAATAATTACATATATATGGTGGAAAAGCAGTATAATATTTACTGAAAGAGATGAGTGGCTTGGGTTGGGTTGGCATGGGTTAGTTGGACCATTGAGAAGAGGAAAAAAGTGAACATCTAACAGCAGCAGAGCCTTTCTTCAAAGATTATAACATTAAAAGTCTGTATAATATTTTTTTCAAGGAAAAAACAATCACCTGATTCCATGAGTGTCACATCAATCCCATCAGCAAAACCTGAGCCCGAACCTTGTCTTAGTTCTGCTTGAACTTCCTTTTCCCTTTCAGATACTTTGGACTTGAAAAGCATCAGATTACAGTGTGCTTGAGAAGGCAAGGAAAAAGCCTCACGCTTGGAAGCCTTTCCAATCTCAGATACAGCCTGAAAAAGCATAATCATCAGAAATAGTAAACTTGATGATAAATGCAGTGGAAAATATGGGATGGGAAAAAGCACAACCAGAAGAAAGAGTGCAGCAAACATGATAGAGTAAAGTACCATTAAAAAAAATTAAAGAAAAATATTTTCCATGTCCTTGGTTTGAATCATATAAAATAGAAAACAAAATTCCAAGCCACATCTAGAAAATGCAGGGTAGAACCATCAACACCAATAGGATGCAATAATTAATAAAAGTTTTAAATTTAAAATGTTTTAGATTAGATAGGAACAAAACAGGAAACATAGAATGCTAGTTTAAAATACGTAAATTAGATAGGATAGTGGAACTAAATTGATAAAAAAGGAAATTCCAAAGACAAGTTGATTTTGCTATCAGTGATGCAAAAAAAGGTTTCAGAAGGTAGTGAACCACAAGATGAGATGGTAGATTATGTGAAGTGCTGATCATAACCGGAATCCATAGGAAATCAAGTGAATATAGTATGGATTACTTATTATTGGTATATATTGCAAAAATAACACAAATCATTGAAAAGTGAAGAATAGGAACCATTTTTTAACAAACAGAAGAACTGAGACACAACTAATCCAAGAATGAAGAATTGAGACACAACAAAGATAAAATTATGACCTTTAGAAAGGGGATAGTTAAATCTGGGTGTTTATGCCTGCCAAGAATTTCAAGCTCCTGTGAAACACAGCGCATCTGTACAAATGTACAAATAAACCAGTTAAACTAGTATCCATGCAATAAGAATAAAAAATCTAAAAGAAAATAAAGTAATGCAAAATAAATCAAATTAATGCCCAGCATATAATCAACATTAAACCAGTATTCTGCTGGATCGTTCCACAAGACAGAAAGGATGACGTCATTCTGCTGGATCTTTCCATTTTGACATGTTAACTCGTACAAATAGATATTCTCACCATTTGAACATCTCAGTTAAAAACTAAATAATTTTGATGTCTCACTTTTTTATTTATTTTTTTGGCACATGATATGTAATGTTTTCCATAAACCAAAAATGAGTGAACTATTAGCACGCATCATGGCTATAAAATGAAAACAATTCAAACCATCAAACGGGTTTAAGAGTCTATAACCAAAAGATGATCTCAATAATGTATAAAAGACTTTGCAGATGGTAAAACCAACAACCAATTTTCAAATATTAGACAGTTTATGTTAAATGCCATCAGTAACACTTAAGGTATGCAAAAGTACCGGTTCCTCCAACAGAGGCAATATTTTATGACCCACTCCAACATAGGAAAGCATTGAAGCAAGCACATTTGGCACATGAGGGTTCAAATCGAGATGCCGTAATTGCCGACATACAGAATCGACTATATAATCAGCATTTGCCAAAACCAATTGCCCAACCTAAAAAAAAGGAAGAAGTCAGGTACCATTGAATCAATTCCATAATATACAGACAAATTCTAGATAATAATATGCTGTACAAGCACACCGTTGAATGGCCAGATGTAGTGGAAAGAAGATGTAAAACGGCATCAGAGGAACTCCTAACTTCAAAGTTTGAACATATAAGATTCTCGAGTAACAGATACAGAGACGTATTGAGGAAACCACTGGAAGCAAAATCACTCCCGAGGCACAAGGCAAAGATGCCTATTCCGTCAACAATAACCTGTTTCAAGATATGATACACAATCAATAGAATCACTGCAAAATCATAACAAGAATACATGAATGACTCGAAAGAATAATGTCAATGTAATTTCCTGATGTAACATGGCAATATCACGGAAAAAATATGAAGTAATATCTTCAACTTCAGCACCAGACTGCATTAGCAAAGATGGATGATCTACTGGAAGTTCCCAAACTTCAGAACAAAGATATTCATGTAAGATTTTCCCAATACAATCAATGAAGTGGCCCCTAGAACCCTTCTGCAATGCAATTTTCCAAACAGATTCATCTAACACAGCAGGTTTATGTTTGTGGGGCTGGCCACCAGAAGATACATCATCAGATTCCTGAAATTCTGCCCCTTTTATCTTGGATTTCTGAAACATTCTTGTAAAAGCATCAACCGCCTGACCCGATATGCCAAATATCATCTCATTTAGAATACATACAGCAGTGCTGGCCTGGCGCAGTAACTGCCCTGAACCAGTTCGGTGGTACCAAGACTGCCAGCTTTCTTTACTGTATTCCTTCTGTCTAACTTCCAAAACCAATTTACGCAAGTAGCCCAAGGGAATATCAGTAATAACTGATAAATGGCCTTCACTTTTATAGTCTACAAACAAACAGTCAAAAGATGGTAAGTACAAAGCATATGTGGCATGAATTTAATAAATGAGTAAGGAGTTCCAAGATTCAAAATGACCTGCCATTAAAGATAAACCTACAAGTCTAAGAATCCCAGCAAGAGCCTCGTATAACTTCTGACCCCCAACATAAACAAACCAAGGGGGCATGCGTGGCAGCTCAAAATTTGCCTGCCTATCTTCTGCAGTGTGTTGTTTTCCAATTTCATGCATACCTGTGAGCTTTGAACTTTTAGATGAAGCAGCACTGTGTAAGACCTCACTGTCACCCACAATATGCAAGCCTTTCAACTCATCAACAGAGGGAAGGTATCCTACAGAAGACGACCTTGTCGAAACAAGCTTGCTTAGAGAACCAGTAAAAGCCGAATTCTGACTAAGACAGAGGGCAAAAACATCCAAGAATCTAGCAGCTGTAACCTACAATGCAAAAGACACTTTTTAAAGACAATGATTAAATATGTATAAGCATGTCTTTCAAGTGAAGCACTTTCAGATTTTCCAGGTGCAAACTAGGAGGTACTACAAACTATTATCACCAAACAACCAGATATTTAATATTGAATAGTATAACATATATGGATCTCTATTTGATAAATCACTGACTACAAACAACTCATACACCACTGTATATGTACTAAAGTAACGATGGAAAAGGCACTTACAGGAGATTGGAGGTGATGCAACAGAAACTGAGGACCAGAGTAATATATCACTGTAAGCAATTGCTGAACATGTGAAAGTGCAAGTGATTCATCACTCCCAAGCACTGTCTTTGGAAGCTTTTCAATAAGCCTGTTTTAAGAAGGAACTTATAAGAGAATGCCTTTAAAAAGGAGAAACTCGCTTTGTTAGTTACAGCTCAACATTATTTCACAACTATAAAACCTGCTAAAAATTGCAGCAATGTCATGCTCTACGTGATGTTTCCCAGAGGCCGAGAATAAATATTCCATAAAGTCCTGAGCAGCAGCTGAAATCTCTTCAGAATCATCAACAACCAAAGCACATAAGCACTCCTGCATGAGTATCAGAGAAATATTATTAAATATATACAAAACAACTAAAAAGCTACAACTCATACAAAATTTCACAGCAATGGAATCAATCACATTGAGAAAGAAGGATAACTAGGCAAATCCTTAACATAAAGAGAACAAACATGAAATAACTAAAGCAAACCTTGAAATTTTAAGCACATGATCAAAAACTCAAATTAAAAGCAAGAAGTTGGAATATAAAATAATTTCAAATCATTAAGTGCACCATTTGGATGAAACATTCATGAAGGTCCAGGTTAGAATACTCACTTTACTACCATGCAATTCTCCTCCCACTGAGGTTAAAATCTAAGCAGAAATACCATCTAATGCAAACTAATGAGGGCACTGCTTGATTCTCCCACCATAAGTAATTATAACCTAACATAATATAAATGTCCTCCCACTTTGGTCACAAATATGTTTTATAATAATAACAATAACAATAAAAAAAAGAGGTTGCTACTTAAGCCCCCATCAAATTCGGAGATGATGACAACTTAGAACTAATACAATTAAAAGCATCCTCTCTTCCCATTTATCACATAATGTACCACTACCACCAAGGAGTACAGTCATTATTGTGAGCTAAATCATAATAGCTGATTTTTTCTCTTCTGTCTTAGGGCTTAGACTATAACCTACAAGGTTCCTTATGTTATTTCAATTTCTGGTAGCTTTCAGTGAAGACTGATACGCGCACATATTCTACATATTTTAGATCCGAACAATTAGCATTTTGCATGATCCTTAGGTAAAATAATTAGACAACGAACCGAGGCAAAGCGCAGCCAAAAACGAAGAGTTTGGGGTGCCGGCTAAGATCAAGAGATTTGAGTAATTGGGATTGGTTTTCTTTCCCTTCGTTCTTCTATCTCTCCCCTGTATTTTCTTTCCCTTTTTCCTCCAAGCCTTCTTATTTAGTTATCCCTCTTAAGAATGTTTCCCCCTTATGATGAGAGTAACCCCAGGATATATTAGAATAAAATGTATTAAGACTTAAAATATATAAAACAAAATACTGTATTTATAGTGCAAGGCATAGGATTTTTATGATTAACAACAAAGAATGAAACTGATAGAATTCAACCTACCAAAAACATCTGTTTGCTCTTTTCTAGTGTGAAATTGCACTTCAATAGCAGCCCCCGGATGGCAACAAAAAGCCCGTGTCTCACCTTTTTTGATTGATAAACACATATCTGGGACATGTAACATAATAATAGTATATCAAAACAAAGGTGCAGTAGTTATGAATATAAATTATCCGGTACAAATTTTGAAAAGATTCGGATGCTGTAAAGTATCTTAAAAGTAACAATGAACTTATCAAATATAGATCCATACGTAGGGAAATGTTGCACATAATAGTTTGTTCACATGCCCAGAGGTTTTCTCAATCCATTCTTTTGTACGATCTACATGAAAAGATCCCATTCCTTTGCCAAGATTGGGGCTACTTTTCTCTCCAGATTCAGTCTTAGTACTAACTGAATTGATTGATTCACCATTTACATTTTCCAGCATTCTTCTGCTCTGAGCTTTCAATGGTAACTGACGGAGTTCCTCCAAGAATGAAGTCGTTGATTTGTACTTATTTGACTTATGGCCAAAAGAATCATCTTTGTACATATCAAGACCAGATAAATTGGCATCATCTTGGAGGACTATCATAAGGTACTCAGCCAATCCCCTAATTGCTTGGTCAATAGCTTCTACACTTCCAGCAGCCCCACTTATCATTGCTTTTGAAATGTGCAACACTTTGGCAAACTGACTAACGACACCAGGTAAGAAGAAAGCCAACGCATCTGCAGTACCAACCTGAAAATATTTTAATATGCCAAAAGAATTCATCCAAGCTTTTCCATGTGTAATGAAGCACTATTGCAATAAAAAAATAGAATTTCTCTACTCAAATCAGATGAGCTAAACCATTTGCAATGCCATAACCTACTCATTTCCTAATCTAATTGTTTCTACCAAGTAAATTCCCTCACAACTAGAATTATTATGAATATATGTTGGTATGCATACTCAGATATATATATATATATATCAACAGCGCATATTCGGAGGGGAAAAGTATGCCTAAACAATTATGGAATTTAAAGTGCAAAATGACAGAAGAAAACAGCCTAAATGTCATGGGTAGATGTGATTCTATTTATTTAAAGCTTAATTTATTCCAATTTCTTTAGTGAATGAGGCCACACTCCTTTATCAAACTAGAAATTTCTGTTAAGAACTAAAGTCATCTACAGGAGGGAATCATCAGGAATATATGTCTGTAAATGTTTTACAAATACATATGAACTACATGCCGGTAAATGCAAAAAGTACTCTCAAATATAATGAAGCTTACATAGTAAAAGCAATAAAAAAAAAAAAAACTCTAATTAGAAGAAAAGGCAAGATGCAATTGCTTCAGTATAAATGTTTTACTCAAAATATATAGGGTGTCTATGATAGGCACCTACATTGAATGAAAGACGCAATGGAGTAATTAATAAAACAAAGAGAATATATATATGCATTATGCAAAAGCCCTTGTTGAGGATCTAATGGAAGTTACAAGTACCTTAGCAACAAGAACACGTAGGGTTAAAAAGGATTCAATACGCAGATTTGCACTACCTCGATGTCCTCGTGTAACCTCAGTATCTGCAGCCTTATCATAAGACACATATCAATTTGATATGAAGAATTAAATGAAATAAGTTAGGCAGAACAAAAAGATTAAATTTACTCCAGAATTAAGAATAGATAAAAGGGAATTGATGTACTTTGAGCAGAAGCGATAGCCAGTGTCCCACAGCAGCCGAAGCTGCTTCTGACTGCAAAAACGCTAGTAAACATTCTCCTTGTTCCAAGTCAAACTTTAGAGTTCCATTTGGCATCAGCATATCTCTAGTTGCTAAGAGCATCGGTAGATCAAGACTTTGTTTGCACAAGCAGGACTGATTGGAACAATGATGTAAATTCAGAAGCAGAGCCCTGAAACACTTGATAACTCCTTCACGAAACTCTTCTGATGCCTCAGATGGAGAGAGCAAAGCAGCATAAGTCAATTTTTTCAGAACCACAACCATCTGTGACAAGAAAGCATCACGTTTCATTCAACTCAAATAAAAGTAATCAGATATAATATGATCATCCTAATATATGCAGTAACAGGAAAAGCTAATATAAAAGCAAGCCATGAAAGAAAGGCTAGCATCAACTTTCTCACAGAAATAAAGGGGAAAAAAAGAAGAAAACCGAATCCAAAATGGCGAGGAGACCATATTCATGCCAGACACCATGGTTTATTGCTCAGTACTTAAAAGAGTTAAAACTAAAACAAAAGTAAAAAGACAGATAAATTCCTAGCTGGGCATGGTATAAGTGCTATTAATCTTCAGTTTGATCTTTGATGTCATTCTTCTAAAGTATTAAATCTAATAACCCATTATATTAATAAACCTCAGTTTGATTATCATTTTGCCACTAGGTTCTTGTTTAAGAGCAGCAACATATGGGCTTTTATTATATTATATATATTAAATAAATAAATAAGTGTATTGAACAAGTCTGTTCAAACACATGTTATATTATCATTATAATTTTCCCTTTTTTTTTCCTTCACCATTCAAGGTGTTTGATGAATTGCCAAAGTACCATTTTCACTTCTTTTGCCTATTTCGTTTTATCATATTTGAGAAGGTTCCCTAATTGAAAGGGGGGGGGGGGGGGGGTCGCATTTTTGCTTTTAATTCATTTTACTTCTTTTCCTGCCTTTCATTTTTTTCTTTTGAGCAAGTACCTTCGTATAACACCTGAGATGTTTTGATTGATATAAAGGCTAACTGTTCCTTAACTCATAGTTTAGTTGCTAATAATAAGATGGTGCCTATTATTTTCTTGATAACATATTACTACTTTACAAAGGGGAGGATAAAAAAACATAACAAATAACAAAAGCAACAACCAAGCACATCCTTTTAATACTAGGTAAAATCCTATCCCCCGTGATCTTCATTGCATTCACATATTCAAACTCAATGTAAAATAAACAAAATAAGAGAGAAAGTTAATTAAATAGAGATGAAAAGAGGCAAAATGACCTGCTCCACAGAACTCAAATGGCATTTCTTGAGAAGCTCTTCCAAACACTCCACTACTCCTTCAGCTACTTTATCGCTAACTCTTTTATAATTACTACTTTCATTTTTATTCTGAGAACTCCTGCAATCAACCGCAGCATCCAGCAAAAGCAGCAACGGGAACAAAGTGTAGCTAAAAAAAATGAAATACCAAAAAAAATCAAAATTCAGTATCGTTAATAGTATGTTCATATCTATTAATTCCGGAGTCAATATATAAGTTTTTAAAAACAACAATCAAACGAAGTCTAAAAAGAAAAGAAAAAATGAATCGATTACTCAAAGAATGGCTGAAGGGAATTGGGCGGGGAAGAGCGAAGCAGGTGGAGCAACGCCGGGATTGAAGAAGCATGTTTTTTAGGGTTTTGAGAAAGTTCTAGAAGCTCCAAACAGTAGGGTTTTAGATGTGAAAATATTCTGCTTTTTTCTTCGTCGTCTTCTTCTTCGTCTTCTTCTCTTGCCTGAGATACGGCGGAGCCGCCAGTGATTCTAACGAAACTTTCCGCCATGTCCATTCTATTTCCGTACAAAATCTACAAAACAATTTTTAAAAAGAACCCGGAAGGAAAGGAAAGCAATGAGAAGAAACGGAGAGAAAGTGTTGGAAAGAGGGAGAAGAAGCGCGAAATGGGTTAAAACGGCGGTGTAACAACCCAAACACGAAATGGGTTAAAATTTTGAACCGGTCCGATTGAAATGAGTGATTTAATTGAGATTTTTAAAGTTGGACGGATGATCAAATAGATTAGATTACTTATTTTTAATTTGATTGGTTGAATTAATTCATTCGGTTTTATTGAGTAATTTATTTAAAATAAAAAGATGTTTAAAAAAATTTGATTCAATAGTCGATCTAATTGGTCTGTTCAATGGTTCGATCAGTTGATTCGATTGATTTATGAGTCAACCGATTTAATTTCTTATTCTGTACAGAAATTACGGCCGATTCTTAGTCCAACAAGTTCAACAGGCTTTTTATTGTGTTATATTATTTTTAAAGGTGAGAGTCCTTCTATTATTCGATCTATCAACTCAACATTTGTACTATTAAAAATAATCAAATAATACTAAATTGAAACAGTGATAACATTTACAGTTAAGGGTAAACTATATTTAGTAGTCATCCAACTATTTTTTTTTCTTTTTTTAGTCGCTCGACAATAAAAAGTTACAAAATAGTCATCCAACTATTAGTAAATTTATTTTTTGCCCACCCAACTATGAAAAATTATAGAACAATCACCAAACTATTCAAATTTGTTTTTTATGGTCACTAACTGGCTAATGTAAAAATGGAAACACCCAAAAATGCAAGAGTTGGGTGACCAAAAAAGACAAAATTAAATAGTTGAGTAACCAAAAAAGATTTACTAATAGTTAAATGATCATTTTGTAACTTTTCATAATTGGATGACAAAAAAAGAAAAAACAACTGGTATAGTTTACCCTCCGGTTAAAGAATTGCATGAAAATTATTCTTTTTCATTTGAATTTAGCTCAAAGCAGAAATTTTATTTTGCACAACCATAAAAAGCTCTCAAAATATAATCTCTATTAATGGTAAATGACGTTTTTTTAAATGGTAAGTGTCATCTTATTGAAAATTGGACTTATTTATTTTTAATAACAAAGAGATTAAATTGATCCATTTAATAAAAAATGGATTAATTTGATCCATCCAAAATATTATCTCTATTAATGGTAAATGCGAGATACATTCATCTATTTTAAAATATTAAAAAAGTTTTTTATTAATATATTTTATAATTAAAGTTAAATAAAAACATTATTTAATTTATTGAAATTAAATCTAGTTTCAAACCCTGTTCATGAATAGATCTAAATTAATTTAAGCAAAATCCACTTTAACTTAAAAAAAACGATATACAACTCGAATTGATAGAATAACTATGATTCAACACTTTGTTCCTATCACAACTTCAATAAAATACAGTGATAACAATTTTAAATTATCCAAATTCGCATTGCTTATTTGAATTTACATAAAAAGTGTATACTTAAAATTATTACAAATTTAAAGTAATTATGTTAAATATCTTTAATTTTCGTAAATGTTTTAATAAAATGTTTATATAATTAAAATAAGTAGTATAATATGAAATTATATTTTTAATGTAATATAACTATATTTAGTATATATTATATTAAATTAGGGTACGATTAGGAAAAAAAATATTGTTATTAAAAAATTATATAAGAATTAAATAAAAATTTGGTTAAAATGATAAATTTGATTAAAATTATGGTGTCTTAGGTTTAAAATTTCACCATATGTGAGATTTTATTGTTATAAAAAAATATATTTTAAAAAATACGAAAATTTTCACATAATATAATTTTTTTTAGTCATTTTCAAACTGAATTAATGCATGATTGATATGTGATAAGAATTCAATCAATGATTTAAATATTATACGTTTTTCATAAATATAATATAAATTAATAGTTATCCCCTTGGTTTATGGTACAATTACAATTTTAGTGCCTCTTAAGTATTAATAATTCAATTTAATCCCTTTTAATTTATTTGTGTAATACAAATACTTTAGCTTTGCTCTCTTGACTTTTTTTACTTTTATCTTGACCCTCCATTGCAAAATTTATATTATAATGTGTATTTATATACAACTATTTATATTATAATGTGTATTTTAATATTAATAATATACAACTCTAAACATTAAATGTGTAATTAATTTTATAGGATACTATAATATATAAAATGTAAATATCAAATTTTGTCTAGAACACTTGAGTGATAGATAATATAATTTTCTTTTTAATTTGTAAATAGAGGCGTAGCTAAAGGGCTGACAGGGGCCCCGGTCCTCCTAAAATAGAAAATTTCTCATTTAGTCCCTTTACAATTTTTAAAATTTTAAATTAGTGAAGGTGAAATTATACATTGGCCCTCCTAAAATTAATAAAATTTTGATTTAATCCTTTAAAAATGATAAATATGTAGGCTATTTAAATGTTGAAAATGTATTTTCGCTATCGTAAAAATTACAATTTAATTCCGGCCCCCTTAAATTTTTTTTGACTTTGCCTTGTTTGTAAATATCAAAATCAATTTGGTGTTAATATTAAAAAATTTTGATTTGTTGTTGTTTTCAATTAAGCCATTTGATATGATATCATAAATTTCAATTTTAAATTTCTTTGGATCTTAAGTTACTTATGAATTAATGTTGAATTGGGCTTTACTAATTAAAGATCTTGGCTTGTTAAATTTGTGTCCCTTTTTAAAATTGTTTTGCATATATATAAGACTTTGGGTATTGGCCCATTTTTAAAAAATATATGGAAAATTCGTCGATAACCCAAAAAAAAAAAAAAAAATTAAAAAAAAAAAGAAATAGAAAATTTATGAAAAAGACCTTAATTTTTAGAATTTTATAATTTAATCCTAATTTGTTTTAAACCAAATCACCTAAAGAAGTAGGTAAGATGCATTAATCCGATGTCGAAAAAAGAATGGGAGGATTGTAACGTATATAAGTGGGCACTGCACATCTTATCAAACATGTCCTTTGAAAAGATGATAATGGTCCTGTATTAAAGTAACCCTTAATTGTTTGATTTTATGTCCACTGCCCAAAAAGCAGGAACGAAAAGCTTGAAGCTGAAAAGACATTAATTTGTCTTTAAGTAACAAATTAAGTAAAACGAGATCCTTCAAGGGCCAAATTGAATATTAAGCCAAAAATAAAAACAGACTGTCATAAAAAATATGGTAAGCAATTTATCTCTATAAAATTTTATCAACTTAGTCAAATTGGTTAAGTCGACGATTAACTTAACAAAATGACCTAATTGATACGATATTGATATTTCAAAATTTAAAACTAAATTAAAATTTACATCATAATTTAGGGATGTCCAGTGCAATTAACCCGAAATAAATATACAAAGAGAACAAAAGTAATGGATAAAATCACCTACCCACTTATAAATATTGTATGGTCATTTGCTTGGAATGGAGACAATATTTGATTGGTTCAACCAACAACGGAATATTTAATTAACCCAAAGATCAGATGAATATTTTTATTTTATTTTATCCATCATACATCTAAAAAGGCCGAATTTTAACTGAACAAGTTAGGTAAAAGACCTATAGTGTATTCATGATATGCTATGGTCAAATTACTGTTTAAGTCCTTAAAAAAAAAAAAGTAAAAAAGCTACTGCTTTGAATTTGGTTCATATGGCTGAACTGTGTTGTGATAATGACCCATAGTGCCCATACCATTCATCTCAGGAACTAGCAGTGGCTCAGCCTCAAAACCACCATCTTTTGGGTCTAGGCCAAGTTCTTGTTCCAAGTAAAGCAACCACTTGTTTTCGGCTTCTCCGAAATCAGGACACTGGGTTTCGTTATGTGATTGGATTCCTTCGGGTTGGAATGGTACTAAGCTATCCAACATGTTCCAGAACTCCAAATCGGACTCCAACGGGATATCAAAGGTGGTTTCAGGCTTGTTCACCTCCTCCGATGTGTTGTAATAACATCCTGTGATGTTGAACAACGGAACTTCTTGGATTTCTGGATTTGAAACATTGACCTGATTGGAATTACTGACGTTGGAAGAGATTGAAGAACTCGACAAGGCTTCCGGCTCCTCAGACGGGCTGCCATGGTTTGCTTTGTCTGATACTACCGCCATTTCAAATGCCTCGTTGGGCTTTTTGTCATTGAATGATGACATTGACGTGACACATGAAGACGATGATGATGTGGCCATGGATTCATCTTTTTGATCAACATTTCCATTCATTGAACCCAATCTCTTCTTCAAATGAGTGTTCCACACATTCTTAATCTCATTATCTGTTCTTCCAGGTAAATATGATGCTATTTTGGACCACCTAAAGAATAATTTTAATTATATACATAAGTAATTACTAATTAATATGACAAGAAAGGGTCAAACATGCTATTAAGTCCCTCTACAATTTCAAATTTTAGATTCAAATATATCACGTCATATGAAAACAACTTAATCAACATATTCAGGGACTAAATCAAATTCGAAAACTCACTTGTTTCCCAATGTAGCATGTAACCTTATAATTTTGTCTTCTTCATCTTTGGCGAAATTCCCTCTCTTGACATCTGGTCTTAAGTAATTAATCCATCTTAAACGGCAACTCTTTCCGCATCTCAATAGGCCTACACAAATAAATTCACCAACACAATGTTATTGAAAAAAACAACAATAATTTCTAAAATTGCTACTACCAAAAACTTATTTCAAAGTCTTCTCTAGTTGAGATAGTGATAGAAAACAATGGTGACATATCCCATTTGTTTTTAACTTCAAATTTCCACCAAAAGATTACAAGTTACCTCAACTTTTTTGTTTGGTATGTCGAGATGTTCATATTAGATAGGGAAATAATTTTTTTGTTTTTCAAATTTTAACATTGATTTGCATTAGTTATATTGTATCATATCTTTAATTTTACTCTTTTTTTTAATTTATAAGATTCGACTCGACATGTTAGTTAAAAAAAATTCAAATTCTTTACTATTCAATTCGAGTAACCTAAGAAGAGTTAAAAAAAAAAAAAAAAAAAAGCCTTGCAGAAATCTAAATAAACATTACCAAAATTCTTTAAGATTTTAATCGAACCCAATGTCAAAAATTCTCTTCTTTTTTTTTTTTTTTCAAAATGTCTTAAAATTTTTTAATTAAACCCAAAATTTGAAAATTTTAATTAACCACAATTTGCCATGATTCTTCCATTGTAAGGTAAACGATTGATTTTGACCCTATATTGTTTAATGACCTTATCTTTTAGTTGAAAAATTTGGAAGTTGGGGGAGTTTGAAAAATGTTAAAAAGTATGAACCAAAAGGAAAAGAAGAGGTAGATTCTTTAATTTTGACTATTTCATTTCAACAACAAAACTGTCCAAACACTCAACAATCAAGTACATAGAGACAAAACATAATGCCAAAAACATTATAAAAAATAAAAAGCACCCAAACATCACAAGTAATGAAGACTCCAAACATTTTTGTTCAACAAATACTAAATATTCGATTTTGATCCAAAGATAATGCAATACCATTTACTCATACGCAATGGACATTAAATATGGGATTAAATTGGAAAGTAGATGGAATTTTTTTGCTTAATTTGTAAAGTACATTTATAAGTTTGCAAGGTGACCATATATAGAGAAGAAATTCATTGTATCTAAGACTTATTATTATTATGTAGTTAAATTGGCAGTGTATAATATTAAATATTAATCCCTTTTTTTAGTATAAAGTTGACAAGCAACTAAGAAAAAAATTTTGGAAGTATCTGAAAATTAATTAATTGAAATGAACGTTTCAAACTTTGCATTCTAGTCATTGCCTGGTTGAACTACTTGTCAACTTTATAAATTATCATTTTTATAAAAGTAATAATCAAATTTACGAAATTTAATCATACGTTCCACCACAAAAATAACATTTAAAAACTATCGCAAATATTTATAAACGAAATGCGATAAATCTTTTAAAAAAATTAATTAGAAAAAATTCAAAAATCATTATAAATGAATCTTCTTTTTCGTATATGGTAGTGTGGGTTCATAAACATTGTTTGAAGAAGAATGAAAAAAAAATGAGATCAAATGGTGGAACATTTAAATCCAGGAATGAAACGAGTTTTTATTGGTAGAACGTTGAACTCATATCAGAAAAGGAGGAAAAAAAAGGACTGACCAGCTTGTTTAGGGAGAGCCCTCCAGTTTTGATGACCATGTTTCTGAATAAAAGTGATGAGCCTCAGATCCTCAGATGGATTCCATGGACCTCTCTTCACTTTCTCTTTATCACAACATGGAGCTCTTCCTTTCCCCATATCTCAATTTCAATGACCAAACAAGAAAACAAGAAGAGGAAAGAGAAAGAAACAAAAGAAAAACAGGGTTCTCTTTGGTTTTTGGTTTTGTTCTTTGTTTGATATCAGATTCTTGAGTCAATCACCATTGCTCTATCTGTTTATAAATAAATACAAAGAAGTAAGGAGAAAGGGTACAATGGTTGATGCCACGGAATGGGGGGGATGATACCCTTTTTGACACCAAATAAATAGGGAGATCCAAGAGGATCACTAAATATCTATAGTTCTCATATATTATTAATTATTTTTTTCCCCCATGCATTGATTCTTCCCCCAATTTCAACATTTCTTATTTCAACTCTTTTTTTCTTTTTTTTTAATTTGAAATTTTAAAGGACAAATCAATAAAAGATCTTTTTAACTTAAAAGAAAATATTCTACACTAATAGTGGAATTTTTAAATTTCACAAACATGATTGAGGTAATGACAATTATCCCATAAAATATAATAAAATATTAAATATATTAAAGAAATGGGATAATGACAATTTTTTAATTTGCCCGTGGAGTTAAATCAGTATATCGTCGTTAATTAAAGACTAATCCTTTAACTTTTAACAATTTATTTAAATAAGTTATGAAACAAAACAACTTTAGTTCTTGAACATGACAGTTTTGTCCACGCTAATCTTAAAACTTAAAAACTTTTTTCAATTTTAATTTATATGATGATATGACACTATGATATTATTCCAAGTCATCATTTAAAAAAATTATAATTTTTATACAAAAGTTTAGGTGATGATGTGATGTGGGACAACCCCAGAGTGCCACATCATTACAAAAACCAAAATTAGAAAAAGTTGTTAAGTTTCATGACTAATTTAGATAAAAAAAATTATAAACCAAGATGAGAAAAATTCTCAAGTTCAAGGACTAAATATTATGTTACCCCATAAGTTATTGTACTTTTGTTTATTTGTCAGTAATTATATTTGGGTGTAATTTCAAATAATTACACAACATGTTTAAATAATCATTAGATTATTGCTAGTGCGGGAGGATGTGATTTCGAGTGTGCTGAAACGTATTTTTCTCCTATTTAAGAATTGAGATGGAGCTATAATAATTTTAGACATTGAATCAAAAAGAACAGAAGCTATAAAAATATATAATGAGATTAATATTCATCCTTAATTTTTCATTATATATAAAAAGATGCAATTGTAAATAATTTTTTATGTGTTTAAAAATTAGCAGATCACTATCTATTGGACAAGAAAATAGTTAATAAAAATTTTGTGTTTAACAATTGAAATTAATTTAAATAAAAAATAAAAAAATTAAATTTCTTCAGTTTTCAATTTATAAATATAGGTTAATATGTGTAAAGTTTGAGGAGAAAGGCTTGAACTTAGCCTTAAACTTTAATTAGATTTCTCATTATTTTTTCTTCATAAATTTTTTTATTCTATATTTAATTTAATTCAATACATTTTAAAAAGATATGTGTTTGGAGTGAATAGGGATATAATTAGAAATAACCCACAAAATTACAATATCACTTTTGAAATTTAAATATACAACAACTTTTATATAAATTACATAAAAATAATATTTTAACTTAAAAAAATAAATTCATATATATTCAAACGAGAAAAGATTTATTACTTAATATAAATCTTTTTTATGTTATTTATAAAATTAAAATTAATAAAAATCATTAATAATTAATTAAAATATAATTATATTAAAAAATAAAATCCAACCACGCATTGTGTGGTCATATTTCAAGTCTTAATAAAAGCCTACCTAAATCAGCCACTCATTGGAAAATAAGCCTTATGATAAAGGTTTATTTAAGCATAATAAAAGTACTTAGTTGAGTTTTAACTCGATTGATATGAGTATTATTGTCAATGTAGGAGAACGTGGGTTTGAGTGTGCTGAAGCGCGTTATACTTCTATTTATGGGTTGGAGAGGAGATATGAATAATTTTAAACATTGTGTTGAAAAGAACAAATACGATCAGAACCTATAATAAGATTTATAATAAAAATACAAAGAGTTAAGATTCCAATTAACTAAATGACTAAGAAAAAAAAACCCTTTAATTTTTGGATGTCACATTGGTTCTTGGCCTCATTCTCGTTACTCTGTTTTGGTATGTAAATATAACAAAGATTTGTAGCCAAATGAAGATCGCCTAATTGGTAGGGTAGAAAACTTGTCAAATAATCCAATTACTTTAAAATGTGAATTCATCTATTTCACGGAATAAAATTAATTCGTATTTGTAGATTGATAGGTGAAGCGGTAAAAAATTTGTGCTTAAGTCCTCAATTAATATATATCTCGAATTTTATTTTGGACAACTCTTGTCTCTTATTTTTTTGGTTAATATATCATTTGATAATTGAGTTTGATTTCAATGTTCAATTTAGTACTTAAGGGTTTTTTTGGTCCCATTTAGTACCTAAATTTGGCTTCAATATTTAATTTGGTACTCAGATCAAACGACATCATGTGGACCAATAAATATTTGTCACATGTGCTCTCGTAAAAAAAATATAGGTACTTAATTGGGACAAAAAAAGACCTTAGGTACCAAATTAAATATTAAAACCAAACTCAAGTACTTAATTAAAAAAAAATCCTCCAGTATCAAACTGAAAAAAACTCATGAACCAATTCGAATATTGAAGTCAAACTCAAGTACCAAATTAGGAGAAAAAACTCAAGCATCAAATTGAACATTGAAACTAAACTTAAGTACGAAATAGGATATTAACCCTATTTATTTTGTAAAGTTTTACTTGAATCAAACTAGTGAATGAAGAATCGGATGAAACCCATTCATGACATATACATGTATTGAAACTGAAAACAAACAAATCATAAATATAACAAGTGAAACTCGATAAAATATAGAATCACATTTTTATTAATCATCTTAATTTAACTTTGAAATTTTCTACCTTAAAAAAAAAACAACTTTGCAAAAGGTTATATGTCATTATTCAAGTTTATTTTTTATTTTTTAACAAATTGATTTAAAAGCATCACCATTCTCACACATGTTTCAGATTGCCTAAATTAAGCAATTTTTGATTAGTTAAAAAGTGGAAAAAAGTGAATTGAACTTAACTTGTAAAAGTATACTTTTTTTTTTTAAAAAGTAATCACTTAAATTCCTATTGGCACACAAAATTCAGTGTGTTTATATGTGTGAAAGATTGATTTGATAACTTTGAGTTAGGTGAACTCTTAACTTTTTATGTCGTGTTTGTATTGTATTTGTATCTTTTTTAGTTAATTAAAAAATATGGATACAACCGTTAATAATCTTTTGATCTGGTGATAAGAGTATTATGTTGTAAATACGAGAGTTTGGGTTCGATCTCAATAAACTTTATTCTACATCCCCAATTATAAAAATAGAAAAAAACATGGATAGAACCTTAACATTTAACTTACTGGTTAAGGGTGTTTACCATATCCTCAAAGTCGTGGGATTGATTTTCAGATTGTGTTTGTATGGTTAACATGAATTTTTCTTTTAAGTAAAAATAAAGTTATGTGAAAACATGAGATTTAATGATACTAAATTATGGCATGTTCCACAAAACAACACTTAATTTATGAACTTAGTATTTTTTTTTCTAACTTAGCCCTTGAAACTTTTTGTTCATATTAGTCTCGAAACTTAGTAAATTTTTTTTAATTTGGTCATTGAACTCTTAAATTATCCATATCATCACAAATTTTAAAAAATTATATAAGATATAAAAATATTTTTTAAAAATAAAAAAATAAAGTGATTAGATAGCACAACCTCAAAGTGTCACGTCATCATACCTTAACAAAATACAAGTTTAGGGACCGAATTGAAAAAACCTACCAACTTGCGGATCAAAGAAGTTTAAGGACCAAATTGAAAAAAATTATCAAGTTCAAGAACTAAATGTTACTATCCCGTTGGGCATGCTTGATGTAATAAAATATCAATATTATTTATGAGTGTACAATTTTACCCTTATATGTAGTAACCATTTTTCTTTTCCTTTGTAATATGACTTATTGTTTCCTTTATTTTTTTCAACTGATTTTTTATATTTAATAATTTTAAAAATATTTCATATTTTTTAAATTTTTATTAAAATAATATGTTATAATATGTGATATGACCAAGTTGTTTATTGATAAATATTTTCTTTATTAAACTATTGAAATGATCATATATTAATTTATTTTAATAAATTTGTTGCTTTATTGATTTTTATCGACCAAACCTTAGTATACGTTTAATGAACCCACAAGTATAATATCAACTACCACGGTAATGACAATTATATATATATATATATATATATATATATATATATAAACAAAAACATGGAAGAAAAAATGGTTAAAATGATCATATATGACCAATATATTACAATAGTATAAAATAAAAATAAAAAACACATTCAAGCAACTCAAAAGCAAAGCAACTAATTAATAAGATAATATTAGTCTCCTACGCAATTAAGTAAGTTATACCATTTTACATAAATAATATGAAACTTAGTTCATAGCACATTCACATATCTATTGTTACTTATATCATTCTATAGTATATTCACCTTCTAAAATGTCATTACATATCATCTATCATCAATAGACTAATGCCAAAACACAACAAAAGTTAGGTGAATATACTCGAAATATCATATCACTAATTTCCCTCTAGTAGTAATCCCTCGCCCATATCTCATTTTGTTCAGTTGGGATAGTGAAGGAAATAAGCATATTTATCGGATTACTAGGAATCTTCCTTGAAGCAACAAGATTTTCAACTTCAGGTAGTCCTGTTATTTTCATCAACTTATCCGCATAAACTTTTGAGCAATTAAGTGCTTTGTCCCTAAATTCTTTGTCAATTCCTTTGTGGCTTCAACCATTTTGCTTCCCAACACCTCAACAATTCCTAAAAAATCAACCCTGTCATTAGAATTCAAGCCTATCCTACTCTTTCTAGCTCTTTCGACCCTTCTAATTTGGCCTGTACTAAGAGATGGAGACCTTGATTGGCCATTGTCTTCAAGACCCATTTCATACCCAACATTTTCAGTTTCAGTCATGTCAACTTCTCCTACACTAGTACCATTTGCATTGTTCTCTATTCCACTATTATCATCTTCATCCTATTCTAAATGGCAATTGTTGTCTGGGCATCTTTTTTGTTGACACGGTCTTTACCATATATCATACTAAAATATTCAAAGTATGGCAATGTTCTATTCTTGAATGGATCTGCATTCTTATGACTCTGCATACATATTCATATAAAAATTATTTAATGCGTTCAAATATAAACACATATTTCATATATAATCATAATTTATGAATTCACTTTAAGGAATTCATCTCGACCGCTTGCTTAGCTGTCACCACTTTCCTTGTGCTATTCCATCCAGAATCGCTGGTGTGCTTGCCATAAATCTATGTCATGTACAATTGACCACTCCTTCCCAAGTGTCCTTAGCTTGTTGTCAATGTGAGGCTTAGTTTTGACACCAGAACATAGGAGTTTTGATTGTAACATTCTCTCAAGTATAGATAGATACCCTTGTCTAAAGCCACAATCAACGTTGTCGCTACTTGTTAGTGTTATCATCTTAATCCAATGACTTAACACAACTAGTATTCTTCTTCTTCAATTCCTAGACCCAATCAAATTATAACACCCATTATTCTTTGAACATTAATACCCAAATTAGGCATTCTTTATGGAATACCTGCAATTGTTTAACGTCATGCTAAAATTGTTTATCAAGCAATTGGGAGATTAGATAGATTAATAACAATTTACAACTTAATGAGATGCTAATGATCCAACCAGTAATATAAGTAGCAGACCAAGAATGAGAATAGTTAGATATGTCATCTATGAAGCTTTTACATGTGGAAAGTTTTTTTTTAAAAAACACAGGTTTAAAATATATAATCCGTTTAAAAAAAAAACATGACATTCATGTGGAAATAGTTAACTTGATTTTCAACTAAATCAATAGTGAGTTACAAAATACATATCAATAATTGAGAACTGAAGAAATTAACGCTTATTTATAGAAAAAATATAACAAAGAACAATTGATAATGAATGATGAAATTTTTTTTATTAAAAATTGAAGTATTCATAATCTTGCCTCGTAAATGATGAAATTTGAGCAATTTTTTTTATCTTTATTTAACAACAATTAAATATTTTATATATTCAGTATTTCTATGAAGTTTTCAATTAAATAAAAAATAAAAACATCATCATAATAATATAAAGTTAATATTTCTTCCAACTAAATTAATACAAATTAATTTTTTCATTCAGTATTTATGAGAAGTTTTCAATTAACCATTTACTTGATTTCAAAGAAATTAAATATTTATGGTTAAAATTTGATTTTCATTTCTGTACTATACTTAATTTAAAGATTTAGTCTCTAATTTTTAATTTATCATAATTTAATCCTCCTCCTTATTATATGTATTACCCAAAAATCCCTTAGTCAACTATTGTAGAATTTTAAAAAAATGAAAAATAAATATTTTAGTAACCATAAATTAACCTTTCCAATTAAAAAGGGAATTTCAAGTTTAGAATTCTTAAAAAGAAAAAAAAAATCCACACTAGTGGATTACAACATAGCATTAATAATAAATGAACCGAAATTAAATCTTAAAATTGAATATAATATAATATAATATAGGTACCAAAATCATAATTTAACCAATATTTATTATATTGGTTTCTCAAAGTTAGTGATGTCATGCATGGATGATCATTATCTGGATTTAATACTCTTAATTACATTTAGGGTTTAAAAACATTTAAATCAATTGAGACTTCTCACTTGATTCGTTAAATTGATTTATATATTTAATTGAATTTTAAAATCATGTTCATTAAACCCTGTTTTTGTTTTTCAACACCAAAAATGATGAAATAGCAAAGTTGTAACAAATGTTTGGTGGAAAGCAGCTTGCCAATAGTTTGAATGCTGGAAAAAAAAGTGAAAGATAAAAGTAATATTAGTTTCTGATTTTGATAAATTTTTTAATTTAATTCTTAAATTTGGATTCCATTAAAGCAGGGATGAATTTAGGAACTTTTTTTGGGTGAGACTTGAGTTATATACTTATTAGAACTAAAATGTAATTTCATGACATATCATTATAGTTTTTAAAAGGATTAAATCAAAATTTTATCATTTTTTGAGGGACCAAACTACAATTTTATCATTTATTTACTTAAAATTTTATAATTTTTCACTGGCTAAAAGCATAATTTTTAATTTTAAAGGGGTTGAGACCCTTGCTTGTCCCTCTCCTTTCGCTCCTACATTAAAGTGCGGTGATATGAAACTCTAATATTATATTATGTCATCACTTAAAAATTTAAAAAAAAATTATATAGCATCTAAAAAGTTATGAAAAACTTTATTTTTTTAAAAAAAATCAATTGATGATGTCGCACAATTTCTGAGTGGTACATCAACATACCTTAATAAAATTCAAATTTAGATATTAAATTAAAAAAAAAAAGTTGCCAAATTCGCAAACTAGAAAAAAAAAATTTTAGAGACTAAAATAAATAAAAAATATTAAAAGACTAAATGTTACTTTTTCCCAAAGTGTTATTTGCTGAGAGAGTGTTGTTGGTGTAGGTAAAGACTTGGCCAAACAGCAGTGACATTTTGACTTAAATTTTGTTAGTCATTGAAGAATTGTTTTTCGTTTCACATTGTGGCTTACATTTTTGGTGAGGTGAACCATTGTCAAAGCAAACTACATGCCAAACCTTACTTATCTCCTTACGTTTCTCATGATTTCATCAATACCTAAATTTATTAATCACATCCAACACGGTTAAATTATGATCTCAAACTTTAAAATATTCTAAATTTGATCCTCAAACGTATATACATATTTAAAATTTGATCTACATATTTTTAATATATTCAATATTAAATTCAAGCTAACATTTAACATACAATCCAGAAAATTGCTTTAAAGGACAGAGATGAATCATAATTTTTTTTGGGAGGGGCAAAATGCAAATTTATCGTTATACTAACTTGCACTTTTTTAAAGTTTTAAAGGGACTACAAGACAATTTTGTCATTTGGGGGGCAAGGCCGTCCCCTGCCTTCTTGTTTACGCCCCTAATACTATTACTTTTTTTAATAATTGGTAGGGATTATCTAGGGATCCGAATTTAGAATTGCTGTAATTCAATGGATAATATATATATATATATATATATATATATATACACTCAATTTAAGCATTTTGAAATGCAAAAATTCTTGGAATTAGAATATCAACTTTATTAAAACTTAAAAAAGACTAAATGAGCACTATCTTGATTAGTAGCAAAGAAGGAAAAAAGAAAGGGACTATTCTGCAATTGAATTTTAAAGAGTTGGTAGGGAAAACATATATATTGAAGAAAAGTATTAAAATGTCACAATCTAATATGATTATATAGAAAGCACAACTCAATTAGGTAGCATAATTCCCAAGATGTAACCCCAAATCTTCAAGTTCAATGTTTAAAATCTTATAGGGTCTTGGCTACAAAACATAAAATTTATTTATGTAACTTAAATATCGTGTGAGGTTGCTTGAGAAGAAAAGAAATTGAACTCAATTAGGAATCTAGGTCTTGATATATATATATATATATATAATGAAGACATATTTCAACAGTAGTGTAGGGACCCTTTTTGATGCTACAATATCTATTTCTACCTAAATTTTGGTTGTTGAGTTTAGAGCCATTTAGCCCCCTTTTATTTTCTTTTCTTTGAATAAAATAAAATAATCTTACTATAACAATATTTTTTTATATTTTATAATGTTTGAATAGCGAAAATGGACTATTGGATTGGATTAAGATAAATTTGAGTATGAGTATGGAATATTTTCTTTGAACTGGATTGAACTCGACTTATGAACAAATCTTTGAAAACTAGTTCGAAGCTCAACAAAATCTCGATATTCGATCAGTTGAGACTACAAACATCCTTCCTAAATGTCAATAATGGTGTTTGTTTGTTAGTACTCATTCTTCTACCTAAATGTCAATGAAGAAGGCATGAGGATAAAAGAAGGGGGTTACGAAAGGGGTGAAGATATAATAATTTTTTGGGGTTGAATTAAATTATAAATTTGTGGAGAGGTTAAACTATAAAGTTATCACTTCGAGAGAAATCACAATTGAATTATAAATTTTTGGAAAGTCAAAATGAAATTTTACAATTGTATTAGTTTAAAATTTTATAATTTATAAATGGGATAAACAAAAATTTACCATTTCGGGACTAGGGTAAATCCCTAATTGTCCCCTTAGACAACCCCTAACTACAAATATCGAAATTCGAACCTATCAAAGTCAATTTTAACCAACTTAAACTTTAGGTTTTTTTTACTCAAATTAATTTATAATAAATGTTAACTATACTGTTGCTATTTTTAAGTTGCTTGTTTACTTAAAATAACAAATGTAATGGAAGTGCTAGATTGTAGTGGGCTTGGCACTGCGAAAAACTATGCAAGCAAAATAGAAATGACACCAAAATTTGTTTACACAATTCAATTTCCTTATGTCTGCGGAGACTAGATTAGTGAGTAATTTGACCATCTTTTATCACGAATACAACAAGTGATTAACACTCTATCACTCCCAAAGTATAAAGATCTCACTTTTTGTACCTAGAGACTAGAACACTCACCTTCAAATCCTTCCCCTAATAATTTGGACAGTAAACACCCAATAATGTTTACAAAAATAGTTTGTGCTCTCTCACAAAACAATTCCTTAATGAACAAACTAGAATGCACTCAATAATCTTTTACACAAAACCTATACAAGCCTCGAAGTATATATTCAAATTCGGCTTGCTAATATAGAATTTAAGTTAATACAATAACAATCAAAATAAAAATCACTCGATCACATATGCACATTCTAAGAACTTTTCACTCGAACCCAGTCCATTCTTCAAATGTCAATGATTAGTTTCTGTAGATGTACCAAAAATATCTTTAATAAAATATCACATAAACAATTTTAAAAATTTTCTTCATTAAATTATTAAATTAAATACGATAACTTTTTAACCTCCTCAATAACAGTCTACAGTTGACACTACCCATTACCACTTAACAACTCTAAAAAGCTCCTTTTTAACTTGAGATATAGCAATGCTTATATCGTGAAATTCATGGTAGCACACATGTTGGAAGAACATATCAATTCCAAGGATCAGTCCAAAATTTAGTGCCTTTGAATATAGTAAGATAATAAGTTGACATTTTTTAAAAAGATTATTTCCCCGACACTGAGGACTGTTTTAAAATTCTTTTTCCTTTTGATTAAAGATATACATTAAAGCTTCAATTAAACAAAATGTCAATTTTTCATTATCACTCTCCTCTCTATATATTACACGTAAGTTCGAGACGTAATCATTTATTTTAATTTAATTATTTTTTAAATTTCGAAATTTAATAATAATTAGATTTATTGAGTTAAATTATATTATTTCTAAAATATTATGTTGATAAACTTATAATCCATTAGACATTGGATCTACCAAATATAATAATATTTCTTATTTTATTAAAATACCCAAATCATAACTCAACCACCAGAAGTAAATATCAAGAAAACATAGCAGCCATGCACAGCAGCCAAAGATAACTTCAACACTGATAAACCTAATAGTATATCAAAATTCATTAAAATAAATAAAATAAATTCAGGTTATATTATTGGTATTATTTTAGAAATAATCCTTCATAAGAAATGTTTAATTATGCCCCCAATCCTCATCATGTTTGAATTTTTAAAATTTAATTTCTCTACTTTAAATTCCAAATATTAGAACATGCATTTAAATTTAACAAAAAATCAATTAACAATGTTATTAATTGGATTTAAATTTTTGAATCGTAGTAAGGAAATGTTCGAAGTAGAGGTGTGCATGGGCCGGGCTACCCGGCCTGGCCTGAAGGCCTGCTCGAAAAATAAGAGGGTTCGGGTAAAAATATAGGTCCGAAATATGGGTTTGGGCAAAAAAAAAAAAAGCTCATTTAAAAAACGGGCCGGGCCTCGGGTAAAACTTTTTTTCCCTGGCCCGGCCCGACCCGGCCTAAATTATATACTAAATATATATATATTTTATTTTTAATCATATTTACATTTTATTTTCAATTTTAATATAACCACTTTTTATTATATTTTCAATTTATGTATTGTTTTAAGAATTGTTTTAGTCTCATTTTTTATTTGTTTCTTGTTTTAATATTTGTTTTTATGTTTTTAAATGTATTTGATTTATTATATTTTAAATTTTTTTATTTAATGAAATAAGCTAAAAAAATTAATATGGGTCGGGCCGGGCCGGGCCAAGTCGGGCTTAATAATTTTATTTCGGGCCGGACTTGGACAAATTTTTAGACTCATATTTTGGGCCCGGGCCTAAAATAGGCTTAAAATTTTGTCTGGACCCGACCCAAACTCGGCCCGGCTCATGCACACCTCTAGTTCGAACAATACAAAGACCAAGAGCATAACGAAACCTAAAAATAATTAAGATAATATCATGGTTTTTAGAATCGAACTGGACCAACCAAGAGTACTACAAAACAAAAATTATGTTGATTGCCCAACAAAAAGATTTTTTTTAAATTTTTTAATTGAAATGATGAGATTGATAAACTAAATTTTCCTTTCAATGGTAGACAATTATTAAGCCATGCAATATCTTCAACCGTAACATGTTGAAAAAGACCAAACCCTCATTAATCAAAATAAATTAGTGAATTTAAAGCTTAAAAGTCTTTTTGTTAGGGAAGCAAACATCATAAGTAAAACCTCATACTACCATTCGCTATACCTAATCATATTGACATCTCTTTTCTTTAGGGTTAGTAGACTGTCACTAACAATGGAAGACTTTTTTATGACTACCAAACTAAAACTAGTCCTTTTTATATATATATATATATATGAATAAATATATATTGGGGGATATTAATAAATAGGGGTTAGGAAGACCTTTTGGAGCATTGATAACATAAGCTTGACGATTTGCTTACGCGGTGAGTTTAGAACGTGACACTTGGCAGACCCCAAAGTCTTTTACTTTGAAGATGTTGGCTCATGCTGCATTTGCGAACAGGAGTGGCTTAAGTACACGAGTTGTTGAGTTTTTTTATGGTGGGAGTTGAGTTTAAGGTTGACAATGATTTGGGTTCTGAAAATTAGTGTAAGATTATTTAATGTATTTTTTTAAAATTTTTCTTGTTTAAAAAATATCAGTTTTAAATAATATTTTTAAGTTATCGAGTATATTAGTCGCAGATAAAAGTATTCATAAATTGTATCATTCAAAAAGATCGTGACAAGTTAAGTTACTGTTAAAGATTGTTTGGCCCGAATTTTGTCACTTATTGAAGAAATAAATACATGACAAAAAAAGAGGATTTGTGGGGGCGAAAGGCCGTAGGCCATATGACCATATAGCACAAGTTGAATCCGTATAGAACTATTGTTCTTCTATTTGACTTTGATTAGAATAGGGTTTTTCAACCATTAAATAGATGTAGTTGGAACTTCTCTTGTATCATTCGTTTTTCAACATTAGTGAATTTCTCTTCAACTGCTCGTGATTTTTTTCCTAAATAGGTTTTTACATAAAATCCGTGTGTTTTTTTTTCTTTTCTTATTGCTTTGCGATCATTCTACTGCTATTATCATCATTTAATGTTACGTAAACCAAATAAGTTAAAATTAAGTCAAACTCAAATCAAACTTAAACATAAATATTTTAAAATTGAGTCATAATTCAACCTCATCCAATTCTTTTTACATACGTGATTATATATATTTAAAAAAAAATCCAAAAACATGGCTGTAATTCATTGCTTTCGTATTTGGTCACTAGAGTTCAAAATGTAGACTAATCAATGCCCCCAAGAGTCTTATTTTCATATGAAACGACTTAAATAATTCTTATGCATGACACGTCTTTTCCTTGTTTTAACTTTGTTTTTATTCTATGATTTAACTTAAAATTGGATTGTAAACAGGGAATAACTTTAACCAATCTGACATTGGTGACATGTCCAAGTGGTTTTGAATAATGTTCCAAATTTTGTAATTTTGGTGCATGTAACCGACATGAGCAAAGAAAGAAAATTATGGTCCCCATTCATGTCCTTAAAGTAAAGATTCCATGAATCACTACGTAGCAATGACGGCATGCATATGGGGAGTCAAATGAACAATCAATTTCATACCAAATATAATAATTGAGTAGTAATTTATATTTTATTGTAGGTGAGATCAAATAGATTCGGTTGAATTGAAAATTAATCAAGGTATTGATTTAAAGGAAAAGATTAGATTGATTAATATGTAAACTGTTTTAAACTATGGTTGAATGATAAACTGGTAATTGATTGAATTGACATCGATTTATTGGGAAAAAATTAAACCTTAAATTCATTAACTAATCGAGCCAAGTCCAACTTAAATTAAAAAAAAAAAAACTAAATTATCGGACAACCAGCCCGACTCAACCCAAATCTAAAAAAATAAAAATAAAACTATTATTGTTATTTTACTAAAAAAAACTATTATTGTTATTTAAATGTGTTTATAGTTTTTCAAAATATTTTTCTGGTTTTCCCCAATATTTTTCAGAATTTTGATTTGATTAATTATATATATGAAATTTCGAATTTGATTCAGTTTTCATAAATCATTAATTTCATTTTATGTTTTGTTATTATATACACAAATAATTATAGTTATAAGCAGATTTTTTTTCAAATTTATATATAATTGAATTAAAAATAAAGTTTCATTTATATAGTTGGACAAAATTCAAAGTTTCATGTTCACAGTTAAACTAAATTAAAGTTTATATATCAATTTATACATCGAACAAAAGTTCATATATATATATATTTAAAATTAATCCCTTTAATTTAACATTAATTTTATTAAATTTTACTAAAGTATATAATTCAACTTTTGTTATTAATAAATTATACCTTTTAATTCTCATTAATATAAATTAAAAAAAATTAACCTTGATTTTCCTAAAATACTCAACCAAATAAAACATAAAGTCATTGGAATTTTAAAGTACTCAACCAATGACCACTTTATGCCGACTTTATAACTATACTTAAATTAAGTAATTGATTGAGTTGGTGTCACAAGTTAATAAGGCACCAATTCAATTAGAAATATATTAAAGTACCCTTTAATATGCAAAATATATTATTATAAGCTTGTTTTTTTTAATATCTTTTTACTTTTTTATAAAAAATTGATAAAATTCAATCATAATAATATTTGAACTTGTAACACAATATGTGTGTGACTTTACCATTCAACCAAAGACCCATTTAAGTTTTATAAAAACTTCTGATAAATATATTTATTATATTTTTCCACTCACATCATGGATGTACCATAATCTAATAAATGTTAAAGTTTTGTGTGGAATAATTCAATATATAAAAGATTTAAGATTATTTAAGAAAAATATCACCTTCCCAATTTATGGTCTTCATTTTAAATTGGTCCTTAAACTTCAAAACAAGTTAATTACATTCTTAAACTATCGATGTTGTACAGCCCAAATTAAAAAAAAAGAGACTCAAAACCCCAACTTAAAACAAATAAACCTAAGCCCAATTAACAGCCCAAATACAAAAAGAACAAAAAAACTAAACAGAAACCCTAAACTAAGAACCCTAGCCGCCGCCCCTATTGACCCACTCTCTGACTTCTCTGTCAGCACCACCACCACTGTACCGCCGCCCCTAGCCTGCGAGCCACCACCACTGTGCGCCGCCCGAGCACCTGCAAGCATTAATAAGAAAAGACAAGGAAAAATCATTGTAAAAAATGGCTATTTAAAGCCATCTCAAAATCATGTAAAGGGGCAGAATTTTTACCATAAGAAATATACCAGGTTTCAACCACAATATTACAAAAAGTAGATCCAATATCATGAATAGAGACTAAAAAATCGCAAGAAGCAAAAAAGAAGCCCAAACAAGAAATCAAAAATCAGAAATCGAGAGGTGTTTTAAAATTTTCGAATCTGTTTCTTTCTTTTCCTTTTTTATTTTATTTTTTTTCTTCTCCTATCTACATGGGCATGCATATATGCTATTAAAATAAAAAAAATCACCTTTTTTCGAGATTCCGCCACACGTGTGCGGTGGCATGACACAACAACGCGGCATGACCCACTACGATGGCGATTGTCGTCGGGGCTCTGGCCTGGACTGGAGCTCTGCGCAGAGAAAAAGAAAGAAAAAAGAAGTTTTTTTTTAAACAGATGAAAGAATGAAAATTTTCTAAAAAATTTTTGGTTTATATAGAAGGATAAAACGACGTAGTTTTAATGGGATTTTGAAGACCTCAAAACGGCGCCGTTTGGCCCTCAACCCGCGCAGGTGACCCGACCCGCTAGGGGATCCGCGCGTTTTTGCTTTGATGGGATATTTTCCCAATAAGTCCTCCCGCTTTTTGTACCTCTTGCGATCGAGTTTTTATCTATTTTAAATTAACCCAAAAGTTTATCTCGTTTTGCGATTTGGTCCTCCCTTCAGAGATGCATTTTAAGGATTCGGGAAAATTCTTCTTTTGGCCCTCCGAAGTTTCGCGCATATTTGAATGGGTCCCCTTTTTATATTTACTTTCAAAATTGGCCCCAAAACTTTATTTATGTTTCAGATTTGGTCCTCTTTATTTTAATTTGATTTTTATGTTTTTACTTGTAACATTATTTATTATTATTATTATTATAGCTATTACTATTATACTTAGTGACGTATTATCATTGTTTTTATTAGTCGAATTAATGTATATTAATGTATGTTTTATTACATATGTATGTATATACATTTTATATAGCACTACTAATTACTTTACTTTAATATTCTTATTATATTCTATTACTCTTTGCATTTTAAAATATTTACTACTATTATCATTGTATGTTAGCGTATACTTTCATGTAAATATATGTACATACACACATTTATAAGTATAGCTTTTTATATATATACATCGTATTTGTATTACTTTAATTTAATATTTAATATATTTGCTTTTCATATTTCTATACTATTCGTCTTATTATTATTATTATTACTATTATTATACTTATTTTTATTTTATTGTATTTTCTTTTTATCATTTACTATTATTATTTACATATTTTTATTATTATTAATATGTTATTACCATTAGTATTTTCAATATTATTACATTTTATTGTTATATTTGTTATTATTATTTTATTACAACTATTATTTAGTATCATTATCACTTTTACTATATTTTTATCTTTTGTACCTACTGTTTATTATTCTTTCTCCTTTTTTATACTGAAATTTTATACTTATTCCTTATTAATCTATTATTTCTTTTACTTTTATAATCATCAAATTTAATGTTGTATTATGTACCTTATTTATTTTTTTAATTTTTCATATTCTTTCTAATATTGTTTTTTTCTTATTTTCAAATCTTTTATTTAAAACTTATATTTGTTTATTTTACTTATACTTTTCTAATTAGTTTGCTCTTTTTTTACGTTGATATCATTGTTCATATTATCGTCATTTATATCATTGTATTTTATTATAATCTCGTTGAGCATATTAGCACATGTCATTAGTTCTTTTACATTTTGCAAAGTTCAAACAATTTTTTTTTTTACTCGACATACTAAGTTTGTTTTTTAAAATATTCGGTATTTCTTATTTAGGAATTCGAGGTAATCGTGCCCTAACTTACTGGGCCTCGATTTTTCTTGTTTAACCTAAATAACGGACTACTCTCTTAAATTGCTATACGAGTTTTGAAAATGCTCATTCCCGGAGGTACGAAGTGTTGTGCCCTAACTTACCGGGTATGGCATTTTGTCACCTCGAAATATGAATTTGTTTCAAAATAAAGGTAATATTCGGTGTTAGAAAACTCGGGAAAACGTACCCTAACTTACTGGGTTTCGATTCTTCTCGTTTACTCTAAGTATCCGAATACCCTTCTAACAAATTAAAATACGCAAGTTTTATATAAAAGGTAAGCTCGCTATCAAAATTCGAGATGTCGTGTCCTAACTCACTGAATGCGACATTTCATATTTTGAGACGAGAAGGCCCTTAACATTTGAGCCTTTATATATATATAAAAAAGGGGAGTCGTGTTTCAAAATTCTTTCAAGCTTTCAAAATTTTCGACACTAAAGACACTAATTAATCAACTAGGTACCAATTTTTGGGCGTATCGAGGGTGCTAACCCTTCCTCGTGCGTAACCGACTCCCGAATTCATTTTCTGTTTTTCGTAGACCAAAAAAAAAAATTATCGTTTTAGTAAATCTTAAATTTTATTAAAATGATTAATCAAAGGTGATCTGATCACACCTCATCAAAAAAGATTGGTGGCGACTCCCCGTTTTTTTTGTTTCCATTTTTTTAAATCCAAGTCGACTACCGTTTTACAAAAAAAATGGTTACGACAGATGTTATATCGACTAGGTTCTTTTGTTATTAAAACCTAAGTAACACATCAAACCTCATATAGCTAACTTTAAAATGAAAAATTTTAAATTAATAGAATGTTGTCGCATAATTTTTAAAAGTAAAAACTAAAAATATAGTAAAATTGAAAGAAAAAAAAAAGGTGAACGATAAAGTTTCTAAAACTGAGGTTTTTAAAACATTTATTTTTACAATATTCAATTTTTAGAAAATTTTCTTTTTAAATTATGTCATATAAGATTTGATATGTCATTTAACAGTTAAATTAACAATTTTAGTAATAAAATGACCTAATTAATATAACATTGATAATTTAAGGATGTAGTTTAGGAACCAATTTAAAATAGGGTCATAATTTGAGGATGTTTAGTGCAATTAGCTATAACTATTTTACATGCCAAAACTTTTAGTCTCTTTCATATCTTTAAAAATTTCGTGTCAAATTACTAGGGTTATTTTGTGCAAAAAAAATTGACAGGTATTTTGATGGTTTATAGAATGTAAGTTCAAAAACCTTGGTTACCCGAAATGAAACTAAATTCAGTTTTTTTTATTTAATATATAATTAATTTTAATTTTTTATGATATAAAATTAAATATTTTATATTTAAAATAGTGAAAATAAATTTAATGTTCTAGAAAGTTTATTGTTTTTTAAAAATATTTATGAAAATCACCTTGAAATTTCGTCAAATAATATTCAAAAAAACATAAAACAAAATTTTAAAAAATCAAAACAAAAAATTAATATAAAAAACTGAGAATCGAACGATTTAAAAAATCTAAAAAATCCAATCCAACCACACTAATATCACCCCTAAAAATTATTGACCCACTTTGTTTTTATTAAAATTTTTTAAAGAAGCATCAATGATAACTCTTATTGGGCCTAAATAAATCTATAATCAATGGGCAAAATACCCACATAATTATAATTAGACACGTAATAATATTGTGGGTATTATACCTTGGAGTGTGACGATTCATAAAAATTCTTCCATAATTAAAAACTATACTAATTGAATCTTTAATTCATTTTCTTTTTCTGTTAAACCAAGTTTTAAATTAAGTCTAGCAAAAATATCAATACCGTTATCGATATTTAGTTCGGTCGAAAATATAAATTTTAAATTTTGATCAAGCCTCTTTAACCTAAATCAGATTAGGCTTGCTCATTATAATATTTTTCTTAAATATAATAATTTTCATAATTATCTTGAAAAATTAAAAAAATATTTTTGCACTACCATACTCAAGCTAAAGTGTTCCAAAGATAAAATATCACAAACAGTAATTTTTTACAATTATTCCAAAAAAAAATTTAAAATATTCTTGGGCACAGTACTCGAAGCCCAAGTGTCCCGAAAATGGAACATAACAAATAATAATTTTTACAATTACCTTAGAAAATAAAAAAAAATATTTTTGCACCACCATACTCAAGGACCTCGAAAATGAATATAATAAATAATATTTTTTATAATTATTCCAAAAAATTAAGAAAATATTGTTGTACTACCATGCTCAAATCCAAGTATCCCGAAAATAAAATATAATAAATAATAGTTTTTACAATTATCTCCAAAAATTAAAAATATATGTTCATAACATCATACTCAAGTCCAAGTGCTTCGAAAAATGATATATAGTAAATAATAATTTTCATAATTATCCTGAAAAAGTTAAAAAAAAAAAATTTGCACCACCATACACAAGTTAAAGTGTCCCGAAGATAAAATATTATAAATAATAATTTTTATAATTATTCTGAAAATTTTAAAAATATTTTTTGGGCACCATACTCAAGCCCAAGTCCCCTGAAAATGAAATATAATAAATAATAATTTTTATATATAGTAATTTGATGTTTAAATAATTTCATTATAAGTTCTGATCATATTTGTGCTCATTTTGACAATGTCTAAAACTACCCATAGACTCTCTCCAACACATAAATAAGAGAATAATGCATTTTAGTACACTTGAACTCACGTCCTCTTATATTAACAGCGACACTTATATCAATCGAACTAAGATTTAATCGATTTTTTCTGTATATTTTAAATTTCAAATATGTTTGTCCTAATGGAGTGGGCAAATATCAGTCCTTTTCTTTTCTTTTCTTTTCCCTAACTTTCAGCCTCTAATATGATAGTTGAGATATCATAATCTTCTTTTTGCCACTTTCATTCTTTCCAACTCATATAGGCCTTCATTATAATTATTTGCTTTTTACTCTAATTTCTATGTATCCATTTCTTTTATTTATATTAATTATTGCTTCATGTGCTTAAATAGAAATTCCAAAAACACTTTGTGTCTAACTATAATGTTTTATTCAGAAAAACAGGAATCCTCTTAGAATCTTCATTGGATTTATAAAAAAAATTAATATTTGTAAAAAAATTTAAAGTAGAAGCTCATTTATGAAATCCAAGAAAAAGAAGTATTATCTTCTCTATTTGTCTCTTATTTTTCTCTTTCTCTCTTACTCTTATTTCTCTTTTAATTTGAGGTAATACTAAACTTATGTATCATCAAAATCTTATATATATATATATATATATATATATATATATATAGCTATAATTGTTAGATTTGGCTATGACTATCCTTTTATATGATTGTAGTTTACAAATTGATGTCATATCACTATGTTTTTTTGTAATGGAAGACTTGTTCAATTCTACTTATGTTTAACAACTCTTTTAAGTGATAAATATAAAAGTTATTTTTGTCTAAATTTATTTATATTTTTCGAATGATTAAATATAAAAGTCAGTTTCATTACTGGTTAGTATATAAATATGAATATGATTCCATATAAAGATTCTTTTGACCTTTTTGTTTTGTTTAGTTAGTATTATATCAAATTTTGTCAAACATGAATTTACAATTGATATATCAGGCAAGAACTATTCGTTATGGTGTTAGATGCTGAAATTCACCTAAATATTAAAGTTTTGATAATACCATTGTGCAAGGCTTCTAATCAAGGTAACGTCAAACTATGATTTTAGCCTTCATCATATCTATGAAGGATTGAAAATAGAATATTTGACTACAAAGGATCAACTTGAATTTTGCATCACAAGACGATAGTTCTATCTAAAGCTCGTTTTGATTATGTGAGTGAGTATAACTTTAGAAATTTTAAGATAAGTTCTAAATTAAAATTTGAGGACTTGTTATAAAAAAAATTTATCAACTTTTCATGCATCTAATGTGTTCATATAACAATAATATTTTCAAAAATATTCTAAATTAATCTCATGTCTTTTAGTTGTTGAACAAAATAATAAGATGTCAATGAAAAATCATGAAAGTCATCCCACTAATTTTATTTCATTCTCAGAAGTGAATACAATAATACATAGTAATTTTAAAAGTGAAAAAAGTTTTAAGTCGTGATCATAGCCATAAATGTGGTGGATGATATTTTAATTATTGTTATAATATTGGTAACAAATACATTACCCACCCAAAAAAAAAATAGTGGAAAGAAAGAGAATGTTGGTCCAAAATGATCCTTTAAAAAGTATTGAAATTTTGAATTATTTTTTTAGACTAACTACAATGCAATCTATCTTTAAAGATAGAAAATAATTTTATTATCTAACATTAAGTAGTGCACATAATAATAGTATACTGTTAGTTCCAAAATCAGTAATTGTAAACAGAAATTGAGTAATGTCACGAGCAGTGTCAACTACTTTAGGTATTAGTGAAGAATAAAGCTGAAAAACAATAAATGCTCGATATGTTTACGAAGTTTAGTTTCCCTTCGTCTGTGGGGTCTTATTCAGAGAGATAATCTATTATTTAACACCTCGCACAACAAGTGATTACAAGTACCAACACTCACGAGATTAGTAACTTCACTTTTGCACCTAAGATCTAAATCACTCTATAAAAACCAAGTGACTCACTTGATTAAACAAGTGCGAAAATTTTCCACACATTTTACCTACACAAGCCTTCCAATATACAAGAGTTAAAAAGGCACATAAAAAAGCAAGATAATCAACAAGGATACTATCTTCAATATGACAATGATAACTCTTCAAATCTTCAAGATATATTATCAAGTTACTCGATCCAATCCAATCCCTTCAAAATAAGGAAGTCAATTTTCTTGATTCAATCCAAATCAATCTTCAAGATATGTTTATATATTTGGATATCATAGATGTGGTAGCACACATGCAAAATATCAACAATATCATATCCCAATAATTTTCATTGCCAACTTTAACTTGACATGACAAGTTTACTATTTGATACGACGGATTAAATCATCTTGAATTATCTTTTTTTATATAAATTTATATATTAAACTACAAGGCAGAGATTGTAACATGCAATATATATAAGTTTTCAACTAAATTCAAATGGCCAATGTCTTGCATTCACACGGTTTCTTTTCATTAATTTTCCAGTGATAGTCTTATTTTCGGATATTCAATCATTATTTCCTTAAAAGATAAGAAAAAATTTGTCTTTCTTTTGCCACCCACAAGTGTCTAGCTGTTATAAAAGATTTGTGAAAGGTGGCATGCAATGCATGTGCCTGCTGCTACTGTGCTAGCACGAACGCGTCAAAAAGTTGGTTCAACATGTATTCTGGGAATTAGTATTAAGGTTTAAAAACATGCTCCCACTCCCTATACTTTTATATATTTAAAATTTAGTCCTTTACTTCTCTCTTTTAAGAAATTTAATCTTTTTATTTTTCGGATCTAAAAATACAAATTCACTTGTTAGCAGCATCATGATTCTTTTGTTAAATTCTTGTCCATTATAACACCATTTTTTTTTAGTTATATGACTACTAAATAAATTTTTTTTAATTCAAAATGTAACATAGACATATTTTAACAATGTTAAATTTTAAAAGTAGGAATTAAAAACTAAAAAGTAATGAGATTACATTCCTCGAAAAAAAAAGTAAGGGACTAAATTTCAAATGTACAAAGAATAAAATAAATTTGAGCATATTTTAACCCCCAAAGGAAACCTGTCTCATTATGCTATTTATATGTATTCTTTGTACATTTGAATTTTTTTTAATCCCAAAAAATTAATCTTTAAATATATATTTATTAATAATTAAAGTCTAACCACTAATACCGTCAAAAGACTTTTGTTAAATTAGATTAGACGACTTCTTTTAAGTGACTAATGTAAGGAAAAAAAACCCACCTGCTTTCGCTTTGTTTTTATGATTTATGAAACAACGTTAAAATACTTTACAATCTCAAATTCAGAATAAGAAAAATTTTATAACCCTAAATTTAACATTTTTATTTACTTATTTGATCTTCCACGAATGTAACGTTGACCACACATAGACAATTTAAAGAAAAAATCTTAAAATGCCACATAATTCAATTTTGTGAAAGTCCATCCACAACGTTATCAATCGGACTTCAATCAAAAGATTAAATTTCAACTTTGTACAAAGTACAAGAGGTGGGAGCACAATTAAACCAAAATAGCACAAAAATATTTATTATTAATAATAAATAAAGAGCCAATCATGAAAACCAAGACCTGTGTTTATAAAATAAAGAGTCAATCATGTTGAATTGATTATTATATATACGTATCCTTAGAATTACTAATACTAATAAAAATACACGTATTGAGCAGTTGTTCATATCAGAGTTTGTACCTTTTTACAAAAAATAAAATAAAATTATGACAGATGTTAAAGCTGTAACCAGCTTATTTATATTCTTCAATCCTCAAAATTAAATATTTAAAAATTAAAAATTTTCTGCTACTTTTAATTCCAACACCACACTCCAAAGTCTTCCAAATCACAAAATATTGGAATCTTCCACCTTTTTCATTTTTTTAAAGATATTAAAATGGGTAAACTATAAAAATAGTCACTTTTATTTGCCTCAAATTATATTTTAGTCACTTATGTTTGAAATGTTCCGTTTTGGTCACTTATGTTATCATTTTGTTACGAAGTGGTCACTCTATCGTTAAGCTCTATTACCTCTCTAACGGCAGTCCTACGTGGTAGTCCAAATGGGTTTTAAATGCCAACTTAGATGTCCTACGTGGCAGTCCAAATTAAATTTATTTAATTAAAAACCTGTTTTCATCCTAGCAACTGGATATCTAAGTTGTCATTTAAAACCCATTTGGATTGTCACGTAGGACTGCCATTAGGGAGGTCACGGAATTTAACGGTAGAGTGACCACGTAGTAACAAAACGACAACGTAAGTGATTAAAACGTATCATTTCAAACATTAGTGACTAAAATATAATCTGAAGTAAACAAAATTGACTATTTTTGTAGTTTACTCTATCATTAATGATAGGATTACAACATATACAAATTACAAGTAATATTTGTCCAATGCCAATAAGTGTCGGGTATAGTAGTAAAGGCACATTGCATTTTGAAAGAGATGACTTAAGTTCGAATCTTAAAGATGACATTGTCGTAATCAGGGGCAAATCTAGAAAAAAAAACTAAGAGGGGTTGGAATTAAATTATAAATCTTTTAGAGGTCAAAATATAATTTTATCTAGTTTATAATTTCATATTTTTTTAAAGGACTAAATAAATTCTTTTTCATTTTTGGGAGCCAACGTGCAATTTTATCATATATAAATTAATAACTTATAAAAAGGAAAAATTACTCTCCTTACATTCATCTCTGATTGTAATGAACAGTCATGAATCCGAAAGAATTAACTTTCGTTGATAAAAAAAACATCATAAATAATATTTATACGTGGTAAAATTCTCTTTTTTTTTTTGGTTTATATTTATAAAAATAATAATATAAAATTATGAAAATAAATAAATCCAAATTGATTGGTTGGAGTAGATTGAACATTGTAAATATTTTAAGGAATATTTTATGTAAACACTCTGTCATTCATTGTATCAAGACTTGTTCTTGCTCTTTTCCCTATTTTCACCAATATGCAAAATCTTTTTGTCTTGTTCAAAAATAACGGTCTAATTACAGTTTTAGTCCCTCAATTATGCTAATATTTAAAATTTTAATTTTTCTACTTTTTATTTAGTGCAATTTGATACCAAACTAATAATAATTCTATCGTTAAAATGATGTCATGGTTTTTTCTAAATAATTTTCTTACAGTACAAATTTACACAATTACTTTAACAATAATAGTGAAGAGTGTTATGAAATTGGAAATTATTAATAACATTATGAAATTAAAGGAATCAAATTGTGTCAATAGAAGGATTAAACTCCTAATTTTAATATAACAGAAGGACTTAAAACTAGAATTAGACAAAAATGATGTCAATCATCTATTTGATAAAACACAATTAACATTTTCTATTTTTAAATCAAAATGAAAATTGGAGCCTTCTAGTGAGGTTAGGTTGGTCACATGTTTGATCAATGTTCTATTATTATTTAATTAATTCACTACGTAATTGATCTCAGCATGATTCAAATCACTCGCAATATATATATTTATATAGTATGACATAAAAAGTATATTCCGGCTGAATTATATCAAATCATGATCAAATAAAAGAAAATTTACTTGTGCTACTCGAAATATTTGCTTTATTGTTCAAATATATATATAATTTATTTATATATGATGTATTTTGAAAATATAATATTGGTGATACAATAAGGAAATTGTAATGATACGAGACGGTTCACTTAAAAGGGCGGATAAGAGATACGAGAGTTATAAAGAGATTAAGATAAGTAGAATGTGAGTATTAGAGAAGATAATGTATTTTGGCCTTCTATCTTGATGCCCGTCGATCTTTAAGAGATTGTTCTTGACCCTTTACAAGTTACCGCGTGTTGTCTAAAGTTTCAAACTCTTCGAGATTTACCTAGCCTACTGGTACATTATTGTTGGTAGGTGTGAGTTGTCATGTCAAGAGAACAACTATATATGATATGTGAATATTAAAAACTCTATCCATGTCAAGTGAACGATCTTAATAGGACGGAGGCGCGATGCCTTAGACCCGCAAATGTCTTCAGCTTGCAAGGTGATTATTAGACAAGTCGTTGACCTGCAAGGTCTCAGGGATGTGAAAGGGCTCGCAATGTATACAATATACAGTGGCAAAACATGGCATATTAAATTTTGGGTGAGCATAATTTAATTTTTTTTAAATGAGAGGTGTAATTAAAATTTTTGAGAAAACTAATGAAAATTTTTGAAAATTTTAAAGGATTTAATTCAATTTCAAAAAAATTAAACAGCTTGATGGGAATTTTATAAATTTAAACTGTCATTTAAGTCTCAACCTAACAATTAAGTTGCCCAATCTAAAATCTCAGTTTTCAACGATATCTAACTCATGAACACATTTATTTAACTTATTCTTTTTGGTGGCTGAATTATCTACATGATCTACAAAAAGGACGGTCAAATTTATTTTGTCAGGGAACAAATGGGCGGGGGAATTTTGTTGATTAAACGCTCAATCAATAATTTGTTGGCGATAATGACTCTTTTTCTCATTTAATCATAATTATAATTACAAATTATTACCATTCGGATAACTAAAACTATAATTAATTATTACAATGCATTAGGTAAAATATATACTAATTAAAATAGAATAAATTTGGAATTAAAGCCAAAATCGCATAGTGATTGATATATTTGCGATTTTTTTAAATTGTTTTTATAAAATTTGATCTATAATCTTAACCTAATTGCATTGTGGGTCCTTAATATATATCCAATGTGCAAAACAGAAGAAAAAGACGATTCCCCCGCAACTTGTCCAACGTCTCTCTTGCTTGTGAGTTGTGACCTCTCTTAAACCTACTCCCTGGTCATAATCTTATGGGTCTACATCTATTATTTAAAAAAATATTACGAAAACGACACGTGTCAATTAACATGTTAAAATTTTATTTAATACGTGTTAATTTTTATATATAACATGTTTATTAAGTGGAGGTTGACTTTTTTGGATCAGTTGTTTGCTTAGAGTTTACAGACAAGTCGATGTTATATTTAGTTAAGAGTTTTGTCTCTCGACTTTAACAAGAGTCTTTGAGGTTACTTGAAGAGACAGTGGGTTCAACAAAGTGGGAGTGTCTTGTCAGACTATTTGTTTTGACAACATATAAAACACTTATTTACAACTACACTACTACTTCAGATATGACCATGCGATGAAGCTCTCCCACTTTATTAAACTCACTATCTCTTCAAGCAATCTCAAGAATTTCCGTTAAAGTTAAGAGACAAAATTTTGACTAATGACTATTTAATAACACTTTAATGATTTCTTTCAAAAGAATAGAAAAATTCTTCGACGTTAATGATGAAATAAAAATATATAAATACAACACAAAAATATACATACACCTATATATATATTTACCTATAATACCACGTCACCTGTATAGTACAAGATTAAGATTTTTTTTCTTTGTTTCTTTTAGCAATATGAACACGAAAACTTGATTACATCATTACGAACATGTTTAGGGTATTGTATACTTGTTGGCATAAGAAAATTAGAGGATATTCTCTTTACGTTTTCCTAAGATGATTGCTTGTTTTTCTGCAAAAATTGGGGAAAAGGGAGTTACTCTAAGATGATTATTGTCTCACCAGCCAGTAAGGATAAATATTAATATTATATAAAAACTTTGATCTAATGTGTAATTTGATGTATAAATTTTAATTTCATGTAATTATATCAATAAAATTTTAATTACAATTTAAATATGTAAACAAAATTTTGGTTTTCATTCAACTGTACATATCTAAAGAAATAAATGCATCAATATATTTTTATATTGAATAAACCAAATTATTTGTGTATGCAATATGTTAACGTAAAAAGATATTATACTAATAATTTTATTAATAATTTGTGAAAATTGAATCAAATCAACATTTAGTGTATAAAATTACATAAAATTAAAGTTTATATATAACATTGCATGTGTAGTTTTGGATATTATCACTATATATAAGGGGGTTTTGTCAATAGACCTTCAAAGGGGTATGTATTACTTTTCAAACCATATTTATAGAGTTTAAAATTTTCATAGAAAGTGTATCAAATTAATTATGTATATATCATTACATATATGTGATCAATCCTTGTTAAAGTACTATGACCACTTAACTTTGCCCATTTAGTTTCACCATTCATGTCCTTTCTGCCAGGACCTAGAAAATACGCAAATTAACCACTCTTGACAATCGTGTCACTTTAATAAGACAATCATCACTTATCATTCACATACTTTGCAACCTATTCGATGTCACATAGGGAACCATAAAAGGGGCCAACAAGCCTATCCAGAGATAACACGTGACAAAAGAGGTAAAACCCATATAAATTACCTTTCTCAGCCCTAAGGATAGAACATGTTTGTGAACTCCCCACTCCGGACTCTATCAACACCATCTTCCCTAAGCTCCTCCTCCCTTTCAACTTTCTTCCACCATTCAAACAATACAACTCTTCGCCCGAACGAAGTAAATTGAACTCAAACTCTTTCACACCTTTTTTTACATCACCTTTTAATATCAACGTACATTAAACAAGCAATTATATAAACCTTCTCTAGAAAATTTAAATGTGAGATATAATAATTTATGAATATAAATAAATTAATTCATTAGATATTATAGTCCAATCGATAATGACACAACACATGTTAGTTACAAATTTTTGAAACACAAATAGTATATTCCTTGGCATATAAAAGATGTTGGACAAAAAAATCAAAATATTTACCTAATTGGGTTGATATATTTTCCTCATTCTTTTTAGAAAAAGAAATAACTCATATGGAAATCAACTTTGTTTATTGTATTAATCTAAGACAAAAAAATGAAGTATAAGCACACATCTAATACCATAACATTAACTATCCTTGTATCATTCAAAGCTTAGCATTAATAGTGGATTAAACCACAAGTAGAACGGTAAAAAATTTGTGGTTAAATCTTTAAATGACATTAATTCAAATTCGGCCTCTAAAAAACTTTTATTAGCCAAGTGAATTCCCACTGTTAGCTAGGTGGCCAGGGATGTTCATTGTTAGAATCCATCAGGGTTTGAGTCTTTAGAGAGTATTTAGAATGTACAATTTAAGGACAGCTCATTATTCGATGTGATGTGTGCACGAGTGGTGTGAACATGTTATTATCGTATGTGTGAATATTGAATCTCTAATTATACTGTAAAAAGGAGAGCAAAGTTTAAATATAATTTAAGATTTATCATTACAAATTACAAAATTGTTTACTGTATTAATTAATTAATTGGAGTATGAACAATTATTCAAGGAATTAATTAAAAATCAACCACTTAATCTAATGTGTTCAACTTCAACACCATCGTACCATGATTATAGAGTGCAAGTTTGAATGTAAAACCGTTTTATATATGTTAGAGTTGTGTGATCCGAATCACGTTTGATCTGGTATGAAAAGTTTGAGGTGCAACTTACTTGTTAAATAAATAAAACAGAGAGATAAAACAAGAAACCCGTGGGGGCAAAGAACTGAGGGTCGAACTATGCCGCACAAGTTAAATCCGTATATGACTATACTTCTTCTATTAAACATTGATTATAAGAGGATTGTTTAACCCTTAAAATGTGCGTAGTCGAAATCCTTTTGTATTGTTGTTTTTCAACATTAGTGAATTTCTTCCTCTATGCTCGTGGTTTTTCCTGATAAAGATTTTTCACATAAAATCTACGTGTTTTTATTTTTCTTTCTTATTGCTTTGCAATCATTCTTACAGTCATTATCGATGGATAGTATAACAATATATATTTAATTATAAAAAAGAATTCAAGATTATATATTAAAATTAATATATTATCTTTTGTAATTTTTTTTGAAAATAATATTTAAATTAATATTTATTAGTGTTGATAAGCAATAACCAAATTCTTCTTCTTTTTAATCATTTTTGCGCTGACTGAGTAACTGCCTCTTTTTTTCTTTTTGGTTTCCACAATTTTAGACGTTACTTATTAGCTCAAGACGTTACTTATAGGCTTGATTATGGGTCATTTCTTATCAGAATGACACTCGATTTTAAAAATTAATAAAAAAAACTTATATTACTATTTTAAAAATAATAAATTAATAAAAATATTATTTTATATTAATATTTTATATAGTTTATAATAAAATTAGAATATATTATAAAATAATGATTTAATTTAAATTAGAGTCAAAACAATAAAGATAAAAAAAATCTTTATTTAAACTTAACCTAAACCACCTAACCTATGTATAACTCTAGTTAGAAGTAGTGTTATAAGTATAATCACAAATTACAGTGTCATATAATACATATATAAATAATTATTAATTATTAATTATACTCGAAATTAACAACTCAAAATTTTCAGAATCTCAATATTATCATTAAACTAAGACTTTGTAATTCCTTTTTTTTAAAATAAAAAGTGCAATTTAATCCTTGCGTGTTAAATTTTAAAGCAAAGTATATTATTTACACTTAATATCTTAATTAAGGGTTTGTTTGATTAGTCACTCAAAATTTTATATTAAATAAAATTAATATTTTCAACAATTTAAATTTTGAGAAAATATTTGATATATTATTAGTAGAATTTAAAAATTTTACAAGGAGGGTTGAGTTGATGACAAGAGTATAGTAAAAAATTAATATATATATATATATATATATATATGAAAAAAATTTGGTACACTGCTAGCGAGGTTTTTAGACTCCACAAATAAAGTTAGAGGATGAACTAATATCCTATAAAGGTATAGTAAAATATTAAAAAAAAAGAGGCACATGTCAATTTTTTAAAACTATTTGTAGAATAAGAAAAAGTACATTGTCACTGTATCAGGTACAACCCTATATATATAAAAAGAATATATTTGGTATACAGCTAGAAAAGTTTTTAGACTCCACAAGCGAGGGTTAGAGTGATGACAAATATGCTATAGATATAGTAAAATACTAAATATATATATATATATATATATATATATATATATATATATATATATATATATACACATATAGCAATCTTTTAAGTCTATTTGTGAAATTAAAAAGCTACACTGCCAATGAACTAAATATTAACCTATAAAAGAAATGTAATACGTGACAAATTTATAACTCTTATGCAGTTAAATGTATATCAATTTTAATATTTTAAATGTGTTTGATAATATTTTGATTCTTTTACTTAATAAAAAGATGAACTAAAAAATATTGAATAAGATAAGTAGGTAAGTAGTTTCTCATCATTCAATGTTAAAATATTAATTTTATTTTATTTTATTAAAAATATAATATTTGAAATAAATTATCTTTTTAAAGACATGTTTAATTATTATTCAAAAAGATTATGTTAAAAGATTAAAATTAATAAATAAATATTTTTCAAAAATAAATATTAATTTTTATCAAACAAAACTTTAATTTTATTTCTTAGAGTTATAATATTTAATTTTATTTCAAAGTCATTTAAAAACTAATGTGGTTTAAAATAACATTAAATTTTAAAAAAAAATTATAAAAATGTAAAATAAAACTTTCATGATTAAAAATTTTCATTTAACTATATTCAATATTATTTAATTTAAAGTAAATTATAATTTAAATTCAGCCTTAATTTTTTATTAACATTTAATTTTAAATTTATTAAATAATGATATTTATAAGTAGTCATTAGTCTATCTATAATTCCATAGAGAATGCAATTATGTACACCAAAATTTGAATACAAACAAAAGTAAACAATTTTCATTTCCTAAACATAAATCAATAATGAATGCTCTTCAATAATTCCCAAGGGATGCAATTATTCAATAATTTAATTTTTCTTCCAAGAAATTTTAATAATTTAAATTTTTTATGAAATATTGTTTGTTGATAATTGTATTGGAGTCTCTATCGGTTTTATCCCTTAATTGTCCCTCGACTCTACTGAAAGCTCGAGTGGTTCGTAAAGTGATAATTACCCAATAATACTATGTAAAAACATCGATTCAAATCACACCAAGAATAAATGTTGAGATTTCTTTGATCGGTACAGGTGTTCCTGCTCTGTGAATATACCATCTTTTCAAGCTCTTGACAGAGTCGGGAAACAAAACAGGGTGATAAATCAAGCATAAACCCCCAAGCCCAATTGAAGACCTGTTCAGGGGGCCTATTAAGCTTCAATGAAATTTCTTCTCTTACTGTTTAAATGCCTTCTACAATTTACGTTTAGAGATCCAATCAGACTCAACTCCGAATTTAGTCGAGATCTCCCGTGCCCCAATTCAACCCTCAAACATCTTTATTAATGGCGTTTGTATACGAATTTTCGAACCTTCCCAAAATACCCTTCCCACCGCCACCTGTAACATCGGAAGTAGAAAACAGCCACCTAATGTTCCACCAAATTGTAGATCTGCCCCCCCGACACTCACTCACTTTTCCACTAAGACTGCAATTCCATCCTTTGTTTGGATGCCGAGAAAATGCAAGAAAAAAATAAAGAACCAGAAATTCAAATCTCAAAAAAAATTCATCCAATTTCCACTTTCAGCTTTCATTGGAAAAAAAAAAAGAAAACAAAGAAAATGCAGCATTTTCTTAACTGCCAGACAGAAAACTAAACACGACAAAAAGAAAATATATATTGGGCAAAAAAAAAAAAAACGGACATTTCCCCCATTTTTGTTTCAGTCCTCCTTACATTGAAGAACTAAAAATTAAAATTAAAAAAAAAACCCTACATTTCTTCCCTTTTTTTCCCTTATATAATATATTTACATGAAAAAAAAAAAACGACATCGTTTTTTGTCGTTTCACCGGTCTAAAAATCATTTAAACAGTCATCGGAGAATGACCGGAGTAGATCCTGTAAGTCACGTGACTCAACCCCGAGTCTTAACGCTTCCATAACCCTTTCAAAAACCAGCACGTGACACGGAATATGAAGTACCCCTTTTTGTTCATACCCGTATTCCTGAGCCGATTTATTAAGCAAACCGACGAAAACCGGGTGATTCAGCAACTCCGCACTCACAACGAACCGCTCCATCTCTTCCCCTACGTAAACCGGAACGTAACCTTGAGGCACCGTCTTTTTAACCGCCACACGAAAAGATTCAGCCCTAGCGGCGGATGCGGCGGAAGAACGATGACGGCTACCGGAAGAAGAGGAGGAAGAGTCGGAGCGGAGGAGGTTGTACTGGGCGGAAACGTCGGCGACGCGGGAAAGACGGCGGATGAGTTGCTTCATTTGGTGATAATAATGCAAAACCAAAATCAAAATAGAAAAAGAAAAGAGAACCCAGAGTGTAAAAAGAGATTAATGAGAGGAAAAGGAGAGGGAGAAGGGGAAATATATAAAGAGAGGGGGGGAAATGGGAATAAAGAAAGGAAGAAAAGGCTACACATAGAAAGGCGATGAGGAGAGAGTGTGGGGGTACAGGTAGGACGTACTTGGCAGGTACTATTTACTCATATTATTTTTTAAGTATTTTTCTTACAGAACATCACTGACCATAAATCCAACTGTTGTTTGTAGGGTTTATTTTAATGTAAGAAAAATTGTTGGTTTCTTGTCCTAATTTTAATGGTGATGGTGGGTGAACATGTTCGACTCCATTAGTTTAAAGAATTAGTTGAAATACGAGTACGGAATTGATTTCAGCCTAAGCTCTTCTTTTATATTTATTTACATCCACACATTTATTTACGCTCCTGTATTATAGTTAATGTATGTTAAAATTCACTTCAATTATTTATTTTGTTGGATTGATTTAAAATTTTATATACTTGATAAGTATAATTATATTGATAAATTTAACAGTTGGATCGTTAGAATTTTAATCGTACAAAAATGTGTAAAACTATTTTAATTTTGCTTAGGGATCGAGCTCTTTTGTCTGAATGATTTAATCGATAATTAAAAGAATTCCACAAAAAGATTAAAGATGATGTCAAATATTATTTTAATTATTTTATTATATCTTAAAAACAAATAGTATCCATCAAGTCTTAAATATTAATTTCATACATCCTTTTATTGAAAATACTATATTCAAATGCTTTCTCCCCACAAATAAAAAAAGAAATAATATTTTGTATACAATAATTTATTGAAAGTTCATTGATTTTTTATAATTATTTAAAAAAATTACTACGATTATTGCATTATTTTAAAATTTGAAACTTACCATGCATCTAATATAAACCTATTTTTATAAAATATTTTGTATTAAAAATTGGATTGTTTTGAGTTTTTAACTTTTGGATCTTTGGGTGATTTAATTTTAAAATAATTTTAAGTTTGAATCATTATGATTTTAGCTGTTTCAGGTTTTAGAGTCGCCTTATTTGAGAATGATGCTTAATTTATTAAATTTAAATCATTTCAAGTTCAAGCTATAATTCATGTTATAAGTACGACTTTAATTAATTTAATTATATTTGATTTAAAATTTGCGTCATTTCAAATTAATCATTTAAGTTATTCAATTTTGAGTAATTTTTTTAAGGCATAATAATAAATTTAGTTTTCTCCATTTACACCTTTTGTTAATAAAAAAGTATAATAATAAATTTAGCTTTCAACGCTTACACATTTTGTTAATTTAACTCTTATTTTTTTAAGCTAAATTTAACCATTAACCTTTCAAAAAGAATTAAATCGCTTTTTTTTAAATGGAACTGCTAACTAAAACATTAATTTTTTAAACAATACTAGTGTGATAATCAGCGTGCTAGTGTACACATACTTGTCTTATATACTACATCAACAAATAATTTAAAATTAATAAAAAAATTTCAAAAATTGTATGAAGTACACGTGAATTGCCATGCAAGTCGTCATGTTTAAAAATTTAATGTTTAATCAGTATTCTCGTTAAAAAAAACATTAATGTAACTCTTTTTGAAAGATTAACGGTCAAATTCGAATATTTTTTAAGGATTGAGAGTCAAAATTAACTCGAAAAAAAAATGAAGATCAAATTAAAAAAATGTTAAAAACTAAATTTATCATTACATCATTTTTCTAATTCAAGCCGGATAAGTTCAATTCAGTTAGCCAGCCATACATCATCCTTATGTATATGATGGTAACTAGGAAACTTGCAAATGGGAAGAGTTTTCACCTAGCAAAGAAGATTGATTAATTGTTAAATCAAACCTTAGCTCAAAGTTACCTATATTAATTGGCCCTACTTCTTAATGTGACTAAGAAAGTTCCTTATATAGTCTTGTATACATATGATGACTAGCCATATGAAACTTTGGTCTTTGCTTGTGGGAATGTTCCAACTATTAAACACTAAGATGCTAGAGACATAGCAACAACTATACAACTTGGAAGAGGAAAATTGCTTCACTTCAATTGAAGTATTTGATTGAGAATTAAATTTCAATCTCCACACTATCACTCAAGCTTCATTCCTCATATTATTTCAATCCAAATTTATTTTAATTTAAGTCTTACTATTTTTCTGCATTGACTTAAATTGAGTGATGATTAAAACTTTTGTCAGACACTCTTTTAGTTTGGATTTGAATCGTGTTATCCCCATTCCTTATCATTAATATTGTATAAGAAAAAGTCTCATTATGTATTAGTTTTAGAGGTGTTCATGGGTCATACAGCTCGTCTAGCCTTCTCAGCTTGTCATGCTTTGAACCAAGCTTAGGTTTATATTTTTCAATGTTGTGTCTGACCAATACAAATAGTTTTACTATTTATAAGTAATAAAAAATGTTATGTAATATTGATATTTCTAATTAAATTTAAATAAAATTTATTTATTTATTTATTTTTAAAACAATAAAATTGACTTTTTAAGCGAATGTAAACAAGTCGGACTCAAGCTTGAAAGTTTTTTAGAATTAAACCTCGGATCAACTTTATCCATAACACCTCTAATGAGTCTTATCTAAATTTATTTTTAATTAAAGTTTGAATATGTTCTAACTATTAAACGGATTATAGTTATTTAAATGTATTTTTTATAATTTACTTGAATTTTTTTAAAATAATAATAACTTAAAGAAATTGGAAAAGAAAAAAAAAAACTTTTTCTACACGTAAAAGAAATTGTAAATTCAAACTACTCATCATTTATTTTATTTTTTTTACTTAATATAAAATTTTCAATAAAAAAAATATTGAATAAGATAAATAGATAAATAGTTACTTATCACTTAATATAAAAAATATTAAATTACTTTTATTTTATTAAAAAATTAAAATAAATTATTATTTTTAAACGAAATATTCAAATTACCATATTTATTTTTATTTAGAATTATAAAATATTATATTAATAAAATTAAAATTAAGAAATATATAATTTTAAAAAATTAATTTCCAGTTAAATGAAGTAACCGTAGCAATGCTCACTTTAACCGTAGTCCTATGCTGTACGGTTCCGTGACTGGCTTTATGTCCCTTTCACATCTTTTACATTTTTTACCTACGTGTCACTTCTTTGTCTATTTCATGGGCGTGAACAGCACTACCCAATCACCTTTGATTATTTTACGCAAGTGTAAAGTACGCTCCTATTTTTGAACGGGGATGGTGCTGCAGTTTATCTATATTTACATGGGTTAATTTAAATTCATAATAATATAAAGTGAAGGACATTATTTTTATTTTTAAAATTGAATATAAAATTAAAGTACCAAAACATAAATATTTATTTAAAAATTACTTTTATATTTTGAAAAAAATATATATGTTTTTAAAAAATCCATCATTTTTAGTACTAATATAAAAGTTAACGAGTTAACCGAATATTAATTTAGCTAATGGAATTACAATATAAAATGAAAAGAGATAATATCACATTTGGTACTTCTATTTTTATAAAATATTTAATACAGTACTTGTATTTTAAAAATATTCAATATGGTATCCGAACTATTAATATGTGTTTTATTATAGTACTTGATGTTAACATTGTTAGCGGATTGCTAAACTAGCCAATGAAAATTCGACACGTAGAATTTTTTATTATCAAATCATCAAGTCCACATGGGATAACGAAACATATGATTAATAGTAGAAATATAGGACTTAAAAATGACTAAATTAAAATATAGGATCGGAACATGAAATCACAATAAAAGAACAACACGTTTAACCCTTTTTTTTCTCTTTGATATTTCTTAAAAAATATATATATATTAAGATGGGTATGGTTAATAAAGAGGAATGTAGTAAACAATCAAAATGGATGATGGGTGTAATTATTGAAGAAATAAATAAAGTATATCTTAATTAATGTATGGATCTAATAGTATAATTAAATAAAAGTGTGATTAAAAATAGTAATAAAAGAGAGAGAAAGAGGATGTAATAATAATTAAAATTAAAGTATTAGATAAAAAAAATTTAGAATGTTTTTATTTATAAAGTTTTTTTAAAATAATAATTAAACCATTCACACAATATTACGTTGGCTTAAAGAAAAAGAAAAAGATAGTTTCCAACTGTACAACCTGTATTGACTTGGGAAACCATTTAATTTGACCTTAAAATATTAGTTGTAAATATTTTTATTTAATTTTAGAATATTTGTGAAAGTTTGAAAGTCATTACTCAATGATTGATGTAAAATTCTGCACATTCACACAGCAAATAAGGCAATGTAGGCTCACATGATTGCATTTTAAGGAAAATCCTTTTTTTTTTTTTTTTAATTTCATAAAATAAAGCATAAAAATTGGGTGGATCTGATTAACTAAATTAAATTGTTAGTTGCTTAGTTGCAATCATATGACATTAATCACCCTCAATTTTCATTTGCCCTAATTCATTATAATTGAAGATGGAAATTTTGGATTAATTTTTAAATAAAATTATAATTCCTTTTGTATATGGGATGATAATAGAGTGGTCAAACTTTTCTTTTATAATATTCAATCTAGGTTATAAAAATAGTAATGCATATGCTCTTCATAGATGTTGATTTATAACTACTTTATTATAAACTTTTAGTATTCAACTTTCTATGCTAATGTCATTATTTGATGGGTTACTTGTTTAGGTTTGAAAATTGTTTAAAATACGAAAAGATTTAAACAAAAGTATGAGGCTCAAAAATTATGATTAGACAAAATATTACATCCGTTTAAATTATGAGTCAAGTTTGGGTTTCAACATCCAAGACTCAAGCTTGGCTCAACCCATATTTTTTTTTATAATATACATATATATTATGTAATTTATATTACATAAAGTTGTCTAAATTTAAAAAAAAAAACCATATAAATTATGAGAAAATATTTAGTACACTGCTGGTGAAATTTTAAAATTTCATAAACAAGATTGAGGAGATGCAAGTGACAAGTATATATATGTTATAGTAAAAAGTTCAAAAAAACTAAAAATGTACTATCAGTGCACCAAATACTCACATGTAAAATATTCATTATGAAAGGGTTAGTATTTGGTGCACTGACAGTGTACTTTTTTAACTCCACAAGAAGAGTTAAAAAATTGTCACATGTTTCATTATTTTAATATACTTTATTTTTAAGATTTTACTATATCCTACGAGACACTTGTCATCACCTCAACCTTATTTATGGTGTTTAAAAACTCCATTGATGGTGTAACAAATATTTTCCCGTTATAAAATTGAAAATAATATGCTTGATTTTTTACATTCTCCTAAGTTAGTATTTATGATTTTTTTATCCCAAGTTGATAACCGAATTTTTATTTTGTCCCTCATATTAGTAATTTTTTGTAATGATGTTATATCTGAGACAAGTGATAGTAGAATTATGACATGTGGCATTAATGACATCACAATAACATCATAATCTAAAAATTATATTAAAAATAAATAAAAATATAATTCATAAAAAAATATCAAAAATAAAAATCTTATAATTATTTAAAATATTATAAACAAAAATTGAATTATATATTAAAATTAAAAATAAAAAAATAAAATAAAATATATAAAAAATTAAGTATCTTTTATCATCTCATCTCAACAAAACAAAAACCCATTTTTTTTCTATCATCATTCATCAATTATGTTTCTATCTAAAAATATTTAATAAATTTGTATATTATTATTATTATATATAGTCACTGTAACATTTTTTTAATATTTACATTAAAATTACATGGGTCGAGTCAGGTTAGGCTCGAACTCGAATTCAACCCATATTTTAAACGGACCTAATTTATTTTGCCTAAGCCCGCTTTTAGACCTATCCAAACCCTCTTAAATTTTGGACAAACAGCTCAACCTATGAACATATAGTATACATTACAAGCAAAACTGAATTAACTTAAAAGAATGGAAATAAATTTGTTACACATGCTGGTAAAGAAATGGTGATTTAGGCCCGAAGTAGACCTTTCTTTACCCTAATTAGATGAATAAAAGAAGGTTTGCAAAAGTTACCATGGAGGAAAAACTCAGACAATTGCCGATACATTGCTTCAGTGAGATGAATCCCATCCCAATGTATGTAAGAATCTGGGTCTCGGCAAGTTTCGGCACCCGACATTCCACATAAAATTTTGAAGCTAAAATTGAGAATTTTATTGCGGTGATGACCGCAACATGCTTTGAATGCATCTTCGAACCCGAATTTATTGAGGTTTCCGGTGATTACCTTGTATGCATCGAAGTAATCGGCGTACGAAATCGACACGTTTGCGCCTTTTCGTCTTCGAAAACCTTCCAACATGTCTTGGAGGTCGTGGTTGTGGGCTTTTGTTACTCTGTTGATTTTGGCGTTGCAGTTCATGTCGTCTTTCACGAAATGTCGGGACGATTTGGCGAATGGATAGCACCCTAATGGTGGTAGACCTTCGACTACAATGTATTTTGCACCACTATCCAACAATGTCTGCAACAAAATAAAGGAAATTCTCGTGTCATTTCGAGTCAGGATCATTTATAGGTTTGGTTCATTTCGAGCTTGAGTTATTTTGAATTGTAAAATTCTTTTATGGTCAAATCAAACTAGATTAAATCTGGATTTAAGTTAGAAAGTCAGAAATTTATTTTAGAGGTTAAAATTAAATTACAAAATTTTTAAGAGGTTAAAGTATAATTTTATCATTATATAATTTTATTATTTAAAAAGTTTTAAAGGGGTGAATTTGAAAAATAAAAAAGATATGTTTTATGTTTAATTTAAAAAAAAAAGATATTTTATTATCTTTAAAAAAATTTAAAAATATATTAAAAATAAGTAATCAAAATCAAAATGAGGTGAGGTGAGACAGAATAAAATCTTTCTAGGAGCGTAGATAGAGGGGTAAGGGATGATAAATTTGTACTTTGTCCCTCCCCAAATTTATGATTCATCTTTGGCTTTCTCTTAAAACGATTTTCTAATTTTGCCCGTAAATGTATCCAATATTCATAAATGTGGTAATGATTTTCAAGATTACACATCTATGGTGGAACAGGGTTGATAGTGGAGCAAAACATGACAACTATGAAGTGGTGATAAATTTGGCAATATCTATTTTTATCTCGCTCCATTATCACGGGATGGGATGATTTTGAATGTATCCAACATCAATAGAAATAATGATAATCAAGTTTTTACGTTCACGACCAGCTAGAGTAGAAGTCATGAAAAATTATGTCAACAATGAATTTGACAATATTCATAATTGCTCCTATGCATCGTTATCCCCTAAGTATACTCACCGCAAGGAGTCTGGAGGTGTGAGCCATAGCCATATCTTTAATCCACCGCAATGAAACTTTAGAGCGTAAAGCACGAACATAGTCATCAATGCCTATTTCTCCAACCCAAAAGAGGCTATTCTCCATATCTGCCTTGCAACTTTCATTGTTTTTTCCGTTACGAGCTATGTCCGAAACAAATTTGTTGTACCATTCTATTTGTGTTTGAAAACTATGGTAACCATCTTTCCACATTAGGGTGCTATTGATCTTATGTTGACTCAAAAACTCCTCCGTAAAAACCGTTGCCCCCGCCATCGCAAAGTTCACCCCCGAACTAAAGTTTGCGTTAACAGATTTATACGGTGGCAATGAAGATATATTAAGAGCATCACGAACGAAATCTATGAGCAACCAACCATTATTCGGTTTTTCTTGACCCTTTTTGAGATTTCTCGAACTGTTCAACAATTGAGCATTGCCGGTGTCTGTATATGAGTCTCCGAACGCGTAAATCTTGTTGAAGCAACCATTGGAGTTGGTTTTAGTGCTGTAGTGGCCTTTTATGTTGATATAATTGAAATGTGAGGAAGAGGGATCTGTGGAAGGAAGGATTTTGAATTCTTTTATTGGGGTTATAACATGCAAAGCTATAGAGGAAAATGGTAAAGATATGAAGATAAAAGCAATAATCACATGAAAATGGTTTTTAGAAACCATTTTTGGGTGATTGAATTAAAGGTTCTTTTTTTTTTTTTTTTTGAGCTTTAAGGATTTGAATTTTTGTTTTTACACTTAAAAGATTATTACCTGTATGCCAATGGAAATGTATGGACTAAAAACCATTTTCATGTGATTAAATTGAAGGGAATTTTTTTTTTTTGAGCTTTTAAGGTTTTGATTTTTTGTTTTTACACTTTTAAGATTATTGCATGTATGCCATTGGAAATGTATGAACAACCTTTGTTTTAGGAAATTGTATGATTTAGGGAAATGTAAGAAATTATTTAGCGAAATTTAATCTAACATGTCTAATATAAACAGCTAGGTTTTAACCAAAAAAGAAAAGTTCAATTACTTGGCATGGTTAAATATATAATATTTGTTTAGATTGAGTCTTTAACTCAACTGGCATGGATCTCGTTGTCAGTGCAGGAGGACGTGGGTTCAAATGCGTTGAAACACATTATTTTCCTATTTATGAATTGAGGAGGGGCTTTGGGTAGTTTTAGGCATTATGTCAAAAAGAACAAATATAATCAAATCAATAAATATATATATATCTTCTATATATATTAATTTTTTATTCAAATCCAATTATATCTTAACTTATGTCAAAAAATTTGGTTTCAAGGTCAGATTTCATAAAACGAGTTATTTCTTTAGCGCTAGGCATATTATATACATGTTCAGCACTGAGTGCATCATATTAGTAGATCTCTAGAGTGTTAGGTGTATCCTTCCCTAAGTCTGTATCTAGTTAATAGAGACTAAAACATTGGTGCAATGTTGATAATACACAAATTGATATGAGATTGAGTTATGAATATGTCATGACTTGTATTGAAATTGAGACTTGAATAATGATATGAACTAAATTGTAATATTCAAAATCAAAATGTAAATCCCAGAGGGTAAGTTAATATTTGAAACTTGAAATCAACCATGAAACTAGGGGAAAGCACTAAGGAAAAAAATTTGGTATGAGATAATAGTATAACTACTTACTTATTTACTTATATTGAATTCAAATTATATTAAACCATTGAGCTCGTTGCTTAATGTGTAGATTTATTTTGTTCTGGTGCGTAGGTAACATTTAGGTTTAATGAAGTTTTTGTTTCTTCAATAGCGTCCAAGGCTCTTCTCAAATCAATCCATGTTTGTTCTACTCCTTTGATTCCAGTATTGCATTGGCATGCACCTAGGAGTAATAATAGTAATTGAAATCTTGTATGTTGATTTCTCGATAGATAATACGAATAGCTTTGTAATTTAAGTTAAACATTTATGCTAATCATGTTTGAATGTGTTTAAGTGATAATCTTGCCGTGGTTTGAATGTGTTTAAGCGATAATCTTGTCGTGGTTGAAATATAAAATAGGGATATCGGTAATTTCTTCCTTGTCAAGTAATCTAATTTGGTGGTTAAGTTTAATAAATGTTGTAGTATGTATGTGTGCGTGGTGTTGAGGTTGTTGTTGTGTGTAAATGATGTTTTGAACAAGAATTTTAAGTCATATAAATTATGTTTTTAATATTTTAGGGGTTAAAACTGATGCATTTTGAGGTGATTTTCAGATCTAGGTAAATTTGTACCAATACAAGAGGTCACTTATATCAATACAACTCATACGGAATGTCCACTACTATAGTAACATAGATTTGTACTAATACATCCCAAGCAGAGCAAGATCCCTCTCTTGCTTTGAGCTGTCTTGACTCCCTAAGACTCATACTTAATCTTAATTTTCGATCACCTTTAAATTTCAATTTGAGACTTCTTCTTTTATATATTAAAATTCAATTATATATATGTGTGTGTTTAACTTAAATTTTCATGTATATATGCCTGTTAGTATTTTGAGTTTTTTTTTTAAATAAATGCCATAAAAGAAAAGAGAAAATCTTATATTTAAAATAACTAAAACCACGTTGAGGCCACTGTTTTCACCCACGGATTCGCGTTATTTTCTACCAAATCGTATAATTTCAGTTTCATTCCTTGCAGTTTACAGTTTACGCGCTTAAGTCCTTAATTCATACTTTTCCTTTAATTTAATTTGGTCCTTATTTCAAATTTAATTTAAATTTTTATGTTTTTTCAATTTATTAAAGTCATAATGTATACTTAATTAATTTGATTTATTTTTTTTTTATTTTTTTCATCAAACTTTATGTTCGGATGCTATATTTGTTTATTTGTGTTATATTTATTTTTTGATGAATGTATGTTTTTTTAATTTATTAAAGTCATACCGTATACTTAATTAATTTTATTTTTCTTTTTATTTTATGTCTGGATGCTATATTTGCTTATTTGTGTTGATATTTATTTTTTTGAGGAATGTATCCAAGAAGTGCCTTTATTTTGGGGATGTGATCAAATTAGTCCTATTATTAAATTAAGAAATTGAATCCCTATACTGTTAAAAAGAATCGGGAAGAGTTAACAACACTTTAACATATAACCAGACTTCAATCTTATATTTGGAATTTAAATTTCTTCAATCTCTTATCTTTGTATTATGAAATTATGAAGCACACACAAACTCACGACACCCAAAATCCAAATTGTTGAAACAGCAACAATGTCAATCACCTTTACTTGAAATACGAGCTTACAGTAAAGAAAGTACAAGGACTTCATCTAAATAAAGCAATAAAGTTCAAGGGCTCTTTTTATATTTTAGCCATTTAATTAATTAAAAAAGAAAAAAACAACAATCAAGTAAAACATCTAACATCTTGTACATAAAATAGTCAAATAATGATGGTTTGAAAATCGTAAATACAAAATTTCTAACAAAACTATTGTAAGAAAACAATACAATTTTCGTATATTGGTTTTTAATCTGAAGCAAATATGAGCCCTTTTTGCTTTCATATGAGAAAATCTATAATGCCTCGTCTTCTAAGCAAAAAAATATTACCTTATCTTGAATTTTGATGTGATGATATGCCTGCATCTGGCTTTTTAGCGATTATGGCGACGTTCCTCGGGGATATTGCTGGATCGAAAATAGGTAACATTACTGATTCTAACATATCACCTTGTTCCTGGAGAAACAATAATCTATCCAGAAGAATAAGAGTTTCCAAGAGAGGCCCGAAAGCAGCACGAAGTGACCAGTAAATCCCAATAAGGCTCTGCATTCGTGCATCGAACAATTGATCAACATTTTGTGATAATCCTGTTTCCCTAACAAATATGCATATTATCAAAGCAATTCCAAAGTGGCCATTGTGATAATTAATTCTAAATAAAAAATTTTATATTAAAAAAGTATGAACTATTTGTGACTGTAGGTTAAATTTCAGACATACTCCAAAAGGTAACAGTAATAAGTAGTTAAGAGAGACATACGACATAGGGTTCAACTTCCTTCCAAATGCCATGGAAATTTGTATCGTCCGAAGGCTTAAGCCCGAGACGACATAATCCAGACTGGCAAAATTTCTCGAAAAGTGAATACTTATCAGTAGACGTAGTCCTTTCACATGTACTACCAGTATGCAAGGACATTTTCGTGAATAGGGCATCCACATCCAACCTTACGCCTGAAGTGTTACCTGCAGCACAAGGAAAAGTTGCAATATCTTATAAATAATTCAAATTTCCCAACCAATCTAATACATGTTGTGAAAAGAAATTGTCCCATGTTTTTTTTCCAATGAAGGAACTTCACTAGGCAATTACCATAACCATGAAAAGAATGAAAAAAGAGATGGAGTGGAAGGTTATCAAAATAGGCCACAAACTAGTTGTCCTAAAACTTAACATTACGTACCTGCTCCAGATTCCCCACTGTGTGTGACAGAGCCAGCCTCCTCCATATTACAAGCCATCTGAGGCAGATCAGAATAAGTACTGTCTTCAGCTTGCAGTTCAGACTCAATTATCTTCCTTTGCTGCTTACGGCGCAAAGCCTTCCCTTGGCGCCCAATTGAAGGACTCGTTCCAACTTCAGGGAAATATTTATGCAAAACCTTCGGAAGTTATTGATAATTAGAATAACTAGTTGATATTGTGCAAGCAAAATAATGAAAACCCAACAATAAAATCAACTATCCTGTACCATTTGAAAAGCAGCACGGAAAGCATGCAGCTCAAAATTGTGGAGACCGGCATCCTTTCCTAAACTTTTCCACCTTTCAGCACTCTAAATAAATTAGACATTATTACTCGCTCAATCTTTAAAAGATGACAAAGATAAACCAAAAGCAATATTAGTAAACTGAATAACTGAATCACTTTTCTTGTGTAACCATACACTGTAAATCTACCAAGGTTCTAATTAGGCAGGCAGACTGTTGCAATTCTTTCTGATAGCAGTCAAAAGAAAATTCAGCAACAAAGAACTGCTTCTTATCAAACTTTTATTTGCTTAGCTGTTTTAATAAGTAACACGTTCTTTATACATACCTGCACGTCAGCTTATACTGGTTTAAGGTAATCTTAGCTTAATGGAAGGAAGAGGAAAAAAAAAAAAAAAAAAAACTGCTACCATTTGCCATTTGCTAATATTTCTTGTAAGAGTACAAGGAAAGCAAGATCCACATATACCTGACAAGCAAGATCGCGAAAATTTTTTCCAAGAGATAAGTTAACACTTTTTACACCACAACTCATTGGAAAACCATTTTGAATTCGAGCATTTGCAAACCCTTCTTCAGATAGTAAGTTGTAGCAACAGCCAATGCTAATAACTGCTCTAACTTCTTCACACTCTAAAAGGGTCCTGATCAATTACATAAACATTCTATTAGATCAAGTACTAATTGAATAATGACACAATACTCAAATATATGAAGACATAATCCAGCATTGCATCAAAACAGAAATCAACATCAAATTACTGAGTGCAACATGGGGGTATGAGAACTTGAAAAAATATGAAATCAAATACAACCGATATGTGTAAGGACCAGCATTTTGCTCATCTCCTTGAATTTCTCTTTCAAGAAAGTTAAAATTCACCAAGCACCCTCATGTCACTATTTCCTTTTCATTGCTGACACTTTAGTCTTTCACTCCCATTGTTCCAAACCATGAATATTTCTCAATGTCATGATCATATAAAAAGTATAGCTTATGAAAATTGCATCACCATGTTTTCGTCTTGCAATAACACTCAATGTCAGGATCATATAAAAACTTGAGCGCCATGCTAGTTGTTCAATCCTCCTCCCTTAGCCGTTTCTAATACCACCCATTGACTTGTAGCATTACCTTCATATACACACAAATAATATCTTCAAGGTCTTCTGTAATGGGTAATGGTTCTGGTGATCCCACCTAGAACAAAAGGCTCCATAAGATCAACCAATGACTAACAATGTCATATATGGAGTATTGATGGAGAAACAACAGCAGCAGCCCTTAAAATGTCAAGAATAGGCTTTGTCAAACTTGAGAAATAGTCCAACTCATCCCACCATCATTAACAATGTATTCTACTGCCTTGTTGTATCCTATAAATCACTGTCTATAATCATATTCTCAAGTGCATTAGTTACTATTTTTAAACATTATGCCATGGCAGCATTAGATGCTATCCTTGAAACAACTTTTTTTTCCAGCCATCATCCTTGAACCAACTTCAATGTCTCATGTGAATTATTTGACCATTGAAAGTTTGAAGCAAAGTTGTGAACAACCAGAAAAGTAACAACAACGTTTGGAACTTCTTCTTCTTCTTTTTTAATTTTATTTTTTGATAGTGTCACAGTCATAGATTATATACAAGTCAACTTCTCAAGTCTCAACTCTACCCAGAAAAAAAAAGATCTTTTATCCTTTAGTGTGAAAAAGTATATTTTATGGCCATGTCTTGTTATACCCATATACTAAATTTGTAGCAATTCTGTGTAGCTGTGACTGTCATATTGCACCTGTATTGTGTGTCCATGTCTGTGCTTCCTATTCAATCTATTAAATTTGTGCATACAAATTTAATATTTAGACTTAGGTTAGCCTCTATAATTATTATCAATCATCCTAATAGGAAGGCTAGGGAAAATAATAGCTTACAAGCATATTTAGACACTTACTTGAGCATTGTTACTGAGAGATCTCCACAAGCATGAAGGCCAGCCAGAACCAAGGAACTCCCTCTGCCTGCCAAACCAAGTTCAAGATCTTGCTCAATCGATTTTGGCTGCTCAACATCACCTTTATGCGACAACATGGTGGTCAAGGATTTCAATGTTTCTAGGGACATTATGTTACATGTAATTGTTTGAGGCACATTTAATCTCTGGTTTCCTGATCTAACAGAAAAACGTGCAATCTGTCAACAAGTGCAAGGCTTGTAAAAGTAGTGGTTCAATTAACTTAGAAGCATAATTGTGACAAATAAATCCACGCTGATATTAGAAGATAAATTGGAATTGGGAAAAAAAAAAAAAAAAAAAAAGAGCAGTTATATGCAAAACTTTCTCAAATTTTTTGTTTGTTCAGACAACAAATATCATTGTCAGAACTACAGAGTTTGTTAACGACCAACAAAAAAGAGTGAATAAAGTCATAACATTCAATTTACACAATAGAACAAATTAACTCCAGGTATTTAGTTGGGAAATTTTTTCTTAAAGGTAATCACTCATATAATCTTGCCATCAAAATGAGAAACATGCATAAGTTTATGTAGCCACCTTTGAAGGTGGCACAAATTAGTCTTTATAATAAAATACAAACCCCCAAGAAGATATGATAAAGGAATTTAGCTCCCTAACATACCCAAATTTCCGCATCTGAGCCATGTAATGTTTCTTGATTCGCTCTGCACGTGCATTTGTAACCTTTCCATGATGGGAACATGCATCTATCGCAACTACAGAAAGCTGGTGCTCGAAGGCAAGGACTTGTGCAAGATAACCCTAGCAAATCATGTTAATCAGGAGAAAGAACCAGATCTCTAGTCTCAAGTGAAGTAAACAATAATATGAAAAATATTAGGGAACAAAGGGGTTGTGCAAGATACCCCTAGAAAGTCATGTTAATCAGAAGAAAGCATTGTTCTGAGGGAACAAACGTAACAAATATCCAAATACTACATTGTCAAACTCAAAATATCCTAAAACATCTTTTCCAGTGCACATCAACTAAACATTATTGAAGCAGCATTTAGACGTATATATGAAGTAGAGAATGAAAAAAAAAAATAGACAAGACCACATTATATACATGCATACATAGAAACTTTTGCCTGCCTAAGTGTGTAAGAATGAATAATGGGCAAAAGCAGCCAATGTAGGCTGCAGGTTGAAGAAAAGAGGCTTTTGTTGCTCCCGGAGACAACAAAAGGATGGGAGGTCCAAAACTAAGGATGTGAAGTTTCAAGTAATATGATGCTTGGAAGCATCAGTAATTGAATTGCACATGAAGGCAACACCTTGTCAAGTTGGTTGAGTGAAAAGCTATTGCCAAACGATTAAGTGAGATTGATGTCACCTCAGAGCAAGTATGAACTTTGAAAAGGAAATCATAGATATTTTGCCTTGCCTTGAAGTTTGGAGAGGCTTTGTCAAAGGCTTGAGAATCATCAAGATAAAAGACTTGGGACCACCAAAATAGTTGTCACACAAAATCTTGTGCAGATATGACTATGGCAGGAGGTTCGGTAAATGCAACAGTGAGACTAAGTGCCAACAAGTAAGGAATGGGAATGCTGCAATAGGTCATGGTTAAGTTGCTAAGTTACAGGGAGAAAAAGACATCACGAATCAAGAACTCCCAACCCTACCCTCTTTGACCAAAACATGAATACAACAGGCAACATAATAATTGCATCAAGAGTGATGCCCATCACAAAACTGTCCCATTCAGGATGCTAATCAGTTTTGATGCATTTTTTGTAGGTTGTATCAATTAATTGTTAGATTCCGAGTTGTGGCAAGCTCTACTAAACTAAACAGCCCCAAATTCAGCATTATTCAAATAGAAAGTATAAAAGGGAAAACTTGGGGAAGGGGAGGATTAAAGAGTGGAATGTACACCTGACCAGCACCAACATCTATTACTGCATCAGCTCTCACAGCACTCGCAACAGAACTAACAATAGCAGAAAGAACTTCCACCTGTTCACCACAAAAATAAAGTAACTTCGTATATCCACTTTGGTGCAGCACATGCAACATAGGGACATCATTGTTTATGGGAAAAAGAGATGACTTCAATTCCAAAATTGAACATAATAACTACCTCATGTTTCTTCTTTAAATTCATCCCTTGAGCAAGAACGCTATTCAGTGATGTTGGCTGAAAGTTGGGAAATACCTACAACAAACCAGCATGATTTGTATCTTTAGAAGAAAAAAAACTCCTAGCACACACTTATTAGAGAATAAAATGAATTATTCTACTTTCATAAAGAACAATTATGCAGCCTACAGTTTATTGATTTGTTCATTTCTTCATCAACATGATTTTGCATTTTAACCTTTTCAATTCCCATGTCATATCTACCTCTTTTTTTTTCATAATAATAGAAAAACAAATACCAAAAACTCAATCACAAAACTTTTTTAAAGAAAGTCAAGAAACTCACCTTTTTCAAGTCTGCTTGTTCGCGAGGATAAACAAGAGATTTCAAAGTAAGAATGAACTCCTTAAGCGAAGTAGGCCAATGATCCTACCATAAAAAATAATTAGATACAATTAATTATAAAATTTATCATGAACAAAAGTCATAATAAAAAAGGTGGTTTAATTATGAATTGCATCCTTTACATTATGAAAACTAAGAATTTAGTTCTTTTACTCTAATTTGTCAGAATTTGCTCCTTTTAGTTTACGAAAACTGATACGTTAATCCAATTGGCTAGAAGTGTTTAAACTTGCAATTACATCACTGACTAGAAAATTAGCAGTTCAGCAACTTATGTGCTCGGAATTAGCAAAAATCAATGTAAAGGAACTAAATATACAACAAATTAGCAAAAATCAGCTGTTCAAGTTCATATGTTTACTAACAGTTGTACTATCTCATTTCTCATAAAGTATAAGGATCAAATTCTGACAAATTAAAGGGATTAGTTTCGCAGTTTTTATAAACTAAAAGGATGAAATTCATAATTAGACAAAAAGAAATAAATTCACCTGGACAATTCCAGAAGGAATAAGGAGAAGACTTTCAACAGATTCATTACTAAGACATTGAAGCCAGTCTTCATCAACAGCTTCCCATAGCCTATCCTGAAATAAGTATAATTAATTAATTAAAATTTGAAAAAATATAAAGGAACTTTCATATATATTTCAGCTAACCTTGAAGAAATTGACAACGTGAGCATTGATTAAGAAAGAGAAAGGTTTAATGAAATCAGCAATGGCTTTAATCCATTCCAAGGTTTCGGCTGCAGTATCGCATGAATACTTGCACTGCTTCTCCATTTCTCAATTCTCACACTTCCACAGCTCTTCGTTTTCGAAATTTCTGCGTTTAGGGTTTGGGACCATTGCTCAGACCGGTTTATTGAAATCTGCAAATGGCTTTGATCCGTTCCCCAATGCTCCACTTTTGGGCCAACACGGTTTATGATAAGGTACTAGGAAAATAAAAGTAAAAAGACGGTAAAACTTAAAAATTACTGTCGAATTGTATTATCTTTTCTATTAAAAAAATAATAAATTAGGTTTTGTACGTTAGGCTATTAAAATATTTATCTATTTTTACTGTTAAAATTTAGTCATTATCCGTTAGCATGATGTACTGTTAAAATATTCATCTATTTATATTGTTAAAATTAGGCTTTAATCTAAGGTATAGAGATTAATTTGTCTTTTATTTTTAATAAAATGATAAAATATAATTTGACTTATAATATAGAAGCCTCCATAATCAATAAAAGTATTTAATAGTGGGGTATGGCATTTTAATTGTCCCGACACCAATCTCGATCTCATGTCCTCCTGCATTAAAAACAATGTCTATAACAATCGAGATAAAACTTAATCCACCACTCACTATATTTTTAAAATAAAATTAAGTTGATGAAATTGATAATGGTGTCAATCAATATCATCCAAAATACCAACATGATATTGACAATGATAACTACAACATAATAAAATAATTATTTTTTTAAATATGATGTAGATTTTTGTACATGTTATGAATATTAACATTTTTATAAAAGCTAGATGTCACATTTTGTTATTGTTAAATACTAATTAATTTAACAAATAAAATATAATTAATTATAATTAATAAGATCAATGCTTAAGGACACATTTAAATAGAGCTCAATTACTTGCATATAAATATACTTATATGAAAATATTAATGTTCAAATTATTAATTAAATTGGAAAACTTAATTAAATGATTATATTTTATTTTTAATTGTAATTAAAATAAAAAAGTTAAGATAAAAATTATAAAAATTTAATTTAAAATATTAGAAATTTGTACCTATTGATACGAGCCAATTTGCACTAGTATAGAATTGACATCCTTACTTTATTCATACTAATTTCTAATGTCACATACGGTGCACGTTAGTTTATATATTTATTTAATTAATTTTTTAAATTTTAAATTTTAATTGTAGTAATTAACACAAAATAATATTTCTCATTTGAATTATTGAATATAATTAAAATATATTAACTTATCGATTCAAATATTATAATAGAAAATTTTCAAATTATAATTAAAGCATTTTTAACGTAACACAATATAGCTTAAGTTTATGTAATTAATACAAAGTAACACCATTCAAAACAATAGTTGATTAACATAATTAGCTCTAATATGTTAATTAAGTGATAATTAATATGCGTAGAATTATTGAGCTATTAAAATCATCGTTGAATGGTCTTCTCTACTTGCACTACATGCATCAATCGAAGGCTCTCATTTTTTTTCTCTTTGATAGTTTAATTTATTTTTCATGAAATAGTTGTGAACATCGCCAATTTATGAACAAAAATTCGAATAGATTTATTCATCGATTTCTAACATTAACCGCCAAATCAACTTGGATCTAAAGTAAATTCTTCTGCTGATTTTTTCAATTTAAAGTTAGTCGGTGGGGCAAATTGGTCAATTTTGACCTCAATTTATTGGTTAATTTAGTTGATTATCAATTTTTAAATTCTAGAATCAAATGGATCGAAAAAATCAACTTATTTTACTATCATTTTTAAATTATTTAAAATATGCTTATATTTTATAATATATAATAGATATATAATCATATCAAATCAATCCAATAACCCTAAACTCAACTCAATAACCCAAGATCAGTAAACCGTTTTCTTTCTCAACTAAAATCAGTTGGATCAATTTTGTAATGTTAAAGTCTATTCGGGAAAAATTCTACCAAATAAATCGATTATTCTCACTATTCACCAAGTAGACTTCAAAAAGAAAAAATAGTTAACCCGAATAGAAACTTTGAAATACTTCAGTGACTTGAGTGCAATTTACCCAAAAATATTACGCATTTGAATCTATTGCTACAGTAAGTATTAAATAAAAGTTAGTTCATTGAAAGAGACAGATTAGATAAGCTCACAATGAATCTGGTCAAAGACCGAAAAATCCTGATCAAACGCGCATTTTCCGCGCGTGTACCACAAACCCACAAAGATCCATTCAACCCCCAAACTCACCAACAGTTTTGTCCAAAAAAAAAAAAAAGAAACAGTAAAAAACCAGAGAGATCCCATATCAGATTCATTAAAAAAAAAAACATTCAGAAACATTAAAAAAAAATGCATATATACATATAAAATTCTACAAATTTTTCACATGAAAATGTTAAAAAGGTTACTTACTACTGCCATTAATTAATGCTTAGAGGGAAAAAGCTTAAGTTATTATACCAGACTAGTCATTTAGTTTTGTTTCTTCCACCATTTGTGTTCTTTTGTGGTGAAGAAGATGAAAAGAACCCAAAAACATTCAGAACTGGACTCACCCTAACGTTAGCTGAATATGATCTTTCAATCCCTCTTTGTTTAAGCTTTGGACGACCACCATTAAAGCTACTTGGACTACTTGAACTCCTTTCTAAGCTTTGAAACATGATTTTCCCAGATGAGTTCATTCTCGGACTGTCACTGGTTCTGTTCCCGCCGGCGGAAGTAACAACTGGTGTTTGGTTGTTGTTGATGGTGTCGGACCCAGAGTTTGGTTTGGGTTTAACCATTCTTATTCTAGAAGGAGCAAAAGGGTTAGGACTGAAACTTGGTTTGTTGTTGTTATCAGAATCAAGTGATAACCTTGGGAGATCTTCATGGGTGGAAGATGAAGAAGAAAGGGATAGTCTTGGGACTGAGTCGTGATTATCCGAGTTGTCCTTCAACAATGGTAGACTCAGTGATGACTCGGCTATTGATGAAGATGATTTTTTAAGGAATTGTTTAAGAGATTTGGGGTTTTGATTAGTGTTGTTTTGTTGGGTTGATTTTCTAAGACCCAGAATTTCTCTCCACTTGCTTGAACCTTTAGGAGCTTTGGCGGAAACTTCGGGTTCCGTTCGACGGCGAGATTTGGGTGTTTCAAGGGAGGAAACATTGGCCGGAGGAGGGTGTTTGGGAGCTGAGAAATGTAAAGGTACGAGCTTACCGTCTGAGAAAAGTTCATCAGCTGGTAGCATAGTGACGGGATCTTCTTCAAGTCTGAACTCAAAATCACCACCTGCAGCCGTGTCTTGAATCTCCGGCGACGAAACGTAGGGAGAGTAAGTTGGCGTGGGATGGAAATTGGTCTCCGGTGAGACTACTGTGAGGTTGTTAACACAAGCAGAAGCCATTGGGAAGAAGAAGAATAAATAAAGGAAGGAAGGATTTTTTTTTTACATTAGAGAAATGGGGGTTTGTTTTGGATTTGGTTTGACTTGGTATTTTTAGGGTTTGGGAGATATGATAAAGCTGCAAATTTTTTATAATATTTATCAGATATCCTATAGGGGCTTAAATAGAAAATGAGATAATATCAAATTTAGTCCTCAATGTTTATATTTACTTATTTGACTCTTATTCTTTTTTTAGTTAAATTTGATAATTAACTTTTAAGAAAAAGTCAAATTGCTTTATTTTAATAGAAATGCTTACTATTTTTTTTTAACAAGTTGACGTGAGGATATATTATTTTTTATGTTGAATATGATTCCTACTTCAGTTAAATTTGAAAAATAATCTTTCAGTTAAACTCTATTTATTTGTTTCAATCAAACTCTGATTAGTCTAGATTATTTTATTATTATTTGATCTATGAATTTAGCTTCTAAATAAGCTCTTTACAATATTAGAAAATACACCATTAGAGATTAGAATTCATAACACATTTAGAGAATTTTGTGTTTACGTTTTGAGGGTTCTTTGTTTTCGGATTTTCGGGGTTTAGTTTTTATCTCCATCTTTTTTACTCTATATTCTTTTGTCATTATAGTAAAATTATTTTTGCACATGATTTTTATTCTCTTTGGATGAGTTTTTCCACGTTAAATTTGTGTGTTCAATTTCTCAATTTATTCCGTTATTTTTTTTACTTGTTGCTTAATCAGGTCAATCCCAACAAGTGATATTAGAGCTAGTTCTATTTTCATAGATCAGTCCGTTCAGAGATGACAGCAGCAAGGTTTGAAATTGAGAAGTTCGGTGGTGAGACAAATTTCAATCTGTGGCAAGTTTGGATGATGTCAATTCTAGTTCAAACCGGCTTGAAAAAGGTTGTTACTGGGAAAAAGCTTAAGAATCTAAATCAAACAAAATGGGAAGAGCTTGATGAAAAGGCCTTATCTGCAATCTAGTTGTGGGTCGCGAATACGGTATTGCAGAAGGTATTGATGGAGAAAACCTTATCCGCCTTATGGAAATTGTTAGAAACTCTTTATGCGACTAAGTCTCTAGCTAACCGTTTAGTGTTGAAACAACGTCTATTTACGTTTCGCATGAACGAAGGTGAGTTTCTTAGAGATCACATCAGTCAATTCATTACTCTTTTAAATAATTTAAAGAACTTTAAGGTTCATATTAACGATGAAGATCAGGCTATGCTATTATTGTGCTCTTTATCCCCGTCATACAAGTCTTTCAAGGAGACCCTTATTTATGGCAGAGACAAACTCTCGTTTGAATATGTGAATGGGTCATTTGTTGAGTAGAGGCAAACTCGACAATGAGTTTGGTTTGGATAGCAAGGCAGATAAGCAACCTTCCGTTTTGGTAGTATTAAAGAAACGAGACAAAAGGTGTTACTATTATAAAAAGTTAGGTCACGTCAAACCATATTGTTATAAACTGTGAAATAAAAGAGTTGCTAAGAGTAACAAGGCAGATGTAGCTGATGTTAATTTGGCCTATGAAAGCAGTGATGATTTCTTGTTAGTGTCAACGAGCGATCTCCAAGTTCACGTCCGAGTGGATCATAAATTCGGGATTTTTTTTCACATGTGTCCCAATAGAGAATGGTTCTCACATACAGTTTGGTTGAAGGTGTTGTGCGCATGAGAAACAATTTATCTAGTAAGGTAATTGGTATTGGTACTGTTAAAATTAGGATACACGATGGAACGATTATGACACTCTTAGATGTCAAGCATGTACCTGATTTACGAAAGAATCTCCCTTGAGTATTTTAGACTTGAAATGATGCAGAATCAACATTGAGTCGAGCAATATTAAAGTATCTTGTGGAGTCATCCTTTTGTTAAAAAGTAAAAGAACCGGCAGTCTTTATATTCTGGAAGGTTCTACAGTGACCGGTGAAATTGGACGTCCCTCATCCAATACGGAGTTGAAGTCAACTCGTTTGGAGCGGAGGCAACTTGGTCATATGAGGGAAAAAGGTATGACCGCTTCATTGAAGAGAGGTTCTCTTTTGAATGCAGGTTTTGAAAAGTTAAGGCACTGTGTTCGTAAAAATCATACTCGAGTTAGTTCTAATTTGGTAGAGTACAAGTCGAAGGCTAGAAGACTTCCAGTTTCCCTACATAGTTCAAGATAGGCCCGTGGCAGGCTTTGGCAAAGATGGCATTATGGAAATATGAGTCAAGGTGGAGATTTGTTGAGTATGAGTCATATTTCAATCGAATTTGCGAAATAATCTTTCAGTTAAATTCTGTTTATTTGTTTCAATCAAACTTTGATTAGTCTAGATTATTTTATTATTATTTGACCTATAAATTTAGCTTATAAATAGGTTCTTTAAAACCTTAGAAAATACACATTTAGAGAATTTTGTGTTTACGTTTTGAGGGTTCTTTGTTTTCGAGTTTTTGGGGTTTAATTTTTATCTCCATCTTTTGTACTCTTCGTTCTTTTGCCATTATAGTAAAATTATCTTTACTCGTGGTTTTTGTCTCTTTAGAAGGGTTTTTCCACGTTAAATTTGTGTGTTTAATTTCTCAATTTATTTCACTTTTTTTTACTTATTACTTAAGCGGGTCGGTCCCAACATTTTATTTGTCAAGTCAATTATAATTTTAAAATATAAAAAACTTTTAAAATTTCAAAAAAAATTGGACGGAGTATATGTGTATTACCATGCAGATTGTTATGTTTAAAAATTTAACATTTTAGTCAAATTTCTATTAAAAATCAATAATTCGACTTTTTTTTTGAAGTTTATGGACCAAGTTGACTCTTTTTAAATAGTTGAGGATCAAATTTAGCTAAAAAAAAAAGAGTGATAACCAAATTGACAAAAATGTAAACGTTAAAAGCTAAATTTGACATTATGTCATATAAAATTAACCTTAAAACTATATTATTTTTCTTAGCTAGATACTTAAAGATTTTTTTTTATTATAAAAAATATACTTAAATTATTAATTTTATCTCAATTTACATTCAAAACATAATACGCGACATAGTTCTATTGGACATTGTATGGTTTTTAAAAAAATGAGGCGAACTTAATAATTTAGGTATCATTTTCCACCAAAAATACCTAAGTAAAAAAATAGTGTAATGTGATAGCAAATTTTGTAATTAAACCTTTTTAAAATCAAGATAAAAAATAGAACGTTAAAGTCTTAAACGAATTAAATAAAAGATAAATTTAATTTAAACATATATATATTTAAAATTTAGATAAAAATTATAAATCGTTTTCGTCTTATTTAAATAAAACTTAAAGATAAAATTAATTTAAATATACATATTTAAAAATTAGATTAAAATTATTATTTTTATCTTCGACTGAATAATTTAATTAATAACTATAGTTTTTTTAATCTTGTCTAAATTTAATTCAATGGGTAGATTTTATTTTAGTTATTTCTATCTTTGTAATAATATTGTACTTATAATTGTATTATAATCATACTAACCATCATTCTATATTTATTTATGTAATTTTTTTTAGTGAATTACAATAATAAGGAAAACCTGAACCACCAACGCGAATAGCATGATTCGAACCCATGCCACATTTGATATTCTATTTTTGTAAACTTTCAAAAATAATAATCAAATCAAAGTTAGATACAATTTAATAAAGCGAAATGAAATAAATTTAATATATGGTCAGTGGCAGGCCTTTCTTCATATTTACTCTATCCTGCATGGATAAATTTTTTAGGGTTTTTTTTTTAATATTTTCTAAATTTAAGCCAATAATATTTGGTTTGACCTGGCCTCCAATTTTATTTCTAGGGACCAACAAGATTGAGTTGGGTTTTGTTGGATTCGATTTTAAATTCTTTAAAATCATAAATATCTTCTTCTTCTTTTAACTTTTCTAAGCAAATAAAAATTAATTATAATATTTTTTGAAAAAATTTACAGTATTTTAAAGAAATTTTTTTATTTTTATATCATAAAAGTTGAAATAATTAAATAAAAATAGAATTTAATTTAATTTTTAATTTTTATTTTAGAAACTATCTGAACACCAAACACCATAGTTAGATTTGATTTTTAATTTCTCTTTTTTTGCCTTACTATTCATATTTGGAGTTTGTGATTGTATCTCCTAACAATATTATCTCCGATGTTCATTTTTTCATAAGAGTGCAATGTGTTTTACCGTTACATCAAACCGCAATAAAAATTAAAGGACTAAATTCTAAATATATAAAGAACGGAGGCACTTTAAGCATTTTTTAACCAAAGAGAATTAGGTAGAAGTTGTAATTTTAGTTATTATAGTTGAAGTTTTTGGTAGATAACATTAATGCTTTCCAATTGAGAAGCTAAATTGGCAATAGTGGCTAGTGCTTAACTTAGCCTTTGGAACTTGCAAAATACACAAGGAAAATTGGGGAAGGCAGAACAAATGTGACTAAAAGATGAAAACAATTAATTGAATCAATTATAAACACTTAATTAGACAATTAATTAATTCGATTTCAACAAACCTTTTGATTAGAATAATTTTGGAAAATAATTATTATAATATTTTAATTCAAATTATTTAAAATTTTTTTTTGAATTACAGTAACAAGGCAAAACTCAAATAATAAACGCGACTACCGTGATTTGAACCCAGGCTACACTTAGAGCGGTGATCACTCTCGACCATTAGATCATCACATGGGGTTTAAATTATTTAAACCTTTTATTAAGTGTCACAAATTAATCAAATACCAATTCGGTTAGAAAAATTATTAAACCGCTCTTATTTTAAAAGGCAATTAATATTATTATTAGGGTATTTTTATCTTTTCATACTTTTATATAATATTAAAAGAACAATTAAAAAATAATACTCAAAAATCAAATACAATACCAACAAATTCATATAAAAATCTCGTACCACTCTACCAATAATCACTCATTGAAATAATTTTATAAATCTTTTCTTTAATATAAAATATTTTCATTCACTCACATTTTGGGTGTGATGAACTCTAGTATATATCAAGTTAATGGCTTAATATAACATTTGGTACCTAAACTTAATAATTTTTTTAATTTGATACTTAATCTTTTTTTAGTCCAATTTCTTACCTAAATTTGACTCTTTTCCTAACTTGGTACCTAATTTTTTTTGTTTAATTTGGTACCTAAAATTGTCAAGCGTTATACAAATTACTCAAATATACTAACAATGTTATTTTTTATGATGTAGCAAAAATAATCAATGTATAATTGACATATGACAGATGACATGATATTTCTTTCTTGTATTTTAAATATTCTATTACTTTTAGTTTAATTTATTTATTTCATTTTATTAATTTAAATTAATGAATTTCTTTTACTTTGAGTTTTTAAAACTATTATTTTCTTATTCAACATCAAATTGTTAAGCTAACACGAATTTCCTCTAACACTAACGATATTTTTAGCATAACACGAATTTTTTAACACCGTTAGTGCTTTGAGGTAATTTGTATAATATTTAGCAAGTTTAGGCACTAAAAGTGGCTAAGTTCAGGTATCAAATTGAACCATTAAAAAATTTAGATACAAATTTTAAAAAAAAGTGTCAAATTCAAATACCAATTTAGAAAAAAAAAACAGTTTAACTACTAAATTAGAAAAAAAATTGTTAAACTCAGATGCTAAATATTATATTAAGCCTAGTCATATTTTAAAGACTATAATATTAGACCAAATTTACATGCCAGTAATTAGTGACTGTAATGTTTATTTAATATCAAAATTACATATTTTGCCGAACATCGATATTATTGTTTATACAAGAGAATATAGGTTCGAACGTATTGAAGTGGGTTTATTTTCTTATTTAAATATTTGAAGGTTATGAATAATTTTAAGCGATATTGGATGAAAGCAACATATTTTATATTTTATATAATTTTAAAATTAAATAATTTATTTAATTAAGACAATTAAGTAAACTGTTTACTCGAAGATTACATCCATTTGACCTCTGTTCTTTTATTATTATTAAATTTTAAGAAGTTAATAGAGGCAGGCAATGGTAGATGTCAAGTTTGGTGTGCTGAAAATGAGGGAATGCAATATTATTTTTAGTAGCTGTCACTGAGGGTTTATAAGGAATATTCCATCTCCATCAGAGTAAAATTAATTTCGTATATTTTTCTACAATTAATATTTTAACGATTTAAATATCAAATTTCATTTATATATATGTCAAATTTGATATAAAATATTTTTTTTACTATTTATTTTATGTAAAAGACTTTCAACTGTTCAACAAATATTAATATATATATTACACCTGTTTGAAAATTTGCATGCATAAATTTAGGATTTTTATATTGATAAATTCAATAGTTGAATCTTTAAATTATTAATTATACAAAATATATGAAAAGGTATAAAACCTTTTTACCGGTTACATTCTTTCATATATTTTCTTTTTACAATTAACCTTTTAACAATTCAATAGCTAAATTTATCAATATAATTGTACTTGTCGTCCATGGAATTTTTGGACTGATTTGATATCTTTATCATTTCAATATTAAAAAGAGTATATTAATATTTATTAAACGATTAATAGTTTTTTACATAAAATAAATAATTAAAAAAATAATTTATGTAAAGTTTTACATGCATGATCTATATGGATGGAATGTAAAATATGGTGGTTAAATCATTAAGATATTAATTGTATAATAAAATAAAATAGATCCCTCCTCTCGATATATATATATATATATATATATATTTATATATAAATAAAAATTTAAAAAAGTGAAAAGAAGTAATTCAATGAAATTGATTTTTGTTGCTATTTTATTCAATTCAGTCTAAATTTTTATATAAAAATATTAAAAATTAATAGTGTGTTTGGATAACACAAAGTGATTGAATTGAAATGTAATTATTAGGGTAGTAATTACAAGAGACAAAGAATTGTAATTTTCTAAACGTTTTTGACTGACAGAATATAATTACATCGTAATTCCCTGATTTGGTAGTACAAATTATAATTATACAGTTACATAATTTATATATATTAAAAATATTAATTACTATAAAAATGTCAACACAATAAAAAAATCTAAACAAGTACCAAAAATTGAAATAAAATCATCATATATAATATGTTAGTCCAAGAAAGCAGTCGGTAATATAATTATTAATAAAAATAATAAGAAAAATAAACATCATATGCAATTTTATCTAACTGTTCTAGCATTTCATATTTGTTGAGTTATTACTCATCATCATCCACCTACAAATGAAGTTATGAAGTATAATCCAACATTTTTTTTTATGCTATAACGAGTGATGTTGTTAATATGAGAAATATTTTTTTAGAACAATAAATATCCTCTCAGACACGTTTCAAAACTTTGAATGTTTCAAATTAAAGAGTTTGCTAGTTGTTTGGTGCTTGTGTCTGGTTTTATTATCTCAAATAGTATCGTATCCTACGATATAGTGTAAGAAAACTATTTATATTTGCATAACTAGCATTTATCGCATTATATTTGGGTTTATGGTGCAAATATCATGCAACTTTGATTATAAAAACTTATATAAACTTAATTTTGAGAAAGACTTCGGTCAGGTTGTAACATTTTATAATAAGTAAATTAAGTTAAAAAAACTATAAAATTTATAATAAATAATCATTATAAAAAAAATATAAAGTGTACAATAACTTTTAAAACACTTCTTATAAATAATAATTTTTTAGTCATAATTTTAGAATTTTTTTATAAAAAAAATTTTGGTAAAAAATTATAATGTATTTTTTTTTTATAAATAAGAATATAATTTTTATAATATATAACACGAACATGTAAATAAGTTACGTTCATACTTTTTGGTCATAACTTCTTATAAATAAATATATTATAACACTTTTTATAACATTTTTATAACATGTAAATTCTTGTTTATAATATATTTTTTCGCAGTAACGTTAGAATTTTTTTTATGATTTAAATAATATAAAATTGTGTTTTAACTTTATAAAATGTACATAAATTATTTTATAAAGTATATATATTATTAAGATTTATAATATGATTTTAGAAATTTTTTGCCATAACCCTCTCAAACACTCGTATATGTTTATGTTTATAATATAATTTTTTATAACTTAAACTTGCATAAAAATAAAATTTTGAAGTTAAATTGTTTATAAGTGTTCGGAAAGTTATGTGGTAATTGCATTTGTGTGTAATTACTCGCGTGATCACTCCAATTCTTACCCTCCCCATGAAAAACTAGAAAGTGTAATTAGAGTCCTCTAATTACACCCAATTCAATGAGTTCCACAAATTACAACTATTACCCAAACAAGCCATCCTATGTAATTACGAGCAATTACACCCAAATTTAATTATTAAGTTGCTTTCCAAACACTGCTTAAAGAACTAAAGAAATATTAAAAGGTGTGTTCAATGGCACTAATGACTAAACCTTACTTTATTGTGTTTGAGTAATTTTTTAAAGGTTAAAATATGCCATAAATCTTTGTTCTCTTTGTAAATTTGAAATTTAGTTTTTGCAAAAGAATTTAGTTCTCTTACTTTTCAGATTTCAAAATTCAGGTCTAACTGTTAACATTGTTAAAATTATTTTGTTAAATTCATGTTCATTAAATATCAAATTTTTAATAACATGGCTGTCAAGTGAGTATTTTTTTATTTCAAAATGTTACATCAATCAATTTAACAAAAAAATTTAACAGTGTTAATAACTAAACCTAAATTTTGAAATGAGGGACTAAATTTTAAATTTGAGAAAAGCACAAGAACTCATAGCATATTTTAACTTTTTAAAAAGGGGTAATATAATTCTAGTCTTTAAATTTGACACCTAGGTTCATTTTGGTACCTGTACTTTTTTTAATCTACTTTTGACACTTGAACTTGATAACTAGGTCCATTTTGATCCCTGAATGTGAAAATTATAAAAATTTGATGATGTTACGCTCTAAGATTGTGCCACATCATCACTTAAAAATAAAAAATTATATAAATTTTCAGGCAACAAAGTGATACAATTTCAAAGCATCACATTTAGTGTTCTAATAATCGAATCGATGGTTCATACCACCGATTTCCGATTCAACTAGTTCGATCGTTAGACCCACAACAATTAAATAAATAATTAAAAGTTCATAAAAATCTAAAAAAAAAAAAGAAAAGTAAATCAGTCCAACCTTTTCAATTGTTGATTTTTGTCCTAGTTTTCGATTTTTACCAATTCTTAGCAGTTTTCGAGTTAGTCGGTTCAACCCCTTTGTTCGCATCGTTATGTAGATTAGTTTTCAGCCTGTTCGATCCAATAACGCACGTCACATCATTATATCTCGATAGAACCCAAATTCAAATATCAAAATGAACAAAAAAAAATATAGATACCAAAATGAGTTTAATTGCGAAAGTTAGGGACCAAAAATTATATTATCCATTTGTAGAAAACGTAATTGTTACGGTGGTTGAATACCAACAATACAGTGAGATTGAGGTCCCAAAATATGACCGGAAGTAAGAGAATCCAGTGACCTCTTATTTTGACATTTTTGTCTTTATCCATCTGTTCATTTCCATTGTTAAATGTATATGTTTTTGGCAATATATGAATCATTCAAGTTTGGTGTGCCTGTCATTGAGTTAGCTGAAAATGAGAGAAAGCAATACTTTTTGGGGGTTTGATGTTCATCTTTAAACTTTATTGTCCCTAAATTCAGTACAGGTTAATTCTGTGCCGATTCCATCGTCACGAGACTGAGAGTTACTTTAAGACGGATTTGCTTGCTTTGATGGATGTCTCACTATCGCCTTGGCGTTTTCCGCTCGCCCATGTTCTAACCCCACTCTTCCGCTTGCGTGCTTGCTTGTTTTTTTATCAACAATGAAGGGGTTAAACCTTAGTACAGTCTTCTCCCTTTGTTGCTCGTTCATTCACTTCAAGTAAATTCTTATATAAAAAATATCAATGTTTTAAAATTTTGGGTTTTAAAATTTTGGGTAAACTACACAGGTCACTTAATTATAGGTAACTAAAAAAAAAATTTACAATTTGATCATTTAATTACTTGAAAGTTTTCATGAAAGCCATTGAACTATTCAAAAGTTTTTATTTAAGTCACTTGGCTATTAAGTTTTTTTTTTTTTTAAGTTTTGACAGCGAGCTCCAAGTGACGATTCGACGATTGGTACAATTGATCAATACCCATCGATGAGTAGAAGAATATACATTAGACCTAAGTCAATCTAATGGTCAGTGTCGAAGATTGGAGAAAAAAACTGTTGAAATTTTGGTTCGTGGATTTGTGATGTCTAAAATTATTTCATGAAAAAAAAAACTAAACTATAAAAGGGAAGGGAAAGAGAGCTTTTGAGTGATACAAGTAGTGCGAACAAAGAAAGTCATATAGCATTGATTTTAACAGCTTAATGACTTAAATGAAAACTTTTGAATAGTTCAATGACCAGTTGTAACTTTTTTAGTAAAGTGACTAAAACAAAAAAATTACCCATAGTTTAGTGACTAATGGTGTAATTTACCCTTAAAAATAGGGTAAAATAACTAAGATCATTGAACTATTAGTAAGTTTACATTTTGGTTGCTCAACTTTATAAAAAATAGTCACTGAATTGTTTGAAAATTTTCATACAAGTCATAGGACTATTCAAAAGTTTTTGTTTAAGTCACTGGATTATTAAAAAAAATTTAAAAGTCCAATTAGAGAGTTCCAAGCGAAGATTTGATGATCAGTACAGTGGATTAGTACCCATCAATGAATAGAAGAACATATCTTAGATCCAAGTCAATTTGACGGTCAGTGTTAGAAATTGAAGAAGAAAGCTGTATGAAAATTGGTTCATAAATTCACGACGTTTAAAGCGGTTTCATAAGAAAAACTTGAACTATAAAAGAAAAGAGAAAGAATAACTTTTAATTGTTGCAAGCAGGTGCAAACGAAGAAGGCCATATATTATCAATTTTGACCAGGCTAATAACTTGATCGAAAACTTTTGAATAATATTAATAATTCAATAACCTCAATTATAATTTACCTTAAAAATTAAAGAAAGACCAAGGCTCTTTTGAATTGCACTAAACTTTTAGTTCACTCAACTGATGTTCCAAAATTTGACTGGAAGTAGGAGGGTCCATTGTTATATATATATATATATGGCAATAAATGAATCATTCATTCATATTGATGATAAGCTAAGGAAAGAAGATGAAAGGATCCCACAGATGCCTCAAAAGTCAAGCAAACATAACAAAGCAACAAACAAAAACAAAACACAAAGCCACATAACATGATCATAATCCTTCTGGTCGGCAGAATTTAGTGCACTGTGCACATCAATTTTCTAGAGGTCAAAGCCTTGACCTAAATCCACCTCAACCAGAAATTCACTTGGTGGCTCCACAATAATATGGTTTGTTCTTTCAATGGGAAAGATAAAATGCATAAACACATTCAAAATTATGTTAAAATATATCATAAGTTTGTTTAATTTTTAAATATAGGGTTTCTATTTTTCATATTACAAAATTTAATTTCAATTGTTAACATTGTTAATTATTTTGTTAAATTTGTTGGCATGTCAATTTTGAAATTAAAAAAATACTCGATTGGTAGCCATGTCATTAAAAAAAATTAATGTTATGTACTTGAATTTAACAAAAAAAAAACTAGTGTTAATAGTCGGACTTGAATTTTGAAATTAAAAAAGTAGAGAGACTAAATTTCTGAAAATAAAAGTACAATTACTAAATTCTAAATTTTCAAAGAGTACAGGGACTTATGACATTTTAACAAAAAAAAGTATTTGTTTTTGGTTTAATGTACCATTTGGTACCTGAATCTGGCTTTTATATTCAACTTGGTATCTGAGTTTGTTTTGTCCCATTTCGGTACATAAGTTTGGCTTTAATGTTCAATTTAATATTCAAACCGAACGACATCACGTGTGCCAATGAACTTTGACACGTGTGCTCTAGTAAAAAACATAAATACTTAATCGGGCCAAAGAAAAAAACTTAAGTACCAAATTAAACATTAAAATCAAACTTAGGTACCAAATTGAGACAAAAAAATCACAAGTATCAAACTAAAAAATTTCGAGTACCAAAATGAATATTAAAATCAAACTCAAATATTAAATTCACTATTAATGTCAAACTTAAATATCAAATAGAATATATATAATACACTAACCTTTATTTTTTCCACTATTTTTTATTAAATATCAAAGAGACTATATATAAGTCATACAATTAAATACTTTTTTATTAAAAAATCTATCAAACTTTTTTATTATTAAATTTCAAAAAAGTTATCTAAGAAGGATTTTTTACCTTTCGGCAAGATATGTCTAATTAATTGTACATTTAGCAGCCCAAAAATGACTTTGCTTAAAGTTGATCACATTTTATTTATTTGGTAAACAATCTCATCCCCTTTAATTTTTGTGGGTTCATATCTCAAAATAAATACCTAAAAGGATGAACCATAAACGTTTACAAAAACTATAATAGTAGGATACTTTATATTTTTAAAAGATGTAAATTCAAACTTTAAATATTGTTAAAAGTAACAATTACGAACCTTAAATATAAACTATAAAATAAACAAAAAATACTCAAAAAGTAAACATTTATAAAATCAACGCACGTGGTTAAGGACTTGATCTCTCTTGAAAAAAATATTGAGTTCAAATTTTATGGATGAAACTAACAATGAAATAACTTAACCTTCTATTTAAGGATCAAACCCAGCTCGAATATAATCAAAATTTAAGGATCTGACGCAACTCAATTTCTGATATAATCAAAATCTAATATGACAACTCGACACCAATATGATCTTACATGCATTGAATTTTGTTGAGTAAATAAAGTTAGGTAAATTACAGTTTGGCAAAAAGAATTGAATTTAAAATTTTCAACAAAGTAATTAATTCAAGGTTAAAATACACACCCATTATAGAAAAATTCATTTTAGGCTTTCAAAATAAAAAATTTACAATTTAAGCACTCACATTATATAATTTGGTCATTTTGGTCATGACAGGTTGATGTAACAGTTTAAAAGTCGATATTAGAACAAATTTAACATTAACTTTTACATATTATATTGATTTAGCCATAATTTTTAAAAATTAACCCTCAAAATTTACAAATATTCTCAATTTAATCCTAATTCTAAAAAAATCAAAGAAATATATACAAATACATAAATATCTTAATATATATAATAAAATTTAAAAAATATATAAAAATAATATTGTTGAAAAAAATAATAATTTAAAATTTAAAATTTTATAAAAATCCATAAATATTCAAAAAATATAATAATGAATTTAAATTTTATATTAATATTAAATTTAAAAAAAAAAAAAACCTCCCTCACCCCGTCCCTCTTCCAAACTGCTCTCCCCTATTGGAGTGACAAAAATCACCTGAGCTAATCCCATGCCAATAGCAAATTTAGTAAGAGCTTTCAGGTGAGCAAGTGCTGAAGAGGAAAACGTATAATAGTTACAAGGTATTCTACAAGTAATTTGCAACTTAAGAAAGCCAAATAATATAGAAAATGCCAAGAAGATGGCCAACCGGGAGAGGCAACGGTGGGGAGAGAAAGAGGGAAGGGAGAGCGGTGGTGGGGAAGGAGTTATTATTTTTTTATTTTTAACCGATAAACCTTTAATTTATAAAATGAAAAATTACACTTATATTCAGATGTTACTATATAACATGATATATTAGCAATAATATATCTTATCCAACAAAAAAATTATGTACAATCATCAAAGGCGGAGCTAGAAAAGCCATGAAAAAAAGCCTGCCTTCCCATACTATTCCATATCATTAAGAACATAGAGCCTGAGTTTCCAAACAAAATATAGGGGTAGCTCATCCTAGCCAAGAACTTCAAATGACATTATAATAATATATACATGCATACATATATAGTAGAATAAAAAGGGCCAAAGAGGAATCCAACAGCCATTCTTCCATGAAATTAAAAAATCACAAATAAGATTCAAACCAAAAGCAACAATGCTACCAATATTAAAGCTAAAATCACCATTCTAGTTTCAAAGCCAACACCGTCATACCTTCCGGCATGGGGACTCTTCCAACAGAGAACAACACATGATCCATCCCACCTCCTTGGAAAATAATACTCGGAATGCGGGCAATCTTCCGTACTGAACCATGTACATACTAACTACATCTCTAGACAACAGAGCATCAAAATAAGCTCCAATGTATGGAAAGGACCCAAGAATATCAAAAATATCTCACCAGGGTTGTATCACAATACACATTGGCCAACTTGTATGTTTTGCTAAAAAAGCAGCATGTTATTAAAGATAGAAGAACACTGACTAGTAAGACTAAAATCTGGAAGGGGCTATAATATCAACCTTTACTTTAAATATCCTCGGAGAGCTCCACCGTAGCTGCATGAGGCAATGGTATCGCTAATCGCATTCCTTCCAGCACATGGCATCATTTGCTCGTATAATACTTCAATGTGTGAACTCAAAACTTCTGCCATCATGACTGTCCTACAACCAAAGACCGCTGAGAGAGATCCAATATCAGCTTTTTCTGCTGGTCGTTGATGTGGGGTAAACATGCATGTAAAAGATCAACTGGCATTTCTCTTTTAATTGCTTTTGTAACATCTGATTCATTGATGGCCATATTTGGTTTGACCTGCATACACAAGGACTGCATCACAGTATCATATTTGTTTATGCAATACTTGGTAAGAAGGTTAAAGAATTCGTCGAATGAGGCCTTCCAAAGAGATTGATTGGCCATATTGTAATTGCCAGCAGCTCTAAAATCAATCATGAGTTTTGTTGCCCTATCAAGAACACACTTCAGAATAAGAGATGCCCAATCTCCACTGGGATTTCCAAGAGGGCGAAGAGGGGGCTGCTCTGAAGAACAAACCACAGCTGCAAGACAGACACTAAGTGCACGAAGATCCATGCCATGAACACATGAGGAAATAACCTTTGAAAGGTTATCAGTAGTTTCCGCTCCTGGATCAGTCAGAAGGCCTCCAAACAAGAATCTTAAATGACGGAAAATCGCCATGCAGACAATTCGCATAAGCTCATCACCTGGAAAAAGAAGCTGAAGGTACCTTGCAAGCAACTTCCGGCCTTTGGGGAGGGCAACTATCCGTAAAAACACAAGATCATCCTTTTGAGCAAGCTCATCTGTGTGGCCATTCTTAGCAAGTGGGTCATCCAATTGAAGTGATGCAGCCAGCTCTTCCAACAAAACCTGTCGTCTTCGTCTCAGCTGGGCTCCACCATCCTGCAACTGATTAAACTTCAATAACCGATCAATATCATCTACATCAAGAAGAAGGCATAGACCATCCTCTATTGTAACTCTAGCAGCAAGCATTGGTTCCAGTTCAAGGGGCATATCCGAAGCTTTCTGATCATTGTTGGTGACAAAGGAAGAATTTGGAGGGTCAACTTCAAGAAGAGGGCGAGGCCTGCGAACTGAAGAGAAAGGCACCCTCCCAAGAGCATCAACTTGGAGAAAAGCGTGTGGCTCAGCATTTGCACGTGCTCGGGAAGGAAGATCCCTGAGATGAGTTGGGCAAAAATGATGTCTCAATGTTGCCCCAGCAGATTTTCTTGCAAGACAAGCTTGGTGGTAATAATCATCCACATAAGGATCATTACTGTGAGTTGCAGCGAGCTGCATTCTAAGAATGCCCTCAATCTCATCAGTTGACATGTATTTGGATATAAATTTAGGCCATCCAATATCACTCTTCATTCCACTGCTATCAAAGCCCGGCTGAGAATACCTACCTTTTTGAGCTGATTTTGGTCTTTGATCTCTCAGATCACCAATACCAAGAATAGCTTCAAATTTGTTCATTAGAGGTGGTGATGGAGAAAGATGAGGATTAACCAGTTGAGATTGAACCCCTGATAAATGGCTAAATGATGGCTGAACAGGGTGCTGCAGCCTCTGCTGGTGCGCCTGCGGCTGTGGCCTTAATTGTGATGTAATCAAACCATTTTGATGAGGTAACTGTTGTTGCAACATATTGGTCAAAACACTGGAATTATCTCCACCATGCAATTTTGGCTGGCTCTCCCATGGATTTGATGGAAAACTATTGCCAGAAAGACCAGGAGCAAAGTCAGGCATATTCCTGCCATAATTTAACCCCTGATGCAAATGTGGCATTTGAAACTGAGAACTAGAGAAGCCAGAGAGATTTGGTGAAGGTGCCATTTGTGATCCACCAACCATATATGGATTATTCAAGTGACCAGAATTTAGGTTTGGTGAAGCTTGATGAGATCTGCCACCAGGCAGAGGGTATGGCTTGTTATAAGAAGAATTTGGAACTAGAATTGGTTCACTAGAAAAATGTTGCTTTTGCTGCTGCTCAGGGTATGAGGATGTCCTGTAGAGATGCTTTGAGTCCAAATTGGGTGACAGTTGTGATGACCAGTGCTTGTCTCTGGGAACACTTTCAGTTTCAAGAGCCTGCTGACCAAGCCAATAAGGTAATTCCTCCCCATGTGACCATTCAGCAACAGATGAACCTTGAAGGAGAAAACCATGGTCAGCATGATGATTATTGATCATGATAATAATGTGTCATCGTGGAAAACATTAAGCAAAAGAAGGGACCAAATTCTTTAGCATTTGTTAAAACATTTAAATTTTAAGCTTCTTGATATAATAAAAAGTTAGCATAACACATAAAGGTTGTTCAGTTCCAACGTTTGGATATTCAATGATGTTCAGACTTTAGATGCTTAAGATACTTGAATATATGCAAAAATTCATGATTTATTTAACACAAGAAACAAGTTGGGGGGGGGGGGGGGGATAAAGCCAATTTAACTAAATTCTACTTTGAAATAACCCAACCCACTCAATAGGCAACCTCTTAACCACCAAAGGGAATCCATCCCAGAATTTTAGTAAAACTATCTATCATCTTATCTTCTACTCCACTATATTACAGAAAGCATATCCACTGCACCTAAGGATTTATATGCATAATACAAACTGTATAGGAGTCTTATCAAATGTTACAAGCAATGACCTTACACCAAATAAATTGATCATAATCCGGATATAACCAACCCACATTTTTCCATTTATTTTATCTAGATATGAAATCAACAACCTAAAACACTCCAAAAACAGTTATCCTGATCTATTTTCTTGATATTTATTCAACTTCATCCCCAGATATCTTATTTTATCAGCATTGATACCAAGTATAACATATAAAGAGCTATAAGAAACAAAACCAAAAATGATTGGACCTCAAAAACATAAATTAAGTAATGAGATAAATTCACCTTCTCTAGATCCCCTGTCACCAACAATCCCTGAGCCTCTTGGTCCATTGATGGCTGTGTTCAACTGCAACAAAATCACAAGGTAACATAAGCAAACTCTTAATCATCAATACTAGACCAGAATTAACCACCAAGAATCATGCATCTCCATACTTGCCAGAGGTGAACTGTGATTTCCAGAAACATCAAGGAAAAAAATAGTAACTTTATCCCTTTATGGCTTTTTAATAGTCCAAAAGATTTTATCTAGACACTAGCAAACAAGGAGATATAAATTAAAAGGAAATTATCTTTTTGAAGAACTATAAGAAAATTAACCCAAATTATAAAGCAAAGTTAAGGTTCATTATAAAAGCAGCTTAATGCTAATGCCAATGCTCTTACTTAGTTATAATAGAAGTTTGGAGGACCAATCTCATTACAACACTGTTGGAAGAGTTTGGAAAGGAGTTGGTGAAACATTTTTCTGTCAATCTTAAGAATCTGAACAAGCTTAAAAGTAAGGTGGGGCTTCAGTTAGATACCGAGATTTCATCCTTAAATTCAGTCAGCATGGAAATAAGGCCTAAAGCTAACAGTAAATTTGGTTCCAGAGGCATCCGCACCAACTGTTGCATGATTGAACTCTCAACAGATCCATTTCTAGCATAGTTGAGAGGATTAAACTGATTTAGCCCCATAAAAGTATGAGAAGACAATACATTATTAGTTAAAAAAAATGAAATTAGAAGCTAACCCTTAGGACAGGAAAAGATCTTTTGAGTATACCACTATTTCTAAAATATAGTAAATTACGTAGTGGACTTACCTTTGAAAATGTACTGGAAAGATCATCAATTTCTGATAAGGGTCTCAAAACTTCACCCTGCAAATATGAAGAGAAATTAGAACAAGCATCAAGCATATGAAATATTCTACTAAAATCAAATATGAGATGAACGATCTTGAAAATTAGTTAGTTATATGTTCCAAAAGTATCACCCTGCAAATATGAAGAGAAATTAGAACAAGCATCAAGCATATGAAATATTCTACTAAAATCAAATATGAGATGAACGATCTTGAAAATTAGTTAGTTATATGTGCCAAAAGTATCACCTAAAGTGATGAACTCTTGATCAGAACATGAAATTTTAACTGCATTAGAAACCAGTTTAAGTTTACCATTCCACGGATACAAGGAAGAACAACTCAAGAAGAAAGGGACAGTCTTCTATATCTTGCAACAGGAGTTGAGTTTTTGTCTAAAACTTCTGCATGATGGGTATAAAACACCCCACAAACTTATTCCATCAAGGAGGCTTCATATGTAACTAGAAGTTGTAAATCCAAATATCCTTATCCTTCTAAGGAAAGAGGTGTTGTGAGAAAAGTTTCAGGTTGAAGGTGCAAGGGAATTCATATAATTCCAGGTCTTTCCCTCAATAAAAGGAACAGATAAATAAAGCACATGAGAAATCCTTGAGAAAAGCTCCCTAATACCTTCTCAACATATTTTCTCTGGGAAGCGATAGCATATGAGAAACAACAAATGTTACTTCAAGAAGCACCTAAGTACAAGCAACACAATCTCCAAAACAGATGCAGGATAACCAAGCCACTACATCACGGCAGCTTGTACAGTATAACTTTCTCAGAAAGTACACAAGAGCTAATTTCTCATTGTGAAGAAGTCACAAAGAGAAGTAAATTAGTCTCAGAAAACAGCCCAACCAAGATGATTACACTGTCAACTTATAAATAACATTGCCTCAAGGTTTGTAAAGTCTTGCAGAGACGTTTAGAACAATGTATAATATGAGGTACTACAAAGTTTTACTCCACAAACAAAAATAGAATGCCAACCACTAATCAAATGTGGAGGCCTCTATCTGTTCAAGGGCACAGGGGAAAGAAAAGCATCCACTATAACTCTAGAAGGCTACTTATTAGCATCATTTTTAGAAGGGAGAGATTTACTTCTCAAGCAAGTAACCACTGCTTTTGTCCTACATTGTATAAATTTGCAAGAACAATGAAGAAAGGAAAAACAGAACCGAAAAGAAAAAGAATATTAACCTCTTCTCCATCAAATAGAAACTCCTCTTCATCAAGTCCAACTGCCGGTAAATCCTCCTCCTCATCTAGTCCCCCCAATTCAACTTCCTCAAGAACATCATTTCCGAAAAACGCATATTGTGATGCATCAAATACTGCACCTCCTGCATCATAGTAAAGCTAATTTTACTAAAAATATACTCCTAAACAGAAGAGGAAAAAGATATCACAAAATAAAAACAGTGCCGACAAGTGTCCCTGAAAAGAACATCTATTAATCCAAACTTTTCACCAGAACATAAAGTCCACACAAAATTATGCAAAAATAATAATGATAATAATACAAGAAAGAACAAGGGGTCTTTGTTTTACCCTTTCCCTTAAGATCAAACAGCAAGCAATCAACTATCTATTCTAATCCACTATGCACCGCCACAAAAGCAACTTTTTACTGTATGCCCAAGGCCAAGGGGATGCCAAAACAGTTAGACACACAAGTTTGATCCTTGGAATTGGCAGAGAAGGGAGGAATATGTCTCCATATGTACTATAAACATTTTTCTCAAATGCGATTATTCGAAATCAAAGTCAATTAATATAACCAAAGCAAAAGCACATTTAAATCATTAAGCTGCAATACCTTAGTACTCAAAATTCAAACTTTATAATTCCAATAATGTAAAAAATGCCAATGCCACTATGAAACAAAGCAACAACCTAAAACTAGAATCAAAATGTATTGTTCACAATATAATACCTAACATAAACATTGGAAACCCAATGATCCCAGATCTAATTTCATTATTTTGTTAAAAAAACCAATCAAGTTCTTAACTTTAAACATTTCAAATTTAACTTAGTTGAAATTTGAGCTTAAACCAAACTATCAAGCTAACCCAAAACTAATTTTACATACAAAAAAGAGAGCATAAATTGAGTAAATTAAAAGGAAAAGGAATAAAATATCAGACCTGTGGAAGTATCGCCGATTTGCTTAAGATTCTCAGAAGCGTCCATTTTTATCTACAATTCAAAATTACAACAAAAAAAGAGAAAACCCAAAACAAAAATCTCTCATTATTAACTGAATCTTCAACCAAATTGTTTCTTTCAGGCCAAAAAAATAGAGTAAAATAATTTATTTATTTTTTAAATAAAGGAATTCAAAGGGGGTAGGAATTTTAAAAAAGAAAAAAAGTGGTTTAAAAAGCAAAAACCCTTTGCAAAGAAATGGCCTTTCCTTCAAGTCAAAATTATCGAAGACGAGAGATGGAGGGAGGAACCCTAAAGAAGAGGGAACAAAAGGGCAATTATTTTATATTTATTTATTAATAATTATTGGACAGACAGATAGATTAAAACAGAGCTAGGGATTGAAGTGAAATCTGTTTTTGTAGAGATAATTAAAAACCGAATAATAATAATAATTGGATAGAAAATAACAAAGAAAATCAAATAGAGAGGAAAATAGTGAAAGATTGATACATTTATTTATTAAAAAAATTATAATGACTTTAATTTCCTTTTGATATTCGATACTCTTAGGGTTTTTATAGGTTTGGACGAATAATGTATATAAGAGGATTTGAACTTGAATCTCGAGCAAAAATATACTGCCTCTTAATCATTAGTTAATTACTCATTCTTACCATAATTCTACTAACTTAAAATAAAAAATTCGAGATATTACAGTTACATATTCTATCAATTTGATTTTAATTCTAAATAAATCAATAAACTCAACTCTTTATATTTATAAACTCTATCAATTTAATCTAAAAATTTTCTAATCAAAACTTTCAACTTTTAAAACAGAAATATTCCAAATCTATATCTATTTATCTCCTCCTGTTCCACACGATATTTCACAAATATAAAATATAATTTTCAATTTTTTTTTAAACTTTTCAATGAAACAAATTGCTAAATTTTGACTTTTAACAACAAAACAATAAATTGTTATACAAATGAACAATCACATACTCATTTGTGGGTCAAATTTTATTCTAATATTGCAAAAAAAATTGGATACATCATTCGGATATTATTGAATATTTTATTCACAAATTATATAAACGCACATCCATTTCATTTATTTTATATATAAATATACATCCTATGGCAGCAAATGATGTTGATTCAGTAGAGGTAGGATCGATGCTTTTAGCATTGAAAGTATTTATATCTTTGGAATAGAAGATAAATGATTTACTGTTTATAAAAATTAGTTTCAAAATGGTGTTCAATTGATGCGCAAACAAGTTAAGGAGACCATAGTCACTACAATCAACATTTGAAGATATTGAGAGGAAAATTGAGAAAGTAGGTAGTGTTATATTTTCGACGGCAGAAAAGAAAGAAAATGAAATAGCCTCAACTTTAGTGATAGCAGGTATAACTCGTGAAGACATATTTAAAGCTTGGTGGTGAGCATTAAATTTGATTGTCAAACATCGATTTTTAATTGTAGAAAATGTTATATTATGGGACGCTGTAAATTTAAACTTTTGAATATTGTTTTTGTTGTATTTACACCAAATCAATTCGAATGAAGAAAAAAAAAAGGATTAATTCTATATAGAGAGACATAATTAATATCTAAAAATTTAAAACCTCACATAGATATAAAACGTCGGTTTTCAATACATAATTCTCAGAAACCAACAATATGATTAGTGTTGGGAGGAGTAATGTTGCTGAACTGGGATGACGAATGTTCATCCCTATTTTATTTGCAGGAGATTTCATTTTTTGTCAACGTCATTAGAATTTTGGAATCTATTTTCATTAAATTTAGCTCTGGTTTCTAATACATTATCAGTTAAATAAGGGTTAAGATTCAAGAATTTAGAATTTCTTTTTTAATAACTAATTTTGGACTTGAAGTTTCAAGAAATAAAGTTATCTTAATCTATAGAAATGAAGGGTTTTTTTTTTTTTAGATTTTATAAATTTATAGACGTGGAATGCCCTGTTTTAAAATCTGAAAGTTTTGGGTAGGAATTTTGAGGATTAAATTGATAGAATTTGTAAATGCAAAGGGTTATTTTTATTGAATTATTTAGAATTAGGACCAATTTGATAGATTATGTAAGTATTGAGGACTAAATGTGTTATTATACCAATTAGAAAAAGGCTTTTCGTTATCAATTTAACAACAGATGACCAAAATAGGAACGGATTTAAACGTTGTGCCTAAATTGAAAATTTTTAAAGTCGGGTGACTAAAACAAGAATGCGGGCATAGTTGGGTGACCATTTGTACAATTTACCCTAAAAATAATGGTGAAGCCAAAACCTTTTTCCAATGGATCGAGATTGAGCTATATATTTTTTATGAGAGTTAAAATACAATTTCACCATTATATTGGTATATATGTTTATAGTTTTAGAAGAACTGAATTAAAATTCTATCTGTTGAAACCTTTTAGAGCTCGACTTTTTATTTTTTTAAAAGAAGATGGAGTCGCCACCAATCTTTTTATTATGTGTGATTGACTCACCTCAAAATTTAATCATTTTAAATAAAAGGTTAATTTTACTAAAACGATGATTTTCAATATACAAAATCTACCAAAAATGGGCTCGGGAGTCAGTTACGTACGAGGAAGGATTAACACCCTCATAATACCCAAAATTGGTACCTATTTCTCGAATCCCCTAATTAAAGAATATCGTTTTGGTTCTAATTATTTCCTATGCATCGGATAAAAACGAATATAACATTTAATGCGATGTGCAATTAATTTCTTTGAATATAGTGCGGAGGTGAACAAATATATTTAAATATGATGTATAATACGGTGATGGAAAAATAAAAATAAAATAACTATGTGAGTAAAAATAAAATCAATAATTATGACATTAATCGATGATGATGAAAATAATAATTATGACATGATTAATACTAAAATAAAAATTTTAAATGAAAATTAAAAGTGAAAACATAAAAATAATAAAAGGTGTAAAAAAAGGGGTAAAAATATAAATAAAATAAATTAGCAATGTTGAAAATTAAAAGATAAAAAGAAGGGCTAGTTGAGATTATAACAAAATTTAAAGCCTAAATTATAAGAAAACATAACATAAAAGATTAAATTAAAATAAAATAGAAAAGTACAGGGGCTCAAAGGGCAATTATCCCAATCCCATTTACATGTGTCATTCCCAAAGGGATTATCAGTGGGTCGGAGGGACTAAATTGCACAAGAGTAAAATAAAAGGACAAAAATAGAAATGAAATAATGAACTGTAGGATGAAAATGAAAAATAGCAAAAAAAACGAAAGGGTCAAAGAAGCAATTAGACCCTCCCCTAACATGCGGATCCTAAGGGAATCCGGATCGGGTCAGCCCCAAAACGACATCATTTGGGGCCACAACAAAACAACGTCATTTAGGTGACCCTATTTAATTAAAAAAATTAAAAAAATCATTTCCAAACTGTTTTTTTTTAATTCTTTTCTTTCTTTTTTCTCTGAAACCATCTCTGAGTTCGGCCACAAGGCTGTTGTCTCTTTGCCGTGGCTATTGGTCATCAACGACGGCGACCATCGCCTCCGATGGCCGGAGTTACAAAAAATAAGCTTTTTCAGCCCTTTTTTACCTCCCCAATACCTAGATCTGAAGGCGATGCCTTCTAAACTCGAAAAAAAAATCCAAAAAACTTTCGGCCTTTTCTCTTTTTTTGAACGCACACACTTCACACCCCTTTTTCGTTGAAGCCCAGATGGAAACTTAGTGGGTTCTGAGGCTTTCGGGGTCAGAGAAGACCTCCGACGATGGCGGGAAGCGAAACGACACAGGTAAAAAAAATGAACTTTATTTTCTTTATTTATTATGCTTTTCGAATAAAAAAACAAAATGAATCACCTTCGTTTTTCTTTTAACATTTTGTTTTTTATAATTGATTTTTTTGAATATATTCGATTGCTTTTGTAAAAAAATACATGTGGTTGTTATGGCTTTTATAGCCAAATATATTACAGAATATTCATTTTTGTATTCTTTTTTGCTGTTTCTACTATTTGTCCTCTTTTATTTTTTTCTTTTACAGGTGCTCGTGGTAAGGTCAACGGTGCTAGGGAGCCACGCCTTGCCATTTTGGTGAAAGGAGGGGGAGAGACCTCGGGTGGCGCATATGCTAACGTGGCGAAGGAGCGGCGTCGAAGCTTTCAAGGGTGAAACTAGGGTTTTTGTTAGTTTTTAGAATTTTGGGCTTGGGTTGGTGTAGTATTGGGCTTTAGGGTTTTGGGTTAGGTGATGTATTTGGGGCTTGGTTTGGGCTTGTAAGATGAACTCTTAATGGACTTGTTTATTTTTTAGTTTATCTATTTTTTGTCTATTTTTGTCTGGGCCTAATAAAATTGGCCTGTTACACTATCATTTTTGAAGAGTCACTATAATGTTTTTATTTATTAACTTAAACTTTTTAATAGATTTTCAATTATCAAAAGCATAATTTTCTATTTTAAGGGGCCAAAGACTTTACTTGTCCCTTGCTTTTGCCTCTGATCATAAATGAAGTCGAGTTGGGTTGAATACTTAAACGAAGTGCAAAGCTTTTCAAATGCTCTATTTTTCATCCAAGACTCAAACTCTAAAACCGTATTTAAAGAATATCAAACTCTTTATTACTCAACCTAACAAACGTAAACTTGAGCTAAAGCCAACATCATCTTTGATATCTTTTGGTCTTTTTAATTGCATCTATACTTAGCTTCTAGTTAGACTTGTCCAAAGGTCGGATAGTTCGCCCGATCCGACTTGAGTCGAGTTTGGATAAGGATTTTTACTTTGTACTTCGGACTGGCTTAGCTTGAATTCAAATTAAACAAATTTTCTTAAATTTAAATTTAATTATAAAAATATATAATATATCAACTAAAAATGAGCTTGTGCTTGAAATTTTTTCGAATTCGATCTGACCCGACTCATGAACAACTCTCTTTTAATTTAATAAAAACTGTAACTCTTAATTACCTAAAACAAACATAATTTTCTTTTAAAAAAAAATACAATTGTAGCACAATTTCATCAAAATTTATGCTCTAAAATCATCCAAATAGGGAAAACATTAAAAACAAAGTTAAAAAACTTAAAACCATTAATAAGATAAATATGTCACTTAATCTTCTTAATGAAGTCCAAAGTTCGAATCTCCGCATCGTCTCTAATGAAACTCCACCATAGGAAGGTGAGTGGAACAGTTGTGCCATGCCATAAAGAATGAGCATCAAAGACTCCATAATGAGGAGGGAAATCATAGATCTCCAAAAGCATTGCAAGGCCACTTCCGAAGACCACCGTCCACAGCTTCCACCGTGATGGATGGCGAGTCACGCCGGCCCAAATTGCCCATACCAGAAGTTGAGCAACCCCCATTATTGCACAAACTTTCATGTTCCACCCTGTATGAAAGTTTCATATCATGTTATGCATGTATAAGGCATGATGCTCTGTGACAATGCAAGCTTCTCATATCATAAAATGTTAAAGCAGAATTAACCCGAGATCAGAGATGTTACCGTAGTCGAGGTTATAGAAGTTGAGGTACAAAATATGTGTAGTGAAAAAGGCGAGAAATGGAGCAGCAACCATGACCCTAGCAGCCTCATCTCTCACATTAAAGCTTCTAAGTATAGATAGAATAAGAGAGTAACCAAGTAGTGCCACAGCAGATGAATAGTCTAATGATTCTGTTAAATCCACTTCGCTGTAATTCGAATTAATAGACATTTCAGATATCGAAATGAGGCCATCATACATGCATACATGCAGTCACTTTCATAGAAAGAGAGATTTTAGAGCTTATAAGCATGGTGAGTAGGTTCAGTTAAGCATCGACAAGGAGCAACATGGCATTAGGTGCATCAGTTAACATATTCTTGCACCTAACAATTTAAAAGGTCATCGTGATTGGTACGTGTAAGTACAAACTATGTTGCTCTGACTGTTCATGTTAGTGCACGCCTCAAACTAGGCCTGGACCGCCTGGTAGTGAAGATGATGATCCCCGAAACATACAAGAGATGTGAATGGAGAAAATGCTTACCGAGTATGGAAAACAATGCTCCAAAACCATGAGTTCATTGCCAAGATGGCGTATACATGGCACAAACTTGCAAATTCGTAGTATGCCTTCTTATCTTGGTTTAAAGGCAAGTTGTAGTAAAGAAGGTTGACAAAGGATAGCCAACCATGAAGATGCATTGCAAGGTTGAGTGCGGAGAAAGCAACAGAAGCTGGTTCCTAAGAGAAAAAAAGAGTCGAGATTCTGAGTCAAGAGAAATAATGCGGAACACTGTGATTACGTTCCAAATAATCTTTATCGAGGTCAAACCTGAATTCCGAGAACTCGCTTGAAGGGCCATTTACCATGATACTTGATAGGTTCTTCACCACGTTCTTCTCTTTCTTTCTCTCTGTCGATCATGCAAGCGTAACGACAATCACTTTCGCACTCCCATTGTTTCCACTTCAAGTAAAGTGGTTCTTTCATATACCATGGACCATCAACGAGAACCCCATCAGAAGGAAAGTTGCAGTGTCGAAAGCATTGATCTCCAACACACCCGGTTTCCTCACATTCTGCCAGACAAGACCTAAAATTCAAAACATTCCATCTAATCAATCCATACAGTGAGGTATATGAATAATTAAATCTAAACACCCTGCTCTATTTCAAAGCATAATGCTGTTACAGAACTCCCATAAACCAAAACGATATATGTACATTTCTTCAAAACATTGTTTCCTAATGAAATATATTCTTTTGGGTGACTTTAGGTAGAAAAAAACAAAGTGTTGATTCCACTAACACTTGCAATAAAAAATGAGTTTTCTTATATTGATCAACCTTAATCATTGATCTGGCCATGGTCCGTGCTATCAGATATTTGTATATTTGAATCAACCTTAATCAGAATCCCTTAACTAATATGCAACACGAGCCATATAGGGGCCATTTCTTGGACCCATCTCTTGGACTTGCATCAAGAACATTATGCATTGGTATTGCAATCATGATCCTGCAAGACCTGCCTTAAATAGTTTAACCAAATGAATGGTATAACAATTGTTTCAATTCAAATAAATGACAATTGCAAACTAACAACTAAGTAATATGCATACCTATTGGAGATTGCCATGGACAATATATGTCCCAATCCCAAACTTTATATACTTATCAATGTCACAAGAGGTCAAGGCTGTTCACCCATATTCACGTCATGAGATTGAATCGCAAGAATTACCCGCTAGTGATGTGTAGTTCCCACTATTAATGTGTGAGTTGTAAAAAAAAAAAAAAGTGTTAATGCATTATTAAAGGTTTGAACTTGACAATTGTTCTTACATGAGAGTTTGAACTTTTTTTTTGTCTAAATTAATCCTAGACTTAGTAATTGTTCCCACATTAGGACCTGACCTAGGCAATTGCTCTGATATGGGATTTTTTTTTCAAGTTAACCCTTGAACTTAGAAATTGTTCTTACATTGAGGCTTAGATTTTTTTGTCCAATTTTTAAATAAATATCATAGATTAACTTAAACTAAAAAATGTTCAAACCCCAATATGGAACCACTAGCAAGTTCAAACCTCAAATAATGTATTAATAATTTCACAAGATCCTTGGGCATTGTGATTACCTTATATAGCAATTTCCCATGATAGTTTGGAAAAGAACTGTTTTTTCCTACTATGTACAAATACTTAAATGATGCATAAACTAAAGGTAGGATATTCGCAAATTAAGGAAACAAAAAAAAATTGTGTTCAAGTTTTCACGAAATCGATCCCAGACGATTCTTGTCCCCTACCCTTTATGAAAAAAAAAAAAAAAAAAAGGGCAATGGAGAACAATAGAAAGAAGAGAAAAACCTGTAATGTAAATCAGAATCACCCTCACTTGCATTCAAGACTCCAACAAGAAATGAAATCATCATAAAAACAGCTATCGAATAACGATCCATCATCATCTGAATGGGAAAAAAAAAAAAAAAAAGAAGAAGAAAAAACCAATTGAAAATGAATAATAGAAGCTTAAATAATTAAATGGGCAATTTCAATTTCTGGGTTTTTTTTTTTTTTTTTTGTCATTTGTAAACAAATTATGATTGAAAAAAGCAAAAATAAGAGGAATGCAAATTGTAAGGTTAGATCAAAATGGGTCAAAAAGAAAAACATGAGTAAAAAATTTAATATTTTTTAACCTTGTGGATGGAAAATCCAGTTGACATTGTGATGGTTGTTGTAAGCAATGCACCATTAATGCAAAAGTATAACCAAAGAATGAAGAAGATGGAGAGAAATCAATGCAACAGAATGGAAGGAAGAGAACATTTCATTTTCTTTTTAATTTGTCCAAAATTAGTATTCGAATCATTTTTATTTGGATTATATTTGATTTTAATTTAAGTAAATTTAAATTTTTAAATTTTAATTATCAAATTAAACTAAATTAATTGAATTGATTGTATTGATTTTTAAAGTTTGGATCATAATTCTAATTTTAATTCTAATTAATATATATAATATAGTTGGTTGAGTTACTCGAGTCAATAATTCGTCATTGCCACATCAACTTATAAGCTCTCAATATAATAAAGTCAGTATTGATTTGGCAAATTAAAGCTTCCAATATAACAAGTAGTGATCGAAAGTAATAATGCTTTGTATGGCTAAAGCTATTAATAGTGAGCTTAACATGTTGTTGATGTTTGAAGTTATACCTGGTCTTGCTTGATTTGTCTTTGAAGATGATTTACGCCAAGTGTCGGATGCTATAGACATTCAACAGCCACACTGTAGAACTTATTTCCTTTATTTACAAAAAAAAAAAAAAAAAAACGCTTCCAACCCAATTATTTTGGGTATTTTGAGATTGTCTTGTTTGTCTGAAATGTTTTTCTCTATTGTTCCAGGTTAGCGAGAGACGTGTCCATTATAGGGGGGAATAAAGGCACAAAAACATTATACATTGTGTATGAAACAATAATTAAGGCAACCAATTTTTCAACTTTGACATCCAAACACATGTAAAACACAATGCAAAGAGAAATTAATGTGTTGTGAAGTCAAAAATAAAAATTACAGAATCGAAAAAGATTGGACAAACAAATAACATATAATTTACTATATTCCTATAAAAAACACTATAGAGAATGTATGAAATAATTTTTCTATTTTTGTACAATAATTACATTCCTATAAAGTAAACCTCCTTAATTGTTTTATAATTGTAAAAAATATGAGATTAATGTATGGGCATGCCAATATTATTTCTTTTTGGTAGTTTACCAATAGAAATTTTGTGCACTAATAATTTTTTCCTCTTAGATTTTCTTTTTTACTTATAAGATTATGTACTGTTATTGATCCAAATTTTAATGATACAAATTTATGAAGAAAGTAGAAAACTAGTTATCTTCATTTATGATAAACGTAGAAGTAAAAAAGAATATTATAATGTATTAAAACTTTTACACCCACGAAGTATGTGAAAAAAAATATTTTATATTAAAATTTTACAAATATTTTCAATAACGAATATTGAGAGTGAAGTGGTAATGAACTTGTATTTTAATATTATTGAACATGTGTTTGATTTTTGAATTTTTATTTAAATATAATATAAAAGTATGAAAATATAAAAGTGTCGTCATATTAATATTAATTATAATTTTAAAAATGATTTTTGTAGTTTCCCAACTTGATTAAGAATGACACAAACTCAGTAAAATGTTTAAATATAAGTATTACATAAATAAATAAAAACTCTACAAATAGATTTAAGGTGATGTCATCTGCACTTAGAGTGTAAAAAAAAGAGAAAATATTTGGTTCACTAAGCCGAATTAGAGTGATGACAAGTGAATGTAATATATTTTTAAAAAAATTCTAACAAATATATATATAAAAGAAGGGATATATGACAATTTTTTTACTCTACTTATGAAGTTGAAAAGCGCACTGCCCATTATCGAATTCTTTAAACAAATACTTAATATCCTTCTAAACTTGAACCCGACGAAAATGGAAAAACTTCCCAAACATCAAATATATAGAATTTCATCTTGTCATCCTTTTAATAATTCAAATTCGATTCAACCACACACTGTGGAAACTTAATCTTTTTGCTTTTTAACCTTCAACATACTTCACACAACGAATGGAGTATAACAATGCACCTTGTTGGTCAACATTACCACACAAAAGTTGTTGCATATGTAATGCTAATTTTTTTTCGATGCCCCATTCTCTTAATAAGTAGAACAAGTGCAGTAAGTGGCGGTGGCCAATGTCCAAAATTCAAAATTTGACTAAACTTCCGACCACCATCAATAAAATGTGCTGTCAAACAAAGATAACTATCAGTTGTGCATCATGTCCGCATATCACATGTCAAACAAACCCTACCTGAAAGCTTTTCCAAACAAAGTTGAAGTATCTCTTTCATTCCTTTGTTGTAATTTCAAACAATCAACCTTACAAGTATTCCTACACGTGGGTTTGAAAAAAACTACAATAATACGCATTAAAATCCAAATAAACTCGAGCTTGAGATAATGCAAATTCAAAGATAAGTTGATTTAAGTCCATCCGAATCCGTTCATTTTTCACCTCTAATTAATATCTTTAAAACATAAAATATTACAACTATTTATTACGAGCTTTTAAATAGATACGGTTAATCAATATCTATTTACCATCGCTAGCTTTAATTCAACTCTACTCTGATCAATATTACAAATTATAAAATACTTCAATAACATATTGTAAATTTAAAACATTAAATTTAATTTAATTTTAAGATAGATTAAAAATAAATTTTAAATTTTAAAATAATAAAATTAATTTACATATTATAAAAATAACATGAAAAATGGGTCTGAGACACTTACTTTTTCCCTTTCCAAGCTTTGTGTCTAGTTTTAAATGTATGTGAGAGATACCCATTTTCCATTAATTTGTAAATTATAATGTTATTTTTATAATATTTAAATTAGTTTTATTATTTATATTTTATAATATTATTTAAGTAAGTTTAATATTTTGATTTTACAATATAGATTTTACTTCAAAAATTATTGAAGTAATTTATAATTTGCAACATTATTTTTAATTTTATTTCAAATTATAATTTATAACATAAATTATGTTACAAATTATATTATAAATTATGATATAAAACTTAATTCAGTTTATTAAACTTAATTAAAATATAAAATTATAAACTTAATTCAGTTTATAAATTATAAATATAAATAATAGAATACAAATTGTTCAATAGTTTTATAAATAAAATTTGTAATTTCAATTTGAAATATTAAACTTCCTTAAATAAATATTATAAATCAAAATAAATTTTTATTTAAATGTTATTAAAAAATTACATGACCATTAATAAATATTTAGTGAGTTTTGGAAATTCCCTTTTAATTAAAATTATAAAAATTATACAAAAATTTAATTAAAAGTTATAAAAATAAAAAGGATTTGATGGGAGGTGATGTGACATTATCTTGAAATTAGAAACTGGGAAAATTGTCAAAATAGTCACTTTCGTTTGTCTCAAATTACATTTTAGTTACTTATGTTTGAAATGTTATATTTTAATCACTTACGTTATAGTGCTGTAACATTTTAGCCACTGAGCCATTAATTGTCGTTAACAGTGTAATGGTAAACTGACGTGGCACGTTAAATCATCATTTCAAACAAAAATTTTAGGTTAAATTATACAATTGCTCCCTATATTTTTTGTTTTGAGCAATTTAATTTTTTTTTCTTTTATGTTCTTTTTAACTTTCTTTTTTTTTTCTTTATTTTCCATTCTCTTCTCCCTCTATTTTTCTCCATTCTCTATTGTTTTAACGTGGTTTTTCTATATTTTCTATTTGTTAAAATTAGTCCCTGTATTTTTATTTTTTTTGAATAATTTTTTTTCTTTTTAATTCTTTATTTGTTAAAGCCAAATATCTTTTATTACATACTTTGTGTGTAAACCAATAGACCATTTTCGATCATTGCAAGATGAATAAAACCGATCCTATTGAATTAATCAATACTGATTCTTCTTCGATATGTAATAGAAAACTAAGCTAAATTCTACCGAAGACATTGGTTTGCTTACCAAATTGACTCCAAGAACTAGAAACCTAGCTAACCCTAATGAGATTAGAAGGGTTACCCAGATTCATGAGAATCTTCATTGAAATATCAGGTCCAAACAATTCTATAAAATCATTACAATAATCCATTTTTGGATCCTTTGTATAGCTTTAGCAATAACTGTAAAATATCAAAAACCTCAATTCACAATTGTCTATAATAAGCAAAAAAGATTAAAAATAATAATCTTTATTTTGGGTTTTCATTGAAGATCAATACAAAATTGTTACCCTAAGCTGAAAACATATTAAAAGCTAATTAAAAGGAAGATTAAACAGAATGTACAGGAAATATCCAATAGCAAAATAAAAGTATATTGATTAGTTTTAACAAATGGAAAATATATAAAAACTATGTTAAGAAAATGGAAAAGTGATGAAAATAGAGAGAGAAGCAGAAGAAAATGGAAAATAAAGAAAAAAAGTTAAAAAACATAAAAGAAAAAATTAAACTGCTCAAAATGAAAAAATATAGGGTCCAATTGCATAATTTAACTTAAAATTTTCATTTAAAATGATGATTTAAAGTGCCACGTTAGCTTACCGTTAAACTGTTAATAGCAATTAACAGTTCAATGACTAAAAGGTTACAACACGATAACGTAAGTAGCTAAAACGTAACATTTCAAACATAAATGACTAAAATGTAATATGAGGTAAACAAAATTAACTATTTTTATAGTTTACCCTTATAAACCCAAATCTGCTTTTTATTTTTATTGAATTTTATGTGCAGTAGTAATTATGGCACTTGATCCAATGATGTCTGACAGCAAGTCTAAGTCTTGCTATAAATATTTTATACATTTTTTCCCCTTAATAATAGCTCAAATGTTCTATAAAAAAAAAAACAAAAATAATAGGTCAAATATGGATGGTGCACACCCTTCTTGTTAAAAACGTTTTCTTTCTTGAAAGATTAAAAGATATAAACTAATATTTAGTCCCTAAATTTGATATTCTTTTCAATTTGATCCCTTTTTTCCACATTAGTCTCGAAACTTGGTAACTGTTCCCAACTTGTTCTTTAAGAATACCATATCATCAACTAAAATTTAAAAAACAAAAGTACATAGAATCCAAAAATACACATATTATTAAAAATTATAAAGAAATTATATTTTTTATTTTATAAAAATTTTAAGTGATTACTTGACACAATTTAAGAGTTTTATGTAGTCATATTTTAACAGAATCTAAATCAAAATCAATTTGAAAAGAAAAAACTGTTAAAATTTAAAACTAATGTGAACAAAAAAAGTTCTAAGGACTAAATATTCATTTATCCCATACTAGAAAAATGTTTTTTTAACTTTCTTTTCCTTGGTCTAAGAAAGTATATTCTATCGTGGACTAACTTGTAAGAATATATATATATGGAATAGGATATATGATTTTTTTTTTTGTTTTATTAAGTCTATATTTGACTGAGCAGTGGGGTCTGTTTTTTGTTTTTCATGTTTTTAACATTTTCCTATTTAGGTTAATTACATTAAGTGTTCTCAAACTAGGATTTATATTTTAAACTGGTCCTCAAATTTTATTATGTTCTAAATGAATCTTCAAAATATCAGTATCTCATCAATCATATTTTTCGATTAGATTAGTCGTCAACTTTGTTATTAAAAATTATCTATATAATAAGTAGAGACGTATTTAACATTTGATCCATGTGTTTTAAATACGGTCTACATAATACCCAAGCTAATGAGTATACATAAAGACTTGATTGGAGCAATCTTGATACTTTAAGATTCGATTAAAACATTTTAAAAATTTAACCATAATTTAGAGATGACACTTATGGAAACTTAATATGATAGCTTTTTTCAACATTAATATCATTATAGGTTCTTATCATACTTGCTCTTTATGATACAATGCCTAGAACTACCAATAGCTCCTTCTCAACCCTTAAATATGAGGATAATGCACTCAACGCATTCGAACCCGCATCTTCCCACACTAACAACAATGCCAAATCGAGTTAAAACTCAACCCATAACTTAATATGATAGTTAAGATTGTACATGACAGAAAATGCAGTATCTCTTTCCAAAGTTTTGTATAATAATGATTAAATTAAATTATTAACTTTTCAGAAGAGCTAAAATTTCAAATTTTCATTTAAATTATTGAATACAAGCAAATTTTAAGAACTTATTATGAAAAAATAACTGGTAACACAATTAAAAATTATATAAAATAGAAGGGGTTTATATTACAATTTTCCTCTTCACAAATATATATTTTTTCTTTCATTCCCACATGTCAAATGTTTATAGTTTGAACACATTAAAAATTTAAAAACGTCGTAATATGTAATAAATTTTATTATCAGTGGTTTAGTGTGTGTATAAATTAGTTATAATAAGTAAATTTAAATAATTTAATGAATGCATATGGTAATGTTGATTATAATTATAAAATAGTGGATGTCACTTTAATTAATAACAGTTTAAAGTAGTACTTATATATGGATACATTAATTTATTGTATTTAATTTAAAAGACACATTATTATTTTTGAACTAATACCTCTTTTCTTTAAACATTATTATTTCGCTCTTTTATATAATATAAACAATAATATACCGTATATAAATAAGATATAAATATATTATTATTTATAAATAAATTTTAAATTATATCTCACATAAAATTTTTCAAATTAAGAAATTCTAAATAGCATATGTAAATAGTGAAAAAATTGTCCGTTACTGTAAGTGATTCACTTTCATATAATATATATTATGTATAAATAATAAATAATAATATACATTCTTATATAAATAAATTTAAACTATAAATTGTCTCTTATGAATTTCTTCAAATGAAGAAACTCTAAAGAGTTTATGTAAATAGTGAATAAATTAACACTTACTTATAGTGTGTGAGTTATGAGAGTGTTCTTTAATCATTATGGGATTTATAGTAGAAGTGAAATAAGTGTAAGTGTCTAGGTTACTTGCGGAACAAATAAAGTCAATTTCTATAGTTGAAGACATTAGATTTCATCGAGGCTCTTATGGAAGTTTTATCTTATGTTGTTTTTTAGCTTTACTTTAGAAAAATGATTAGATTATAACTCTTATGTAAGCAAAACTTAAGTAGTATATAAACTTAAGTTTTATCTAGGTTAGGGTATGCATTGAGAGGAACCGAGAGATTGAGAGTTTGGTAGAGTACAAATTTGTTCAAGTTAGAAATGTGCATGTGTGCATTGTGTTTGTAGGCAATCAAGAGAGTCTTTTGAGTTGCATAACTAAGCTTTCGAGGGGAAGCTTAGTGGGAGAGGATTTAGTCTCTGTACAATGGTGAGGTCGCTAAATTGGTGAGTGTTAGACTAGTGTTAGAACTTAAATTATTGGTTGTACTGTGAGAAAGTAGTGGATCATTGCTCTAGGTAAGGCCTTACAGACGTAGATTGAGGTCAAACTGTGTAAACAGTCTCAATATTCATCTTTATCTTTTACGCAATTTTAATTTTGTGATTTAAATTGTGGCCACAATTCCAAGCATTATTGCAGCCACAGTTTCTATTTTGCAAAGCAAGTAACGCCTGGTTTCTTCAAATAATATATATTATTATATATAAATAACTTTAAACTATAAATCCTCCCTCTTCTATGAATTTTTTTGAATAAAGAAACTTTAAAGGGTTCATGTAAACAATAAAGTAATTGGAAATTATTTACAATGTAAGTATGAGCCATGCGAGCATTTTTTAGTTAATGTGAGATTTATAGTATAAGTACTTGAGATAAAGAATTGGATCAAATCAAAATTTTATGTATAAAATTGTACAAAATTAAAATTTATGTATACAATTGCACAATAAACCATAATTCATGTATAATTTTAAGATTATTCCCTATAAATATATAAAAATAAAAAGTTTTAATAAAGAAAGTAACTATTCATTTGTTGTTGTTAATTTACTTTTTCAAAAAAATATCTCATTAATTTATCATAATTTATGTAAATGTATTCCTTTAATATTATATACAATAAATAATTTTGTACACACCTGACTTGTAAAACATTAGAATTTTTATCAGAATAGGTGTTGATAGTTTAAATTAACTAATGAGATTGTAAAAATAGAAATATAAAAATTATGCCAACTTAAAACATAAAAACTAAATGTTAAGTAGAGGGACTGGAATCATAATTTGACCAGAAAACAAAAATAATTTGATGGAGACAACAGATTGAACTAGTCTACATTGGATACTTCCCGTAATACAATCGGTAAAAACAACAAAAATATGATAGTTTCTAAGGTAATTGGGCATTTATTATGAGAATAATTTGACTTGACCTCAACCACCAAGCATTGCAGGACTTATTGGCTGCATCTTAACAATATAGTAATAATATTTTAGTTTTTAATATTTAAATTTTTATCAATTGAGCAATTAGCTTTAATCGTTTTTTCTAGTAAAATATTGATTAAAATATTAATTTTTAATGATATTAAAAAGATAATTCATATCACAACGTATGTTTATTTTATGTTGATATGACATTATTATTTTTATATGTGATGTTAATAAATAATTTAAAAATTATAAAAATTCATTAAAAATACCATAATTTGGAGATATATGATGTAATTAATCTAATATAAAAACAAATTTTACAATTATTGGACTAAGACGAGAATTTAGTATCTCAACAATATCGAAAGAACATTAATGTATGGAACACTTCTTGGAACTTATGCATGACAATAATTTAATCGGTTAATTTGATAATTATTTATTTTTGAATTAAATTAACTGATAATTAAAATTTCACAAAATTTTTAATTGATCTTTGATTGAATTAGTTTATATGGTTGACTAATTAAATTAGTTTTAACCGAAGTATGAACACATATGTAGTGATAAGAAAAAAACTAAAAATTTCGTTTTGTGGGGACAAAATAAGATCATAAAATTTTGGGAGCCAAAGCTAAAAAAATTGTATATAAAAAGTCTTAAATTAAAATTTTAACTTTTCAAAAAGGCTAAAATTTTAAAATTTTTTATTTAATCAAAAATAATGATATGATTTTTTTTTGTATTTTATATGTTTAATTACTTTTATTTTTAATTAATTAATTAATTAAAAATAATGAATTTCTTTTAATTTGGATTTTTAATCTTTTATTTAATATTAAATTGTTAACCATAGTTCAAAACCTATTTTTTAACATGAATTTCTTTTAATACTGACAATATTTTTGTAGCATAACAAAAAAAATTTAACACCATTAGTGTTTTCCGTAATTTGTATAACATTTAATAAATTTAGGTACCAATTTGATCTTAAAAAATAGCTTAGGTACCAAATTAGGGAAAAAATTGTCAAGTTCAAGTACCAAATTGGGCCTAAAAAAGTGTTTAGGTATCAAATTAGAAAAAAAAGAGTCAAGTTTAAGTACCAAATTGGGCCAAAAAAAAGTTTAGATACCAAATTAAAAAAAAACCAAATTCAAATACCAAATATTATTGTATGCCTAATTTTTATAAATATTGATGAATTCAACCAACGAATCTAATTTTTAAATATTGATTCACAAGAGAATCTATGGAATGTGATGGTCGGAACTCAACAGCACAATGGAACTTGATGTTGCTTGACCTTTAAAATGGTCCTACTCTCAAGCCATTGTTGAACACAAACATGTTGCCTAAGGATGGCTTCTTCCTCTCTTTTTGATTTGTTTTTGCTAGTTTTGGTGGTTGAGATTTATGGGTTTGTGTTGAGTATTTGGTTAGTGATGAAATGGTGGTCGGATTTTAGGTGGATGATGATTTGGTGAGTAGTCGAAAATTTTGGATTATGGGTTTAAAATTTGACAAATTAAACTGTTTTAAAAAAGTCATATAAATTGCATAATATTAATACTCGATAAAATTAATTGTAGGACTATTACAAAACTATCAAAAATAATAAAAGAAAAGGTAGATCAAATAAATGTCAATAGCTCGTACATTTTTCACAATTATTCACGATATTTCTTAATATGTTAAAACCATTGAATTATTGTCGTTGGAGAGAAATTTATATAAATTAATTTGTTATTAAAAAGTGGTTTTTTTTTTAATTGTGGGCACTTTTAACAAAAAAAAAAAAAGTTTGTGGGTTCAATTTCCTCTAGTGGCGAGGATGTACAATTGAGTTGACCAAGTCAACTTTCTATCAACCAATCAGAACAAAATGGTGGAAATTGGTTGTCATGTCATAACTGTATTAATTTCGGATAGTTTGTAATTAAATTGAAATATTTTATAATTTAATGATCAAAATAGAAATACAAAAAATTGAGTGACTATTCAAATAATTTACCCTTAAAATTTATAAAAAAACAATTCATAATAAAAATCATATTTCAAAATAATTTATGTGGGTTGATTTATAATAAAACAATGCATTTAACAATTTCGCAGTGGTTAAAGTTTTCATAGATACCCGTTTGATACATGTTCAAATTGTGTTACTCCATTCCCACTCCTAATATTGTATAAAATAAAAATCTAAACATTTAAATTATAGTCAAGTTTCGGTTTTAATCTCTTTACCATGCTCAAATTTGTGTTTGTTTAATTTAACATTGTTAAATATTCGAGTTAAAATGCTGATTTGGATTTTAAGTGGAAGGAATACTATTTAATGCATTGTAAGTGCATGAGTTTCATGTATCATCGATGAATAACAATACAATACATTATCATTGTGTAAAACATAAAAAAAAGAGTTGAGTACTTATAAATAAGTGCTAATAACTTTTTTTAAGTTCAAACTGTAAACTTTAAACTCTAAACTCAATATAAATCCTAAATACTAAGTCCTAAATCCAAAACTCGAGAAAAATATAATAATTATACTTAATAATTAATTATGTTTAAATAAAATTATTAGTATTTATTTTTAAGCTTTTCATTATACTTTATTTCACTAGAGATGAGATGTCGTTTTATTGTTCACTGATGGTATATAAGACTCATACACCAAAACTATATCAAATATTCACCCTTTCTTAAAAACATTAGTGTTTTGACCGTAATAGGTGTTAACAATTTAAATTAACTAATGAGATTGTAAAAATAGAGGGATGAAATTATACAAACTTAAAACATAAAAGCTGAATGTTACGTAGAGGGACCAAATCATAATTTGACAAAAAAAAACATATTCTTTACTAAAGTTAACTGGGCAACCCGTGCTTTTTTTTTAAAAAATTTATATTTGTTAATTTTATTATTATTTTAATCATAGTTTAATATTAATATATTTTATTAATCAATATAAATATAATTTTAACAAATTCTTAATATAAATACAATTTTAATTATTTAATTTATAATAATTTAGTGTGCTTAATAATTATTTTATAATTTTATTTTATTTTTATCATTATTAAATCCAAAAATATATCTTATTATTAATTTTAATCTCGTTATTACAATTTTTTTAATCAATTTAATTATAAATTCTAATCTCAATAATTAAGTGACTGCTGTTTTTGGAATTAGTCTACATTGGACACTTCCCATAAATCATCAACAAAAACAAGAAAAAGAACGACGGTTTCTAAGCTGATTGGACGTTTAGTATGAGTCAATAATTTGACTTGACCTTACAATCATTGCATGACTTATTGACTGCATATTATCAATTTATCATTATTGTTTCCAATAATAATAAATAATTTTTATTAATTTGATCATTAATATTTTAAAAAAATTTCACCCTTTTACGGAAATATTGTCTAAATCGTTATTTTTCAATGATGGTATGAAACCTACATAGCAGTTCACGTATACTTCATGCTGACATAGTATTATTTATTTTATATGCAAAAAATTTAAAATATATATATAAATATATAAAAAACTTCTATATGTTTTTTTTTTTTAAAAGCATGTGTGTTTCCATATATAAAAATTTAACATTTTAGGTAGTATTTTGATTGAAGAAAATAACAATTTAACTATTTTTAAAAAGTTAATGATCAAATATAAATTTTTTTAAAAGATTGTAGGACAAATTTAGGTTAAAAAGATAAATGTTGAGGGTTAATTGAATATTATCCCTTACTATTTAGGAAGGTTCACCTTTGCCTATGTTACAAAATCTTCTCAGTATATATTCACATACTGAGGCAAATTAAAACGAGGTAAAAATATTTGTGCCTTTTACTTCACTTAGCCAGCAAAAAGAATCAAAGATGAACATGTTCGATGGCACCACCACTACTGTGGACGAAGGTGTTCCACTTCCAGGTTTCCGGTTCCACCCGACTGAAGAAGAGCTCGTCGGGTTTTACCTTCGACGAAAAGTTGACAACAAATCCCTCACAATCGAACTTATCAAAGAGATCGATATCTACAAATATGACCCCTCTGATCTTCCAAGTACGTTCCTTAACCATTACTATCATAGTCATATGAATTTTGACATGTTAATGATTAGTTTTATATATACACGCAGAAACTGGCATGATGGGAGAGAACGACTTGTATTTCTTTTGTAAACGAGGAAGGAAGTATCGGAACAGTGTAAGACCAAACCGAGTGACAGGATCAGGGTTTTGGAAAGCGACAGGTATCGATAAGCCTGTTTTTTCGGTCAAAAGCGGTGAAGCCATCGGGCTAAAAAAAACGTTAGTGTACTACCATGGAAGTGCAGGAAAAGGAACTAAAACCGATTGGATGATGCATGAATTTCGCCTTCCCAATCCCACATTGACCGCACAAGAAGCTGTAAGTAACTTTAAAGTACTGTTAAAGGGACTCCATCCATTTTCAATTGGTTCATACTATATTTAATAGATTCGAAGTTAGGGTAGACAATGGTTTTGGTCTTTCTAAAAATAATAAATTTATCATTTAATTTCTTAAAATTTATGAATTAATAAATTAATATAACGATAAAATTGTATTTTAACTCTTCAAAAATTTATGATTCATCTTTTATTCCTAAAGTAATTTTCTGATTTCGATTTGCCCAGGATCTTCCTAAACTGACAAAATAATATTTTTGATCTTATAAAATTTATAAATTTATAAATTAATAAATGATAAATTTATATTTTGATTCTTAAAAAATAATAAAATTTCAATTTAACCCTTTAAATATTATAAAATATAAGCTAATAGAAGAATGAAAAATTGCATGCATAACTTAATGCTGATCCCTGGAATTTTCTGCACATTAATGTGAAATACATGTTTGGGGGTTGCAGGAGGTATGGACAATATGTCGAATTTTCAAGCGGAATAAAAAAATCAAACAAGATTCTAGACAAGGTGCTGCTAAACGAGCTTCAACTAGCAATGGCAATGGTGTAGACGGCTACAAACGTTGCAGTGTGGAATCCAACAGCCATGAAAATTACATTACAATCGGGTCTCAAATCATTGAAAACTACGATGACGATGATGATGATGGTGAGATGGTTATGGATCATAGGATGAATGATGAGAGTTGCAGAGGGGAATGGTATCATGGAGAGCTGCAACGTATGGCATCATCATCGTCACCATCTTCAAGCTTTTCAACAGTAAATGATTTCTTCACAAATGCCAATTGGGATGAGCTTAAATCAATTCTGGACTTGGATCTTGATCCCTTTCTTTTGTGAAAAATCATTTTTAATGAGATATAATATTGTATTAGTTTCGATCTCTACTGTTCTAATGTTTAAGGTAGGATCTAATTATAGTGGGATCCAGTAGGATTTATATTTTAAATTAACAACTATGGTTAAAAAATAGAAATAATGAGATTGTAACTATTTGATCAGGCCACGATAGGAATTAAGAAATTGTATTGGTGACCTGAATCTTTTTAAATTGGTTACCGAAAAAAGAGTAGTGTCTTTTCTTTCAAATATCGGTGACTGTTAATAATGATGATGTATGAAGTTGTTGAATAACAAGTTTAGATCTATGAAATGATGTTGGATTGTGTCTTTTGTTACTTGACTTTTTAGGAATGTTTTTTAATGGAAATATAACAACATTCTTGAAAATTGTACTTAGATCCGTGAAATTGTTTTCGATTTTTGTCGAATGAGAATGATTTCATATTGTGTGAAAGAAGTTGGAAACATCGCTGTATAAAAAGGGGCAAGGACGCATGTTGACAAATGGCCACCGAGCGATTGGAGAAGAAGCAGTATGGTTGTTGATATTTTTTTTTGCTACAATCGACTGCACTGTCAAAGAAACCAGAGCAGCAACCAAAAACAGAAAAACAAGCAACAAAAAGCATAATAAAGACATAGTCCAAATACAACATACGAAACTGCTAATTCTTGAACAGAAAACCTCACCACCAAGCTTTAAACATTTGCTGCCGATTAACACCAGCCATCGCCAAAGACGATGCCAAAACAACCTATCCGATCTGCCAGAGAGAAAACAACATTACCCACCATCAAAATTGCAGACTCAATTTCTGCAAAAAACTAGCAAAAGCTACAAAGGCTTCAGCGCCTTGTTAACACACCACGCAAAAGCCACCACCGAACCAACTTCAATAAATAGAGACTCTTTTGGCTTCCAGATCATAGCAACAAAGACATCTAAAGCGATCTTTACTGCCCCAATCTTCGCCTCCTCTGCAATAATTGTAACGACAGCACCCGAGAATAATGCTCTAACCAACCCCTCCATATCTCTCAATATTCTTCCGCACCCTGTTTTCTCTTCAAACTCAACCCCACTGACGATGAATTTTAACCTTCCAATTGGAGGGGACCTCCTACTGAAGACTGCGGAATTGGATTTTGCTAATTCCAACTGACACCTGAGTGGAGAAATCCACCAAAGATCTTCCTTCAGCATAATTTCATCATGGATGGATCTGATCCACAACAAAGTTCTCATTTTAGTTAGGAACATCAAGTTTTCCATGCATACTCTCCAATTATCAAGTATCAATCCATTTCTTGCTAACCAGATTGTCCAGCAAACTGCTGCAATAGCAATCAACCATAGTCGTTTCCTAAAACCAACCATTTGCACATTGTTGCATAAGACAAAGAAATTCGAAAACCCTTCCATCTGCTTCCAACCCATTTCCTATCACATGAAAATTCTTCTCTAAAAACCAGTAATGATTAAAATAATTATACAGTCCCTCCTTCATTTCCTTTGGCTCTTTCAAGCAACGACTCCTAATCCTAAGACTAAAAACCATTTTCCTTTTCGCTTTAATTTTCACGGCTCTATGAAAAAAGGCGTTGTTGGCATCCCCTTCTTTTAACCATGACAATCTTGATTTCTGTCGCCAAACGGATTCTTTGAACCTTATTGCTTCCCATAGCTCTATGTTCAAATGTTTTAATTCCTCCACTTCTTCCGCTGTTAACTCTCTTTTCTTACTAATGTCATCCAACTCCTTTAATCTACACCCACTTTCATTAATTCTGTTTTCCAACATATTACTATCCTCCACATTTCACTTCTTCAGTACCCCATTTAACTTTCTCAATTTCACTGCCGTTTTTCCTTTAACACTGCCCAGATCCGACCATTCTTTCTCAATCAATCTCATGCAATCTTTCTTTTTAAACCATGCATAATACTCTAAAATGACGTGTTTTCATATATTAATCATGTGTTTATTTTGAGCTTGAGCCTACTAATTTGAGCTATTTATGTCTTTTTATCTTTTAGGGACTAAATTGGAGGCGAAAAGTAAATTCAAGGGAAAAAGCGTCAATTTGGAGATTAAATGGGCCAATATGCAACGTGGGACAAATATGGTGCCAAAAGTGCGAACATGGAAGGCACAAGGTGTAATACCCCATACCCGTACCTGAGACCGAGATAGGATACGAGGCATTACCGATATTTTCAGAATAATTTCAATTAATTTATATTATTTAGTATTCATTTGCATGTTTCATATAACATTCTTTTCATATATATATTCAATTCAAAATATCATATAAAATACGATACAATACTTAAATTTTCATATTTACATGTTCATGCGGGATATACGAATCTACCTGACTAAATTGTAGAAATACCAAGATTTAGGGGCATATTGGTAATTTACCATATCCCAAATTGCACCCAATCTTAAATTGATAATTTCATTCAATTTATTAATTTAGATAATAAAACAATTCATTCCCTTCAATTTAGTCATTTTTGACATTTTTACAAAATTACCCATAAAGTTTTACTTTTATTCAATTTAGTCCTTGGTCAATTAACCCCTCAATTAAGATAATTTTCTCAATTAATACCTTTCGTAGACATTATAAGTTATTTCATAATTATTGAAATTCAGAATTTCCATATAAAACTCTAACTTCAAACTCTTTTACAATTAGGTCCCAAACATTCACTTTCTATTCAATTCTTTCAATAAAATCAGCATATAAATAATTTAAAGCTCTAATTCCATGCCAAATCATCATGTACTTCCAGCACATATTCATAGCAACTTTCAATTTCTTTCATAGAATCAAAAACTAATGAATTCAACAAGTGGACCTAGTTGTAAAGGTCATAAAAACATAAAAATTTCAAGGAGAAAGCAAGAATTAAACTTACATGAAGCAAGAGTATGAAAACCAGCTTGAACCCTCCTCCATGGCTGTTTTTCAGCTGATGAATATGAAGAGAAATGAAGAGAATTCTAGATATTCCAATTTAGTCCTATTTTTATTTAGCCAATTTTGGCAATTTTCCAATTTTACCCTTATTTCATCCATTTCCTGATTTTTCTCAGCTATTGCCGCCAAAAATATCTCCTTTAGGATTATTTGCACTTTAGGTCCTTCCTCATTTAACAATTGAGCTATTTAATCATTTTAGCAATTTTTATACCTTTTTCAATTTAGTCCTTTTTATTTAATTAACCACCCAACGTCAAAATTTTCTGACTAAATTTTAATACTACCTCACCAACACTCCATAAATATTTCTAAAAATATTTATGGCTCAATTTATGAAGTCGAGATCTCGATACCTCACTCTCGACCCAATTTACTTAATTAATTCTTTTAAATACCAAATTCACTAATTCAAAAATACTTTTATATTCGCATTTGACTCATAGGTATTAATTTATTAAATTTTTAACTCACACGTCGAATTTGGTGATCTCAAATCTCTATTCTCGATACCACTGAAAATTAGGATGTTACACAAGGACTTAAAAGCAAATATAAGAGATTTTATTTTGGAAGACTCTATTTTATTTTATTTATAGGATAATTAATATTAAGATAAATATTAGGATTGTTTAATTTTAGGATTTAATTTTAATTATCTTCAATTATCTTTAATTAGATGTATTTATCTTTTTAGAATTTAAGTTAAATTAGACTATCTCCCTAGCACTATAAATAGGGGGTGAAGTGACTCTATTGGAGAGCATCTTTTCTGTAAACACTCTCTCTCCCAAAGTCTTTTGTTCTTTCCATATTTTTTCCTTTCAATAAAATTTCTTTCTCCATAATTTTATTTACTTTCCCACCATTATCATGAGCCACTAAAACCCTTCTAGCCAAAAGTTGTCAATATTTCCCAAAAAGGGTTCTTGAGGCTTAGAATCCGTACTTAGCCTGCTCGCCAAGTATTCATCGTTTCTCCGCACTACGGGCTGACGCTTCCGTCCATGGCCCTTAAGAAGTGAACTTTTCAGCATATGCAAAGGCGGCCGCTTTGTATGTTTTGGAAGGATTGCACAGTCGGTTTGTTAACTTATCACATGCGTGGTTGGCGAGCCAAAGAGACAAAATGGCGTGGGATTCGCCATTGAGAAGCGTTGATCTAGCATAGATTACTGGCTAGAGTAAGGTTCCCTAAAAATCGTAAGTCTAATCTTTGGAGCTGGTGGTCGTAGGCGTCCTCTTCCACTATAACTGGCTTACTTGAGTCGAGAAGGATCATCCAAAAGCCAAGGATTGAGCCCAAGGTGGAATGAGACAACTGGAGGCTGGAACTTTCCCATAAGAATTTCTTTTCTCTTAAAACTCTATTTACTATTTTTATTATTTTCGTAATCATAATTTCAGTAAACTTTCAATTCTGTTTTTATTTTATTTTCGCTTCCAAAATCAATTCTTAAATTCTGTTTTTTTTATTTTTTTCCAGGAACGCAGGTTTTCTTGGGCACAATTCTGCTCAGGATTTCGAGAAACAAGTATTCGTATAATTCGGTCCTTGAGGATTCGACCCTACTTCCCCTTTACTATTTCTTTTTCGTTATTTTACAGGGAATAGGATATTTTTGGTGCTCTCAACGACCGCATCATTAAACCATGCATTTATAAACATAAAAGGTTGGGGCCCCCAATTTAATGACTCATTAAACAACAGGATCGAGGTATGATCTGAAATGGAACGGTTTAGTCCCTACTGTTGAAAGTCCTTAAAGTAAATCAACCATTCTTCCTCTATTAAGAATCTGTCCAATCTGTTACGCTTACATCCCGAACCAAACCTCGTAAAAATTTTCCCCATTAGCGGTAAATCAATCAAATTACACCTATCAATAAACTTACCAAAAACTTTAGAGCCCTTCTCTATACACTTGCAATTCCTACATTCGCTTCTATTTCTAACAACATAAAAATCTCCTCCAATCCAAGCGCTTTTAAATTGAATTTTCAGTTCGGTAATCTCATCTTAAAGAATTTTTGGTCCGAAATGCAATTAGGGGCAAAAATGTTTATTAGCACTGCCTCCTTCCCCTCAAGCGTCCATTTGCCTACAACCACAATAAATCTCTGTCTATTCATAACAGTTAAAAGGGCGGTATGGATAGAAATTGCAAGGACACCTCTCCATTGTTGGAATTATCAAACCTTTAAGAGAATGGTGGAATTATGGGGGGAAATTATTGCGATGAGAGAGAATCCGTCCATGTAATACCCCCTACCCGTACTCATTGCCGGAATAGGGTACGAGGCATTACCGGAGTTTATGAATTTTTTTTTTTGAAAAATTTAATATAATCCCTTATACAGATATCTAACCTTCCCTGCAATATTAAATCGAAACCAATCCACATCAACCAAATCAATTCAACATATTTTCAAGATAAATTTCATGCATATTTATAAGATAACGTCATCACATATCTAAAATCAGGTTTGTTAACCATACTAATGGCTAACTTTACATTCATTTCACGTTAACATTTACTTTGTTAGCTTATACATGCCATTGATTTCCAAAATAAAGTTTCTTTATATACCGAAATCCTGAGATTGATAGTGTGATGTGTCTCTGACCAAATCCGACCTCCGAGCTCTTAACGCTACAAAATAGGAAAAAAAAAAGGAAACGGGGTAAGCACTTTGTGCTTAGTAAGCTCATGTAATAAGAATTATACTTGCCTAATATTTTCAATACAATATAATAAACATTCATATATCCATTCAATGCATTATTACCCTAATATGCACAAACTCAACATTAAAGTTAGTACAATAATTTTTATGTATCAATAGTATATACTATGATTGATGAGCTCACCAATACCATGATTTCCATTCCCTTGTTATTTTTCCATATTTATCCCATTGAATTACTCGGAATTTCAATGGATTTTTCAGAGGTACACATTTAGTGTACAAATCCGGGTCCGTCAATTCATTTCATGTGCGCACATTTCCATTTCCAAGAGCACACTCCCGCGAACCTCAACTTTGCAGCGGGATTACCAGTCCAGGCTAAATCCCCTGCAATATAAACTCATAGAGTATTGTCGGGATTACTAGTCCTGGCTAAATCCCCTGCAACGACAATTACTCTAATGAGCTTAGATCTCAATTACCACCAAAGCTAAATTCGGACCTAATTCGATTACCGTCCAAGCTAAATCCATTTTCCACATATTCTTTGGGAGGGCTATATCGGGATAGGATCACCCGTCTGGGCTAGATCCTTTTTACCACAATTCCTTTCGAGAGATCCATCGAATTTTCCTTTCATTCAACCGGGATTTCTTCCCCTTTATATCAAATATATCAATGTTTCATCAATTTTCATACAATGAACATTCAAATCATATTCACATCAATAACATACATTTCAAGTATTTAAGAATATAATTTATAGTTCATTTAAAGCTGTCTACTTGAGTCATAGTCACTAAATTATTTATAACTTGAGTTACGGAACTCCAAATTAAGATCCGTTAATTTTCCCTGAAACTAGACTCATATATCTTCTTACCATAAAATTTTCAGAATTTTTGGTTTAGCTAATAAGTACAGTTTATTCTTTAAAGTCACCCCTGTTCTGCTCTCTGACAGTTCTGACTCTTCTTCACTAAAAATTAATTATCTCCTTGTACAGAATTCAAATAATGTTCTAGTTTTTTTTATTAAAACTAGACTCATTCAGGATTCTATACATATAAATTTAAACCCCTAATTATTTTTCTTCAATTTTTTATGATTTTTCAAAGTTAGTCTACTGCTGCTATCCAAACTGTTTTAGTGCAAGCTGTTTATTACTATTTTTCCCCTAAACTTTTAATAAATGATAATTTCGTCCCTACTCAATTAGCCTCTCAATTGAGCTTATTTTTCCCAATTAACACTTTATTATATCACCTTAAACTAGTTTACAACCTTTAGGAATCAGAATTTTAGAAATATACTTTAATTCCAAATATTTTCACAATTAGGTCCTAAAAATCAATTTCCATTGAAATTACCTAATAAAATCATCTCATAAACAATTTAAAGCATTAATTTCATTCTATTTCATCATAAACTTACATAACTCAACTATAGTGACTTTCAATTTCATCCATGAAATCAAAATCTAATGAATTTAATAGTAGGACCTAGTTGTAAAAGTCTTAGAAACACAAAAATTATAAGAAAAATGCAAGGGTTAACTCACTTGGTGCAAAAATTATAGAATACCAGCTTAGATAACCCTCCTATGGCGTTTTTAGCTGCTGGAATTGAAGAGAAATGAAGAGAAATCTAGATATTTCCTATTTAGTCCTAGCTTTATTTAGTTAATTTTGCAATATTCCAATTTTGCCCTTAATTCATCAATTTTTCTGCTGTTTTCATGCCCTTGCCGTCCAGCCCAAATAAATTTTGGGTCTAATTTTCTTTTAAATCCTTTCTCATTAGACACTTAAGCTATTTAATCATCCTACTCACTTTTACATCTTTTACAATTTAGTCCTTTTTATTTAATTTACTATCCAAACATTAAAATTTCCTAACGAAATTTTAATACCATATTACTACCATTTCATAAATATTTATAAAATTATTTTTTGACTCGGTTTTATGAGATAGAGGTCCCGATACCTTATTTTACCCAATTTCTTCAATAATTTCTTTTTCTAACTAATCACTAAATCGATAAAATTTTTCTATCAATATTTTCATACGATTTTTCTATCATATAAATATTCATGCAAAATATTGAAATAAATTTCTCTTTAAATCAGATTTGTGGTTACGAAACCACTATTCCGATAACCTTGAATTTAGGCCATTACAACTCTCCCCCCCTTTAAGGATTTTCGTCCTCGAAAATCTTACCAGTAAAGAGGTTTGGGTATTGTTTCCTCATTGTCTCCTACGGTTCCCATGTCGCTTCCTCAATCCCGTGCTTTTGTCATAATACTTTCACCAAATTTATCTTTTTATTTCTAAGTTCTTTTGTCTCTCGTGCCAATATCTTGAATGGTTCTTCACTGTAAGTCATATCCGGTTGAATCTCTACTTCTGTCGGAGAAATAACATGTGAAGGATCTGATCGATATCATCGTAACATAGATATATGGAAAACATTATGGATTTTATTCAGTTCCGGTGGTAATGCCAATCGATAAGCGGCCGGTCCAAATCTTTCTATGATTTCATAAGGCCCGATAAATCTTGGACTCAGTTTACCCTTTTGACCGAATCGGAGGACTTTCTTCCAAGGAGACACTTTCAGGAATACCTTGTCACCGACTTGAAATTCAATCTCTTTTCGTTTAAGGTCGGCATATGATTTTTGACGATCGGAAGCTGCTTTTAGACTATCTCGAATAACCTTTACTTTTTCTTCTGTTTCCCGGATCAAATCAACCCTATGTATCTTCCTTTCACTGAGCTCTGTCCAATATAACAGTGTTCTACATTTTCTCCCATACAAAGCTTCATACGGAGCCATTTTAATACTGGATTGATAACTGTTATTATAAGCAAATTCAATCAAAGGTAGATATCTCTCCCAATTACCTTCAAATTCTAGTATACAACATCGGAACATATCTTCCAATACTTGAATTACACGCTCAGATTGGCCATCTGTCTCAGGATGAAATGCAGTACTGAAATACAACTGAGTACCCAAGGCTTCTTGCAATTTGTCCTAGAAATGAGACGTAAATCGGGGATCTCTATCTGATATAATGGAGACAGGCACTCCATGTAACCTGACAATCTTAGATATATCTGATTCATTAGTTTATCTAAAGAATAATCCATACGTCATTACAAATAAAGTGCGCTGACTTTGTCAATCGGTCAACAATCACCCAAATAGCATCTTTTTTTCTTGGAGACAAAGGTAATCCCGATACAAAATCCATAGTGATTCTTTCCCATTTCTATTCGGTATAGTAATTGGCTGAAGTAACCCCGAAGGTACCTGATGCTCAGCTTTAACTTGCTGACATATTAAACACCTTGAGACAAACTCAGAGATATCACGTTTCATTCCCGACCACCAGTACATCTTTTTCAGATCATTATACATTTTATTACTCCCCGGATGTACAGACATAGTACTACTGTGGGCCTCGCATAGAATCTTCTGTATGAGCTCTGAATTCTGAGGTACAAATACCCTACCTCTGAATAATAAACAATCATCAGAACCAATCTGAAATTCAAAATCATTACCTGACTCACACTGTGCTTGTTTAACCTGTAATTTCTCATCATTCTTCTGAGCTTCACATATTTGCTGTAAAAATATCGGTTTAGCTCTTAATTCAGCTAGGATTGAACCATCATCAGTCAGTGATAACCGGGTATTCATAGCTCGTAAAGCAAATAGAGATTTTTAACTTAAAGCATCAGCTACAACATTAGCTTTACCTGGATGGTAATCAATAATCAAATCATAATCCTTTATCGATTCAAGCCACCATTACTGTCTCAAATTCAAATCTTTACTGTGTCATCAAATATTTCAAGCTTTTATGATCGGTATAAATATGACATTTCTCACTGCATACAAGTAATGCCGCCATATCTTCAAATAAAAAATACAATAAAGCGACTAATTCAAGATCATGTCTTCGGATAATTTCTTTCATGTAGTTTAAGTTGTCTTGAAGCATAGGCTATTACTTTACCTTCTTGCATCAAGACACAACCTAAACCATTTAATGAGGCATCACTGTAAATAATAAATTTCTTACTCGGTTCAGGCTGCACTAATACAGGTGCTTTCGTTAATAGATCTTTCAATCGGTTGAAACTCTGCTGACATTCATCAGTCCATTCGAACTTTACATCTTTCTGCAATAATCGAGTCATTGGAGAAGCTATCATAGAGAATCCCTGTACAAACCTACGATAATAACCAGCTAAACCCAAGAAACTTCTAATTTCAGATACATTCTTCGGTGGGCTCCAATTGACAATAGCTGAGATTTTACTCGGATCTACCCTGATGCCTTCGGCAGATACAATATGTCCTAGAAAACCCACTTCTCGAAGCCAAAATTCACATTTACTGAATTTAGCATATAATTGCTTCTCTCGCAATATTTGTAACACAGTTCTCAAATGTTCTGTATGTTCTTCTTCATCCCGAGAATAAACCAAAATATTATCAATGAATACTACTACAAATTTGTCTAAGTACGGTCTGAATATCCGGTTCATTAAATTCATAAATACTACAGGTGTATTAGTCAGCCCAAACGGCATAACTAGAAACTCATAATGCCCGTACTTGGTTCTAAAGGCTGTTTTTGGCACATCTGACTCCTTTACTCGTAGCTGATAATAACCCGAGCGAAGATCAATCTTTGAAAACACAGTAGCACCTTTCAGCTGATCAAATAAATCATCGATCCAGGGTAACGGGTACTTATTCTTTATGGTTACTTTATTAAGCTGCCGGTAATTAATACACAATCTCAAAGACCCGTCTTTCTTTTTCACAAACAGAACCGGAGCACCCCAAGGTGAATGACTTGGTCAGATAAAACCCCTGTCAACAAGTTCTTGCAATTGTGTCTTTAACTCCTTTAATTCTGTAGGAGCCATACGATACGGAGCTATGGAGATCGGAGTAGTTCCCTGAATCAAATCTATAGAAAATTCCACTTCTCTTTCTGGTGGTAATCTTGGTAATTCTTCTGGAAACACATCGAAAAATTCACATACCACTGGAACTGCCTGTATTTTTTACTCAGATACTTTGGTGTCGAGTACATAAGCCAAGTAAGTATCATACCCTTTTTTAACATACCTCTGTGCTGCCATTACTAAAATCATATCAGATAACCCCTCTGTCTGATCAGATTTAACCCGAAGCAACTCATCATTCTGACATTTTAGCACAATATATTTTTGTCTACAATTTACTACCGCATCATGCTGGGTTAACCAATCCATGCCCAATATCACGTCAAATTCATCAAATGGCAGTAACATCAAATCAGCCGGGAAACAATAACCTCCTACCATCAGTGGACAATTTTTACAAATTTTATCCGCTAACATGGACTGGCCCAGGGGGTTCGAGACTTTAACCACAAATTCAGTAGGTTCAACAGATAAATTTTTAACAATTGCAAGTTTAACACATATATATGAATGCGTAGAACCAGGATCAATCAATGCAGATAATATCGGTGTCAAGTAAAGAAAATGTACCAGATAATAACATCGGTCTTGAGGTATCTTCTCAGCACGAATGGCATATGTCCTAGCAGTGCTCGTACCTCGTGCCTACCTCACGGTATCTTTTGTAGATCCTCGACTCACCGCGACATTACCGGATGGTCGAGGTGGTCTGCCCCTCGAAACTAGATTATTCGGCTTCGATATCTGTTCAACTTCTTTTTCAACCCTTTCTGGACAATCTCTGAGGAAATGGTCAAAAGAACCACATCGGTAACAAACCCCACTCTTAAATCGGCATTCACCAAAATGGATTTTATTACAGTACTGGCATCTCGGCTTAGGAGTGCCAACACTGCCAACACTGGTCCCTGATGGAGTAGAAGGTCTTGGATTAGTGCGCTGAGAACCTCGCTCTCTGCCCGAATACCCAGTGGCTGAGGTAAAACGATCCTGATACTTCTTCAATTTCTTTGAAGCGGAAAACTGAGATTTTCCTATCGGTCTTTTACTAAAAATTCGAGCTTCCCACTCAGCCTGTTTCTTTTCTTTGCTCAATTCTTCTGCTTTATAAGCTCTCTCTGCTAATGTAGCAAACTCTCGAATTTCAAGAATTCCAATCAGTAACTTAATGTCTTCATTCAACCCTTCTTCGAATCGTTTGCACATTTCAGCTTCAGACTGTACCTATTCTCAAGCATATTTACTCAATCGAACAAATTCTTTTTCATACTCTGATACTGATCTATTGCCCTATTTCAGCTCAAGAAATTCTTTTCTTTTCTGGTCAAGGAACCTCTGGCTGATATATTTCTTTCTGAACTCGGTCTGAAAGAATTCCCATGTAATTTCTTCTTTCGGAACAACTGAAGCTTTAGTATTCCACTAATAGTAAGCCGTGTCTTTTAGCCGTGAGATGGCATATTTCAAACATTCTTCTGGTGTACAAGATAATTCTTCCAAAACCCGAGTAGTGTTTTCCAACTAGAATTCCGCCCGTTCGGAATCATCATCAACTGCTGCTCGAAATTCTTCGGCCCCATAATTTCAGATTTTATCTACAGGAGCTTTCCCTTTTCTGACAGATTCAGTACCTGTACCCTGTGGGATCTCGGGAACCGGTGGAGGAGCAGGGGGGAAAGATGGAGCTTGCTGCACTACAGGGTTAGTTCTTAAATATTGACTAAACCATTCATTCATCACTTGAAAGAAGGCTCGCTTTGCCTCCTCCCCTTGGCCCTCAGATACGGGCCTTGTACTACTAGTTACTTCGACTTCCCTGTAACACCCCCTTACCCGAGACCATCGCCGGAGTCGAGCAGGAGACATTACTAGACTTATTTTAGCACTTAAACAATTCTCGTAGTAAACTATCCATCTGCATCATGATCGCTAAAAAAATCATATCTCGGGTTAAAAAACTCAAAATCCAATTCTGTAAATTTTCCCTGAAACTAGACTCATATATCTACTTACTAATTTTTTTCTAGAATTTTTGGTCAGGCCAATTAGTACAGTTTATTAGTAAAATTCTCCCCTGTTTCAGGGTTTGGCTACTTTGACCCCTGTGCACTACGAATCAAATTTCTTCCTGTACAGAAATACAATGACTATGACGTTTGTTTCAATTAAAAATAGACTCAATAAGGAATCCATACATATAAATTGTGAGTCCTAATTATTTATACACAATTTATGGTGAATTTCTAAAATCATAACAGGGAATCCAGAAATTTCTCTAACCCTGTTTCACCAAAACGTAAATATCTCATAAAATACAACTCTTTTACCTATTTTGTTTCTTCCATATAAAAATAGACTCATTAAGCATCAACTACATATTTTATTCGTCAAATAATTCACTTTATACTATTTTTGGTGTATTTTTAAAATTGGACTACTGCTACTGTCCAAATCTGTTTTAGTATAAAATGTTGATAACTAAGTTTATAACATCTTCATTTCTTCTCTTTACAATATTTACCATCACTTCCTCTTTATTTCTCTTCACTAACATATCAAAAACATACCATACTTAAGGTTTTGGTAACATTTACAAAACATACCAAAATATCACTTAACAACTTAGGTACTTTCAAAATGACCAAAAGACATCCTAGGTACAATGCCATTTTCCAAAAAGATAGAAACTTCACCAATTTGAGTTCGGGATCGGCTTGTATGTTTGAGTCCTTATACTTTCGCATCCTAGCTGCATGACGGAAACAAACCGTATAATCGAGAATACTCTCGGTGGTATTTCTATAAACAATAGCTTAATCAACTTTAAAACATGGTAATTCAAACACATTATTGCTTGTTATTCAATATCAATCATTATTTCAACAACGATCAATCAATCAAGATACTTTAATAATCTTTACTTTATTTACCCTTATTAACATAACTCTTCGGACCGACGGATACACGGATCCAACCCACACTTCGGATAAGCACATAGTGCTTCATCGAACAAATCCGAACTTTAACACTATAGTACACAAAGTACTTCATCGAGAACAAATCCGGAACTTTAACATTATAGTACACAAAGTACTTCATCGAACAAATCCGGAACTTTAATGATGAGTCGACACATAGTGTCTCATCGACTCAAGGTCGGAATATCCCAATACTTCCAATTCCTATGACATGTCAACTATATCCGACTAGCCCGACATCATTAATAGGGTATTCAAAATCATATTCATTTCAATATGAAGAATAATACTTACCTCATTCACATTTTCATACAATATAAATATCAAATATAGTAATAACGATTAAGCTCGGTTTATAGAAATACAAACCACTATTTATCGAATTTAATCGATATCTTCGTTCACTTTCTCTTTTCCTTTCTTTGATGACGTATCCATTACTACGTTAGCTACGGACAATCATACAATTAAAAATCATCAATATACTAATTCATAAAACACATTTTCACTTTCTATCAAACTTTTACAAAAATTCCAATTTCGTCCTTTTTCCATTACTAAACTTTTTCTTTAACTTAAGCTTCATATTTTCATTTAATCAACTCATTAACAATTTCTAACTCATAGAATTCATTATAAAACATAAATTTTGAGTTCTATTCAACTTAGTCCCTATTTAAACCTAACTTAGAATTCTTTTAATAAATCACTCATTTTTCACTTCTAACTTCAATTCCTATCAATTTAACCCATAAAACCTCAATTTATTCAACTAAATCAATATCTAGAAAATTCTCTATTTTTCTTCATTTTAACCTCATACATGTAGAACTTTGAATTAGGCATCCATAAACATAAAATTCACAAGAAAATGAGCTAAAACAACTTACCAATCAAGCTTCAAGTCCTTAAACCTCAAATTTCCTTTTTCTTTTCTTTCTTTCTTTCTTCTTTCTTTTCACGTTTGCTCTCTGTTAGTCTTTCTATCTTTTTTTCTATTTTATCAATTTTACTCATTATTTAATATTATACTAATTTAATAAAAATTATTTAAACACTAAAAAAAATAAAAGCCTTTAACACCATTAATGCATTATACCAACTATTACACATGTAATATCATACATTCACACACATGGCACTTAGGGTCTAATTGCTAGATTAGTCCCTTTTACTTCTTTAATCTATAATTAAACTTTTATTCCTTATGCAATTTAATCCTTTAAACTAAATTCAAGCTACTTCACTTAATTAAACACTAAATAACCATTCAACTATAATTCATAAATATTTCTAATAAATATTCATGAATTAAAATTCACGAAAACAATACTCTAGACTCGATTTCTGATACCGGTACTTTTGGTTCATTACATTCCCTCTGTGCCTGTTCTGGAGCCGGAGCATGACTCCCGGCTTCCTCAGATTGAGCTCGGTCGGTAGGCATTTACTATAAAAAAAAACATATTTAAATGGTCAGGAGATATCACACTATCAATAATAATTTAAATGGCATGTATATCCCATGTTTGCTATATCGGTCCTAGAACAGACTAAATCGTAGCTCTGATACCAACAAATGTAATACCCCCTACCTGTACTCATTGTCGAAATAGGGTAGGAGGCATTACCGGAGTTTATGAATTTTTTTTTGAAAAATTCAATATAATCCCTTATACAGATATCTAACCTTCTCTGCAATATTAAATCGAAACCAATCCACATCAACCAAATAAATTCAATATATTTTCAAGATAAATTTCATACATATTTATAAGATAACGTCATCACATATCTAAAATCAGGTTTGTTAACCATACTAATGGCTAACTTTACATTCATTTCACGTTAACATTTACTTTGTTAGCTTATACATGCCATTGATTTCCAAAATAAAGTTTCTTTATATATCGAAATCCTGAGATTGATAGTGTGATGTGTCTCTGACCAAATCCGACCTCCGAGCTCTTAACGCTACAAAATAGGAAAAAAAAGGAAACGGGGTAAGCACTTTGTGCTTAGTAAGCTCATGTAGCAAGAATTATACTTACCTAATATTTTCAATACAATATAATAAACATTCATATATCCATTCAATGCATTATTACCCTAATATGCACAAACTCAACATTAAAGTTAGTACAATAATTTTTATGTATCAATAGTATATACTATGATTGATGAGCTCACCAATACCATGATTTTCATTCCCTTGTTATTTTTTCATATTTATCCCGTTGAATTACTCGAAATTTCAATGGATTTTTCAGAGGTACACTTTTAGTGTACAAATCAAGTCCATCAATTCATTTCATGTGCGCACATTTCCATTTCCGAGAGCACACTCCCACGAACCTCAACCTTGCAAATGGATTACCGATCCGAGCTAAATCCTCACGCAATATAAACTCATAGAGTATTGTCGGGATTACGACCAGGCTAAATCCTCATACGACAATTACTCTAATGAGCTTGATCCTGAATTACAGTCCAGCTAAATTCGGACCCTAATTCGGATTACCCGTCCGGGCTAAATCCATTTTCCACATATTCTTCGGGAGGGCTATATCGAGGATAGGATCACCCGTCCGGGCTAGATCCTTTTACCGTCAATTCCTTTTCGAGAGATCTATCAAATTTTTCTTTCATTCAACCGGATTTCTTTCCCTTTATATCAAATTTATCAATGTTTCATCAATTTTCATACAATGAACATTCAAATCATATTCACATCAATAACATACATTTCAAGTATTTAAGAATATAATTCAAGTTACATGAACTTACCTTGATACTTGTTTGTAAACAATAAAAATCTACTAATCCCGAACTTTTTCCTTTCTTGATCTAACCCAGTATTTGAATCTTCCAGGATCTAAATAAATAAATTTAATTATCAATTTAATACATTTCATGTTCATATGCAATATTCTCTATAATTCAACTATTATTTATAGTTCATTCAAAGCTGTCTACTTGAGTCATAGTCACTAAATTATTTATAACTTGAGTTACGGAACTCCAAATTAAGATCCGTTAATTTTCCCTGAAACTAGACTCATATATCTTCTTACCATAAAATTTTCAGAATTTTTGGTTTAGCTAATAAGTACAGTTATTCTTTAAAGTCACCCCTATTCTGCTGCACTTTGATGTGATTCGACTCTTCTTCACTAAAAATTAATTATCTCCTTGTACAGAATTCAAATGATGTTTTAGTTTTTTTTATTAAAACTAGACTCATTCAGGATTCTATACATATAAATTTAAACCCCTAATTATTTTTCTTCAATTTTTTATGATTTTTCAAAGTTAGTCTACTGCTGCTGTCCAAACTGTTTTAGTGCAAGCTGTTTATTACTATTTTTCCCCTAAACTTTTAATAAATGATAATTTCGTCCCTACTCAATTAGCCTCTCAATTGAGCTTATTTTTCCCAATTAACACTTTATTATATCACCTTAAACTAGTTTACAACCTTTAGGAATCAGAATTTCAGAAATATACTTTAATTCCAAACATTTTCACAATTAGGTCCTAAAAATCAATTTCCATTGAAATTACCTAATAAAATCATCTCATAAACAATTTAAAGCATTAATTTCATTCTATTTCATCATAAAATTACATAACTCAACCATAGTGACTTTCAATTTCATCCATGAAATCAAAATCTAATGAATTTAATAGTAGGACCTAGTTGTAAAAGTCTTAGAAACACAAAAATTACAAGAAAAATGCAAAGGTTAACTCACTTGGTGCAAAAATTATAGAATACCAGCTTAGATAACCCTCCTATGGTGTTTTTAGCTACTGGAATTGAAGAGAAATGAAGAGAAATCTAGATATTTCCTATTTAGTCCTAGCTTTATTTAGTTAATTTTGTAATATTCCAATTTTGCCCTTAATTCATCAATTTTTCTGCTGTTTTCATGCCCTTGCCGTCCAGCCCAAATAAATTTTGGGTCTAATTTCCTTTTAAATCCTTTCTCATTAGACACTTAAGCTATTTAATCATCCTACTCACTTTTACATCTTTTACAATTTAGTCCTTTTTATTTAATTTACTATCCAAACATTAAAATTTCCTAACGAAATTTTAATACCACATTACTACCATTTCATAAATATTTATAAAATTATTTTTCGACTCGGTTTTACGAGATAGAGGTCCCGATACCTTATTTTACCCAATTTCTTCAATAATTTCTTTTTCTAACTAATCACTAAATCGATAAAATTTTTCTATCAATATTTTCATACGATTTTTCTATCATATAAATATTCATGCAAAAATATTGAAATAAATTTCTCTTTAAATCAGATTTGTGGTTACGAAACCACTGCTCTGATAACCTTGAATTTAGGCCATTACAGTCCATGGCTAACAACTTTGATAAGATTGAGATATTGATCCTTACTAAGCATACCAATAAGATTGAAGAAGTGATTACATTGGAGATTGGGTCTGAAAAGTATCCTATTCGAATATCAGAAAGAGGACTGGAGGAAAAATCGGAAGAAAAATAGAAATTGGGGGAGGATTGCATGGTGAGAGAAGAGGAAGCGTCATCGAAAATGGATCAGGCGATTAATTCAGAATCGGAAGTATCTCTGGAAGGAAGACTTACAGACGTTAGTATATGAGTAAATGCTTTTGACATGGAAAATGAAGGAAATGCGAATGGGGAAGTAGGTTTGTCGGACGTGGCTTTGATGGAGGAAGCTATGTCACCTTGTAATGTGACGAGTGGCACTTTTGGTAGGGAGTCAAATGCCGACCCTTCTGACATGGGTTGTGAAGCTGATGTGGATGTGGTGTTGGAAACAAGAGTGGAGAACCAGAGGGTCGAAGATAATGAAAGGGGCATGGATCAGATTGGGGGGGAGATGGGCTGTCGTCACAAAGTTTGATCAGCGTTGATGTGGGCTTGGATCAGAATATGGGGGAGGGGAATTATGGGTTGGAGAGTCTGGAAACAGGAGGTAGTAAGATTGGGCCAAAGGACTCGGGAGTTGCAAAGAGCCGATTACTGAGTAAAAATACCCATTGCCTTGATGATCCAGCAAACATTGGGGGCAGCTTCGATGAAGACGAAATTGAAGAAGAAATTATCAAATCCAGGCAAAACAAAAGGAACAAGAAATTTTTCAACAAGAAAATTAGATCTATGCGTGAGATTCAAGATTTATCGCTAACATCGAAAGAGAAACAAATGAGAGATAGTGGCTCAAGAAAATTGAAAGGAAAGGGGATTTCAAATGCAGAAGAGAGCATTGTCAATTTATCACTTTTTGATTCAGACATTAGTAATAGAAGGAGAGTTATTTTAAGAGAAGCGAAGAAAACGTGGGAAGTCGGGAAAAAATTGGGTTTTAGGGTGCAAGGAGATGAGGAGATTATTATCGAGGAGATAATGAGGATCGAAGGCATGTGATCGGGTGCTTGGGGGCTCCTTTTTTCGGGTGAGTGATCTCTTTTTGAGCTTATGCTTTGATACTTCTTTTGTAGTAGGGGTAATGCGAATTTTGTCATGGAATATTAGAGGGTTGGGGTCGGCTCCCAAAATAAAGGCTGTGAATAGAGTTATAAGGAAGACGAGGGTAGACGTGTGTTTTCTTCAAGAATCCAAGTTAGAGTCGGTACCAATAAAGTTAGTTAGAAAACTATAGGGGGATGATAGTTTTAACTTTAAGATTTTTGCTGCTATAGAAAAGTCAGGGGGCTTGTTAACAATTTGGAGTATGGTTGCTGATGAAGATGAAAAATCAATTACAACTACTAAAAGAAAGGAGAAAATGAAAAAGGTTTTCATGAAAGGGTATAGGAATTTGTAAGTTCATTTTATTGAAGGGTAAATTATAGAAACAGTCATTTTTGTTCGTCTCGGATTATATTTTAGTCACTTACGTTATCATTTTGTTATGAAGTGGTCACTCTACCTTTAATCTCCGTTACCTCTCTAACGGTAATCCTACATGGCAGTCCAAATGGGTTTTAAATGTCAACTTGGATGTCCAGTTGCTGGGAGAAAAATAGATTTTTAATTAAATAAATTTAATTTGTACTGCAACGTACGACATCCAAGTTGGCATTTAAAACCCATTTGGAATGCTACGTAAGCCCGTCGTTAGGGAGGTAATGAAGCTTAATGGTAGAATGACCACTTCGTAACAAAGAGATAATGTAAGTAACTAAAATGTAACATTTCAAACATAAGTGACTAAAATGTAATCTGGGGCAAACAAAAGTGACTATTTTTGTAGTTTACCATTTATTATTTAGTCAATAAAAGGATAAAAAAAATTGAATATAAGGATTCGTTTATTTACATGTAAAAATTTTTACAGAAAATATTTTTTTCATTTTCCTATGTTTGTATCATAGAAAACAACTTAGTCAATGAAAAATAACTTACAGATTAATGTAAAATTAACAATTTTTCCTATAAAATTGCTTACCATTTTGAAAAGTGTAAGTTATTTTCTGAGAAAGAGCAATTTTATTTTTATATAAAAATTAACTTAAATCAAGCTTAATATTATTATATTGATAATAATTTTTATTTTTATTTTTAAAAATATTTAAAATATTAATATAAAATATTATATTTTTCAATATTATTAAATATACATATTTAATTATTTATATTTAGTCATATAATAAATTATTAATATAATTAATATAATTTATTATTTTAATAAATTATTTAATATTTCAATTTTATTTTAATAATAAAGTTTAAAATAATAATTTTAAATAATATTCTTCACATATTATTGAAAATTTTCAATATTAATATTTTAATAACAAATATTTATTACAATTAAAAATATGTTAATAATAAATGTTTTGTAGTATAAGGGTTAAAATATGTCATAAGTTTATGTACTCTTCACAAATTTGCAACTTAGTCTTTGTACTTTTATTTTTAAGAATTCAGTCCCTCTACTTTTCAATTTAAAAATCAAGTTCAATTGTTGGCATTGTTAAATTTATTTGTCAATTTTGTTGATGTCATATTTTTAAATAAAAAATACTCACTTGATAGCCATGTAAATAAAAAATGACATTATAATGAACCTAAATTTAATAAAATATTTTTAATATATGCAAAGCCAATGTAAAATATAAATTTATAATAATAATAATAATAATAATATTATTATTATTATTATTATTATTAAACTCAATTAAACAATGAAAAGATAAAAAAAAAATCTTAAATGTAGGTTTATTTCATTGAAAACAACTTTTAGGAAATATTGTTAAGAAATTTGTCAAACAACATAAAATAATTTACACAGATTCATCGAAACACCATAAAATATTAACTTTTTTAGGAAAGTAAGTCATTTTTCAGAAATCATTTTCTAAAAGTCATTTTTAATTAAACAAACAAACAATTCTTTTGTCCAATAAATAAGGATTCTCTAGCTTTTCTCTTGAAACTCTTACTTCCTTGTCCAAGATAGCAACAATCAAGACTAACATTAACATTAACTACAGTTTTTCATATGTTGTTCTTTTCTTTTAAATATATGTTTGATTAAGTATCCCTTTGGATGGATGGTGGCTATAATGCGGAAAAATATTTTACCTCATAGTTATAGTAGTTAATTTCACCGTCACCGTTATTTTTAATTTTATTGGAGGTAAATGCACCGCCCATCTAAAGGCATCCTAATTCTAAACATTTGTTTTATGATTAAAGTGTTTAAGGGTATAAAAAACCTTCAAACTTTTTCAAAAAAAGCAATTAAGTCCTTGTTCTTTTTTTATACTCAATTAGGTATTTGAACTTTCAAATGCATCAAAAAGACCCTCAAACTTAAAAAAAAAAAGAAGCAATTAAGCCTCTCTCTTTTTTTTTTTTTACACTTAATTGGGTACTTGAACTACCAAAATGAATAAAAAATGCCCCCAAACTTTTTTGAAAAAAGCAATTAAGTCCCTACTTTTTTTTGCACTCAATTAGGTACTTTAACAGTTGACCATTAAAGTTAATTGACCCTAACTTTTTTCAGTTAAAGCCACCACATGTCACAACCACGGCGTGACATGTGGCAAAAAAATATAAAAAAATTATTAAATTTTAATAAAAACATAAAAAAATAAAAAATTAGAATAAATTAGAATAAATCGTAAAAAAATTATAAAATATATAGAAATATAGAAAAAAATTATAAAATTTTATAAAGTCCTAAGAAAGTTATAAAAAATGTAAAGAAATATAAAATTTGTAAAAAAAAATTTATAAAAACTGTTGTACCAAAAGAATCATTTCATAAATTTTCTATAACTTTTATTGATTTTTATTTTTATCTTATCATTTTTCACCACATGTCACGTTGTGTTACGACACGTGATGACTTTAACTGAAAAAAGTTTTGGGGGTCGTTAACTTTAACGGTCAACGATTAAAGTTAATGGTTAAAAGGTCTTTTTGATGCATTTTATAATTTTTTATGATTTTTATAAAATTTTACAATTTTTTATATTTTTTAAGATTTATACATATTTCTAATTTTTAATAATATTTAAATATTTTTATTAAAATTTAATAATTTTTATAACTTTTATTTTTTATATTTTTTTCCGCATGTCACATAGTGGGGTGACTTTAACTAAAAAGATTATGGGCAATTAATTTTAATAGTCAATTGTTAAAGTATCCAATTGAGTGCAAAAAAGACGGAGGTTTAATTGTATTTTTTGAAAAATTTTAAGAACTCTTTTTATATATTTTGACAGATCAAATATCTAATTACTTAATATTTATTAAAAAATTTGACAACTTTTTACGCTTTAGAGGAGATTAAAGCTGTAATATTTATTGAAGAGATGCGTTTCGGATTGGCTAACTTATATTTCTATTTTTAAAAAATAAATTTAAAATGTTTTGCCCTTTTGATTTTGATGTTAAGGTTGAAGGGAGGGTTTATTTATTTATTTATTACTTTGGATTTCACATTGAATTTAAAAATAAATTGGGCTTGAATTCAACTTAAAATTAATTTGGGTACTTGGACATGGACTTGATTTGGACAAAACCTAAATAAATGGGTAGCCTATGAAAAATAAAATATTTTAAATCCAATATTTTAAGAAAAATGATTTTATTTAAAAACATAATTTTCTAAAACAGCAAAAATAATTTTATTCAATACAAAAAAATTGATTTCTTTTCTATAAAAAACATGTGGATTATCCAAATATATTTCCGTTGATACCAAATTTCAAAAATTAAATTAAAGTTAGAAACCCTTAAATTTTGCAAAAGGAATTCAATGTAGTCTTTATATCAACTTCAAAATTTAATTTCAATTTTAAATTTAAATTAACTTTGAAATTGAAATAATTCTGCTTAGAAACATTTCGTAGCCCTTCAATGAGTTCGAAGCTCAATCGAGATCACGGACCTTAGATAAAATTAGGTAGTTATATCAAGTTCATTACAGTTTTTTTTTTTTAAATACATAGCTATTAAGTGAGTATTTGTTTAGTTCCGAAATGTGGCATCAACAAATTTAACCCAAAACAATCGGGTTTGAATTTTGAAGTCTGAATAGAAAGATTAAATTCCTGATAATAAAAATATATTGACTGAATTTCAAATTTTTAAAAAGTACAGGGACTTATGACATTTTAACTTTGGAAATAATAGTACATGGGCTATTTTCAAAATACAACTCCTTGAAAATATTGAAATTTTTGAAAATAACAATTACATAACAAATAATAATGACATACGCCTGATTAATTCTCCACAAAACAAGGATTGTCTTAATTCACTCGAATTTAATCTAATCTTTAATAACCACATATTAGTTTCTATAAATAGACTATACTATCTTTTAAAATATTGGCACTATAAATTGACAACTTAAATATGATAAGAAACTCTTAAGTGTCTTAATGATGGACGGTAGTGATTTTGTCAAATGCTACTCAGTAAGGTATTAAAATAATAAAATATTTATATATTTTATAATTAAATTTATTTAATTTAAATTGAAGTCTTATCAAACTGACTTAAGGTCAAACTAATTCAAGCCTCCACCTCAGAAAAAGCCAAACCAACTGAGCTGGCAAGCCACTTGAGTTGGGAATGGATCTAATCCTCACTAAATGTAAGATATACTAATCATATTAAATTGAGGTTGCAAGTATAATTAATACATCACAATAATTATATTCAAAATTAAGCACAATCACAAGATCAAAATAAAATATATATAATAAAAGTCAACAAAATCGAATCGATAATCGAAATATAGCTGGACAAGACCCACAAATGATGTGACTTAAAAATGAGAATAAATTCAAACTAAGATCCCACTTATAGTTTACAGTACACAAGTAAGGATGAAGCTAGAGATTTTTTAGGGGCCCATATTAAGTTATATATTTTTACAATAGCTAAATTGCAATTTCACCCTTATATTGACTTATATTTTTATAGTTTTCAAAATGATTAAATCAAAATTGTAGCATTTTTGGGAGCCAGAGCATAATTTTTATCATAAAGTAACTTATAGTTTTATGAATTTTGAGGAGCCTAAAGCAAAAATTTCCCATTTTAAGGGGATCAAGGCCCTGACTGTCCCCTCCCTTTGCCCTTGGATACAGAGCAAGTCTCGAACTTAAAATTTAAAAATTCCTAAAATATAACTTTACCATTAAATCAAAATCTCTTTGATATTACATTTAAAAATTACTAGTATGGTTCCCCACCTTCACGTTGGATTGATTATTATGTCAAATTATAAAGTAAAAATTTGAAGGTTAAAATATACACTAAGTCTCTATACTCTTCTTACATTTGGAATTTAGATTCTTACTTTTATTTTCAGGAATTTAATCCTCTACTTTTCGAATTTAAAAATTTAGGTTCAATAGTTACGATTATTTAAATTATTCTATTAGACTCAACATGATAAAATATATATATTCTTTGTTTAAATAGATTTTTAAGATAAATTATTGTTAACATTTTAATTAAAATAGTTAACATATTATAAAAGAAAAGTAGCCAATATATATATATTATTAAATTAGAGTATGTAAATTAAATATTAAATTTTAGCATAGTATAAGGGTCAAAAACGAAAACTTCTTCATTATTTTATAAAGAAAAAAAAAAGAAAAAAGAATACGTTTCAATTGGTAAGACTGTTGGGCCCTTTACATTTATCTGTATCGATTTTGACGTACAACTTTTATGGCCTAAAAATGTTAAAATATAAAATATAAGAATTATTAAAAACATTATAATTTTAAAAAATCAAGTGGTGACATCTACAATTTTAGATTTTCATATTATCACACTTTAATAAAATCCAAATTTAAATACTAAATTAAAAAAATTATAAAATTTCAAAATTAATGTGAATCAAAAAAAATTTAAGGACTAAATGTTGATTTATCCCATACTTAAAAATATGATTTTAACTTTCTTTTCCTGGGTTTAAGAAGCATACTCTATCGTGGAATAGATTGTAAGAATATATATGGAATTGGATATATGACTGTTTTTATTTATTTATTTATTTATATATGGCATTTTCAAGGTCATGGTAAGATTTTGATTTGTTCAATCAAGTCCATATTTGACTGAGCAGTGTGGTCTAATTTTGTTTTTCACGTTTTTAACATTTTGCTAATTAGGTTAATTGAATCACACATCCTCAAATTATGATTCAAATTTTATATTTAGTTCTCAAATTTTAAAACATTCTAACTAAGTCTACAAAATATCAATATCACATCAATCATATTCTTCTAGTAGCCTAACTGTCAACTAAGGCAATACTAACTCAAATCTGACCTTATATTTAACGTGTGGATCAAATTTTAAGCTTATATTCACCTTATCGTATAAACAACTTGAGTTAATTTAAATTTTATAATAAAAATGTTTTAAAATTTTAATCATACTTTCGAGAGATTTGATGCAATTAATCTCAACAATATCGAATGACCATTAATGTAAAATATACTTATGGGAACTTAATAAAATAGTTAAAAATTATGTATTTAAAAACGCTTAAATTAGATTATTAAGTTTTTAAAAAGACTAAAATTTTAATTTTTTTCATTAAATCAAAGGTTATAAAGACTAAATTGAAACTTTTAATTTTTGAGAAGGGATTTGCCCATTTGGTAAGAGGGACTAAGGTCGCTACCTATGGACAGATCACAAAATTGAACTGGACCAGTTGGATCAAGAATCGACCAGTGAATTAATATAAACAAAGGGATTTTAGTTAGCCTTTGAACAATCCGTTTAAAAATGATAAAAAAAACTTGAAACTAAGATAAAGAAACTGACGATTGAATCAGTTTTATAAAATTTTTAATCTTTTATTTATTTAATTATTGTTAAATTAATGGTCTGATCAATTCAATCACGGATCAAATTTATAAATATTGATTTGGAAGTCGATGTTGCTTTTTTTATTGATTAAATTCATGGAAGGTTTTTTTTATTATAGCTGTTGAAAGACTCACTCTCTTTCTTGTAAAAAATGGACCATTCATTGCGAATCCGATGCAGTTTAAAATGGTCCTCAGTCATCACCCTCTAGCCATTGTTGAACATATACATGTTATGTTTTTTTGTTTCTTTTGAATAAGGAGCCAACCAACACAACTAAAATGTTTAAAAGCATTTATTGATTTTATGTCACATAATTAAAATTTATAAAAAAAAATAAAGAAGTACTTAAATTAATATTTATCATTTAATTGATTATACATGTTGATTTGATAATAAAATAACATATTGACATTTGTCTTAATTTATATGGAACGATAATTAAAATTAGACTGTTGTTTGACACCTAAATATTAAGCTCTAAACTCAAAACTTGAGAAAAATATAATCATTATACTTAATATTTAATTATGTGTAAGTAAAGTTATTGATATTTTATTATTGACGAGATGTTGTGTTATTGTTCACTGACAGTATATGAGACTCATACATCGGCACTATATCAAATATTTACCCTTTCTTAAAAACTGTAATGTTTTAATCAGAATAAGTGTAAATGATTTAAATTAAGTAATAAAATTATAAAAATAAAATTATGCCAACTTAAAATATAAAAGTTGAATGTAAAGTTGAGGGACCGGAATCATAATTTGATAAAATATAAAACATATTCTTTTCTAGAAGTCACAAAGTGACACTAAACAACTGATGGAGCTAGTTTGGACACTTCCCATGGGCCATAATATCATCAATACAAATAAGAAAAAGAAAAGACTGTTTCTAAGGTGATTGGGCATTTATTATGAGTCAATAATTTGACTTGACTTCAAGTGCATCTTAACAATGGCTTAATGAATGGTAAGCCCTCAAACAGTACTTATTTTTGAGTTGGCTACTTCAACTTTTTTTTATCAAATCAGGTACCTAAATTATAATTCTGTAACCGTTATGGTCCCACTTGTTATCTTCGTTAAAAAAATCATTTCAACCAATCGAGAGTTGATACATAATAATTTCTCATTAATTTTCGATATATTTTTGGTATTTTTTATAGAATTAAAGCAATTAAAGAAATAATCAAATTTCAAGCAATCGAATCGAATGGTGATGGAGGTTTGCTATAAATGAGGTTAGATGAAGGAGGAGAGATATATGATATTTTAAAATTTTAATATAATTTTTATTTAATATTAATGTTAATTTTTCGTTTAGCTATTTTCTTCTTTATTTATTTATTTTATAGCTAAGGAAAATATATTTTTTAATTATGTGTCAATTCTTGATTGGCTTAAGTATTTTAACGATAAGGGTCCATAATGGTTAAAGAATTATAGTTAAGGTACCTAACTTTAAAAAGAAATATAGCTTGAGGACTGCTTTTTAATAAGCCCATAACAATTTATTATTATTTGGCATATTATAAATTTAACTCTTGACGTTTATATCTTTTGTCAATTTAACCTTTATTCTTTTTTTTGAGCCAAAATTAGCCATTAACCTTTCAAAAAGAGTAATTTTTTTTAAAAACAGAAATGTTGATAAAACGTTAATTTTCTAAAGATTTTGGGATGACAACCTACATGATAGTCCACATGTACTTAATGCTGACATGACACTATTTGTCTTATATGCCATGTTAATAAGTAATTTTAAAGTTAATGGTAAATTCAACTCTTTTTGAAAGATTGATTGTTAAATTTGATTTTTTTTAAAAAGATTAAGGTCAAATTTAGCTAAAAAAATATGGACTAAATTAACAAAAATATAAACATTAAAGGCTAAATTTAAGATTATCCTTACTATTTAGGAAGGTTCACCTTCGCCTATGTTACAAAATCTTCACAGTATATATACACATACCTAGGCAGATTAAAAGGATGTAAAAATATTTGAGCCTTATACTTCACTTAGCCAGCAAAAAGAATCAAAGATGAGCATGGTCCATGGCACCACCTCTACTGTGGACGAAGATGTTCCACTTCCAGGTTTCCGATTCCACCCGACAGATGAAGAGCTCGTCGGGTTTTACCTTCGACGAAAAGTCGACAACAAACCCCTCACAATCGAACTCATCAAAGAGATCGATATCTACAAATACGATCCTTCCGATCTCCCGAGTACGTACTTCAATCATTATTATCATAGTTATATGAATTTTGACATGCATGTTAATGATTCTTTTTGTATATACACGCAGAAACTGGCATGATGGGAGAGAATGAATTGTATTTCTTTTGTAGACGAGGAAGGAAGTACCGGAACAGCGTAAGACCGAACCGGGTGACAGAGTCGGGGTTCTGGAAAGCAACGGGCATCGACAAGCCTGTTTTTTCGGTTGAAGGTGGTGAAGCCATCGGGCTAAAGAAAACGTTAGTGTACTACCGTGGAAGTGGGGGCAAAGGAACTAAAACCGATTGGATGATGCATGAATTTCGCCTCCCCAATCCCACAATGACGGCACAAGATGCTGTAAGTAACTTAAAAGTATTGTTAAAGGGCCTCCATTCAGTTCGCTTTTATCGAAACTTAATCAATTGGTTCATGCAGCCATCGTTAAGATACGATATTTAATCGATTCGTAACGTAATACATGTTTTTGGGGTTGCAGGAAGTATGGACGATATGTCGATTTTTCAAGCGGCATAGAAAAATCAAACAAGATTGGAGGCAAGGTGCTGCTAAACCAGCTTCAACTGGCAATGGCAATGGTGTACAAGGCTATGAAAGTGGCAGTGTGGGATCCAGCAGCCATGAAAATTACATTACATTGGGGTCTCAGAATGTTGAAAACTATGATGATGATGATGGTGAGATGGTTGTGGATCATCTGATGAATGATGGGAGTTGCAGAAGGGAATGGTATCATGGAGAGATGCAATGTATGGCATCATCATCATCACCATCTTCAAGCTTTTCAACAGAAAATGATTTCTTCACAAATGCCAATTGGGATGAGCTTAAATCAATTGTAGACTTGGATCTTGATCCCTTTCATTTTGCGAAAAATCATTTTTAATGAGATATAATATGATGCCGCTTAAAAATAGAATAAATTTACTATATTTTTATAAGAGTTAAATTACAATTTCACCATTGTATTAGTTTATATCTTTATGACTTTTAAAAGGATTAAATCAAAATTTTTTCGTTTTTGGGACCCAACGTATAATTTTATCATAAATTAACTTATGATTCTATGAAATTTAGGGGGGTTTAAAGCAAAAATTTCTCATTTTAGGAGAGACCAGTCCTGCTTGTCGCCTCCATTCATCCCTGTATATAAGGTGAGTCTCGAACATAAAATTTTAAAATTGCTAAATATAACTTTACTATTAAATCAAAATCTCATTGACATTACATTTAAAAATTAATAGTATGGTTCCTCATGTTTCGTATTAGATTGATTATTATGTCAAATTATAAAGTAAAAATTTAAATGTTAAAATATGCATTAAGTCTCCATACACCTTGTACATTTGAAATTAGTCCCCTATTACTTTTAGGAATTCAACCCCTCCAATTTTTAAAATTAAAAATTCAAGTCTAGTTGTTACCACCAAGGTTGCTTGAACCAAACCGGACCGACCGGTTGGATTGAGAATTGGCTAAGGTACTATTCTGGAGAAGGACATTGAGCCGATTGGCTCGAAATCCAGTGCAAATTGGTTGAACAGAGCCAAAAACCGATTGAATTGGACGGCTGAACTGGTTGAACTAGTTGAACCACAATTTAAATATTTTTATAATATTTTAATAATTTATTTAATTCGATCGGATGGACTGGTCAAACCAGTTGGACCGATGAACTGATGGCCTGATCAATTCAACCACAAGTCCGATTCTGAAAGCCTTGGTTACTATTGTTAAACTTCTTCTATTAAATTCATAGGTGTGAAGTAACTTCTTGAAATTAATATATATTCACTAGGTAATCATGTAATAATAAAAATAATGTTGAAATACTGATTAGGATTTTTTATTAAAAAAAAAACCTATTTGAACTTATCATCATAAAATATTTTTTACTAGAATACTGTTCTTAATAAAAATTGACGTCAACATTTTGATTGAAATAGTTAATAAAATTAATTATTTAGACTAACTAAATACATTATAAAAATAAAGGAACCAAATTAAATAAAAAAATTAAAATATATAAGTTAAATCTCAAATTTCAACATGCTATAAGAGTCAAAAACAAAATTTGACCATCATCTTATAATGTAAAAAAAAAAAAAAAAAAAAAAGTGTTAAAATGGTAAGACTGTTATAACCTTACCCTTATTTGTATAGATTATGACATCATAGTTCCACATCATCACACTTTAACATAATTCAAAATTAAAGATTAACAGTCTAATTTCGAAATAAATATGGATTAAAAAGAATTTAAGGACTAAATTTTGTTATTATCCCATAATTAAAAAATGCTTTTAACTTACTTTTTCTTAGTCTAAGAAGTATATTCTATTGTGGAATAATTTGTAAGAATATATATGGAATTGGATATATGATTTTTTTTTTTTTGTTTTATCTATATCTGATATTTTCAAGGTCATGGTAATATTTTGATTTGTTTAATTAAGTTTATATTTGACTGAGCACTGTGGTCTAAATCTTGTTTTTCATGTTTTTAACATTTTGTTAAATTAATTACATTAAACAGTACTTAAATTTTAAAATATTTTAAATGAATCTTTAAAATATCAATATGGTATCAATTATAATTTTCTAGCAACCTAGTATATGCGAATCTGGTGTTGAACATATTTAAGATATGTGAATCAAATTTTAAATTTATATTCATTTTATCATATGAACAACTTGATCAATACAGGAAAAATATATAGCGACGTTTTCAGCAAAATGCCACCAGTTTTTAGAATTAGCAACGCTTCTCAAAGAAAATGCCACTACATGTCACTTTTAATGGGCCAACGCTGGTAAATGTTAATATTTACTGACGCTTTAAGAAAAAAGCCACAAAGTATATGCGACTTAGTGGTGTTTGACAATACAAACGCTGCTAATTGTGAGTCAAATTTCGACGTCTTCTTAGAGAACCGCTGCTAATTTTTTTTGGCAACTTAAAAAAAGATATTTAGCTAAAAACATCATATTGTTTATAAAAATATAGTGGCATTTCTTGCTCAAGCGCCACAAAAGATTAATTATTCAACCACGCTTTTTCAGAAATACCGCAACAGGTAAGTACTATAGTGGCGTTTTGATTAACAAACGTCACTAAATCTACTTTATAAAAAATTCAGGTTCCATCGTTAGTTGCCCCCAGTTCCAAAATCCTTAACTCAAAAAAACCTCCTTCGCTCTCTATCATTGCTCCCTCTTGGCCGCTGCTGTTCTCCGCTCGTTGCCCCCACTTCCGTCGGTCAACGTTGGTTGGTCGGAGAAGTAGCCGCTAGCTGCCCCCTTCCTCAGTCATCGCTCCACCTCAAGGTTCTACTTTGTTTTTTTATTTGTCTGTCATTAGTTGACTTTTATTTTAATCAATATAGTGCATGCATTTCTATATAAGTTGAAGTTTCTCATTATTTTAAGTTTCAGATTGTATTCTTATTCATCTTTCTTAACGTTCAACATTTCTTGTAAAATAATAATATTTTTTTCTATTCTTAATCATTTTCATTTTTCTTTCACTATTTTTTTATCTCATCAGTAATAAAATGTCATGTTGTTATTCTTATTCATTGACAACATACGATACTTATTCATTAACAGTGCATAAAATATTCACCCTTTCTTAAAAAAGTATTTTTCAATAAAAAAATCATATTAGCATAATGAATTGTTTCTTTTAAGAAAAAGAAACAGACATTAGTGTTTTAACCGGAATAGTTACGGGTGTTAATGGACAGAATTTTGCTGGCTAAATCTTTAGTATGGGGACCGAAATCAAAATTTTACCAAAAATAAAACAATCTAAATTTGGAATAATAAAAACAGAAAAGAAAGAAAGACTCTTTCTAAGCTGAATGAGCATTTACAATCCCTATGAGTCAATAATTTGACTTGACCTCAACAACCAGCCTAAGATGACTTCACCTCAACAATATCTTTATTTATATTTTTTGCTCAACATTATTAAATATTATTATTTATTTATTTAAGAAGGTTCGTCTTGGCCTGTGTTCTCAGTATATATACACATACATAGCCAAATTAAAACGATGTAAAAATATTTGTGCCTTTTACTTAGCCAGCAAAAAAAAATCAAAGATGAACATGGTCCATGGCACCACCACTACTGTGGACGAAGATGTTCCACTTCCCGGTTTCCGATTCCACCCGACCGACGAAGAGCTCATCGGGTTTTACCTTCGACGAAAAGTCGACAACAAATCCTTAAGAATCGAACTCATCAAACAGATCGATATCTATAAATACGACCCCTCTGATCTCCCAAGTACGTTCCTCGATTATTACTCTTACAGTCATATGAATTTTAACATGTTAATGATTCATTTTGTATATATGCAGAAACCAGCATGATGGGAGAGAACGAATTGTATTTCTTTTGTAGACGAGGAAGGAAATATCGAAACAGCGTAAGACCAAATCGGGTGACGGGATCGGGGTTTTGGAAAGCGACAGGTATCGATAAGCCTGTTTTTCCGGTCGGAAGCAGTGAAGCCATCGGGCTAAAGAAAACGTTGGTGTATTACCGTGGAAGTGCAGGCAAAGGAACTAAAACCGATTGGATGATGCATGAATTTCGCCTTCCCAATCCCACATTGACTGCACAAGATGCTGTAAGTAACTTCAAAATATTTTTGAAGGGCTCTCGTTCATTTTTGCTTCATATGATCAACAAATAGGAAATTGATATAATGGAAAATTTGCCTTCAATTCATCTTTGATTCCAGCAATTTTGCTATTCACCTTATGAGTTATAAGTAAATAAGTAAATGGTCAAATTATACTAACCTTTTAAAAATTATAAAGATATAAATTAATACAATAACGAAATTACATTTCGACTCTCATAAAAATACTAATTTAATCCCGACTCGCTTTGCAGGAAGTATGGACAATATGTCGAATTTTCAAGCGGCATAAAAAGAACAAACAAGAATGGAGACAAGCTGCTACTAAACGAGCTTCAACTAGCAATGGCAATGGTGTACATGGCTATGAACGTTGCAGTGTAGAATCCAGCAGCCATGAAAATTACATTACATTTGGCTCTCAAAGCGTTGAAAACTATGATGATAATGATGATGATGATGGTGATGGTGAGATGGTTATGGATCATATGAAGAATGATGGGAGTTGCAGAAGGGAATGGTATCATGGAGACTTGCAATGTATGGTATCATCATCATCACCATCTTCAAGCTTTTCTACTGAAAATGATTTCTTCACAAATGCTAACTGGAATGAGCTTAAATCAGTTGTAGAATTGGATCTTGATCCCTTTCTTTTGTGAAAAATAATTTTTAATTAGATATAATATTGTATTAGTTTTTTCTTCTTTTTCTAGGAAAAAGTTTTCGTTTTTCACAACACTAATATCCAACGTTGATAGTATACCCAATTGACTTATACCACAAATTCACTTATTTAGAAAGCATGTATACATTTATTTTATATAACAAATCATAAAAATATATTTAATTTGCGAGTAAAAAATAATTTAAATGAATCCATTAAATTAAGAATATTTAGATCCACATATAATGTGATTTAAAAATAGAATAAATTTAAACTAAGAACCCACAAATAGTTTACAATATATAAGTAATGACAAAGTCAAAAACGGGTTGAAATTAAGTTATATGTTTTTACAAGAGCTAAATTGTATTTTCGCCATTGTATTAACTTATATCTTTATGGGTTTAAAAAAAAATAGTTGAATTGAAATTTTAACATTTTTGGGACCCAAAGTATAATTTTATCCTAAATTAACTTTTAATTTTATGAATTTTGAGGTCTTAAGCAAAAATTTTCTGTTTTACGAGGACCTGGCCCTGCCTACCCTCCCTTCACCCTTGTATACAACGTAAATTTTTAAAATTTCTATAACTTTACCGCTAAATCAAAATTTTATTGACATTACATTTAAAAATGACTAGTATGGTTCTCCACACTTTGCGTTGGATTGATTATTATATCAAATTATAAAGTAAAAAGTTAAAAGTTAAAATATGTACCAAGTCTCTATAAACTTCGTGAAGTTAGAATCCAGTCCCCTACTTTTATTTTTCAGAATTTAGTCCCTCTACTTTTTGAATCTAAAAATTCAAGTCTAATAATTATCACTGTTAAAACTTTTCTATTAGATTCACTGGTATGGCATTTTGAAATTAATATATATTCACTTGATAGTCATGTAACAACAAAAATAATGTTGAAAATACTGATTAAGATTAAAAATAAAAACCATTAAAATTTATCATGATATAAATTTTTTTATTGGAATAATGTTATGAAACAAAGTTAACATCAACATTGTGATTGAAATAATTAACAATGTGAGCTATATACATTAATTAATTATATTATAAAAATAAAACAATCAAATTAAATCAAACATAATATAAGGTTGAAAACGAAAATTTGAGCTAAGTAGAAAAAAAAATAACAACGTGTATGTTGGGACCTTACTTTTATGTGTATAGATTTTGACACACATATTTTAATAGTCTACATAAAGTTTAAAGCCAATAAATTAAGCCGCTTTTGTTGACAAATATTTGGTCCAAAAATCAACCAAATAATGACCATGAGTTCGTCAAAATAGTTTATTATTATTTATTCCTGTTTTTGTTGACCGAATATTTCATATTTTTAAGTCAAAATCAATATTGGAGGAGTGTAGTTTCATTGACCATTATCATTAAAAAATCATAATACATAAATTGTTGAGGTTATTTTTAATACAAAAATATTTTTTTAAAAAAAGGAATAAGAGATCATCCTATCACGTTTTCATAGAAAATTAAATTTTATTATAACAAGTAAGTTAAAAAATTAAATTAATTATTGAGTGCAATAATACAACATAAAATTATCGACTATAGTGAGATAAGTAGAGGTGCAATTCCATGGGATCCAAAATTTTAGTCATTAAGTCTTTAAAGTAAATAAGAAGCATCCATTATAAATTTGAGATTTAAAATAACTGGTTACCCTAATTTTAAAAATGCTTAAATAATAAAATGGGACTTAAATTATACTAAATTTATCAAGTTGGTATCTATATATATATATATATATATATATATATATATATATTGTTACAAGTAGATCTTATCATGTGCTGGGTCAGGCTTATGCCAGAATTTAGGCTTGTTTTCTAAGTCATGGCTTGGCCAAATTTGAAAAATGAGTCTAAAATTTTGTCCAAGCTCGACTTAGATAAAAATAATAAACTCGAGCCCAACCTGATATTCTCGTATTAAAAATTTTATATTAATTTTTTATGTATAAATAAATTTAGAAAATATAACACATCCCAACAAACTAAAAGTACATTAAAAAAAAGTGTCTATACTTAGTAACACTAATATAGTTACAACTTATCAAGTAAATGCCTCTAAAATAATAGCAAAATTAACAATAGAATAAGAGTTGTAAAATATTTAAATAATAACAATAAAATAGTAGCAAAATAACAGCAAATTAGTAGTATGAAAAAAAAAATTAGACAGGTCGGGCCAGATGGGCCAAAAATTCTTATTGAGACCTAACATTTTTAGAAAACAAGCTTTATTTTTTTTCTAAACTTATTTTTCAGACTTATATTTTTGCCTAAAACCTCACACTTTTCGAATGAGCCCGAACAAATGACCCGACCATGGTCTGGTAACAAGTACCAATTTATATTCATATTTTACGGTCTATACCAATTTTTGTTTTCTTAACAAAATGAGATGTTTAAGATGTATGTTTGGTTGAATGCTTTGAATGAAGGGTGAAAAGATGGATGTAGGCCCTTTCTTGGGCTTAATTTAGAATTTCTTTTTTTTTAATTTCTGACATTTTTGTTTTTATTTTTGGCAGGACCAGGTTCAAGTTATCAAGTAAGATTATCCAAATTTGGACCAATTAGTAAAAGCAATGGAAAAGGTGAAATCGAAAGATGCAGTTTTAGAACGTGTCAGAAGTACATTCATGGAAAATTTTGATGATAACCTAAAGAAATTAAAGGAAATGAGTGAGAAATCAATTAAAGACCTTCCGGAGAAATGTGATGCAGTTGACAACAATATGGCTGAGGACTTCAATGGCTGGATTGTTTATGCAAGATGTAAGCCAATAATCTCTATGCTTGAAGAAATAAGAATTTTGGTGATGAAAAAGATGCATGTGAAGAGAACATGGGCTAAGAAGTGGAGAACTAACAATGGTTGGAAAGAAATATGCAATGGTTAACACATTGCAGGTTGGCTTAGAATGGAGATGGTGGCTTTGAGGTTTTTCATAAAGTCAATCAACATACTGTGGACTTCAAGCTTTTGAAATGCACTTGCAGGGAATGGGAATTGACTGGCATACCTTGTTGCCATCTTGTGTGTGCAATGTATCATGACCAGAAAGCTCCTGAACAATATGTTTCACCATGGTACGGTAAAGAGAAATACCTTGCAGCTTATGGCAAAGTATGACAACCAATTAGTGGGAAGAAATTTTGGAAAAACAATAATCATCCAATTCAATCTCTATATTTGAGGGTCATGCCTGAGGCCTTCAAAAAAAATCAAATCAATCATTCATTGTATTTATATACTTCAAGTTAACCTTTTTAAACATTTTAAAAAAAACTTATCCTTTAAGTATTTTATAGTGCTTTTTATTACATTCCATAATTATTAGATTTTGAGGTTAGTTTTATCTTTTATTGCATTTTTATGTTTTTTTGGAATAAAATGGTAAGTTTATATAATTAGGAACTTGACATTTGAGTTGAGCTTGTTTCAGGCACTTTGTTGGTGTGAAAATGAGGAACAGAGACTAAATTGGGGTCAAGGTCATGACACCAAGGTGTTGATTGCGTGACACTAATGCTTTTGCTATTAACCAAGGATCTGAGCTTCACCAAATTGCAAACCAGGGGGATTACCTTTGAAGTTGCGACACAAAGGACTTAATGTTGCAGCATCATCATTGGAGGTCGCAACACTGGCCACAATCTCCAAAGTTAAAGAAGTCAAGTTGCCTGAGGACAATGTCGCTATACGAAAGCCTAAAAGCACTCAAGGGGGTGGATTGTTGATGATGTCGCGACATCACGGTGTGGGTGTCACGGCATTGGCTTTTGATGAGAAAAAAATTAGTGAATGGTATTTTGCAGTCAAACAAGTCTCAAATTAGAGTTTAAGTGAGGACATTCTTTGGTCTTTTTGTGTAGACAATTAGACTTTTTGCTTTTCATATTTTTTTAGATTAAATTTTCTCTTTCTTTTCTTTTCCTTTTAGAATATATATTATATATTGTTTAATTGTTTTCTTTTATATCGAGATTCTTAATACGCTAGAATTGATATCTCTAGTAGAAAATTTAGATAAAGAAAACTGAGAGGAAAGTTTATTATTAGATAATTCGATATAATTGTACTGATAGTGAGATTGAAATAACTAAGCGCGTTCGAGAGGAGTGCTTAGTTGATAATTTTGAAGTAGGATAAGATCAAAAGAAGAGTCCTACGTAGAAGTAATGAGCGATTTAATCAAGATAGGTTATTAGCTTAGTTAGCAATTAACTATCATTTTATCATTTGCATCGGTAAAAGTAATAAAAAGGAAAATTAAATTAAATTGTGTAATTTATTAATTTAAAATTATGTTAAATATACCATTTATTTATTTGATTCAACTAACCAAAAACAATGGATTTAAGAAAACCACAATGCATATATTACATTCATAAAAATGAGAAATCATAGCATAAGATTAACAAGAATTCATTACACCCCTAACAACAAAACCACTACACATATAATCCAATAAATCATCATCCCACTAAAATACAAGTTTTTTTCCTCCTTAATTACACGAAATGCACGAGAAGAAGAAGAAAATAAAAGAAGGAAAATAAACGAGATTGTGAAGATAATCAACCAACTGTTCCCTCGGAGAAAAAGGGCAGCTTCAATAGATGATGATGGTGTGTTTAGGGTTTCACAGAATTTGTATTTTTCATAAAAATGGATTTAAAGAAATTAAATCCACGTAAGCAATTTAAAAGAAATGTCCAATTTTTTAAAAAAATATTTTTTTCATGTGTCACTGTCATGATAAATCAACCGAGGTTAACAGCCACACCAGTAACATCACTAGAAATTGATGGTCAAACGTGACAGCCAAAAGATTTTTTTGATAGAATTTACCAATTCAATGGCTTAATTGGTGCAAAAGGCTACACAAAATTTAATTAATTTTTTTAGAATAATTCAAGGGTTATTTAGACTTTTGTTTTTTTTCCAATTATATACATTTGGTTAAAAGTTTGAAAAGAAATAAAAGAAATAAGAATTGTGCTAAAAATACTAACAATTTATGCAATAAAATTGATGGTTTAGATTAAATTTCATCAATTCGAGATTATTTTGAGATACATGAGGCTCGTATCACTAAATATTGCAACCTAAACTAAAATACTAAAAACGCCTCAACATTATTTCACTTCCTACCGCCGCCAATTAGACCTTAGTATAGCTTATAAAGACGAAACAATCGTATTTAAATTCAAGATCTACCATACACAAATGGATATTTGTATCTCCTGTTAGTGGTTTTAGTTCAATTATTAAACAATTTGTGTCCACTGCTCGTATCATAATAATTAGATTCTACACATTGTGATAGCTTAGACATGACATTTGTATTTAAATCTTTAAAAAATATTTAAACTTTTAACCTTTGTATTTAAATACACGAAATGAAAAATCGAATCCAGAAAGTATATATGAACAGGTTGCAGATTATGTATCTATGTGCCATTACACATTATTTATTAATACAAAATGATACACCAAAGCCAATCAAACTAACAGTTTTTCAGTTTTGTCAATCACAGTCTCTCTCACCTGCAATTCCAAGCTTACTACTCTTTTCCTTTACTCAGGTTTCAGTTTCAGGGAAGCACTGCAAAAAGCCATAGTTATTGATGATGAAATCTGTAACAAAACGATTTGCATAACATTAACAGAAAATGGTTTTTACCTATTGATGCAGTAACGCTTTCCCGTAGGCGGAGGACCATCGTCAAAGACATGGCCAAGATGAGCACCGCAAGTAGCACAGAGGACTTCTTCGCGAGGCATGAAAATAATCGACAGGTCTAACTTCGATTGCACGTTCTTTCCTATAGGTTGATAATATGATGGCCACCCGGTTCCGCTATCGAATTTAGTGAATGATCTGGACGCAGAGGATCACGGTTGCTTAAGTGCTCCGATGGCCATAAGTTTCAATTCATATTAGTCCTCAGTAATTTGGAGAAGAAAATCCGGAAGACTTACTCAAAAAGAGGTGTGTCACAACATATGCAGTGGTAAGTTCCAGGTGTTTTTGTGTTCCAGTATTCCCTGAACATAAAAATGGTGCAAACATAATGAATTAGAAGAAGAATGAAGACTAAATCGATTTAATGCTAACTATGCAGAATCAAGGTTCAGTAGAATACAACATGGCAGGATTTAGGTTCGATTCACGCATTACAACCGCTATCCTGGCACGTTTTCATGTGATAACAAAAGAGATAACACGTCATTAACGATAACCCAATCCATAGAACTGAAAAAGGAAACATTTAATCCAGTACCTATATTATCAAAATACCTATCATCGAGGATAGGCGCACAAAGGGGATAACAGAACGAGTTGGTCACATTTGTTGGTTAAAAGAAATTACAAACAAGGTGTTGGGTGGTATGCGTGAACATGCAATGAAAATGGAGCTCAAGCAGTTCAGACATTGAACCAGAGAACCGGTACATATTCTAAGAGCAGACAGAACATACCCAGTGAAAGCTCTTTCGGTCCCCTTTTGACGAGTAATATAAAATTGTTCAGGTGTAAGCCTCTTCTTCCATTCCTCATCACTTAAAGAAGTATAGTCAACTGCAACTGTCTCTGCAAGGGACGCACCATTGATATCTGATGGCCGGAACCCGAATTCAGATGTTTTACAAGAAAAGAAAAAGAACAATGGTTGTAAAATTTTTACATTCGTGAGGAATTACAAGATTCAATCACTAAGTGAAAAACTCAAAAAGTACTCTTGGATAACAACAGTGACATGATAACAATAACAACTAAATATGATAATGATCACAGCAAATCAATCAGTTTTTCAAGTTTTCCTTATAGTTAACTTCACTTATTGAGATCGAAAAAGGCCTATATGCTATGCGAGTGGCACAGGTTATGGGCAACAGATTGGTCGGCAGTTTTACAGCTGAGGAACTCTTAACTAAGTAGTGTAATGCATTCCTTCATATTCTAGCCTCTTACTGTCATAGTATAGCCTAATATATACATTCATTTAAGGCAAACAGGCATGTATTAACAGGCAATATCGGACACGACATGGATACGGCGCGACCACTATAGAGTATGTGAATGTCTCGAAAGCTATATAACACAAATTATTAACATATTAAAATTTGTATAGATGTAAAACACCTTAAACACAAATACATGGCAAAATACACTTTGAAAACCTGATTTCCCTTTAGTATATCTTTCAAGACAAACAATAGAATAACATTTCCAATTCCCAATCCTCAAAAGAATAAAGGTTTAATACACCATTTGGTACCTGAGTTTGGCTTCAATATTCAATTTGGTACATGAATTTTTTTGTCCCAATTTAGTACCTGAATTTAGCTTCAATATTCAATTTGGTACCCAGACTAAACAGTGACCTAATGAATATTTGACATGTACTCTAGTAAAAAAAATACTTAGGTACTTAATCGGAAAAAAACCCTCAGGTACTAAACTGAACATTACCTAGAGTTTAGCTTCAAGATTCAACTTGGTACATGAAGTTTTTTGTCCCAATTTAGTACCTGCATTTGACTTCAATGTTCAATTTTATACCACATGGCCTAAGAATATTTGACATGTGTTCTCTAGTAAAAAAACTATAGGTATTTAATCGGAAAAAAAAAAAGAACTCAGGTACTAAATTGAACATTGAAGCCAAACTTAGGTACTTAACTGGAAAATAACTCAAGTATTAAATTGAAAAAACTCAGGGTAAGACAGTGAGCATTGAAACCAAACTCAGGCACCAAATTGAACATTGAAACCAAGCTTAGGAACGAAATATTATATTAACCCAAGAATAAATAAACCCCCAAAGCTTCTTTTATCAAACATCCACACCTAGTACAACTAGAAATCCTTAATATAAACCAGGCTTAACTTTGAATTAAGCCTTAATCTAATCACTGAAGAACATTGTCTTTGACCTATAGATAGAACAAATTCAACCCAAAATAAGCAATAAAGCCTTATAATTCAGGACTTACAGTTCCCCTAACAGTTGCTTATAATTCATAATATGAAAAATGGATTTCAAATAACTTTACTATGTTAAAGCAATCAATCAACCAAAAAAAATATTATATCCAAAGAAAAAAAAAGTTACCTTGAACAGCGTTGTTATTCTCGGGTCTTTGGGAAGAAGCAGAAGAACCCATTGATTGAACTGAGAAGGGAACTTTTCTGGGCTTGTTAAGAACACTAAAAGCCTTCGATTTAGGACTGAAAAAGGATTGGGTTTTCAAAGGAATATATGTTGCTATGCTTAAACTATTAATGATGGCCATTGTTGCTTACGCAGATTCTCGAAACAGTCAAATAGTTGACAGTCATTTGATTGGTTTTTGTGGGTTTGATTTTTGGGAAATGGAAATATATATTATCGAAGGTTCCAAAATGGGGAATGGAATACGTGGCTGATTTCCATGAAAGAGTTGCAACTTGCAAGCAGAGGATATGGACTCTCCACGTTCATCACCTGCTCTCTACCTTGGATAAATTACCCAATTTCTGTAAATTGTTTTGGGTTAATATAAGTATTAATCCATTTTGATATCTATATATTTCTTTAATCCAATTTTAAGAATTTAACATTTTAAAATTATATTGCCTCATCAAACTTGTTAAAAATGTCATGAAAGTTCTTATAATAAGTCGGATTATATTTTACTCATTTACTTAAAAAAACGATAAATTAATCTTTGAACATGAATAAATTAATATATCTGTGGTCATAGAATTAAGTTATTTAACTTAGTCTGTAATTTTAAAACCTATATTTGTATATAAATATTTGTCTACGAATATAATTTATTAATGTATAGAAGATAAAATTAGACTAAAAATTTATAAGAGATTTTTTTTTTGAAATATCGATAAACTCGAAATGATATATTGAAATAGACCAATACTAATTTGTAACAGTACAATAAAAGAAACCCTAAACTTTAAATAGATTAATGTAATAGGTTTGGATCTTGCTTGTCTGATCGAAAATTGGAATGTGATCCCTAATAACAGGGAATAACCCCTTTATCATATGCTCCTGAAAGAAATAATTTGAATGATAAGATTATTATAAAGTTTTTCTCCCAGTAATAGAGATTTGAATTGAAAGTTGTACCTGTTTCTAAACTTTAATTTCTGCGGTATACAATTTTTGAAGTAAGGTTGAAAGGCAGTCTTGGCATTTGGTTGATCCCACTCTAATGATTCCCACCATTCTTTTGTTGCTAAGATCTTGTCAAGGTTAGAAGGAACCGGGGACGGAGAAAATGGGATTCGGTTTAGCCTCGGACACCCGAATACTTCGATTACTTGTAGAGAATCACAATGCAATGTTTGTGTATATATGCTCTTCAGTTTTGGTAGCTCACATAAAACCAAATGCCTTAGCATTGGATGATTTGTTGTTTTGTTCATGCCGATCGAATGGTTTTCGATGCTTTCATCGTTGTCTTCTGCAATGCTTTCATCGTTGTCTTCTGCAATTATGTCCTTCATTTGAGGACAAAATGTAACTTCGATAACTGAAAGGCTGTGAAGCTGCAGTAGCAAACCAGGAGTGAGCAGCCTCTTGATGTTCGGGCACCGATGAATACGAAAGCTTTTCAGATTAGAAAACATGTCATTGGGAAGAGCTGCAGCTCCTGCCTTGTAGCTTAGGGAAACAAAGTTCAGCAAATCTATAAGTCGTAGCGATTCCAAGCTTCGGAAATGGGTGCTCGAGGAGGCACTGAATGCATATTTCACATCATCACACTTGGAGATTTCCAACGATCTCAAGTTGGTTGCGTTGTTCAATGAAGAAATGTCGCATAAGCTAGCAACACCGTGGCAATCATGTATATCTAGACTCTGAATGCCATTCGGAAGGACGAGTTCATCATCTCCTCTCCCAATGTAGCACTTAACTAATTTCACATGTTTTCCAAACGATTCCGGTTCCTCTTTGAACATCACAGTATGGTATTCACCCACTTGGATGAAGTACATATCCGGTTCTCGACCTCTGGTACTAATAGAATGGACAAATATATTGAACTCATGAATATTGTAGAACTGGCCTGAAAATGTTTCCAGCTTCCTCAAAGATGCCACTTCATCCCCTTTAACCTTTGAAGTCTTCGACGCCCCAAATGTTATAAGCACTTGGAGGTTTAAGAGTTTCGATAGTACCCCACAGGGTAAGAACTCGAGATATGGCATATGAAGATTAAGATACCTTAGATTGATCAGCATTTCCAGGCCTTGAGGAATTTCCTTGATTCCAGCATGACAGAGGTCCAATTTCCTTAGAAGAATGAGTTTCTCTAATGACGGAATGAGCCTTAACTTAGCACAACGTCTAAGCAACAAGGCGCTGAGTTTCCCTAATTTGGATATCGAACTCGGCAGAGCTTCGATGCTAGTATCAGATAAGTCAAGAACCTCAAGGGTGGCCATATGCATGAAAAAGGATTCCGGGATCATTGTCAAACAATGATTTGATGCAAGCAACAAGGTCGAGAGCCTAGTACACATTGGAGATACATCAGAAGGGATTCCGGATATGTAATTGTGCATCAACGAAACCATCTCGAGATCTTCAGTCCAATAGTTTCCATCTGGGATTTCTCGCAAATGCACCCCGGATTTTACCATTAAACGGGAACTAGTGCCGTTGACATGAATGACCATGTCCCGAACCAAATCATGCATCTTCACCTGTTTATTATCTTCACTCTTGTTCATAACACATTCTAAAAGACAAGCTTTTTCAAGTTTGTTCAACATAGCATCGCCCTTGTCGAAAGCTGCCCGTCTGCTACACATTGGATCTATTACTCCCCCTGTGATCAAACGTTCAATCAACTCCTTTCTTCTAATACCGAAATCTTCAGGGTAAAGTGCACAATAAAGAAGGCAATTTCTATGTTTCTCATCATCCAAGTGATTATAGCTAAATTTCAGCTGCTTAAGCACCCTTCTCATGTCATGATATCCTCTTGTTGAGTCTCGTAATTCTTCTAATGCATTTCTCCACTCACAAGATTCAGTGACACCTTTCAAACTTCTAGCAATTGTGACAATAGCAAGTGGTAAACAAGCACACTGTTTTGCTACTTCTTTCGCAATCGGTTCTATGTGAGGTGAAATAACATCGAGACCGGCTTTCTCCACAAACAAGTTCCAAGCTTCTTCTTCTGAAAGAAGCTCTGCTTTGATTTGTTTGCATCCCATCCTTAAACAAACATCAGCTAACCGGGTCGTTAAAACAAACTTGCTTTTGTTATCTGCTCCGGGTTCTGGGATTCCTACATCTTCGAGCTGAAATGCTTCCCAAACATCATCAAAAATCAGAACACAATTCTTCATTGTTCGAATCATTGCAAATAACTTAGCAGCCCTTACCATTTCACTTTCGTTTTCCGGCATACAAACACCTATTGCACGGGCTAATTTATCTTGAAGTTGAATAACACTTGCAAATTTTGATACAGACACCCAAATTACATGGTCAAATTTGTTCGTTTCTTCGAGGAGTCGGTTATGGATGAGCTTGATCATTGTTGTTTTCCCGACTCCTCCCATGCCATAGACTCCAATCTTTCGACAACTATCATCCATCAAGCAATCCCATAACTGTTCCATATTTCTTCTAGCAGTAGATGTTCCAACTAATTCCATTGTTGGCAACGTGACCTTATTGCCTGTAGGAGCATTGATAACTAACCTATCCACAAAATCACCCTTTCGATGATGCTCATCCACGACCTTAATCGTAACCGTGATCTTCTTCCCTAAACGTGCACGAGATAGGTACTTCATGTCTCCTACCTCTTTACTTAAGGAATCAACTTGGGAGATAATCTTACAAGCACCGTCTAACCAAAGTTGTACTTCTTTCTTCAATGTTTTACCTGACTGAAGAAGATCTATGTTCAATCTTGATTCCATGTCATCCTTCCTGCATTTCAATTCTTCCAATTTCTTATGCAGAATCATCATGTATTTTTTGACACCACGATGGTACTTGAAATATTTTGCAATTGGATCCAACATGATGTGTACAATTTCAAGGATTGGTCCTAATACCTCCATTCTATACAAACCTGCAAGTGTTTCAAATATCATTTCATCTGAGAAGGTAATTTCATATACAGAATTCGAAGAAAGCATGTATGTAATAAATTCAGTATTCAATGTCAATAAAAAAAAACCAGAAACTCCTAGTGTCAAAGGTGTGACCTAATCTAAAATCACACTACTCTAAGGGCTTTGTTCGTGTTACTTATAAACTCTTCATTTTTCAGTGAAAATTTAAGATTATATTCAACAAGCAAGGGTAAAATTAAATGATATAAGAAGCATGGGGTAAGCCTGAAAGTCAAAACCCTATCTATATAAATCACAATCACAAAGTTTTTTGCATTTACCAGCATCAAATATAACAATCTGGGAAATATAAAAGGTTGAAGAAAGCATGAGAATGGATAGATAGAATTATGTACGTACCCTTCTTCTGCTTGCTGCTTTGGATTGTCTCTGCTTGATATAAGGGGCAAAAAGAGCTTGTAATTTGATGGCTAAAAGATTATACCTGTAATGCATTGAATTCCATGATGTGAAAGAGAAAAAATGAAACATTGTTTGTTGACTTGGATTGCTCTTTGTTTGTTGCCATGCTTTACTGTGTGATTATAATATTAAAAGTCAATTAAAATACGACTCGATAAATAGATTGGAACAATATGCACATATATATTATTAAATACTTGTAGTTTCAAACAAGGATCAACAAATCAGAGTGGCGCAGCGGAAGCGTGGTGGGCCCATAACCCACAGGTCCCAGGATCGAAACCTGGCTCTGATAATTCTTCGTTTGGTTTTTTTCGTAATTCTGTTTCATAATGTGGGCTATTTTATATTTGTTTTGGGCTATGAATGTATACTCAATTTTACTACATTATATATAATTTCACATCGATTAAAATCAATCTCTATATAAATATATTACAGGAAAACAGAAAAAAAAAATATTTTTTAAATATATAAATATAAATAAAAAATGAAAAAAGTTGAGTTTTATAAAAATTAATCAGAATTGAAAGATATAAAAATTTAGCTAAATGTTAAAAGAATAAAAAAAATCAAAATTCAATTTATATATAAACTCTAAACATATTTCAATAATGTTAAAGTTTTGATAACTTTTAAAATATTTTTTTTGGAATAAATAAAAAGTATGTAATTTCTTTTAAAAAAAAAAAATTAAAAGTTAAAAAATTTAAAAATTAAAATTCAATGTGTCGACAATAGTCAAAATCAATCATGTATTTCTAAAATGTTTAATTTCAATGCAAATTAACATCATTTGTCATTTTCTAATTTATTTCTAAAATGTTTAATTTCAATGCATATTAACATCATTTGTCATTTTCTAATTTATTGGAAGTACAATGTGACGTGTTTTAATAGGTGCCACATATCAATTAGCTCCTTTTTAATGCTATTAGATTGAAAAATGTAATTTTATCTAAAAAAACAATTAGGTACTAAAATATGAAAAATATATATATATATATATATATATATATATATATATATATATAAAAATAGAAGGTCCGTTTATAATTTAGGGGCAAAATTAGTATATTAAATGCATAAATTGGTATTTAAACTATATCTTTTTTTCAAAATTGATATTTAATTTTTTTTATATAAGTGATACTTAAATTATTTTTTTCCTAAGTTAGCATCTTCACTAGTTAAATAGTTAAGTTTAATTAAAAAGAAGTTTAATTCATAAATTGATATCTAAACTATGTAATTTTATATTTTAGTACTTTTTTTTTTGCTACAAGTGGTACCTAAACTACTTTTTCTCTCAATTTTCTATTTTTAAGAATTTAGTCCCTCTATTGTTTGAATTTAAAAATTTAGGTCTAATTGTTAATATCGTTAAAATTTTTCTGTTAAATTTGTTGGGGTGACATTCTAAAATTTAAAAAAAAAAAAAGGTTACTCACTCGATAATCATGTCACAAAAAATGACATTATAATGGAATTGAATTTAACAAAAAAGTTAACGATGTTAATGATTCTTTAAATTTACATTAGCATTTTAATTAGAATAAAATATTTAGACTAACTAATAACATTATAAATATTGAGGTACTCAATTATATAAAAAAAATTAAGTAAAAAAATCAAATCTCAATTTTTAACATAGTATAGAGACCAAAATTAAAATTTGACTATTTTTATATAATTAAAAAGTAGAAGGGCCAAAATTGAAAATTCATCAAATTCATCATTGTTGCTAAGAATGTAAAAGGAAGAAGAAAAGCAAGGCAGGCATATAGTAGTATAGATAAGATCTATTAATTGACATAAAAAACAGAAATTGGCAAACAATACCGACAAAGATATTATTTAAATAAGTCTAGTTTCAATATCAACAAATCAGAGTGGCGCAGCGGAAGCGTGGTGGGCCCATAACCCACAGGTCTCAGGATCGAAACCTGGCTCTGATATATCATTGTTGGGTTTTTTTGTAATTCTGTTTCATAAAGTGGGCTATTTTATATTAAGTACTGGTTTTGGGCGGAGATAATTGATGTGGACCATCCATTTTCATATTTGTTTTGGGCCTTTTGAATATATACTCAAATTTACTACATTATATATAAATTCACATGGATAAAAATATTATAGGAAAACAGAAAAAAAAAATTCTGAAAATAAAATTTATAAAATATATAATTAAATTAAAAATGAAAAAATTGAGTTTTTTTTAAAAAAAATTAATCAGAATTGAAAAAAATATAATATATATAAATATCTATTCTATTTTTGTCCTATTCAGAGTGTTTGGGCCTTTACATTTTCACAACGCCTATTCTTTTTTATTCTTGGTCATTATCAGCATTCTGATTAAGAGATGGGTTAAGCCTATGTGGCGTTTTAAAGTGTGAACGTCCCAATTTATTTCTGTCAAGCTTGATATTGCGCCATTGAGTTTGAAATGTTGATATTTAGCATATCCTTTTCTCCACCTTCTCAAAGTTTTATTAGTCACCTCTAAGAATAAAATTTTATATTTTCAGTGTTTAATTTGACAAAAATATATTAATAAAATAAAAAGTTTAGAAAGTTAACTACATAACTAAAACAATTACAAAAATATTCTAAATCACTCCAAACTTGATTGAAATATAAGCTTAAGAATAATAAAATAACTCTATATCCTAGAATTATGAGTGGGAAATCATATTTCCCCCTTTAATCAATCACTTTTTCCGGAGTTAGAATCGTTGTTAATGCCTTTACCATAGCGGTGATGTCTTCACCTTGGCGGAGTTTCTTTTCACAAGGCCGCTAATGTCATTATATTAGAGATGTTTTGTTTCCGACCGTCACAAAATGTTTAGCATAGTGGCACATTTTGCATGTAAACGCCACTAATTTCCACCGGTATACCCCTCATTTGCTATAGTATGTAACAAGCATGGGGTGAGCTTGAAAATCAAAACCCTACCTATATAAATCACAATCAAAACCCTACCAGCATCAAATATAACATTATGTGAAATATAAAAGCATGGAGAAAGCATGAGAATGGATAGAATTATGTACGAACCCTTCTTCTGCTTCCTGCTTTGGATTGTCTCTTTGTCTCTGTTTGATATTTAAGGGGCAAAAAGAACTTGTAATTTGATGGCTAAAATATTATACCTTTGATGCAATGAATTCCATGATGTGAAAGAAAAATGAAGGTTGTTTGATGTCTAAAAATGGCTTTTTTAAGAAAAATAAGGTTGTTTGTAATAACATATAAATGTTATTATAGGCGTATAACACCGGCGCTCTATGATATGTAAAATATTAAAAAATAAATTGAACTGTTATAAAAAGAATTGACTATAACACCAGATTGAATATTATTAAAATATTAGTAGATTTAATGATATGTCAAATTCATGTGATGCTAATAATAATAATAATAATAATAATAATAATAGTAGGTTGAGAATAGTAGCCTTAAAGTCTTGCATCGGTAAAGGTACTATAAAGACATTTGTATTAGATGTTAGATTGTATTTTATCTCATTTATTCAAAAAATGACAAATTAGTTTTTCTACATTTGTATTTTGTCTCATTTAAAGAGTAAATTGATCTTCTTCTTCTTCTTCTTTTTTTTTTTTTACGATTTTATCTATTTTTACTATTAAAACCTAACATGGCTGATAGGATAACTAAACAATTACGCTACATGCACCTCAAGCTACAAGGAAGACTAATTTTTAACATTAGAAATAGATAAAAATTTAAATAGAAGGTGGTTGATGAAATAACCTGACAACTACATGTCTGCTATTTGCACCTCATGCTAATACATAATGAGTAATTTTTAACATTATGAAAATTTTAACAGAATTAGTCTTTGATCTAATATAGATGAATTAATTTACTGATTTTTTTAATAAAGAGTTCAAAATTCAATCTAACTCTTAATATATGAATTTCCATAGTAGTTTTACCTCTTAACATCCCTCTTTAATTAGTAATTAAAAGTAATACCAGAATTATAATTCTTTAAAAAAAAAATTACTCTTAACTTTTTCTCATGAAGTTCTTTTATTATTCTTTACAATTTTCATTTTTATTTATAAATAATCATTAAGATAATTTTGTAATTTTCTTATATTTTTAATTATTTTGTAGGTATACATGAATGCTAAAAGACAGAAATTGGCACACAATGGTTTCTATGTTGCCCAGGATTATATAATTTAATAAAATATTGCCTCAAGTGAATTTCAACAAATCAGAGTGGCGCAGCGGGAAGCGTGGTGGGCCCATAACCCACAGGTCCCAGGATCGAAACCTGGCTCTGATATTTCTCGTATTATTTTTAGGGTATTTTTGTAATTCTATCTCATGATGTGGGCCATTTTATATTCAGTACTGTTGGGCCTAGATCCATTGATGTGGGCCTTCCATTTTCATATCTGTTTTGGGTCTATAACATTTATTCTCTTCTTTTTCAATATACTCAAATTTTGCTATATTATTGTACACACACACAAAAAAAAGTAACATAAATTATTTGTTACTTAATGAAGAATTATTAATATATAAATATGTATGAAGAGTAAAACAAAAATTTACGAGAAAAGTCTGAAAGCCTATTTTACTTTTTTTTTTTTTTTAAAATTATAATACTTATGTAAGTTTATTGATATTGTAGTATTTATTTCTTATGATTTTGTTTTATTTTTTTTAAATGAGTTGATTTATTTATTAAAAAACTACTGAGTTGGTTTTATATGGTTCACGAATTAACTTAGCCAATGATTTTATACATGGTCCGGCTTAATATACTTTTTAATTTCTATCCAATAAAGGGTTTGCCATTTTTTTTACCCTTCAATATTTAAACATCAAATCGATTAAATTTAAAGTTGCATATTGAATCCATCTAAAAATGAATAAACTTTCTCAAGTCCCAACGCTTTTTTTTCACTCATAAAATTCGATACGTAAAAAAAAAAAAAAAAAAACAATAAACTTCTTGCTACTCAAAACCTATTGTTTCCTTTTCTATTTAAACTTTTAGTTTAAATATTAATTCCAAGATAATTTATTAAAACTTAAACCTAAAGTTTAATTTGTTAAAAAAAGAGAGCATAATAGAATAATAGTCTATGTGTCTGTGTCCTCTCTCAAACCAAAACCAAGAAAATGGCACCAACTTTTAAATTGTACCGTCACATCAAATGCTTTAAAAACAAAATAAGCAAGATAAATTATTTTCACATATAAAAAAAAAATCCTAATGTATATAAATAGATGCACTACATATCTTATTAGATATATTTTTTGAGAAGAAAGTAACGATCCCATGTTAAGTGATACTAGAGTGAGTCTTTATTACTCAATGGATCAACCGTGACAAAAAAGATCATAACAAAAACATAATGAGATTAGATGAAAGATAATTCCCCGATTTATGCCGAACACCCCAACAGGTGGGCAATCAAGAATGGACTGACCGCGATGAAGGAGCTTGTGGTCGTCACAAAATTAAGTGGGAGAATGTCACACAAATGCATTACATTTCATACCAAACATCAAGCTCTCCTCTTTTTGTTCACTTCCTCCTCTTCTCACCTATGCATCCATCTCTTTTCCCTCCAGTATTATTTTTTTCATTTTAGTTTATAAGAATTTATAAGAGTTTTTTAATTTATTAATTTATTTATCCCAATTTCAAACATATAAAGATTAAAAAACTCAACTTCACAAGAATTAAAATCCCACACACAATTACAATTAAAATTATGGCAAGTTACATACTTGGAAAATTCATTAGAGTGTACAATCAAAGCTCCACTTAATGAAATTTCCATCTTTAAAAAAAGCTTTTTGAGTACCTTAGAGCTTATGTAGAATCAAATGAGCACCATGTTGAGGACGAAGAGTAATTACGGTGATGGGAGAGTGAGCATATGAAGGTGAAAGCTCGAACCGGAATCGTTTTAGAATCATCGCAAGCGCCATTTTTGCTTCCATCAGAGCAAAGTTCTGCCCAATGCAGATCCTTGGACCCCCTCCGAAAGGGAAAAACGCAAGTTGATTACTCTTTGTCGCTTTCGAAACACCTTCCGCAAACCTCTCGGGTCTAAATTCATGCGCGTCGTCACCCCAAATTTCTTGATCGTGGTGAATGAGGAGGACCGGAATCGAAATTACCGCTCCGGCAGGTAACAATAGTTTCCCAAGCTTCATATCCTTTGCCATGGACCGTCCTAGCATAACAACCGGAGGATATAACCGAAGAACCTCGTTCAAGATCATTGTCATCTGTTGCATTGGATTCATTAGAAAAATGTGAGAAAGTAGCTTAGCATAGCCAAGGATTCATATAATTATACTTTCAAGAATCGGACTTACGACTTTGAGATGACTAAGACCATCAGGATCTGGTTTACCGTCACTGAAAACTTGCAAAACTTCTTCTCTTGCCTTTGTCTGCCAATCCGGGTTCCTTGCAAGCAACACCAACGTCCAAACCAGCAAAACTGATGTGGTCTCTTGGCCGGCAATGTAGAACAGTTTGCACTCGTCAACCACATCTTGGATACTCATTCCCATGTTCTTCCGATCCCCATGTTCTTCGATCTCTTTAAAGTTGGATTCAACAAGTATGCCTAATAAGTCATCAATTTTCACTTCACCGGCTTGAACTGCTTTCTCTCGGTTCTTTACCAATTCCCTAAGTGAATCTTTTATTTCTTTGTCCATCAACTTCAGCTTCTTATTCGTCTTAGTCGGTAAAAACCTTCGGCCACACAAATATCGAATATAACTTTTAGCGTCTAAGGTAATTATGTGAACTAATTGAGTTAAACTCGGACAAATTCAATGGTAATTATCGATAGAAAGCAACCTAAATACTAATGATTTGATTAAATCTTTGCATAACTTATCCCTTGAACTCGAAAAAGTGACTAATTTTACCTCCATCCCGGAACATAAAGCGACTGAACCGCTTCGGTGAGAAGATTAGTTTGCTCATCCAATAGCAGGAAAATCCGTCTTCCTTCTTCGTAGCTACTCCCAAAAGCCGCTCGAGAAATCACGTCTCGTGTCAAATTTACCAAACAAGGCCACACATCGATCTCGCTCGACCCGTTTACAGAGACTGCCTCCTCCCATTTCTCGATCATCTCGGTGCAACATTCGTAGAATGCCGGCAACATGTTCTGCAATAAATATTACCAAGCTAATAACACATGCAGTTCAAACTATTTCATAACCTAATTTCACAACATTTTCTAGAGTAAAGCTCATAAACACTATCACCAGCCACGACACTCAAACAAAATAATAACCCTTCGATCCATTAGCTTCAACAGTAGATATCAATTCAAAACTAACACGTAAGTCAAATTATAAACATTATCGCATCAATAAGCTCTTACAATAAGGAAAGAAACTAGAGGGGACAAGCAGGGACTATGCCAAAAATAAAAAAGTACTCATTTAATCTCTTGAGTATTTGCAAAATTTTAAGTTAATTTAATAGTAAAATTGTTTTTCGGCCCCTTCGTAAATTTAAAATTTAATTTTGCCCTTTTCGAAAACAAAAAAGTTATAGTTTAATCTCTTGAAAATTGTAAAATTTTACATTAATACAATATGTTTAGCTCACTCAAAAATTTATAATTTAAATTTAACCCCTCCAAAAAAATTCTGATTTCATCCTACTTTCAACCAATTTAATCACTGGCTTGAACATTACATATCAACTTCCATCTAACGGGTAAATGAAATTATAAATATTATCGTATCAATCAACTCTTTCGATCAACCTAATCATTAGCTTGATTGCCAGATATCAACTCAAATCTAACACATCAAATTATAAACACGTGTATCTATTGCATAAAGAGAAAAGACATAAAAATAAACAAAGCAAATACCTTCAATTTATCCAGATGAAATGAAGGGGTAATAATCTTCCTATGCTTAGCCCACCGGTCTCCCTCTAGGGTTAAAATCCCACTAAAAAGCAAGGTAATAAGTGGGTTAATCCTAGGCTTTTGAAACTCATTGAATTTGTTAAATATATCTCTTATCAACTCAGGGTCCATGATTGTCACCCTTGGACTAGGACCAAACCACCTAATTGAATTCTTGCCTGCACTTTTCCACAAATTACACACATTAGAAGTAATAAAAAAATAAACACCCAAAAATCGTAAGAGTTGAATAGATCAAAATACAAACCATAGTTCTTAACAGTTTGATGATAATAAGGAATGACATATGGGGCAATATCATCAGTAAGGGACATAGGTTTGGATCTTGCTTGTCTTGTCATGGTGAACATCTCTTTGATTTCCCCAAACAAAAGCCTGTAAGAATTTCCATTGAAACCCTGTTGTCTCAAACATTTTTCAAGCTTCTTCGGAGTCAGCCATGCCCAGTTTAGAATCTTCCATCCACATAGTATCAATACCCCAACTGCAAGCAATGAAAGGAAAGGTTTAATTATGACAAGGGGATCTTCCATGTTTCTGCAAAAAGTACAAAACTGTGGTGTTTATGTAAGTCAAGTACAAGGACAGGTTATGTTTTTTATAGAAAAAACTGTGAATTGAAAGAAGAAGAAAAAATATTTGGAAGTGAATTTTTTGGGGGGTGTTATTGAAAATGTAATCTTCTTTGACGAGTGATTTGGGGCTGGGGAAAAGTCTGAAATGTTGTGGTCATACTTGATAAGAACAGGGGGAAATTACAAATCCATGCCGTGAGAACTAGAAGTATTTGAGAATCTGTGTCATAAATAAGAATATTTACTAATTTCCTCGTTTATGTGCTACAATAAAAAGTGTATTTAGAGTCTAATTTAATCAAAATTGATAACAATGTATTTTTTTTTTTTGGGCATAATCAAAGTATTTTTCATGTCTGATTTGCAACTTACGAAGATTAATTTTTTTTGAAATTTGAATCTTATGTGTTGCCTTGATGGTTATGGTGTTTATCACTCTAAATGTGGCATGGGTTCGAGTCGCGCTAGTTGCATTGTTGTAGTTCAAAAAAAAGTCTTTCAGAATTTATAACTATCCTTCTAACAAGGTCATCTTTTAAGTTCTAACATGAGAATTAAAGGATAGCAAGAAGTAATTATTTTTATTTTTATCTTTTTGATGAATTACAAGAGGAGGGCAAAGCCCTAACAGCAACACAACTAGCGTGACTCGAACCCATGCCACACTTAAGGCAGCGAACATCCTAACTAGCAGGACAACACACGGAGTTCAATTGTTTTTATTATTCTAAACATACTTTAACGACATATATTAACTTTTTAATTCGTTTATGAATTTATTACCCATGTACATGATGATAATATAAAAGGGTTTCTTATTAGTAGTGAAGTTTTCTAACTATTTAAAAAGTTATGAATTTTCTTGATGGTTTGTGTTTGTTGCTATTGAGTCCATCAGCTGTCCTAACTTTTCTAGTGTACCAAATAATTCTAAATTATTTTAAAATTTTAACCTAAACTTTATTTGATAAATGGTTGGAAAAATAAAATCAATTAAAAAATTAATATTTTCAATAATTTATTTTTTTATACATATTTGATAATTTAAATAAAAGCAATATAATTTTTTTTTTATAAAAAGTGTAAAAAATATAGGTAGATAAGAGCTAGTTAATAATTATCAGCTAATAGAGAATATTTTTAATTTATTTTAATTTATTTATTTAATATTATATTATATTATAAAAACTTTACATTTAAATTTTTTTTTAAACATTAAAGGTAAAGATGATTCCTTTACATTTAAAATAAAAGTTAGAATATAACTTCTTTTTAAAATCTATATTTATCAAACATCTAATTATATTAAGTAATTAATTTTAAGTAATAAATCATGTAAATTTTATAATTTAAATTTAGTATTTAAATTTTTAATACTTGAATTTTTTTACCATTTAATTTTTCAATTTGTCAAACAACACTTTATTGAATTCGAACTTCCAATGGGTTTTATTATTTGGATTATAAAATATTACAAATATTCTACTCATTATTATTCCTTTTATATAATACGTAGAATTATATATAATCCCTCCTAACCCTTAAATAGGAGGAGAAACACGTTTCTGTATGTTTCAACCTACATCCTCTTGCATCGACAACAATGTCGATGCCAACCGAGTTAAGACTCAATCCATACTCATTATGCTTTCAAGAGAAATGAGGGCAACAAAGTAAAAGCAAATTAGCTTTGGTTAAAATATGCATAGCTCCATGTACTTTTTACAAATTTGAAATTTAGTCTCTATATTTTTATTTCCAAAAATTTAGTCTAATTTTCATATTTGAAAATTTAGGTCCAACTGTTAACGCTGTTAAAATTATTTATCTCTTTTTTTATTAGAGGGGCTAAAATGCAATCCAGGATATATTAAGGGAGTTTTGTGATACTTTTACCCCAAATTAGATGTTATCATTTTTCAGTAAATATTGTTAACCAAAATTGCTTAATAGTTTTAATCCACTGCACCAATTTATAATTCTTTCGCATGAACAGTGGCATTACTATTAGAGTCGGTTGATAGCGAAGAAAAAGAGAAAGCAATTGATTAACATTACAGGAATCATTTGCCCTTTTATCACCACGTAGACATAAAGCATGTGAGCAACCATATGAATTAATTAAATTATTTAGATATCTAAATTAATAATTAAAAAATTAAGATATTTTTTTATAAGAAGAAAGCTGCTACAGCTAGCCATAGCAAAACTCTGCCAAAGTTGACCAATACTTTCTTGTAATAATCTTATAGCAATTTATTTAGGTGTACCATCGTAAATATACAATTCAAATGGGTCATATTCACCTAGAGCTGTTATATTGTCCGCAACTATATTGTTGAATATGGAATATATAATATCTTAACATTTCAATCTATTGCTATATATTGTTAGATAATTTAAACTAAACTCAACATGACTCCCTCTGCTTGCCCATTAAGTGAATTAATCGTAGTCAAACTTTCACTCTCCACCAACATTGCTCAATCCCTCTCCTTCATGATATATCCAAACCATTTATAATAGCCCATAATTTCGTATCAATTACAGAACATATGTATGTGTTTCTATTGTAACCAGTAATCCATTTATCTCAGTCATCTCGAATTAATCCGTCAGCTATTAAATTTATTATAAGCAAAATCAAAATAGATTTACACTATCAGTTATCATTAAAACAATAACAGAAAATAATAATAAATTTAATATTAATTAAGATTGATGAAGCTTTGGTATTGTTAATTAAAACAAATATATAAATCATTGAATATTTAAATTCAAATCCCATCATTCGTCATTATAATATATGATTCTTCAATCGTAAATTTTATTTAATTTTTCTTATACTTTTGTTCAATTAATATGCTATATATTGCATTTATATGAATCCATTGTACTTACATTTAAACATATAGAAACAACTAGACAATAACCAGATATGAAACTAAGATAAAATAAAACAAGTTTGAATAGAATTCACAAAAGAACAAATAAATCAAATAAAATAATATCTTTATCTTTTCATTATTTCTTTTTCCTTCGTAGCAATCGTAATAGAGTGGAATACCCCACGAAAAAGGATAAAAGTTCACTTGCCCTATCCCTTCCAATTATGTGCAACACCTTGTTAGATTAATACTTAAATCGAATTATCACTAATCGTATTATTTGAAATGTAAAAATTTTAACTATTAATCGAATTAATTTTTTTAAATACATTAATTGAACTAAAATATTTCGATTAATCAAAATTTATATATTTTTTGGCTTTTGACTAAAATAAGTAAAAACATATAAAAAACACATTGCTAATGTTCACTTTCTTTTTTATTTAATAGTTCAAAAAACTTTAAAAAGGAGGTAGAAACAACAAATAAGACATTAGAAACACTATATAAATCTTGAAAGTTATCAATCAAACAAAAAGTTAACAATTATATATAATATATATTATTTGTTTCAGTTAATTGGTTAATTTGGTTAATTACCCAATTTTGAACCGAATTAACTGGTAAATGAAATTTCAAAAAATCATTAACCGACTTCCGACAGAATTAAATACGGCCACTGACCGATTAATCGAATTAGATCAATTTAGTCTATTTATTTAGTTTTAACCGAGCTATAAACACCCCCAAGCATCACATCTTGCTAAATAAATAAATAAGCTTCCATCCGAATAGTTTCAATTTTTCTTTTTAAATATTATTATATAATATATATTTACAGTATATAAGTACAAATACAATCACAAATATATATTTGAATAATTAAAAAATAAAAATAAACTAATAAAAATTACAAACAAGTGAGAAATTGAAATATAATAAAATAAAATTTGCAAATGCTAAGTGTGCACGATAATTACATATAATAAGACTTGGATATGTGTTCGTAAACTATCAAAATCTCAATCTTCGCCAACAATAACAAATTCTTATTAACTGATGTGTTTGTGTTCTAATATGAAAGTCTATTTCGAAATATCTAATATAATTGTTTGAATCAACCGTTCGATAGTGCTCCACTCATTTATAAATTAATTTAATTGTCAATTTTTTGTCTTGATTTTCGATTTTTTACCAGGTGACAACCGATTTAGTCTATCTCAAATTTTATACCTCCAGTTCTTGATTTAATTAGTCGGTTTAATTGTGACATCATTAATAAGAACCAAGTTACTCTATTTATTTTAAATGATTTATTTTTAAAATTTTAAAAAATTAATTAAATATTGACACATCATCCATGTGATAATCTATATATATACCACACCAACAAAGTTTTAATTTTTCCATTTACTTACAAGAGACGAAAAATTAAATCTATTTTAAAAGTGATTGAACTGCATCTAAACCTATAATATAGGGATCTTTTGGGTATTTACTCCTATAACAGAGGGATTAAATCGGAACTTTTATTTTATATTTTTTCCCTGTCTATGGTGGCACAATGATATTGGTGGGCTGCATCGGCTTTTCTCCTTAAAAGATAAGCTTCAACAAGCTTCTCAATCACATCCCACTGAATTTGGATAGTTTCAAAGTTCTTTAAACAATAATATCCGATCACTGGTCAAATCCCCCAATCAATGATGTTACTTACACCTATTAAACACTACATAGTGGTCAAATTTGGATAATGTATTGTACTATGGATGAAACACTCTTTAAGCTTTGGGATTCAGTTTAACATCCTCACTAAACCATATGGACTAAATTGAACTCATTGCAAAGCACAAAGGCTCAAATGGTCTAACATGCAAAATCGGGAACATGATGATTCCATCAAAGCTTGTAATATTGTGTCAACTCAAGTGCATGCGAAGTGAGAAAAATCCCAGATGTTTCAAGCTATCTGGGAAATGAACCATTTTGCAAATAATCAAAGTTCTATGTATGCAAAACAAATATTAAAATAGTAGCCAGAATGTCGTACAAAATCAAAGGGCACAAAGCTTCCCTTTTAAGTACAATTAACATCTGAGCGAAGGATCCAAATGAACAAAATCCACCTTTAAGATGATTCTACCTCTAAAGTTTTACTTCCAATTCTCACCAACAATATGGACTTAATTGAACTCAATGCAAAAAGCACAAAGGCTCAAAAAGGACTAACATGCAAAATCAAAATTATGATTCCATGAAGCTTGCAATATAGTGTCAAACTGAAGTGCATGCAAAGACACGTATTTGCAGCTATATGGGAAACGAACCATCTTGCAAATAGTCGAGTTATATGTATGAGAATACGATACCTTGTTAATCATCGAAACAGCACTGAAAATTTCTTGCTTTACATCACAGTTCAAGGAATCGATTCCGAGTCTTTGCCCTCGATAAAGAAGCTGTTCCCTAGGTCTCATTAATTGGTAGCCCCACCCGAGTTCCTGCTGTGTAAGGACATGTTTGACGACTATGACCTTTATTTCTGCATAATCCACAATGCTTTGGTTGGCCTGGCTCCCTAATATCCATCTCTTTGCGAATCCGAGTTGATTGTGGACGACCTATAGGATCTCTACGCAATTTTGGATTCGGATACAATTCAGGACCAGTATGCTTCGTCCAATACATTTCGTTCGGGAGCGCTTCAATCTCATGTTTATAAACTTTGAATATGGTTGTAATTTTATAGACATTGTCAACATATTCATTGTAATCAGCATGAATATGAGAACATACAGCAATTACATGCGAGCACGGATATCGGTATGCTTGAAACTTCCCACAATCACACCACCTTTGAGTAAGATTCACTGTATACGATTTTAAAGGAGATCCCTCACTTGATTGAACCGACTCTTCAACCCAAAATTCATTTGCAGGCGAAAAATCATGACCACGATGAGATTTAGCTTTTGAACAATTTTCTTGCAAATCCTGTGTCACTAATTCGCAGTAAATTTGTCCCGAGTCCATCATCGCAAGTTGTTTCTTACCTATCTCCACAAAAAGTTGAGCTAACATACTGTACGATTCATGGACTAAAGCAGAAATTGGAAGATGACGCGTCCCCTTAAACATTGGATAGATAAATTCAGCTAAGTTGGTCGTCATATGACCATAACGTCGCCCTCCATCATATGATAAAATCCACCTTTCTTTCGAGATATTGTCCAACCATTCGCCTGCCCGACTGTTTTTTTTTTCGTACATTCTCCAATCTTTGATGAAATCGAGTACTTGTCAACTCATTGCCTGCTAAAGAAAAAAAATGTATATTAACAACAGAGGTATACAATTAAAAATCAGCATGTTATTTGATAAAAATTATTACATACCCATGCTGACAACTTCTTGACGTAACTCATTATCGTTAAATTCTTTCATGATATTTACTGCAACATGCCGAAGGCAGTATACTGGGTATGCATACGGCGGAACCAACGAATTCCTTTACTCCTGATCACGGACTTGATTGATTCATTTCGATTCGATATCAAACATATGCCCATTTGTTTAACATGCTTTCTTAAATTTGTCAAAAAGAAAGCCCAAGCCTCTTTCGTCTCGCCCTCAAAGATGGCAAATGCTAACGGTAGAATATTCCGATTTCCATCTTGTGAAATAGCCAACAACAATGTTTCCTTGTATTTCCCATTCAAGAACGTACCGTCTACTTGAACAATAGGTTTACAATACCGAAACCCTTCAATACAAGACCTGAATGTCCAAAATAAACGATGGAAAAAAACGTTTACCTTCCACTAATCGATTCCCATCATAAGCAGGCAGTGTTTGTAATTCCACCACGGTACCCGGAACATATTGTTGCATTGCAGCCAACAAGTTAGGCAAATCATTATATAATTTATCCCAATCACCATACAATTCAGCAATTGCCTTTTGCTTTCCATTCCAATCTTTTCTATACGAGACGCAGTATCCATACCGAGTTCGTATCTCAACAATCAAATCCGAAACTGAAATAGGCAAGTTTTCTTTGACTAATGGAACTATGAAGTCACGTATCACATTCGAGTCTAATTTATTATGATCTTGCTATATCCTTTCTACTCTGCAAGTATGAGGACCGTTATATTTTCGAACTTCCCATATTCGATTCCTCTTCATAAACGCTGCTCTAACGCTCCAATTACATCCTTGGCCAAACATTTTACACTTACCCACATATTTCGTTGGTGCTGACACAATCACTTTGTAATCCACAGATTGTTTAATGTTGTAATGCTTGATAGCTGAAAGCACAGCATCTTTCGTCGGAAATCTCATCCCAATACAAAGATCACCAGACTCTGAATAAGTCATAAGGCTCGGTATTGTATGAGCATACTCGGGAAATTCATGAGCTTGCATTGCATCTATATCAATACAACGCATATGAGATGGAGGTTGATATGCAGGAAGATCACGGCTAGATTCGATACTTAATGACAAATGGGGACCAGGGGCCGGAATGATTTCTACATCAGAATCTCTATCCTCTTCATCTTAATCCTTGTTCTCGTACTCCTCGAATACATAGGATTCACCGAATGGTACAATGTTCAAATCAATAGCAGCTTCGGTTGCTACTTGGGAGCTTGAAGGTATCTCGGCCTCACATTGTCTAATAGGTTGAATTTCCGGATTAGATGCCGGAACATTGACGTCCCTACATCCTTTTTCAACATCCTCGAGCTTCACATAGAGCTCCAGTGCAACATTCCCACTTTTCTCCTGCGCGGCGATCATAGTCGTGACATCATCATCATCATCAATAACTACTGCTCTATATACGAAAGCTCCTCGAATTAAAGACAGTGGAAATCTATATGTAAGACTAGATATTGTCTTTGTATTTCCAGCTCCTATTTTTCTATTGATTTTACACTTCATTTCCTCTAAAGTAATGTCCTTTATAAAGGTTAAACTTATAGGATCATCAGATTCAAATACAACATCTGTACCACTCTTAGAAATCTTTCCATCATAATAGACAATGGCGAAAAAATTGTTACTCATTGATAGAGTATTACTGTTAGAGTATTAGAATATTAGTAGTTGTGGTTTGTTATCCAAGTTGTTAGTCAGTTAAGTAGAGCAGTTACTAAGCTCTCTTCTATAAATAATAGTCTTGATGTACAGAATAGTTAAGGATTGAATTTACAAAAGCAATTCAGTTGTTATTCATTTCATAAAGAGTTTAGTTTAGATTACCTTCTATCATGGTATCAGTCGCCTAAGATCTTGGTGGTCGCTTCCGCTCCGAGGTCATGGATCCAATGGTTGATCAGCAAGCTGGTGATTCGCTTCCTACTTCTGCTTCGCATTCTCGACTGGTCTATAGCTTCCCTCGTCATGAGATTGCTAAGCTGGATGAGTCTAATTTCGTCCAGTGGCAGCATCAAGTCTGGCTTATTGTTGATGGCTATGGTCTTCAAGGGTTCTTGGATGGCTCCGTCACTGAACCGCCGAAGGTGGTGGCCACGAATGATGGATGTCTTGCTCCGAATCTGGATGTGGTTTGGTTCACGCAGCAGGATAAGTTGATTGCCTCATGGCTCCTTTCTACGGTGAACTCGTATCTTCTCTCTTATATCATTTTGACTAAATCTGCTTGTGATATCTGGAGCGCAGCAAGTCACCTCTTTGCCACAACCTCTGTTGAGAAAGTTTCTCAGATCCATCATGATTTACATGCGGTTCGAAAGGGCAGTTCTACCGTCAAAGAATACGTGTCCAAAATTAACACTCTTTGTGCCTTGCTTGCGGCGTCGGGATCAGAAGTTTCAGAGGCGAAGAAGGTGGAAGTTCTTCTCGGAGGTCTCACCTCTGATTTTGATTCGGTCTTTATGGTGGTTTCGGCTTCGTCAGAGCCCTTGACTTTTCCAAAATTGGTGGACATTCTCATGGCCTTTGAGCGTCGCCAGTCACGGGCAGTGCGTGATGTGCCGTTGGTTGCACATATGGCTCAGGTTCCTAGTGCGGTGCCTGATTATGACTCGTGTGGTGCTCGTGGTGGTTGGATGCTGACGGGATCGCGTGGTGGCCAGACGTTTCATTCGCGGATGCAGTGTCAGATCTGCAATCGATTTGGGCATGTTGCCCAGCGGTGCTATTACCGCTTTGATAGAGACTATGGTGGTTCGTCGGAAGCCGTTGCTGCTGGCGGTGGTGACTCCATTCGTGTGCGTCCTCCAGCACAAAGGCCTGAAGGAGGGCAGTGAGTCTGGCAACAGAACCCTCCTGCTAGTGTTGCTTATGGTCAGCCCAATTGGGCTTCTAATTTCATTGGACCGATTAGTGGTCCATATGCTCCTGGGCCGTATGCTTATGAGCCTATTAACAGGCCGTCCATGGCAAAAAAGATGCACCCGGATTTGGGCCAGCATCAAGGGCGAGGTTATTTGGATGGTAACGGGCCGACTGTAGCAGGCTGAATATTTAGGCCATCTGGGCCTAGTGGTCCGTTTTTGGTTCCTAGGGCTCACTATGTGTCTCAGCAGTCCCCTAGGTCTCCGGTTGTGAACTGTGTTGATATTAATGGCTCCGCTCCGACTGCTACTCCTAAGGCTCCGTGATGTACAAAACCTCGTGCTCGAGTATTTGATGTTGATAATTCTCAGGGTATTGGGTTACCTCGAATGCCGAATTTTTGTGCTTCTGATTTTTTCGATACATCTAGATACGATTCTAGCTATGGCAGTGTTGACTCGTATGTTACTACACCTACTGGAGCTGTCTCGTGGTACCTGAATTCTGGAGCTTTTAATCATGTTTGTCAGAGTGCTGTAGATTTAAATGCCTCAACACCTTATTCAGGTACATCTGAAATTTTAATAGGCAATGGGGCTTCTACCATAATTTTATCTGTTGTCGACACGATTATTTCTGCTAATTCTAAATTATTACGGTTGTCTAATGTATTGTGTGTTCTAAGCATTCGCAAGAATCTTTTATCTGTATCTCAGTTCGCTCGGGATAACAATGTGTTCTTTGAGTTTCACCCTTCATATTGTATCTTTAAGGACATCCAGACGAGGGAACCTTTATTGCGGGGCCGAGTTCGTGACGGGCTCTGTCAGTTTTCAGTTGATTCGTCTCTTTCCTCGTCTCCGGTGTCTGCAGTTCACAATGTTGATCTTCAAGCCAATTCGCTATGTGCTGATAAGTTTACTTTGTGGCATAATAGACTTGGCCACCCATCATCCTTAGTTGTTACTGATGTTTTGAATAAATATAGTATTGTTACTAATAAGAAGTCTCTTTCTAATATGTGTATTGCTTGTAAAAAAGGGAAATCTCATAAACTTCCGTTTTCTCCGTCGACTACTGAGTATATAGAATTGTTTGAGTTAGTTGTTTCTGATTTGTGGGGACCGACCTCGGTTGCTTGTGACGAACATTTGTACTATGTTTCGTTTGTCGACATGTACAGTTAGTTCACCTGGGTTTATTTGATTAAATGAAAATCCCAGGCCGTTGAGTGTTTTTCTTAATTTTAGAAAATGGTAGCCACTCAGTTTGGGAAGACTATTAAAAAATTCTAAAGTGATTGAGGAGGTGAGTTTCGGGCCTTTACCTCTATCCTTGCTGATCACGGTATTCTTCATCGGCTATCTTGCCTTCACACTTCTGAACAGAATGGTGTTGCAGAACGTAAGCATCGGCATATAGTGGAAACTGGTCTCACCTTGTTAGCTCAGGCTAATCTACCTATGCAACACTGGGGTTATGCTTTTCCCAGTGCTGTTCATCTTATCAACAGGCATTCTACTCTGGTTCATCAAGGACAGTCTCCATATCAGAAACTTTATGAGTGTGTCCCGACGTATGATCATCTTCGAGTTTTTGGCTGTCGCTGTTTCCCGTATCTACGCCATTTTCAGCGTCATAAGCTTGATTTTCGATCTCAACCCTGTACATTTTTAGGGTACAGTTTTCAACACAAAGGATATTATTGTCTTACTCCAGAAGAGTCGGTGATTATTTCCCGTCATGTGGTGTTTGATGAGAATCGATTCTTGTTCCCATTTCTGATGTTGTCTGATGCTGATAATTCTCTATCCAGTGTTACTATGTTCCTTTTGTTCGTCCATCCTCCGTTCGTCGTGATTCTTCAAGTGTTCCAGTAGATTCCTTGATGACCTCCTGTCCTTTGTCTGGCTCCAGTCGCGAGGTTCTCGCTCGAGAGGTGGTCCGTGCTGAGTCTGATCCTTCGTCTGATACTTCGTCTACCCCTTGTTGTCTACCGACTGGTGTTTCTGATGCTTTCACAACTGGTGTTCCTGATGCTTCCCAATCCGGTTCAAGCGGGTCCTCCTCTTCTACTCCCACGTCATCCGAAGTTTCGTTAGCAGTTCCTTGTGGGAATACGCACGCTATGGTTACTCGGTCAAAGACTGGTATTTTTAAGCCCAAGGTGTTGTCGGTTGAAACTGTTGAATTGAATCGTGTTCTGTTGATGAGGCAATTGCTCATCCAGAGTGGAAATTAGCTGTTCAAGCAGAGTATGATGCGCTAATAGCTAATTCGACCTGGGAGCTCGTGTCGCTACCTCCTGGATGGAAAGCAATAGGGTGCCAATGGTTGTTCAAAATTAAGAGAAAGCCTGATGGATCTGTTGATCGTCAGAAGGCTAGGTTAGTTGCTAAGGGTTGTGCTCAGGTACCGGGTGCGATTTTAAAGAAACTTTTAGTGCAGTGGTTAAACCTGCCACTATTCAAGTCATTTTGTCCATTGCGGTATCGAAGGGATGGACACTTCGTCAAGTCGATGTCAATAATGCGTTCTTAAACAGCGATTTGGATACTGAGGTTTTTATGCAGCAACCTCTGGGGTTTGTTCGGTTTGGGGCAGATGGAAAACCTCTTGTCGGTCGGTTGTAGAAGGCTCTGTATGGTCTTCGACAAGAACCTAGAGCATGGTTTGATAAATTAAAGTAATTTTTATCTTTTGTGGGATTCACTGTATCTCGGTCTGATGCGTCATTATTTGTTCAGATTGCGTCAGGTACTACGCTTTATGCTCTTGTTTATGTCGATAATATAATCATTACTGGTAATGAGTCGATAACTATTACTAGTTTAGTTGAATAGTTGCATGGTATGTTCTCATTCAAAGATATGGGGATCCTGCATTACTTTCTTGGGGTTGAGGTTACGCGGTCTTCCTCTAGTAATGTTTATTTGTGTCAGAAAAAATATATTCGGGATTTGCTTACTCGAAGTTCCCTTCTTAATTCGAAGCCCGTTCACACTCCTATGGTTAGTTCGACTCAGTTGTCTAAAGATGATGGTGACCGCTTGAGTGATCCTATTGCGTACAGGAGTTTGACTGGTGCCTTACAGTATGTGGTGCTTACGCGTCTTGACATTTCGTATGCTGTGAATCGCATATGTCAGTTCATGCATAGTCCAACAACTAAACATATAGTTGCTCTGAAACGGATCTTGCGGTATCTCTGTGGGACACTTAACTATGGTATTGTTATTCGACCATCTTCGCGTTTGTCTCTTGTGGGGTATGCAGATGCAAATTGGGGACTAGATTTTGATGATCATCGCTCTACTTTCGGCTTCTATGTTTATTTTGGTGATGCTCTGGTCTCTTAGTGCTCCAAAAAACAGCCGGTGGTGTCTCGTTCTACGGCTGAAGCAGAGTATCGTGATCTTGCTATGGCTACTAGTGATGTCACCTGGTTAGTTTCCCTTCTTCGTGAGCTACAGGTTCAGTCACCTGATACGCCTACCATCTGGTGTGATAGTTCTATTCGGGTCTTGCCGGTGGAGAAGATGGATGCATGATAGAGTATTACTGATAGAGTATTAGAATATTAGTGGTTGTGGTTTGTTATCCAAGTTGTTAGTCAGTTAAGCAGAGCAGTTACTAAGCTCTTTTCTATAAATAATAGTCTTGATGTACAGAATAGTTAAGAATTGAATTTACAAAAGCAATTTAGTTGTTACTCATTTCATAAAGAGTTTAGTTTAGATTACCTTCTATCACTCATCTTCTAAAACAATGCTGTCAAAATTTAAATAAAACAAAGGAAAAATATAGATATGAGAAAATGACAGTAGTATAGAAACCAGGCTACAACAAACTAATGGGTCATTCTTGGAATTTTTTTTCTTTACTTTCCCACCATTTCTCAGCAACCAAATAGACAAAAGTTCTTATTTTTAATCCTTTTTTTCCATTTAGAAACCAAAAAAAATAAATGTAAGAAGGGTATCAAGAGACAAAATTCACAATGGGTTTTGATTACATTAACTGTTCGTGCTCTTGATCAGCAGCTTCTGCATATTGCTTTTTGGTCTTTGGGTGTTTTTTTTTTTTCTTTTTCAAATATTTTGATAATAGACCATTTGGAAAATGAAAAGAGTTCAACTTTCTTTTAGCAAGGACAATGGTAGAGTTGATGCTGCAACCAGATACTCTGAGAAGAGGAAATGATCCTTTTTTTAAGTTCAATTTTAATTTTTAATTAATTTAGAATAGTGTTTATCTGAATTAATATGAGCATGTATTACAATTTACGATGTAATACCCCCTACCTGTACTCATTTCCAGAACAGGGTACGAGGCATTATCGGAGTTTACGAATTAAATTTTTTTTTTATTCAATATAGCCCTTTTATAAATATCTAAATTTCCCTGTAATATTAAATCGAGACCAATCCACATCAATCAAATCAATTTAACATATTTTCATGATAGATTCATGCATTTATATAAGATAACGTCATCACATATCTATAACCAGGTTTGTTAACCATACTAATGGCTAACTTTACATTCATTTCACGTTAACATTTACTTTGTTAGCTTATACATGCCATTAGTTCCCAAAATAAAGTTCCTTTATATACCGAAATCTCGAGGTTGATAGTGTGATGTGTCTCCGACCAAATCCGACCTCCGAGCTCTTAACACTACAAAAGCAGGGAAAAGGAAAGCAGGTAAGCACTTTGTGCTTAGTAAGCTCATGTAACAAGAATTACACTTACCTAATATTTTCAGTACAATACAATAAACATTACATATATCCATTCAATGCATCATTACCCTAACATGCACAAACTCAACATTCAAGTTAGTACAATAATTTCCATGTATCAATAATATATATCATGATTGATGAGCTCATCAATACTATGATTTCCATTCCCTTGTTATTTTTCCATATTTATCCCGTTGAATTACTCGGAATTTCGATGGATTTTTCAGAGGTACACTTTTAGTGTACATTTTCGGGTCCGTCAATTCATATTCATGTGCGCACATTTCCATTTCAGAGAGCACACTCCCGCGAACCTCAACCTTGCAGCGGGATTACCAGTCCAGGCTAAATCCCCTGCAATATAAACTCATAGAGTATTGTCGGGATTACCAGTCCAGGCTAAATCCCCTGCAACGACAATTACTCTAACGAGCTTGGATCTGAATTACCAGTCCAGGCTAAATTCAGACCCTAATTCGGATTACCCGTCCGGGCTAAATCCATTTTCCACATATTCTTCGGGAGGGCTATATCAGGGTAGGATCACCCGTCCGGGCTAGATCCTTTTTACCGTCAATTCCTTTTCAGAGATCTATCGAATTTTCCTTTCATTCAACCAGGATTTCTTCCCCTTTATATCAAATATATCAATGTTTCATCAATTTTCATATAATGAACATTCAAATCATATTCACATCAATAACATACATTTCAAGTATTTAAGAATATAATTCAAGTTACATGAACTTACCTTGATACTTGTTTGTAAACAATAAAAATCTACTAATCCCAAACTTTTTCCTTTCCTCGATCTAGCTTCGTATTTGAATCTTCCGGATCTAAATAAATAAATTTAATTATCAATTTAATACATTTCATGTTCATATGCAACATTCTCTATAATTCAACTATTATTTATAGTTCATTCAAAGCTGTCTACTTGAGTCATAGTCACTAAATTATTTATAACTTGAGCCACGGAACTCCAAATTAAGATCCGTTAATTTTCCCTGAAACTAGACTCATATATATTCTTACCATAAAATTTTCAGAATTTTTGGTTTAGCCAATAAGTACAGTTTATTCTTTAAAGTCACCCCTGTTTTGCTGTCTGACAGTTCTGACTCTTCTTCACTAAAAATTAATTATCTCCTTGTACAGAATTCAAATTATATTATAGTTTTTTTCTATTAAAATTAGACTCACTCAGGATTCTATACATATAAATTTAAACCCATAATTATTTTTCTTCATTTTTTTATGATTTTTCAAAGTCAGAACAGGGGAACCCGAATTCATTCTGACCTTGTCTCACAAAATTCATTATATCTCAAAATTTACAAGTCCATTTCTTGTACTATTTCTTCTATGAGAAACTAGACTCAATAAGATTTAATTCTATATTTTTTTCATCTTCTAATTCGATTTCTACAATTTATGGTGATTTTTCAAAGTTAGTCTACTGCTGCTGTCTAAACTGTTTTAGTGCAAGCTGTTTTTAATAAATGATAATTTCGTCCCTACTCAATTAGCCTCTCAATTGAGCTTATTTTTCCCAATTAACACTTTATTATATTACCTTAAAATAGTTTACAACTTTTAGGAATCATAATTTCAGAAATATACTTTAATTCCAAAAATTTTCACAATTAGGTCCTAAAAATCAATTTCCATTGAAATTACCTAATAAAATCATCTCATAAACAATTTAAAGCTTTAATTTCATTCTATTTCATCATAAACTTACATAACTCAACCATAGTGACTTTCAATTTCATCCATGAAATCAAAAACTAATCAATTTAATAGTAGGACCTAGTTGTAAAAGTCTTAGAAACACAAAAATTACAAGAAAAAGGCAAGGATTAACTCACTTGGTGCAAAAATTATGGAATACCAGCTTAGAAAACCCTTCTATGGCGTTTTTAGCTGCTGGAATTGAAGAGAAATGAAGAGAAATCTAGATATTTCCTATTTAGTCCTAGCTTTATTTAGTTAATTTTGCAATATTCCAACTTTGCATTTAATTCATCAATTTTTCTGCTGTTTTCATGCCCTTGCCGTCCAGCCCAAATAACTTTTGGGTCTAATTGCCTTTTAAATCCTTTCTCATTAGACTCTTAAGCTATTTAATCACTCTAGCAACTTTTACACCTATTACAATTTAGTCCTTTTCATTTAATTGACTACCCAAACATTAAAATTTCCTAACGAAATTTTAATACCACATTAATAACATTTCATAAATATTTATAAAATTATTTTTGACTCGGTTTTTACGAGATAGAGGTCTCGATAAATTATTTTTACCTAATTTCTTCAATAATTTCTTTTTCTAACTAACCACTAAATCGATAAAATTTTTCTATCAATATTTTCATGCGATTTTTCTATCATATAAATATTCATGCAAAAATATTGAAGTAAATTTCTCTTTAGATCGGATTTGTGGTTACGAAACTACTGTTCCGATAACCTTGAATTTAGGCCATTACATACGAGGACTGTCTTGACTGAAAATTTCAACGTTGCTTAAATGTAACACCCCTTAATCCCAAACTATTGCCAGAATAGGGTTACAAGGCATTACCGAACATATTGGTTAATTTACTAATAATTCATGAATAAGCAACAAATATATTAAAATTAAATCGTTAAGTTTCTTTTATGAACCTTCAAGGCCTAAATCACGTATTATAAATGAATAGGGACTTATTCAAGTACTCCAGAAATTTTTCGTAATATACTTATTATTTTTTTTATTTTTTTAAAAAAAAATTCAATATAACCCCTTTAGAGACATCTAACCTTCCCTGCAAATTTCAAATTTGCAACCAATTCAACACAACAACAACTCAATAAATACAATCTTCATCTAAATCATATTCGTTTCATAATAATATCACTAATCATTATTTTATCTAACATTATATCCATTCATACTTTCAAGTAGTATTTAAACATCTTAGTTAATTTGCATTTATATCATATATCAACTTATATTAACTTAACTAATATATTCATGAGTTGATACAAAACATAGTCATATAAACTCCTATACATGCCATATAAACCATTTAAAGTATTTATAACAAAATCTACCGGAAAATTGAGATAGTGTGACTTGAGCGTGATGATCCGATCCTCTGACCCTCCCGTTAATCTACAAAGAGCAATAAACATTACAAGTAAGCTGACTATAGCTTAGTAAGTTCGTCGGCTTTAACCTTAAATCTTACCAAATATTAGTTTTTCCAAAATTCAAATCATATGGATATTTCAAGTAAGTTGCTTTCATCCTGTAAGTCATAATCTCATTTTAAAATAAATTTACTTAATTGAGCTCAATAATAATAATGATAACATTACTTACATTTCTTTTTCCACAAATTACAATTACGACTTACCAACTTGTCCATTTAAGGAACGACTTACGGATTTGAGTACATCGTGATCTAAAGCCCGAAGTCTAGTCAGCACATAAGTGAAAACGGGCTTAGAAGGCTAATCAAGCACATAAGTGCTAAACCGAAACCCCAAAAGGGTTAATCAAACTCATGTGAGTTAACGGAAGCTCATAAGAGCTAAATGAGAAGGCAAACACGAGAATTCGCAACAAATGCTGAATCTCGGTTTACTTGGGTAATTTATCGTCAATTTATCTTTTTCACCGAACGATCGTACTCATTTCTTACGTTCGTTCCTCCGAAATACTCAATTTAATTTCCGTAACTTTTGTACATAATTTAATTATTTTCAACAATTAACATACATAAATATTAATCACCATTCATAAATTAACATTGAAATTTAATAATTTAACCGCATTTAACTTACCTTAAACAATTTACGGTGAGTTGTAGAGATTTACGAACTATTCCTAATTTTCTCTTTCCTCGTTTATCCTCGATTTCTTGATTTATAATATAAAATTTTTCACTTATCAGTATAGAATTCACATTCATTCTATTTCACATCCTTAATGTTTATAACCGGCTTATAAGTAACATTATCTGCAATTTCACTATTTACCTATGTATATTCAATGTTGTCTATCTGTGTCATAGTCACTAAATTATTTTTATCTTGAGCTACAGAACTCCAAATTAGGATCCGCTAATTTTCCCTGAAACTAGACTCACATATCTTAATCATAAAATTTTCAAAATTTTTGGTTTAGCCAATAAGTACAGTTTATTCTTTAAAGTCACCACTATTCTGCTGCCTGACAGTTCTGACCCTTCTTCACTAAAAATAAATTATCTCTTCATACAAGATTCGAATGATGTTCTTGTTTATTTCTATTGAAAATAGACTCATTAAGGATTCTAGACATATAAATTTAAGCCCATAATTATTTTCCTTAAATTTTTTTTTATGATTTTTCAAATTCAGAATAGGGGAACCCAAATTCATTCTGATATTATCTCACAAAATTCATTATATCTCATGATTTACAAATCCATTGCTTACACCGTTTCTTCTATAAGAAACTAGACTCAATAAGATTTAATTTCATATTTTTTTCATCTTCTAATTTGATTTATAAAATTTATGGTGATTTTTCAAGGCTAGACTATTGCTGCTGTCCAAAACTGTTTTAGTGCAAGCTATTTATTACCATTTTCCCCTAAGCTTTTAATAAATAACAATTTCATCCCTACTCAATTAGCCTCTCAATTGAGCTGATTTTTCTCAATTAATACTTTACCTAGACATTATAAGTTATTTCAAAACTATTAAAATTTAGAATTTCCACATAAAACCTTAACTTCAAACTCTTTCACCATTAGGTCCCAAATATTCACTTTCTATTAAATTCTTTCAATAAAATCAACATATAAACAATTTAAAGCTTTAATTCCATACTAAATCATCATATACTTCCAGCATATATTCATAGCAACTTCCAATTTCTTTCATAGAATCAAAAACTAATGAATTCAACAAGTGGACCTAGTTGTAAAAGTCATAAAAACACAAAAATTTCAAGAAATAATCAATAATTGAACTTACTTGCAGTAAAAATATGAAAAATCAGCTTAAGGAAACCCTTCTATGGTGTTTTTTCTGATGAGAATGCAGAAAAATAAAGATAAATCTAGATAATTCCACTTTAGTCCTGGCTTTATTAAGTAAATTTTACAATATTCCAAATTTGCCCTTAATTCATCAATTTTCCTGCTGATTTCATGCCCCATGCCGTCCAGCCCAAATAGACCTTGGGTCCATTTGCCTTTTAAACCCTTTTTCTTTTATCATTTAAACTATTTAATCATTTTCCATAATTTTACATTTATTACAATTTAGTCCTTTTAATTCAATTAACTATCGGAACTTTAAAATTTCTTAACGAAACTTTAATACTAACTTATTAACACTCTATAAATATTTATAAAAATATTTATTGCTCGTTTTAAAATTTTCAAACTCTCAATACCTCGTTTCCGATTCTTTTTTTTAATTTTTTTTAATATTTATTTCTAGTACACTATTCGCTATTTCAAAAATTTTCCTAACTTCACATTTAACTTATATTCACTAAATTAATAATATTTTCTACTCATTTGTCGGATTTAGTGATCTCAAATTACTGTTTCGACACCACTGAAAATTTAGGCTATTACATGAAAAATCTATTAAGGCACTTAAAAAGGTTGAAATGACATTTGATATCATTCTTATTTTAGTTAAATCTAAAAAATGATGTTCTAGTTAAATTCTGTTTATTTGTTTCAATAAAATTTTAATTTGTTTAGATTATTTTATTATTATTTGACTTATCAATTTAGTTTATAAATAGACCATTTTACAACCTTAGAAAATACATTTATTAGAGATTAGAACTCATAACACATTTAGAGAATTTTGTGTTTACGTTTTAAGAGTTTTTTGTTTTTTGAGTTTTCTGGATTTAGTTTTTATCTTTATCTTTTGTGCTCTTCGTTCTTTTGCCATTATAGTAGAATTATCTTTACCTGTGGTTTTTTTATTCTCTTTGGAGGGTTTTTTCACGTTAAATTTATATGTTCAATTTCTCAATTTCTTTCATTATTTTTACTTGTTTGTTGCTTAATCAGATTGATTCCCAATAAATGGTATCAGAGCTAGTTCAATTTTTATAGATTATCTCATTTAGAGATGACAGCAACAAGATTTAAAATTAAGAAGTTTGATGGTAAGACAAATTTTAATCTATGACAAGTTCGGATGATGGCAATTCTAGTTCAATGTGGCTTGAAAAAGGTTGTTACCGAGAAAAAGTCTGAAAATCTAAATAAAACAGAATAGGAAGAACTTGATGAAAAGATTTTGTTTGCAATCCAGTTGTGCCTCGCAAATATGGTATTTGCATGAAGTATTGATGGAGAAGACTTCATCCGCCTTGTGGAAAAGGTTAGAAACTCTTTATGCGACTAAGTCCCTGGCTAACTGTTTATTATTAAAACAACTTCTATTTACGTTTCGCATAAATGAATGTGAGCTTCTTAGAGATCGCATCAGTCAATTTATTACTCTTTTAAATGATTTAAAGAACGTTGAGGTTCAAATTGACGATGAAAATCACGCTATGCTATTATTGTGCTATTTACCCCCTTCATACAAGTCTTTCAGGGAGACCCTGATTTATGGCAGAGACAAACTCTCGTTCGAAGTTGAGTAGAGACAAACTCGACAATGAGTTTGGTTTAGATAGCAAGGAAGATAGGCAAGCTTCCGTTTTGGTAGCATCAAAGAAGCAAGACAAAAGGTGTCGTTATTGTAAAAAGTTAGATCATATCAAAGCAGAATATTATAAACTGCGAAATAAAAGAGCTACTGAGAGTAACAAGGAAGATGTAGCTGGTGCTAATTTAACCAATGAAAGCGGTGATGATTTCTTGAGTATTTTACGAAAAAATGTCAGGTATGTACCTGATTTACGATAGAAACTCATTTCCTTGAATATTTTAGACTTGAAATGATGCAGAATTAACATCGAGTCGAGCAGTATTAAGGTATCTTGTGGAGCTCTCGTTTTGTTAAAAGGTAAAATGACCAGCAGTCTTTATATTCTGAAAGGTTCTACAGTGACCGGTGAAATTGGATGTCCCTCATCCTATAACACCCCCTACCCGTATCCTTTGATGAAATAGAGTACGAAGTATTACCGAGGAATACGCAACACTTACAAATAATTTAAATATATTTTCATAACAACTTGTCTCGATTTTATACTATTTCATATTTAAGTTGTGCTCACCAAAGTATTTGAAATATTATCTTCATGCAAATAGCACACATGAGGTACATAATTCCATAATTATGAATAAACACATTTGTCAAACATATTCCATATTCATGTATCAATGTCTCATGTCTCCATATATCAATAATCATCATTTTTCTTGTTTTTCAAATAAATATGCGTAACCATTTATAAGAATGCAATTCACTGTTTCTTCCTATCAATCACAATTTCAAATGACAAATTCATGTGAATGAGCTCAACCTCATTAGCTGTTTAAATTTTGTCACTTTGATTCACATACTCAAAATTTACTAATATAACCTGTCAAACACAATCTCTGAATGATGAAATCACATAATTGAGCTCAATTTCAATGTTCACTAAAATCTGTCATATAAATTCAAATAATAATTACTCAAACTCTGTCAAATTGGAGAACGTCTTACAAAATTGAGTGCGTCGTTACTCAGTGCCGCAATTCATAACTCAGTATGGTCTTCTTCATTGAAATACTATACTTACATTTCACAACTCGGTATGGGAAATGCCATACTTACGTTTCTTAACTCAGTATGGATGATACTATAGCTACGTTTCACAACTCGATATGGATGATACCATACCTACGTTTTACAACTCGGTATGGATGATACCACACCTACGTTTCACAACTCGGTATGGATGATACCATACCTACGTTTCACAATTCAGTATGGTTAATACCATACCTACATTTCGCAACTCGGTATAGATGATACCATACCTACGTTTCACAACTCAGTATGGTTAATACCATACCTACGTTTCACACTTTGCCATAAACCAACCATTGTCTTTTCCGTCAATTCATCTTGTCACTAAAAGTGCTCAATTTGATCATTATTCACAATTTTATCATCAATATATATGAAATAGCACATCATGAAATTCATAAACTTAACAAATGATCACTAAAATTTAGTTATACAAACTCACAAGTACGATTTTTGTATTATAACGATAATCATAATTTCATAATAAATATTTCAAATAAAACATTATATCATTTCTAATTCAACATTTATCGATTATAATCGGGCATGTGATCAATTTATACCCAAGTCATTCATATATATATATATATTTACTTTTCCTCCTCCTCCTCTCCATCCACATCCTTAGTATAAATAACACACTTGTAAGTAACATTATCCATAATTTTTACTATTTACTTATGTGAATATTCAAGCTATCCATCCATGTCATAGTCACTAAATTATTTTTTATCTTGAGCCACAGAACTCCAAATTAAGATCTGCTAATTTTCTTTGAAACTAGACTCATGTATCTTCTTACCATAAAATTTTCAGAATTTTTGGTTTAACCAATAAGTACAGTTTATTTTTTAAAGTCACCCCTGTTCTGCTGTCTGACAGTTCCAACCCTTCTTCACTAAATATTAATTATCTCCTCGTACAGGATTCGAATGATGTTTTTGTTTGTTTCTCTTGAAAATATACTTATTTAGGATTCTGAATATATAAATTTAACCTATAATTATTTTTATCCAATTTTTGATGATTTTCCAAAGTCGGAACAGGGGAACCCAAAATCATTCTGACCTTGTCTCACAAAATTTATTATATCTCATGATTTACAATTATATTGTTTACATCGTTTCTTCTATAAGAAATTAGACTCAATAAGCTTTAATTTCATATTTTATTCATCCTCTAATTTGATTTTTACAATTTTTGGTGATTTTTCAAAGTTAGACTACTGCTGCTGTCCAAAACAGTTTTAGTGTAAATGTTGATTTCTATTTTACCCCAAATTTCACAGTTCATACAATTCAGTCCTTGCTCAATTAACCACTCAATTGAGCTAATTTTTCTCAATTAATACTTTATTATATCATTTTAAACTACCTCATAACCCTTGAAAATTAAAACTTTAGCACTAAACCTTATTTCCAAACTCTTTCACAATTAGGTCCTAAAATCAGTTTCCATCAATTTTACTTGATAAAATTATTATATGTATCAAAATTAAAGCTTCAATTCTATGTTTATTCATCATATGCTTTCAGTAATCATCCATAAAAACTTCAAAAATTAGGCATGGAATAAAAAATTAATGAAATAGTAAGTTGGACCCAATTGTAAAAGTCTAAAAATATAAAAATTTCAAGGAGAAAACAAGAATTAAACTTACATGAAGCTAGAGTATGAAAACCAGCTTGAACCCTCCTCCATGGCTATCTTTCAACTGATGAATATGAAGAGAAATGAAGAGAATTCTAGATATTCCAATTTAGTCCCATTTTTATTTAGCTAATTTTGGCAATTTTCTAATTTTGCCCTTATTTCACCCATTTCCTGATTTTTTTCAGCTATTGCCGCCCAAAATATCTCCTTTGGGCTTATTTCCACTTTAAGTCCTTCCTCATTTGACAATTGAGCTATTTAATCATTTTAGTAACTTTTACACCTTTTTTAATTTAGTCCTTTTTATTTAATTAATCACCCAAACGTTAAAATTTTCTGACAAAATTTTAATACTATCTCACCAACACTATATAAATATTTCTAAAAATATTTCTGGCTTGGTTTATGAAATCGAGGTCTCGATACCTCATTCTTGACCCAATTTACCTAATTAATTCTTTTAAATCACCAAATTCTCTAATTCAAAAATACTTCTATATTCACATTTGACTCATAGGTATTAATTTATTAAATTTTCAACTCACTTGTCGGATTTAGCGATCTTAAATCTCTATTCCTGATACCACTGAAAATTAGGCTATTACACATCCGTTACGGAGTCGAAGTCAACTCATTTGGAGAAGAGGCAACTTGGTCATATGAGGGAAAAGAGTATGACTGTTTCATTAAAAAGATGTTTTTTTTTTATGCATGTTTTGAAAAGTTAGGACACTATGTTCGTGAAAATTAAACACGGGTTAGTTTTGATTTGGCAGTGTACAAGTCAAAGGCTAGAAGTCTTCCAATTTCTAAGCACAAATTTAACTCAGTTAATTCCCTGCATAGTTCAAGATAGGCTCGTGGCGGGCTTTGGCAAATATGTTGTTGTGAAAATACGAGTCAAGGTGGAGATTTGTTAAGTATGACTCCTATTTTAGTCAAATTTGAGAAATATAATCTTCTAGTTAAACTCTGTTTTTTATTTCAATCAAACTTTAATTAGTTTAGATTATTTTATTATTATTTGACCTATTAATTTAGCCTATAAATAGGCTCTTTTACAACCTTATAAAATATACCCATAGAGATTAAAACTCATAAAACATTTAGAGATTTTTGTATTTACGTTTTTAGAGTTCTTTATTTTTGGGGTTTAATTTTTATCTCCATCTTTTGTACTCTTCATTCTTTTGCCATTATAGTAAAATTATATTTACTTGTGGTTTTTTTATCCTCTTTGGAGGGGTTTTTCCACGTTAAATTTGTGTGTTCAATTTCTCAATTTCTTTTGCTATTTTTACTTGTTTGTTGTTTAACCGGGTTGATCCCCAACAATAACTGATATTATTTAAAAATTTAATTTGGTTTTATTTTGAAAAGGTTGATATTCCTGGGTTTTAGTTCGGATCATTTTCAATTCTTCATTTGTTTACTTATATGTTGTAATAGTTTGATTTTATTTTGTATTTCAATTCAATTTTACAGAGCAGGCAGGTCCAAACCCCTCCCCCAAATTTTATAAGATTTCACTTAGGCCCTTTTGAGTTTTTACAATTTTTATTTTGATCTTATAATCAATGCTCAAAAAAAAGATAAATTTGTGTTTGGCCCCAAAAAATTTCAAAAGTTTTGTTTACAAATTTTTATTATTGTATTTAATTTATAATTTTATGATAAATTTAATAACATTTTTTTAGTTTAATTTAGTAAATTAATACAAAGTAGTATCTATTATCTAAATATAAATTTGATGAAAATAAAGTTAAATAATTGCAATATTTAAATATAAATAGTATGTAAATACTAATTAAGTAAAAAAAAAACTTATCTTGTTGCAAGTAAACCCAATCTATAAAAATATATTTTTTTATTAATATGAACACCCTGACCTATCAATATTTTTTAAAATTCCCCCCATTTGTAATTGCTTAAACTTTAACTTGTAATTACATTAAATTTGTATTTGAAAAAAAAAATCTCTTTATTTTTATAGGTTTTATGATTGAGTTTGATTAGACATTTTATATAAGCATAGAAAAATAGATACTTCAAGTTCGATGGGAGATTATTGGTTCGAAAGCCATTCGCAAGTTTTTATCATAACAGCTTTGGTCATTGATTACGTTATAAGTTTCTAGCTTATCAACTTTTATCATTTATTTATATTACTTTAAATGATAAGAAATTTAATATTCTTTTTAAAGTAAAGTTTCGGATTTAAATTTTTTGAATTAAAAAAATTTGATTTTAGATTCAACTAAAACTCAACCTAATAAATTTATTAGATACCGAATGGTTGGAAATAAATTTTCTAACAATTCAAATAGTAAACGCTTTTTTTTTATCAAATTAAAGATTAGAAAATGTTGGAGATCGACCTGTATAAATAATGAAATAATACAAATTTTACGTGGAAAACATTCAGCTAAGAGGATAAAAAATCACGGGTAAAGGAGACTTCGGCTTTTCACTAGATGAGTAACCTTTTAATTGACCTCTTAAAATAGAGATACAATGCCCCTCTAAATAGGCTAAAATTAGAGGTCTAATCATACTAAATAATCAAAGTTTAACTGAAAAAAAGATAATAAAATTTAACTAGGAGAAAAACTCAATTTATGTAGGGAACATGTCGCCACGTCCCCATTCGTATTGTCATGATATCATTCGTCATTGTAACGTCGAGAAACTTCTCGTCGTGATACCATCGTCCATTCAGTCAAAAATACAAAGCACATTCCACGAATTCCATTCTCAAACAATTTCAATTTTATTCATTTAAAAAAAATCAATTTTGTTTTTAATATCAAATCTCTCCTCACCCAAGCCCAAGTCTCATAAATAAAACTCAATGATTGAAACTAAGCATTTGTGGGTACAATGAGTCGATCCCTACTACTATTTAGAACTGATCAAGAGTTAGATTAGTTGCTAAGTTTAAAAGTCTGCTTGATAAAAATATTAAATTTAAAAAGTTGTTTCAATAAAAAAAAATATTTAAAATATAAGTTGAGCTAGTTTTAATATTTAAAATCTAAATCTGGTTTAATCTAACTCATTTTCAAGTTTATAATATTTGTTTTTTAAATATATATTATATAGTTTATATTATTATAATTTTTTGAGAATACAAATAATACATATCCGATCAACAAAAAAGTATATATAAAAATTAAATATGCTATACATATTAAAAATATGTAAAATTGCTTATATTTAAAAAATTAATAAATGTTAAATATTAAATTTTATTTTAAAAATTAAAATAATATGAGTGGATGGGTTTGAATTAATTGTTTACAAAATTGAATAAGCTTGAAAACAAATTGAAACTCATATTTTAAGTTAAACCTAACTTAGAAAATTATATATGATATTTGATAATATACTATATCCAACTAAGACTTGCAATGGCGGAGCATGAGGCTGGCAGGAGCCTTGGCCCCCCTAAAATGAAAAAAAAATTATTTAGACTCTTTATAATTCATTAAATTTTAAATTTGTAATGGTAAAATTATACTTTGTCCCTCTAAAAAATAATAAAATTTTGATTAAATCCTTTAAAAATTATAAAAAGATAGATTATTAAAATGATAAAATTATACTTTTACTATCGTAAAAATATATAATTTAATTTCGACTCAAAAAATTTTTTACTCACCGATTTGGGTCAGAAACACTTTTATTACTATTCATTTAATAAAATATACTTTTAATTAATTTATTTATTGAAAGCTCAGCTCATTTCCCATGCGCAATGTAGCCCATAGACCAGTTTAGTTACTGTTATTTAGCTACAAAAATAGACTATGAAATTACTAACATATATTTATATTTTACAATATATAACACAACCTAATAACTCAATGTTGGTTAATTGAAAATTTGATTAAATTAACCGTATCAAAGTTGATTTGATTTGGTAGGTGTTTTTAACTAAAATTAATAAGATTGATTTTTTTCATATTAAAGTTGATTTTTAAAAAAATATTGATTGAACCGATCAATTAAATCGATTATCCTCCCATATGTATATATATATATATATAACATGTAAATAACAGATGTCTTATTCACATTAAATAAATGATCTCGATAGGTTAAATTCTATGTATCTCAGCTTATAAAATAATCTCCTTAATTAAATATATTGACTTACAAAGTTATAAATACGAAATAATTATCAATTTACAAAGTTATAAATACAAAAAAAATATCAATGATAATAACTTTTTCAAAAGTATTTTAATATTTTTTTCCCAAAACATAAAAATGTAAATTTTTTCACGAGAAAAATAATTTCGAAACAAGTAATTAAATTTGTTTCAATGTCCCCACACACACAGCAACAAGATAAAAAAGGATGTACGTTGGGTTTTGTCGGGGTAAAGGTACAAGTGTTCGATCCAGATTTTGCCATGTTGCCCAATTCTTTCTTTTTATTGGATTGGCATCAACATTATAATGAGGGCATAGTTGCATGCGAAAGAAAAAAGAAAAAAGAAAAATATTTGATTTGATCTAATCCTTAATATCGGGGTGATTAACCTTTCATTTAACTAAAATTTTAACTTGACGATTGAGTATTAGTTCGATTAATATAAGTATTGTTGTCAATATAAAAGGACGTGGATTCAAGTGCGTTAAAGCGCATTATTCTCCTATTTATATGTTAGAAGAGGCTATGGATAGTTCTAGCCATTATGTGGAAAATAGCATAAATATGATCAGAACTTATAATGAGATTGTCAAAAAAATAAACTTTTAGACTAACTATATTTTGACTCTAAAATGATAAAGTTTTAATTTAAATTTTAAAAAAATTATAAAGATATAAACTATTAAAATAGTAAAATTATATCTTAACTATCATAAAAATAAACAACTACAATCTAACCCTAAAAAACCTTCTAATTTCGCCAAAGTGTGTGAGTTAATTGTAAACTAGTGAAATTTTGATGAACTAAAACACAATTATTTTCATCTAAATTTGTCTTGAGGTGGGCCCCCCAACAAATTTGGCAGGACAGTTGGGCCCACTTTTAAAAGCCCATTGGCTACTTTTTCCTTTTCTTTTGATCAAGCCATTGGCTACTAGTTAATGTATACCCCACATGCAATACAAGATGATCATAGGGTGTGGGTAAAAACAATAAGAAGACAACAAAATATCAAATATGTCCAAATTTATATAAATATAAAATATTTTAAATATGATTATAGGTAAAAAAAAAATAATAATAATAATACGAGAATGTTTTATTATATTTTAAGATTTTAAATCCAACTTTTAGAATATTGTATGGTTCTTTTTAATCATTTATGTTTAAGTTATATCTCAGTTACTTTATATATTATTATTTGTTAGTGTTAATTCATACTCATTTTCGAGAATTTTTTATTTATTGTAGATCCAACAAAACATGTAAAACGAAAAAAAGGAGAGTATGGAAAATGAAAAGAAGCCATCAAAATCTTCGAGCATCAAGAATTAACATAAATCAAGAAAACACAATTTTCTTTTATTTTTTTTCTTAATCCTTTTGATGATTAATTTTTGTTTTCATTTAGAGATTTCTTTTTAACTTTACATGTGAAATATTTGACCAACAGTTCTTTTTTTGGAGCTAAAAACATGATACATGCCATATTGCTTTTAAGACACTTTGAATGAAAGGTAATAATAGGTAAAAATATGTTGTTATTGATTGTATTCATATAGAATTTAAGATTTAATCAAATTCAATTCTTTTACTTTTTTAATTTAAAAAATTTATTTTCGCTAATAATTTCTATCAAAATTTATTTATTTCCTGTTATTATATACGCCACGTTATATGATAATAGCCTAATTAAAATTTTGAAATTGGTACTTTTTTTCCAAAAAAATACTTACAATTTCAACCACTTTTAACAGCCAGTAAAAAAGAACATAGAGAGTAAACAATACAGGTAGGATTTAGAAAACAAATGGGTATCTTCAAAGTGGAAAAGTTAGTGCAATCCGAGTGGAGTTTGGTGTCTTGTGATAACTCCTCATCCACAATTTTTGACACTTTGCACGGTGATTGATCTTCACTTGTACATTTTAGATGCTCCACCTCATGCATTGGCCAAATAAGCACTGTGGACTTTTTTTTTTCTTTTTCTTTTTCGGTTTCTTTTACCACACGAGTATGATTCACTTGACCCAAGAGGATAACACAAATGGACTCGTTCACACATAATTTATATAAGCCAGATTTGAATATAAAATCTTATTTATTGTTGAGCGAAGATTTTATATGTAATATCTTAATGACTTTTTCTTTTTATTATGAGTATAAAAAATTTATTCAAATCTCTATTTTAAAGATAATGTCGTTACTTTTACATTTTTTTAAGGTTTGTAAGAGCCCAAATTCGTCCGGGCCTTAAAAACCAAATAAAAACAGATAAATAAATAAATATTTATTTATTAAATAGTCTAAGTCCAGGTTACAAAGCCCAAACAGTAGGCCCAAAACCAAATACCTCAGACCCATTACATATAAACAGACCTGTAACCCAAATACCGCTAACCTATAGGCCCAAAATTAGAATTACAGCAGACTCATTTACACCCTACCCCAGATACACTAAACTGACCCAAGGCTTAATTGGCCCAATCGGCCCAATTTATTTTTAGCAGCAGAGAAACCCTAGTTTTTTTTCCCTCATCGCGCCGCAACAGGTTTTGGAAGGTTCAGGGAGCGTCTGTCCAGCTCCCGAATCGAGGCCACCATTCAAGGCTCTACCTCCGTAATCAGCGCCTCGCCACCAGACTTCAGGCCTCCATCAATGCCAGCAACCCTTCCGCCACCAAGATCTTCGGGGTACCTGCAAGAAAAGGAAGGAAATCAAAGCGAGACTGCAGTAAATAGATTAGAATAGAGAAATCTTTCGATTTCTTTCCAAAATAGGCAGTAAATCAAGGCTATAAAGCCTTTTCTCAAGTCTGTAAAGAGGATACCGAAAAAAAGAAAAAAGATACAGAGATTAAAACACAAAGTTATAGGGAAAAATACACCACAAAAGATATTGTACATCGAGTATTCTAGAATAATATACCAGAAGGATTTCGAGAGAAATGAAGGTGACTTATTACTCTTTTTCTGTTTTTACTTCATTTTTTTTATCTCAAACAATCGATTTATAATATATTAAATAGACAGAGGAAGAAAATACATTGAGAATTGGCCTGAAAAGCGAAGCTTTTCAGGTTCCGACCGTCGTATGTGGCGGAGTCGGTGACGGCGCGTGGATCTGAGCGCGGAGGTCCGATGAACGGAGCAGATCGGTATTTCCTATATATTTAGATTATATTTTATTATATAAATTTTTTTTATATATTACTCATTATTTTTATTTTTATACATGTTATGTATATCATATATTATCTATTATATTATTTATGTTTATATTATTCATTATATTACTTAAATTTTAAAATTTGCAAATTAAATTATATTTTTAATTCATATTATACACATATTAAATTATTAATTATTTATTTATTATGTAATGATATTTTTATATTATGTGTTATTTTATAAATTCTTTTACATGTTTTTATTTTATATTTTTTTACCCGATATATTTTATATATAATTATTATTCTCTTATAAATATTTTGTTATTATATTTCATATGTTGTATAGCAAATACTATTTTAAGATTATTACTAAATATTATGTCTTTATTTGTGATATATGTATATTCTGTTAATAATAACTCATTTCGTTTTTTATATATTGCATATATCATATGTTATTTTATATTTATTATTACATTTCATGAATATGTACATTAATATTGTATTACCTTTTTTTTTTTTTTGTATATCATGCATTATTTAGTTATTACTTTGTATGTTTGTATGTTCATTCATTCTCAACACATGCTATGTATATATCTTTGTATGCATATTGTTAATATTTGCTATATATATTATTTTTTATATGTATGTATCTAATGCACGATCTTTATATTATTTCCATCATTTTGTTTAAATGCACCTATTATTTATGTAATACCCCATACCCGTACCTGAGACCGGGATAGGATACGAGGCATTACCGAGATTTTCAGAATAATTTCAATTAATTTATATTATTTAGTATTCATTTTCATGTTTCATGTAACATTCTTTTCATATATTCAATTCAAAATATCATATAAAGTACGATACAATACTTAAATTTTCATATTTACATGCTCATGGAGGATATACGAACCTACCTAACTAAATTTGCAGAAATACCAAGATTTAGGGGCATATTGGTAATTTACCATATTCCCAAATTTCACTCAATCTTAAATTGATAATTTCATTCAATTTATTAATTTAGATAATAAAACAATTCATTCCCTTCAATTTAGTCATTTTCGACATTTTTAGAAAATTACCCATAAAGTTTTACTTTTATTCAATTTAGTCATTGAGCCTAAAACATACAAATTAGCCATGCTAGCTGAATATTCATACATATTTTTCCTCCTCCTCCTATCCATTCCACATCCTTAGTATAAACAACACACTTGTAGGTAACATTATCCATAATTTTCACTATCTACTTATGTGAATATTCAAGCTGTCCATCTGTGTCATAGTCACTAAATTATTTTTATCTTGAGCTACAGAACTCCAAATTAAGATCCGCTAATTTTCCCTGAAAATAGACTCATATACCTTCTTACCATAAAAATTTCATAATTTTTGGTTGGGCCAATTAATACAGTTTATTCATTAAAGTCTCCCTGTTCTGCTGTCCTCGACAGTTCCGACCCTTCTTCACTAAAAATTAATTATCTTCTTGTACAGGATTCGAATGATGTCCTCGTTTGTTTCTATTGAAAATAGACTCATTCAGAATTCTAAAAATATAAATTTAAGCCCCTAATTATTTTTATCCAATTTTTTTATGATTTTCCAAAGTCAGAACAGGGAAACTCGAAATCATTCTGACCTTGTCTCACAAAAGTTATTATATCTCATGATTTACAATTCCATTGCTTACATAATTTCTTTTATAAGAAACTAGACTCAATAAGATTTAATTTCATATTCGATTTATATAATTTTTGGTGATTTTTCAAAGTTAGACTACTGCTGCTGCCTAAAACAGTTTTAGTGCAAAATGTTGATTTCCATTTTGCCCCAAATTTCACAATTCATACAATTGATCCTTGCTCAATTAACCCCTCAATTAAGATAATTTTCTCAATTAGTACTTTTTTTAGACATTATAAGTTATTTCATAACTATTGAAATTCAGAATTTCCATATGGAACTCTAACTTCAAACTCTTTTACAATTAGGTCCCAAACATTCACTTTCTATTCAATTCTCTCAATAAAATCAGCATATAAATAATTCAAAGCTCTAATTCCATGCCAAATCATCATATAATTCCAGCACATATTCATAGACACTTTCAATTTCTTTCATAGAATCAAAAACTAATGAATTCAACAAGTGGACCTAGTTGTAAAAGTCACAAAAACATAAAAATTTCAAAGAGAAAGCAAGAATTAAACTTACATGAAGCTATATTATGAAAACCAGCTTGAACCCTCCTCCATGGCTATTTTTCAGCTGATGAATATGAAGATAAATGAAGAGAATTCTAGATATTCCAATTTAGTCCCATTTTTATTTAGCCAATTTTGGCAATTTTTCCAATTTTGCCCTTATTTCATCCATTTCCTGATTTTTCTCAGCTATTGCCGCCCAAAATATCTCCTTTAGGATTATTTGCACTTTAGGTCCTTCCTCATTTGACAATTGAGCTATTTAATCCTTCTAGCAACTTTTACACCCTTTTCAATTTAGTCCTTTTTATTTAATTAACCACCCAAACGTCAAAATTTTCTGACTAAATTTTAATATTACCTCACCAACACTCCATAAATATTTCTAAAAATATTTATGGCTCGATTTATGAAGTCGAGGTCTCGATACCTCACTCTCGACCCAATTTACCTAATTAATTCTTTTAAATCACCAAATTCACTAATTCAAAAATACTTTTATATTCGCATTTGACTCATAAGTATTAATTTATTAAATTTTTAACTCACCTGTCGGATTTGGTGATCTCAAACCTCTATTCCCGATACCACTGAAAATTAGGCTGTTACAATTTACCTACTACAATAATATGTTACTATGTACGATTCATAACGCAATACAATTCCCCACGCATCATTTAAAAAAAAAAAAAAAGAAGGCACCAAAGTTTTCGAAAAATATAAAGGCAATGCTTGATGTTCGGAAATTTTGAGAAAGTAGTGCCCTAACTTATCGGGTTGCGACTTTTCTCGTTGAGTTCGAATAATTAGATACCCTTCTAAGTTTTTAAAGGTTTTCAAAATGTAAGCAACTGTCTTGGAATTGCAAAGCAATATATCCTAACTTACTGGATGTAGCTTTTTGTTGTTTCGAGATAGGAATTTCTAAAAAAACTAACTTAGTGTCAATACTTTGATACAAGTAAACCCAAATTTTCAAAAAAATCAAAATATTTTAAAGAGGATTACATCTTAAATTTTTTAAATTTTCGATATTAAAGACACTCGATAATCAATTAGGTACCAATTTTTGGGCGTTACGAGGGTGCTAACCCTTCCTTGTACGTAACCAACTCCCGAATCCGTTTTCTCGACTTTCGTAGACCAAAACTAATGTTTTAAAACAAAACTAATGTTTTAAAACAAAACATTTTATAAGGTGATCCAATCACACCTAAAAAGATTGGTGGCGACTCCCGTTTTCGTTTTTCTTAAAGTTGATTCCCATTTTCCAAAACTCGATTTAAAAATGATCTCGACAGGGTTTAAAATTGTTTTCTAAAATTTAAGGAATAAATTATTCATATTTAATGTTTACTGTCAATAATATACGGAAGTAATGATTAAATCTCTTGTTGACACTCAAAAACCATATTCAGAATTTGTCATTGTCATTCCTTCTCCCATTTGTAAGATGTGCTTAGAAAAATTAATGTTTAACAACTTTATTAAAGTGCATGCATTTTGTCAAAAAGGACTAAGAAAAAGTTTTTATTAATGTATTATTATTGAAATTTGTAATCTTGCCATTGGTCAGTGACTGTGCCCCGATGTACGTGCATCAGGCTTTGAAAATTTGTAAATTAATGTGAGAATTAAAACGTGGTATCTACAAGCATGCATATCAAATTGTAATATAGTTTAAAATGTTTACAACGAAACACAAGAAAGTATTCCAAAAATCGTACCCAAGAGAAATTTATCTAAACTAAATTGCAACTCACACACTAATAAGTCTAAATAATAATCACATACTAATTATATTACGATAGACAATTAACAAAGAGATGATATAAAAGAACATAAAAATAAAAACTAAGACTAAACAATCGAATTTCAATCAAGTTATGTGGATAGAAGATTAACTCACTTCCATGTTCGTGATTAACTTTAGATTTAGGTTTTAACAAATTAGCTAACAATTAACCTAATTAATGCCTTTCGGTCTATAACTAAATTAATTGATCGGCTTAACTTACTTATCTTTCAACCTGATAGCTTAAATCATGATAGATTAAGTACTGATGCTCAGTAGACTATCTTTCAGCCTCATCTATCTAAGTTACTTCCTAGGGTTGTTAGTCCTAGGGTTTAATTTCACTTAACCTATACCAACTTATCTGGAGTAAACCCTAATCCCTTAGTCAATCACTCCCACTTCCACTCGTCAATCTTTCTAAGGTTCTTAGTTCATAGCCATTCTAGATGAAAATTTCCCTAATCGGATTTTAAACATTCGATTGAAAGTAAAAAGAAGAAAAGGGAAAAGAAAAATCTAAATCCATTGATAATTTGTTGAAGCGTGATCCAAAAAACCTGTGAAAAAGATGTTGATTGTAAGACGATTGCAGTAAAAACGAAGTAAACAAATAAATTGATGAATAAAAGAAAACTGAAACTTGAATTGAAACAAATAAATGTTGAATAGAAAAATCTAAATAATAAACCGTAAATTTAAGAACAAGGAAATTAATAATTGAAAGAAGCTCCCAATTAAGTCTCGAGCACTAATATTTATAGTTTCCCTGTTAAATGACTAAATTAGGTCCATTAAAGGCTACTAAGCATGTTAATTTGTAGTGCGTGAACAAAAAACACCCTTGGCTAGTGATTAGGCCTCGTCGAACCAGTGTCGCGACATCCTATGGTTGGTGTTGCTACATGAAACATTGAATACTCCTTCTTTTTTGGTTGGAAGTCAGTTGTTGTCGCGACATTGAAAGCTAGATATTCCCCCTCTAAGTTTGAAGTTGAATGTCGTGATATCATAGGGTTGTTGAAACGACATCGATGGCAGAATGCTCCCTTTGAGGTTCGAAGTTAAATGACATCGATGACTTTTTCTTTTTATTATGAGTATAAAAAATTTATTCAAATCTCTAATTTAAAGATAATGTCGTTACTTTATTTTTTTAGGGTTTAAAATCATTTTCTAAAATTTAAGGAATAAATTATTCATATTTAATGTTTACTGTCAATAATATACGGAAGTAATGATTAAACCTCTTGTTGACACTAAAAAACCATATTTAAAATTTGTCATTGCCATTCCTTCTCCCATTTGTAAGATGTGCTTAGAAAAATTAATGTTTAACAACTTTATTAAAGTGCATGCATTTTGTCAAAAAGGACTAAGAAAAAGTTTTTATTAATATATTATTATTGAAATTTGTAGCCTTGCCATTGGTCAGTGACCGTGCCCTAATGTACGTGCATCAGGCTCTGAAAATTTGTAAATTAATTTGAGAATTAAAACGTGGTATCTACAAGCATGCATGTCAAATTGTAATATAGTTTAAAATGTTTACAAGGAAACACAAGAAAATATTCCAAAAATCGTACCCAAGAGAAATTTGTCTAAATTAAATTGCAACTCACACACTAATAAGTTTAAATAATAATCACATACTAATTATATTACGATAGATAATTAATAAAGAGATGGTATAAAAGAACATAAAAATAAAAACTAAGACTAAACAATCGAATTTCAATCAAGGTATGTGGATAGAAGATTAACTCGCTTCCATGTTCGTGATTAACTTTAGATTTAGGTTTTAACAAATTAGCTAACAGTAAACCTAATTAATACCTTTCGATCTATAACTAAATTAATTGATCTGCTTAACTTACTTATCTTTCAACCTGATAGCTTAAATCATAATAGATTAAGTGATGCTCAGTAGACTATCTTTCGGCCTCATCTATTTAAGTTACTTCCTAGGGTTGTTAGTCCTAGGGTTTAATTTCACTTAACCTATACCAACTTATCTGCAGAAAACCCTAATCCCTTAGTCAATCACTCCCACTTCCACTCGTCAATCTTCTTAAGGTTCTTAGTTCATAGCCATTCTAGATGCAAATTTCCCTAATCGGATTTTAAACATTCGATTGAAAGTAAAAAGAAGAAAAGGGAAAAGAAAAATCTAGATCCATTGATAATTTGTTGAAGCGTGATCCAAAAAACCCGTGAAAAAGATGTTGATTGTAAGACGATTGTTGTAAAAACGAAGTAAACAAATAAATTGATGAATAAAGAAAACTGAAACTTGAATTGAAACAAATAAACGTTGAATAGAAAAATCTAAATAATAAACCGTAAATTTAAAAACAAGGAAATTAATAATTGAAAGAAGCCCCCAATTAATTCTCGAGCACTAATATTTATAGTCTTCCTGTTAAATGACTAAATTAGGTCCATTAAAGGCTACTAAGCATGTTAATTTGTAGTGCGTGAACAAAAAACACCCTTGGCTATTGATTAGGCCTTGTCGAACCGATGTCGCGACATCCTATAGTTGGTGTTGCGACATGAAACATTGAATACTCCTCCCTTTTTGGTTCGAAGTTAGTTGTTGTCGCGACATTGAAAGCTAGATATTCCCCTTCTAAGATTGAAGTTGAATGTCATGATATCATAGGGTTGTTGAAACGACATCGATGGCAGAATGCTCCTTTGAGGTTCGAAGTTGGTTGTCGCGACATCCTCCTTAAATTTTTTGACATCTGGGGCAGTCCACTAGCTCCTTAGCCTAAAACATCGTCTTGAACACTCAACCAACATATTAGTTGTTCTTTAGGCCCATATTAGTCCAACAGGTTATAAGGCACATGAAAATGCTTATTTTTATTGTATTCAAAGATAAAATTACTAAATCTATAAACTTAAGTGTTGAGAAGAGCTTAATTTTCCACAACAAATTGTGGCAGGCCTGTTGGTTAGATAAAACAAATTTAATTATTTGATAGATTAAAGGTAAAGGTGCACAAAAGAGATTACGATGGAAAGATTGGTTGGTTTTTATTGGTGGTTAGCCATTTTTTCAGGTAAAATCAGTTGGTGGAATAGTTGTAAATTGAACTATTTTAGAGGATGATATCCCATCACCAATTGAGACACTAAAAAGGTAATTGAGATGATTGAGATATACATTTTGTTAATTGATTTAGTCTAATTATTTTGTAGTACATTTTTCTCCTGCTTTTAACTTTTAACTCTTTTCAAAATTTATATTCTTATATTAGTTCCAACAAAACAAAATATCTAACTTCACTATTGGTAATAGATAGTTGCTTGATTATAACAATACAAAGTAATTGGTCCTAAAGTAAACAACCAACCAAAGGTACATTTTGAATTCACTTTATTCTAAGTTAATGAACTTTTTTATTAACACTGGCGAAGGAATGGGTATGCAAGGACCATGGCCCTCCTTAAAATAGAAAATTGATGTTTCAAATTCTAAAAAATAAATGGTAAAATTATAAATTGGCATTGCAAAAATATTAGAACCTCGATTATCCTTTTGAAAACCATAAAGATATAAACAAATACAATTACATTTTAAATCTCATAAAAATTCCAACTTCGCTTCGGTTTATTAACTTCTTAGTATAACAAAATTGAGTTGGTATTTTAAAATATTTTTATACTTACCATAGATATAAACACATATTAATCATAATTAATGTTATGAAGTTGATTAAAGTTCAAGCACTTTACCGAAAGGATCCGAGAAAAAGTTTCTATAAATGTTGTATTATTATTGAAATTTGTAGGCTTGCCATTGGTGGGTTAGATAAAACAAAATTTAATTATTTGATAGATTAAAGGTAACACAAAAGAAATTGAGATGGAAAGATTGGTGGGGTTTTGGTCATTGGCCGTTTTTTCAGGTAAAAGCGGTTGGTGGAATAGTTGTAAATTGAATTACTTTTTAGAGGATCATTTTCTATCACCAATAGAGACACTAAATTGCTATGCTATTTCAGATGATATAATTAACATATTTTGTCTAAAATCAAATTATCTAATCACATTTTAAAAAAACCTTTTTAATTGCTAAAATCTTCTTAAAATTTCAATTTAACCCTTTGAATATGGTTTTCTGTCCAAGCTTTCGACGAATCATTAAATGCTAACATGGCATTTGACATGAAAATTTTAATGATATGATGGGTTTAATTGATTTTTTAATTATTTAAGCCTAAAAATTATTAAAATATTATAAAAAAATAAATAAAACAAAAGAATTAAATTAAAAAACAAATAACTAAACATATGGTTAAATTTTAATATTTTATTTTATTTGGTTTTTCATATAATGTTACATTATTCATGTGGACTTGATGATTTGGAAAAGAAAAATTTTTAGCGTTGAATCTCCATTGGTTGGCTTAGTAATTCACTAACGTTGTTAATACTAAGTACCGTAATAAAACACATCTTGATAGTTCTTGTACCACATTGGATATTTTTAAAGTACATGTACCACATTGATAGTTCCGATACCACATTGAACATTTTCAAAATATAAATATCACATTGATCATTTTATAAAAGTACATATACCAAATGTGAAATTATCCCTTCTAAAGATGTAATTATGGAAGTTGGAAATTCACATGATTAATATGTATAATTTTGTTTTTATATGATAACTTAGTTGTGTATGATTAAATGAAACAATTTTTTTTACGTGTATTGAAATTAAATGTTTAATTTAAATAATGTATAAAATATTTTGAAATAAATATTAAATTTATACATTAATTTTGTTTCAATATGTAATTTGATAAATGAACTTTAATTTGGTGTAATTATATATATGAAACTTTAATTTTAATTCAATTTTATACATTTTAAGAAATAAATACATATATTTATTTTCATATTTGATTAATATAATAGTTTGTATATGTAAATTTATCAACGTAAAATTATGCTAACTTTATAATATTGTTAGTGATTTCTGGAAATTGAATGAAATCAAATTTTTATTTATAAAATCACACAAAATCAAAGTTCACATATAACATTACACATTGAATTACAGTTTATATATAATTTTTGTATTTATACCAAATAATTTATTTAAATTTAATTATAAAAAGTTCATCAAAAATTAATTATAAAATATATAAATATAAATATAAATGATATGTTTTATTATTTTTAAACAACAAAATAAGTTTTTTGAATTAAGATGGAATTAAACTCAAACTTAAATATAGAAATTTTATAAAAGTAAAACCTCAACCCAATCCTACCTAAACAACTCCTACAAGATGGGGTGGGTGAATAACATGTGGAAATTAAAATTTTTTTTGTTATTTCTGTTAATTAAAAACTAGTTAATTAGTTTGGCAAATCGATTGCTCTCTATTTTTTCTTTCCTATTTTTTTTTTTTAAATTTCAAATGTTCACATTGCATTAAATTAATAAGAAAATAAGACTTCCATAGGAAAAAAAAGAACAAGAAGAAGAAGACGTGAAGAAAAGCCAATGTTTGAATCTTTATTAGGTAAAAATTGAATCTTGTTCCCATACGTAACATGAGTTCAATTTTTTATACACTAATAAAAAAATCACCTAACAAATTCTTTTTTTTTTAATTTAATAAATTGACTTAAAACAAGATTGGTCTATCTTCAATCAAATCAATCATTAGCTTAATTAATTTTATATTATAAATGAATATTAATCTTTTTATTAGTTTAAGGTCATCCATGACATATTAGGGTAAGAGACTAATCAAACACTCAACATTACTATTAGATTATCGCACATTGTGGATAAAAATTATATTTAATTTTTTAAAAATAATAATTAAATATTATTTTAGTTGAAATAATAAAAATATATTTAAAAGTTATAATGTTTTGAGTTTGAATCCCCTCGTAAGTAAATATTTTCCTAGGTTTTACATGGAAACAATAGCTTTATGTTTGAATTGGGATCGGATTGAAATGTGACACTAATCAAATTCTTAAATGTGGTACATATATTTTTATAAAAGAAATTAGAGTTTGAGAAAAAAAATTAATATGTTATATTTGTATTTCAAATTTATTAAATTTTATTTGTTCTAGTTATGATATTTTGTTAATTTGTTGCGTATAAATTATTAATTTTTTTTTTTTTTTTCTAATTCCTTGCATATATATATGGGTGAGTTCCTGATTCCGAGTTAATAATTTCACAACAAGATTTAATCGTGTTACCCAATTGAAGTAACTTTTCAATTCTTTATAAAGCAGAGGATAAAATTCTAATAATTTAAAATAAATAAATAAAATTTTTAATTTTTATAAAGTAGAAGGATAAAATTCATAATTAAATATTTTATTTTTAAAAGAATATTTAATACGATTGTTAGCCCATGATTAGAAATTTAGACCCTCTCGTGTTTAAGGTTTAAGACTGGGAAAATTTCATAAAATTTAATTAAGGTAGAAAAAGAAAAGATAAATTGTTGTATTTGCTTATTCAAATTGATAAGAATATTTTTAAAAATAAAATATTAATTGGTATAGAGGAATTGGAATTGATAGAGTTGGAAAATCAAGTTCTGTAAAAATTTAAAACTCTCATGATCTAAATTCGAAAGTGGTATTATAATTATTATTGGAGTAAATTATATTAATAGTCACTCAATTATTAGTAATTTTTTTGGTCATCCAATTATGAAAAGTTATAAAATGGTCATCAATTATTTAATTGTCTTTTTTTGTCACTAGCGAGCTAACGTAAAAATGAAAACACTCAAATATTAAAGAAAGTTGGATGATCAAAAAAGACAAAATTAAATTGTTGAGTTACTATTTTATAACTTTTTATAGTTGGATAACAAAAAAATTTACTAATAGTTAGGTGACTAGTAATGCAATTTACCCATTATTATTTAGTAAAGAAGGATGAAATTGGATGAGAAGGGAAGTGGGTGGATCAATTGAATTGACCTAAAATTCAGGGATGAAAGCAGCAAACAGTGAGCAAAGCCACGTGTTGGCAGAAATAATTTCCTTTAGAGGAAGGAACATTGATTAATATAAATAATATGGGATTTGACGTGTCCAATCCTACCAATTCACATCCCATCTACTTCCCCTCCATTTTAAAATCCAAAATATACAAATAATGCATGTTTATTTACCATAATAATAATGCATGTATTATTTAAGTTGACTATATTATTAATAAATTTACGTTTTAGTCACTTAATTTTAAAAAGTTATAAAATGGTTACTGAATAATTTGAAAGTTTTCATTTAAGTCACTGATCTATTTGAAAGTTTTTATTAAGTCATTGGACTACTAGGTTTTTTTAAAAGTCCAGTTAGCGAGCTCCATGTGACAATTCGACAATTGGTATAGTAGCTCAGTACCCATTGACGAGTAAAAGAACATAATTTAGATCCAAGGCGATCTGACGATTAGTGGTGGAGATTAGATAAATAAGTGATTTGGATTTTGATCGTAGACTCTAAAGTTCAAAGTTATTTCATGAAAAAGAAAAACTAAATTACAGAAGAGAAAGGGAAGGAGAGCTTTCAATGGTGCAGGTAGTGCGGATAGAGAAAACTATACAACAATGATTTTAACATCCTAATGACTTAAATGATAACTTTCGAATAGTTCAGTGACTATTTTGTAATTTTTTGAAGTTTAGTGATTAAAACCTAAACTTACTAATAGTTTAGTGATCTTGGGTGTAGTTTGCCCGTACAAATAATATACAAATAATATTCCTAAGTATCCAAGTTCAAGACTCACCATGCATAATTATATACACGAGTCTTTGAGTTCTATTATATGAGGTTGCCATGTGTGGGTTTTAGTCTAGTTTGTTGGTTTTAATCTAGATTGTATCCATTTTTAGTCGGTTTGAAATGTAATGGTCGAATGCCTAGGGTCAACAGTCCAGTAATCAATAGTATTTAGACATACAAGAGATAATAATAATTATGGAGGATCAAATGTCTTTCCAACAAAAGAGATATGAAGGGCAAAAGAAATTTATCCAGGAGCAGATGGATAGGCAAAAACAGGCAAATGAAAGAAATAAAAGAAACAAAAAGCTCATTGTAACACCCTAAACTCGGCCCAGACGTTATGGCCGAATTCAGCATGCCACATGAGAAAAGTTGCGATTTGTTTCATTAAAAATCTCTTTCTTAGTGTTTTAAAACGTTGATGTGATACGTTTAAGTGAATGGAAGCTGTGCACCAGGTAGGAAGCCAGAAAAGAGGAGGTGAGTCTGTTGGACTGCTTAAATACCAAACTCTTCCCGGATCCAATCCTAGACATGCACACATCCATTGCCACACTTAAAGCATGTTGTGTGTTTACAAAAATAAATCATGTTTAAGTCTGGTTTAGATGTTTATTTACTTTGAAAACATTTATAATTGCGGAAGCTTAACACGTCACCGAGATATTTTGAAAACATATAGTCTTTATAAAACGCTTCTAGTGCTAACTATTCAATAATCCATAATTAAAATAATTTAATGAGCGGCCTTATTACAACCTTGAAACATAACGAAAATAATTAAAATAAAAGAAGTGTGATCTATTCGAAAAAAACCTGCAATTGTTCTTCATGGCCACTCTGAATCCCTCCCACTCCAAGTCCACCAATTAGGGCTCACCCGCAAGGATGGAAAGAAAAGGGGTGAGTTTTGGGGAAAACTCAAAGGTATACAGAAACCCATCCAAAGCCCAAATCACTCGAGCCCATTGGGCCTAAGCCCTACTCGGAATAACAGCACACATGGGACCGAAGCCCTTTTCGAATGCGATAACAAGGCCTTAGCCCTTTTCGAACAAAGTGTGGCCCATCGGCCCAATTCGATAATGCATGTAACAAAGAATAACAATGAATGCAATCCCGTTTGGGGAGACTACTCAACCCACCAACCGCTACACTTCCCGTACCACCCCTACACTCCATGTGGGAATATCTCAACCCACCCAACCCTACACTCCACAGATTGCGGATTGCTGCTCGATTATCGATAAAGTGAGGCAAAGCCTATCGCAGGTATGGTGAGGCAAAACCTCCAAAGACGTGGATGAACCACTTTAAGCACTTCCTCCGTCAATATCCCAAACCCATGCAACATATATATAAATATAAGAACATATCATACAAATACAAGATCAATCAATCATGCATTTAGGTCATTTTAAACCCTAGGGGTATATCGGTAATTTTTGCTATTTAGGGGTAAATTCGTAAACTTACACATCTATATAAGTTATTTCAATAACATTTACTGCTTAAAGGTAATTTCAAGTCTACCAACTAACTAACAGTGATTTGCCCATCTCTTACCCATCTTTGAGTCCGTAAGCCCATTGGGCCCGATTTTGGCCCATCGAGGCCCACTTACCGATGTTCACGTTTTTACATTTGAGGCCAACTTACCACTTTGCGATGTCGAGTCTAACCATTAGTCCATGACTTGAGAACATTCGCATACTCACAAGTCCATAAAATACCATGTTTTCGATTTTTGGCTTTGGCTTTTGCCGACTTGAACAAAGAAAGGGTGTTCAAGATACACACTGCTTGCAACGATCGCTACCGAGATCCCTTACGATGCCCTACAATCGTTTAGCACAGCTTTTTATTTACAACCTTCCATTACTAACCCTCAAAAATTGCTTAACCAAAAATCGAGCTATATCCCTGAAAGCCTTTAAATCTTACCTTCCCGCCAAAACCAATAGCTTGCACCAATCCGATTGCTCCAATGATTTACGCCTTTGATCCAACGCTTAAGAAGACTCTAATCACCGAAATAAAACGTTAAAACAACTCCTAGAGCCTTATGCTCAAATCGATGACCTCTCCTTATTTTTGGGGATTTCGCTTTTCCTAACATCGTATAATAAAACCATGTCCGAGATGAAAGCACTTACCCACTTACCCCTCTTTGATTTCTACGTGTCGATGCAGATTTAACTTCTAAACAAATGGCGAGTCGAACCCACGAGTCTTTTGAAGATTCGGCTATAAGCCCCACACAATGATATTTTCTGGCTTTTGGGTGATGAAGAAAATAATGCTGTATGACGATGCCCTTGAAGTAGAATTGCCGTTAGGTTTTTAGAATTAAGAAAAGCTGATTGTAGATTAAATAACACAAAAGAACACAGAAGAAAACCTGACTTGAAGAAATCGGCACAAGCAATGATCACAGGATTTCGGCTTTTTGTGTTTTCGGCAAAGGCGTGATCAACAACAGGCTTGGGGAATAGTTTTGGAAAAGAAAGTGGAGAAACAGAATAGTAGAGAGGAGAGTTTCGGTTAGGAATGCAAAAAGAAAGAAAAAAGAAAATCTTCTGTAGAGACTGAGTAGAAGAAAACGGCATCAAAAAAACCCTAAGTGCCGAATATATCACCTAAACCCCTTTGTCGAATTTTCCTCTTCACTTCCCTAGATTCGCCAACTCTAGTCTCTCACCCAATCCCTTAAATCTCTCCCCTTATCACTCCTTAATTCAAGCATTTGAACCGATCGGACACTCCTCTGCGTAATCCCTTGGACTCCAACACTTACCCTTTCTCGCACCTAAAAATAATTGCACCTATTTGCCAAAGCATGGGGATCGATCCCATGCCTTCCCCAATGCTCCACACGCCACATTTTTAGGAGCTTAGTGGCGTCACCCTTGCCACTTTACTACAGCTCTTTTTGTGATGCAGATTACCCATCACCCTATATAAGGGCCGCCTAGCCAGAACCCCTAACTCTTAAATCCAAAACTTCAAAAATCCAACCGGATTTTGGCCAACGCATGGGCCTTCCATAAGCCCATTTCCATACTTAGAATATTAATTTCTCATTCAAATACAAAAATTTTAAAACTTAACCAAAATATTGAAACCCACAAATAAATCCGAAAATCGGGATGTTACACTCATTGAGGAGCTCAGAGTAAATAAGATGAATTAAGAACAAAATCTCAAGTGTAGAATGAAATAATCCATCCATTTCAGACATTACATCACCATCACTGCTGAGGGTGTCAGATCAGACATCCATGTTAGCGATCTCAAGATATGTTAATAAAGCTTATCCCCGCTATAAATGGGTCATGCAAACATCTCACGTGGGACATTCTCTCTCCCTGTTCTCAATTCTCTACGAAATCGCAATCTCTTCCCAACCTTCATACTTCTCCCATTCATTCTACATTCGCCTTATTTCCTTGTTCATCTCATTAGTTACCAAATATGATGGTAGTTATACGAATGCATTAAATGTAATTATAATTTCTTTGTTTATGAATTATAATGATTAAATCTAATTATAGTTACATGAATATATTAAAATTATAATTGTTTGTTAAAAATAACTATATAAAATTCATTTTTATTCTATATTTTCAAAGAAACCTTTTTTTTTCTCTCTCTTAACTCATACATTAAATAATGTATCCTAACAATATTTATTATGTTAATACAATTTTTTAATCTTTTTAATAAAACTTAATCTTTTTAGACATCATCGTGATTTATATTTTAGTTTTGTCTGTAAACATTAAAATATTATAATTGAGTTTTCAAAATACCACTATCATATTAATTTGATTTTTTTATTTGATTAAGTTAAATTGAACGTTAAATGTCAACTTAAATTTAAATTGGAAAATAATTAAATATGTGGAACAAATTTTAGACACCTGTATATCTAGTGTAAATAAAGCTTGGACTTGCCATGTTAAAAAAATTGATAGTGTCATTAAAATTTATGACAACTATTTCTATTTTTTAATATGGCGTATCCATATAGAAGCAAATGGACATAATAATAAAAAAAGAGAATAAAAATATTTAAAAAAGAAGACTCAAACGTACCAAATTTAATTAGGAGCCAGACAGAGAGTTCAGGATGATTGAAAAGAGAAACATATTAGAGTCAAGCGGCCATTCGAAGATGGTGGATAAAGATCAAAGAGCTTCTCTGTTAGGGCTTCAAGTTTGAATCAACGAAGTTTCAAGTCGTTTTAGGAAAAATCAAATTACAAAGTCAAAAGAGGAGGGAAAAAACTCTTTTAGTGTTTTTTTTTTTTTTTTTTTTTGAGAGAGAGATCAAATGGTGGCGAGATTACTAAAATACAACTCTGAAGGAGGTTTTTAAAATCTTAAAACTTTTAAATAGTTCAGTGACCAACTTGTAATGTTTTTGAAATTGAGTGGCCAAAGTATAAACTTGCTTAACATCCATATGAGACGTCCATTGCAAAGTTACAGGCTAGCAGTGAACTTGTAATATTCGTATAATTTAGTGATTAAATTATAATTTTTTAAATTAATGACCAAAATATAAATTACTAATAATTGAGGGACTTTGAGGTAGTCTGCCCAACTTTATATTGGATTTTGAATATAAAGAAAGAGAGCTGTCGTGTCAAAGGATAAAGCAACATTGTCCCCACATCTACTATTAATCACTTTAAATTGTCACTCCCCTTTCCCCTTTTTTGCTACAAAATTGCAACACGTGGGCTTCTCTTGCATGCATTATGGGACCTCTTTTTCCCTATATATACCCTCTTTTCTCTCTCATACCCCCTCACGAACTCCTTCAAAAACACCAAACCCTCTTTGCTCTCCATTCACCCCAACATCAACACTCTCTCTCACATGCAAATCTTTACTCACCCAAAGCCAATCAAGATTCTCCTTTTGATCCAAAACAAACCATAGCAAAAAACAGACCCTTTTTTTATTATTAATTGGCTTAAATTTAAGCATCCATGGCTGCATATGCATCATCACCAGCAGCAGCTGCAGCTGCTATTGGGACTTGTTTTAAGCCTAAATTCCCAGTTTCAAAAAGGCACAACATTTCATGTTCTCTTCAAGCTCCATCATTTCTTCATTTGCCTAAGCAATCATCATCATCATCATCACCACCTACTGAGAAACCCCAACAATGGAATCCTTTTCAAAGAGTTGCTGCTATGGCTTTGGATGTAGTGGAGAATGCTTTGGTTTCTCACGAAAGTCAACACCCTCTTCCAAAAACAGCTGACCCTAGAGTTCAAATCTCCGGTAATTTCGCTCCGGTACCGGAACAACCTGTCAAACATCGGTTACCTGTGATTGGAACAATCCCAGACTGCATTCAAGGTGTGTACGTTCGAAACGGAGCTAACCCACTTCACGAACCAGTCGCCGGTCACCATTTCTTCGACGGTGACGGTATGGTTCATGCGGTTCAGCTAAAAAATGGGTCAGCTAGTTATGCATGTAGGTTCACTGAAACTAATCGTTTAGTCCAAGAACGTGATTTAGGCCGTCCTGTTTTCCCTAAAGCCATCGGTGAACTCCATGGTCATTCCGGCATAGCTAGACTGTTACTTTTCTACACCCGTGGACTGTTCGGTCTCGTTGATCCAAGTCACGGCACCGGCGTTGCCAACGCTGGACTTGTTTACTTCAACGGCCATTTACTCGCCATGTCTGAAGATGATTTGCCTTACCATGTTCATATAACTCCCACCGGCGACTTAGAAACCATCGGCAGATACAATTTCGACGGTCAATTGAATTCAACAATGATTGCTCACCCAAAAGTTGATCCACAATCGGGTGAATTCTTTGCTCTTAGTTATGATGTTATTCAAAAGCCATACCTTAAGTACTTTCGTGTTTCACCGGATGGTAAAAAGTCACCGGACGTTGAAATTCCGGTGGAGGGTCCTACCATGATGCATGATTTTGCTATAACCGAGAATTTCGTGGTGATCCCAGACCAACAAGTAGTGTTCAAATTGCCTGAAATGATCCATGGTGGGTCGCCGGTGGTGTATGATAAGAACAAAATGTCGAAATTTGGGGTATTAGCTAAGAATGCCATTGATGGTTCAGAGATTAAATGGGTTGATGCACCTGATTGCTTTTGTTTTCATCTTTGGAATGCTTGGGAAGAGCCTGAAACTGATGAAATTGTTGTAATCGGTTCATGCATGACACCACCAGACTCCATTTTTAACGAAAGTGATGAATCTCTCAAAAGTGTCCTCTCTGAAATTAGACTCAACTTAAAGACCGGAAAATCCACGCGCCGCCCTATCATATCGGAATCCGAACAAGTCAACTTGGAAGCAGGGATGGTGAACCGGAATTTACTAGGGAGAAAAACAAGGTTTGCTTATTTAGCATTGGCTGAACCATGGCCTAAAGTTTCAGGGTTTGCCAAAGTTGATCTATCAACCGGTGAGGTAAAAAAATACATGTATGGTGACCATAGGTATGGTGGTGAACCATTGTTTTTCCCTCTAAACCTTTCGACAAATGAAGACGATGGTTACATTTTAACTTTCGTTCACGACGAAAAGACATGGAAATCGGAGTTGCAGATCGTAAACGCCACGGATTTACAGCTAGAAGCTACGGTTAAGCTTCCATCTCGAGTCCCATATGGTTTCCATGGAACATTCATAACTTCAAAGGACTTGGAAAACCAGACTTAATTACATATCTTTCATGTCCCTTTTACGATTTTCAGGAAGAGACTTACCAGTGGGATGCATGTATATACTGTCCCCGGAATCCCTTCCTCTGTTTCATATAGGGGTTTTAAGAGAGACCAGTTTGTAGCTTTTGGGATGTGTAGGTACATACACTATTTGAAGCTCAGCTGGTTTTATGCATATAATTTTTTTTTTTCACTTCAGTGTGCATGAAACCGTACATAAAATTTAAAAGCAAAATATGTAGTGCTTGTATCCTCTGTAATTCTCTGTTTTTTTCTTTTCTTTTTTGGTTGTAAATACTTGAAATTTTACATTATATATAGAAATACCAGTCTCCCATATCTCAACTCTTTTGATCTTTCTTACATGTTGCTTTGTTTATTACTATTTTCAATGATGTTTTGTTGATATAAGATTCGAGTTAAGAGGTCTCGGAAGTGTGGTAAAAGAGAGGACTCTAAACCCGAATCTTGTATCAACAACAATGAACATCATAAGTGTAATTTAGAGCAATGAACAAATGAGAAAAACGGCAAAGGGGTTAAATGTTATATCAATTTAGGATTGGACCCTTTTTTAGTCATTCAAATTTGATAGATTTTGTGACTCAAACTTTGCTGCAAATCATGGATGGCATTGGCAACCTACCATTGGCATGGTGCAATGTAGATGAGATACCTGATGGAAGAATATGCAACATGTTGTAGACATTCCTAGCACTTGAAAGCAACGAAACCGGTCCGTTGCCGAGACAATAAGAGGTTCGGGGGGTCGAACTTCGGTCATAAATTGTGGTTTAACCATGAATTGATTAGCTTAGAGATATTATTAATAGTGTTGTAATGTGATAATGACCGAAAATGCAACCGCAATCTCAATTTTAATACCTAATCGTAGTTATCTTCCTTGCTATTTAACCCGAAGGAGCTGTCCAAATAGTAATTTCCTGCTTAAAATTGCAACAAATTTTTATGACCTCATAGGCAATATGCAATGTAAGCAGTGGAAAATTTCATGGGGGGAAATGGATGGTTGCCTACAACAGCATATATGTTCATTGGGAAATTATATAACTGAAGTTCACAACTCAACACGAGATTAAGGTTTTGTGGACAAATGTCGTACCCGCAAGTATATATTTCGTGATAAATGGTATAAAAATTATTATTTTCTAACTTATATTCTTTTTAACTTATAAAAATAATTGATAATATAACTTTTAAAAGTGTTATACTATACTTCGATAATGGCAATAGGAATGATTGTAAAGTAATAAGAAATAAAAATAAGAACACACAAGTTTTACGTGAAAAACCCTTATTGGGAAATGTCACGAATAGAAGAGGAGAAGTTCACTAATATTAAAAAATCACAATATAAGAGATTTTTGCCTACACACATTTTAAGGGTTAAATAACCCTATAAGAATCAATGTCTAATTGAAGAAGTATAGTCCTATACAAATCTCCTATTTTGTCTCTCTATTTTATTTCTTTGACAGGTGAATTGTACATCGTAACTTTTTAAATCAGATCAAATAAGATCCAGGTCACACAACTCTAACAAAAAGAATAATTAATCAATAGTAAATACCTAGAATTAAATTTTTCATCAAATATATTAGCTAATTTTTCTATCTTCATTTAATTTATTCTAATAGATTTGATTACTAATTTGGATATTAAAATTTTCTTATAAGTAATTAAAAACTAACCTGATCTAATTATTTTGCTATATTCTTATGCCAATAAATTAGACCAAATTAATTAAAATCAAACTCCAATTTTGGTTACCCAAGTAATTAAGTATATTCGTGGCCTAATTATGAATAAAGATTTGACTCATCTAAATTAGACACCGAATTTTTCATTCTAAACATAAAATGAAAAGTCGTTTCCTATTTCTTTAGATTTTATCAGATTAATAGTTGAGCATGTCATTATCAATTAAGTGTTACAATCATAAAACTTTGATATAAAACTAAATAAACCGAATTTTATCATGTTAGTTCATTAAGAACATAAACTATATGTGAAAGTGTACTTGAATCTATCGATATCTTAAAATCTTCAAGTCTTGTGGTTTAAATCTTCTAAATTAATACACAAATATTTTGAAGAAAGTAAATCTCTCTTTTTTAAGTGAAGATAGAAAGTTATGCATTATACATATGTCAATGGCATAAACTTGAATTTAGTGTTAAACAGTTTATGTTCTAGAGCCTGAATTAAGGCTTTTTTGGGGAAACATTGTATTGTGTCACACACATAGATTTCTATGCTTTACAACGAGTTTTGTAATCTAGCACATTATAGTAATGTACTTTATTCCGATTATGATAAAAGCTTTAGAGAATATGTCCTAATTTTCATAGGAAGCGGCCTTGCTTCTACACTCATATAAATAAGGTTATCAAGGATGTTCTTGTAACTCAGCATTTCACTCAAACTAGCTATGTACCTCATTAAGAGTATAGTTATACTCAACTTCTATTATTGTTATGAATGCATCCATTATATCGAAAAGAGAGATTTTTTAAATATGTACATGTCATCAAACCATTCTACGATTCATTTTTTCTTTTGAATCTAATTTTTGGGATCTCTAATCGTTAAGTAAAGTATCCTCATTGTTGATTTTTATTATTGTTCAGGCTTTAGTCTTATCCTCATTATTACTATCCATATTTTTTTCTCTAACTAGAGCTTTTGTCAAAGAATATGTGAGATTATCAACACTTTGAATATAATCAACATTAATCATACCATTAGTTATATGAGATTTCAACTTTCTTCTTATAGATCTACATTTTCTATTGTAATATTTGCTATCGACTTTTCAAATAATTGCAGTATTATTACAATGGATTAATACATGTGGTATTAGTTTTTTTAATATTGTCTTGTAACCAACTCACTTCCACATTGGTTGAAAATAGTTTTTTTTTTGCTCAATCAATGTGCGCATATATGAAAATACCTAAACAAATAAAAAACAAAACATCCGACATCAAACTTAACTCCTAATGTCTAAGCAAAAATATATTAGCTAAGGAAGTGCTATAAATTGAACCATCATGGAAAAAATTGCTATATAATTTATTCTATCAATATATTGACGTTGGAATAAAAAAAAATAGTATTTGAAGTGATTATGGTAATCATGTCCAAGGTTACATTTGCTTTTCTTAAATCTTTCGTGTCAAAATGATCGACGAATAGCATTTATAATCTCTAAATTTGTTTTGAAAAATTAGGAGATCATGAATTTATAAATAAATTAAAACATGTGAATTTCTATTTAATTAATATATATACTTATAATTTTCATCAATTTCATTTTTCTATTATTAGAAGACATCATATTTACTTTTGAATTATCTATACTGTTAAAGTCAGGTAAAATGTTTTAATTTCATTTTAATTTTAAATGATAATTTTTTCATTTTAAGGGAGTGGGACTCTTGACCCCCTAATTACGTCACTGTGATTAATTTTTTTTCATGTTTTCTGATGACATGATTGTCGATTCACCGTTTTAATATATATTTTTTATATTTAAAATTTTTCTTTTTATATAATGTTTTATAATTTGAACTTTTTAAATTTAATAACTGGTGGTGCCATTTTCCTTTCTATTAATAAACTATGTTTTGTATGGAAAAATGTTTAGAGTTTCATATAAAATTAATAATCCAAAATCATTTAATCAATACAAACATAATCTAAGTACTAATTTATCACAGTCATAATATTAAAAGATTAATCACTTATCTATAAAAATTTTAAAGAGAGTGCGTGAGAAAATAAAAAAACTTTTGAGAGAAAAAAGCTTAACTGAATAATTGCCCCTAAATTATTGCGCTTTTTCATTTAGGTATCTAAATTTTATTTTGATCAAAAATGGTATCTAAATTATGATTTTATTAAACAAATTGCTCTAACCATTCCCTTCATTATAAAAATCTCTTAGTCAATCATTTGATGATATGTGATATCTTTATTTATTTTCTTATTTATGATAAATATAATTTAAAAAATTGGCTTATCCAATCACTTGACACATGCCACAATATAATTGACTAGATATTTTTTTAACAAAATTAACAATTGAAGTAATTTGTGTAATTGAGTCATAATCTAGATACCATTTTTTAACAAAAAGAAGTTTTAGGGACTTTAAGTCAGAAAAGCACTAATTTGAGGTTGTCATCACACAGGTGTTAGGGACAATATATTTGTCACTATTCTATGTTAAAAGAATAGTGAAGAAAGTGTTAAAATTAAACCAATGCAGTTGCCATATATTGTGATCATCTGAAATTCTGAATCCCTATGCACAATTTTTTGCAAACGTAGAGATAGGTAATCAGAACCTCTACATGGATTGGTTGGGGGAGCGAAAATCTTCTCAGCCAGGGAAATTATATATATTGAGTGGCCAAAATGGTTTTCTCCTGCTACCTTTCCGACAGAGCTGAGCTGACAAAATAATAATATTATATGTATCACTCACTCAAAGCTTTTGATGAAAACCATGCAAATCTTTATACCTCAAATGCCTTTGCTACCGCAAATTAATATATATTTTTAATTTTACATGTTATAGAAGGGTCGAGAAACACTGCGAAGCTGTTCGTGCATCACCACATATACTTATTTATTATATATTATGTTTTTGGCTATAATATAGCTGGAAAACATGGTGTATAAGGTCAAAGGTGCGACATGCATATCAGCTTTTGATACGTATGTAATTTGTGTAGCAGTGAGGAGGATGTGAATGGGGTTTGAGGCATGTTAAAAGGGAAAATATTAGAATTGTATGATCTGAATTTTTATTAAAAAAATAAAATAGAGCAGTAAAATAAAAGGATCTATATGTAGGGTTTAAGGTCGAGGGCTGAAATAGATGTAGAATCCGTATAGAACTACACTTCTTCTATTTAACATTGATTAGAATATAATTTTTTCAACATTTAAATAGATATAGTTAGAAACTCCTCTTGTATCATTTGATTTTAAACATTAGTGAATTTTCTTCTCCTCTACTCATAGTTTTTCCCGAAAGGATTTTTCACATAAAATTTATATTTTTTTCTTTTCTTATTGTTTCGCGATAATTTTTTTTGTCATTATCGATGTTAGTTTTAACAGGAAACATATAAGTACTTTAATTTGATCAATGGTTTTTTGAATATTTGTGAGGAAAATTAGCCACATGGAACATGGGGCTGAGGAGCTCTTAGGCAGAGTGTGATGTACATTTGGAAGATGAGATGTCAAGTTATATGGAAGGGGAAAAGGCTTGACATAAGAGCCACTCTTTGATCATAAGATTAAAATTGCTTCCAAAGGAGAAACCTGGCTGTTTGCCATTGGTCAGGGATATTCATCCTATAATTCACGTCTTGAGTCGCAAGGATTATTTGCTTAAGAAAGTGTGTTGGAAGGTAATATTGGCTACATATTCATAGGTGGTTTGTAATGAAATTTTGAAAAAGAACAAGTGTAGTAACTAGAAGTGCCGATCATTGGTAAATTTATGTAGGTTTCAAAATGACTGGTATGAGATTTAGGATTTAATTCATATGTTTGTAAACCCATTCCCAGTTCTTTTATTGTAACTTAATTACTTACTTGTAGTTCAATTAGCCCTACAATCATCCATATGTCTCTCCTCTTAATTCAACTTCAATTATTAATAAATTAAGTAATTTAAACTATATATGTTAAGTAATTTTAATGAAAATTTGAGTCAAATTGCATACGTGACTTAATACAATATTCCGAAATTGATTTTATTTAAAAAATAAGTCACATATGCATATTAAAGCATCTTTTACATTAAAATTACTTGAGAGAAATTTAAGTCTAAATCTTAATAATAACATTGTAGAACGGAGCAGTTATGGATAATATGTTTAATTGACATGATTTTACGGTTTTTTTAATGAATTTTGGAGTGGCACTAATTAATTTTGATTTCTTGATAGCCATATATATATGAACATATAGGCCCACTCAACGCTACCATAAAACGAAAATGAAACCTACTTTAATTTTACCAAAATAGGTTATTTAACGGGGTTCATATAAGTGATTTTGTTAATAATAAAAGTTAAGTGATATAACTTGGTAAAATTTAAAGATGGTAACTTACATGAATTTTTTTATATCAATATTCATGTCTTAGTCCATATTTAGAGTTCATAGTTGTTCTTTCTAACAATGTCATCTCTAAAATTTAAACTTACATTTTTTTATTGAGAGTATAATATGCCTTATCACTGCACCTAGCATTTATTAATTATATCAAAATTTATTAAATTCAATTACTTATAATTTTTTATGAATTGGAAGTTCATCTGTAATAATATTGAATTATAACTAATTTATACATAATACCAACATATCATTCCCGAAAACCATATTGAAAACAACCTAAGTAGCCTCTCCCTCTAGGGTAATTGCTGTAGAGATTGTATTAGATTTGTTTAGAGGTCGAGTCGAGTTGAGTTGGGTTTAAACTAAGTTTAAGCATTCTATTAACACATTTTACATTTGCACAAGCTCAATCTAGGTATTTTGTATGTGTTTGGCTTTTGAGGTCTGTGTTTGGTTTTTGGTTTTTTGCTGGGACTATTTTGTTCTGGTAGCTTTGCCTTGTTTTGCTATAGTTCTTTAAACTACTGTGGTACTTCGATTAAGCGAAAAAAAAAATCTGGCTAGATATACGGGTCTAAAGCTTTGCCTAAGCTCCCTGATGTTTGTTAATAACTAACCCAAATCCATTTTAAGCTCGTCCAAATTATTTTTAAAATTAAAAAAAATATTTATATTTTAATATAATGTTTAATAATTTTATTTAGTTTTCCATTTATTAAAATTATATATAAGCAACTTAATAATTTTTTAATGTTAACATTATAGTATTATATATTACTATTGATTAAATTTTATGTTCTATAAATTACATAATATATATAAATAACATAATTAATATATTACAAACTTAAAAAACAGATCGAGCCAATCTTAAACCTTGAATGTTTGAGCTTGACCACGGCCTATATTTTAACTACCTTAATTTTTTAGGTCAATTGACCCCACAATTATCCATGTGGCTCCACCCCTAATTCAACTTCTATTGATAACAAATTAAGTAATTTATGCTAACTATGTTAAGTAGTTTTAATGAAAAAGTCGATACACACTGGCTAACAGTTTGCATGGTGCAACATCATAGGCACATTGAGAGCAGTGGAATGCCAATTCTCAAACTGTATTTGTAAAGTCTCTATTCTTTGATAATCAAAGCCCAAAGATCTGTGAATTAGCCCATGTTTGACTAGCCAAACAGACAAACGACCCTACATCTTTTCATCTCTCCCACACTTTTCTTTTTTATTTGTCATTTTTATAAGATAAGTATTTCGCATTTATGATAAAATCGAATTTATGAAGAGCTAAAATGCATTAACGACTTAATATGATATCCCAAAATTGATTTTATTTAGAAAAGAAGTTACATCTATAAGATAAGTTAACAAAAAAATTGGGTTGTTGTATAGTGATATGCATGATTGCGTCAGCTTTTGATACGTAAAATTTTCAAAATAATATTAGGAGTAGTAATTATAAACTCGAAAAAAATTATAACAGTATTTATAAAATAAACATGAAAAATATTTTAATTAAAAAAATTATTTAACAAAGTTAATAAAAATTATTTGGAAAAAAAACAAATAACCTCATGAACCATATTAAATTCTGTAGGTAACTGCTTTAGCCCACAAAAGATTATAACAGTATACAGTAGTTTTAAAGACAATATTATCATCTATAATCTTTTATAATCATAGATATTACTTTTTTTACGGTTTATTCCTGTTAATTATGTAATTTTAAAATTTATATTTATATTTTCTTTCTAGAATATAATGTGTTTACCGATGATGTATTTTATTTTATTTTATCATGTTATACAATAGTGAAGAAACTGTTAAAATTAAACCAAAGCGGCAGCCACTGTGGATCATCTGCAATTCTGAATCCCTATGCAGAGCTTTTTGCAGACGTAGAGATAGGTAACCAGAATCTCTTCATAGATTGGTTGGATGAGCGAAAATCCTCTCGTCCATGGAAATTAAATTACATATAAAAATACATATTGTGGCCGAAATGGTTTACCCCTTCCAGTTTTCCAACTGAGCTGACAATACAATAATATTATATGAATCACTCACTCAAAGCTTTTGGTGAAAACCATGCAAATCTATAGAAGGGTCGAGAAACACTGCAAAACTGTTGGAACATGAAGCATGTGCATCACCACGTATATATATATATATTATGTTTTTGCCTAATATAGCTGAAAAACATGGTGAAGAACGACCCAAAGGTGTGACCTGCATGTTGCGTCAGCTTTTGATACGTAAATAAAGGGTGTGAGGAGGCTATAAGATAATTTTCAGCCACCAAAATGTAACAATATGCACCAAATCTTGCATGCATTTGGGGTTTTGGTCAAATTTTCAATGGAACAATATCCTCACCTGCCCTTTTCTTTCATAGATTTGCTGCTTTGCATTGCTTAGGTTGACACATGTTGTTTGAGTCTATCCACATGAGAGCGTTAGAGTTTGCATTGGCGAATTTTTCTTCTGTACTTGTACAAGTAACTTCAGGTTTGGGAGCGTTTCCAGCACAAACATCATCTGTTGGTGGTTCTCAACCGGTTAGAATTGAGAATCAAGTGTCTTTTCATCTATGTACTTATTGAAAGTTTTCTTCTTTCATTTTAGTAGGTATAGTTGGTTCCATTCAACATGGGTCCAAGAAACATATCAAATCATTCATCTTAATTGTAAATCAATGACATGATGTCCAATTAGTATGTCAAGTGCTTAGTTTTGATATCAATTGTAAAATTGTTGATTTTTTTTTTGTCAAATATTTGTTGAATTGAAATTGAACGAAGTTACTATAAGTTATAAAATAAATGGATAACACATTTGTTCATGCAGTTCAGAAATTTCTTACAAGCTTTAGTGAGAAAATAGTCCACTATAAATTAATAAGTACATGTCGTGATTTAAGTTCAATTAACTCGCTAAGTTGCAACCTCACCCTTATAGTTCAAATTGGATCACTTTGTTGGAACATTGGTACATCCGATGGTGTAGAGGAAAATTAATTTCGGCGATCACATGAATCCATGTATGTGGAATGATCTAGGTTGTAAGAAAGATTCGGAACTATACCTTCCTAATCTGAGCAAGGAAAATCGATTCTAGAAGTCAATGTCCAAAGTAGAAAACAGACCATAGCCATAACATTCAGTTCTGGCCTCTAAGGTATCCACCCGGTGAAAATCGGAAAACTACTTTGAATTTTTCAGGGGATTTTTCCTTGTTGTTAGACCAGGAAAATTTTCGGGGTAAAGGATGGAAGGAAAATCAAGACTTTCCTATAATTAGAAATTTTTATTTAATAGCCAATCACAGAGAGTGATTTAAGGGATAGGAAAGAGACGTATCTTCTTTCCAAAACAATATTAGTTTATTTCAAACTTTGAATATATATTTTGATAAAAATTACTAAAAACCCCTTTTTAATAATTACGATAAAGATATACTCAATTAAAATTATATGAAATTTATTTTATATTTATTTTAATTGGATCCTCAATGCATGCGCATCAAGCATACACACACATCGTGTCTAATATTTAACTTAATCAAATTAAATTAATTATGAGAACATTTCTATAATTAATATAATTCAAGTATCAAGTTAAATATAACTTCATCCTTTTATAATTCAAGGATCCTACAACAATGGTAGTAATATTAGATAATTGCTAATGTTACAAACAATTGGTGGCATCTAGGAAAACATCACATCTACCTAAGTTACAAAAAGTTATGGTTTGACATAACCTTTTTGTGATAATGTCATCTTATAATATATCTTTTTGTTCTTGATATCTAGATTGAACACAAGTCATGGAACAATCACCCTTATATAGCCCAATCTATTGTTTCTTGATTTCCCAAGTGGACTAAGATAAATAAATGAGTGTGGTATCTCATATCAACATTCATGGTCATGCATTTATAGCCTCACTCGATCAAAAGGCCTAAAATATTGCTCCTATTATATATGATGGACAAATTCTATCTTGATCACTCACATCTCACTACATAGATTGTGGCACACCCAACACCTTTACGGAAGACGTTTAACTGTGTTAAAGAATATGACTCACGATGTTGGAACAATGATGATCTCAAGTCTAAGGATCATACATACAATTATCATTATGAGAGATGTTGTGACTATTACATAATAATCCAAAAGAAAAAACATTTTCATGGTTGGTTAATCCATTATATTATTCTCTTAACATATACTTTATGTTGAGTTGATATCACATATTTATAACAACACTAATCATCAATAAAACACATATTACTCTTAATGTATTATTATTGTTCATGTCCACAATAATACTTGACTAAAAACATTTAAGAATGGTCATATCATGCTTTGAACATTATCATTATACAATTTATTTAAACATAAAAATAAATACAAAAAACAATAATTACAATACCTTTATAAATACACTAGGTAAAAGTTATCATATGATTGGTGCATAGTATATTCCCAACACACTCTTCCATTAAGGAACAAATAGAAGTGTTTTCTCTCCTACACCTATAACCTAAACAAGTGGTAAGATCTTGTTATCATGAAACCTCTTAACGCTCAAATTTTTTATTTATAAAAACTTCAATCATATTGAAATTTTAATATATTCCTTGACTTAATTTTTGCACGAATTATCATAAATTACTAAAATCCTCAATTAAGCAATTTTTTTTGCATACGGAGACATAGGTTATCAGACTGTCTTCGTAGATTGGTTGGATGAGCGAGAATCCTCTTATCCATGGAAATTTTATATATGTGTTTATATATATTGAGTGGCCAAAATAGTTTGCCCCTTCTACCTTTCCAACAGAGCTGACAATATATAATATTATTATATGAATCACTCAAAACCATGCAAATCTTAATTCCTCAAATGCCTTTTGCTACCACAAATTAATATATACATATATTATAAGTTTACATGTTATAGAAGGGTCGAGAAACACTGCAAAGCTGTTCAAGAATGAAGCATGCATGACCACGTATATTTATATAATATATATTATGTTTTTTTGGCATGATATAGCTGAAAAACATGGTGAATAAGGTCAAATGTGTGATATGCATCAACTTTTGATACGTAAATAAAGGGTGTGAGCATTGGTTAAGGTAATTTCAGCCACCAAAATGAAACCATATGCACCAAATTCTTGCATGCATTTTGTTTTTTGGTCGAAATTTTGAATGGAACAATATCCTCACTTGCCCTTTCTCTGACAGATTGGCTGCTTTGCATTGCTTATGTAACCTTGTTGAACACATGTTCTTTATGTTTCAATCACCTGTTCGATGTGGCCAAATTGCTTATGCAATGTGACAGAACTAGGGAATATTTTGAAAGGTTGTGAAATCCAAAACGTGCATTGTCATGGTTCAAAAAACATGACACATAAATAATGTTAATATTATAAGCATTAGAGGAGAAGCTCTATATATTTTAGGGATAATATAATTTTTTACCTTAAACTTGATAATTAGGTTTGACTTTGATATTTGTATTTTTTGTTATTTTAATATTTGAATTTGATAATTAGATCTATTTTATCACTGAACTTGAAAAATATACAAGTTTGAAGATGTTGCACAATCTCAAAGTGTCACATTCAATTCTTTTAATAACTGGACAAGCAGTTGAATAGGTCAGGCCATCGATTCTTGATTCAACCAACTTAATCGGTTCGACCATTGAACCAAAATTAATTAATTAAAATTTTATTAAAAATAAAAAATTATTCAAATTGTTAAACTGACTTTTTTGTCCCGGTTTTTTATTTTTACCAATTTCAAATAATTTCCAAGTTAATCAATTCAAACCTTTTGTTCAAACTATTATATCGATCAATTCTTGATTCATCTAATCTGATTATATTCTAATAAAATTGGTTATATAATTAAATCTTGATAGAACCCAAATTTTAAAATAAACATGGATTTTATTGACAATTTTAATGATAAAGTGAATAAAAAAAATGCAAATACCATAATGTTACTAAATTTAGTGCAAAAGTTATATTATCCCAACATTTTATCCAAAAATAGGGTGTATATATTTGTCATTCAAAAGGGTTTGTATGTTCCTTGTTTGGTTTTCTAATATATATATATATATATATTTAATGTGATATTGTAACTCGTAATATAAAATAAATTATTTAAATCACATATATTTATTTTAATTTTAATTTAATAATTTATCACCATCCAATTCACCGATAATGCAAATAAGATTATACCTTATTAATACACTAAATATAAATTTTATTTTAAATTAATCCTAGTCGACTTTTGTTCATTGCGCATCAAAAAACTTTTTTTAAATAAAATAATAAATAGCGTAAACTATAAAATAGTCACTTTTGTTTGCCTCAAATTATATTTTAATTATTTATGTTTGAAATGATATGTTTTAGTCATTTACGGCAATCCTATGTGATAGTCTAAATGGGTTTTAAATTCCAAATTTGACATCCAACTGGGATGAAAATGGTTTTTTTCAATCAAAATGGAAAAAAAAAAAACTAAAAGAAAAAGGAGACGAATGATTCTTCTTTTTCAATTCAAGGTGTAATTAATTTAAAATTTTTATTTAATTAAATTTATTTAATTAAAACTTATTCTCGTCCCCTTTAGGCATCCAAGTTGGCGTTTAAAATTCATTTAGACTGCCACGTAAGATTGTAATTAGAGAGGTAACAGAGTGGCCAATTTGTAACAAAACGATAACGTAAGTGACTAAAATGTAATTTGAGACAAACAAAAGTGGCTATTTTTGTAATTTACCCTAATAAATATTGTTATGAAATTTTTTTTATTTTTATATAAAATTTATAAAAATCAATTTTGACTTGACAATTTCTTTACTCTCTCTACATTTCTTAATAATAGTAGAAAGATGTTGATTGAGTTTTAATTCGATTGGCATGGACATTATTATCAATGCAGGAGGATGTGAGTTCGAATATATTGCAGCATATTATCCTCCTATTTATGTTGGTAATGAATTACATGAGTATTTTTTTCCTAAAAAGTCTTACAATATTTTTTTAAACACAAAAACCTTATTATATTTGTTAAAACTTTAAATTTTTTGTCTAGCATTTACACGATACATATTCAAATTTTGTCGTCCCTTTTCTCTAAATAATAAAAAAATCTTACTATTTTTTTGGCATTATGCGTATTTATATTTATGTTTTAATTTTTTTTTAATATCATCTATGAAAAATGAAAATATGAATATTATATTAAGTGGATGTACTTTGATAATAACGATAGATTGTTATGATTTGATTAACGTAGTGACTAAAAATTAATCAGTTTCACAACAAGTGTTGGGTTTTAATGAAAGAATTCAAGTTAGAACCCTAAAAATGATATTTTTGGGAGAAATAAACACAAATTTTTTTTTATAAAAATTTCATGAATCGTAAAGAAAAAAAGAGAAATTAATGAGCTTCGAAATCATTGTTGTAAGAGGAGAATGACAAACTTCATACTGTATTAAAATAAATTATGTCATATTTGTATAACTGAGAGGAAACAAAAAGAATGCAATAAAAGAATAAAATTAATTATTTTATTTATAATTTGTAATTAATTTTTTTATCTTTAATGTTACTTCTCTTATACTAAATATTTATCTGAAAAAAATAAATTGCATACAATTTCTATTTCCTCTTTTCCCACTGTTTTTTTTCTCATCTTATTTTTCTTTGATATAAGAAAAGCCCAATTCACCAAAAGCCGAAGAAAAACATAGGAATGGACCTTAACCCAAAAAAGGTCGGTATACTCACAAAAGGTCTAATTCTAAAATTTATCCTTCTACTTTGCTAAAACTAAAAATATTATCCTTCTACTTCAATTTATCAAAAATTGACATTCTTACTTTACAAAAACTAAGAACTTAATCCAATTGTTAGTAAAAACATAAGTTTGAACCGTTGATTTTTACTAATTTTTTGCATATAATTTGTTAATTCATTGTAATTGATTTTCTAGCTAAGGTTTAACAATGTTACTAATTGGATTAATTTCTCAATTTCCATCAAGTACAAGGATCAAATTTTGACAAATCAAAGTAGATAGAACAACTTTTCAATTTTCATAAAGTAAAGAAATAAAATCCATAATTAAATCTTCAAATAAATAAATAAAAGGTCTCGTTCTTATTTTGCTTTCTTTCTGTTGCGTTAAAATTTATGATTTAATTACTTTAGTTTAGTTTGACACAATGTGATCATCATATTTTATAATGTTATTAAAGCGTTCACAATATTAATTAATATTGTAAAAATTGAATTTGCAACCGAATTGTTTATACAATCAATTCTAAATTCAACTGTTAAACTGTCAATTCAATAACAATTAAATAAAAATATTAAAAATATACATAAATTGATTTAGTCAGTTGAACCACTAGTGTTTTTTCTCACAATTTTTTATTTATAACAAGTTCAGAATGGTTTGCTCTATATTCGATTTTATGTCATTGGTTCTTGATTTAATAAGTTCAATTAAATAGTACGATCAAATTTTGACATCAATACGGTTAACTATTCTACTAAAGTGTTGATGTAAAACCTTTTTTAAAAAATAATTTATAGACGAACCAATATACGAGACTATTTAAAAAAAAAAGATTTCAGTCAAACAACTTAATCTAATATAAATTTACACGTAAGTTGAATGCTTAAAGATAATTTTAGAGAAATTTCACATTCACACTTGAGCAAGATTAGTTACAAGTGTTAGCAATTTTGGACTAAATAAAAACATTATAAAAATAAAAAGATTAAATTATATCAAATTAAAATAGAATGATTAAATTTCAAATTATACCATAATAAAGGACTAAAAACTACAATTTCACCTAAAGTTAGTAAAAACAAAATAAAGACCAAGACTTTAGTTGACCAAATTAATTGAGAAAAATGGGAAATTAAAGGGGAAAAAAAAGCAACGAACCCTGGCAAATGGGGAAAAGGGGGGAAATTTTGATTTTTGAGAGCGAATTTCCCTAAAAATTTGAAGGAAATGCGATTGCGTTGCTGGTGGGAGTGGCCGTCCGATGAGAGATCGGCGAAGGAGGACCACCGCCGTTAATGGGAATTGTCGAGTTACAAATGACTTGGCAGCCGAGTCTACTCAGTGAAAAACGGAAGAAAGGCCCTCCTTTAGGCTTAAGAAACCTCGGCAACTCTTGTTACCTCAACAGCGTCCTTCAGTGCCTCACCTACACTCCGCCGCTCGCCAATTTCTGTCTCCGTTCCCAACACTCCTCCTCTTGCGACGTTTCCGCCTCTAAGAAACCCCGAGACTGTCCTTTCTGTATCCTCGAAACGTGGATTACACGCTCCTTAACCCTCGATCTCACCCTCGACGCTCCTTCCAAGATCCAAAGCTGCCTTAAAATCTTCGCCGAGCACTTCCGGTTCGGTCTACAAGAGGACGCGCATGAGTTCTTGCGGTACGTTATCGATGCTTGCCATAACACGTGTCTGCGTTTAAAGAAGTTGCGGCTAAAGGGAAGTGAAGGAGGAGGAAGAGAAGAAGCTGTCAATGACAATACCGTAGTTAAGGAGATATTTGGGGGTGCTTTGCAAAGCCAGGTTAAGTGTTTGGGGTGTGGTGGGGAGTCAAATAAGGTTGATGAGATTATGGATATTAGCCTTGATATTTTGAATAGTGGTTCACTTAAGGAAGCTATGCATAAGTTCTTTCAGCCTGAAGTTTTGGATGGGAATAATAAGTACAAGTGTGAGAAGTAAGTTCAAATTCAGTTCAAATTCCAACTTACTTAAATTCTTGGTTTTATTTGTTTGGGTATCATTTTGATGTTGCGTTTGCTTTCAACATAGACTAATTAATAACAGACAATGTTTGTGACGAATCAATGTGGTAAAAAGGAAATGAAACTAGTATATCGATGTAGTAGTCAACTGAACCACGGGTGGAGTGACAAAGGACTTGATACCCGGGTTCGATCCTAAACAATTCCTACCCCTACCCCTACCCTTATCCCTTTCCCTTTAACAAATATATATATATCGAAGTAGTAAAAGTAGCAATCAAAGGGAGCAATATTTGTTTAGCTAGTGTCTTGGTTGCTTTTATTACATCCTTGTACTTTCAGAAGCAAAAAGAACCAAGGAACAACTAAAAAGCTAGCAGTATGGGTTTTCTAGACATCGCAATATATGGTTTTAGTTTTGTGTAGCATAAATATTTTAGGTTTGGTATTATTCCTATAGGCATTTTTTTTTTATCTGTTATGGTTTTGTATTTTTCATCATTTTTACTATATAAGCCTTTTAGGAAGAAAAAAATTGCAAATGCAAGAGAGACCCTGACAGAGTGTGATTGGCACATTTTATTTTGGCTTATTGTGTTTTGAGTGAGAAACTTATGGATTTTTAGTTGTAAGAAATTGATGGCAGCAAGGAAGCAACTGTCTATACGTCAAGCACCTAATATCCTTGTGGTTCAACTGAAGGTATGGCATGTTTTTAAATATTAGTCTTGGTTTTCATTGCCAATATTATAATTGTTTAAGTTAGTTTTTATTTTATTGTTTCTTGGATTAAAGGAGTGGTTGTTGGATTGTTATGGCAGAGATTTGAGGGAATCTTTGGTGGGAAGATTAATAGGCCTGTCACATTCGAAGAAGTTTTGATTCTTTCAAGCTTCATGTGCAAAGCTAGCCAGGTGTGTTAAGCTGTTTCTTCTACATATAAGTTTGGTTGGTTGGTACAAGTTACATTTGCTGCATTCTGTTAATTCTATCATCTAAGTTTAACTCAGTGACTAATAAAGATGTGTGTAGTTGCAAGTTAACTAATGATACTTCTCTAGAAGGTGGTATAAGTGATTTCCTAAAAAAATAATGTACATTGCTGGGACATTGAACTCTAATCTTCAAATATAAAATATTTTGTCATTTCATTTGTCCAAATAGCCTGAATATCAATATGGAATGGTGGAATGCTGGACTTTAAACACGTTCTAATCTCCATGATTATTTGATTTGCGATGGAGTCAACTATAGAAATGAAAACTCTGGGTGTCAACGCTAACTTGTAATGGACTAAACTATTGTCAAGCACTTCTTGTTCTTCTTGCCAGTTTTAGTCATCTGTTAAGTGTGATTCTTGATAGGTTATCTTTTAAAAATCTACTGAAAAAATGGATAATGGAGTTTATCCAATTAATATAGTCTAGACTTTAATCTGCAAGAAGAGAATATTAAAACTCCTTTCAGATTAAGGAGATATTTGCCTGGTTACCCTGGGATGTTTAGATTTTTAGAAGTGGAAGAAATAGCTTCAAATACATTTTAGAGGTTGCCAACTCCAGTTGGCACACTGCTGCTAGAATCCACCAGTGGCTAGAAAGAATGGTAATGTATCCTCTACAATTTAGAAGGAATTTTGATGGGTATAGTGCACTTAGCTTATTATGGAAATGTGCCTTTTATTTCAGGGTAAAAGATTCTCAATATAGTATTAGGGGTTACTGCTTTCTTTTTATTAGTAGTAAAGCTTGTAGGGAGTGCTTGAGTGGGGCACATGTGTAGGGGGTATATTGGGTACACAACGTAAGACTCTGAATAAATAGAAAAAATGTAGGTTGAAGAAACACTGAAGGAACTGACATCTAAAATGATCTGGCGAACTAGGAAAATAAATGTCTTAAATATAAGATTATGTCTCTACTACCCCATTAGCATTGCTAAAGTAAGCAAAACAGTCCCATTCTTCTACACCTTTACTTGACAAGTCTCTCCAGCTCTAGCAGTTTTACCCAATAGAATTTGACACACTTGAGCATTTTCTTTGTCATCCCATACAAAATGATGGGTTATACTTGTTCTGTGCCATATATCATCTATCCCCACTTTTTTTTTTGTAATTTTGTTGTTATTTCCAATGCAGGATCCACGGCCGGAGTATAGCCTATTTGGTACTATTGTCCACTCAGGGTCCTCACCAGAATCTGGACACTATTATGCATATATCAAGGTGCTTACGTTATCATGTTTCTTCCACCTTATATGTATGCATCAAGGCACTCTTGAATTATTTGCTGATATTTGTTTTCTGTTTGTAAAGGATGCAATGGGCAGGTGGTATTGTTGCAATGACTCCTTTGTCTCACTTTCAACCCTGCAGGAGGTCTTGTCAGAGAAGGTTTATATTCTTTTCTTTTCTCGTACTAACCAAAGGCCTGGGTCGTTGAGCACTACATTTTCTTCCAATGGAGCTAAACCACATGTTTCTAATGGAAGTGAGACATCCAATGTCTTGAAAGCTGTCCAATTGAAACCGGTCCAAACAAAACCTTTTGTTGAGCAATTTTCACAGAATGATAAGGTTGGGAAACAGTCTTCAACCCCACGGGTGAAATTCAACATTTCTGAAAAACCTGTTCCCAAAAAGCTTCCAATTACGGTTAATGGAAAAATTGACTTCCATAAGACTCAAAACATCACCGTGAATGGAGTTTCAAAGGATTCAATTCATGTGGGCAAGAATAAGAAAGATATGTTGCCATTGATGAACAGGAATGTTATTGACAAGAGCAGAAAAGTTGATACTGCTGGTAGTGAAAAAAGCCCACCGTTTGCATTGACAAATGGAAATTCTATGAAATTAGATCCTATTGTAGTTAATGGTAGCAGTAGGATGGCAGTTGGAGTTGAGGTTAATAATGCTCATTTTGATGCCTGTGATAACTCAAAGCAAAAGATACCAGAAGATTCATCTGATATCTTAGAAGCAAAGCAAAAATTAGAAGATTCTTGTGATATCTTAGGGCCACATAGAAAATCTGAAGATTCCTGTAATGTTTTAGGGTCAAAGAGAAAATGGAACGGTTCCTTTAATTTCTCAGGGCTAAAGAGAAAACCGGAAGCCTCTTGTGATATTTTGGGGCCAAATAGAAAACCAAAGGACTCTTGTGGTAACTCAAGTCTAATGACAAAACTAAAAGACTCCCGTGTTAACTCAGAGCCAAATAAAAAATTGAGAGATTGCTGTGATTACTCAGCGCTTAAGAAAATAGAAGACTCCTGTGATTTATCCATTCTGGCAGGAAAGTCCTGTCGTTTGCTTTCCCAAGATGTTCGATCTCGTGCAGAAGTGGAAAACATGAAAGAAATGTAAGCTGCAATCTATCTCAATTGCTTTGGTGGTATAATATACATTTTTTTACTCACTAAGTGCAGTGTATTAGTTGTTTGCGATTATGTGGTTCTGTTAATTTTAATAGCATTGTCTTTTATGATTGTCCAGTTCCAAAATCTCTCTCAATTTGGAGATCAGTTAGAAGTCACTGTGTTCGAAGTCACCTGGCAATTTGTGTATTCATGTCATGTTCTTGTATTTTTCGAGTCGAAGTAACCTGGCAATTTGTGTATTCACTTTTGACATATTGATGATTTGTGTTTCCTAGATTTTGGCGTGTTTTTGTAGTTGTGTTTGTGTTTCATTATGTGTTTTAGTTATTTTCTTCCATGTCATGTTAATTTTGTGTTCAGCAATCCCAGGTCTACTTGCTGCTGTTAACCTGCACTGATGAGCAAGTTGCATTTAGAATTAGTCGCAGTGTGAAAGAACCAAAAAAAAAATGCTTGTTAACTTGATTATATTATTCATGTATGCATAAAAACAGTTCTGTTTTCTTGTTTGCTGTACCGCATCAGACAATAGTTAGCAGGGCTTAGAAAATTGAATCCTTACTGGCATGAATATTTTAGTTACATACAATTTCTTTATAGTTCAGCTTTTATACTTGTGTTTAACTAGTGAAAAATTGGTTTTTTATTGCTTAACATCATCTTTGTTATTTTGGCATGCTTTTAATTTTCAATGCAATATTTATCAGGTTGAAAAAAGAAGCTTCTTCAGTTTTGCGATCCTGTGGCTGGTACTATAATGTTTACAATTTCATGAATTTGAAGAAGCAGTCATATGCGCTGGAGATTGGAAACACCCTGAGTGGCAATGATTTAGAGTAAGTCTTTGTTGAACTGTTATGTAACACGTCCATGTATGGGTAATTTAATTTCTATGTTTACTTTGCATGCATGATTTTCTTTAGGAATTTTGATGCATTCTTCTTGCTGTAGATTTTCATCAAATTGGTGTAAATTGTTGGCATGTATGATAAAACTTCTGTAGAAGCATATACTTGCAAAGAAAGATAATTTTTTTTTTTTTTCCTTTTTCCAAGCCAAGGCTGATTTGGTTCCCCAGAGCTTTCGAGTCAATAAAATGCTTTCAAGCATTGTTTTTCAAACCTTGATACAAACATGCGCATACATGGACCTGGATAATGAGATAGAAGTGTTGCTGTGATTGAACTGATTTGAGCTTATGTTTAGTTTGCAAGAATTTAGTTTGCTTTCTTGCCTGCAAAAATGCTGCGGGTTTTGTTCATAATGTATCGTTTTAGGATAAATGGTCATTTTGAGATGTAATGTTTGTTTTATGAGGGATGCCGTGTGATGTCTGGTTCCCTTTCACCATGGATTTCAATTTGTATGCCCCTTTTCTTTGCAGCAAGGTTTTGCAGTTTTCCAGGAGTAAAACATAACAAATGGCCTTTCTATTTCCTTTGCTAGATGCACTACACACTCTCTTTTCCTTTTCTTTTTATTGCAATAATATCCCCACAATTTGTATCAGCGTCATAAATGTCAAACCTTGATTCTTACCTTCAACTACTTTTGTGCAGGAAGAAGTTGATTGCAGATGCAAAGGCCAGTTTTATTCGACAAATACCTAAACCACTAAAGGAAGAACTAATCAAACGTATCCAATCTTTTAGCCGAAGAAAACAAGAACATCCAATTCCTTGATCAGCTCAACCAGCACTGAAGCAAATAACCGTTCAATCTTGAGATCCAGTTATTCCAACTTTCAGGTAATCACGGATGTGAACTTCTTGGCTAACTTCTCTTAGCCAGTATCTTGTCATGTTAATCTATAGTACAAATCGGTGTTGTAGTGAAAGAATATACATCTTTGGGTGTATGTTGATGCAGCAATGGCACTAGATATTCATCTTTGGACATGCTTGTCGCTGGTTGCCCCATGAATGATTTCGAGATAAAAGTGGTGAATTAGAATATTGACAAAAGTTTTGATCTGTTGAGGCCTTGTAGAAGTTGTTTTCTTGTTTCTTCAATATAATTTTGTTTTGGCTGAAAAGTGAGGAAATCTTAATTCATTTTGTATGAAGAACATTTTGGAAGAAATCAATTAGTATTAAAATTCTTCATTGTATGGATTGCATTACAATTCTCCCATCAAAATGTGATCCGATGATACTAGGTTTATGTGTTTTACTTACTATGAATGAGTTAAAACCTACAATTGTTGCTCCACTTAAAGTCTATCTTGAAAATGAATAAATATTACAATGTGTTGGTTCTTTTATAAAAATGAATTAATCAAGACAAGTGCTATTTTTTCACGGATTTCAATTATAATAAATATATTCATACCCCAGTTTGATATATATTTGGGTCTCTAAATAATTTTAATTTATTAGTATTTAATTTAAATAATAATAATAATAATTAATTTTCATCCCAGTATTAAAATTCAAATTAAATTATATTCATTGGATTATATTTAACTTTCTTGGTTCAAATAATTAAATACTAATTTAGATTAAAATAAAACTAAGTTTAGTTAAAATTATAAAGTTTGTTGTGATGATAGCTAATTTCATCCCTTCCTTGTGAGGTTAGGGGTTCGATTCCCTCTCATAAAAATAAAGTATATTTCTTGATTAATCGTTTATTTATTTAAAAATCACCCACAAGAATTTTGTAAAAGAGGAAGAGAAATATGTGGAAAAATAAATGTATAAATGCATAATTGTGCAAAAAAATACATAATTGTTTGATAAAAGGAAAGCCTTGAAAAACAAATGGGAAAATGCCAGACGTCAAAGATGAATCGGCTTGGAAAAAGATGAGGCAGGAACGGCCCATATTATCCCATCCTCACTAAACACTAATGAATTTGCAGTTTGGTTGGGCCTTTTTTTTCTTGAATGAATGAATTGATCTTTGTTAAAATAATAATTTACAAAATGGCATCCGCTTTTGCCTTTGCTTCTGGAACCTCACCTTCATTCTTACCCTCTAACACCCTCAAACCCAAACAGTCACCGCTTCGTCGTCCTTTGGCGGCTATTAGCATAAGATCCGAAAGCATGGCTACTGAGAAACTCGGCATCAAAGTTGAAACCAACCCCTCAGAATCCAAGCTTTCTCAGCTTGGTGTACGCCAGTGGCCCAAGTATGGCTAAACCTTTATATATACATATATTGACGGGGTTTTATTTTTATTGATGGGTTTTTGTTTTTTATCCAAGTTTTCTTTAAAATTGATGAGATTATTTGTAGAAAATTGGAACTAGAATGCCACTCAAATAATCCCCAAACATATATATAATGCAAGAATCCAGTGCATAAGTAGTGAAAATGCTTTAGGCCTCGTCGGGATTTTTCCGATACATGTTGAATAGTAGCATTTGGCTTGTGTGTTAGTTTAGAGTTTGCTAAAAGGTTCATAGTTGAATGCTTTGTGATGCTAACGAGTGTATTTGGTTTTTTGATTTTCGGTGTTATTTTTTATTAGGAGTCTGAATATGTTTTGCACTTTCTACTAAAAATTGGGCAAATTAGTTTTTATATGTTAGATCGAAGAACACAGGGATCCTTCTGATTAAAAGTCCATCCATTTTTATGGTTAAAAATTGGTCATTCTACGAGGTGCATGTGATACATCACGTGTAACTACCTAGTTATTCTTTCAGCCACATCTGTTTTAAACAATAGAAATGGATGAAATTTTAACAGAAAGTACCAATTTACTTTTCAATCTAAAGTAAAACGACTAATTTACTTATTTTTTTGAATAAAATAGGCAAAATTCAATCTGATTCCAAATATAGGAGCTTCCATGATACACTTACCGCTTAGTTGCAAGGTGGTTCATTTTTCTAGATTGTCTGTAATTAGGTGTAAGTTTTCATTTTCTTTCATATTAGAAGTGTCTTTTAAACCTATGTGCTTTATGGTACATCAGGGTTAAGATCATTTTCATTACCTTAATAGTCCATTACTTTTTCAATTTGTTCATCATCATTTACATTTAAGCAATAGCAACATTTCTGATTGGATATATATATTTTAACAGGTGGGGTTGTCCTCCTAGTAAATTCCCATGGACATATAGTTCAAAAGAGACATGTTATCTATTGGAAGGGAAAGTCAAGGTATACCCTGAAGGTAGCAATGACTTTGTTGAAATTGGTGCTGGTGATTTAGTTGAGTTTCCTAAAGGGATGAGTTGCACTTGGGAAGTTTCAGTGGCTGTTGACAAACACTATAAGTTTGAGTGAGTGCTTTTATAACCTCATGCTCTTCTTTTACCTTCTTTTCTCCATTGTTATTATGAAATAAAATATAAATGCTTGGGGTGATGTAAGATACCTCTATATTGTTCAAGTTTGATTATGATTTGTAGCTCAGTACTTGAAGTTTATTTAGCTTATTAAATATGGTCTTATTCTATCTTCTCTGTCTGCTCTGTTTAGATACATGATGTTTAGTTTTGGACTGCTGTGAAATTATAGCTGTTGGGGTAAATGTTGGATATGGATATATTCAATATTTTCCTAATTTTTCTTTATATGTTTTGAGGATCATACTTTCTATCTATGACATGAGTTGTTGCCTATGCATGAAGAGGGAACACATGCAGTTATTTTGCCAACTCAATTGTAGTAATAGTTAATCCATGATTATTGGGAACAGCTAGTGTATCTATCCGGAGAAAGTTAAATTGGCTTTGAACCAACTTTTGAGTGAACAATTTTTAATTTTTTTAAATGCTTTTTATTTATTTATTATTTTTATAAATTTTTAATAATTGATTGAATTAAAAAGAGGATGACCAATATAATCGGTCCAATCATATTGCTATATTGTTCATAAATGAAATGCTAATATTATTATATTTGAGTATTTGAGTTTTATGGTTGATTTGATTAAAGTTAATTGTTAATATTATTATATTTGAAATTTTCATGATTTTGTAAATAAAATAAATTTAGTCTTAACTACGAATTTGTTTAATTTGTCAAATACAACTTAATAATACGATTTAATTTGGGTTTTCAAATTAATTTGATAAAAGTTACTAATATTATTAGGTAATTATGAATTTTCTTCAAATTAACTTTAAAATTCAAATTAAACACTAAAAATTTATTGTTACTATTTTCAGGTGATAGCTTTTGTCAAATTCAGGTATCAAAAAATAACACAAGTACCTGTTAGAAAAAAGTGTATCAAATTATACATTAAGCCAACGAAGAACAAAAGTACTACCAGCTTTTCCTTATTCATGTGACATGTCCCCATTGGGACAAAGACAGCATATTTACACTGCAAACATGACCAGTCCTTCAAAATTGTAAAATAGTGATCAAGCTTAAGACTTCTTCAAACCAGTTTTCGTGTTCTAGCATGAAGCTCTACTTTGAAATTGAGCAGCAGAAAGCAAAATAATAGCTTTTTTTCCTTATTTATAAAACAACATTCGCACAGATGTTTTAGCAGCCCATGAATGATCAAGCAAAACAGAATAAAATTCATACAGACTGAAGAAGATTCAAAACTGATTTTCGGTCAGGCATGCTAGGAATGGCTCCCTTCACTTGAACACAAAGAGAGGCTGCTGCAGCTGTGGAATTGTTCAAACAGAATATATGTGAAGATAGGCAAGGTCATGGCCTATATACATATATATGAATATATATATATGAGTAACTGAGAGAGGGCGAGGAATACCGGCAAAGTTCAAGCATTCCCTTTTGGACTTTCCTTCTACGAGAGCCACAGCAAAGGATGCAGTAAATGTATCCCCGGCTCCTGTTGTATCTACAACTTGTGCAGCAGGAATGATAGGCTGTGTAATTGGTTCCTCACCTTCTATGAATAAAGCAGATCCCTTGGCCCCGAGTTTCACAAGAACTTGCTTAACACCCTGAAAGTTATTCACATTTAACTTGTAGTAAAAAACTTGGCATCTGCCTGGGACTTGTATAGTTTCCACAAAAAGCTTGCTCATTACTTAAGGCCATTTATTCGAGTTAAAACTAGAACTGATCAAACAAGACAAAAAAAAAAAAAAAGTATACTAGTTTCCTGTTTAATCTAACGTGCAGGGACTAATTTGCTCATTTTTTGAGTAAAGGGAGCAAAATACAATCTGATTCCTAATATAAGTGCCTCCATAATACTTTTACTGTGTCTATTTCTGCAAAATGTGTGTGGGGTTGTTCACCATGCTAGTCCACATGTTTCAACTAGTACTACAAGCATGTTCTCTATTGATCATTAACGGATTTAACCATGAAAGAGGGGAGAAGTAATTGTTGCATGTGAAACATATCTAAAGGACAAAAATTTGTGGCAATCGCCACAGTTGTTGCCAATACTGAATTGATGTGACAATTTACTTTAAAAGCTTATATGTTAAGGTTTAATAAAATGACAAACTAAGGCCTTTTTCAGGTGTAGAAAAACTCACCATTTTGTAACATTCTGCAGCCGCTTGACTAATCTGCTCAAAATTATCAGTAGGCATTCCCGTCAATCGACCGAGTTCAGATTCATTTGGGCTAAAGATATCAACAAACTTTAGAAGTTCTTGGGGCATTGGTGCATCCATTCCGCCAGCATCCATAATTACGGTAACACCAGAACCCTTCGCAGCCTGAAAAGAAACCTCGAAAGAGAGACTGAACTAGTAAATTCTACCATGTAAAGTCCATATCAGTGAAGCAAAAAAATATAGTACAGAACCCAAGACCAAATAGGCAAATATCAAGTTCACCTTCAATTAGACCAAATGGACTTCATTGTCAATGGAGAATCCGGGACCTTAGCTTTTGGCTACTAAAGAGGATAAATTTTATCTCACTGCACCAGACTACCAATGTAGCAGCCACAATATTATCAACAATCTCTTCAACTTTGAATTGAGAATAACCGACATGAGTCTGATCGAGGTAGAGTTCACTTTACAACCACACCACTTTCCTTTTCTAACCGAAGAACCCTAAACAAATACCCAACCATCTCCAAATAACTATAACAATACCCAAAATCTTTTCTCTAAGAATTAAGCCTACTTTTGAGGATGTTATCACAAAATCCAAATCTTATTTCACATCAAATTAAAATGGAAAAGCATCCATGCAACCTAAAATATGAGACCCTAGCATCCCTTATTTTTCAAAGGCATCTCAAACCCATCTTATATCGTTCTCACAAACTGTTGTTGCCTTCTCAATTTAGAGTTCCTTCTATTGTGTGACTTTGATATATAAAACTATTCAGAGTTCCTTCTATTGTATTATTGAAGGCAAGGAAATACTTAAAGGGGCATATCAAAATTGTATAACCCCGAATTTCAAATATGACCAAGATGTTCAAGCCTCAAAGCTTAGCCATAGAGCACTCTCTAAGGCATAAGGAACGCAACAACTCCAAGTTCAGAGTGAACCATGTAGAAGATCCTCATCACACGAGTTCATAATAAAGTTTTTAGTAGAATGATCTTGAGCCAGAAAGAAAAAAATAGCATACCAACTTAAGGATAAATAATAACACCTTAATAAGCCTTGCTAATTGAAAGTCTCTCAGAATTTCTAAGCACTTCTCATACTTTAGCACTGTACTTGGTAGCATAAGTTAATAATCATTGAATGACATCTACATTCTTCGAAGCTTTTCAATTGACCCAAAGCAAAATACTAAAAGAAAAACAGCTAAAAGGTTACTTCTAATTAGCAAGACTAGAATCACCATGGTAAAGGATTTCCTAACTTTGAATATTACTTTTCACCAGACATAAACACATCTTTGAAATCATAAATCTGGACATAATATTCAAAGAACATATTAAAAACTGCTTAACCGTATTAATTTGAGATGTTATGCAATAAACTAGTAAATATGTAAGACTAAACATCAAGAGGCTCAAGCTCCATTTGAAAAGTGTTTTTCAACTCAAACCATGATTTGAAACCAAAAGCTCAAAAGCAATGATAAATAAGGAGCTTTTCAAACCAAACCATCTTCTTAAACTCAGGTTTTAACCCAAACCAAAAGGCTAAAATTTTTAGCTCTCGGCTTTTACAAAAGTGCTTTTAGCTGAAATTACTTTCGTTTACTCATTAAAGAAGTCCAACTTATCTTCTACTTTACAACATTATATCCAGAATGAACATTTTATTTTTCTACAAACTTTTTGTCAGCAATGGTAAACACAGCCAAACTTTTCCAGAATACTTTCCCACCCACTTTTCAAAAGCACTTTTTAACCTCAATTGAAGGTCCTACAGTTCCTTGGAGATCATAAAAATCCCATAATGGTAAATCATTTCAAATGCACACAGTGCAACTCTTTCCAGCTTAAAAGCATCATCCTTTTGACCAAATTCTCAAATCATCCATAGCATTACCAAAAGAAATAAAAGACATAAAAGCATAAAGATCCCAACCTTAGCAACTTGAATGTTAACAGAATCAGGGATTTCCCTCTGAAGCAAAACAATGCCAGCATTTTTAACAACATCCAAGTCCTGATCAGACAACTTGTCAGGCCAAGAACTCATATTAGCACCACCAACAATGATGATCGAATTCTGCCCATTAGATTGTAACATCACCACAGCATGACCAGTAGGAACACCACCACCCAAGCTCTTCAAATACTCCAAATGAACCCCACCATTCCCCAATGCCTGAGTTATCAATTTCCCATGCGCATCATCACCTACTTGTCCCACAAAATATGTTGGGTAAGAAAGTTTAGCACCACAGGTGGCCTGGTTAGCTCCTTTGCCTCCTGCAAGAGTTTGACCATTTTTGGCTGAAATAGTCTCTCCTTCCGTGGGTAATCTGTCGATCTCCACATAGATATCTGCATTTGCTGAGCCAACTACGACTAATGGTGGGGGTTGGGTTATTGGGTTTTGGCTGGTTTTGCTTGAGTTTATGGAAAAGGAAAGAAGGGATTGGTTTGGGTTATTCGTTTTGTAATTGCAGAATCGAAAAGGGATTGGGGTTAGGGTTTTGATGGGATGGATTTGGGGATAGCAATTGAAATTATTGGATGGTGAAAAGGCGATCCCTTCCATGTTTATTTGTTTCAACTGCTGGTGAGAAAATGGGACTGAAAGTCTCTGTATTAGGGTGATGAACACTGAATAGGAATAAATTGGTTAAAATATGCCATAAGTGCCTATACTCTTCAAAAAGTTCTTACACTTTATTTTTAGGAATTTAAACCCTCTATTTTTCAGATTTTAAAATTTAAGTTTAATTATTAATACTATTAAAATTATTTTATTAAATTTAGATTCACTAAAACATCATTTTTTTAGTTGCATTAATAGCAAGTGAGTATTTTTTTAATTTTAAAATATCATACAAATAAATTAAAAAAAATAATAGTGTTAACAATTGGACATGATTTTTAAAATCTGAAATGTAATTGAACTAAATTTCAAGAAATAAAACTACAATGATTAAATTCTAAATTTATGAAAAATTATGGGACCTATGACATATTTTAATCGACTAAACTATAAATTGACCCTTCTACTGTATTAATTTTTCACATTTTAGTACATAAAGTTGCGTGTTTTTAGTCTTATAGAATTAAAAAAGAATTAATTGATATGCAATACCTATTAGAATATATTACGGGATATTTTCGGCTAATTAAAACATGACACATGATGTTATTATGCATTGAAATTAAAAAAAAAAATTATCTTTTTATAATTTAAAAAAATATATTAAACATTTTAGGAAAGTATGATTGATTTTGATTACAATTGACACATTGTTAATTAACATTGACTAAATTTTAATTTAAAATTTTTTAAACTTTTAATTTTTTTAAAGAAATTACATACTTTTTATTTATTCCAAAAAAAAATATTTTAAAAGTTATCAAAACTTTTCTAGAATATATATTAAAAAAAGTTATATTGTTTGTAGTTTTCCAAATTGAACTAATTTTTTATTTTTGAACTTTACAAATTATATTTTGTTTATTTGAAAATTTTCATTAACATTATTGCAATATGTTTAGAATTTGTATATAAATTGAATTTTGATTTTTTATTATTATTTTAACATTTAGCTAAATTTTTATATTTTTTCAATTCTGATTAATTTTTATAAAACTCAAATTTTTTCATTTTTTATTTATATTTATATTTTTAAAAAAATATTTTTTTTCTGTTTTCCTATAATATATTTATATAGAGATTGATTTTAATCGATGTGAAATTATATATAATGTAGTAAATTTGAGTATATATTCATGGCCCAAAACAAATATAAAATAGCCCACATTATGAACCAGAATTACGAAAAAAAATCAAATGAGGAAATATCAGAGCCAGGTTTCGATCCTGGGACCTGTGGGTTATGGGCCCACCACGCTTCCGCTGCGCCACTCTGATTACTTGTTCTTTATTAGAAATCAAACTAGATATTATCTATAATAATATATATATATATATACCTGCCTCGCTTCTCTTTTTTACATTCTTAACAACAATGGTGAATTTTCAATTTTGATCCCTCTACTTTTTAATATAAAAATAATCAAATTTCTATTTCGGTCCGTATACTATGTTAAAACTTTTTTAAATTAACAAATATTATAAGTTTTTATATATTTTTCTTAGTTTAAAATTTATATAATATTTAAATAAGATGTTTTGTTAATAGAATTGTCCACCAAATGAGTTTAAACGTTTTCGAATAGTAAAAAGTTTTCTTACTTAGCTAAAGCTTAACCTTTTGACATCTAACATTTATTTTTTAAAATTAAAATCAAATAAAATATTTTTAAATTAAAAAAATCCAAATTAAAAAAAAAACTTGGGTAATTAGACAAATAATCTATCTTAACAACTTGTTTTTTTTTTTTATTTAAATCATTATATATAATTTACATAAATATGTATATTTCCTATTATCATAATTTTAACTTCACTCTTGTGATATATGCCTCCCCTGTTTCTTTTTAGAAGTTGAATTAGCAAACTTCAATAGACTTAATACTCATTGGCGAGTAAAGAACATAACTTAGATTCGGGTTGATTTCATTATTAGTGTCGAAGATTTGAGAAGAAAATTATTTAAGTTTTGATTCAAAAATTTCTAATATTTAAAGTTGTTTCATGAAAGAACTAAATTGGATAAAAGGAAGAGACAAATTTTCAATTAATGTAAACTAAAGAAAATAAAAAAGAGACTATTTTACTAGTTGGATAACTTTAATGAAAATCTTCTGGTAGTTGAGTGACCTTGCTCAGTTTACTAATCACATGCATGGTCTTCACAAAATCGTACATTCTGACATTCTTTTTAATGAGAGCATTAAAAGGAAACAATGGACCACAATATGATCCAATGAGAGCATTTATGTTAATTTTCATGGCTCCCCTTAACTGTCTCTTACGTCTATAATTTATAGTGCTATATGTATATATATGTGGATGTGTATGTACACGAAAGTCTCCACAATTTCTCTTTCCCTTCAATCTCTCATTTTCTCTCTCTAGAATTTGTGCATTTATTTCTCTATCTGGATTTTGATTGAATTTCTTCTTGTAAGTCAAGGTTTCTTCCCATTTCTATGTCGAATTTGATCGAACATTATGTTTCTTTGAAATTTCTAGCAATTGAGGCCATTTTATGATATGGGTATCCTAGTTTTCTTAGATCTCCTGTTAATTGTGAAAAAAGGAAGTCCATAGCTTTTGTTGCTCTGTTAGCTTATGAAATGGATATGGGTCTCTTTTTATTTATTATATGATGAATGCGAAAGGATTTGTTTTTTCTTTTACATTTTCAAAATGGTAATTTGATCTGGTGATTAAGTCGGATCTTGTTGATTAATAATAAACATATTGATCTTTTTCTTTTCCATGGAAAAAAAAATGGGAGCTTTGGGTAGTTTATCGTTTAATTTTTATGGAAAATGAGGTGAATTCCATTCTAATTTGATGAACCAAAATGTTATTTGTTGAGGGGATTTCTTCAACAAAAGCCTTCGAAGTATGGTCACCGTATTAAGTATGGCCACTATATTGGGGTTTTTTCTCCTTTCACAGAAAACTCGTGAAGGGAGAGACGTCAGTTTAGTATGGAACATTAATAATGTAAATCATCTAACCTACGCACAGGGACTCGAATCACCGACATATTAACCACATACTTGCGAGTATGGTCTCACTTGAGTTATGGGAGGCAATACCTTTGTTGTTGGGGTTCAGCTGTCTGCTCGACAAATGACATACTTCAAAGACTTTTCTTGAATGAGTCAGTCCCACGACACTATTTAAAAAAGAAAAGAAAAGTGGGTAATATGATTCACTTATGTTGTTGGCATGTCTGTTTTTTTTGTTGTATTTGTATTTTTTGTTGCATGTTTTTTTGGATTTTCTTAGATTGTTCTTTTAGGTTTGATTATAGATTCTATCTGTACTTTTTATGTATTTGTTTATGCAAGTTGGTGTTGATTTTTATTATCTTTTGCTGTGCTAAAAGTGGTTCTTGTTTTTATTGTAGAATTGGTTTGAAAATGGCTACTTATACCCCTAAGAACATCCTCATAACTGGAGCTGCTGGGTTTATTGCATCCCATGTAGCTAATCGGCTTATTCGGAACTATCCCGGTTACAAAATTGTTGTGCTCGACAAGCTTGATTACTGCTCTAACCTGAAAAACCTCCTCCCCTCCCAGTCATCACCGAACTTTAAGTTCGTGAAGGGGGATATTGCCAGTGCTGATCTTGTTAACTACCTCCTTGTTGCCGAGTCTATCGACACAATAATGCATTTCGCAGCCCAAACTCATGTCGATAACTCGTTCGGGAACAGCTTTGAGTTTACCAAGAACAATATCTATGGCACACATGTCTTGCTTGAGGCATGTAAAGTCACTGGCCAGATCAGGAGGTTTATCCATGTGAGCACGGATGAGGTGTATGGGGAGACGGATGAGGATGCAGTTGTAGGAAACCATGAGGCTTCTCAACTTCTCCCGACAAACCCGTACTCGGCAACGAAAGCTGGTGCTGAAATGCTTGTAATGGCGTATGGTAGGTCATACGGGTTACCGGTGATTACTACCCGTGGAAACAATGTTTATGGTCCCAACCAATTCCCCGAAAAATTGATTCCGAAGTTCATCCTCTTAGCGATGAGAGGGAAGACTCTTCCGATTCATGGGGATGGTTCTAATGTGAGGAGTTATTTATATTGTGAAGATGTGGCCGAGGCATTTGAAGTCATTCTACACAAGGGTGAAGTTGGCCATGTTTATAATGTCGGAACAAAGAAGGAAAGGAGAGTGATTGATGTAGCCAAAGATATATGCAAGCTTTTCTCGATGGATCCCGAGACAAACATCCAGTGTGTTGAAAACAGACCATTCAATGACCAGAGATATTTTCTTGACGATCAGAAACTGAAGAACTTGGGATGGTCTGAGCGAACCATATGGGAAGAGGGGTTGAAAAAGACGATAGCATGGTACACCAAAAATCCCGAATGGTGGGGTGATGTGGCTGGTGCATTGCTTCCACACCCAAGAATGCTGATGATGCCTGGTAGTAGACACTTCGAATCGGAAGACGGGAAAGTTCCGAGTGTTTCTAACACGCCCCGAATGATAGTTCCGACCTCCAAAAGTTTCATCTCTCCCCTAGAACCATCCTTTAAGTTCTTGATCTATGGCAGGACAGGCTGGATTGGAGGTATTCTTGGTCAGCTATGTGAGAAACACGGTATTCCCTTTGAATACGGAAGAGGACGCTTGGAAAATCGAGCATCGCTCATGGCAGATATTCAAAATATAAAGCCAACCCATGTTTTTAATGCTGCTGGTTTGACCGGTAGACCAAACGTTGATTGGTGTGAATCTCACAAAACCGAAACTATTCGAACCAATGTGGTTGGAACCTTGACCTTGGCAGACGTTTGCAGACAACATGAGCTTTTGATGATGAATTTCGCAACGGGGTGTATATTCGAATACGATGCTGCACATCCTCAAGGCTCCGGCATTGGCTTTAAAGAAGAAGACAAACCCAATTTCATCGGTTCCTTCTATTCGAAAACCAAAGCTATGGTAATCCCATCGGATATCCGTAATTCAACTCACATCTTGTCTGCTAGTTTATGTCTTTAATGCCTCGTAATCTCTTCCCTTCTTGTTTAGGTTGAAGAGCTATTGAGAGAATATGACAACGTCTGCACCCTCAGGGTTCGAATGCCGATCTCATCCGACCTAAACAACCCACGCAACTTCATCACCAAGATCTCGCGTTACAACAAGGTCGTCAACATCCCCAACAGCATGACAATCCTAGACGAACTCCTACCGATATCTATCGAGATGGCAAAGAGGAACTTGAGAGGTATATGGAACTTCACAAACCCCGGGGTCGTTAGCCACAACGAAATCCTCGAGATGTACAAGACTTACATCGACCCCAACTTCCAGTGGATGAACTTCACATTGGAAGAACAAGCCAAGGTAATCGTCGCCCCTCGAAGCAATAACGAAATGGATGCATCCAAGTTGAAGAAAGAGTTCCCCGAGTTGTTACCGATCAAAGAATCATTGATTAAGTACGTCTTCAAACCCAACAAACGAACCTAAACCCATGAACTCAGTTTTTTCAGCTATAGAACCCGAGTTTCGACCCCTCTAGCTTCTGCATTTACTATAATTAGGTTGTATTGTAGTTTACTTAGCCATTCCTTTTACTAAAGAAACTTCCCTTTAGGTGTATTTATTTTTGCATTTCAACTTGTTGATTGTTATTGCCTTCAACACTCTTTTTCAATATTTTGATCCTTTATTAATTTGTATTATATAAATTAGGTGAAAGTAACATAAAAGCCTTTATACTAAGAGTCGGATTGTATTTTATTTCCTCTACAAAAGTTATGAGCAAATTTGCCCCTATACATTAGATCAAAGAGCAAATTGATTATTTTTGTATCTCCTATGACATGTGAGGTGTCATGTGTACCTCATATTAATGTAGAGGGGCCAAATTTTGACCGCAGAAATGAATGAAAAAAAAAAAATTACTCTTTGATTTAATGTACAAGGACTAGTTTGTCCATTTTTTGAATAAACATGACAAAATGCAATCCGACTCTTACTGCAGGAGCTTCCATGGTACTTTTATCTATAAATTTTCAAACATTTTATTATAATAGTAGCTTATAGATAATCGAAAACTTGGGATTAAATAGTAAAATTCTAACTAAATTTCAATGAAGAAAACCAAAAATTTTCTTTAAAAACTTGTTATAATTACATAAATACTACAATAGAAGCAAACTATGCCCCCATTGCTCATGTTGTTGGCAATTCAACATCCCTTTAAACAAGCTTCTACTTTTACTCAAATAACTATCAATAATCAAAGAACTAAATGCTTTGAATTAAAGCCATTGCTTTAAGCATTATATTGTTAATCTAAAATGTACATTTTTCATTCAAAAGCTTCATGATGGAGGACTATAATCGCAATGCCACATCGAAATACCTTAAAGCAATTGGCACTCCATGGAGATGAATACCTTATTTGAGACCAAGGCCTATTATGTGCCTTGCATGAAAAGAAACATCAAAATAAGGGCACTTGTGAAATTAGCTATTCTTAAGCAAGGAATGTAAGTTTATCCGAGACTTACCGAGAACAAATCAATTTGTTTCGACATAAAGGGGTAGAGCATAATGACTTGAAGATGGACCGGGGTCTATTGCATTAATGACAATAGCATATTGTTAGAGATGTATGATGAAATAGAAATGATTGTGTAAAGAGATGAAAGATAATGTATGTATGTACCATCTGATTGTATCCGTAACCAATCTTGTGTGCATATCAAAGCCTGTTGAGTCTCGGGAGTCAGTGGACATCTACAACTATCGAGCACCCTACCTCCAGTGTGGAATGCTGACTCTTGTGAGACGGTTGACATAGGAGTTCCGAGAACATCTCGTGCCATCATTGACAAGATTGGATACCTTGGAGTGTGAACTCTCCACCAATTCAATATATTGAAATTGCAGTTACGAGGAAAGACGGGCTCATCTAAATATTTTTCCAAGTCTGATATTGCAGTTTGACTTTGAGATGTCTCGTGAAGGAATTTGTCAAAGCCCTTTAGTCTATCTCTACCGTCATTGCTACTGCTAGGTAAACTACTGAGCGGCAAAGCTGAACCTTGATCCATCAAAGTTGAGCAAATAGAGTATGTATTAAATAGTTCCTTAAGACCATCCGAGACTTCTTTGATTCGTTCCAATGCAGTACTGCCGTAAATCTGGGAGTAGTAATACTCCACCAATTTCATCTTGAATCGGGGATCTAAGATAGCTGCTACTGCCAAAGACAAACTGCATTTGCTCCAATATTTATTGAACTTAGCTTTCATCTTTGCTGCCAATGAACTAAGAAACTTATCGGGGCTCTTGCACCAGTCAATCAATTGGATGTGAACATGACAAATTTCCGGAAAATATATATTTGCCGTGGGACATTTGTTGCTGGAGAAGACATTGATGATTTCGATAAATAGTTTCAAATAGCCGGTAATGGAACTTGCCCATTCCCACTCTTCATCGCTTAAAGCAAGGTCAAGATCAAGCTCTGGCAACTGACAGAAAGCATTCCTGTATTCTATAGCAGTCTCGAGCATTAGGTATGTTGAATTCCATCGGATAGGACAATCAAGAACCAAGTTCTTCTGGCTATTGATTCCAGTTTGCAAGACCATCTCCTTGAACTTCCCTTGTATGGATTGGGAACTTTTAACATATCGAACAGTTCCTCGAATCTTTTGAATCACCACTCGGAGAGCTTCCATGGCGTCTTGAACAATTGAATTTAGAACATGTGCAGCTGAGCGCACATCTAATAATTGACCGTTGCTTAGACGAGACTTGTTCTCCGAGATCTGCTCTTTTATTCTCAGAACGATATCATCATTAGTAGAAAAATCATCCAACGTTACGGCAAACAACTTAGAGCCTATATCCCAATCCATCAAACACTTGATAATTACTCCGGAAAGCAAGTCATCAGTATGAGAAGAATCAAGTGTAACAAAATTAAGAATCTTCTTTTGTAGTTTCCAATCATCACCGACATAATGCGCCATCATGCATACATGGTTAGTGTTTTCTGGCGATGACCACATCTCAACCGCGAGGTTAATTCTACCTTGCAATTTACTCAACATATCATGAACTTTCTGTCTCTCCTTCCCGTAAATTTCCATACAAGAAAGCTCAACAGTACTATTCGGCACAACATCAAACAGTGGCTGTAAATTCTTGACAAATACCTTAAACCCAACATGCTCAACCATGGCTAAAGGGTAGCCATGCAATATAATCATACGAGCAAGATCTAAGCGACTCCTTTCTTGATCGAACCAACTGCTTTGAACATTAAAAACTTCATCCTTTCTCTGTTCCGGTTCATACTTGACAATAGTTGGCTTCAAATATTCTTCTTTTCTTTGCCCTTCATCGTAACTGATATTTGCTATCGTAAGGGTGTTATCTTTTTTCCTTTTCTTTGCCGAAAGGAGCTGAGAAACATCATAGTTAAACCTTTTTAAACACCGCATTAAGTGATTCCTCAGATGTGTGGTTCCACTGTTACTCGATCCACTTAATTTCTTGTTACAATGAACGCATACCGCATAACATAAGTCGGCTTTCCTAACCCTTTCGAAGTGATTCCATACAACCGAAGTCAACCTCTTCGGTTTCTTAATGACCGTTTCATTCGCAACTTCCATCGAATCGGTTTACGACGAGCCAAAGCCTGCATTTTCGAACACGAATTAACCCCAAAATGCAATCATAATTGTGCAATTGAATATTATCAATTCATCCCAAAATATCAAACATAAAAAAAAAATACTTTTAAAAAATCAATCAACCATTTAAGAAAGAAAGCAACACTAATAAGAAAGCAAACTGAGAGAAAAATGGTTTTTTTTTTTCTTTTAAGAAAAAATAAAGCTAAAAAATGTTCTAAATTATGAGACCAAATATATTGTCTTATCAAAATAAAGCAAATAAGTACTAGTAATGATACACCAAAAGCAACAAAAACCCAACAAACATAATTGTAAAAAAAAAAAAAAAAAAAGCCACCAAATTTAAACTCAATTCAAGATAAACAATTCTAAGAAAAAGCCAGCTTTCAATTGAGCTCCTTCAAAAAAAATAAAGCTTTTCTTTCTCTAACGAATTAAACAAAAATATAACAAAAGCCCAACAAAGATAAACGCTAAAAAACACCAAATTCACACAATTAAAACACACAACACTAGGAAAAAAATCATACCCAGATTATCCAGCAGAGAAAAAAACTTGGCTCCACAGGCGGGTCCGATCGGAGGATCCGAGAAGGTATGAGGGTTTGGGTTTTGCAGATGACAGAAATGGGAAAAAGATAAAAAGAGAAATTGGATCCGAGCTTGAATTATGGAGGAGAAATTTGGGTTAAGATCCGAATAAAAATTTGGGTGGGTCAATCAACGTCGATAAAAGAGTATATTTTTCGTTTAATAATCGGATATTTTCTTGGTAACCAATCAGAGAAAAAGGAAAATGATGATATGGATCGGCTAGAGTTTGAATCCGGATTTGTGTTTTGTTGAATTTTGATTTGTTTTCTTTAAAAAAATCTGGGTTTGGTTTGATTTGACCCTTTTTCAGCTTCTCTTTCATATATGCAAATTAAAAATCTTTTTCGAATATTCTATTTAGGTATTGATTTTAAGCAAGATTTTTAATAATAAATCAAAAAGATTTTAAAATTTGAATATTCTTATATCTTATTTTATCTCCATTAGTATCATCAATAAAATTTAAAATTCTAACCTTATAAAAGTTTAAATTTTAATTTAATTATTTTTAGGTATTTTTTACTTATAAATTTAATTAATTTTGATTTTAAGTAATTAAATAAATAAAACAATTCAAAATTCAAAACAAATATATATTTTATCTAAAATTATCATATTAAATACAACTACCATAGTGTTAGCTTGATGATCAGGGTGTTCACTGTCTCAAGTGTGGTCTGAGTTCAAGTTGCCTTAATCACGTTGTTGTCAGGGTTTTACCCTCTTCTTGTAATTCATCAAATAAAATAATTATCATATTTCACCAGTATATTTTTTTGTAATTATACATTAAACCATTTTTTTTTGTTGACTTTCCTTTCTGAAAAAGAAAATAAAAAATTATATAAATAGATCAACATTGGTTTGGGATAGCCTATTTCGGTAAAACTATCATGAAGGCCCATGTCATATTGCATTTTGTTCTCTTTAAAAAATAGACAAATTACTCTTTGCATGTTACATAAAAAAACAAATTGTTCATTTCTGTTAACACATTTAATCCATTTGTACTGTTAAAAACCAGTGCGACTGAAGAATAACCAGTTAGTGACATGTTGCATGCCATGTGTATCTCATGTTGATGTACAGGAATCAATTTTTACCACTATAAATTGATGAAAATTTTAACACAAGAACCAATTTGCTCTTTTGTCTAACGTAAGGGGACTAATTTGTCCATTTTTTGAGTAGAGGAGCCAAAATACAATTCTACTCCTAATATAAGGACCTATATGAGATTTTTACTGCCTATTTTTCTCCATTGAACTGGGCCCTAATGAGCCCAATTGCTTGTTTGCTACTATGTACCCAAAAATGAAATAAATAATGCAAGGCCCAAACCCAATTAAGCCCATGGACTTGCGAACCAATAGGTCCATAACCTTATTCTGGGCTTTGAACAAAAATAAAAATAGAATCTGTTGAGAGTGGGATTTGAACCCACGCCCTTTCGGACCAGAACCTTAATCTGGCGCCTTAGACCAACTCGGCCATCTCAACTTCTTGTTTAAAGCTTTCCAGTTTTCTTTTTATCTCTCTGACTGAAAAGCTCTGATTTTTGCTTTACTTGGAAAATTTGTATTATAGCCATTCTGGCATTTTGACATTTTTCTTATTTACCGCCAGTTATGGTAGGAGAAGTCTTTGCCATCTCGTTTATCTCTCATGGTTTTATATAATAAAAACTTATATATTTTTATAATAAGACAGGTGGCACAATCTAATTCACCTTCTATTTTTTAATGGTGTTTATTTGGAATGGAATACTAACGAAAGCAAAGTGAAAAAATAATTATAAAGTGCCAATGTGCAAAAATAATATAATTTGGAGGTTAAAATATGAATAAAAAAATTTTGAGAATAAAATAATTGAAGTGAAAACAAACCCAACCTACAACATAATTTTTTTATAAGAGGGATAGTGGCAAGAAAAGAAAATTAAAACCATTAAAAACAGGAAATATTTTTTATTTCCTGTTTTTAATGGTTTTAGTTTTCTTTTCTTGTCTCCATCATTAATATAAAATTAAAATATATTTACAAATTAAAATGTACAAAACCTTTAAGCCATTAAATGTATATTAGTATGTATAACATTTTAGACTCGTATGATAGAAATATTATACCGCAGGAGAAAATTAGAATTTTTTTGGAGGACCCTTCAACAGTAAATTATAAATATTTGGAGTGTCAAAATGAAATTATAAGATATTAATTTACATTTTTACAATTTCTAAAGGGGCTCTAAAGTAATTCTATAATTTTTGGGGGTTAACTTCTTCATTGTCCAATCAATTAAAATATTTAGATGAAAAGTATAATTATATTAGTATATATTAATAAATAAAAGGTTGAATTGCAAGGAAGAAGAGAAACTCAAAATTGGCCTAAACGAAAGAGAATCCCAATTCCCATCTTATTAAAACTTTTAACAGAGGACATTTGAGATAAAGTTGAAGAAGAAAATAAATGCACAGTAATTTGGAACTAAAGGGAGAGGAGAGCAATAATAGTTTGAATCATAGTAAGCACAAGTAAGATAATTGCAGCAACGGTAGCAACCCCTCTCCAAAGAGATGAAAAATATTGGTGCTTAAGTATTGCAATCCAACTATGGTGAGGAATAGCATTGTATGCATTAAGCTTCATGAAAAGACTTGAATATCGGTTCTTCTTCTCCACATCAATATATTTGCAGAGATTGTTGAACATTTTCACTATTGCTTTAGGGCTGCCGAGCTGGTTAATCATAATCCTTCTTCGAACAAGTATACCCACATCTTCAGCAGATTTGATGAGATATCCCATTAGAAAGATGTAATCACATATGAAAGTATCGTTCGGATAGTAGCATTGCTCCCACACCATGAGGTTCCCGTAAAACGATTCCGTCGAGTCGTCAACTTTAAGAGGGGGGATCTTCAATTCTCCATTCTTTTCGTCAAATTCTATATCGAATAAGCATGTGCTTAAGCTCACTTTGAATTTGACGCCTGCTTCACGTAGTAGGACTGCACTGTATAAATACTCGCCTTGCTGCTGCTGTAGCTTTCCTTCCTCTAGGATTCCTTCCGGTTCGGGCTTTTGGGATGATATCAAATGCATGAAATGTTTTTTCCCTCTTAGAATCCATTTGCCACAATGGGATTGATGATCTTCATTTTTGATGCTGCAATGCTGATGCTTCTGAGATGGATATGGTTGTTGAAATGTTCTTATCAAATCAGTGAAATGCTTAGCATCCTTCAGCTTGGATCTATATTCGAAAGTATGGGGATTGTTTGGTGATAGAACATCATCAATGGATATGCTTTGGTTGTAATAATGGCTAAAGAAGTGACAAGTAAGATGAAGAAAGGAAGGGTAATTGGGATAACCGGCGAAGGCAAGTTCATACATGTCCCTAAGAAGAAAAAAAGGAAGCTGCTGTTGAAGCAACATCAAGTCTCGCTTTAGATCATGGATCATCCCCGACTTGGCAAAGATGAGATCATTTTCAACTCTCCATTCCTTAGAATAAGCTCTCAACAAGAGTTCAAGGATGAAACCAGCGTCGACTAAAATCGTTCTGATGAGCAACAAGGGATCTGATTCAGTACTGGCTCGATTGTATTGCCGTGGTCTATTAGATGAATCATCCCAATTCCTGTAATACAACCTTTCGTAACACCCTCGGGTCTTTGCTAAAGACCCTTTAATCAATGTGATAAAATCGATCAAGCTAGTGTTGGGGTGAGCACGGAGGAGAAAGGCAGCCAGGTATCTCTGTTTTTCTTCTTCATGGTGGGCTGAAAGATAGGAGTGGTAAACGAGAGGGCCGATAATGGCGTAACGGGGACGATAGGGAGCCGAATTTTCCTCGGAAATTTTACCAGGAATGCTGAAGATGCAATAATCAGGCGTGACATGATGAGAATTATGTAATGAATTGAATTTGGATTCGATCTGTTGGACTAATTCCTGGACTGATAAGTTTTCTGAGGCTGAACAACCGTTATCCTCTGAAATTTCAGGCTCTTTGGCTCTTCTAGACCGTCCCTTTTCGTCTGCTTTTGCATTAGTACGAGCATTATTCTCCATTTCTCAGCTTGTAGTTTTTGGAATCAAAAGAATAAATGATAAGCAACTAATTTACCCTTTTAAATAGAGGGATTAAAATGTAATTTAAATCCTAATAAAAGGACATTTATGATTTTACCCAATAAATTGCAAATAAGTACAAAAGAAAATCATCAGCATCAGTAATACATCCAATATAATCCCAAATACAAAAGGATCCTATCAACTTCAACTAGCCCCAAATGTCAACTAATATTTGCATTGCCTTTATTTTTTTTTTCTAGTGAAAAGGATTTTTGCCTTTATTTTTTAATGAGATTTTAAAATATTAAAAAAAATAATTGTATGAGATTTGAATTATTTCCATCAAAGTCAATTTTGGTTGTATTATTTATATGGAATTTGGGTAAATCATATGAGTAGTTATACTATTATTGGTAAGTTTAGTTTTTGGTCACCTAATTATAAAAATTTACAAAATGGTTACTCAATTATTCGGTTTTTATCTTTTTTGGTCACCTGTTATTAAATGGTTGATGGAAAAGTGACTCAACATCTTTAAATTTGGCATGATAGCAGCTTTAACCTTCAATATTTATATACTGTGTCAATTTAGTCTTTGACTAAAAGATTTAACCCTTAATATTTACACATTGTATAATTTAATTTGTTTTTCTTTGTAACCCTTTCACCTAAAAAGCTAAAAATATAATTTTATTAGCTAAGTTTATTGAAAATATACCAAAAATACAAAATAATAATTTTCATATTTTCTCATTCTTTTAAAATTAACTCTCAATGTCATAAAAAAAATAAAACTATAAAAAAAAGAGTCAAATTGCACAACAAGTAAATATTGATGATTAATTTTTTTTAGAATTAATATTAAATTGACACAATTTATTAATATTGAGGACAAAAATTATTATTATATAAAATTTTAAAAGATTTCAAGTTATCTAATTAGTAAATCTGTAGATAAACAAAATGAGAAAATAAAAAAATGTTCTACGAATTTTTTTTTCTAAAATAAATACTCGATGGTAGTTGGTGGCGGTGGACGACAGCTTATGTAACAAACGATTGTCAAAATCTAAATTAAAAATTATGATACTTGAGACAGCATGTTTTAATTTTTAAGTGATGATGTGGTACAATTTTAAAGTGTCACGTCATTAAATTTATAAAATTTTCAAGTTCAGAACCTAAAAATAAATTTAGCCGTAAAGTTCATAGATTAAAATAGACTTAATTTCTAACTTTGTGAGCCAAAAATTATATCATCCTTCAATTAATTATTACAATTCATAAAAGATTAAAAAATATAAAACTTGATTTAATATACTGATTAGCTATTAATCCGATTCCAGCAACTATTGTCGAAGCTCAAGACAACATTAGGATATCCTATTTCTCTGCATTGAACTAGGCCCAAATTAGCCCAATTGCTTGTTATCTATTATGTACCCAAAAGAATAATGCATGGCCCGTACTCAATAAAGCCTATTCTAAGCCCATGACCGTATCCTGGGCTTTGACAAAATAAAAATAGAACTTGTTGAGAGTGGGATTTGAACCCACGCCCTTTCGGACCAGAACCTTAATCTGGCGCCTTAGACCAACTCGGCCATCTCAACATATTAATCAGATTTCCCAGTTATAAATTTATATTTTTAACCATTTGTGATTAGGATAGAATGAGAATTCCTAAATATTATGGAAGACCTAGCTAAATTTTTCGAAAGTTTTGTCCCTATTATTAAAGAATATTTTAATTTTTGTTGAAAACACTTCACTTTTTATGTTTATATAAATAGAGTTTTTTTTTATGACCATTTATTTAGACATGAAATAGTAATCAATAAACTTAATTAAGAGTATTCAACTCATCTTCTATTAGTAAGAGATTGCATTAGTCATTATTGTTTGGAATGGGTTTCACTAGTGCATCATATACATGTCATTATTGGTGTCTAGTATTAAAGGTTTTCAACTACATCTTAATCTTCCTTCTATTTTAATCATAGTTAGTATCACTCTTGTAGTTTGATGTTGTTTTTATATTTCCCTGGGAACTTGAAAATAAATCCTTCCTCACTTAACTAAAAAGAAGAAAAGAAATTACTAGTTTGTTGACTTAATAGTTTTAGAAACTTAATAGTTAAAAGAATTTTGACTTCAAAGTTGATTAAGTTTTAATTTAATTGCCATTATTGCTATTGTAATAATAAGAAGGATGTGGGTTTAAAAGAAATGAACATATTTTTCTTCCGTTTTAAGGGTTTGAAGAAGTTTTAAGTAGAAGTAGATATTGTATAAAATATTTTTACTTGAAAAATCATAGAAAAAATTATCCAACATTTCCCTTTTTATCATATACTAATTAGTTGATTTTGAATCAGGTACCCCACCATACTTCACAGAATGGAATCTAAGAAAACAATGCAAAGTCTGAGTTTTCTGTTTAAAATACTGGTTTTACTTGCTTTTTTATTTGATGCTAAATTAGTACTATTTTCGTTAAATTAAAAAATATATATTAGTTTTGTTGCAATCTAGACTACCTATTTGCCATTTTAAGAATATTTTTGTTATTTTAGTCGTGTTTTACTATCAAGTAGTAGTGTTCTTATCCACTAACGTCAAATACGGGGATAAGTTTGAATCAGACTTGTCCATGAATCAGGTCACTCAGCCTAGTTCAAAGGTTCACCCGAAAAATCAGAGGGTTTGGACAAAAATATAAATCCAAAAATAGACTTTGATAAAAAATAAAACATGTTATAGTTTTATAGCATGTGGCTTTTCAAACGCGCCAAGGTATACCTATACGACCTAATAATTTAACTTTTTCTCAATTATTTTGTAGTATCCAAACACCATTATTTTTTTTTCCTAGCTAATTGCAGTTGTCATTTGACTTTGTTTTTATAGTTGTTTTGGAATCTTGAAGAGAAATTCTTAATTTGTTGTCTCGATATTTTAGAAACCTAATATAGTTGGCTGTGCTACCCAGTCCTCCAACATTGAATGTGTTTTGTATGTAACTTAACATTTAAGTGGTGTTGAGATAATATGAACTCTAATTATTACATAATTTTTTAGCTGATTTCCAATGTATGAACTTACATATTTATCACATAGTATATATCCAATATTATATAAGTTAGAAGATTGCAACCCTCCCTGCCATTATGTTTCCACTCTCAAGCACTTGCTTTTAATTGCATTGAATTCCTTTTGTTTGGATTCCCGGAAAATACTGCAAGCTAAGAAATGGAAAATACTCGTACTAAGGAATGGTCTAAAAGAGACGAAGAAGAGCCTGAAACTTCAACGAACAAGAGATGCTGTCCACCACCATTCGAAAATTTATCGGTCGACGAATTAGCCCAACAAATTCAATCCAAATTAGATTCATTAAACAATTCTCAGCACGTCAAGCCAGATTATTGCATCTTCCGAATCCCCGGTAAATTTTCCGACGAAATTTTAGCTCCTTATCGCCCTCGGTACACCGTTATCGGCCCTCTCGTTCACTACTACTATCTTTCAGGCCACCAAGAAGAAGAAAAACAGAGATACCTGGCCTCGTTTCTCCGCCGTGCTAAACCCAACTCTAGCTTGAACGATATCATTGAATTGATTGAAAAGTATCTACCAAAGATCCGAGGGTGTTACGAGAAGATGTATTACAGGTATTGGGATGATTCAGTGGGAAGAGCACGGCAAGACAAACGGGCCGGGACTCAATCACATTCGTCGTTGCTCATCGGAATGATTTTAGTTGACGCCGGTTTCATCCTTGAACTCTTGTTAAGAGCTTACTCCGAAGGATTGAGAGCTGAAAACGATCTCATCTTTGCCAAATCAGGGACAATCCATGATCTAAAACGAGACTTGATGTTGCTTGAAAACCGGCTTCCTTTCTTTCTTCTCAAGAAAATGTATAAACGTGCCTTGAAATGTAATCCACATTACCCTTCTTTTCTTCATCTCACCTGTCATTTCTTTAGCCATTATTACAACCAAAGCATCTGCATTAATGAAGTTCTATCACTAAACAATCCCCATAGTTCTGAATATAGATCCAACCTGGAAGACCCTAAGCATTTCACTGATTTGATAAGAACATTTCAGCAACCATACTCCACGATTCAGAAGCAGCAACAGTGTGGAAAATGGAACATTCTGAGAGGAAATATACACTTCATGAATTTGATATCATTCCAAAAGCTAGAGGAAGGGAAGGTGCTGCAGCAGCAACAAGGTGCGTATTTATACAGTGCAGTTCTACAGCGTGAAGCAGGCGTCAAATTCAAGGTGAGCTTAAACACATGCTTATTCGATATAGAATTTGATGAAAACAATGGAGAATTGAAGATCCCTCCTCTCAAGGCCGACGACTCCACGGAATCGTTTTATGGGAACCTCATGGTGTGGGAGCAATGCTATTATCCGAACGACACTTTCATTTGCGATTACATCTTTCTGATAGGATATCTCATCAAATCTGCTGAGGATGTGAGCATTCTTGTTCGGAAAAGAATTCTGATTAACCAGCTTGGCAGCCCTATTGAAATAGTAGCCATGTTTAACCGTCTCTGCAAATATATTAACGTGGGGACTGAGAACCGCTATTCAAGTCTTTTCATGAAGCTCAATGCATACAATGCTTTTCCCCACCATAGTTGGATAGCAATACTTAAGCTCGAGTATTTTTCTACTCCTTGGAGAGGGGTTGCTACCATTGCTGCAATTATCTTGCTTGTTCTTACTATGATTCAAACCATTTGTGTCCCATCTCCCTTTAGTTTCAAACCAAATGTAAGTTCAAATGTCCTTTGTTGAAAGTTTAATAAGATTGGATTATGTTTCATTTGGACCTATTTTGAGGTTCTCTTGAACTATTTTGCTGCAAATTTAAAGATGAACAAGGTTTTTAAAATTTAACGAATAAATTCAACCGGTTTGTTTGATTCGATTAAAAAATTAAAAAATATTTGAGTTCAATCAAGACATTAATTCTTCAATCAATTTTTCTGATGTCTCTCTTCAATTCGATAGCTAAACTCAAACAACCATAATATAGACTTATTGAAAACCTCCATTGACTAGTAAATATTTCAAACGATAAAGCAAAGAACTTGTTGAATAACCAGTATACTTTAATTTGATATAATTTGGTCCTATCTATTATTACAATATCATTAGTTATTTAACTATAATAACAATTCCGTAAGATTAATTTTTACTAGTTTAATTTGGTCTTTGTTGGTATTTTATCAAATATGTTTTCTATCAATTACACTAAATAAAGATTAAAATTACCATTCGGTCACTCAATTTCTAATGTTCTAGGTTTTTATTTGGCTTTGTTGGTAGAGCCAGGAGCGAATTTAGGGGGCTAGCAAGCCCCGGCCTCCCTAAAATAAAAATTTTATCATTTTAGTCCTTTAAATTTTTAAAAAATTTAAATTAATAAAGATAAAATTACACTTTGACCCTTCTTAAAAATGATAAAAATTTAATTTAATCTTTTAAATTGGATTCTGTCTTTAAGGTTGAGTCGAAGCCTTGCTGGAGGGGCTTATTATTGCCAAGGAAGGCTTTCCGGAACTTGAGTGCGACAATGCTATGCTAGTGAAAACAATCCTTGTTGGAGGTGCAGCCAAAAGCATATTATGGGAGTTGTGGAATATTCACCAACTATTTCGTCACAATTGGAAGGTGCATGTCCGACACATCTCTCGATTTCATAACAGAGTAGCAGATTATATGTCCAAGAACCCGGTTACTAGTAGCAGCAGTATGCGAATATTCGAGACAGCCCCAATTTTAGTACTGAGTTCACTGATGAAAGATCGAAATAATTTTAATATTGTTTTGTCTTAATTTTTTTATTGTGATCACTTTTGCTGTTTTTTTACTACCAAAAATAAATAAATAAATAATACCAAACCGTGTAGCCATAAGGCTACTTAAAGCCCAAAAAATTGGCATTTGCATGTAAAAGAAATGGCCTTATTTCTTTTCTTTTGTATATAAAATATAATAAGCTTAAAATCATAAATTAATGGACCAACAAACCTCATTGGAATCAAAAGTCTAGAAAAATTAAATGTTAACTCAAATCTAATATAAAGAATGTTGAGAGTGTGTTGATCAAATTTTAAATACATGTATATTTTTTATTTGATACGTTGAAAAATGTAGGGATTAAAATTTAAAACTGCATTTCATTTTTGTTTAATACATTATATCCAATTTGTTTATTAGATAAGTAATTTATATCATAAAAAATTAAATATATTACATTGTAATATAATATTAAAAAAACAGCTCAACTTGTTTTCTCTATTTTTTAATTAGTTTTTATTTTTTTATTTTTTATAATTTATTTGATCAAATGGGATGAACCGATCAAATAGAGAACAGGTGGCCTCGCCGATTTGACCATCGATCCAATTATGAAAATCTTAATCAAAACTATAAAACTCAAATGCTCACACTTGTAGAAAAAGCTCAATTGAGAGAAGTTTTTTTGCTACATGGTAAATTTTAATTATTTATTTTTTAAAATAAACTTAGCAATTTAACTAACAGTTGAATTAACTTACATACTAGTTTGAAAAAATAATAACTAAGTACTTTATACTTATAATAAAAAAATTAATACCAAAATAAAAATATATATAATTTAAATACCAATTTAATAAAAAATTGAATATCTAATCAGGTCAATTTTGAGTTTTTTTTAATATTCATTTCATGATAGGTTTTTATTATATTTGTTCTTGTTGATACAATGCCTAGAACTACCTAGAGTTTCTCCTCAACTCTTAAATAGGGGATAATGTGCTTCAGCGTTTTCAAACACACGTCCTTTTGCATTAACAACAATTCCAATACCAATCGAGTTAAAACTTAATCCACGAGTCTTATTTATTTTAAGATTCAACTAAAATGGGAAATACCTTAAAAATATCTTCATAAGCCCTTTATTTGTTGTAACGCACAGGTCGGAAATGCCCATCAACATTTTTGAACCATAGATAAAATTTGGCTCCTCGTAAATAAATAAAGGACACGTACATGCACCAACAATCATTCATTATATACAAAATTCTAAATGTTTGCTTCTTTGAAAGCCATAAAAATATCCATAATTGAGTATAAGGTTGGAAGAATAGCACTTCATGTGACTATCTCAAGGAGACACCATGGTTGGTGCATATTGAATGTTTGTAGCAATGTTGGAAAGAAACGGATTGGAGTGATGGGTGAAATTGGTTTGATTGAAAATTATTGATTTATTTAAATCGATATATTTTCGAGAATTAAGGATTATGAATCGATAGAAAATTAAATTATCCTGTAAAAATATTAACAAAACCAAATTAAACATGTAAAAATCAATTTCATTATTTTTTAGGGTTTTGATATATTATTTGGTACTTTGATTTTAATATTCAATTTGGTACTTGATTTTTTTTTACCTTAATTTGGTACTTGAGTTTAACTTCAATATTTAGTTTGATACCTGAATTCTTTTTCCAATTTGATACTTGAGTTTTTCTTTGTTCTATTTAACTACCTAAAATTGGGCTTCAATATTAAGTGTCAAAATCATTAGGCTACATGATATTGTTGGGTTTGGGTATCAAATTGAACATTAAAATTAAACCTAGATACAATTTTTTTTTCTAATTGATGAAATTTAAACATTTTATCTTCAATCATACGTTAAAAAGATCATACAATTAAGTCAAATATTTTAATTAAATAATCTGATTGAATTTATAGGGTCAACTTGCAAGGTTGGGGCCATTATGTTAGACATTTTTAGGGGTAGATTGATGTTGAATTTTTGAGGTCCATATTCTGCAAACATAAAAGATAAAACCTTTGAATATTTTTCACTTTATTTCTTCCCCCTTTATGCCTTGTGGATATTAAACATTAGCAAAATACAAAGTCCAGCTTTGAAAGAAAAAGAAAGGAAAAAAACTTTAACCATAAAAGGTCATTAGCCTGCAAAAGGGGATAATGTCTGCTTATAATGTAAAGCTCTCTTCTCCTTTTAAAACATACATTTATGTTTTATTTCAATGTTTACAGGATAACAAAACTCGAATCATTATATATATATATAAAAGTGAATGTTAGAAATTAAACAAAGAGTTTTCGTAAATGTTTACTCTATTCTACCGTATCATATTTTTTAAAATTAATATTTTATCTCTTAAAATATTTATATTTATATTTATAAATATATACTAAATGTATAAACTAAAATCATATTTGTAGGAATATGAGTGAAGTCAAAAAATTACATTAGGAGATAAAAAAATTAATAATAATTTTTTTGAGGAAAAAGTGCAATTTTACTATTATATTAACTTATGATTTCATAAAATTAATAATTACTATAAGTTAATTTACCATTTTTGGAGGGCCAAGTCCACTTCATACATCTGTGTTCGCCCGTGGATACAAATATAATATGTATATTATATATACTAAAAAATTATATATAAAAAATATGAAAACTAAATATCAAAATGTTTATATAAAAACTAGATGATATTTTGTTGAAATGGTAAAATTAAATGCTTAAATTTCATTGTGTCATGGATTCAAATCTCATTACAATTGAATATTTATTGATTTATCAAAATATAAAAAAGACAAAAACACTCTCATAATAATATAACTTCCTTCGTATATAAAGGGATATTTTAATAATTTTTTGTCTAAGTTTGTGTCTGGTTGACTTATGACATCAACTCAATTAAAATTGATATGAAGCAATTATAAATAAGGTTTTCAAAACTGAACCGGTGGTCAGATCGGTTAGGTCACCGATTTGTTCGATCGATTAAATAAATTATTAAAAATTCATAGAAAAATAAAAATGTTAAAAATTCGATTGAACCATTTATTTATCTGGTTCAACTAGTTTGTACCAGTTTTTAAGTCAATTAGTTCAATGTCCCCTTCATGGACGAGGTTATTTTCAACATTATATAAAATTGAGACTAAAATATGTAAAATATCTTACATGTATATCCTTGTCCCGCTTCATTAATATCTAAAAATTTAGAAATTTGTGTGTTGTGTTTAATATTAAATTTTTGGTTAAATTATATAATTAGTCATTTGTCACTAACGTTTTCAATTGGTTCTATATCGGGCACCTTCCATTAAATGATTGACATAAATGATAATATAATCTTTATTTAATTGATATAATAATATATTTAATTTTTAATACTTATATATTTTATCAATTTGATCGTAATGCTAAATAATCAATCAAATTTATTTCTCAGTTGAAATAGTAAGAAATTGAGAAGATATTTTAAGGGGAGAGGTAAAGCATGGTTGGCTCCAACTTATGATTTATGGAATGAATGGTCATTTGATACAAAATCAAAATCTTGTCATATATATAAATGTTTTCCTTTTCCGTAGCAACGGTTTCTGGTGTCGGGACAAGACCCCTAAAGCCCAACAAATCTGTCACATACACTTAACATGTGTCTATTGTTGGATCATATACGTTTACACATACCACAACTAAATTTGATTAAATTTTAATAGAAATTAGATATTATTTTAACTATTAGCTCGATTAGTATGGATATTGCTGTTTGCATAGAAGAATGTAGGTTTGAGTGTGCTGGGCTAAGGAAGGAGAGGGATTATGTATAGTTCTAAACATTGTATCAAAAAATATAATCCGAACTTATAATGAAATTATAAAACAATTTATTTAAAATATAAGAAAATGTTGATAAAAATATAATGTTTGAAAAAATGAGCATAAGTAAAAGAAATCAAGTCTATTTAAGATTGGCCCAACTCGACACATTTTTTACTTTATACTATATATTTTATTATTTCATTTTCATATATTACATAACTTATATCAAATAAAATTAAAAATATAATACAATAATATAAGTGTTAAAAAGTATGTTAAGTTATCTGTGTTTCACATTTTAATAAAAGAAAATATAGAAAATAAAAATTGGTATAAATTTTAAAAAGTAATAATATGGATGAGAGTAAAATGGGGTTGGGTTAATTTTATAACTATGGATGAGTTTGGGTAAATTTTGAAGTTTATATTTCAAGTAAGGTCGAGCTTCAGTAAATATAAAGTGTGCTAATACAATGCATAGATCGAAAGTTTTTATTCGCTAAAATATTCATTTAAGTCACTACACTATTTGAAAGTTTTTATTCATTAAACTATTCAAAAGTTTTCATTTACGTTTTTATTTAAGTCACTGTCAAAGGTTTTGGCCACTCAATAACCTGATCTACTTGACACGATAATAACTAATTGAATTCGTTTTTGTTCTCTTTTTTTTTTTTTTTTGCAAAAACTCGTGTAATTTGCAAACATCAAAATCTCATTTACATTTGGAGTTGAGTGGTAAATTGCAATTATTTTGTGTCTCTCAATAAAAATCTACTAAATACATGTTAGTATTTTGAAAAAAGTATATCTATTTATAATTAGGTGTAGGGGTGTGATTACTAGAGATTAAATCTAAGTTCTTATACATTACAATATTCATGTCACAAGACTAAGAGATTATTACCGTTTAAAACATATTTATATAAATATAAAATTTGTTAAAATAAATATAATATAATAAAATACATTATACATTATACATTATACTTTTATCATCAGGTCAACACACGGGATTTACTAACAAATGTGTTTTAAATAAAATGGTTAAATTATTAGATTGAAACAATTGTGTGTGCTGAATTTTTAGAGTCCACCCATTTATTTAGTTTGATAAATATGATACAAATTGTTGGAATATTCTAAAATTGGTCCCTTTTTTTTTAAATATTATTTATTTAATTAAAATATTTATATATATAAATATTAAAAATGCCGATCTTGGGATAAATTGGTTAATGGTTGACAATTAATTTAATAAAACACCATATGATCGGAAAGTCTCATTCATGGTTAATGACAACTGTATTCTAAAATAGGGTTTTTGTTAGATAGTTTTGATGGGTACTCATGTATAAAATGTTGTTCCTTCGTGTATCCTTCCACAATTTGCCTTGAATGCTTTGATTGTATTTATTGTTAATCTTGTAAGTGCTACAGAAATTGCAAGGTTACAAGGACTTAAGGATGTTGCCGATTTCAGCAACTCAGTGTTTGATAAGCATCTTTGTCTTTGTTTTGTTTACTTGCTTGTGTTCCAATTGCCAATCAACTCAAGAGTCTCAAAAAGAATATGTGAGTATTAAAAGATCAGATTTTCCAAATAAATTTCTTTTTGGAGCAACGACTTCTGCTGCGCAGATTGAAGGATCAGCTAAATCTGGAGGGAAAGGACCGAGTGTTTGGGACCAATTTATTCGAGAATTCCCAGAAAAAATAAAAGATAATAGCAACTTGGAGGTAGCTGCTGATTCATATAATCGCTACAAGGAAGATGTATCGATTTTAAAAGACCTTGGCGTTAATGCTTATAGATTTTCCATTCCCTGGACAAGGATTTTGCCTGATGGAACTTTGGGTGGTGGAATAAATCAAGAGGGTATCAGTCATTACAATAGTTTCATAGATGAGTTGATTAAAAATGACATCGAGCCTTTTGTGACAATTCTGCACTTTGATTCACCGGAAGCCCTTGAAAACAAGTATGGAGGCTTCTTAAATTACAGTATTGTGAATGATTTCAAGGATTATGCTGAAATTTGTTTTAAAACATTCGGAGATCGAGTTAAAAATTGGATTACAATTAATGAGCCACTAATTATGGCTAAAATGGGGTATTGCTTGGGAGTGGCTCCACCAGGCAGATGTTCAGAAAGGAAAATGTGTCCCAATGGTAATACAGCCACAGAACCTTACATTGTTGCCCATAACGTTCTTCTTGCTCATGCAACAGCTGCTAAGCTTTACAAAAAGGAGTACCAGGCAACACAAGGTGGACAAATTGGAATAGCCCTTAATTCCCATTATTATGAGCCCTATTCAAACTCATCACTTGATAAAGAGGCAGCAAAAAGAGGTATGGATTTTGAGTTGGGATGGTTTATGGAACCATTAATGCACGGAGAATACCCAGAAAGCATGAGAAGATTGGTTAAAGATAGGCTACCTGTTTTCACACCGGAACAAAATGAGCTTGTCAAAGGATCTTTTGATTTCATCGGCATCAATTATTACACCTCAAGATATGCTAAAAGCATTCCACCTACTCCAAATGCTGCACCAGCTAGCTGCTTGGTAGATCCAAATGTTAATGCCACAGTTGACAAAGATGGAGTCCTTATTGGTCCAAATGCAGGAGGGAATGAATATCTTTACGTTTATCCCGAAGGGCTTTATAAACTTTTGAAGTTTATGAAGAAAAACTACAGCAAAAACCTTAAAATTTACATTACTGAGAATGGTTATGCGGAGAAAAGCAATATGTCGATCTCCGAGGCACTAAAGGATCAAAGCAGAATTGAATTTGTTCAGAAACATTTACATCAACTCCAAATTGCAATAAAAGATGGTGTGAATGTCAAAGGATATTTCTATTATAGTTTATTTGATAGTTTGGAATGGGGAGATGCCTCCACCATCGGATTTGGACTTTATCATGTTGATTTCAAGAACTTCACTCGTTCATATAAGGAATCAGCTAAATGGTACCATAATTTTATTAAAGGTATAAAATAATAAATATTTCGAACATTGAGCTAACTTTTTCAAAGATTTTACTTTTGTTGATAATATATTTGTAAGTTTATGTATTTTGTTCTAATACAGTTTTATATTCAAGTCTCGCTCTCTCTCTATATATCAACACTATACTTTTTTTTAATTCATTTTAAATAGATTTATTTAGTAATTGAATTATTTTATAGCTCTAAATAGATTTGACCTTATACGATAATTGGATAATTTTTTGTCAACTAATCTAGATTGATATTTAATAATAAAATATATATTATAATTTATATTTAAATTTAATTATGGGTTTATTTAAATCACTAAGCGGTTAAGTTTTTTTTTATAAATTAATTAGCTACCTTTAAGTGATGATTGGACAATTGGTATGGTGAAGCAATACCTATTGACGAGTAAAAGAACATATTTTAGATCTAAATTGATCTAACGGTCAACCTCAGAGGTCGAATAAGAAAATTGTTTAAATTTTAGTTCGTCGATTTACGACCTTCAAAATTATTTCATAAAAAAATATATATATATATAAAAAAGAGAAGGAGAATAGAAAACTTTCTATTTCTATTGGTACAGGTAGTATGAACCAAGATCATCCATCAACAAAATTTAAACAACTTAATAACTTAAAGGAAAACTTTTAAAATTAATTCATCAATTTAAACCGAGTTCTGCCCCCATAGAACTTTTCATGCAAAAAGAGAACCACGTAAAATTTGGATATTTACCTGGAGATATTTTGCATTGATAAATTATTTTGTTTTTTTATTTAAAAAATTTTAAAAAAATAATTTGCCCATTAGAAAGTTAACAAAAAGTGCCAGATAAGCGGTCCGGTCTGGTCTCCCAGTCAAAGACACAATTGAAAATTCGCCACGTGTACCCTCAAAAATATCATCCTCCGACACTCCTTATATAAACACAATCAAATTCCAAAATTTAATTAAAAAAAAAAATTCTCAAATTCAAAAAAGAAAAAGAAAAAGATCCGTTGGCTCGCGCCTTCCTTAAACCACAAATTATATAGATTAAATAAATAAAATTTCGAGAGAGAGATGAGGATACAGTGCAACCTGTGTGAGGCGGCGGTGGCGAAGGTGCTATGCTGCGCCGACGAGGCGGCGCTGTGTTTAGAATGCGACGAGAAAGTCCACGCGGCCAATAAATTGGTCAGCGAACACCAGCGCCTCCCTCTCTTTTCTTCTTCTTCTTTTCAAATGCCTAAATGTGACATTTGTCAGGTACGTACTTCCAAATTTAAAAAAAAAAAAAATCGAATTAAAAGGTAAAAAAAAACTTATCATGTAATGTTGATAGAATCGACCCTTTTTTTTATTTGGACAGGAAATATCTGGGTTTTTCTTTTGTTTGCAAGACCGGGCATTACTATGTCGAAAATGTGATGTTGCTATACATACAGTGAATTCAGTTGTGTCATGTCATCAGAGGTTTTTGCTTACTGGGGTTGAAGTTGATGTTGGAACCAAAACTGACACCACTGGTGCCTCTTGTTTCAATGCTAAGTGACCTTTCAATATACACCAAATGTTGGAAGAGAAATATAATAAAACTGGAAAGCATTCAGTAATGGCAAATGGCAAACGGATGCTTCTTTTTTTGGCTTTAATCAATGGAAAAATGGAACATCTAAGGTGTGGTTTATTGTTCTAGTTTTTGTACTATGTTTAATGTTGTTTGTTCTAGTACTAGAGAGTGGAGATCACCACCCATCTTCTTTAGTAACATTTCTGTGTGTCTCACCTACACATACAGACATCAGTGAGTGAAAGCACTCACCTGTCTTGCTTCCAATATTTTCCATAGTGTGTGTAACTGAGCAAGGACTGTATTGCACAAAAAGATTCTCGCAATCAATCTAATGGTGTGAAAAATCCCTTTCCATGTGCAGTAAACTGGCTCCATGAATGATCTGCTAAAGTCTTTAATACATAAGTTAGTCTTCCCAAGGTTTTCACATCAAACTTCTGAGGTGTGGTTTTAACCCAACATCTCCATCCTTTCAATTTTCTTTTTCTGGTAGAATCACAGCTATCCCATCGGTTTTATGGTTTGAGTCTAATCTTACTTTAGGAAAGGATATAGAATTTAGGTAATACCCTCTTAACAATGATGATTTTAAGATTTAAATTCAGAAGCCCATTTCTTCTAATCACTTGTTAGTATCCTCCTTTCAACTACTTTTTGTGGTTTGAGAACTTGCTTAACCGATGTCAACTATGCTACTTTCTTTTATGTTAATACTTTTTCAAACTCAAGATGAGTGTCTATACAAGAATGTTTCAATTTTTCACATGTTACGAGTATCTTACTTAAAAGAAAAATAGGACTTGGACATCGAAGCATGTGTCGAAGAACCACTTCTTGTACTTCCATTGCCTCTTATTCAGCAAATTAATGATGTTAAATTCTTTAAATATAGCCTCTAATGATTTTTAATATCTATAAATTTTGGCATTTTAATATAAAAATGTAGAAAGGAGGTGTTTATGTATATATTAAGTAGATGGAACCATAAGCTCCCATGAGGTCAGCTGCCACTAGGTAATGAGCTTGTTGAGTTATGGTAGGTCTTTTGGTACGTGTCGTGGGAGGTTACTAGGGGTCTTGTCTTTGTAGACTGTCTTAGATTAATTTTGATGTGATTAAGCAAGATTCACATGTTGAGCATGCAAAGGACAAATGTCAATGGCCATATGAGACGAGATACATTCCATAGACAAATTTCACTGATTAAAGCAAGTTAATTTGGTGAGGTCAATATGATACCGTTGGTTTGGCAAGGTCCTCGTATCGAGGTGAAGAAATATAGCTGATTTATCAAAAAAAAAATTTGTTACATTTTTTTAGGGTAAACTAGATTAAGGTCTCTCGATGATTAGTAAATTTACACTTTGATTCCCTAATTTAAAAAAATTACAAATTAATCATTGAATTATTCGAAAGTCTAGCCCGTTAACTTGGTAATGGAAGTAAGATGTGGGACTTGTAAATTTACAATTTGATCACTCAATTATTAGTAAATTTACAATTTACTCACTGAATTTTAAAAAAATTAATTATAAGTTGGTTGTTGAACTATTAATAAGTGTACATTTTCATTTCTCAATCTTTAAACCATTAGTGCCTAACCTGATAATCCAAACAACCCTAAACCCTAACAAAGTCACTGTCTACCCCATGTCTTGCCTCTAGTTCAACCAACTCAACAAACATTTATTCTTAACCACTCACCATTTTTCCTTTAATGGCCAAAACAATTACCTATGAAAATCCACAATCAAATTATTCACACTATAACGACTTGAAAGCTATTGGTTTCGGAATCTCATTTTTGATGTTCGAGCCCGTAAATATTATTACTTAATATTTACGAGGTTAGTATAAAATTTAATTAAATTTTGGTCCTTTAATTTTGTTAATTGGATAGTTAATTAAGATACAAGTGTATCAACCCTAAAGCCAGTGGTGCTAGAAAATTTATCTTCAGGATCTCGTTTCCATAAATCGGGATCATAAATATTTTTTATTAAATATTTAGGGAGTTATATAGTAGTGAATTGAATTTTGGATAAGTAATTTTATTAAATTAGTGATTAATTAAGGTATAGGGACTAAATTGTAAAAGTAGTACAAATTCAATCATTAAGGACTTTCTTGATAATAAAAAGAACTAAGGATCTAAATGGAAATTATACCATCTTATATATAAGGTGGACGGTAAGTGGATTAAATTCGTTATAATTTTGAAAATAAAAATAAAAAGAAAATAAATGATAAATGGTTAAAATAACACGACATAGTGGAATGAAAGAGAAAGTCCTTTCTTCCCCATGCAGCCAAACTGTGAGAAGAGAAAAAAAGAAAGAAGAACACATTCGGCCCTAAGGTTTTGAGATTTTAAAGATTGGTTAGTGTAATTTAGTTTTTTTCTTGTAATTTCTATGTTTTCGAGATTTTGGAAATTTAAGTTTTATTGACTCGTTTTATTTTTCAAAACTCTTAAAATTTTGAAAAGATTCCATTGATGATTTCTTGAAGTTTTAGGTATTAAATTGATAGATTTTAAGCTTAGAAGTGAAAAAGAACTAAATTGTGAAGTTAATTGATAGTTTTTTTAATAGGGACTAAAATTCATAAATTGTGAAATTGGTTGTAGAAATGAAAAATAGGAGGTTCTAAGTAGACTATAGTGAAATTGGATTGCAATTTGAGTTCTATATTGAAAGCTAGGTTAGTTCCGATTTTAAGGACTAAATTAAATAAAATGAAAAAATTTAGGAGACATCTGAAATATTAAATTGAATTGATATATGCTTAACATAGGTTATTATAAGGTATTTGGAATTGAAAATTTGAAATGAATTATTATTTATATTAGGAATTGAACCAATCGGAGGATAATCGCGAAAAAAGAAAAATTACAGATTAGTCATCGACATCTTGCTAGTAAATGTTTTGTCTGGCAAGTTCATATGTAACTTAATATGTAAATTTTATGATATGTTTGATTATATTTAATTTTTATTAGTTATATTAATTATAACTTTAATGGTATTGGCTTATAAGGGACTAAACTATAAATTATGAATTGTATGGCAAGTGCCAATAGGTACATGGATGTTGGCTTAAATTGATTATATTTTTAATATTAATAGATGATATGCTAGAATTATATAAGTTTGGAATTGAAATGTGGTATAAAATTGGTGCCTTATTGAGTTGGGTGAGTTGGAACGATTATACAAATGAGAATGTTGTAGGTTAGAAATGGTATGTATGTAGGGCTAATATATATATATGTTTATTTTGGGATGATAGTTTCTGTTTGAACCTTGATGAATGTTTACTTTTGAAATGGTAAAGGATATATGAAGATCTGTATGTGATGGTAGCTTGTTAAATGGCATATGTATCATTTGAATGGCAAAATTTGGTAGATTTATAATCAGTTTGAACTTGGTTATATATGGCATATATTTAGGAGATATCATATTATCTTGTTATGCTTTGTTTGGTTGAGAACTTAGTTGATATTGAGCCTGTAATGTAATTGGCAAATGTTTAATATGCACAAGTTTATTATCATGTTGTGGTATATATATATATATATATATATATATATATATATGTCGGTTTCTAAGTTACATGACTGAGCATGAATGAAGATGTGTATGTGATGGTAGCTTGTTAAATGGCATATGTATAATTTGAATGGAAAATTTTGGTAGATTTATAATTGCTTGAACTTGGTTATATGTGGCATGTATTTAGAAGATGTCATATTATCTTGTTATGCTTTGTTTGGTTGGGAACGTAGTTGATATTGAGCCTATAATGTAATTGGTAGATGTTCAATATGCACAAGTTTATTATCATGTTGTGGTATATATATATGTCGGTGATAAACTTTAAAAGTAACATATTTTAATCCCATGCTTAGCATATTTTTGGATGATTTATCTTAAGATTTAGTGGATTTGATGCTCCTAATCCTTTAATTTCATGTTTTATATCTAGATGAGTATAGGAAAGCGAAAAGTGCAACAAAAAGGTCAAAAACGGACAAAATGGATTTATTTCAGTGAACCACACGGCCTATACACTTCCACACGTCTAATCCTGTAATGGCCTAAATTCAAGGTTATCGAAATAGTGGTTTCGTAACCACAAATCTGACTTAAAGATAAATTTATATTAATATTTTTGCATGAAAATTGATATGATAGGAAAGTCGTATGAAAATATTGATAGAAAAATTTTATCGATTTAGTGGTTAGTTAGAAAAAGAAATTATTGAAGAAATTGGGTAAAAATAAGGTATCGAGACCTCTATCTCATAAAACTGAGTCAAAAATAATTTTATAAATATTTATGAAATGTTAGTAATGTGGTATTAAAATTTCGTTAGGAAATTTTAATGTTTGGATAGTTAATTAAATGAAAAGGACTAAATTGAAAAAGATGTAAAAGTTGTTAGAATAATTAAATAGCTTAAGTGTCTAATGAGAAATGATTTAAAAGGAAATTAGACCCAAAATTTATTTGGTCTGGACAGCAAGGACATGAAAACAACAGAAAAATTGATGAATTAAGGGCAAAATTGGAATATTGCAAAATTAACTAAATAAAGCTAGGACTAAATAGGAAATATCTAGATTTCTCTTCAATTCCAGAAGCTAAAAACGCCATAGGAAGGTTCTCTAAGCTGGTATTCCATAATTTTTGCACCAAGTGAGCTAATCCTTGCCTATCTCTTGTAATTTTTGTGTTTCTAAGACTTTTACAACTAGGTCCTACTATTAAATTCATTAATTTTTGATTTCCTGGATGAAGTTGAAAGTCACCATGGTTTATTTCTGTAATTCTATGATAAAATAGAATGAAATTTAAGTTTTAATTTGTTTATGAGATGATTTTATTAGGTAATTTCAATAGAAATTGATTTTTAGGACCTAATTGTGAAAATGTTTGGATTTAAAGTCTATTGCTGAAATTCTGATTCCTAAAAGTTGTGAACTAAGTGAAGGTGATAGAATAAAGTGTTAATTGAGAAAAATCAGCTCAATTAATAGGCTAATTGAGTAGGGATGAAATTGTTATTTATTAAAAGTTTAAGGGAAAAATGGTAATAAGCAGCTTGCACTAAAACAATATTAGACAATAGCAGTATACTAACTTTGAAAAATCACCATAAATTTTAGAAATCAAATTAGAAGATGAAAAAAATATGAAATTAAAGCTTAGTGAGTCTAGTTTCTCATAGAAGAAACAATGCAAGCAATGGATTTGTAAATCATGAGATATAATAAATTTTGTGAGACAAGGTCAGAATAAATTCGAGTTCCCCTGTTTTGACTTTGAAAAATCATAAAGAATAGAAAACAAAAAATTATGGGCTTAAATTTATATGTATAGAATCTAAAAATGAGTCTATTTTTAATAGAAACAAACGAGAACATCATTTGAATCCTGCATGAAGAGATAATTAATTTTTAGTGAAGAAGGGTTAGAACTGTCAGACAGCAAAATAGGGGTGACTTTAAAGAATAAAATGTACTTATTGGATAAACCAAAAATTCTGAAAATTTTATGGTAAGAATATATTTGAGTCTAGTTTCAGGGAAAATTATCAGATCCTAATTTGGAGTACTGTAGCTCAAGTTATAAATAATTTAGTGACTATGACTTAAATAGACAGCTTTGAATAAGCTATAAATAATAATAATAAAATTATAGAAACTGTTGCATATGAACATGAAATGTATTAAATTGATAATTAAATATATTTATTTAGATCCAGAAGATTCAAATACGAAGCTAGATCGAGGAAAGGAAAAAGTTCGAGATTAGTAGATTTTTATATACAAACAAGTATCAAGGTAAGTTCGTGTAATTTGAATTATATTTTTAAATGCTTGAAATGTATGTTTTTTATATGAATGTGATTTGAATGTTCATTATATGAAAATTGATGAAACATTGACATATTTGATAAAAAGGGAAAGAAATCTCGGTTGAATGAAAGGAAAATTTGATGGATCTCTAAAAAGGAATTGACGGTAAAAAGGATCTAGCCCGGACGGGTGATCCTATCCTGATATAGCCCTCTCGAAGAATATGTGTAAAATGGATTTAGCCCGGACGGGTAATCCAAATTAGGGTCTGAATTTAGCCTGGACTGGTAATTCAGATCCAAGCTCATTAGAGTAATTGTTGTTGCAGGGGATTTAGCCTGGACTGGCAATCCCGACAATACTCTATGAGTTTATATTGCAGGGGATTGAGCCTGGACTGGTAATCCCGCTGCAAGGTTGAGGTTCGCAGGAGTGTGCTCTCTGAAATGGAAATGTGCACACATGAAATGAATTGACGGACCCGGATTTGTTCACTAAAAGTGTACCTCTGAAAAATCCATCGAAATTCCGAGTAATTCAACGGGATAAATATGGAAAAATAACAAGGGAATGGAAATCATAGTATTGATGAGCTCATCAATCATGATATATATTATTGATACATGGAAATTATTGTACTAACTTGAATGTTGAGTTTGTACATGTTAGGGTAATAATGCATTAAATGGATATATGTAATGTTTATTGTATTGTACTAAAAATATTAGGTAAGTATAATTCTTGTTACATGAGCTTACTAAGCACAAAATGCTTACCCTGTTTCCTTTTCCCCTGTTTTGTAGTGTTAAGAGCTCCGAGATCGGATTTGGTCGGAGACACCTCACACTATCAACCTCAAGATTTCGGTATATAAAGTAACTTTATTTTGGGAATCAATGGCATGTATAAGCTGATAAAGTAAATGATTTTGTGAAATGAATATAAGGTTAGCCAATGATATAGCTAACAAATCTTGGTTTTGGTATGTGATGAGGTTATCTTATAAAAATGCATGAATCTATCTTGAAAATATGTTGAATTGGATTGGTTGATGTGGATTGGTCTCGATTTAATATTGCAGGAAAGGTTAGATATTTGTAAAAGAGATTATATTGAGTTTTCTTAAAAAAAAAATTAATTCGTAAACTCCGGTAATGCCTTGTACCCTATTCTGGCAATGAGTACGGGTAGGGGGTATTACAAATCCACACGCCCGTGTGAGACACATGAGTAGGCCACACGCCCATGTGTCATGGCCGTGTCAACTTAAAACCATGTCAAAATTATACATGGCCTGAGCACAATCAACGGGCGTGGCACACGGCCGTGTCTCTGTCAAGCCTAAGTCTAATTCTATTCAGAAAAGGTTAATTTTGGGCTATTTTGGGCATTCCAAAGTCTATATAAACACCCTAGAAGAGGATCAAATGGGGGAATGAGAGTAGAACACAGAGAATACTCAAAGACAGCCATTGGAATTAGCTCGAAAGCAGGATCTACTTCAAGACTGAAGATCTCCATTCAATTTCTTTAGATGTTCTTTGGGTTTCCTTATGTTTTGTTGTTTTCCCAATTTTGAGATGTTTTCCCCCATCGTTATGAACTAAACTCCCTAAATACCTAAGGGAGATGAAACCTAAGACATATCTTATTACTATTTGAATTATATGATAAATACTTGTTCTTATTCTTAATTATATGTTCTTAATTCTTGCTTTAATATTTCAGGATATTAACTCAAGTCTGATGTGCTTATTCAGTGGAGAAAAAGTCCATGTTTAATAGTAGATCTAGCATAATTAAGCGGAGTTAAATGCAATCCTACACATAAGACGACGTAAATCTGCCGGATTAGAGTCAAATCTAATAAGGGAATCCATAAATCGAGTTAATGCGACAATAGGGGTTTTAATTAGAAAGAAATTTCAATTGATCAACCTAAAGTCAGTTGTTTTTAGTCTCGAGAGAGATATTAACATAAATCAGGGATTTCTACGGTTTAAGTCAAGCGAATAAATCGTCTAATTCGGAAGTAATAAGTGAAGTCTAGGTGGATTCTTCCTTGGGTATTGTCTTCTTTATCGATTTTCCAACAGTATTTTCCAACTTTTACCTCTGTCGTGTTCTTAGTTAATTAGATAGTTAATCTTAGTTTTAAAATATCCCTTTAATTCTTGCTCTAGATAATAAAAAGATAGTAATTACTAGTACTTTTAGTCCTTGTGGATACGATATTTTCGGTCTCACCATAACTATACTACTGTTCGATAGATGCGCTTGCCTTAGTCGAAATTTTAACCAGTTTAGCGACCATCAAGTTTTTGGCGCCGTTTCCAGGGACTAAGATATTAGGAACGCTTAATTTTTATTACTTTAGCCATTTTTATTTTTTTTGCAATTTATTTTTATTTTTATTTTTATTTTTATCACTAATTTTTCTTTTATTTGCTTCTGGCAGGTTTTCATAGTTTATGACTAGAAGAAACCCGTTAGGACCTCTACTTTTCGAAAGCGAAATTGAAAGCACAGCTCGCAGAAATCGTAGAGAAATAAGGCGAAGTCTACGGTATATAGAGGAAGAGCACAAGGACGATATCAATAATACCAATGAGATGGCTAAAAATCAAAATAATCTGTTACCTCCTGTGGTTGCCGCAAATCCTGTAAATCAGAATCCTACCCCTCGTACTATGTACGTCTATGCTAAGCCTAATTTAGTAAGGACTGAATCGAGTATTGTTAGACCTACAATTGCTGCAAATAATTTTGAACTGAAACCTAACACTATACAAATGATTCAACAGTTTGTTCAGTTTGATGGTTTGCAGGATGAAGACCCAAATACTCATTTGGCCAACTTCTTGGAGTTCTGTGATACTTTCAAAATAAATGGCGTTTCTGATTATGCCATCCGCCTTCGGTTATTTCCCTTTTCATTAAGGAGTAAAGCTAAACAGTGGTTGAACTCGTTACCATGAGGTTCTATCACTACTTGGGAACAAATGACCGAGAAGTTTTTATTAAAGTATTTTCTGCCGGCTAAAACGACAAAGTTGAGGAATGATATCTCTTCTTTTGTGCAGATGAATTCAGAAACTCTTTACGATGCATAGGAGAGGTATAAGGACTTATTGAGAAGGTGTCATCACCATGGGTTACCTTTATGGCTACAGGTTCAGACTTTCTACAACGGTCTGAGCCCATCAACTAGACAACTGATCGATGCAGCCGCCGGCGGAACCCTATATGAATTTATTGAAGAGATGTTACTGAATAACTATCAGTGGCAAGTCATGAAGACAACGTCTAGTAAAGCAGCCGATGTTTTCAACCTCGACACGGTCACTATGTTATCAAACTAGGTAGAGCTTTTAAATAAAAAGATTGATAATTTATGTATCTCTATGCAGGTACATCGGAGGAGGAATGAATAATATAGAATGCCTAGCCTACGACCCCAGCACTACGAACGAACAAGTCAACTATATGGGTAACAATTCTAGACCTCAGAATAACCCCTATAGTAATACTTACAATGCAGGTTGGAGGAACCATCCCAACTTCTCTTAGGGTGGTCAAGGCAATCAAAGACCACAACCCCCTCCAGGTTTCCAACAACCACCTTACCAGCAGGAAAAGAAGTCAAACTTTGAGGAGATGCTAACGAAATTTATTTCGATGTCAGAAACACGTTTTCAAAACACCAAAACAGCACTTGAAAATCACCAAGCGTCAATTCAAAGTCTCGAGACTCAAAGAGGTTAGCTTGCTAAGCTGATCTCAGAAAGACCACAAGATAGCTTGCCTAGCAACACCGAGACTAACCCAAGAGAACAACTTTATGCAATTACTATTCAATATGAAGAAGGGTTAGTTGAGTCCAAACCAGAACCAAGGCAAGAAACTATGGTAAGTCAAAATAAGGTGGATGAAAGCCAGAACAAACCAAAACCGGTAATCAGAGAATATACACCTCACGTGCCATACCCTAAAGCGACAAAGAAAGACCGGACAAACAAACAATTCGGTAAATTTCTTAACAATTTAAAAAAGTTACAGATTAACTTATCGTTTATTGAAGCTCTTTCGTAGATGCCCAACTCGGTTAAATTTTTAAAAGAGCTTCTGGCAAACAAACTGAAGTTAGATGATTCGTTGCATGTAGAGTTGAGGCTCAGCCATTTTACAGAATAAACTACCCAGTAAATTGAAGGATCCAAGGAGTTTTACTATTCCTTGTTTAATTTGCAGTGTAGCTGTTAATAATGATTTGGCTGACTTAGGGGCAAGTATTAACGTCATGCCCTATTAAATGTTTAAGCAACTAGGTCTTGGGAAGCCCAAACAAACTAGGATGAGTATACAATTAGCAGATAAAACTATTAGGTTTCCTAGGGGTATTGTTGAGGATGCACTCGTTAAGATTGATAAATTCATATTCCCAGTGGACTTTGCTGTTTTAAACATAGAAAAGGACGGCAACGTTCCTTTAATCTTAGGGCGACCCTTTTTAGCAACTGCCAGAACTATCATAAATGTTGGTACAGGTGGATTAACGCTTCGTGCAGGTGATGAATCGGTTACTCTTCAAGCTCGTGATTCGATTGAAATATCAAGTAATAAAGATAACCTTATAAATCCGGTTAATAAGACTAATCATGTGGTTCAACCCTCTTTGTAGGAAAAACTTTCGAAAAACATAAATGAGCCACGATCTAGTTCATGCACTAACAATGGAACCATCCATGAACAACAAATGCTATAGATAGATGAACTAGATGAATGGCGGACTTATGGCAAGGAAAAGCAGAAGCAACACCATGTCAAGTTTAACGAGACGAACCAATTCAAGGTAGGTGACCAGGTATTATTAGATGAAACTGACCCTCGAATTATCACTATAGAGCTCAATGCAAATGGAGCGACTCCTTTATAGTACTTAAAGTCTTTCCATACGGTACAGTCGAGGTAACCCATTTGCATTTTGGCACTTTTAAGGTAAACAGTACTCGACTTAAACCTTATTTAAATAAAAGAATTGACAGCGAGAAAGAGGAGTGTCGACTCCTTGATCCACCGTGACCATGTGAATACGAGGTAAGTCAAACTTAGACTCTAAATAAGTGCTTCTCTTGAGGCAACCCGAGCACTAACACCACTAACTAATTTATTTTTATCTATTACACACGGGCGTGTCCCAGGCCGTGTGCTCTAACAGGGTTTAAATAGTGAGTTACACGGCCTGGCGACATGGCTATGTAACCCATACAGCCTAGACACACGGGCATATCCTTAACCGTGTGGAAACAGTGCTTAAATCACCTAAAATTGACAGACACGGGCTAAAAGAGGCCACATAGGCGTGCGACACGGCCGTGTGGACCACACGGCTTAGACACACGGGCGTGTCATAGGTCATGTGAAAACTGGAGCTAAATTTTCAAAATTTTAAATAAGTCAGAGAGCTCCACGGGCAAGGCACACGGCAATGTGTTCGGACACACGGTGTAATACCCTAAAAATTTTTACAGTAAAATATTATCTGTGATATAATAAAATAAGAAAATAAAGTGACAAAAAGGGAAATTTTGAGTAATGTCAATATTGGGAAGTATATTATGATATATTAATTCAAGAAAGGACTAAATTGTAAAAGTGAGAAAAGTTTTGTTACACAAGAATAAATATTCAAAATTTGAGGGGTTAAAGTGTAAATATGAAAAAGTTGAAGGACCAATAGTGTAAATATTTTAAGGGTGGAATGATCTAGAAACTAAGAAAAATGGATAAATTAGGACCAAATTAAATAGATAAAGAACTATGAGGGACTAAATTACAATTTTACCAAATTAAATGATGACTCAATAATGGAATTTTAAAAGATAATAAAGGGAAAAATGTTCAATTGGAAGAGAGAGAAATCTAAAAAGTAATAATGATGCTAGAGATATTTTGATATTTTATAATTATTTAATTAGATAAATATTATTTTATTAATATTTTAATAAGATATTTTATTATTATTTTATTAGTATATAAAGAAAGAAAGATGAGGAATTCTCATCCATCTTTCCCATGCAAAACCAACGTGAGAAGAAGAAGAAGAAAAGAAGTTTTCATTTCTTTACAATTTGGTCCTTCTACCAAAAATTCACCATTTTCACCCAAAAATCAAAAAAATTTCCATAGCTACCAAGAGAGAAAAATATTAAGGAGACTATGGGAAGTTAGAATATCAAGTTGGATTCAAGAAATGGAAGCTGAAGGAGAGAGAAAATCAAGATAAAGATTGAAATCAATAGAATAAGGTAAGAACATCATGATTTCAATATATTTTTAAGTTTGATATTATTGAAAAAGCAAGGGATTAATGTTAATGTAGAGTTTCCTTACATATGGTCCTATGTTCTTGATATGTAAGTGAAGAGAAAACAAGAGAAATTGATGAGAAATAGTGTAGAGAAAGACATTAAGGGTGTTATAAACAAGGTAAATAATATCTTGCACTAAAACAGTTTTGGACAACAGCAGTAGTCTAACTTTGAAAAATCACCAAAAATCGTAGAAATCGAATTATAAGATGAATAAAATATGAAATTAAATATTATTGAGTCTAGTTTCTTATAGAAGAAATTATGTAATAATGGAATCGTAAATCATGAGATATAATAAATTTTGTGAGACAAGGTTAGAATGATTTTGGGTTCCCCTGTTTTGAATTTGGAAAATCATAAAAAATTGTAGAAAATAATTATGGGCTTAAACTTATATGTTTAGAATCTTGAATGAGTCTATGTTTAAGAGAAACAAACAGAAACATTATTTGAATTCTTTACGAGGAGAAAATTAATTTTTAGTGAAGAAGGGTTCGAATCATCGACAAATGAGAACAAGGGTAAATTTAAAGAATAAAATGTACTTATTGGCTCAACAAAAAATTCTGAAAATTTTATGGTAATAAGATATATGAGTCTAATTTCAGAGAAAATTAGCAGATCTTAATTTGGAGTCCTATAGCTCCAGATATAAGTAATTTAGTGACTATGACATAGATGGACAACTTGAATATTCATAAAAGTAAATAATAAAAATTATAGATAATGTTACTTACAATTGTGTTATATACATTAAGGATGTGGAATGGAGAGGAGGAGGAGGAAAATATATATGAATATTCAGCTAGCATGGCTAATTTGCATGTTTTAAGCTTAAGGACTATATTGAATAAAAGTAAAACTATAGGGGCAATTTTGTAAAAATGTCAAAAATGACCAAATTGAAGGGAATGAATTGTTTTATTATCTAAATTAATGAATTGAATGAAATTTTCAATTTAAGATCGGGTGAAAATTGGAAAATGGTAAATTACCAAAATGCCCCTGAATCTTTATGTTTCTGTAATTTCGTCAGGTAAGTTCGTATAACTTGAATTATATTCTTAAATGCTTGAAATGTATGTTATTGATTTGAATATGATTTGAATGTTTATTGTATGAAAATTGATAAAACATTGATATATTTGATAAAAAGGGGAAGAAAATCCTTTTTGAATGAATGAAAAATTCGATGGATCTCTGAAAAGGAATTGAATGTAAAAAAGATCTAGCCCGGATGGGTGATCCTATCCTGATATAACCCTCTCGAAGAATAAGTGTAAAATGGATTTAGCCCAGACGGGTAATCCAAATTAGGGTCTGAATTTAGCTTGGACTGGTAATTCAAATCCAAGCTCATTAGAGTAATTGTCGTCGTAGGGGATTTAGCCTAGACTGATAATCCCGACAATACTCTATGAGTTTATATTACAGGGGATTTAGCTTGGACTGGTAATCCTGCTATAAGGATGAGGATCGCGGGAGTGTGCTTTCTGAAATGAAATGTGTAAGACCATGCTTGAAAGATACCATGGCAACATGACGGGAAATGAATAAGACCATGGTTGAAAGATACCATGGCAGCGTGACATGAAATGAATAAGACTATGGTTGAAAGATACCATGGCAACATGACAGAAAATGAGTAAGACCATAGTTGAAAGATATTATGACATCATGTCAAAGATAAATAAGACCGTGGATGGAAGACGCTATGACATCTATTGAACAATTGATTTTCAGGTAATATGTATCAGATGATGAATGGTTATATGAAATGGTTGTGTGAAATATTTACAAGAACTAGCCATATGGAAATATATGTACAAAATAGTTGTATGAAATAATTATGAAGATAGATAAATGAAATAAGTATAAGTACATAGAGTATAATTTATGTTAAGTTTGATATAAACTATTACCAGAATAAATATACATAAAATATATGGAAATGATGGAGCATGAGATATTGATATAATGAAATGAATGATATATATTTATGAAGAAATGGTAAGAGAATGATATGTTTCATGACATGTACATATACGATTATCTTTGATATATTGATACAAGGAAATTATGTAAGTAAAGACAATTATTAAACTCAAGTATGACATGTCGAGAAAATAAGTATATCAATGTTAAATTTATATGAAATATGTACTAGTGTATTGATGCTTATACAAGTGCCAAGCTATTGATTGAATGGTAATATATTTATTTATATGATGCATTGAATCGGTAAGTATTTAATTGATTTGTTTTTAGATGATCTGTAAATTTTAGTAATGCTCTGAAACCCTATTTCGACGGCGAATACAGGTTAGGGGTGCTACACACGGGCGTGAGAGAAGTGAACAACGAAGTACACGGCTATGCCATACGGCCGTGTGAACCACACAGCCTAGACACACGGGCGTGTACAAGGCCGTGTGACGAGTGGGCTATTAATTCCTCGACGAACACGAGCTGAAAGTCGCGCCACACGGACGTTACACGACCGTGTACAATTTAAAACCCCAAACCCTAAATCTATTTCCTATTTTTGTCTTTTTCCCCATCTTCTTCAACCCCTAGCCGCCTTTACTATTCCCCTCCCTTATTTCGGCCACCACCCTCCCCCTCCGTTAGCCTCACCCTCGTAACCCCCTCTCCACTCTCCTCCCTCCTTCCTTTTCTTTCCCTTTTTTTTTTCTTTTTTCCCATTCCCTTTCCCCCTACCCGCACGACCACCAGCCCGCTCCCCTCCCCACCTTAGCCTCACCGTCACATACACTACTCGCCCACCTGCTGTTGGATCGACCTTACGGCAAGTACTGTTTCCTATGGCGCAGGTCGCTCAAAGGCGACTTCTCTTCCTCCAGCACTACGCTACATCCATGCCATCTTGGCTCACACATTGACTGAGAGGAGAGAGAGTACCGGCGTCGTTAGCACCACCGATGATTACTTCTTATAGAGCATGGCGACTGGTCATGTATTTGATTTGGCATACTTTATAGCCCTTGCTTTTCGCCACCAGACAGACCGCCATAAGAGGGGCCCCATCTGCCTTGGCCCCTACGTGACTCGCCTCGCTCGACACTTCGACCTCTTCGACACTCCAAAGATGTCATCAACACTCACACTAGTAGGCCATATGTCTCCTCATGGAATTTCTAGTATGATCCACATGAGGATGATAAAGCGACATCATGGATTCGACCCCCTCAGTACAGACTCGTCTACTCTAATGACCAGGATGAGCCAGAGGACTTCACTGATGATGTTCCTCCATATCACGAGGACCCACCACAGCCTCCACCATCGAGTCATCGACATACTCCATCCCCTGCTAACTCTCGAGGAGTGTCCTATGAAGAGTTCATGAGTTTTCGTCAGTATTGTACTGAGCAATTTAACAGTCTTGATGTGACTTTGTAACAGATCTGTCAGCATTTACATATTACCCCTCTAGCACCGACGACGCACACATCCGATAATGAGGACCTTTGAGTCCATTTATTTTACTATTATTATTTGTAGCGACGCAAAAGTTTTTGTTTCGGGTCGCTAAATTGTGGCGATTTATTAGAAAATTGGAAATTGAAATTTGGTTTTAAAAATAAACCGGGAGTCGCCACCGATCTTTTTTCTAGGTGTGATCGGACACCTATTAGATCTTTCTTTAAAAAACAAATAAAAGGCTAGGTTTACGTTAAAATCCAGAGAAAAATTCGGGTTCAGGAGTCGGTTACGCGCGAGGATGGTATTAGCACCCTCGCGACGCCCAAAATTGGTATCTTAAAAACACATGTTGTCATAATTTTCAAAAATACGAATTCAATGTAAAATTTAGTTGTGATCCGATTAAAAAAGACAAGAAATTTTAGCTTATTTCGGTTTTTGATAAGGGTATATCGTTTCAACACGAGTCAATTGACATTCACCCAACATAGCGATGAACTCGATGACTTAATGTTAAATCGATATATTGCCTTGATTATTGAAATTAATTAGAAAATACGAATGGGGTTATGAAATATCGTAAAGCAAATTGAAATAATTAAATGGAAGAATTAAGACATTTTTGAAATGAATATTGTAATATGACAATAATGTTAAAGATAATAACAATACATGCAAAATTAAATACAATCACATTATGAAATACGAGCATGCAAAAGAATATACATATGTAAAATAATATCAAGAATATGTACATAAAAAATATACATATATATATATAGATATGATGATACTATAAATATATTATTTATATTACTTGAACTATACATGAAATGATGAAAACAATGAGTATAAAAATGACATACGAAAATAATACAAATGAAGAGTATATGTACATATATATATATATATATAATAAAACATGGGTACCTATTAGGTAATGAAGTATAATAATATATATGTAGCATGGTATTAAAAACATAAAAATATAATACCAAAATATACACTTAATATATATGAAAAATATAAATATAATACAATATATGTAATATAATATAATGGTATAACAATATAACATTAAAAACATGATACGTATAAAGTATGGTATCAAAAAAGAACATATAATGTACAAAGAATATATGTAATACTAAAAACTTTAGATAATACATACACATATAAAAAATATACAATAATATATAATAATAATAATTATTATTATAATAATTATTATAATAATTATAATAATCATAATAAATATAAGAATTAATTAGTAAATAGTCAAAGAACGAAAATAAACTAAGAGGGACCAAAATAGAATAAAAACCAAAGTTTTATGGCTGATTTAAAATAAAAATGGAGGAAAGGACTTATTTGAATGCGCTAAAGACATGAAGGGACCAAATCGGATAATAAACCAACTTCCCGAACGCAGTGCAGTTGAGAGGAGCGATTTGAAATCGGTGAAAGATTGCATGGCCAAATTAAAAATCATTAAAACTTAATTACGTAACATTTAAAAAGCGGAGGGTTAAACGCGTAAATAACCCCTCCTTGAAGAAAACACGCGGATCCTAGCTCCCTGGGTCGGGCAATCGGGTCACCCCCAAAACGACGCCGTTTTGGGCGCGTTTGGGGGTTCTTCAAAACGGCGCCGTTTCCTTTGTGTATAAAACCAACATTTTTTTTTTTATTTCTCATTAGTTGCACTGGTTCTTTAAAAAAAGAAGAGGGAATGCTCCTTCTTCTCTCTGGGCAAACCCAGAACTCGGCCAAAAGGGCCACCGCGCCGTCATGCTTCCGTCGTACCGACCACCGCGCCGGCCACCGCTCACGGTGGCCGGAAATCGCCAAAGGTACGCTTTTTATTTTTATTTTTTAAAAATCTTCCTTTTTTATTATTATTATATAATATATGTGTATGTGTGAGTATAAATAGGAAAAAAGAAAGAAAGAGGAGAATAAAACAAAATGAAACCGATTCAAAAAAAATAGACAGAAGATTACCTTTGATTTTTTTTTTTTTGATTTTTCCTTGAAATATCTGTTTGGTGTTGTATTATATATCACTGTTTGTATCTAAGTTGTAATTTTTATATTCATTTCAGGATCCCCCCTTACAAAATTTTTTGAATCGGCTTTTATAGCCCTTTTTTGTTTACAACTTGCTTTTCTCTTCTCCTGTTGCGTGTCTGCCCTTTTCCTTTTTTACAGGAAATGGCCAGTGGAGCAGGTGCTGGGTGGATGGTGGCAGAGGCATGGGGCGCAGGCGGTGGGATGGGACTGATGGCAGAGAGTTGGTTAGGGCGGCACAAGTGGGGAGGTGGATAGATTAGGGTTTGGGTTTCTATAATTGGGCCAAGGGTAGTGGGCTAGTGGGTTAGGGGTTTTAGTTGGGTTGATTGTATTGGGTTGTTGGGGTTTAATGTATGTTGGGTTTATTGGTTTAAGGTTAGTCAAAATCGGGTCAGATTGTAAACGGGCCTGAGTCCTTTGAAACGGCCCAAAATTGGCCTATGACATTATTTTTTTATTTTAATTTTAATTTTAATTTATTTATTTTTGAAGACTTATGTTTTATATTTTGAATTATGTTTATCTTTATGGTTATTATCGAGTAATCCCTTAATTCTCTTCCACAGTTGTGTTTATTTTCTTATTAGTAACTCAGAATCATGCTTTTCATTGGCCTTATCTACAATTCTAGCTTTCGCTATTCCAAGGATTTCATCAAAAAATTCAGGGCAATTTCGTTTCTCTCCCTCTTTTATGATATTATGCTTATATTGTTATTATCTATCTTTGTACATTGAGGACAATGTACATCTTAAGTATGGAGAGGTTATTTATATATGATTATCAGAAAATCCCTAAATTTTTATCTCGTTCTCAAATAATTTTCTTATATTATTATTAAAGTGAATTCTGATTAATTTATAATTTTTATTGATATGTTTTAAATTAAATCATAGGTAATTGTGCATTGATTGTTTAAACTTTAAGACATTAGAGAATCAAGCATGATAAGTTGACTTTTGAGAATTAAAATTGCTAGGTTGTTTCCCTGAATTGAGGTATTATCTTGAAGTTTTGAATTTACAGGATTGACATCAAATACCCATAATTTTCGTGAGATTTTGAGCCTTTTAGAGCATATATCTTTCTTGCTGACATATTTTATTGGTTATGAGTGTGTCAACATTGATTTATTATTTTAAAACTTGCTTCGATTATGCATATCAAGACCACACCTTTGTTTTGATATACTGAGATGATAAAGGCACTTAAGTTAACCCACTTGCCCCAAAAAAAGCCTACCCACATAATTGACCCTTAGTGAACCCCTTTGAGCCTTAACCATTGTTTCTTGATTTTCCCCTTAATATTAACCCACAACTTAACCCTTTTTGATCCGTTAAGAATTTTCCCCTTTTTATTGACTCTCTTTTTATCGAGATTTAATTTGATTAGTTACTTAACTATGTTCGTTCATTTCAGTTGTTGAATTATTTCTTATTATGTACTTTCCATTATTGTACTTGTTCTTATTCTTAATAAAAAAACCGTATATTTATATTCATATAATTACATATTATTATAAAGAGTTTGGATAAGTTAAAGTTATTATATTGAGAAAAAGCTCACTTCATTAGTTTTGGATGGTTTTAATTCTGGCACTTGTTTGTAATTTAGTAATTAGCTTTATTTTTCTAAGTTTGGTAATTTATTAAATTAATCTTGATTCTAACCTTCTTTTTCATCCTTTTTATCCACCTCTTTAACCCAAGCCCCATTACAACCCTGTTAAAGACCTTTTGATTTGTGTATCATCTTGATAAATCGTAATTTATACATATTTATAACCCATGCTTAACACATTTTATGAATGATTTCTCCTTAGATTTGGTGAATTCGATGCTCCTAATGCCTTAATTTCATGTTTTATCCTTAGGTAAGCATAGGAGAGCGAAAGGAATGAGAAACGGGCCAAAAACGGAGAAAATGGGCTAAAGCACGAAATCAACACGGCCTGGACCTCCTTACACAGGTAGATCACACCGTCGTGTCAATCTAGTAGAATTGAAGCACGATTCACACGAGCAGCTCACACGCCCGTGCCAATCTAACAAGCTCGAACACGGCCTGAAGTAATCGCACACGGCCGTGCTACACGGGCGTGTCCCTGCCAAGCCCTAGTTAAGCTTCATTCGAAAAAGGCCAAATTTTAGGGCTTCTTAGGCATTCCAAAGCCTATAAATACACCCTAAAGGAGGAAGAAAAGGAGGGCAGAGAATAGGGAGTAAGGAATTACTCCGAGGAAGCCGATTGATCCATCTCAGAAGCCGGAGCTACCATCAAGACTGAAGATCTCTCCTCAACCTCCCCTTCAGGAGTTTTGGGTTTTCTTTATGTTTTGTAATTTTTAATATTCTGAGATGTGTTCTTCTTTAGTTATGAACTAAACCCCTAAATACCTAAGGGGGATGAAACCTATGACTAAACCTTGTTATTATTTCTGAATTGTATGATAAATAATTTTATGATAAATATTTAACTTGTTCTTAATTACGTGTTCTTAATTCTTGTTTTGGTATTTTAGGATATCACTTCAAGTTACTACTCTTAGTTGGAGGAGGAATAGACCCTGACTAAGAGTAACTTTGTCGTAATTAAGCGGAGTTTGTAATGGCCTAAATTCAAGGTTATCGGAACAGTGGTTTCGTAACCATAAATCCGATTTAAAGAGAAATTTATTTCAATATTTTTGCATGAAAATTGATATGATAGGAAACTCGTATGAAAATATTGATAGAAAAATTTTATCGATTTAGTGGCTAGTTAGAAAAAAAATTATTGAAGAAATTAGGTAAAAATAGGATATCGAGACTTTTATCTTGCAAAAACGAGTCAAAAATAATTTTATAAATATTTATGAAATGGTAGTAAGTAGTAATGTGGTATTAAAATTTCGTTAGGAAATTTTAATGTTTGGATAGTAAATTAAATAAAAAGGACTAAATTGTAAAAGATGTAAAAGTTGCTAGAATGATTAAATAGCTTAAATGTCTAATGAGAAAGGATTTAAAAGGAAATTAGACCCAAAATTTATTTGGGCTGGACGGCAAGGGCATGAAATCAGCAGGAAAATTGATAAATTAAGGGCAAAATTGGAATATTGCAAAATTAACTAAATAAAACTAGGACTAAATAGGAAATATCTAGATTTCTCTTCATTTCTCTTCAATTCCAGCAGCTAAAAACGCCATAGGAGGGTTCTCTAAGCTGGTATTTCATAATTTTTTCACCAAGGGAGTTAATCCTTGCCTTTTTCTTGTATTTTTTGTGTTTCTAAGACTTTTACAACTAGGTCCTACTATTAAATTTATTAGTTTTTGATTTCATGGATGAAATTGAAAGTCACCATGGTTGAGTTCTGTAAGTCTATGATAAAATAGAATGAAATTGAAGCTTTAATTTGTTTATGAGATGATTTTATTAGGTCATTTCAATAGAAATTGATTTTTAGGACCTAATTATGAAAATGTTTGGAATTAAAGTCTATTGCTGAAATTATGATGCCTAAAAGTTGTAAACTATTTTAAGGTGATACAATAAAGTGTTAATTGAGAAAAATAATCTCAATTGAGAGGCTAATTGAGTAGGGACGAAATTATCATTTATTAAAATTTTAGGGGAAAAATGGTAATAAACAGCTTGCACTAAAACAGTTTGGACAGCAGCAGTAGACTAACTTTGAAAAATCACCATAAATTTTAGGAATCGAATTAGAAGATGAAAAAAATATGGAATTAAAGCTTATTGAGTCTAGTTTCTCATAGAAGAAATAGTGCAAGCAATGGATTTGTAAATTTTGAGATATAATGAATTATGTGAGACAAGGTCAGAATGAATTTGGGTTCCCCTGTACTGACTTTGAAAAATCATAAAAAATTTAAGAAAAATAGTTAGGGGCTTAAATTTATATATATAGAATCCTTAATAATATAAACAAACGAGAACATCATTTGAATCCTGTATGAAGAGATAATTAATTTTTTATGAAGAAGGGTCGAATCATAGATAGCGAATGGGGTGACTTTAAAAATAAAGCTGTCTTCTGATTGGCTAAACCAAAAATTCTGAAAATTTTATGGTAAGAAGATATGTGAGTCTAGTTTCAGGGAAAATTATCGGATCCTAATTTTGAGTTCTTTAGCTTAAGTTAGTGACTATGACTCAAGTAGACAGCTTTGACTGAACTATAAATAATAGTTGAATTATAGAGAATGTTGCATATGAACATGAAATGTATTAAATTGATAATTAAATTTATTTATTTAGATCCAGAAGATTCAAATACGAAGCTAGATCGAGGAAAGGAAAAAGTTCAGGATCAGTAGATTTTTGTACACGAACAAGTATCAAGGTAAGTTCATGTAACTTAAATTATATTCTTAAATACTTGAAATGTATGTTATTGATGTGAATATGATTTGAATGTTCATTATATGAAAATTGATGAAACATTGACATATTTGATAAAAAGGGAAAGAAATCCCGGTTGAATGAAAGGAAAATTCGATGGATCTCTGAAAAGGAATTGACGGTAAAAAAGATCTAGCCCGGACGGGTGATCCTATCGTAATATAGCCCTCCCGAAGAACATGAGAAAAATGGATTTAGCCCGGACGGGTAATCTGAATTAAGATCTGAATTTAGCCTGGATTAGTAATTCAGATCCAAGCTCATTAGAGTAATTGTCGTTGTAGGGGATTTAGCTTGGACTGGTAATCCCGACAATACTCTATGAGTTTATATTGCAAGGGATTTAGCCTGGACTGGTAATCCTGCTGCAAGGTTGAGGTTCGTGGGAGTGTGCTCTCTGAAATGGAAATGTGCGCACATGAAATGAATTGACGGACCCGGATTTGTACACTAAAAGTGTACCTCTAAAAAATCCATTGAAATTCCGAGTAATTCAACGGGATAAATATGGAAAAATAACAAGTCATGATATATATTATTGATACATAGAAATTATTGTACTAACTTGAATGTTGAGTTTGTGCATGTTAGGGTAATAATGCATTGAATGGATACATGTAATGTTTATTGTATTGTACTGAAAATATTAGGTAAGTATAATTCTTGTTACATGAGCTTACTAAGCACAAAGTGCTTACCCTGTTTCCTTTTCCCCTGTTTTGTAGTGTTAAGAGCTCGGAGGTCGGATTTGGTCGGAGACACATCACATTATCAACCTCAGGATTTCGGTATATAAAAAAACTTTATTTTGGGAATCAATGGCACGTATAAGCTGAAAAAGTAAATGATTCTGTGAAATGAATGTAAGGTTAGCCAATGGTATGGCTAACAAATCTTGGTTTTGTTATGTGATGATGTTATCTTGAAAATATGTTGAATTGGATTGGTTGATGTGGATTGGTCTAGATTTAATATTACAAGGAAGGTTAGATATCTGTAAAAGGGATTATATTGAGTTTTCTTAAAAAAAAATTAATTCGTAAACTTCGGTAATGCCTCGTACCCTATTCCGGCAATGAGTACGGGTAGGGGGTATTACAGAGTTGATTACGCGCCTAGAGATAGGGTGACAAGATTTTGCCGGATTAGGGTGAAACCTAATAAGGGAATCCATAGATCGAGTTAATGCAACCTTAGAGTGTTAATTAGAGATAAATCTCGGTTATTCAACCTAGGGACTAGACGTTATTAGTCGCGAAGGGGATAATAATATACATTAGGGATTTCTACGGAACAAGTTGAATGAATAAATCGTCGAGTTCGGAGCCAGAATAACAAGTAAGAGTCTAGATGGATTTTTCCTTAGGTATTGTCTCAATCAATCGTTTTCCCCAACAGTAATTACCCAATTTCTATTTTCTACAAGTTCGTAGTTTAATTAGTTAGTCAAAACAATCCTCTTTTATTCAGCTAGATAATAAAAATACGGTCATTACTAGTACTCATAGTTCTTTAGGTTCGACAATCCGGTCTTGCTAAAGCTATACTACTGTTCGATAGGTACACTTGCCTACATCGTGATCATAGTTAGTTTCAAGAACGAGTCATTACAAATTTATAAAACTTATCACACGGAAAATCAACGATCACATCTCAATTATAGTGGTGGAGATTTGATTGTGCAAGCCTATGGTAATAACTTTTCATGTTTGACTATTGAGTGCTTAATTATTGAACATTAAACACTTTGAGTGATTTGAGTGAATCTTTAGTGAGGATGTCAACCCTTGTCGATTTGGAATTAAAGGTAATTACTTAGATAAAGGGGGATACCTATGATTTTATGATTAAAATGCTCAACTTGGATTATTTGAAACTTTAATGTTCTTTTAGTTAAACTCTCAATGTATGATTACTTGTGGATTACTTCGAAACATTATTAATGAGAATTATAAGTTGAGAAGAATTTATTTTAATTGTGAGTTGAGGATTTTGCTTGAGGACAAGCAAATGCTTAAGTGTGGAGATATTTGATAAACCTCAAAAGTAACATATTTTAATCCCATGCTTGACATATTTTTGGATGATTTATCATAAGATTTAGTGGATTTGATGCTCCTAATCCTTTAATTTCATGTTTTATATCCAGATGAGCATAGGAAAGCGAAAAGTGTAAGAAAAAGGCCAAAAACAGACAAAATGGGTTTATTTCAGTGAACCACACGGCCTAGACACTTGTACACGTGTAATCCACACGGCCATGTGTCATGGCCTTGTCAACTTAAAACCATGTCAAAATTATACACGGCCTGAGCACCATCACACGGGCGTGACACACGGCCGTGTCCCTGTCGAGCCCAAGTCTAATTCTATTCAAAAATGGCTAATTTTGGGATATTTTAGGCATTCCAAAGTTTATATAAACACCCTAGAAGAGGATCAAATGGGGGAAGGAGAGTAGAACACAGAGAATACTCGAAGACAGCCATTGGAATCAGCTCGGAAGGAGGATCTACTTCAAGACTGAAGATCTCCATTCAATTTCTTTAGACGTTCTTTGGGTTTCTTTATGTTTTGTTGTTTTCCCAATTTTGAGATGTTTTCCCCCATCGTTATGAACTAAATTCCCTAAATACCTAAGGAAGATGAAACCTAAGACAGATCTTATTACTATTTGAATTATATGATAAATACTTGTTCTTATTCTTAATTATGTATTCTTAATTCTTACTTTAATATTTCAAGATATTAATTCAAGTCTGATGTGCTTATTCAGTGGAGTAAAAGTCCCTGTTTAAGAGTAGATCTAGCATAATTAAACGGAGTTGAATGCAATCCTAGACATAGGACGACGTAAATCTGTCGGATTAAAGTCAAATCTAATAAGGGAATCCATAGATCGAGTTAATGCGACAATAGGGGTTTTAATTAGAAAGAGATTTCAATTAATCAACCAAGAGTCAGTTGTTTTTAGTCTCGAGAGAGATATTAACATAAATCAGGGATTTTTACGGATTAAGTCAAGTGAATAAATCGTCTAATTCAGAAGTAATAAGTGAAGTCTAGGTGGATTCTTCCTTGGGTATTGTCTTCTTCATCGGTTTTCCAACAATATTTTCCAACTTTTACCTCTGTCGTGTTCTTAGTTAATTAGATAGTTAATATTAGTTTAAAAATATCTCTTAAATTCTTGGGCTAGATAATAAAAAGATAGTAATTACTAGTACTTTTAGTCCTTGTGGATACGATATTTCCGGTCTCCCATAACTATACTACTGTTCAATAGGTGCACTTGCCTTAGTCAAATTTTTAGTCAGTTTAGCGACCATCAGTCGATTTCTAAGCTACATGACTGAGCATGAATGGATTGAAGAATTGGATGGTTAATTAATTAAAATGGTATGTTATTATTGTGAATCGGTGCCTTTGAGGTACATCGGTTAGTTGATTATTAGGTTATTCAAATAGGAATTTTTGTGTATGCTTTTAAGACAATTTTATGCAAGTTTTAGGTGTTTAAGACACTATTTGCAAAGTGTTTGAGTTTGTGGTATGAAAAGTAATAAAAACATGTGATTTTTGGTGAATTGGGAAAAGGTATCGATACCTTGGTTTGAGGTATCGGTACTTTACCAAACGAACATTGTTTTAAAAACGACAGAATGCCAATTTGGTATCGGTACCTGGCCTTGGTATCGGTACCTACACTTGAATTCTAAAACTTTTTCAATTTGGTCCTCCTGCAAGCTTGGGATAACTCCAGAGCCCTCGTAAACTCGTTTAAGGCTCAATTTTAATTGAATATTAATTTATGCATAAATTTATACATTAAATCAATGACGGAATAAATTATTTCTATATTTGTATGTACCTTGCAGGTGTTACACGAACTGGGTTTATATTCGAATTTAGTCAATGTGTGGACCGTGTAAATGTGCAAGTTGTGTCAAGGCGTGAACTATCACTGTAACGTAAGTGTGAATTGATTCTGTAAGTAGTCATGCGCTAATTGATTTTGTCATGTATACATGAACTGGCTTTGTCAAGTATGTGCAAACTAATTCATTAAAGTTGTTATATGTGAATTGACTTGGTATGATGTGTAGAAACGAGCTCTTGGTAAAGTATCTGTACAAGTTGAACTGTTGAAGTGTCCTATAGCTTAGGTCTGACGACCAGATCGAGTGCGGGGTCTTACAAATTTTATTTATCTAACATGTTTATATCAAGAATGTTAAGCTTGGTAACTTCAAGTTATAAGTAAATGGTAGATATGTGCATGAAGATATACATATTTACTTGTATTTGAAAGAATAACGCTAATATTATCTTGCAACGCATATAATATAATATTTTTGTATCCAATATTTATACAAATATGTGTTAAATTAAAAATTATTAAATATTTAAAAAATAAAATGAATTTGATTAATTAAAACAAAATTTCAATTCATAAAACATTCTGAACCAAAAGTCACTCTCAAAAAAATATTATTATATATTTGTCTCATTCCTTGGAAGTTAAAACTCGTAAATTCTTAGACAAAAGTTTCAACAGTTACGTATTTTAATAAAAAAAAATCTTATAGAAATAAAATAAAAAATTGTATTAATCTATCACCTTCTTCCACGTAAACCGACACGCGTCGGTCATAGACAAACCAACCGGTTCACAACCCCCCATAAAGCCCGAAGTGCCCCCAAAAAAACCACCACAGCTCCGCCGGAAAAAACCCAAATTCCCTCCAAAATGAGCACCTTCACCGCCTTTTACACCGCCTGGAGCGACCAACTCCAACAACTCCTACGACAACTCTGTTCAGCCCCAAAGCCACCCACTACCCAAGATCACCTTCACCACTTAAACCACTTAGTGAACAAAGTCCTCTCCCACTACGCAGAGTACTACAGGGTGAAAGCCGCCGCCGCCGAACGCGACGTCCTCGACATTTTCGCCGCCCCCTGGGCTTCAGCTTTCGAGAAAAGCCTCCATTGGATCGCTGGGTGGAGACCCACCACGGTTTTCCATTTGGTTTACACCGAGTCAAGTATTTTGTTTGAATCCCACATCGTCGATATTCTTCGTGGTGTTCGGACCGGTGATCTTGGTGACCTATCGCCTACTCAGTTCAGGTTAAGCCGAAGTACTTGCATGCAAACCAATAAGATTTTATTTTTTTGGGTCAAATTCTATAACAAGCCCCTCTACTAATTTGTTAATAGTTTTTTTTTTACTATAATTTGATCAATGATTATAGTGCAAGGATTTTTTAAATAAAATTTTACCATTTTTTAAAATTTGTAAAATTGCCCTACTCAAGCATGCATGCATAACAAGTTTTAGTAGTTCATACTTCATCATAAATATAATTTTCCTTACAATTTTAGTTGTTTTCATTATTTTATTTTATTTAATTATCCTTTTAAAAAATATATTTTATTTAATTATGTATGTAAAATATTGAAGTAAAATGTTAATGTAAAATTTGAAAGAGAAGAAAAAAATGTTGCATGCTGTCATTATAAAATCTATATAATTTCATTAAAATTATTTTTATTTAATATTTGTGCCTAAACTTGATAAAGGGATAAAACAACATTTAGTCCTTGATCTTGACATTTTTTTCAATTTAGTCTTTGAATTTTTTTTTCCACATTAATCTTAAAATTGGACAACTTTTCTGTTTTTTATCTTTGTAAGGATATTGCATTTTGATACTTTGTCACATCATCATCTCAAATAATTTTTCAATAGAATATGACAGGTCTTAATGTGGAAAAAATGTTTCTCGGAAAAAATTCAGGGACTAAATTGAGAAAAATTGTTAAGTCTGGGACTAAACGTTGTATTATCCCTTTATAAGAATGGAACAGGCGAGTGAGTGAGCTACAATGCGAAACGGTGAAGGAAGAGAATGCCATAACCGATGAATTATCTGAGTGGCAGCACAGCGTAAGTGATCTAATGGGTGCAACCACCGACGTTGACAAAATGGTCGAACGGTTGGTAACCGTTGTTCGAAAAGCAGATGATCTACGGTTGAGAACGCTCAAGAGAGTGGTTGACTTGTTAACCCCACAACAAGCTGTAGAGTTCTTGATTGCTGCGGTAGAGTTACAGCAGGGGATCAGAGAGTGGGGAATGAATCAGGACCGTGAATGCAAATACTGATGTGTCGCAGTGATTTTTTTTCCTGAATAAATGTGTCCACTGATTTAGGGTTTGGGGGGTAAATTATGATATGTCCTTTTTTATTTTGTGGGGTTTTTAATTAACTCTGAATTTTTATGTGAAGAATGGATTTCTTATGTTGCACTTCAAATTTGGGTTAATTATCTTTTCACGAAGGTTATTTTTGGTTGATTAAATTTATAAATAAAAAGGAACTTTAGACATTAAAATGCAGATAAAATAAATGTTTAAAATCGAATTTTATTTATAAGTTCTTTATTTTAAAAAAATAAAATAATAATTCAAGATATAATTATTAGGATATAAATAAAGTTGAGGCACAGCTGATTTCTGGCCAAAGGGTACGTCGTACGTGTCTTGTCTGTGAGTGTATTGCAGCATGCGTGGCGACACTTGTTGTTAGTATTATGTGTTGTCGAAAAACTATCAACTATAAACCCAGCCAACAGAATTTTTTTTATGATTTTGTATATATAAATATGTTAAATTCTTGTATGTTATTTTAAAATTAATATTTAAGTATTTCTTGGAATATGTTTGAGTAATTACAAAGTAAAAATGGATAAAAAAATAAAATATAATTAAACAATACAGTCTAGCCCTAAATAGAATTTTTTTTCATTTTAAATTAGTAAAAATAATATTATACTTTCACCCTTTTAAAAGTGATAAAATTTTAATTTAATATTTTAAAAGTTAATTTCAACCTCCCTAAATAAATTTTGACATCGCCCCTGCACACTTAGCAATCGTGTACCCAATTCTTAAGCCTTGGCAAATACCAAAGTCTTGTATATAGTATGAGGGGATAGATTGCATTTTGTGTAATATCTCGAATTAGGGCCTAATCGGAATAGTGATTTCGTCACTACAAATCTGAGATAGATATAATTATTTTATGATTATTTTGAGGTCTATGATATTATTTCATGATTGTGTGAAAATTTCGTGAAAAATTTTTATGTATAAAGTGCTTAAATTGAAATTAGGGACTAAATCGAATAATTTGCAAAACTTGCATTCTAGAAGTTTTTAGTATGAAATTGCTTTGGAATATTAATGAGGAGGTCTTAAATAGCAATTTGACCAGTTTCTAAGTCTATGGACAAAAATTGGACATGGATGGAACTTTTGGAAAGTTTAGTAGTAAGGGCATTTTGGTCATTTAGGGGTAAAATGAATTAAAATACAAAATTAAAAGCCAATTTTGCTCATCTTCTTCACCATGGACGTGTATACCAAGGGAGACTCCATGGCTAGGGTTTCCAAGCTTCCAAGCTCGATTGTAAGTCCGTTCTAGCCTCGTTTTTAATGATTTTTACGTTTTTGGAATCCCGGTAACTTGATTAAGTTTATTTTAGCAATAATTTAAGCTAGGGTTCATATTTGGAAAAATACCCATAGCTGAAATTTGTGTATTTTGGTGTTTTATGATAGAATATGAGGTTTTAAATTATGTTAAACAACTTGTGCTACTTGGTTTTAAGTGAAAACGAGTAAAAGGGCTTAATCGGTAAAAATACCTAATGGTCATAAGTACATGTTAGAGTGAGAATTTGATGTTGCCATAGAAGGGAAAAATGATCAGAATGTCATAAAACATAAGAAAATAGGATGAAGTTTAATTAATCGTGCTATGTCCTATGTTTTGATGTAATGATATAGTTAGTTTTGTTTGTTATGCATGTGTTTGAAAAGTTTTGAATTAGATGAAATTTTATGGCCCGGTTTTTGTCTATGTGCATTGTTAAGTCTGGTAATACCTTGTACTTTGTTCCGACCTTGGATACGGGTAAGGGGTGTTACATTTAGTGGTATCAGAGCTATGGTTCGGTCGGTTCTCGGACTAACCTAGCATGTGTAAAAGTCCAGCTATACATGCCACTGATCCGTGATAGTGTGATGTCTCCCGATGCGTATGAGCACCATCTTGTTTAGACAGAGGTACTCTCCAACCGAGTTACACTGACCATGTTCAATGTGATGCGCAGGTGTTTGAATAAAATTACGATTATGATGAGTCTTGATTTAGAAAAGTATGGATAAAAATTTATGATATATATATATAAGTGATAACATGTGAGATGAAAGGTCATGTTGTAATAAATATCCATACATGCTTGATGCTCATATGATGTAGTGTATTTGACTTACTTGATAAGATGAACGGGATAAATAGAAATTCGTAGAGGTATGAGTAAAAGTTTCTAATATTATGATATGAATAAAAATGTCATTGCCTTCATTGAACGTTGAATGTTGATGAATGTCAATGATATTTTTTTTATGAGATAAATGATTATAATGAAATGAATTTATCTATATTAAATTGTTTGGACTGAATTATGTGATTGTAATGATATGTATATGACTATGCACGAAATGAAAGTTGCAATTGTGATGCAAATATCTATGTTTGTTTAACCCTTATATGATGTCATGAGTATGATTTGTTCGAGTAGATGAATGGATAAGTCAAGCTATCCAGAAAACATAGGATGCATGCATAATTATACTTGACTAAATGAGATAACTAGAAAGTGGGAATTAAACCAATATGAATGTTAGTTACTCGAAATGAATGACATGATTGAGATATTTTGGTTACTTGAGCTAATGCAATTGAGACAGTTTTGATTAACGTAAGGAATGAATAGTAAAGGATGGCATGATGAATTGTTTTGTAACTAGAAGAAAGGATTATTTTCGAGGCTTACACAGAAAGAATTGTATGAAGCTCACAGTGCAAATTTGCCTATTCATTCAGAGAGTAATGACGTGTACTGTAATTTGATTCAGATGTTATTGGATTGTGATTTATTGATGATGAAATTCTGTATGATTATTTCAGAAGAGTGCAGATCCCTTTGATTATTGGATTTCTTGGAATTCTAGTCTCCATTAACCAAATTGAGATCTGGTTTTATGTCATGATGACAAGTGAAACGGAGAAGGGTTGAAAATTTAAGAACAATTGAGAGATGAGTCTGTAAGCTTTCAGAATATATGAGAAAATTAAAGAGATATATTGGAGGCACCGCCTGAGTGAAAGTTCTTCAGCACCGAAAGTGAAATTTAGGAATCTAAGTGAAGACCACTTTTCCGGTAAGATTTTTGGGGACGAAAATCCTTAAAGGGGGGAGAGTTGTAATATCCCGAATTAGGGCCTAATCAGAATAGTGGTTTTGTCACCACAAATCTAAGATAGATATAATTATTTTATGATTATTTTGAGGTCTATGATATTATTTCATGATTGTGTGAAAATTTCGTGAAGAAATTTTATGCATAAAGTGCTTAAATTGAAATTAGGGACTAAATCGAATAATTTGCAAAACTTGCATTCTAGAAGTTTTTAGTATGAAATTGCTTTGGAATATTAATGAGGAGGTCTTAAATAGCAATTTGACCAATTTCTAAGTCTATGGACAAAAATTGGACATGGATGGAACTTTTGGAAAGTTTAGTAGTAAGGGCATTTTGGTCATTTAGGGGTAAAATGAATTAAAATACAAAATTAAAAGCCAATTTTGCTCATCTTCTTCACCATGGACGTGTATACCAAGGGAGACTCCATGACTAGGGTTTCCAAGCTTCCAAGCTCGATTGTAAGTTCGTTCTAGCCTCGTTTTTAATGATTTTTACGTTTTTGGAATCCCGGTAACTTTATTAAGCTTATTTTAGCAATAATTTAAGCTAGAGTTCATATTTGGAAAAATACCCATAGGTGAAATTTGTGTATTTTGGTGTTTTATGATAGAATATGAGGTTTTAAGTTATGTTAAACAACTTGTGCTACTCGGTTTTAAGTGAAAACGAGTAAAAGGGCTTAATCGGTAAAAATACCTAATAGTCATAAGTACATGTTAGAGTGAGAATTTGATGTTGCCATAGAAGGGAAAAATGATCAGAATGTCATAAAACATAAGAAAATAGGATGAAGTTTAATTAATCGTGCTATGTCCTATGTTTTGATGTAATGATATAGTTAGTTTTGTTTATTATGCATGTGTTTGAAAAGTTTTGAATTAGATGAAATTTTATGGCCCGGCATTGTTAAGTCTGGTAATGCCTCGTACTTTGTTCCGGCCTTGGATACGGGTAAGGGGTGTTACATTTTGGCTCATCTACTTAATAAATGAGTAAATTAATTAATTTATATATTACATCAAAGAGCAAATTGGTCATTTTGTTAAAAATTAATCAATTTTTATTGTTAAAAATTGATCATTATACGTCAATATGAGGTAAGCATGGCACGCCAAGTGTCATTTTTTTATTATTTCATTAACTACGTCAATTTTTAACAATATAAATGGATGATTTTTTTAATAAAAATAACTAATTTACTATTTTATCTAACATGTAAAGATTAATTTACCTATTTTTTAAATAAAAGAGACAATATGTAATCATACTCTTAATACAGAATTCTTCATAATACTTTTACCCAATTATTTTCCATGTTTCGATGTATAAATTTGTACATTAACCATATAAAAGCAAAGTTTTTTTTTCAAAGAAATTAAGATTAAAATATAAAGTTTTGTACAAAGATTTGATATTACGAATTCAGAATTTTTGTAGACGAGATTAGTGGGTAGCCATACAACAAATTCCCAGGGAGGTTAATCTTGTCGTGCATGAATTGGTTAGTTCGATCAGGAATTTTCCTTACTCATAAATGCTCAACATGCAATTACTTAATATTTTGATACTCTAAAAATTTTCAAGGTTAAAATACTCTTCAATTCGTTGTAATCTTTAGATATTTGAATTTTAATTTCTTTATTTTTTGAATTTAAAATTTAAACTTTTTTTAATATTATTATAATTATTCTGTTAAATTTATTGGTGACACGTTTTTTAAATTAAAGAAATTGTCACTTAGTCATACAACCAATAAAATAATATTGTAATTAACATGAATTTAAATAGAGTATTTTAATAATATTAATAATCAAATTTAAATTTAATTTAAAAAATAATAAGATTAAATTCTTAAAAATAAAAACAATAAAATTAAATTTTAAATATATAAAAAGCCTAAAAAGCTAGAACATATTTTAACCAACTTTAAATGTATCCTCCATTATAGATTAATTTTAATGGAGTTCTATAAAAAGTCATTGTATTTAGTCCTGTAGTTTTCAAAATATATATTTTCAATTCCGAGACTAATATTTTTTTGGTTAATTCTATCAAATAATTTTGAATATTTATTTTTAATTAAAAAATTATATACATATAGAAGTAAGAAACTAAAAGAAATATTTTTTTAAATTTTAAAACTATTTTTTATTTGCAAACAACTAATATATTTAAAAAATAATAATTTGAGAACAGAAATTTGCAGAATCGGACATAAGTTAACATAAATTTGTTGACCTAATAAATAAATAATAGGAAATATTTTTTTAATAAATTTAAATTAATAGATTTGAAGCTTCCTTTTTTAGAATTTTGGATGATTTTAAACAATAAAAATAAAACGACAACTCAAACGGAACGCATTTTAGGAAATATAACAGTCAAATCTTCATCATAACGAATTAGCGACCGATTCAAAAGTAAGAAAACCGAAAACAAATAAAAATATCCATCACCACCAATCAAGTACTGCCACGTTTTCAAAAAAATCCAAATTCTTATTTGTGTTTCTTCCCTTTACCTCACCGCCACTTCATTTTAACAACCATCATCAATTTTTCCTCCAATTTTTTTTTTTAATTCGAACAAAATCCCCCATTCTTCTCTCTTTTTTTTCTTTCAATCTTTTTTTCTCTCCAAAAGAAAAATTTTTAGGCACCAAAAAGGGAAAATTTATTCTTCGAAACGATGTCGTGTTCTTCGTCTTTCAAGAAATCATCGTGCCTTTCGCAGAGGTTGTCGAGATCGTTAAGATCGTATACGAAAACGGCGTCGTCGGGAAAAATTTCGACGGCGGCGAGTCAACCGGATTTTAATTTGGCTTCGGCGGAGGAGGAAGAAGAGGGAGGAGAATCGTGGTCGACGATGCTGCCGGAGTTGTTAAGCGATATACTAGAGCGCGTAGAGGCGAGTGAAGATCAGTGGCCTTCAAGGCAAAACGTCGTCGCGTCCGCTTGCGTGTGTAAGAAGTGGAGAGAAGTTGCGAGAGAGATCGTTAAGGCTTCTCCTGCTAGTGGAAAAATCACTTTCCCTTCTTGTCTTAAACAGGTATTTTCCTCTTAATTTTCTTTGATTTATTTCTGTCATTGAATTTGATATATACACTTTCTTAATCCGGCATTGCTTTATAAGGTAATATATAGAAATATCTTTAAAGGTTTAAGAATTTGTAATTTTAGAGGCTTTTTTAAGTGTGTTTTTTTTTTTTTTTTTTAGGATTTCAAATTTCTTGCAGCTCGACAATTTGTGCTCTAGTGTTGAAAAATTAGTTCATTTTTTGTTCATTTGTTTGGATTTTAGTTTGCGGTAATGTCCCTTATTGTTAGATCTTATCGATGCAATTTTTTTTCTTAGCATTAAGTAATTTTAAGGAAATGTATGAGGCGAAGAGGTTCAAATTTTTTAATCAAATGACATTTTTGAACATTTATGTAAGTAAATTATGCCTTGAGGGCTAGAATTGTTTTCTAAGCAACTTGGAAATCTTGTGATTATCCCTCCCAAATCCCAATCATCACAACATGATTTGTTGCTTTGAGTTGTACAAAAGAGAATTCAAAAACAAAATAAAGCTTTTAGAATTGCTGTCTTTTGTGATCTTCAAGTCCTATTTGCTACAAAGATGAATTGCTTTTGTGGTTGCTGCTATTGGAACGGGAATGCATTTAGAATTTACAGTTACCGATCAATGGATTTGTTTCAAGTTCTTTGGCTTATTTTTTTATTGTTTTTTTTTTTTTCTTATTGCAGCCTGGTCCGCGTAATTTACCAAACCAGTGTATTATAACCCGAAACAAAAAGAATTCAACGTTCTACCTTTACCTTGCTCTTTCACCATGTAAGTGATATTTTGGTGTTCAGCGGTAAAACATGATGACAACTTAGGGTGTGAAAAAGATACTTGCTCCCAAGCTACTTGGGTTTGGCTTGAATTTGGTCCGGTCATTGAGCTTCCGCTCAATCTATTGAGCAAGCTGAATTTGAGCATCCTAATGCTCAACTCAAGTACCTACGAGACTAATCAAGTTGAGCATGGGAATGAGCTCTTGTTTTACTAGGTAAACGAGCTTAATTGAGTGAGCTTAAGTAATTTGATTTTTATCTCAAATTCAGCACAAGCTTTTAATTAAAAGTGCAATTCAGTCGAGCATCAATCAACCCTTGAATTTTGATTCGACCTCGAGCCTTTTACAGCTGTTTACATGCTATGTTTAGAAGTGAAAAGGAGAGCTGGGGAGGTCGAAAGGGACATATGATTCTTTTTGTCAAAGCTTTTAAATTACATTTTTGGCCAAAAAAAAGAATTTGACTTTTGTACAGGCGGGGCCATAACTGTGCTGACCTAATACCTTAGCTTAAGTCAGCTTGACTTGGTCTAAATCTTGAAAATATCTAGAATGGTTGACAATCAATTTGCTTGAGTTAATGGTCTTGCACGCCCTTTGATTATAGAAGGGTAATGATTTAGTCCTTTGGACCTGTCTATACTACAGATGGGATATCATTATCTTAGATTTAGAGTTAGTGCCCACCCACACCTTTCACTTGAGAACAATGTATGGTGGCAGCTGCTGATGTTATTTTATTAGAGCTGGTCTAGTCTTCCCTGTATCCAGTCTATGACGTATGATTTTATTGGTAAAAGTATCATGGAGGCCTCTATATTAGAAGTTAGATTGTATTTTGCCTCTTTTTATGCAAAAAATTGAGTAAATTAGTCCTTATATGTTAAATCAAAGAACAAACTAGTCCTTTTAGTTAAAAATTTCATTCATTTCTATTGTTAAAAATTGGCGTGGTTGATGGAATAACCAAATAGTTAGATATGACGTGTCACGGGTACCTTATGTTGACATATAGGAGCCAATTTTTAATAATAGAAATGGATGAAATTTTTAACAAAACAAACAATTTGCTCTTTAATTTAACATATAGAGACTAATATGCTCATTTTATAGTAGATGGGACAAAATGCAATTTAACTCCTACTATAAAGGCCTCTATGCTATTTTACTCAATTTTATTCACTAATATCTTTAACTAATGGACCGATGGTACATGCATTTGGGCTTTTCTTTTTCTTGTTTTCATATTTTAGTAATGCTTTGTGCCTGTATAATACCATTATAATATAAGTTTGTTACCAGGTGTGATTTGAATTCTTAAGAACAAATAGTGTTCACTGTTGTTATCCAATCTATAGCAGTTCTCGTTTTTTATTGTTGTAAATTGTCATCATGCAACCAGATGGTGGTTGTGGTTGAAATCTAGCTTAGTTGAGTTATTTTCCCGATCATTTGCAGCATTTACCGATAAGGGGAAGTTTCTGTTGGCTGCACGAAGATATCGACAAGGTGCTCATATCGAGTATATTATATCCCTTGATGCGGATGATCTATCTCAAGGCAGTAATGCCTATGTTGGGAAGTTAAGGTAAGGGGTCCAAATTTCGGATGAGGTATTTTGTAATATGAATTTTCTCTTGCTGACATGTAGGAACTCGGTTAATAATATGCCCTTTGAATTTAGTGAATGTGTTTATTTGTTTTTAAAAAAATTCTTAATTTGTGCATTGGAAAGCATTTTTTGGCGAGTGCTTCAATATATTTAAAATCTTTGCAGTTCGGATTTTCTAGGCACCAACTTTACGATCTTTGATAGTCAGCCGCCTCACAGTGGTGCAAAGCCTGGAAGTAGCAGAGCCAGTCGGAGATTTGCGAGTAAGCAAATCAGTCCCCAAGTCCCGGCCGGCAATTTCAAGGTTGGGCAATTGTCTTACAAGTTCAATCTCTTAAAATCAAGAGGTCCTAGGAGGATGGTTTGCTCGATAAAATGCCCTTTGCCGGAAGAAAACACTGCTGAATACAAGCATTTGGACGACGGCAAGATGAAAATGCCCGCAAACACCACCTCCAGCCATACAATTTTGAAGAACAAAGCTCCAAGATGGCATGAACATTTACAATGCTGGTGTTTGAATTTCCATGGACGTGTAACAGTAGCATCGGTAAAGAACTTTCAACTGTCTGCTACTGTAGACCCAAACTCGGGAGGGGAAGTAGACAACGAAACGGTTGTCCTCCAGTTCGGAAAAGTAGGGGATGATACATTCACCATGGATTATAGGCAGCCTTTATCAGCCTTTCTTGCTTTTGCCATCTGCCTTACAAGCTTTGGTACAAAACTGGCTTGCGAGTGATTTTATTTTGATACGTACATTATTTATATTCCATAGTAACAAGCTTTAACATATCTTTGTTTTCCACTAAATATCACCTTTTAAATTTCTGCAACTATTGGCTGCAAATTATATATATTTTTAAAGAACACACTTCATTTCATGGTCACCACAAGGTCCATAACACTGTTCTTACACCACAAAAGGAAAAAAGACCCAACTTGCCTTACTTCTTACCTCGCAGCTTTGCACCAAGAGCCCTCTCGAGTTTACCGATTATCTGTTGGTTAGGAATGGCTTTTCCAGATTCGTACTCTTGTATGATCTGAGGTTTCTCATTGATCAACTGTGAGAACGAGAAGAAAGATCCAGTGAAAAAATTTAAGATTAAATCAGTTCATCGACAGGAAAACGGGGAATAAGCATATGGAGAGATAAGGGAAAAATACCTGAGCAAGTTGTGCTTGGGTAAGCTTCTTTTCCATTCGAGCATGCATGATGGCTTTCTTCAGTTCAGTTGGCACTCGATCATCTGGTCATAAGTTTCAACAACGATAAGAATTTACAATGGAATCATCATTCTCGAAAACTAAGAACTCGTTATGGCGGAGATTCACAGAAATGTTTAAAAAGGTTAGCCAAGGTTATTATAAAAGAATATGAAAAGTTACAAAAGCAATACTAATTCAAACACGTACCCATGTCCGATCCATACCCGAGTCCCGAGTCAGCGTAATGCGGGATAAATCATATAAGATCACTCCAACATATCACTATATTTAAATTTGTATTGCTTCCTAAACCTAGGGGAAGGAAGAACAGAATTCAAAAACCTCTCCGTATCGACACCAAAACCATTCAATAAAAACTACTAGCCATAGAAGATTAAGCTGGGAATTTAGAGTACTGTCATGGATGTATTTTTGATCGCTTACGAACAAAACAACTTCGAACCAATCCCATCTAAAGACATACACACAAATTCCTTTTGAGAAATATAAAAAAGGATCTTCATACATAAGGACTAAACCATTTCGGGTTTTTCTAATACAATTTCTATTACTACCCATAACCTCAAACCCTTAAAACCAAGAAAAATACCTATTCGACCCCACGCCCTCTTTGTTTCAAATGGCAACTGTCTAACTGAGCTAAGCTATCAATCAAACCATTATATTTTAGATATTATCTACAGAATATATGTATATATATAAAAACACAAAAGAAAGATGAAATTATTTCTTACGAGCAAGATTTTCAGTTTCTTCATCAAGCTTCCTTGTGTTCAGAGATGTACTACTTGATGCGGCCCTGTTCGTCCCAGCATTTGCTGCAGATTTCCATTTAAACAAAAAATATTTTTTTTTATCATTAAACAAAAGAACCCTAATCGTGATTTATCATGTTGGGAGCTTTGGTCCGATGCTCTTTTAAATTGATTAAAAAATTGCCTTTCAAATGAAAAGGGTAAAAAAATACATTTTTTGACGGATTCGATCTCGGCACCAGCACGACGAGCGGCGTTTACGACTTTCTCATCCTTCTTGGCGGCGGCGGTTGGGGCTTTTTTACGAATAACAACGGGTTCCCAGTCTTGGGTTAAAGGTCCGATTCCGGCCATTGTTTGTCAAATGAAAAAGGTAAGGTTTTTAGGATTCTTATAACAGTGATGAGCATTATATAGAGAGGTGAACATATTAAAACCTAGGTCGGCCCATGGTATTCAGATCCGGGCTGACCCGTAAAGTACAAAAATATAATTTTAAAGAGCAGTACATTGAGAGCAAAATTAGGAATTGGGACTAGAAGTACCTGTGGGTCGGGAAGGGATAAGTTCGGATCGGGTCTAAGTATGATATTGACATATTTTATGTTTATCTTAGTCCAGTTCGACTTAAAAATATGGGTTTAAAATTTTGTTTAAACTCGCCCATATTTATAAATGATTAACCTAAGCCCATTTTAGACTCGCCCATATTATTTTTTAAAAACTATTTATTTTATTTTAATATTTAATATTTTTATACATTTTTTATTGAAAATTTTTATATAGTCATCTTAACATTAAAATAATGTTTATATTAGAATAGTATTATATATTTAGTATAGGTTTATTTTTTTAATGTGTTTTAAATTACATAATATATATAAAAATTACATAATATAAAGTATTATAAACTTAAAAATGAGTCAGGTCAGGCTTGGGCCTTGAACATTCAAACTTAAGTTCGGCTCATTTAAACGGGCCTAATTTTTTTTACTCAAGCTTAATAATTTTGTCCAAACTCTCTTAAATTTTGAACGGACCTTCGGGCTTAGGCACGTAGCCCAGCCCATGAACAAGTCTTGTTGGGACTAACAATGAACGTCAATGCCTATTCCTTCTGCAGCTTTTGCTAAGCAATCAACCAGCCAATTTCATTCTTAATACACATATGTTTTAAGTTAGTATGCTGATCACGGCTCAACAAATCTCGAATCGCATTAACGATATGCGATTTCGACTGATTTATCATTGGGTTCCCCTTAATATGATGCAGCGTTTTCAAACAATATATTTCTAACAAAACATCTCGACATCTAAACTTCTTTTTAAATCTAGTCAAAACCAGCCATCCCAAAATTCTACTTTAGGTTATTATAATAAAATATACTTTAAATAAAACAGATTAATGATCGAATGAGATATTTGAATCATATGAATAGACAATATTTTAAATAATATTCCCCAATAAATAGATAACACTAACTTCTTTAATAAAAACAATAATAATTAAGCTTAAAAAAAATAAACCACTAGATTTCCTCTTTCTCCTATAGTTAGACCCCTCATTGGGTTGCAACTTAAATGCTGTAAATTAGCTCAACATGCCATGGATACCAAATCAATATTCCATTTTGTTATCTGTCCTCTCTTTTTTTTTTTTTTTTTAAATTTTGTATTTACTTTTTTCTATTAAACTCTTAGCTAGGGCTAAGAATTAAACAAATGTAGTATCATAATGCAATTGCATCGATTCCAAAATCAAAATGTCGGATATTGGTATATGTCCTACATGGATATATGAAACTTTTTCTTTAAGAATAGGGACGAGCTAGCAAAGGTCATCTTCATCATGAATCGAAAAGAAAATGGAAGATATAGAATTCAGGGTTAATTTTTTATTTGGTATTTGAGTTTAGTTTTAATTTTTAATTTAATATCTAAATCAAATTGTATCATGTGATTTAATGAATATTTTGACATTTACGCTCTAGTAAAAAGAAAGCTCAGGTATCAAATTAAACATTGAAACTAAATTCAAGTACGTTGGGGCAAAAAAATTTAAGTGTCAAATTGAAAAAAACCTAGATATCAAATTGAACATTAAATCAAAACCAAGAATCAGATTATAATAAATGCTTCTCAAATTCATCTGTTAATATGATCAAAATCAAGTTCTGCCAATTGATAATTAAAAAAAAAAAAAAAAAGAAGGTTGTACCCCTAACGCAACAAAAATTTCTAAAAAAAAAAAATCAAAGTTTTTAAAATCAAACTAAACTGGTTAGATTATTGGATTATTGATTTGATCGATTTAACCCTTCTAATCGATTTGTCTGATTCATGTAAATAAATCATTAAAAGTTCATAAAAAGAAATTCTTATTTAACTTATTTTAACCCAACCTATTAATCTAATACCTTTTTCCAAACTGAAAATCGGTACTTTAGCCGATTTTTTATCCAACAGCTAATTTGATCCAATTCAAGCAACTATGAAAAAAAAAAGTCACTAAAACTTATTCTATTGTAGTATATAATATTATTAGTTACACTTACTAAAAAGTAAAATTGCAGAAGGAAAGTTAATATAAATGGTTATGAATTTTTAATTTGCACTAATAGTGCACCTTATAATAATATGGGTTCGTTTTTTATATATTGATGGTAATTTTTTTAATTCCAGGTGGAGTTAAAAAACTACTATTTACTATACTTTAAATATATATCATTTTTTTAATAGTGCTTGTTAAGTCTAAAAACTTCATTGATAATGTGTTATTTGTATTATTTTTTGGTCCAACGTGATATTCATATTTGACAAAGTTATACATTTTGGTACCTAAAGTTAACAGTTTGGGTTTTATGGTTGATTTGATGAAAAATCGTAATTAATTTTCATCAAATTAACCCTAAAAGCCGAAGCATTAGATTGTATTTAACAAATTAAATCTAAAATTAAATAAATTCACAATCAACATTAAATTTCTTCTATTAACAAAATAACAAGAATTCAAACATAATGATATTAACAATTAATTTTCATCAGATCAATCCTAAAACTCGAATTGAACACTAACAAGTCAATATTATTACCTTTGGATACCAAAATGTAAATCTTACCAAATATAGGTATAACATTGAACCAAAAAATAATATAAGTACCACATTAAAAAAAAGTTTCAAATACCAAATAATATAATAAGACTATAATCTTATATTATCTATAATAATAATAAATGAATGGAAAATGATAAGACTTATCTAGGATAACCAAAAGCTCAAAGGGTTGCAATGTAAAAGATAAAAAATGAACCATTGAGAGGAATTTTTTTTTTAAATTATAGTAATTAATTACTACCTTAAGTAATTATTCATTAACCTTGGAAGAGGAAACCAAATGATGTTCAATAAATCAAAGAACATTATGAAGAGGTGGGACAACATATTATATAAGTGGGGGATGCCATTGGTAACTATGAAATAGGGGAAATTTTTAAAAATTTGTCTCCAATACACTTATATAGGATACAATAGTCCTAATGCCCTTCTTTTTAAATAGAATTTGTAGCCTAAATATTAAGGAAAGGATTGTAGATATCAAAATTCGAAAATTTAAATTTATTGTTTTCATGTAGGAGGATGTGGTTTGAGCACATTGAAACACGGTTATCCTCTTATTTAAAGGTTGAGAAAAAGTTATGGGTGGTTCTATAGACATTATATAAAAAAAACTATAATAATACTTTATATTCCTCGATATTTCAATATACAAAAAAAATATATACCAGACATCTTCAAACTGTGATCCGTATTCTAAATTGGTTTCAAAGTTCAAAAAGTTCTAATTGAATATTGTGTTTATTAATATCACATTCAATCAGCTCTTTCTATAGGTGTAAATACTAATTTGAATATAATGTTGAGCAAATTTAGAATACATGTGGATTGAACTTTAAACACATTTGTATTTATCGCATGAACAACTCAGATATAACATATTAAAAAAAATGATCCTCTTAAATTTAGATTGGCATTGCCTATTCTTTTAACGCATTAGATACAAATTGTTCATGCAACAGGTACAAACATTTTAATATTTCTATCCATGTGTTTTAAATTTGTTTTACATTAGATCTAAGCTAGAATTTGATGCACAAGTTGACAACGGGCTAATAGAAGGACTTTATTAATACAACGCTAATACTTTAAAGACTTAATTCAAAGTTTAGAAACCACATTGAAATTTATGTAATGCTTTGAGTATTTTTGGTGGAATTAATCCTTTTTAGAAATGTAGAGTAGATTATTCAATATTATAAGATATGTACTAGGGACCTAATCAATCAATCATTCATTTTTATTCTAATAATATAATTAAGATACTATCCCTTAATAAATATTTTTACCAATTAATGGCAATACACATTGCACTCTCAAAGAGAACTCAAATTCGAATATTAGAAATTGTATTATTGTGAGGAACAACCATGAACCTCGAAAGAGTTTTCATAAACCGTAAAACATACATAAAAAGAATACGATATAATTCATATATATATAAAGTAACATTTTACTTTTCATGCAAAAATCATAAACAAAAATTTGAGACAGCTAAAAGTTGAATATACTATAACAGTGATTAATTTGCAACACTATAACATATACTAGTTCTTGGGACAACATTGTACTTGTAATTAACTGACATGGAAAAGGAAATATAACAAAAGACAAAAGCAACTTACCTCTTCAATTCCAGTTCCATCTATACATATATATATATATAGTCCCATTTCCAGCTTTGCTTCTCATTTTAAAACACAGAATAAAGACCCAATGTTTATGTTGATCCAAGGAGGAAATGGTAGCAATTTCTGAGTAAAGATGGGAGCTTGGACGTATTGATATGTAGTTGCAACTCTTGGAATTTTATTTAGGGCCTGAAATGAAATAAAATGAAATGAAAAGGACCTAATCATGAGATTAATAAGCTTTTGAAGGGTTTTTAGAGCTACTATATATATGGTGGTCAACTTTGTTAATAAATTGGGGTAATTTGACATTAGCTGCAAAGCATTTGTGGGTTAATATACATTATGAAATTTTATATATTATGAAGATTATATGTAAATTGTGTTATTAATTAACACCATTTAAAAGAAAGGAAAATGAATAATAAATTGGGTTTACCTTATTATTTATAGATTTTTTTAAGTTACTAAGTAACACTTATCATTAAAATTAATTATTACAAATATTGAAATTTAAATAATTAATTTACTTTGGTGTAATTTATGCATGTAAAACTCCAACCTTTAATACTTTAATACTTAAAATTATGTAACTTCAATCGTAATTTTTCCTTAATATCATGAAAAGTACATATTATATATATATATATATATATATATATATATAAATTTTATGGCCTACAAAATAGTACAGAATCTATTCATTAGAGAAAAATTAAAGGAGGTTTGAAAATTGAGATTTATCTTAATCTTTATATATCAAAAATAAAAAAAATTATCACAAAATATTGAAATTTTATATATTTTCATTATGATCATAGAAAATTAATTTTTATTATTGATATTATTAAGGTAAAGTTACCCGGTACTGTTAATATTTTGTCTTTCTTAAAGTAAACTACTATACAAAATTAGGGTTTCCAGATCCTTTCCTTCTAGGGTTTTATTATCAAACTAAAAAAAGATTAAAAAAATTGTCACTAAAAATCACTGTTCTTCTTTCGTTTCAACATCAATTTTCTTCTATTTTTTCAGCTAAATCACAGATCTTAAAATATTTGTATCAAATAAAAAAATTTCCATGAAGACAAAGTTCCATGCAGACAAAAGTAATTTTGTATTACCAGTTTCAAGTTTGTTGTGTAGGGAAGCTCGAGTTATCTTCATTACCCTTCAGGGGATTCTTCTTTTTTTTCTTCTTCTTGTAAGGGATACCCCTTGCTTTAGCTTGTGAATCCCTCACTTCACGAAGGTAAATCCTTATGGCGCCGTTAGCGAACGGATTCGTCTCCGGCGATCCACCGTTTTCTTCGTAAGCGGCACGTAATCGGCCAATAAGCGCGTCGAGACTACCCCATGCTTGCCTAAGGGAACAAGCACAAGGTCCCGGCGGTTCAGGTTGGCCGAAGAACATACAACCTTGTAAGTGTACCTTAGTCTTACCGAACTGATCGAGATAACCGAGGAAATCGAGTACATGGTTAGCGTTACACTGAGAAATCGCCACCGGTGGCCTCCGGTTCCGCAAGTATTGCCCGAATGTGATCCAATCCCTCCGTTTCTGTGACTCGTATCGGCTCAACCGCGGCGGGTTTTCAACCCCCACCACGGCTGTAACCGATCTCGAAGACCCTTCAATTATTTCTTTTCCTTTGTTGAAAGACATCGTTCTTTTCTCATGAAGGGCTTTTTTTCTTTGTTGTTGTTCTTTTTACAGGTAAAAGAAAATAGGTGAAAAATGAAAATGAAGATCACATCAATGGAGGTAAGGTAATGAGAGGACAAGCAGTGGGTCCATTTGAAAGTGCTTTACTATACGACATTTTTTCCTTTCTTTAATTTACTATTAGCGTTAAGTATGTATTTATTTCTTAAAAAATATATATTTGTTGATAATTATGTTTCCATCATCAAAGCAATCATTTTGGAGTACATTATAGCTTAATTAAGCACTATATGGTTTGATAAGGTTCTCTTTTTCCTTTGTGGATTGAACCACTTTGATTATTTGAGTGGGTTTGATTAATGAGCAGTTTCCAATTTGGTTAACAAAATTTGGAAAGCGGAGAGCCTACGATTTTAAGATAGGATTCTAAGATAAGAAGGATTTCATGGTGAAATTTTGGTATATGTTTATAATAATGTGTTGAATTTGTTTAAAATAATTCGTCAGCTTATTACAGTACACCTCGGGTGAAGTTGGAATTTCGACTTTGAGGGTTAAAATAAAATTTTAAAAGTTTAGAGGTCGACTATTAAATTTTATTTAATTAGGAGGGACTAAAGTTGCTATTAGTCTATTTAATCAAGGACCTGCATCCTGAATTGAAGTCATAAGAATCGTCTAAGGACTTGCATTCACATAATCGAAAATCCATAATAGTGTAATATTTAATTATGTTTTAATTCAATGTTTTTCAAACCGGACCAATGATCAAACTGATTAGGTCATAGGTTTGTTGATCCGATTAAAAAATTATTAAAATGTTTTAAAAAAATATAAAAACCCGGTTCAATCGGTTTTTAGCCAGTTTGATCGGTTTTTTAGTCGGTTTGTATTGATTCCCATTATAATCGGTTCAAAACCATTTTTCGGACCCGTCTCTCAACCAATTCCTAATCTGGTTAGCCAATCTAATTCTATTCAAACAATTCTATTTTAATTATTAAAAAAATAAAGAAAATACCAAATTTCTTGGATTAAATTTCAATTGTGGGAAAAGCATAAGGATTAATAGCATAATTAACCTATTTGTATTTGTTGGGATTTCAATTTCCTAGGGAAGCATGCATATAAAAGGAATATGGAATTGCTACAAGAAAGTAATATACCATCAATCACAATCACTAAAAAATTTGAATGGGATTTTAGAATGATGATGTATCTATTAACGATTGAAATAAAAGAAGGAAAAAAAAGAAAGAAATATCAATCCATCGTTAACCATTCTATGTAAAATATGTATTAAGAAATGTAAATTTATTTTTTAATCAATTTAATTAAACGACTGTAATCTTTTTATTCTTATCTTTTTACCATAATCGTTACGATCTTTCTATATAATAAGATATCACCTTAAAAGTTTGATGAAAAAAAAGTAATTGTGGGCAACAAACATGAAAAGAAATTACTGTGGTTTTGGTATAGGAGAATCAATGGCTTTACACTGTGTTAAAAGAGGAAAATGTTAAGGAATGGAAGCTAGGCAAAAGCCAATAATTCCAAAGAAATAATGGCTCAAAGCTGGCTATTGACCATGTAATAATTAATAAATCTATAAAGGAAAACTTGTGGTAGGGTTTTCTATGTATAAAAAAGTTGGAAATTTTGTCATCCTCTTTCAATAAAACCTAAAAATCAAAGGCTAATTATTCCGTTTTAAGGTGGTGAAGGTTTTTAAAATATTCTTGGCTTACAAAAGTATTCCACCTTTTCTATCATTCAAATCCTTGAAAGATTTGAGATTGATTTAAGGTTTCTTTTGAGATTTCACATACTATATTATGTTTGTATTTATATGTATTTATATATTTCAAATAAAGCACAATTGGATCATGTATCGAAATGTATCTGAAATCAAATCAAAATAGTTCTAGCGAAATTTATAGTTGTTTGTATTGAACCGAACCAATTAGTTGAATCACAAAACTACTCAAGATACTGACTTGGAGAGAGTGATTAGATTGGTTAAACCGTAAATGAATTTTTTATGTTTTAGGGTCAAAATTCTTGATCCAAACTAAGAAAGAATACCCAACCCAAAATTCATTAATTAATTGGCCCAAACCCAATCCAAATAAAAAAATTTATGATATTTTCGGGTTTTTTTTTTTCTATTTCCCCAAATTTTTTTTTAAGCAATAAACCGATTATCAAACCAGTTATATTGAGAACGAGTAGTATAATTGAAATAATTAAAAAAAATGTTCTTTGTAAATGATAGGAATCGAATCTGATCCTAAGATGCCAATGATTCATCAACATATATTTTTGGTCTATTATATTTTCTTAGTGGAATTAATAAATCTAGCATGGAGAAAAATTATGCTATAGTTATTGGGATGGTAAGCTATGTCATTTCTCCACTTAAGAGCCCCAATCCCTTGGGCTTAGTGGTGCAACCAACCTTGTAGTTTGGCCTATAATTTTAACCATTCCGAAGAGCCCTGTAGGACTTGAATGCACCAATTTTGTACTACAAATTAGTTTATTTCTGTCACCACTTTTAGATGAATGTAAATAAACACACTTTTTACCGATCGAGTCTTAATTTAATTAGTATGAGTATTTTTATCAATATAAAAAGACGAGAGTTGAAGTGTGCTGAAGCACATTATCCTCCTAATCATGGGTTGAGAAGGAATTATTGATAGTTCTAGGCATTATGTCAAAAAAAAGTAAATATTATCAGAGCTTATAAAGATTGTTAAAAAATAAAATAAAGGCACCTTTGTATATTTCAAGAATTTTCTAGTTTTTTTTTAATATTTTGAATTTAAAAATATAAATTCAATTGTTAATATTGTTAAAATTCTTTTGTTAAATTCAGTTTCACAATAATATTATTTTTTGTTACATGGTTAGTCTATCAAGTGATTTTTTTTTTAATTTCAATATATCACAACAATAAATTTATTAATAAAATTAATTATGTTAATAATTAAATTTAAATTTTAAATTTTAAATAGTAAAATGGCTAAATTCATAAAAATAAAAATAAAAACTTGTTCTAAAAGTTTATCTCTAGAAAATTTATTTGAAAATATGGATTTAAAATTATTAATATTGATTCCATTTGGTGAATACATTGTATATTAAGTAAACTGAAATATATTAAAAGAATTATTATCTATTTTGAAACGGATAAACTACAACAATAGTAATCCAAGTATTCGAAGATTTAGAATTTGGTCACTTGACTTTCAAGATTTTCGTTTTAATCATTAATGTAATTGAAAAAAAAAGTCCAAATCATTAAATGAGTAATATATATTAAATATTGAAAGGGATAATTATTCTAATTTTATTGTATACTTTTTTTCCTTTCACTTTTATAAATGAATTTGATGTTACACTTTTATTTCACTCGAGAAGAAGCCAAAACTTTCTTTTAAGAAGGTCAAAATTAAATTTTAAAATTTTTAAAGGATCAAAAATAATTTTACCAATGTATTAATTTACAATTGTATAAATTTAAAGGAATTATATTAAAATTTACCATCCCTTAAATTTAATTGTAAAACTTTATGAATAATATAGATAGGCTAAAATAGAAGAAATAATTCATGTTATTAATAATTTAAGTAATTATATTAACTCGATTGGTAAACTTGAATGATTTTTTTCCAATTTGATTCGTAAACTTGAATTTCAGATATTAAATGTCTAACATGCACTCAAGGGCGAAGCTGGGAGGGTTGGCAGGGGCCCCGGCCCCCCTAAACTATAAAATTACTATTTAGGCCATTATAATTTTTTAAAAATTTTAAATTAGTAAATGTAAAATTGTACTTTGGCCCCCCTAAAATTATAAAAATTTGATTTAATATTTTACAATCTATAAAATTAAAATTTCATCCGACCCCCCTAAAAAATTGTTCTAACTTTGCCCACGCATGCACTCACATCAAATCAAATAAATAAAATAAAGAAATTATGCATAATCCAAAGAAAATATGAAGTGTAACTGAAAGGTACCGATACCGGTAAATAAATTGTATTCAAGTCAACCAAAGCTACTCCATGCTTTTGCATGCTCAACCATGAAGATAACCTTAATTTAACTAAAAATTGTCATTTTCTAATTTATTAATTAATTCGTGTTAAATGAAATTACCATCATTCTCATCATAAAAGTTGACTGAAATTTGGCATCCTGTAACATTTTAAGAAAATTGTCCAATACGAAGATGTTGCATGACATGAAAAAAAAATAATTAAAATGTGATAGGACATAATATAAAAAAAAAGCATAAATATAATAATGTTTTGAATTTTATATTATAAAAAATAACTATAATATCAAGGGTGAATTCAATTTTTTAGTGGAATTTAATAATAAATTTTTGAGAAATCAAAACATAAATTTACAATATAATAATGGATAAAGTATAAAAATAGTTACTTTTATTTGAAATACTACGTTTTAGTTACTTACGTTATCCTATTGTTATGAAGTGGTCACTCTACTGTTAAGCTCCGTTACCTCCCTAATGATGATCCTATGTGGCAGTCCAAATGGGTTTTAAATGGGTATAATGTCTAGAACTACCTGTAGCTCATTCCCATCTCATGAATAGAAGGATAATGTGCTTTAATACACTCGAACCCATGTCCACGTACATTGATAATAATACCTATATTAATCCAGCTAAAACTTAATTGATTACTTATATTACATCTTAAATGAAAGAGATTCTACAATTTTAAAATATATTATCTTAGGTTTAATTAGGATAGGTTTACCCACGTAATTTGTTAATTTCATAATAAGTACAAGGCTAATAATATCAAATTTATCAATTATAATTTGCTAATATAAGTTAAAACAAAGTTCTAAATAGTTTTTATTAATTATTATCCAAATGAAAAAAAGAATTAAAATAAAAAGCTAAAAGTGGGTGAAAAGTAGAGAAGTGTTTACGAGTTTAGCAACTTATTCAGTCTAATCGATCTAACCAGGTTTAAAATGGGTTTGGTCTTATATTTTTCAATCTTAGATTGGCTCAGTTTGATTATTTTATTGTTTAAAAACAATAAATAAAATAAAATAAAATAAAATTATTTATATATTTATATATTTTTATAATTTAAAACTTCACGAATTTTAGTTCTTAGACTTTGTAACATATATTTAAAAAGAAAAAAAAAAAACATACTGTCGTTAAATAAAAAGTAAAAGAGAAGCATCTTTGAAAAATATATTTTATTCTGTTCTACTATAAAAGAATATTCTATTTCTTTTTGAAAAAAGTGTCCATTAAATTTGATATTGAATCAAATAGGATTTAGAGGTGTAGGCAGGAATTTTTTTTTATTTAAATTCTTTAATTTTTTTTAAATTTTAAATTAGTAAAGATAAAATTATATTTTGATCACTTAAAAATAAAAAAATTTAATTTAATTATTTAAATATTATAAAAATATAAGCTATTAAAATGATGAAATTATTTTTTTATTATCGTAAAAATCACAATAAAAAAATTTCTGATTTTGTCTTTGAATGGAATAAGATCAACTCTTCCAATATCTTTTTTATTTTCAAATTATAAAATGAACTTGAACTTAGTAATTAAGTCCTTTTTATTATTAATATTCGAAATTTGTGACTATCTTTCTTAATAATATCATCTCTAATATTTAAATCTAAGATTTTACTTTACAAGTACAATTTATCTTATTATTACTACAAGTACATGTGCCATCAATGTGACCTTGAATCGGAATCAATTTCATCAAAATTTTTTAGTTGTAGTAAAAAGAGAGAGAGAATGTAAAGACCGCAACGAAGAACGAAGTCCAAACTATGATTCGCTGCCTTTTTACTTCAATTTCCGACACTGGTTTTAGCCAATAAAACCGCCTGAAAAAGAATTAAAAATAAAAATAAAGATTGAACCTTTAATATAGCTGAATCAGAATCTTGTCTCTTCTATAAATAATATATATTTTTTTTTTGTTCAGTCCTTCTCACAATCCCCCCTTCTCTTTGATCCACAGTTTCAGTTTTTCTCATTAGCAGTTTTTAAGGTAATTCATTTCTTGAAAAGAAATCCCAAATCTAGGTCTCTCTTTTTTCCTTTTTTTTTTTTCAAAAATCATAACTTTTTATAGATTTTATTTTCTGGGTATTAATCAGATTCTATATCTATTACCGTATATCCAATCTTTGATCTTTGCTTCTTCTTCTTCTTCTTCTTTTTTAAGAAAAAGGCTAAAGTTCCAACCTTTAAGTGAGATATGGCGAGTGCTAGTAATTCAAACAAGTTGCAAAAATTAGCTTCCATTGATGCACAGTTACGACTATTGGTTCCTTCTAAAGTAAGCGAAGATGATAAATTAGTTGAATACGATGCTTTGCTTTTAGATCGATTCCTTGATATTCTTCAAGATTTACATGGCGAAGATCTTAAAGAAACTGTATGTTCTTCTTCCTTTTTTAATCAATATCTGTTTTGGGATTGTTTTGTACTATTTTTTAATGTTTGGGATTTTTTTTTTTTTAAATTTTTAGGTTCAAGAATGTTATGAACTGTCAGCTGAATATGAAGGGAAAAATGATCCCAAAAAACTTGAGGAGTTAGGGAATGTATTAACCAGTTTAGATCCAGGTGATTCCATTGTCGTAGCTAAAGCTTTTTCACATATGCTTAACTTAGCTAACCTCGCTGAAGAAGTTCAAATCGCATATCGGCGAAGGATTAAGTTGAAAAAGGGCGATTTCGTTGACGAGAATTCGGCTACGACCGAATCCGATATCGAAGAAACTTTAAAGAGACTTGTGGTTGATTTGAATAAGTCACCGGAAGAAGTTTTCGATGCTCTTAAGAATCAAACCGTTGATCTCGTCTTTACTGCGCATCCTACGCAATCGGTTCGTAGATCGTTGTTGCAAAAACATGGAAGGTGTGTGTGGTTTTTTCCCTATGCAAGAAAATTTCAATTCAATGCCTAAGTTTTTCGGTTTCTTGCAGGATAAGAAATTGTTTAGCGCAGTTGTATGGTAAAGATATTTCTCCGGATGATAAGCAAGAGCTCGATGAGGCTTTACAGCGCGAGGTATGTGTCGGGTTTTCGTGATATTCGTTTGATAAACTTGTGTGATCCCCTGTCTTGCAACTCTGTTTTTGCTTGTCTTTTACGTTTAGATTCAAGCCGCATTTCGTACGGACGAGATTCGAAGGACACAACCGACTCCTCAAGATGAAATGAGGGCCGGAATGAGTTACTTCCATGAAACGATATGGAAGGGTGTCCCTAAATTTTTACGACGAGTTGATACAGCTTTGAAGAATATCGGGATTAATGAACGTGTTCCTTATAACGCTCCGCTTATTCAATTTTCTTCATGGATGGGCGGTGATCGTGATGGTATGGTCACACAAGTAAATAAATAGTAAAAGATGGAATATATTTGGGGGCGTTTATATTGTTTTCTTGGTGTATAATGCAGGTAATCCGAGGGTAACGCCCGAGGTCACAAGGGATGTTTGCTTGTTGGCTAGATTGATGGCTGCTAATTTATACTACTCCCAAATCGAGGATCTGATGTTCGAGGTATTTTAGCTTCCATTCTTTAACTTAAAGGTCCCATTTGAGGCTCGGTTCTTATCAATGTTTGTGTGTTTAGTTGTCGATGTGGCGTTGCAGCGATGAGCTTCGTGTTCGTGCTGAAGAACTTCATAGATCATCAAGGAGAGATGCTAAACATTACATAGGTATACTATTATGTGCAACCGATCTCGTATTCTCGTACCATTAGTTTAGTTCTTATTGGTGTTACTTGTATTGCAGAGTTCTGGAAACAAGTTCCTCCGAATGAACCGTACCGTGTTATTCTCGGTGATGTTAGGGACAAGCTGTATCAGACACGAGAACGGTCTCGTCAAATGTTATCTCACGGTATCTCCGATATTCCAGTGGAAGCAACTTTCACCAACATTGAGCAGGTCTCGTCAAACCTGGTTTTGTAGTTCCGTTGTATCGGTAGTTTAGTAGCCTCTTCATAAGTGGCATCGATGCTAATGAAAGTTGTAAATTTTACGCAGTTCCTGGAGCCGCTCGAACTGTGTTATAGATCTCTTTGCTCGTGTGGTGACCAACCGATTGCTGATGGAAGCCTTCTCGATTTCTTGAGGCAAGTTTCGACTTTCGGGCTCTCACTTGTTAGACTTGACATTAGGCAAGAGTCTGATCGCCACACCGATGTCATAGATGCCATTACCAAGTACTTGGAAATCGGTTCCTATCGAGAATGGTCTGAAGAACAAAAGCAGGAATGGTTGTTATCTGAACTAAGTGGCAAGCGCCCGTTGTTTGGTCTCGATCTTCCTAAAACCGAAGAAATTGCCGATGTTTTGGACATGTTCCATGTCATAGCGGAACTCCCGGCAGACAGCTTCGGAGCATACATCATTTCAATGGCGACTACACCTTCGGATGTTCTTGCTGTTGAGCTCCTACAGCGTGAATGCCACGTGAAGCAACCATTAAGAGTTGTACCACTTTTCGAGAAGCTTGCGGATTTAGAGGCTGCACCCGCTGCATTGGCTCGGCTTTTCTCTATAGATTGGTATAGAAACCGGATCAACGGCAAACAAGAAGTTATGATTGGGTACTCAGATTCGGGTAAAGATGCTGGGCGTTTCTCTGCTGCGTGGCAGTTGTACAAAGCTCAAGAGGAGCTTATAAAGGTTGCTAAGCAATTCGGTGTGAAGCTAACGATGTTCCATGGTCGCGGTGGAACTGTTGGAAGAGGAGGTGGTCCCACCCATCTTGCTATATTATCTCAACCACCAGAAACAATTCACGGGTCACTTCGTGTTACAGTTCAAGGTGAAGTTATTGAGAAATCGTTTGGAGAAGAGCATTTGTGCTTTAGAACACTCCAACGTTTTACAGCTGCCACACTTGAGCATGGTATGCGCCCTCCGGTTTCGCCGAAACCCGAATGGCGTGCTTTGATGGATGAAATGGCGGTCGTTGCTACGGAGGAGTACCGTTCCATTGTCTTCAAAGAACCTCGATTTGTTGAATATTTCCGCCTCGTAAGTGAACTTGCATACTCACATTCTTAGCAGTTTTTGATTGAATAATACTGTTTCTTTTGGTTGTAGGCTACACCAGAGTTAGAGTACGGTAGGATGAATATCGGTAGCAGACCATCGAAGCGGAAGCCAAGTGGGGGCATTGAATCTCTCCGAGCTATCCCGTGGATCTTTGCCTGGACACAGACGAGATTTCATCTTCCCGTTTGGCTCGGTTTTAGAGCAGCATTCAAACATGCCATTCAAAAGGACATTAAGAATCTCCATATGCTGCGGCAGATGTACAACGAATGGCCTTTCTTCCGGGTAACAATCGATTTGGTTGAAATGGTCTTCGCAAAAGGAGATCCCGGGATCGCCGCCTTATATGATAATCTCCTTGTTTCTCAAGAACTATGGTCATTCGGAGAGCGGTTGAGGACTAACTATGAAGAAACTAAAAGCCTTCTCCTACAAGTAAACTCACTAGAACACAATTCCCTGCTTCGATTTATTTCTTTCGAACAATGTATTTGGCTAACGAATGTTGATGCTATTTCCAGATTGCCGGGCACAAGGATCTTCTCGAAGGTGATCCGTACTTGAAGCAAAGACTACGGCTCCGAGATTCATACATAACAACACTAAATGTCTGCCAAGCCTACACACTCAAACGTATCCGTGACCCGAGCTACGACGTCAAGTTCCGTCCACATATCTCCAAAGAGATCATGGAATCAAACAAATCCGCGGATGAACTCGTGAAACTAAACCCGACAAGTGAATACGCCCCCGGTTTAGAAGACACCCTCATCTTGACCATGAAGGGTATCGCTGCCGGCTTGCAAAACACCGGTTAAACCCCACTTCGGCTAACTCTTAAGTCGATTTAGTCCCGAGAATAAGAATTACACATCGAAAAACATTGACGACTGGTTAAAAGATGTGGATGATGCTATTTAAATTCCTAGTTACAGTGTTTACTGTTGCACCAAAACTTATTATATTATATGCTTTTTAAATATTATGTAAGCAATCTGGCCAATATATATATATATATAATGTTATCTTGGTTTGGTTCTAATTATAGGCATTTATGGGGCAATGATTGTAGGGTAAATTACATTAGTAGTCACCCAACTATTAAAAAAATTTCTTTTTGTTACTCAACTATGAAAAGTTACAGAAGGGTAACTCAACTATTAGTAAATTCTTTTTTTGGTCATCCAACTATGAAAGTGGTCCAAATTATTTAGATTTGTCTTTTTTGATAACTCGTTGACTAATAGCGATAGCTTTTAAAATTAACATAATAGCAATTTTAACCTTCAATATTTATAAATTATGTCAATTTAGTCTTGATTCTAAAAAAAATTAACTCTCAATATTTACAGTCTTTCATTTTTTTTTTGCAGTTTATTTTGTCTTTGTCACATTGAGGGTTAATTTTAAAAGAATGAGAAAAAATGAAAATTATTATATTAGATTTTTTAGCATTTTTTTTATATTTTCAATCAAATTTAGTTGATAAATTTATTTTTTTTAGCTTAAGTTAAAAGGGTCACAAAAAAAAGTACAATTGCAAAAAAAGACCAAATTACATAATGTGTAAATGTTAAGGGTTAGATTTTTTACAATCAAGACTAAATTGAAACAATGCAAAAATATTGAGGGTTAAAGTTGCTATCATGCTAATTTTAAAAGCTACCCACCTGGTCACCAAAAAAGACAAAATTGAATAGTTAGTTGACCATTTTTGTAACTTTTCATAGATGAGTGACAAAAAAAAAAGAAATTTACTAATAGTTGAGTGGCCAAAAAAAAAAAGTCTAATAGTTGAGTTACTACTGGTGCAATTTACCCATGATTTTATTGTTACTTCTATATTACTAATTTTAGTTAAAAAAGAATGAGTCTTTCTCTGCAAATCCTTTAAAAATGGCGAAAAAAAAGGGGTTGAAACAAAATTAAGTCCCTATAAATTCACCGTTCTTGTTTACAAGTTTCATCAACCCAAAACAAGAACAAATAAGAAAAAATGGCAAAAGCTTCACAGAGGGCCCTGGTTTCAATGGCAATCTGCTTGTTGTCTTCCCTCGTTGGCTTCGCCTATGCCAGCAGTCTCGGCAACAAGTTCGTCGTACTCGGCAAAGTTTATTGTGACACTTGCCGCGTAGAGTTCGAAACCAAACTCAGCGAACCCATACCAGGTTTTCTTTTCTCTTTCTTTTTACTTACTTGAATAACAAGAAACCTTTGATTATTAAATCCCTTATAGTTTCACTTTTTTTCTTTTTCTTGCTTGTGGAACAAGAAACCTTTGATTATTAAAACCTTTATGTTTTTTTCTTTGTTCTTTTGCTTGCTTGCGGAACAATAAATCTTCGTTTATTAAATCCGTCATGGTTTTCTCTTTTCTCTTACCGTTGCTTATTAACTCAATGTTCTTGTAGGTGCCAAGGTGAAGTTGGAGTGCAGGAAAGAAGGGGACGAAACTGTTACGTACAGCCACGAAGCGGAAACAGACGCAAATGGTGTGTACAAGATCCCGGTGGAAGGCGACCACGAGGAACAGATTTGTGCGGTGAGCACGGTGAGCAGTCCAAGGGCGGATTGTAACGAGAAGATGGAAGCATTTGAAAAGGCACAAGTGGAGTTAACTAGCGATGATGGCTTAGCTGAGCCTAGCAGAAAGGCTAACAATCTTGGCTTCAAGAAGAAGGTAGCTGTCCCTGGATGTGCTCAAGTTCTCAAAGAAATGGGCTTCCCTCTTACCGAATAAGGATTTTTAAATCCCAAGATCATATCCAGTCTTAATCATGCAAGCATAGCATAATCTCGATATGATTTTAACACTTATATATATGTACTCATCATATATTGAACTTTATTCAATAATTTAGCATCTATTTTCGACATCTGAATGATTTCAAAAGAACAAAATACAATTTAACTTCTAATACAGAAATACCTCCATAGTATTTTTCCCTAAATAAATGTTAAGCCAATGAGGCATAAGAAACCATAATTATATATATATAGTCAATAAACCATCCAAAAAAAAAAAAGCAGCAATGTTAATTTTTTTATTCAATGTATAAATTAAAAGTGCATCCACTCAATAAAGAAACAAAACAATACTTATAATTTATATTTATTTTATTTTTAGCACAAATTTATAGATAATAAGATTTTTTTTCCCTTATTGATGAAAAAAAGAAACAATATTTATCATCACACATATATATACACATGCACATATCATCTACTAACAGCCTGCCTGCAAATCCTCTCATTGCATCATTAAAATGAACCCTAAAGCAATGAGGAAATGAATGAATAAATTTAAAAGCTGCAAAAGGGAACTAAAAGCTGTGACTTTTCTGGGTTCCTATGACAATGATTTTTGTGTAAATTCCCAACAAAAATGGAGATTTGGGCAGCAAGAAAGTACCGGAAAAAATTAGAGTGGAAAACGGTGCCATCATGGGTTGTAAGAGCTATAACATATCACTGAGTGTTCAAGCATTTCTCGACTCGGACACTCCATTTCCTTGAGGCAGCAACCGTTTTTGTATATCTTGAATGTTGGTAAGATCCTTATGTTTTCGGCATTTGCAACTCCAGGACTCTCCTCGATGTCCACCTATTCGAAAGAACACATTTCTGTTATTTTCTAAACGAGTATCAGAAAAATAAATAAAAGGTGGGCCGTTTACGTTTAGAAAATTTATGGAGGGATGGCGGTCACATAGTGAATCCACGAATGGAGATATCTGTTTGCATTGCATGTTGGAATTCATCTTGAAATGGACTACGGAGGTGCCTGTTGATTGAATTAACTCTTTCAAGAGGGGATTCAAGACGGTAAAAACGATGATAGTTTAAATTTTGGTGAATGCAAGGGCAAAAATATACCTGGCAGAGATATCGCGGCTCGGAACTGTTTGATACTGCATGCTTCCTCGCCGAAGTCACCATGAGATTTCTTCAATGCGACTTGTGCTTGAAATAGAGATTCGGCAATCTTGTTGTCATCCGGAAGTTCCCTTCGCAAAACTTCGTAATCTTGTACAGCATCAGCCCATCTCTCTAGCTATAGTTCACAATGTCAAATAGCATATACATGAGATGGCTATTCTTATGATCAAAGAAAGGGTAAAAGCACTATAGAAGCCCTTGTACAAGGAATCCGATTGCATTTTGCCCACTTTACTAAAAGAATTGGCAAATTAATACATCTACGTTAGGTTAAAGAGCAAATCAGTCCCATTAAAAATTCTATCCATTTCTACAGAGAAGAGTGGTTTGCTCTTTGATTTAATATACAATGACTAATTTGCTCATTTTTTAAGTAAAGTGAGCAAAATACAATTTAACTCCTAGTACAGGGGCCTCCATGGTACTTTTACCTAAAAGAAAGCTTTTAAAGAATTTCTATACCTTGCTATTAGATGCCGCTCTTCGTAAAAGGGCTTTTATGTAATTTGGTTGGATGCTTAAAGCTTGGTCACAATCTTCAACGGAATGTTCCCACCGCCCGAGCTTAAACCAACAAGCTGCTCTGTTGCAATAAAGAATAGAGTTTGATGGATCGTGCCTAAGACCGTCCCCATACGCTGAGCAGGCCTCAGTGAATCTTTCGGATTTGAACAGATCATTCCCACGTGCCCGTGCTCTCGCAACCAACTTCACGTTGTTAAGCAGTACAGCAACTTCAACATTTCGGGGATCGATTTGTTCAGCCTTTTCAGCAGCTGTAACAGCATTTTCGAACCTGTAATATATCCGCTATCAATTTTTGTATTTTGCAAATCACTGATATCAGATTAAGCTTAGCATCGTTTTTTTACTAACCTTCCGAGTGCCATCTCAATTTGTGCTTGGACAAAGAAGAGATATGCTTCAGAAAACATCCCGAAGAACTTAGTCTGTGAACAGGAGTTGGTGCTTGGTTCTAATTTAGGAACAACCAAAAGGCTTGATTCAGCATCATCGAGTTGGTGGAGTTTCAAAAGGGCTTCCACTCTACACATAAAAAGCTGTAAATTCGATTTGAATCAGTTCAGCCATTTTCCTTGTCCGTTAACTGCACAAATTCTAATTTAATGAAGAAAAAACTTTAGATGAGCTTTTTTATGGTAAAAGAACCATGGAGGCATTTATACTATAAGTCAGATTACATTTTGCCCCCTCTGCTAAAAAATTGACAAATTAGCCCATGTACATTAGATCAAAGAGCAAACCGGTCCTCCTGTTAAAAATTTAATTCATTTTTATTGTTAAAAACCGGTCCTTATATGTCAAAGGTACACGTCTATTTGGTTATTTTGTCAGCCACTCATTTTCTAAAAATAGAAATGGAAAGGACCAGTTTACAAGGACTAATTTGCTCATTTTTTGAGTAAATGGGGTAAAATGCAATTTGGCTCCAAGTACAAAGGCTTCCATGATACTTTTACCGCTTTTTTACCTGAGGAGAAAAGTCAGCTCCAGCGGCAATGGCAGCGTCGGTTTCCCTTAATGCACTCTTCCAGTCCCTAATTCTCCGAGCATCTGTACCCTTGCAAAGATGCTTTTCCACGGCCTGCAACTTCTGTAACTCAGTTCGATCTTGTGGCTGCCCCAGAAGACATAGGTGCTTCCTAGCGTTTTCGACCTGCCCGACCCTGAAGTGGAGCAGCGTTAAATCGAAGCAACCAAAATATTATAGGTACATTGGTGTCAATGGGAACAACTCGAGATAAGTAACATAAACATGCAAAACAATGGAACAGATGGATACATAATCTTTTATAGACGATAGAGAACATAGCCGACAAGCTCATGACTCATGAGCTAACCAATATCCAATAGCCAATCATTTTAAGGATATATGTAGTTTGAACACAAAACCGTAAAACATTTCACCAGATTGGTTGAGAGAAGCCGGACATCGAATTTCAACAAACAACTTGAGAAGTACTTAAAAGAAGAATAAACCTAGGTAAGGTGATCTAACAAATACAAACTACGACCAACACAAGAACCGTATAACTAAAAGTCAACAGGCAGTACAGGCATGAAGAATTGAAGAAACCCGGATCAGAAATGAAAAGATAGAGAGCAGACAGTTCTGAGGATAAATATTAAATATAGCAAACAGAAAAGTAAATAATATATATATATATATATATATATATATATATAAATATAACAATCAATAATACTAGTGACTACTCTCATCAATGCATTACTCAAATTCATTCACCGAATCGAAACTTTGGGACCATCTCCAAGACAAAGCAACTAAAGAAAAAGGAAATACAACACACATACATATACATTCAAACATACACACTAACAAACATAAAAGTAAACATAAGGTACACATTACACGTCACGTGTAACTATCTGATTATTCCATCAACTAGGCCCGTGTTTAACAGTAGAAATTGGTGAAATTTTAACAAAAAATACCAATTTGCTCTTTGGTCTAAGATACATAGACTAATTTGCCCAGTTTTTTAGTAAATAAGGCAAAATGCAATCTGTATTAACAGAAGCCTCCACAATGTAACTAAAGGACCAAGGAAATACAAGAAACACACGTAATAGATACATACATACGAACATACACACACACAAAACAAGAAGTTCAACAATATAGATCAAAAGCATCACAACCCACCAAAAGCAATCAACAGCATTAGCAACAATTAAAACCAAGAATTTTTCTAACAAAATTAGATTCAAAACATCAAAAGAACTATACAGAAATATTTCTACCGACACTCTAAGAAAACCATTTAAACACCAGAAGGAATGTATAATCGAAATTGTTTTATACCTTAACAACAATGAAGCCAATCTCTGATGAGCCCTCCAATAGTTAGGATCCAACTTAACAGCTTCCTCACACTCCTTCACCGCCTCTCCTAATCTCCCTAACGCCGTCAATGCCGCCGCTCTATTACTCCGGTAAGCCGCAATACCTGGAGACAAAGCTATAGCCTTATCATATAAACTCAAAGCCTCTAAAAATTGTCCTTTTTTATACATCTCATTGCCAATTCTCTTCGCTTCATCAGGTTCCATTGCTTTCCCCATGGTGTTATTGTGGTCAAACGTGCCACCTCTGGAAGCTGTAATGTGTCTAATTCCCATTCCAGAGCCCCGCATTATACTGCCATGGCCATAATTACCGGACCTAGAACCTAAAACGTCGGACCTTGAGCTCCGATTCACCGCCATGCCGGTTTTTAGGATTTTCCCTGAAGAACATATATTACCCGTCGGAAGAACATTGACAGACGGAGAACTGACGGGGATGTTGGGTTCGGATCTTATCTGACCCGGTTTTAAAATCCGCGTCGAAACAGTCGGGCTTGTTTCGTTTGACCCGGAAAGTTCCCCGGGATTGTTATTTATACGAGACTCGTATCTTCTACCAGTCACAATGGATCCATTTCGACCCGAAACCGATCCGGATGAGCTTGAGCTCGAACTAGTAGTCGTTGTCATCGCGAGACCGGATTGTCGAGTTCGGAGCGGCGAAACGGGTGAACCCAGATCGAGTTCACGGAAATCAGGCTTGTTAAAATCGTAACTCAGTGAGTCACGAAGTTGATCGGGAAGTTTCTCGAAACCCCCTCTCTCCGTCACCGGCTTACCTAAATCCGACATTTTTCCCTTCAACTAAAAATGGGTTTTACTCCAATTCTACTCTCTTTACCTCTAGCCTTCACCTTCGGGACTTTGTGGAGGGTTATTTATTGGTAATGTGAGTGAAATGAAATGAATGTAGAAAGGAAACACTTTGAACTAAACATCTAAAGGGAAAGGAAACGGAAAGAAGCAAAGAATTTAGAGAAAGAAAGGAAGGGATTTTCAAAGAGAAATCAAATGAAAAGAAAAGAAAAATGGAAGAGAAAAGAGTGTTGTTCCTGCTGCTTCACGAGACAGGTTTCGTTTCATCATTTTATTTATCTTCTTTTTTTTTAATAAAAAAATAAACAAATTAAAGTGTAAATTTAAAATATATTCGGAAAAATCTAAAATTTTAAATTAATAAAAATAAAATTATATTTTTTACTCTTAAAAATATAAAATTTAATTTCATCCTTTAAATTTATAAAAATACAATATATTAAAATAAAAAATTTATACTTTTTCTATAATAAAAATTATAATTTAATTTCATTCTCCTTACAAAATTTTCTAACCATCTAATTGGATAGTAGATATTTTGGTGGATAATATTTATATTAAGCATGGATTAAACTCCTTTTCGATGTTATAAAAATTTGGGTGAATAATAAAATTAGGTATTCAACTATTAACGTATTTTTATTTTAGTCATACAATTATAAAAAATTTAATCTAATCACTAACATTTTAGATCATTTCTATTTTAGTCACTCACTTTCTGTTAAATAGTTAACGGAAGTGATGGCGTGACATTTTTCCAGTCGTTATAATAACATTTTATCCTTAATACCTACACATTCTATCAATTTAATCCTAATTTTAAATAATTCAATAAATTTAACTTTTTACATTTACAAATTATATCAATATGATCTTCAAACACATATAATTAAATATATTTATAATTATATTTAAACACGTATAATTATATATTGATAAACTTATATATGAATTTGTGATTTTGATCAATTTCATTTATGATCATGTTAATAGCATTCTCAATAAAGGAAAGCAAATTTTTCCTATGGAACTTAACAAATAAAACGAAAAACGAAAAAGTTTCTTATAAGCCTTTATCAAATCATCATCTTTGCATTATTGTCAACTTGAAAAATCTAGTAATAATTTGTCCCCAATTATAAGCATAAATTTTATTGTAAAATTTATTTTCATCTAATTTATTTTCAATTTATTTAAAAAATATGTAATTTATTAATTAGGATGTGGCTTTTAATTTTAATTATATATAAATAGATTTTTAGCATATTCAAATTTAAATTTTTACAAATTAAATATTCAAAAATTGTTCTGCTTGCTAATTTGAATATCCGACAGATACAATCTTTAATTCAAAATCAAATTTATACAGTAATACTCGTGTAATTTGCAGATGATAAACAAATAACAAAATAGACTTTTTTTTCTTTAAAAATCTCGTTTATTTCAGGTTACATTATAGTTGGTATCGTGTGATTATGTGATGTCCGAAAAGAAGATGTGCTAACATTACTGAATATAGGGTCCATTTACAGAAATTGTCTGAAAGCAATATATAGATAACACAGAGAAAGGTGAGAGAGATACGACCACAAATGCCTTTCAATTTCTACTACAAATGTCATCATTGGATTCCTCCTAGGGAGAGAGTTAATCATTGCATGCTCTTGATTACATCATTGATTTTTCAAACTCAATTATATTAATAATCACCCAATTATAAAAAATTATAAAATAATCACACATTATCAAATTCTACTCTTTAATCCTATACTCTTACATAAGTTGAGAATTTAGTACTTGGTACTTTAAGTAGCAGTTAAATATGTTTAATTAAATTACACTATTAATCATGTATTACCCATAAAATTATAAATTTAATTCATGTTCTCCGACTGCATTCTTAAATCAATATATTTCTTGAATTTTCAATTTTTAATTTTAATATAAACAATAGTCGTTAAATCTATTAATTGATTTTCTATGAGTGATGAGAAAAATAACAAGTTGACATATGCAATAATATGTTTGACAAATTAAATTTTACAAATAACAAAATATATTTAATAGCTAGCATTTATTTGGTTAAGACTACAATTTTCAAATTCTAGAATATATTTACTTTAGATGATCAAATTAAAATACAAAGACTAAATCCACAACTTTCCTAAAATAACAAGTCTAATAGCAAAATTTCACCTTTCTTTTTTGATAACTTAACTATGAAAAATTATAAAATGATCACTCAAATATTCAATCTTTTTTTGTTTTGATCACCCAATTATCTTGAATTTTTGGGTGTTTCTATTTTTACATTAGCCAAGTGATTAAAAAAAATTGAATAATTTAGTGATCATTTGTAACTTTTCATAGTTAAGTGACAAAAAAATACTAATAGTCGAATGACTATTAGTGTAATTTACCCCAATCTCTGATTTTTAACTGGTTTCGAGAAGTTCGTCAAAGATCAATTCAACCCTTATGGACAAAGGGATATACCAACTGATTTCCAATCCAGGCAACCAATCTGGCTCGTATTTGAGTTTCTCCCAAGACACTTTGGATTCTTTTCTTTTTTGTAAGATCACTTGACGACCATGCATTAGATTGGTAATGGCCACAACTATGCTAAACCCTAAACCCGAAGCCCAAAAGCAACTTAATATTCAAATAGTTTCTAGTTAGGGTCATTTTCAACTTCCGAGTTATATTAACTACAATCAAATAGACTTTTTAGGTTCAAGACAATCTACCATCATAGCAATACTTAGATCATGACTAAAGCCAAATTGACACAAACGAAATCATCGACGACTTCGACATTAAGGTTTGAAAACTTGGGAGGATAATGCTACTTGGATTTGAGTGAGACTCAAGTACAGGATACTAGGTATGGTCTGATTTTTCCAAATTTTTCTATGTATTTTGAGGATTCCTAGAAGTCATATCCCCAAATCCATGGATCAAATACGAGCATCAAACATTTTATACTTAAAGAAAAACAAACGAAGAGTAGGAGTAACATAGTTAACATGTACTCGTAGTTAGCTAGATCTTCTAAATAAATGACGAGGCCAATACATACCAGAAATAAATGAAATCCAAAACCGAACAGCAGCACATGCATGGTTAACGAAAACGAGAAGAAAGCAGGCTACGGACCGTAAATAAGGGTTTTTCATGCCGACTTAATCAGAAATCTTATAATGCAGATCAAAGGGCAGAATCATACATGTCAAATCATTAGATAATCTAAGCAAAAGCATCAGTAAACTGTCTGAAATACTAGAAGCACCTCCTAGAAGGTGAATGTCCTAACATGAAGGCATGTTTTTAAAGATAGCACGATATAGTCATAGTCGATTGACCTATACGATGACAAGAAGATTTTGCATTCACGAGTCCAAATAACTGCTGGATCTACAATCATTTTCCACTGTAGAAATTAACAAAAAAATGTGAGTGTGAGAGTGTCGAGTGTGAGAGAAAGAGACACGGAGTTTATTTCTATTCACTTACCTATTCATCATAAGAGTAATGTTGTCTCCTTTAAGAAGAATCCTTCCTGGAAAAAAATAAACGAACAAATAAGATGATATACATAAAACAAGGGACGAGAACAACAATAAGAGTAAGATAATTCACCTAATGACTTTCGGCTTTTCTTCTTGACATTAACTTCTTCAGCATCATCAAGAACCAAATTCATGTACTCGTCAAAACCCTGCAAAATGCCAAATAGGGCAAGTAAGATGAAATGAGCTTTTACTCATAAAATTCTTTAAAAAGAGCTTTTAAGACGTGACTGAAATCCCTTGAATAGATGCCTGTTTCCTTTCCCAAGCTGTACAATGGGCCAAAATTTACACTTCATGCCTCATTCTTTGTAATAATATAAACTTGCCGAATAATAGAGCTAAAGATTCTTAATTCCTACAGATTTTATTCATTAAAACGGACCAAGGGAACTGCTTTTTTTTGCCTCTGAATAAACACTCAATGGTTGTCAACTAATGCGACCCGAAATAGAGAATGTTCTCGACTATCGAGAAAAAGCAAAGAAAACCCCAAATCTCATCAACAAAAAATATGTACAAATCAGAGCAAGGAACGGGAAACCATAACATCTTCGCATTAATACCAAATTACACACAAATACCATAACCCGGTCAGAATCATGCAAAACCAAAAAAAAAAAAAAAAAAAAAAAAAAAAAAAAACATTCTAACTATTTTAAACAAGGTTAACAAATAACACAGTTCTCACCAATTCGCCAGTCCAACAAGTCAGATCAGTTCAATTAATTAAATCATTAAAAAGTTCATTTAAAAAATAAAAATAAAAATAAAAATCAGGTTCAAATGCCTGGTTCAACCAGTCTGTACTGGTTCCCAAGTCAACTGGTTCAGTGACCTTCTCAGGGAGGGTACCCTGGCTGGTTCCCTGCCTAACCAGTCCGACCGGTCAGTCGGGTCCAGTTTCAAAAAACCTTAAATCTCAGGGTATAAGCTAAGAGCCTAAGACTAAACACCTAAGAGGACACTCCAACTAAAGCATATAACTCGATCATAAATACGAGTTCGAATCCTCAAGTATAAGCTTAGACCAAACACCTGACAAAACTCAATTTTAAAAAAATTAAAATCTTTACCAAATAAGTAGAAAAAAAACTTAATTTAAAGGAAATAATACACAAACTTACAATGATTCGGCCTTCAATCCTCAAATCTTTCTGTTCGAAAAGCCAAATCTGAATGCGAGCTTTCTGGATAATTCCAAATCGAAAAAATATAACTTAAAAAAAAACAGTACAATAATTCATTAACAAACAAGCAAAACCCAGAAAAGAAAATTCAAGGGAATTAAGAATGAAAAATAGAGACTTACACTTTGGAGAAACCTGAAGATCAGGTTCTGTTACAGCACAAAAAAAAAAACCCAGAAAAAACGAGTAAGAAAAAAAATTTAAAAAGGGGAAAAAAAGAAATCAGGAAATAATGAAAGATGTACATACGATGGGTTGGGTCATAATCCTCTGCACTTTGGTGCTCGCCATGGCTGTGAAAATCTCGACCGCTTTTTTTTTCCCCCTCTTGTTCGAAAGGTTTTAAACAGATAAAAAAATGAGCTCTTAAAACCCTAATTTGAAATAGAAGAGCTCATTTTAAAGGAGGACCAAAAGCCAGCCGGGTCCGACGCTTTTTTAAAGGCTAAACTACACCAAGGTCACTGATCTATTAGTAAATTTACGTTTTGGTCACTCAACTTCAAAAACTTATAAAATGGTTATTTATCTATTCAAAAGTTTTCATTTAAATCATTGGGATGTTAAAATAAGTGTTTCATAGCCTTCGTTATATGCACCGCCTATACCAATTAAAGTTTTCTTTCCACTTCTCTTCTATAGTTCAATTTTTTTATGAAAGAGTTTTAAATATCATGAATTTGCAAATTAAAATTCAAATAGCTTTCTTTTCTTATCTCTGACACTAAACGTTAGGTCGACTTGGATTGAAGAATGTTCTTTTACTCGTTTATGGGTATTGTTCCAGTATATTGATGGTCAAATCATCGCTTGGAGCTCGCTAGTCAATTTTTTTTTTTAAATCTTTACAGTCTAATGACTTAAATAAAAACTTTTGAATAGTTTAGTGAGCTATTCAGTGATATTTTTAACTTTTTGAAATTGAGTGACCAAAATATAAACTTACTAATATTTAATATTTGCATTTGCATTTTGAAAAATTAAAAAAATATGACCATTTTTTAAAAAGGAGTAGACATATATTTCTTTAATTTAAAAACTAAGCAATTCTTTTTTAATTTTTTTTGAGTAATTAAATTAAAGAATATCACACTAATGAAAGAAAATGAATCATTTATAAATATGTAAATGATAAATATAATATTAAAAGGGATAATGACAAAAAAATCTTATTTTATTTTAATAAAATTATCAATGTAGTACTTTTACTTTCAATTTATTCAATTTGTATTTATCATTATGGTACCTATCTGTAACGGTGTCAAACTTAAACATTAATTGGTACGTGTCCCAATTATGAGGTGCCATATGGCATTGTGATCAGAGAGGAAAATTTAAACAATAAAAAAGAGAAACTTAATAAAAATTTTATTTTTCTTCAAAATTGACCTACTTCTCTAAATATAAGAAAAATCGACCTAAAACCCTAGCTATTTTCTAAAAACGACATATATTACTAATTTATCCTACTTTTTGGCATTAAAAATAGAAGGGAAAATTGTTTTGAAGTTCTTTTCTTTTGACCAGTTGAACTTTTCTCTAACTTGCAATGCCACATGGCAGACTATGATTAGACCACATGTCAAAAATCTCAATAATTAACACCGTTAAAATGAAATACCAAATTGATACACAGAAGTTAAATTTCAAATATCAAATTGGACATTTTGAAAATAGAAGTAAGAAAATATTGTCAAAATATATCCCTATTAAAAAAAAATAGAACATGGCGTATTTTATGAATAAAGTTCACCGATTAGCTCCTATTCACTGGGGGGTAAAAGAACAATAATTTACAACACTTCGGTGATGATGATGCCAACAAAAGGCTTAACCACTACTTCGTTATATAGTCGGCTAACCGTAATGATTTACAAAACACGAGAGAAAGAAAAGGGATTAGCCCAATGTCACTCTCCATTGACCATTACTGACGGAAATGGCACCTTTCTAATTTCCACAATGGTAGAATACTCTTTGCTCATGGGTTGTTTCCATGGCTCCCCATCCATTTGCAAAAATGCATCTCTCCAATCTCCACCACTTAACTCCAATCGAATCGATGATGCCTGGAAAAAATTGAAATCCGTAAAAGAAGTCATCAATTTACCACGTTTTCCAAATAACTCGATTATGTTTGTTTATCTAGTATACAAAGGAACTCGATTGTATCTTGCAAGTAGGGGCAGGGCATCTCTCACCCTATGAGTGTGTAAGGTATTTTCAAGGAACCATCCATCTTCTTGCAAAATACAACATTTAGTCCTTGAACTTGGAATTTTTTTTCAATTTGGTCCTTGAACTTTTTTTTTTGTCTACATCAGTCCTAGACAACTTTTCCTAGTTTAAGTGCATTCGATGATGTTACACTCTAAGATTGTGTAAAAGGAATGACATGACACAATCTAAAAGTGGCATGTCATCACATGGACCAAAACTGAAAAAAGTTGTCAAGTTCCAAGATTAATGCGAACCAAAAAAACAGGTTCAGGGACCAAGTTGGGAAAACAGCCAAGTTCAAGGACTAAATGTTGCTTTATCCCAATAAAGTTTTAGTAATTAGTAGTAGGCTTTCTCAACAATGGAAACAACTTTTTCAAAGGCAAATGGTATATAAATACCTATTTTTAGGCCAAGGAAAAAATTTTCAGTCCATCCTAATCTTGTACTTCTACAATATAATTTTTTAACTTCCTTCAACTCGTTACGATGAAAACTTCGTACGTTACCTGTGCGATATGTTTTGCAGATATGAGCTCAACCATTACAAACGACGCATGCCATCCTTGCTTTAAGCCAAAAATTTCTAGTATACCATCATCAACATGGGCCTCGACAAAGCCTCTCTGAAAAATAATTGAAGGCAACTATTATTAGATTTGGATTTTGATCAAGCTTCTCAATAAAAGCTTAAAATTAAACCGAAAAGACCGAGTAACTTGCAACTCGCTACCAGCCTAGAAATCATAACTCAGAACATTGATATTATACCATAAGCATAGACCACAAAGTTGAAATAATTAAATATAATCAATAAAGCATGCACAGTGTTGAATGAAAAACATAGCAGTAACATCTTTCGAATGTTTTTTGGTTAAACCGACAAAAGTTCAGCATTTGATAGGGGTGAGTGTCTGATATAAGTATGTGACATAGATATGCTCTTCTTTTTAATGTTTATCCATATATTTGGAAGATAACACTAACATGGATGTCCAAATGTGTCACACACATATCAAAGATGAGCATTTTAGGGAAAATGAAGAGTCCGTATAATATACACATTCATCGCTCGGCTTTTTAAATCTAAATCCAACCGTCAAATATAAGCAAACAGTTCAAGTATACCCAAAAAGTGCAGAAGGGGGGAGAGAGATTGTACTATGAACACTATACAAAGACTATTACTAAGCAATCTGAAGAGATTTACCATACCTTTTTCAAGTAATCGGGCTTTAGATTACCCCATGGGTTTCGCCCACTTCCATAACTATGAAGATTTAAAGCAACAATGGCCCTCACACTAAAAGAAAATAACATAATATTAGAGGATGTCATGCAGAAGGTTATATAAAATAAATATTTATAGATATTGTAGGTAAACAATAAGGTTAAATAAGAATTGAGAAGATGAACAGTTGATAAGTAAACACAATGACAGTAAAAAAAGAGATGAATACAGCAATTAGGATGCTTATGCATAACAAGATAAAATTGATACTTGAAATGTACCTTCTAGGGATTTCGATCGGCTCCCATTTTGAGGAATTCTTCCTTTTAATGAGGATACTTAAAATGTTATTGAGTCCCCTGCATTTAAAACATCTTAAAATTATATTTACTTTAAAAGGATGATTGTTGACTGCAAAACACCATTAACAAGAAAGAGAGAATTTTCATGGATTCATAGATTATTTTTTCCCAGGTAAACAAAAGATATATTAAAAAACTTGTTGGTGTGACTGAACAAACATTTGAAAAGCACGTGCATTAGAACAGCGGTAATGTTTTATTACTATTAACATGCACAAAAAAGACATTCGTAAGCAAAGCAAGGTGCATTTATAATACAAATTATAAAACATACATATATTGTCAAATTCCAAAGTAAAAATAGAGGAAAACTTCATGGAGTAATGTCAATTAGGCACTCATCACCTTTCAAACTAATCTATCTAAGCATCAAAAGCTTATGTTAGGTAAATACACTTTTTAGCCTTGCCTTCGGCACCAAGAATGCCTTAGCTACACTTTCTCCAGATGATTCAAGCATTAGCTTGAGTGATATTACATTCAAACATTGTTACTTCGAAAATGGAATTTGTCCATCATTAAATAAGATAGAAACTAAACAACTATCATAATGTCTAACCTTAAACTTGGATCACTCATGCAAGGTGTGAGAAACCAACCCTGACTGCAACTGTAACCGGAGTAAATAATCTACCACAAAAGATGGACCAATTATAATATAATATTAGTTTCAGCAAAGCAAACCATTGAATGGGGCATGTATATTTGGTAGATGGCAATATAACCACTTAGCACAACAAATACCTTATTTGAAATAGGACCTTGTGCAAGGTAAGGTTTCTCATTACGTAAATGATGAAATCCATAAGCCACTTGCGCATCCATTCCTGAATTAAATGAAACCATAAAAATTCTTACGAACCAAATATGGTTGTAATAGTAATAAAAAAAGCACCATAAGCAAGAATGTGCACAGATTTGTTCCTAGGAGGACAACTCTGCTCATATGTCTGTGGACTTACTAGAACCTTTATGCAATTGTAAGAGGAAAATAGTATTTAGATGATTTAAAAGTTATTTTAATAAAGCAAAGGAATCTTTACAAAAGTTTGATCATCTACAGACTCTATTACAAATTTGGTTCAGAATGCTACTACTCTATTCTGTTTCTCTTGAATAAAATAGCAGCTACTCTATTCTGGTTCTAAGAAGAAAACATATGCAGCTACCCAACAAGTGAATTCCGAGATGCATGAAATTAGAAGAATCGAGATCCTGAAGTTAAACTGGGATACCATACCTATGCTAAAGTAATTATAGAAAACTCCTTCGTAGCAGTTTACTTTGTCTGGAACACACCCTTCAATCTTCAAATTCTGCAGTCACAGACAAGATTTTTCCCACTTAAATTTGAAATTCCACATCATAAGATCATCAAATCACGATTAGAAGAAATCTCGATTTTTTAATTAAAGCAAAGAACACTAATGCGTCATATCTAAGTAATCAGATGGTAAACCACAACGAATACTTAGAAAGAAACATATCTTAATCTATTACCTAGAAGGTACTCTGTTTTTAGGAACTTGTCTATAATATAATCTCAATAAAAAGAGAGTCAAACACATTTTTACATAATTACCTTACTGCAAGTTATTCTCAGCTTATAAATGGTGAATTCCAATAATCCCAAATTAAGTAACCTAATGGTCAAAGTTTATAAACTAGAGTAGATAAAACTTTATTAACCCTCAAAAGACTCAATAAAGCATGAATGTTCACTTGTTCAAAACTAGCCACACGGTAGAAGTTGATTGCATAAAACAGAGGATTTAGAGCAGAGAAATTCACTACCTGATCAACATCACACACTTCGGTAGTCTTCAAAGAATGGGGAGGATCAACAACTTCTCCGCCAGGCATTTGCACCACAACATGCCAACTGCATCAAAGAAACAATTATTGATATAATATAACCAAAAAGTAGGATTTATACAACAATGATGTCTTATGCTAACCCGTGTTTCAATTTCAAGAAACTAATACATACAGTGAGTCCTCAAAAAAGGATTATAAACTAATAAAACAAAAGGCAATCACCCAAAAACCATCAGTATGCCGCCCCATAAGCAAAAGATAGTACTAAATGTCTAGTTACCTATCTAAATGGCAAATTCGACCGTTAGTAGCTCTTTGCAAAGCTCTCTTAATAGCTGATCTCCGGGCAAAAGGAAATGAACCTCCCTGCAGTGCACATTCAGAGCATGAGGAACAAAGAAAAGAAAACAGTAGACAACATCAAATTTGAAATTTATAAAGGGGTTAACTTACCCAACCAAAACTTCTAGCTAAGTCATTGCCGGTACCAAGAGGAATAATAGCTACAGGAGGAACCGGAAACTGATCCTTTTCATGAAGCACTCCAAGACATCCAAGCACCCAACCAACTGTACCATCACCACCAGCAACCTGCCCAAACATCCAGAGTCTTAAACCATCAGTTTGGAATATTGGGTTTAAGTTAATTTTGTAATTTGTTCTAAACTTTGTAAAAATTGCTAAAAGAAAAAATCACTGTTGATCGAATATCAAAAACCATGAATGAAATAAAACACCAACTCTAGGAGTTCTGCATAAAAGTAAAATCATGTACTTATATTTCTTACAGAAAAGTTATATTTTTAAATTTTACACTTTAAAAAAAATTATAATCTTGTAAATCTAAACTAATAACCTTTTTAACTCTTTCAGAAGTTATATATGTGTATATATATATAGCCAACATACTGAAGACAAGTTATAGAAAAAGGTTGGTAGAAAGTAGAAACATACCACAACCCTGATGTTCTTCCTTGTCTCTTTGGCACAATTGTCTTTTTCAGCCCACTTTTCAAGGCAACCCAATCCATAACGTACAAAGTCATCCGGTTTCACATTATGGAGGTCAAATACCTGCATTTCCAAATTAAAAATTCATCAACAAACGGTTAAAGTAACATGGAGGCCCCTAGTAGAATCAGATTGTACTTTGCTCCCTGTAGATAAATCAAAGAGCAAATTGCTACTCCTCTTAAAAATTCCATTGTACGTTTGCTGACTTACTCATGGCATGCGACATGCGACATGCCACTTTCTGTTTATTCCGTCGGCCATGTGAATTTTTAACAATACAAATATATGAAATTTTTGGATCAATTTGCTCTTTGAGGGACTATTTTACCTCAATCAACATATAAAACCAAGGCTACCACAAATTCAAATATACATAAGGAAATTGAAAAGTATTACCTGCTCTTGGCTAATCATATGCTGGAGACGGTCTTGAAGGACGGAACCATTCCGGCCGCCGCTTTTAGGATTGATAAAAACGACGACAGGATTTTCACAACAAGGATCATCTTCGGAGCCGCTCGTTTGAAAATGCTGGTCACCGGCGTCGACGTCTTTTTTCTTAATACAATCAAGCATAGCCAAGCGTAGATATAGAGGCATCGCCAGCCTCAGAACATCTTCCTTCCCAGCCCTAAAACCGGTAAAACTCGAAAAACCGCAACCTTTCAACGATGATTCCCTCATCTTGGAACGTGAACCGGTCCGTGATGCCGTCGAAGAATCTCCTTCCGACGACGGCTTAGCCATTATTTATTTTTCAAAAAAAAAAAAAATTGTAATTGTCAAAAATATGTAAAGTAAAAGGTGTATAAGAAAATGTTTATATAAATATAGATTGAGTGTCAGGGAAGAAGGATGAGGTTTGAATTTTTGTTTTTTTATGAAGTTGTTTTTTTTTTTTTTTTTTTTTGAAAATTGAAAAGCAGTATATAAAAGATGAAAAGGTATAATGATAAATTTAGTCCCTAATGTTCATCTATTTTATTATTTTGGCTTTAATTCTCTTTTTCTTCATTTTGGCCCTAATCCTTTACACTTTAGTCAATTTTATTTTTCCAGTGAACACCTGATTGAACTATTAAATTTTGACATAATTATAAATATAGTTCTTAATGTTTACTCATTTTATCATTTTGGTCCTTTTTTTATCATTTTAATCTTGGAACTTCAAAATTTGTCAAATTGTGTTGTTTCCGCAAGAAAAGCTAGTTAAACTGATAAAATTTTAATAGCATTGATGTTGTATTTACGTGGCAATCGATGTATACTTCATAAAAATTAAAAAAAAAATTAAAATCAACAATGGTTCATAAAGTTGTTTTTTTTTTTTTAAATATTCATGTTAGCAATGAAGTGCATGTAGATTGTCATGTACAATGCTATTAAATTTTTAACACTTCAGTCAAAGCTTTTTCATCCGAAACAAAACAATTTGACTATTTTTTAAGGTTTAAGGCCAATGTGATAAAAAAAAAGTAGGACAAAATGCTCAAATAAACGTTATGGGCTAAATTTATGGCATTGATATGGCAACATATGTGGCAGTCTACCTATACTCCATTACAATGTACATGTTGACTACCACACTATTTATCACGGCAATGCCACACAAAAAGTAATTTGACTAAAATTTGAAAGTTTAAAACTAAAATGATCAAAAAATTAGGACTAAAATGACAATTAAAGTGAATGTTAGAAGCTAAATTTATGATTATACTAAAATAAAATAATACTAATTAATTGTAATTATTTTTGGTCAAATTTCTAAAAAGTCCCTACATTTATAATTTTAGTAGATTGGATCTCTTTGTTAGAATTTGACGCATTTACTCTCTTTTACTCTTTAAAATGTATATTCTCAATCTTTAAAAAAAAACCTTCAATTGTATAAAGTATTAACCACTGTATACCACGTCATCACATCATTTGGTGAAGTTATTGTGAAAAAAGAAAAACCTATGTGCTTGAAAATACACATTTCAAAAACTAAAGGACTAGAAATTATAGAGACTAAATCCATTAAAAACATATAGTTTAAGGGCCTTATTAAAAAAATTGACCATTATCTTTTAATGGTAAGATATTAAAATTCTTAGTTAGGCTTGTTTCGTTTGTTTCAGTGTGGAGTCGTTGGAGGGGCGGAGGAAAGGGAAATGCCCTTCTGGGTATTGATAAATTACAAAACTGCCATCTCCGATATTTAAAGCCAAATTGGAAAATTATTGAAAGCTTTGACTTTGTCTTTTCCATCAAGCAGCTCATTTATGACTATGATTGACTTAGATTTTCTAGAAATGAAATATCGAAAACATAATTAAAATATTAGGGTTAATATAATCCGAATATTTTTCGTAAATTTAAGATTTCATCTATATACTTTTATTTTAAAAATTTAGTCCTTCTATTTTTTAGATTTTAAAATTTAAGTAAAATTGTTAACATTGTTAAGATTATTTTATTAAATTTAAGTTCATTACAATGCCATTTTTTTAGTTACATTACTATTATATGAGCTTTTTTATTTCAAAATATCGCACCAACAAATTTAACAATATTAATAATTAGACTTAAATTTTAAATTTTAAAAAGTAGAGGGACTACATTTTTAAATATAAAAATATAATAACTATATTTTAAATTCGTGAAGAGTATAGAGACTTATGGCACATTTTAACCATATAAATTTTTGCTCTTGAATTTGACAATTATGTCTATTTTTTGTACTGAAAATTTTATACAAGTACCAAAATAGACGTAATTGCTAAATGGTTAAAATACGTCAGAAGTTTTTATATTTTTCTAAAATTTAAATTTAGCCCATATATTTTTATTTTCTAAAATTTAATCTCTTTATTTTTTAAAATTTAAAATGTAAAATATAAAATTGTTAAAAATAAAAATAAAAAGTAAAATTCTAAATTTTTGAAAAATACATGAAATATTTTCAACATAACTCGAAATATAAGTATAAAAGTGAGATTAGTGGATAACAATTAGCAAAGGCAGTAATGTACAGCACATGGGGAACATTAAGATGAAACCGGCGAATGAGATGCATAGATTCTTCTTCTACAGTTGCATGTGCGTTACATGAGATTCCTTCTCCCACTCCTAAAGCTTAGAATCATTGTTCTTCAAGTTCAACATGGCATCACGTGAATACTTTGAAATAAAAATGTTTTAAAAGGTTACTTGCACACGATATCCTATTCCGATTGCATGTTTAAAGTATCAACATTGTATGTTTTTTCGTCAACTTAAGTGTTAATGTTAGTTCGAATCACATATATTTATAAATTGGTGTATATATTTGAAGTATATTATACGTTAGATTTGAATTGAAATTTAATGTTTAATTATGACTAAACTAGTGAAAATATATGAATAATACAATACTAACGAAGAGAATATAGTAGAGAGAAATGCTTGTTCATTTGTGATAGGTGGAGAGCCCATGTAATGAGGAGAGGGATGGTGTGCTAAGCTTGCTATGTACGGTTATTAGAGGAGACGATCGTTGGTCTCCCGAGCACTCGGATGATTGTAGTCAGCAGTACAGTGCCCTGTACGCTTGTGCATGTTGACCAGATGATAGGGATATTACAGATCAATTGTCACCATGGAGTGTATTGTATGATCTTACTTTGACATATTCATCTTTAAGGTCGTACAAGACAGTTATATTTGAGCAGCCCTTGTAGGTGGTTCATAACAAGTTATTTTTATGTTGATTCGGGTAAGGTTTGCAAAGGGTCATCTAAGGACCATCCTACACACAAATGGTTGTGTTTGGACTATTTCTCAGTGGGGGCTTGTATGCATATTGTTTCTAGTGGAAAGTTGAGATTACCTAACAACTTACCACATGTACTATGATGAGGATATAACAATACTAATACGTTTAAAACTCATTTAGACTATTTTGAAAATTAAAGATCAATATCATAGTTTGATAACGTCTGGAGCAAATAAATCTATTTTAAAATGTATATAAATAATTTATAATTTTTTATAATATAAATTATTATATTAAAATTTAAATAAATTCTTAAATAATTAAAACAATACAATAAATAAATAAGGGTTAATATAATTTTTTCCTTCTAATTTAGTACCTAGGTCCACTTTGATACTTGTATTTTCTTTTTGTTTATTTTAGTATTTGAACTTGGCAGATAAGTCTATTTTGGTATCTGAATTTGGATTTCGTCAAAATTTGATTATGCAAAACTCTAATATTATGCCATGCCATCATCAAAATTTTTTAAATATATATTAACTTTTAACTAATGATGTGATATAATTTTAAAGTGCCATGTCATTAAACTTTTTCATTTTCCAAGTTTAGGTGCCAATATAAATATGATTGTCAAATATAGGTGCTAAAATGGACTTAGTTATAAAGTTCATGGATAAAATATTATATTAACCAGATAAATAAATATAGGCTTAATAGTATAAAAGGCCCTCAAACATATTTGAAAAAATCAATTAAACTCCTATGACCTTTTTACACCCGATCAGGTTCTTAAACTAACAAAACTGATCAAATAAACCATTTAACCAATAATGACTGTTATAACATTGACGTGTCAGAAAAAATAAAAAATTCAAAAAAAAATTTAGTGTGAAAAAACTTGTTATTGGTTATAGTCTAAGGGTAATTAAGGAAACCGAATGGCGGGCGTTGGAGGGAAGGTGGGTCCACGCGCTAAATGACCGTTGATTCCGTTTCTGGAACACCAAAGAATTTGATTTGAACTTTTTATTACCATATCCGAAATGTCGGCTTGGTTTTTTGTTTCTAGAAACATAATTGGGATTTCCACTGCTGTTTTCTTTGGTATTTTTCTGCGCTGGCCATGTGACGGAATTCTTTTTATATATTTTCTATTTATTTTAGCTTTTTCTAAAATCAAAATAGAATGTTGACAATTCCTCCAATTTTTTTATAAATATAAATTCATTTAATTTCAAAAATTATAAAATAATAATTAAATTATTTAAAAGTTTTTATTTAACTTAACAAGTTATTAAAGTATTTTTATATAAAAATAATTCGGCTAGTAAGTTCCAAGAGATGATTCCATTATTAGTATAATGGATTAGTATCGGGAGCGAAGTCAAAAAGAATTTTTGGGGCTTGGGATTAAGTTGTATATTTTTACGATAATAAAAATATAATTTTATCATTTTGATAGACTATATAATTTATAAATTTTAAATGATTAAATTAAAATTTTATCATTTTTTGGGACAAAGTGGAATTTTACCATTATTAATTTAAATATTATAAATTACAAAGGGACCAAAATATAAATTTTCCATTTTAAGGGGTTGGCTCTCTACCCTTGATTAGTATGCATTAACAAGTAGAGAAAGAATACTTTAGTTTTAAGTCGATCTAACAATTGGTGTCAGAGATCGAAGAATAAAATTATTTGGATTTTGGTTAACAGATTTGTGAAGTTCAAAGTTGTTTCATTAAAAAATAATAAATTGTAAAATAGAAGGGAATGTGAGCTTTCGATTGGTGCAATCGACGTGAACAGAAAAGGTCACAAAATAGGTCATGCAACAATGATTTATCAACTCAACTGCTTAAATGAAAACTTATAAATAGTTTAGTGACTACTTTTATAACTTTTTGAAGTTGAATGACCAAAACATAAATTTACTAATAGTTGAATCCCATTTGATGTAGTTTAAAAAAGCACAACCAATGGCGTGATTGAAGCTAGACGTAGGAGAAAAAAGAGTGAATATATCTGAGAGATCCCCGTATTATAAGGATTTGATCAAATTAATCTCTCTACTATTAAATGAATCAATTTAGTCATTGTATGATTAAAAAGTATCAAATAAGGTCAAATTGGAACAGAGTTGACATTTGTTGTTAAAAAAATATAAATTATCATTTAATAAAATTAATATTGTTAAAGTTTTTATGGTTCTATAAATGAAATCTTTTGTTTTAAATTGAACTGTAGTCGAACCATAAATGTTAATCATGTTACTCTTTAGACTTATTTGATTCTTTTGAATAGTATAAAGACTAAAATAATCATTTAATAATAGAGGGACTAATTTGATTCAGATCTTCTAATATAAGGACCTCTTACGATTTTAACCAATAGAAAAGTGGGGTTGTTTTCTTTAATCATTCTTTGTTAAGACATCCTTAAGTCAACTTTGGGTGACTCAAAAAATAAATAAATTCATTTTATCCTATAAACTGACACCCATAAATTGCTGTATACAGAAAAACCACTATAAAATGGGTCCATTAAAGAAAAACAGTGGGTTGCTACGTAGTTGTCAATGACAAATGTTTTGTTTTTAAATTTATTTAATATGAATTTCATTATAAGTTTTTATAATATCTATTTTTTTATACCGTATTTAGAATTATTCATAATCCTTCTTCAACCTTTAAATAGAAGGATAATGTGCTTCAACACACTCGAAATCACGTCCTCTTTCACTGACAACAATATCAATGTCAATCTAATTAAGATTCAATCGAATTATGTTAGTTATTAGTGAATCAATTTATATATACTGGGGAAGGTGAATCACAAATTTGAAGCACATTGGACAAACAGCCCAACATGTTTTATTTAAATAGTTTTTAATAGGAGTTTTTGGTGTAATTTGATTCGTTTTAGATAATATCAATTTATAATATTGTTGATACAATAGTGTGACAAGGTGGTTCATTCTAAAAATGGAGAGGAGAGTCGTGAATAGAGAAGGAAGTGATTAAGGTATTGCAATAGGTCGAAGAAATTGCAAGAACAAAAAGCTAGAAGAAGAGAGTCCCTTGCTATAGAGTCAAGCAATGTGCATACGAGGTTGACTTTTCTAATCATGTGTCATCTTTTGATAGGCGAATCTGTTATACAATGGTCTCTTTATTAGGTTGACAATGTGACGTAATGTGATTAGATCGAGATTAGAGGTAAATCTAAGCGATGATAGGTAGGAGCCTTAGGGCCCCAAAATGAAAAAAAAATTCAATTTTGTCCTTTTATAAATAGATAAACTATAAATTAATATATAGTACAATTGCACTTTGGTATTCAAAATGAAAAAATTTCAATTCAATCCTCTTATAAATAAAGAAATTATAAATTAATATATAATAAAATTACACTTTAACTCTCTTAAAAATGAAAAAAAAATTATTTTGTCCCTTCAGAAATTATGAAATTATAAATTAATATATGACAAACTTATATTTTGATCTATAAAAAAATTATAATTAAATTTCGACCTTCGAAAAAGAATTGACATTAACATATTTTTTTATTCAAATTAGTATAAAATTCCTGAACCGTTTTTTAATACTAAAAGCACAGTACTAATGTAAAATGAATCGAGCGATAAAGAATTCGATGAATTTTTATGTTAAATTTTTTAGATGAAGAAATTAACATTAAAAGAGCTTACCGAGTGATACGATTCAATTTATTTCTGTTAAATATAAAGACACCAAAAAATATTGACATATTATTTGCATTAAATCTGCTGGCCTTAACCTACAAGCCCATTTAATTAGCTAACTTAGGTGGACATTGGCAAAGCCTACCATGACCACAACTTAGCCCACCACAAATTGTATGTATTTCTTCTTTCTTTCTTTTACATCTTTTGTTGCTTTTCCATAAATTTTTATTAAATTGTATTAAAAAAAATATTTGAATTAACTAAAAATTAAGGATAAAATCATATGAAATTAAAGTAAAAGACATAATAAACTAATCAAAACTAGATTGAAACCTAAAAATAGTTGAATCATGCCACTAGTATTTAATTCACGTTAGGTTTAGAATTCGATCTCTCTGTTTATAATATCTCCCTCTTTTTCATTTGTAATATGTTGATATCAATTTTAGATTAAGAGTTTGGGGACGATTCATCCTAAACAAGTAAAGAGTCGTAATATCAAATGATTTCAAAAGTATGGTGAAAATGGGGAAAAGCTGCAAACTTCTCTAAGAAGATGAGTTCCTCATGGTGCTTACAAGGTTCCAAAATATGGAGATTCTCCGTGTAATATCCCGAAATTTTTACAGTAAAATATTATCAGTAATATAGTAAAATAAGGAAATAAAGTGACAAAAAGAGAAATTTTGAGTTATGTCAATATTGAGAAGTATATTATGATATATTAATTCAAGAAATGACTAAATTGTAAAAGTGAGAAAAGTTTTGTGGCCCAAGAGTAAATACTCAAAATTTAAAGGATTAAAGTGTAAATATGAAAAAGTTGAAGGACCAATAGTGTAAATATTTTAGGAGTGGAATGATCTAGAAACTAAGGAAAATGGATGAATTAGGACCAAATTGAATAGATGAAAAACTATAAGGGGCTAAATTGCAATTTTACCAAATTAAATGATGACTCAAGGATGGAATTTTAAAAGATAATGAAGGGCAAAATGGTCAATTGGAAGAGAGAGAAATCTAGAAAGTAATAATGATGCTAGAGATATTGTAACAGCCTAATTTTTAGTGGTATCGGAATAGAGATTTGAGATCACCAAATTCAACGGGTGAGTTAAAAATTTAATAAATTAATACCTATGAGTCAAATGCGAATATAAAAGCATTTTTGAATTAGTGAATTTGGTGATTTGAAAGAATTAATTAGGTAAATTGGGTCGAGAGTGAGGTATCGAGACCTCGACTTCATAAATCGAGCCATAAATATTTTTAGAAATATTTATGGAGTGTTAGGTGAGGTAGTATTAAAATTTAGACAGAAAATTTTGACGTTTGGGTGGTTAATTAAATAAAAAGGACTAAATTGAAAAGGGTGTAAAAGTTGCTAGAGGATTAAATAGCTCAATTGTCAAATGAGGAAGGACCTAAAGTGAAAATAATCCTAAAGGAGATATTTTGGGCGGCAATAGCTGAGAAAAATCAGGAAATGGATGAAATAAGGGCAAAATTGGAAAATTGCCAAAATTGGCTAAATAAAAATGGGACTAAATTGGAATATCTAGAATTCTCTTCATTTCTCTTCATATTCATCAGCTGGAAAATAGCCATGGAGGAGGGTTCAAGCTGGTTTTCATAATCTAGCTTCATGTAAGTTTAATTCTTTCTTTCTCCTTGAAATTTTTATGTTTTTGTGACTTTTACAACTAGGTCCACTTGTTGAATTCATTAGTTTTTGATTCTATGAAAGAAATTGAAAGTTTATATGAATATGTTCTGAAAGTATATGATTATTTGGCATGGAATTAGAGATTTAAATTATTTATATGCTGATTTTATTGAAAGAATTGAATAGAAAGTGAATGTTTGGGACCTAATTGTAAAAGAGTTTGAAGTTAGAGTTCCATATGGAAATCCTAAATTTCAATAGTTATGAAATAACTTATAATGTCTAGAAAAAGTATTAATTGAGAAAATTATCTTAATTGAGGGGTTAATTGAGCAAGGACAGAATTGTATGAATTGTGAAATTTGGGGCAAAATGGAAATCAACATTTTGCACTAAAACTGTTTTAGACAGCAGCAGTAGTCTAACTTTGAAAAATCACCAAAAATTATATAAATCGAATTAGAGAATGAAAAAAATATGAAATTAAAGCTTATTGAGTCTAGTTTCTTATAAAAGAAATTATGTAAGCAATGGAATTGTAAATCATGAGATATAATAACTTTTGTGAGACAAGGTCAGAATGATTTCGAGTTCCCCTGTTCTGACTTTGGAAAATCATCAAAAATTGGATAAAAATAATTAGGGGCTTAAATTTATACTTTTAGAATTCTGAATGAGTCTATTTTCAAGAGAAACAAACGAGGACATCATTCAAATCCTGTACAAGAAGATAATTAATTTTTAGTGAAGAAGGGTCGGAACTGTCAGACAACAGAACAGGGGAGACTTTAATGAATAAACTGTATTAATTGGTCCAACCAAAAATTATGAAATTTTTATGGTAAGAAGGTATATGAGTCTAGTTTCAGGGAAAATTAACGGATCTTAATTTCGAGTTCTGTAGCTTAATATATAAATAATTTAGTGACTATGACGCAAATGGACAGTTTTGAATGTACATATAAGTAAATAGTGAAATTATTGATAATGTTACTTGTTGCATGTTATATAAATTAAGGATGTGGAATGGAGAGGAGGAGGAGGAAAATATGTATGAATATTCATCTAGCATGGCTAATTTGCATGTTTTAGGCTCAGGGACTAAATTGAATAAAAGTAAAACTTTATGGGCAATTTTGTAAAAATGTCAGAAATAACTAAATTGCATGAAATATATTATTTTATTATTTAAATTAGTAAAATTTAACGAAATTATCAATTTAGTTTAAGATCGGGGGAAAACATGTTTTAGGGATTAAATTGAAAAGTGTTGAAATTATGGAAATTTTTGATATTTTATAGAATTCATGGACTGTTATCAATATATATAAGAATAATAGTTGGAAATAAGGATTAAATCGCAAGAATTTTATTTTCCGACCTAAAGGATGAAATCGTCATTAATTAAAGGTTAGGGGCAAAATGGTAATTTTGCTTAGAGCATTAATTAAATGCATTAGAATATGAAATGAATGAAAATGATGATCAATTTATTTAAAAGAGATCCAAGGCGACTCAAATATGAGACTCGATCGTGAAAAGAAAAGATATCGGATCAATGAAATTATAAACACAAACAAGCAATGAGGTAAGTTCATGTAACTTGAATTATATTCTTAAATACTTGAAATGTATGTTATTGATGTGAATATGATTTGAATGTTCATTGTATGAAAATTGATAAAACATTGATATATTTGATATAAAGGGAAGAAATCCTTGTTGAATGAAAGGAAAATTTGATGGATCTCTCAAAAGGAATTGAACGGTAAAAAGGATCTAGCCCGACGGGTGATCCTATCCTGATATAGCCCTCCCGAAGAATATGTGGAAAATGGATTTAGCCCGGAAGGGTAATCCGAATTAGGGTCTGAATTTAGCTTGGACTGGTAATTCAGATCCAAGCTCATTAGAGTAATTGTCGTTGCAGGGATTTAGCCTCGACTGGTAATCCCGACAATACTCTATGAGTTTATATTACAGTGATTTAGCCTGGACCGTAATCCCACCGTAAGGATGAGGTTCGCGGAGTGTGCTCTCTGATATGAAATGTGTAAGACCATGGTTGAAAGATACCATGGCAACCTGATATGAAACGTGTAAGACCATAGTTGAAAGATACTATGGCAACGTGATATGAAATGTGTAAGACCATGGTTGAAAGATACCATGGCAACCTGATATGAAATGTGTAAGACCATGGTTGAAAGATACCATGGCAACCTGAGATGAAATGTGTAAGACCATGGTTGAAAGATACCATGGCAACATGACAGAAAATGAGTAAGACCATAGTTGAAAGACACTATGGCATCATGTCGAAGATAAATAAGATCGTGGAAGAGAAACGCCAAGATATCTCATTGAACAACTAATATTCGAGTAATATAACAAATGGTTAAATGAAATGGTTATACAAAATGGTAATGTGAAATGTTTACAGAATTGGTCATATGGAAATAAATGTACAAAATAGTTGTATGAAATAATTAATAAGATAGATAAATGAAATAAGTATAGGTACATGGAGTTTAAATTATGTTAAGTTTAATACTTAACTATTACGAAATAAATATACCTAAGATATAAGGAAATGATGGTGCATAAAATGATGATATAATAAAATAAATGATATATGTTATTAAAGAAACGGTAAGAGAATGATATGTATCATGACATGTACATATGAAATTATCTTTTATATGTTAACATAAGGAAAATATGTAAGTTAAGACGAGTATTAAATTCAAATATGACATATTGAGAAAATAAGAATTTATATGAAATATGTGTAAGTACACTAACAAGTATTGATTGTTGATGCTTGGGCAAGTGCCAAGCCATTGATTGAATGGTAATATATTTATTGATGCATTGAATTGGTAAATATTTAAGTAAAAATTTTTTTAGTGATCTGCAAATGGTAGTAATGCTCCGAAACCCTATTCTGGCAGCGGATACGGGTTAGAAGTGTTACACTCCGGTAGGAGAAGCAAATGGAAAAAATAAGAGAGAGAAAATCCTCTTCTATTTTCTTTAGTCCTTTTAGTAGTGACAAAGCTAGAAATTTCTTTTAGGGGCCAAGATTAAATTATATTATTTAAGGAAAATCAAAGTGTAATTTTATCATTGCATTAACATATTATTTCATAAATTTTAAAAAGATTATAAATAAAATTTACCATTTTAGGGAGTCATAGTACAACTTAACCATTATATTAACTTTAAAATTTTATAGGGATTAAATTTTTTTACCATTTTAGGGGAGGGGACAAGGCTTGTGTCTGCCCCCTTGGTGCCGTCCTTGGCTTTGAGGGTAAGTAAAATGATTTTTTGTGGGACTTCTGCAATAATAACCTATTATGTATAACGCGATTGTAGAGTACTTAAGATTTAGGATCAAATTAGTATTGTTTTTTCAGAAGTATTTTTGGGCTAAAAAATGCTTTTTAAGTAAAAGTTTAAATTTTTTGCTTATATTTTTTTTAATTAAAAAACGCTTCTGAAAAACTTAAAAACATATTGTTTAATAATACTTTTATCTTAAAAATATTTTTTTATCCTAAATGTACTTATAAAAAGTAATACTAAACTAACTCTTACAAATATTTATATACGACATAACGTGGTCGCTTAGTAAAAGAAAAACACCATCAAAACAATCATCATATTAATTAAAAAAATATGATTCCCCTTATGATATTTCATGTAATTCATGTGAATAGATGACAAAAAACCCCTCATTTTCATCACAGTTTTGACACATGAATACGACCCATACTTCCAAACGCAGCCTCAAATATTTTCAATGGTCATAACATTTCAATTTTATTTAGGTTTGAGACAATGACTCATCTCATGCATTTATGATTTGTAGTTGAAATTTGGAAGTGGACTATACTCGTATTGGTAGGCCCTTCATAAATTTTATGAATTGTAATTATGTAATATGGTTAACCCTCAATTCATTTGAAAACAATATCTATATATATAACCACACTCAATTCTCTTTTTATTTTTTTTTAAATTAAAGTATGATTTATATTAGTTTTATGGTGCATAAAAATTGATTCATTTGAAACTTCATATATTAGCTTAATGGTTAGGGTGTTTATCGTTTTAAGTGTGATCTGGGTTCAAGTTGCACTGATCGTGTTCCTGTTAAGAAAATTATTTCTTTTGGAGTTCATGATTTCCGTCCCCAATAATTATTCTAGAGAGAGGGATGTTTTTTTTTTCTTTTATCTTTTTGAAATATTTTATCATATATTGATTTTCTAAATGGAGAGAAAATAGGTAATTGGTTTTTATTTTATTTTTAAAATATTTTATTTTATATTTTACTTTTCTCCAAATGAATTGGTATTTATTAATTTAAGAGATCAATTTAATGAAAACCTTTATCTATAAATAGTATATATAGTATAGGTAAAATTTACGAACGGTCCTTTTACTATGCATTTTTTTTGGTGGATTTAATCATTTTTAAGTTTTTTATTTTTTGAGATGTGTATTTTTTGTCATGAGGCGTATATGCCACACCACATGTAAAAAAAATTCACGTCAAATTATTTGACAAAATCAAGAGGAAAAAATTGAGCTCAAGATTGAAAATACACATTTAAAAAAGTAAAGTGATTGCAGATTGAGTTTTAGTTTGATTGGCATCGGTATTGTTGCCAATGTAGGAGGACATGGATTTAAGTGCGCTGAAGCACATTATCCTCTTATTTAAAAGTTGAGGAGTAACTATGGGTAATTTTAGGCATTGTATAAAAAAGAAACAGATATGACAAAAACTTATAATAAGATTAATATTAAAAAAATAGAGTAACTGAAAATTATCAAATTATAATAGAGAGACTAAATATGCAAAAAAAATGCACACTATATAGACTTTATATAAAAATTTACCTATTATATATAAGGTTAGTATTTTTATACTACTAATAAATTTCACAAGCAGAATTTAATAATATCATCACTGCTAAAAGAAATTCCATTAATAGTACATAAATAAGACCTTGTTTGATAACCATGGAAAAAAATTAAAATAGCTTAAAATTAACATTTTTAATGATTTAATTTTTTAATGTAATCACGAAAAAGTGTGAAAAATAATAAATAGATAAGAAGCTATTTATTTTTAAAGTATTTTTTTAACATTATCCTTTTAAATACTTTAACTTCAAAATCTTAAAAATTACATTTATTAAACAATTTAATTATATTCCATACTCAATTTTAAGAAATAAATCAAATTAATTTTATAACTTAATTTCAGTATTTTTTTTTTGTTAAATGCAGAACCATTTTAAGCACTACAAAACCATCTAAATAATCATATAGAATTTGAAGAATTGCATCAGGTGGCTGTGAGAAGACAGTAAGACCCGGTTCCAGATTAAAAGCCATGCCGCTATACTATCCGCTAGGTAATTTCCTTCATGAAACACATGTTTGAGATCAATTTCTCAATCACTAGCAATTATTATTTTAAAATTTCGTAGAACAATACTGTCATAATCCATCTCACTCTTTCCACGAACAAGATGTAATACTGTCATAATCCAAACTGTCTGCTTCTAATATCACTCTTCTTGCCTCCATCTTTCTTACTAATATCAACCCATCATGGATACTATATAATTCAATATTTAATTTTTCATTTTATTTAACTTCCACCTAATTTTCCCATATATGCCTTAACATGTGTCTTGGTTAACATTTCCCATTAACTACTTAGGATTTATCTTTTTTTTTTTTAAACAAATCTTTATAGCTAAACCCAAAAATCACACATCAATGCACACGTAGGCCATCTTTTACTTGCACATATGTACCCCAAAAGGGTTAATCATTCTAAGAAAGCAGCTGCCTTGCTATCTCCGAAAATTAAAGTTGAATATATGCTTGAGGGTAAAGTAAAAGAGACTATTATTAGTGAGTGCTACAAACCCTAATTTTCAACACCATTATTGGGAGGGGAAAAGTGTAGCTTTTTCCTCACCTTCCTCAAAGTGGGATTTTCCATTGTTGGTAACTCTTTTAAGCCTTTTAAGGATTCCACTAGTTGTAAAGGGGAAAATATAGATGCCACATGCTTTCAAATAAAGCTTTTTGAAGTGGGGATTTAACATCTTCTAATTTTTCCCCTTTTTTTTTTATTACGTTAAAATACGCCATAAGTTCATATACTTTTTACAAATTTAAAATTTACTCCTTATATTTTTATTTTCAAGAATTTAATTTTCTTATTTTTTAAATTTCATCAGGTCCAATCGTTAGCGCTTTTATTATTTTTTTGGTTAAATTTGTTTATATGATATTTTGAAAAAAAAAAAAGTCACTCGGTAATCATGTAACTAAGAAATTATATTGTAATGAAATTGCATTTAACAATATACTTTTAACAGTGACAATAGTTGGACCTAAATTTTGAAATTCGAAAAGTAAAAAGTCTAAATTCCTAAAAATAAAAGTAAAAGTATTAAATTTTAAATTTATAAAAAGTATAAAGACTTATAACATATTTTAAACTTGTGAATAATAGATGGTTCTTTTGATGGGGCCATACTTCCCCAACCATACAATCATTAAGGACTATTCTAGCGATTCAAGTTACAATTTGGGAAGGATTACATTAATATGATTTAAAAATAGTAATTAATCGTGCCTAATGAGGTAATAGTATTATTGGCAAAAGTTGAGGTTTTGGGTTTTTGAATATCTAAATTTAAGTTTCACCATACGTAATTGTCATGTGAGGTTCTCCAATTCCTCTATTGATATTATCATATGTGAGTTTTAGTTTGATGGGTCAATTTTAGTTCAGATCATTCCGATTCTTAATTTGTTTGTGCTTAATATGCTTAAATATATATTATTAAAAACCTCATTATCAATGTACCAAATAATAATCAAACTTTTGATTAAAAAAATAAATCAAACTTTTTTGTTGGAGTAACATCTAACATCTAACATTATTTTTCCTTCTTATATAGTTGCTTCCTTTTAGAAAGTGACCTCTTAACTTGTAAAAAGGGGTTTGGAATACTCTTTTGTTTGATTGGTGCTTTTACAAAATTCATCTGATAAGAAAAATAGTGACGAAGCCACTATTTTTCAATTTGGGGGAAAAATATGTTAAATTTAGTATTTTTATTTTTAATCTCAAGAAAAATTTGCTCATGTGATCAATATTACATGCATGATTGATTGAACAATCAAAAAAAAAATATTGAATCTCGAGTTGTGCAATTGCAAATTTGAATCTAGGGTTTTTTACTTCTTCGGTGTTATTTCAATGAAACAGATTGAAAGTCAACATATATATATATTTGTTCACACGGCTTCAACAAAGTTTTAAGTTAGCCATGTGAGCCAATTACGTAATTAATTGGACTTCAATTATGAAATCAAAAGAGTCTAGGGACTAAATTTCAAAATTAAAATAAGATGGGCTAAATTTCGTGCTTGTTTTTTGAAGTTACAACTATATTACTAGTCCAATCAAAGCCAATCATTATAAATACTTAATTGAATAATTAACTCAACAACTAACTAAACTAGTACTAAAACTATAACCAAAATAAATGTGAAGGAAAACCTATACATCTACACAAGATGAAACTCAAACATTTGACCTAAAAATTTCCACAACTTGAACCTTGATCTGACCGGCGACATCAAGGGGATGGCAGGGCCAAGGCTGAAGGACCCCAAAAATTGAAAAATATCACATTGATCCTTTTATATTTTATAAAATTATAAATGAGTAAATGATTGAATTACACATTAACCCTCAAAATAATAAAGATATAAACTAATATAATGATGAATTACATTTTAACTTTAAAAAAAATACATAATTCAGTTTCGACCCCTAAATAATAATTTCTGACTTCACCTCAGGATCGAAGTCCTCATTGATTGAATTTCATACTTATTAAATATAATTTTTAATTATAGTGGAGTTAATCATTATATTCTAAAGTTGTAATTTTTTTTACTTAAATAAATTAATGTATGATTTAACTTTTTAAGAACTTTGGAAGGACGGCCACCGGCGTGCCCTTAGTTTCCGTCCATGAAGACAAAACCACTTTCCATTGTTATATAAGCTAATCTTAAAAGTCTAAAAAGAGAGCTACATATAATTTATATAAAAAAAATAACTTAAACATATTTATTATTCATAAAATAAGAAAAAAATACATAAATTATGTTATACAATTATAATAAAATATATCATAATTTAACTCGAAATCCGACCCAAAAATCTCTTTATATATATAGTTCTAAAGATTTTTTTTGGGGGACGGCACTCTAGATACTTCACTTTATGATTTCCTTCTTCTCTATTTTTCACCAGAACACCCTCCTCCTCCTTTTAAAAAAAAAGTTAAAAATTATATAAATTTTAAAAATTTTAAGATGGTATTAAATAGAATTATTAATTTTTAGGTAGAACCAAAATTGGAAAATTTTCATTTAGCAAAAGAAAAATCAAAGATTAAAGTTTAATTCTTAATTTTTAATAGGGACTAAAAAATAATTGTATTTCCATCATTTTAACGTCTGCCACCGTCCAACTATGGGTATCCCTTGGACCAATTAATAAGTCATTTATGCTTTTTGTTTTTATGAATTATTAACTACTTAGGAAAAAAAAATGAAGCTACATTTAGATGTATAGCATAGGTAAAATTTGAGACAAGTTGCACTAGCTTTTGATTTTTTTGGCTATCTTACCAAAATAAATGCCATCATTGTACTTATAAAGCAATTTTGGTGTATATATTTTCCGTCATTAAATTTGAAATCGAATAAGATTAAATCTCTCAATTAGAAATAAAATTAATATTATTTTATTCATCACAATACTCGAAATCGAAATTTTACTTATGAGACACTAAATTCTATTGTACTCCTACCAAAGCACAACATGTGGTAAGCTATCGAACAGCCCACGAGAAATCATTTGTGAAGAACGGTTCGTTAGGGACCTTCCACGGGCTCCCAAGGAATTATTTTAGAGATGGTTCGTCATGCACCCCTCACTATATGACCTCAAGAACGAGAATATCAAAGCAAGATCGCATAGTACACTTCATGGTGACAACTGACTTGTAAAGACACTGACATTTGACCGCCCACACAATCATGCAAACCTCTATACTGTTAATAATGTGGCACTACAAGATAAAGAGAGACCCTTTATATAAACCTGAGTGCATGAGATATCAAAGACCAACCTTAAGACATCCATCTCTTTTCTTCTCTCCTTTCCTTCTCCTTTCACTGGCTCACCACCTAGTATACGTGAACCGACTCTCCTCTCGAACATCTTCTTCTCCTTGTCGATAACCAATATCAGCAAATTCCTTACCCAAAAAATATATATAATAAATACTTTTTTGTTTGAAAAAAAAATACAAACTGTCTATTCTAAGTTGAATTTATATTTAATATAATTATATCCCACCTTCTAGATTCACATATGTCTGCACTTAAGGACAAAGCATATAAGTCTTTTGAAAATTAAAACCACATATTCAAAACCGATTATTATTTGGTATTTTATTGGGAAAATATTATATATTTGATTTTCAATATAATTTTGTCCCTTCTCCCAATATATATACAATTTGATTGATTATTATAATTTATAATATTTTTATATCATGAAAATTAATTTTAAGCTTTTTGATAGAAAAGGAAAAAAAACCAATAAAAAGTTTTAATTAAAAAACTTAATTAACTCTTTATACAGAAATTTACTTCCAATTCAACTCTTAAAACTGAAAAGAATAATTCAATCAAGCTTCTCATAAAATGCTGACTGAGTTTGGTTGTTAAGCTTTCTTTACGTGATTGACATAACAATTAAATAAGAACACATGGCTACATTTATATAATGCTGACATAACATTTTGCCACCTAAACAAATATTTAAAAAAATTAAAAATCTTAAAAACAAATAAAATCTTTAGTAATTATTTAAAAAACAAAGTTCAAAATAAATTGGGCAAATAGTTATCTTGGTTTCACAATATGAATATTGTTTCATTCTAAACTTGCAGGTTTTTTTTTTCTTTTTAAATATCATGGATGATGTAGATGAAAAAAAATCAACATTTTTATTTTTTGTGTTAGTGAAAAATGATTAAAAGTTGGTCTTTTTTTTTTTTTTTTGATAAATCTCAAAAATAACTTTGGTCAAATATGTAAAATGATACATGATCTTTAATTTTGTGTAGTTTTATTTATAAATTTTTGATTTGATTCAATTTTTACAAACGACTAACATAATTATCAACATAGTATTGATATGTTGTCGAGATCTGTAAAAATAAAAACCTACTTGAAAATATAAATTAGTAGATAGTAACAAATAGAGTCATATCCATAGAGATAGGTAATAATTTTATTCCTTAAACAAAAACAAGTAAAGTAAATAAAAAAGGGGTCTTGTAAAAACAAAAATTCAAATGAAGAAAGTAGCAATTAAAAGTTTAGGACAATCAATTGGGAAAAGCCCTAGGGGTAAAATCTCCATTTGATTTATAGATTCGGTCATCGACACAAATATAACTCCAATGCCTTTAATAAATTAGTTATAGTTGCTGGCTCAACATTGGACAACTAATCTCTCCTTACTTATTCGGTAATCAAGAGGTAACTCATTTGAAATCACTTCCCTAAACAATAAATAACTTTATAACTCAATGTCTAATATTTAACTTAATGGCAACACTAAGAACTAAAGAGACCTAGTTCTAACCAACAAACTCACCTCAACGAAGTTTATTTAAGCTAGATCATACATTTACACCATATAATCGTAAACTACAACATAAACGAATTATGCAAATTGTCACGAGTATTAGAATGAGTTAAACAATTACATATTTAATTATGCCAATTGACTCGACAACTAGTCTAAGTTATCAAATACTGACCAAATATTTGATAAACTTGAGCAATTGTAATTAAAACAGAAGGTGCATGGATACCAAAGAACAAAGAAGAAGTAAAAGATAAATAAGTCTCATGAATTTATTAAATCAAACTTCGACAAAACCTTTGACTAGAAAATAAGGTTTATAAACTCATAAAATATAGAAAACAAAACAAAACTAAGAACGACTAGGTAATTTTCGCGTCAAACTTCCACGCATTTTTCGATGACTTCTTGACGTTTTTAGGCTCAAGCCATGAAATAACTTTAGCTAGATCTCTTACCCTTTGAATCAATATTTTATGAGTCCAAAAAAAAGTCTGTAGATCAAGTTATGATGAAAATACTAGAATTGCATTGTGTTGAAAATTTAATACACAAAAACTTGTCAAAAATAAAATTCTTTTTTTTCTCCAATTATTTCCTAAATCAAATATAAATGAATATAAATATAAATAGTACAATTAGGAACATAAATAGCATAATTCAAGACGATAAATATCACAAATAAATTAAGAAATTTTACGTATTTATCAAACATCATTTAACTAAATAGATTATATACATAAACAATTATATTTAGCCGATATAAAAGTAAGCTGATGTCTTATATTTTTATAAAATTATACAATTGAATAAAAATTAAAATTTTATGTATATTTTAAACTACAATCAAAATTTCATATGTATAATTATACCAAATCAAAATTTATTTATCTAATTGCACGTTTGATCAACATTTATATACAAATTCGAGATCTATTCTTTACTTTTATTTTAAACTTTTCATATATTTTAATTATCAATCCAACCATACATTAAAATATTAATTTTAGTTCTAATTATTTAGATGTATTAATTATAATAAAATTTGAAAGAAAGAAAGAAAAAAAAAAGGCACTCAAGATGAATGGAGGGATCGAATTTCTTGTTTTGTTTTTTTTTTCTTTGTAAGGAAAATGTTGAATTTGTTTGTTTGTAATGATGTCGATTAAATCGATATCAGAAAATATAGATAAATAAATATTAAAACAATGTATTAAATTAAGAATTAAAATATTTATTAATCAATATTTATAAATAAATTCTTTATCAAACCATATGCATTAATTTTATTATTTAGCTTTTCCCTTAGATATCGGATAATCATATTAAATTCAGATTAAATTTATAGGGTATCCGTTTTGAATCCTTACACAATAAATAAAATATTTATAATATTATTTTCTCTATTCACACAATTCAAATTCGATATCTAAATAACATTAAGGCTCCGTTTGGCAACCAGAAAAACATTTTCCAGAAAATATTTTCTTGGTTTTACGTTGTTTGGTAACCTGAAAATATTTTACCTACAGAAAATATTTTCAGGAACACGGGTAAAATTACTTGCTTTTTATGTAAAATGTCTTACAGATTTTTTTCCTGTAAGACATTTTCCAAACTCAGGAAGAGAAACAAATCTAATTTACCCGGATAAAATATGAACCTCTTGTTGAAACTAGAGCAATAAAGTAATAAACCCGGATAAAGTATGTGTTAAATTTCAATCGAATGATCAGTGAAACAAAGCAAAGAAATTTTGTGTAATACTAATTGTGACAGGCTAATTTTGGCCTATTCACAATTACCCATTCAGCCCAATAATCAAACCCTTACAAACCCATTAAATCAACCCACCCACTAAACCCAACTAACCAACCCAATTACCTATCAACCTAACTACCCAAATCCAGCAAACTGACCCAATTCCCACCAGCCCCACTAACCTAAACAAACCCAAACCCTTTACAAAACAGAAAACAACCAAACCCTAGCCCCCTAGACTTTCGGCAACCACCCTCTGCCACCACCATGTCAGCCACCTGCTCCATCACATCCACCACCCTCTACACCTGCAAAATTGGAGAGGAAAAGACAACAAATAATAGAAAATAGTTTGTAAATAAGGATATAAAGCCGAATGAAAAGAGGAGGGCGCTCTCTTTTTTTTCTCTTTTTTTCAGATCTTTGAAAAAATACAAAAAAATAATCTAAATATAGATACAAGCACTAATTTGGAAGAAGAAAATACAAGGACAATACCGATTGGGCAACCAAAATACTGATATCAAAGTCTAAGGTGTTTCATTCTTTTTTTTATTTCTTGTTTATTTTCAAATTTATATTTCTATGCATATGTACATATAACAAGATGAAAGAAAAGATAAAAAAATAAAATAAAAAAATGTACCTTTTATTTTCCTATCATCAGTATGTGGTGGTGGTGGCATGATGTTGGCAGCGAAAGAATCGGCATGGTAGGAGCCTGACCGACAGAGAAAACAAACAAAAGTTTGAATTTTTTAGAAACAGAAAAACAAGTGGTTTTAAAACAAAAAATTAACTTATATAGAAGTTACAAACGACGCCGTCGTTTTGGTCGGCACTCATAAGCCCCAAAACGACGCCGCTTTCAATCGACCAGCGCCGCGCACCCGACCCGCTTCAGAGGATCCGCGTGTTTTCAAAGGAGGGGCTAATTGCACTTTTAGCCCCTCCGCTTTTTATCACTTTGAAATTAGATTTTTTTTGTTATTTATAATTTAGCCCTGTAATTTATTTTTCTCTGCGATTTGGTCCCGTGTTAAATGCTGCGTTTAGGAGGGAGGGGTATTTTCTCCTTTGGTCCCTCTAGGTTCTTTGCGTGTTCAGACAGGTCCCGTTCTTTGTATTTCATCTTCAAATTTGCCCCGAATTTCCATTTCAAGTTCAATTTAGTCTTTTTTGCTTATTTTGCCTTTTTATTTTCGAATTAATTTGTCTAAACATCATCATTATTATTATTATTATTATTATTATTATTATTATTATTATACTTTAATATATATTATTTCTTTAGTACATATGTATATGTACTTATATTTTTTTGTGTACGTAGTATTTTTTTTTAATCATTTTATTTTAATATTTTTTACATATTATATTCTCTTTTTTATTTTCAATATTATTAGTCTTGTTATCATTATTATTATCAATATTAGTTTATGTTTTATTATATATTTATATATTTATAATACGTATACATACTTAATATATTTATATATACTTATGTAATATTATTATTAAGGTTTTTATTCTAATATGTATATATACTCTTAACATTATATTTCATACGTATATTCTTAATATCATATTATTATATATACTATGAACAAATCTTTAATACTTTATTATATATATATTCTTATATAGTACTTGTATATTTTAGTACTATGTTTTATATATCTATGTTATTATAACATACTACGTATATTTTATTTATAATTGTTGACAATAGTAGTACACATATTTTACATATATATGTATTTTTATTAGTATTATCCTCATATATTATATTGTTCATTATTGTACATGTATATGTATATACGTATAGATATGTCCTAAGTACTCATATAGTATTTTCTTATTATATTATTGTGCATATTTTTACTCATTTCTTTATTTATATTTTAATGCTCCTATATTCTTATATTGTGTACATTATTATTTTTATACATATTACATATATATTAAATATCGTATTATTCATGTATCTTATTTTATATGTAAATATCTTTAATATATATAAATGTATCTTTATGTAAATTGGTATTGTTATTAATATTAGTATGTTTTTAACATTATTATTGTGTGTGTATATCATGTAAATATTTTAGCATTATATTATGCAATTTTTTTTTATATTATATATATATATACTTTTAAGCATCATATTCTTTTATATATGTATACATTTAAATACTATATTATATTTGATCTTACGCATTATCTTATATATATTTTTAAATAACCCTATATCATGTATGTATTTTTAACATTATACTATGTGTTTATGTGAATGAATATAGATGACATTATCGGCGTTGTTTTTAAAATATCATGTTCATTAATTATTATTGTACGTCTATATATTTATTGTTCTTATTTCACGTTTAATTCTCGTATTACATTAAATATCGCATATATCTTCATTGTTTTTATTTATTATTTGTTTCAAAATATTTCTAGTTCTTTCACTTATTTTATATCAATCTTGCTTCGCATTATTTTAAAAATCTTTTTCCAATTAATCTCAACGCATGAGGTAACATATCGGTCTAACATTAAGTCGTAAATTTCATCGCTATGTTGAATGGAATTTGTCAGCTCGTGTAAAAAAAAATGGGACGTCCTTCTAAAAACAAAAAAACTTGCAACTTCTCATTTTCTTCAATCGGATCACACTTAAATGTCAAATTGAATTCGTATTTTTGAAAATCAAGACAACATGTGTTTAATAAGATACCAATTTTGGGCGTCGCGAGGGTGCTAATACCTTCCTCGCGCGTAACTGACTCCCGAACCCTAAATTTTCTCTGGATTTTAACGTAGACCTAAACTCAACCTTTTATTTGTTTTAATAAGATATCTAATAGGTGTCCGATCACACCTAGGAAAAAGGATCGGTGGCGACTCCCTGTTTATTTTAAAAATCAAACGTCAAATTTCAAACTTTTTTTTTAATAAATCGCCACAATTAGCGACCAAGCTAAGCTAAAATTTTTACGTCGCTACAGCTGGCGACTCCACTGGGGACTTCGATGCGAGTCAAGTCAAATTAAACATGTTTTGTCAAAGTTTTCAAATTTCCTTGTTCAAAGTAAATATTTGGTCGTGATCCGAAAATCTCGTTTTCAAAATTCATGCATTTGCATCGTGTTGTAAATATTTCTTCTAACTTGTTATTTGTTTGTTTTTCAGTTCTCATTTTTATGGCGTTAATTCTGGTTTAGTTTCTTTAAATAAAATGTAAAGATTTATGAGTTTTTCCCCCCACACACCGTGCACTTGCATTTTACATAACATGAGCTCTAAACCCGGGCTCCGTCCGTTTAAGTGAAAGTAAACGCTACGCCGTGAGTTAACTCGTTCCTCCGCATGTGCTAGTGAATACTTTCGGTTACATATGACTTATGCTTTCGTGAGTTAACTTGTCCTCCGCATAGGCATAAGTAAATGTAATCCTCGAATTGAACTCGTGTGAGCTCGTGATGGGCTATGACCGAGGCCCCGTACTAATCTTAGCCGATGATATTACGGGCAATTCGAGTACCTATCTAGAACCAAAACCGCATATAATGAACCATACGAGCCATCCGACTAGAGCCATGCACAGCCTTTGTCCGCTTACTAGTCATCGAAAATAAGTACACAGGAAAGACACATCTTACCTTCTGCTTCTTTGACATTTACGCTTTCTATGCAAGGGAATCGAGTCCATTGGACCAAGTAGCTTAATTTGTTAGATTTCCCACGCTTTCTCTCTGTCCATATGTGTTGTGCTAACTGTGGTTGTTTGTCCAGATTTCTATTTTTGTCATGCATCAAAGGCATCTTGTTAGGAAGGTGTTGATTAGAGATTGGTTGCCAAAAATGGGTTTCTGATGGAGGAGTCAATTACACGAGTATATGAAACATTGTGTAATGGACTCTTTTGATTAAGGAAATGCCTAAATAGGGGCTATCTTGAAATTAACACCAAATTTTTACATATTCATTCATGACTAACATTCATCTGACATTTATTCATTCATCCATTCATTGCATGTACATGTCCCTTAATCATTCACTGAGGCTGAAACCGTATGATCTACAGTTGTGACGCTACGAGTTTGGAATCACGTCATTTGTATAAGACGCGGCTAAGAGCTAGAACTATGGAGGCCGAATTCAATGAGAGAATTGAAAGAATAGAAAGGGCCCAAAAAGAATTGCAAGAACAGTTGGCTAAATCACAGCAGGAAATGAGAGATCTGATGGTAAGATCTCGAGAGGAATCACTCGAGCAAAGGGATCAGATGGCCAAAATGATAGAGATGATGTCAGCCTTAGTTAAAGGAAGGGACTTATGCAGAGTTCGACGTTATAAAACCTCGATCGAGTTAATCATGATCGGGATCCATTTTATCCCCCAAGATTCACCCCATCTCACGTTCATGTAACACAAAGAGGATGTCCTCAAAGGGAACCTGAAGGCCTGGAGCAACGACCTGTACCACATACTCATCCAGGGCAAGATATAACTGTATCAAACCCCGGAGTTAATCCTGTTGATCCCAATATTCCAGATTTGGATGACCCAGTAGAGATAGCCAAGTTGAAATTAGACGATCATGATGTTTGGGACAAGTATAGGAGTTTGGAAGAAAGGCTCAAGGTAATCGAAGGCACTAAAATCTTCTCTGCATTAAGTGCCAAGGAGCTCAGTCTGGTGCCCGATCTGGTTCTACCTCCGAAGTTTAAGGCACCAGATTTTGAAAAATACGATGGAACGGGATGTCCAAGAATGCATCTTGTCATGTTTTGCCGAAAAATGACGAGTCACGTGAATAAAGATAAGTTGCTAATACACTGTTTCCAAGACAGCTTGGTCGGATCGGCTCTTCGATGGTATAATCAACTTAGTAGAGAAAGGATCCGATCATGGAAAGACTTAGCATCGGTATTTTGTGAACAGTACAAGCATGTGTCTGACATGATGCCTGATCGGTTGACTCTGCAGATGATGGAAAAGAAGTCGACGGAAACTTTTAGGCAGTACGCGCAGAGATGGAGGGACATCTCGGCACAAGTAGAACCCCCTTTGACCAAAACTGAAATAGCGGTTCTTTTCATCAACACTTTGAAAGCTCCATTTTACGATAAGTTGGTAGGAAGTGCTACGAAAGACTTTGCGGACATTGTGATATCCGGGGAACTTATAGAGAGTGCTATCAAAAATGGAAGGATGGAAGGCCCCGAGAGCTCAAAAGGGCAACACCCATGAAGAAAAAGGAACCAGAAACCTATGTAGTGGGAATAGGAAGCCACTATGCTTCTAATCCGTACCCAACTCAACCACGACCTCGATATCGCCCACCTCCGAATTTCACATACTTGGGAGTGTTTTGAACAATGGGACAGTAGAAGAGATCCGTGTACTTTTAAAGCTAATCTAGAGTAATATTCAAAACATACTTATTGCCTTAAGACCTAGAGGTGATAAGTCTTCTTTTGAGAAATAGGTTTCAGTCCAAGATTTTTATTTCAATGAAATGCATCTTTTTGAGTAAATTTTCTTCTATTTATAGATTCTTTTATTATTTGGATTTTTATTCTTTTATTTTACATTCATGATCATCCTATACAAATAATCATCCTTAGAATCATTTATTCTCTGGAATTTGCCTTCGCACCCACAGCAGGTCCCCAAATATCAATGTCGCGAGCGACGCTGTCACTAATTCCCTTTAGAGCAAGATATGTGTCTAGAGGGATCTCTGGACTTCGAAGATGACAGAGATTGTGTCTATCTTACTATTCGTGGAGGATGACAGAATGAGATGAAAGACAGACCCTAACTTACAAAGGGTCAGCTGATATTGTGAGCTTAGGATATAGATAAAGACCGAAACCTAGCCCACCGCAGAAATAAGGCAAGACTATCTAGTTATTTCCATGAATTCAAGGATGTTTTTGCACGATCATATTAAGACGCACTTAGGAACATCTTGAAAGAGGTCCATAAGGGTGTCTAAAGAAAACATGACAGTGGTTCTGCAATAGCCAGGCGCATCAATGAGGATCGAATACTGTTGGCCCACCATGGGAAGGGAATGGCATCAGTTATGTCGTCAAGACTCACGTGCTTCTTTCATCTCTTCACAAACTTTTTAATACGTGGGGCATAGATGTTCTAGAGATGATCACGTCAAAAGCTTCTAGTCGACATCATCGTCGTGGCCGTCAATTGCTTCACTAAGAAGGTGAATGTAGCTTCGTATACCAATATTATAAAGTCGACAATCATGAGAAGAAAAAGAAAAAGAAAAAACAAAAAAAGAGAGATCAAATGCCGAAAAATCATGTTTTTAATGCGTGAATCAGACAATGCCATATCACAATACAAAGGTTGCCAAAAAAATAATACAAAAAGAAAAGGAAGGTGACTGAGACTTGTAAATATTGGCATAAGAAGCTACCTTTTACTCTTTGTGCTTATTAAAGTTGACCAGGACCATCACTGGGGCATTAGAGGTGGTTCTGTCCATGGAAATTAAGATTCTTTCTCTCCAAACTTCGATTGATCCAAGAATTGGATGAAGTAAAACGTCTTCAGTAAACTTGACTGTAGAAAAGGGATTTGAAGATCAAACGCGGATGATGCTGAGTTATGACGGAAATAGTTCACCCAAAAGAATTTCATAGTAGGAACTTGGTATTGCAGAAGATTCTTTCCATACGAAAGGATTTCAAAGGAGAATGGATGCTTAAGAACTTTATGAGGTAAAGGAGGCTTTCCCCGGAAGAACACCGATCCAAATCCAAATTCGATTCGATCTAGAAATACTTGAAAAGGATAGGTCAAGGTGAAAACTCATAAAGGAGCTTTCGACCTCATTCACAAAAGCAAAAAAAAAAAAAAAAAAAAAAAAAAAAGAAAGAAAGAAAAAAAAAAAGAAAAGAAAATGGAGAGGTCAAGGTGAAAACCCATGCAAGGCGCCTTGAGACCAAAGGGGGTTTTGAGTTGAAAACTGAAAAAGGCACTCAAATTTTGTTCAAATGTGGGGTATATGGTAGTCTTGCTATACTTGAATTGACAAAGAAGAAGTATGCTACGTCTTGGGGCATCGACAAAGTACTCAAATCCCTTAAACACATGTTGAACTCAAAGTGGTCTCAAAGGAGTTTGTACAGAGAAGCTCAGTCATGATTTTTGGGGCACTTAGCTTTCCATTTTACCCATTTCTAAATTTATCTTTGATTATCTTATTCTTTTCAAAATGCGCTTCAAATAAACTCACATTTGCTCTCATTGTTTAACTTGTTTGTTTCGAGTTATGCTCTTAGTCAATTTTCTTCTTGTCCATAAGTATAATCCTTTTCAAGCATTCGCATTGAAATAATTATTAATGGACTAATCATACTTTCGTAAAAAGGAGTTTCGCGTATTACTCAAAAAGCTTCTAAATAGTACAGGATCCTGAAATCAGTCAATTGTCTAAAAGCTCACCAAGTGTAAGGGTTGGAAATATTTGAGCTCAAATTGAGTTTATTTCCTTGGATTTTCTATCAAGAAATATCAGTCGAGGGAACAAGTTACAGATCATACATTCTTGAGTTACAGTAGGACACAGATACTATAGCCAGGAATTGCAGTGGAATGGTTTAAAGACGGTGCCAACCTTGTGTCCCCAAATTACAGTGGAGCAAGCTAGTTAAGCAAAATACGATTATTTCCTCGAGTTTTGGGACGAGATACCAGCCGAGCGATGGGGCAGCGTACTATGCCAGTGATAGGGCCCTGAGAGGCAATGAGTGATGACGCCTTAAGTTTTTTTTCAAAAAAAAGGAGAAAAGAAAAAAGAAAAAGAAGATATATTAGGATAAAGATCCGAAAGGGCCTCCTAATGAAGCAGATTTGAACCCAAGAAGTAAAACGATTCAAGCAGTGAGTCAAACAGCAAGACTACATATTTGAAACATTTTCAGTAGTCTGAAAATTTCTACGCAAGAAGCCATGCTCGAAAAGATTCTTGATTAAGAAATATGGAAGGGTTCATGCGTTGAACATCTAAAGCATTTTGAAATGATGTACTCTAAACAAAACAGATGTTGAGTATTACCTGGATGAAAATTTGATAAGCACAAGAGCCTCAAAGCAAGAATAAAGTTTAACCAGGGGCAAAAGAGTGATATCTGAGAAACGTCGATTACTCGTGAAGCTTGAAGACGGGTACGAGGCCTGAAGAGAAAGTCAAGAGCCAAAGCAATGAACGCAGACCCTCAACAATCGCGGCAAGAAGGATATACGACAAACATGCTTAAGGAGCATTGCATAATCATGTAGGCATAAAAGCATTTAAGACAAACATGTGCATATCACGATAACATCATGCATGGCATATACAGGTACTCCAGTAGAGCAAGAAATCTTGAATGATAGTTGTACTAAACCAAAGGGAAAGACACCTGAGTTCTACCAAATGACAGGTTTTGGTATTTTGATGTCTTTAATTCATGCTTTTCAAGGAAAATCAACTCATATTGTGAGAGATGAGTTGAGCCTCAAGACACATTGAGGTATTTTCAATTTTTGTTTTAATCTATTTTTCAGAAAATTAACTCATATTGCGAGAGGTGAGTTGAACCTTTTAAGTTCTGCTTTTCAAAAATCAACTCACATTGCGAGAGATGAGTTGAGCCTCGGCTCACATGCTGAGGTATTTTTAATTTTCGTTTTCAATTTCTGTTTGTTAAATATCAACTCATATTGCGAGAGGTGAGTTGAACCTCAAGACACGTTGAGGTAATTTCAATTTACGTTTCAAAAGTCAACTCATATTGCGAGAGGTGAGTTGAGCCTCGGGGCACGCTGAGGTATTTTCAATTTCTACTTTTTAATTTCTATGCTTCAAAAATCAACTCATATTGCGAGAAGTGAGTTGAGCCTCACGCCACGTTGAGGTAATTTCAATTTATATTTCAAAAATCAACTCATATTGCGAGAGGTGAGTTGAGCCTCGGGGCACGCTGAGGTATTTTCAATTTCTGCTTTTAATTTCTATGTTTCAAAAATCAACTCATATTATGCGAGAGGTGAGTTGAGCCTCGTGACACGCTGAGGTAATTTCAATTCGATTCTGCTCAAAAAAAATCAACTCATATTGCGAGAGGTGAGTTGAGCCTCGGGGCACTCTGAGGTATTTTCAATTTTTGTGTTTTAATATCAACTCATATTGCGAGAGGTGAGTTGAGCCTCAGGGCAAGCTGAGGTATTTTAAATTTCTGTCTTCAATTTATGTTTTTCAAATATCAACTCATATTATGAGAGGTGAGTTGAGCCTTTAATTTCTTTTCTCGAAATCTACTTTTCAAATTATCAACTCATATTACGAGAGAGTGAGAGTTGAGCCTTTTCTCTGCTTTTCAAAAGCAAATCACATTATGAGAGGTGAGTTGCGCCTTTCAAATTTGTTTTCAAAAATCAACTCATATTGCGAAATGAGTTGAGCCTTAGCTCATGTCTTTGAGCTAGTTTCAATTCTGCTTTTTAAATGTCTGCTTTGAAAGAGTCAATTCATATTGTAAGAAATGAGTTGAGCTCGGATCACATGCCAAGCAAAGAATAAAGATCGAAGGCGATGGAAGACACCGCATTTGGATTCCTTGAAGTCACGATAAAATAGGTCAAAATTGCAAGTCTCGTTCCTCTGAAGTTGCGGTGGAGCTGATCGAGGATATCAAATCTTGCCTTGCTATAGTTACAGGAGAGAAGATCACAAATCTCATTTCACTGAAGTGATAGGAGAGCAGATTGAAGCTGTAGATTTTATCTTTCTGAAACTACAAGTGAAGCAGATCGAAGCCAAAATCTCATATCCTTAAAGCTACATTGGAGAAGATTGAAGCTACCAGACGCATATCAGAAGATACAGTGGAATGATGAAAGCAACAAGATGCGGTGGACTAGAAAGAGACTATCTGAACAAGAAGAGCACCAAACAAGTCAAGACTCAAAGAAGACCGGGCAAAATTGGCCTTTCATTATGTCTTTGCTCCATTACCGTTACACGACAATGAGCAAAGAGGGGCAGCTGTGACAGGCTAATTTTGGCCTATTCACAATTACCCATTCAGCCCAATAATCAAACCCTTACAAACCCATTAAATCAACCCACCCACTAAACCCAACTAACCAACCCAATTACCTATCAACCTAACTACCCAAATCCAAAGAATCGACCCAATTCCCACCAAAATTTCCCACTAACCTAAACAAACCCAAACCCTTTACAAAACAGAAAACAACCAAACCCTAGCCCCCTAGACTTTCGGCAACCACCCTCTGCCACCACCATGTCAGCCACCTGCTCCATCACATCCACCACCCTCTACACCTGCAAAATTGGAGAGGAAAAGACAACAAATAATAGAAAATAGTTTGTAAATAAGGATATAAAGCCGAATGAAAAGAGGAGGGCGCTCTCTTTTTTTTCTCTTTTTTTCAGATCTTTGAAAAAATACAAAAAAATAATCTAAATATAGATACAAGCACTAATTTGGAAGAAGAAAATACAAGGACAATACCGATTGGGCAACCAAAATACTGATATCAAAGTCTAAGGTGTTTCATTCTTTTTTTTATTTCTTGTTTATTTTCGAAATTTATATTTCTATGCATATGTACATATAACAGTATGAAAGAAAAGATAAAAAAAATAAAATAAAAAAATGTACCTTTTCGACTTTCCGCCACTCAGTACTCTGGTGGCAAGTGATGCAGGCAGCGAAGAATCTACGATGGTAGGAGCTGGACTGCAGAGAAAACAAACAAAAAGTTTGAATTTTTTTAGAAACAGAAAACAAATGGTTTTAAAACAAAAAAATTAACTTATATAGAAGTTACAAAACGACGTCGTTTTGGTCGGCACTCATAAGCCCCAAAACGACGCCGTTTCAATCGACCAGCGCCACATTGCACCCGACCCGCTTGGAGGATCGCGTGTTTTCAAAGGAGGGCTAATTGCACTTTTAGCCCCTCCGCTTTTTATCACTTTGAAATTAGATTTTTTGTTATTTATAATTTAGCCTCAGAATTTATTTTTCTCTGCGATTTGGTCCCGTGTTAAATGCTGCGTTTAGGAGGAGGGTATTTTCTCCTTTGGTCCCTCTAGGTTCTTTGCGTGTTCGAGATGTGTCCTGTTCTTTGTATTTCATCTTCAAATTTGCCCCGAATTTCCATTTCAAGTTCAATTTAGTCTTTTTTGCTTATTTTGCCTTTTTATTTTCGAATTAATTTGTCTAAACATCATCATTATTATTATTATTATTATTATTATTATTATTATACTTTAATATATATTATTTCTTTAGTACATATGTATATGTACTTATATTTTTTTGTGTACGTAGTATTTTTTTAATCATTTTATTTTAATATTTTTACATATTATATTCTCTTTTTATTTTCAATATTATTAGTCTTGTTATCATTATTATTATCAATATTAGTTTATGTTTTATTATATATTTATATATTTATAATACGTATACATACTTAATATATTTATATATACTTATGTAATATTATTATTAAGGTTTTTATTCTAATATGTATATATACTCTTAACATTATATTTCATACGTATATTCTTAATATCATATTATTATATATACTATGAACAAATCTTTAATACTTTATTATATATATATTCTTATATAGTACTTGTATATTTTAGTACTATGTTTTATATATCTATGTTATTATAACATACTACGTATATTTTATTTATAATTGTTGACAATAGTAGTACACATATTTTACATATATATGTATTTTTATTAGTATTATCCTCATATATTATATTGTTCATTATTGTACATGTATATGTATATACGTATAGATATGTCCTAAGTACTCATATAGTATTTTCTTATTATATTATTGTGCATATTTTTACTCATTTCTTTATTTATATTTTAATGCTCCTATATTCTTATATTGTGTACATTATTATTTTTATACATATTACATATATATTAAATATCGTATTATTCATGTATCTTATTTTATATGTAAATATCTTTAATATATATAAATGTATCTTTATGTAAATTGGTATTGTTATTAATATTAGTATGTTTTTAACATTATTATTGTGTGTGTATATCATGTAAATATTTTAGCATTATATTATGCAATTTTTTTTATATTACATATATGTATACTTTTAAGCATCATATTCTTTTATATATGTATACATTTCGAATACTATATTATATTTGATCTTACGCATTATCTTATATATATTTTTTAAATAACCCTATATCATGTATGTATTTTTAACATTATACTATGTGTTTATGTGAATGAATATAGATGACATTATCGGCGTTGTTTTTTAAAATATCATGTTCATTAATTATTATTGTACGTCTATATATTTATTGTTCTTATTTCACGTTTAATTCTCGTATTACATTAAATATCGCATATATCTTCATTGTTTTTATTTATTATTTGTTTCAAAATATTTCTAGTTCTTTCACTTATTTTATATCAATCTTGCTTCGCATTATTTTAAAAATCTTTTCCAATTAATCTCAACGCATGAGGTAACATATCGGTCTAACATTAAGTCGTAAATTTCATCGCTATGTTGAATGGAATTTGTCACCGTGTAAAAAAATGGGGGCGCCCTTCTAAAAACAAAAAACTTGCAACTTCTCATTTTCTTCAATCGGATCACACTTAAATGTCAAATTGAATTAGTATTTTTGAAAATCAAGACAACATGTGTTTAATAAGATACCAATTTTGGGCGTCGCGAGGGTGCTAATACCTTCCTCGCGCAGAATCGACTCCCGACCCTAAATTTTCTCTCGATTTTAACGTAGACCTAAACTCAACCTTTTATTTGTTTTAATAAGATATCTAATAGGTGTCCGATCACACCTAGGAAAAAGGATCGGTGGCGACTCCCTGTTTATTTTAAAAATCAAACGTCAAATTTCAAACTTTTTTTTTAATAAATCGCCACAATTAGCGACCAAGCTAAGCTAAAATTTTTACGTCACTACACTAATTATGCATTTGGATAATATTATTAATTTCTAGTATTAATTGTGGTTTGGAAGCTAATTTATAAATATTCAATCCTTATTTTTTTTATTTTTTATAATACAATTACAAATAATTTATTTGACTTTGGTTGTTTTCAATTTATAACAGTTAATATTCTAGTTTAATAATTGAGTATTATTATATATTTAAAATAATTTATTTATTTATAAATAAATCATTGCAATACATGTAAAAATAATTTAAAATATAAATTTATTAATATATATATATATAAAGTAAACTCAATCAAACAAAGAAAAGATAATAAATTCTTAAATATATAAATTTTTATTAAAACAGTTTTTCAGGAAAATATTTTCAGAAATCACAAAAACAATGTAAAAAATATTTTACACAGATTCATCCAAACACCAGAAAAGTAAATCATTTTCCAGAAATTATTTTCCAAGAAATTATTTTCCAGAAAATATTTTACCTGCAAACAAACGGAGCCTAAGCTTCATATTACTTACCATGACATACGTTCATTTAATTTGATTAATTAATTTAACATGAACAAAAAGTTTTTTGGTTGAATTTAAAACTTCCCTGTGTTGGATATTAAATTAAATTGATTTTTTTAACAATAAAAATATTAGGAGGAAGATTTTTGTATCAAGAGTTGGATTATTATTTAATCCAACGCATATAGATTAATTAATTTATTTTTTGAGTAAATGAGATAAAATGTAATCTGCCTTTTAATGTAAATGCCCATAGTACTTTTGCCGAATTTTTACAAATATAAATATATGTTTGAGTAAATATAAAATAAAATTAAAATATTACAACATAGACAAAAAATCGAAAATGATCTGAACTAAAACTCACACATGTACATTTGTGCAAGGTGAGATCAATCTAGTTGGATCTCTAAACGGAAGTTAAACTCTCTAAAACCTGCTTTTTATATTTTAAAAAATTCAAACCCTAAAATTTAATTAATAAAAAATAGAAAAGAGTATAGTTTGAGAAATCCTTGCAAAGTGAAAAAGTATTTCCAATTCTCAATTTTCCAGAATTTCCTTTTTACCTTTTCTTTTTGTCTGATAAAATCAAACATATTTTCATGCACCTTTCAGCCGACCCTTTTAAAGAAAGGATCAATTTTTTCTCTTCAAATTTTACCTTTTTACCCAATTTTATGGATGGTGGTGAGGAGATAAAGTCTAAATCTTTTCACTTAAATTGAGCTTGATATTTTTAGTTATTGATGAATCAAAGAGAAAGAAAAAATGGGTGAGGAAAAATGGAGATTTTTTTGAAATAAAGATCGATTTTTTGTTCTTATTTTCTGTGAAAATATAAAGAAAGCCCAAAGATTTTAATCGCTTAAACCTTTCATTTGTTGATTCCTTTCAATTCTTTTTAACGTAAATGAGAGTTGGGTTAAGTACGATCCAACAAACACTTACGCCGGAGGCAGCAACCGTGTTAAACCATTCAATAGCCGAAGCAAGCCGTCGGAATCACGGCCAAACGACGCCGCTTCATGTGGCGGCAATGCTTCTATCGTCTCCCGCCGGATTCCTTCGCCAAGCGTGTATTAAATCACACCCGAGTTCATCCCACCCGTTACAGTGTCGAGCTTTGGAGCTTTGTTTCAGTGTGGCGTTGGAACGTCTCCCAACTTCTCAAAACGCCGACAATGGCGGCACCGGACTCGACCTGCCGATTTCAAACGCTTTGATGGCTGCTTTGAAACGCGCTCAAGCCCATCAACGCCGTGGGTGTCCCGAACAACAGCAACCGCTTTTGGCTGTTAAAGTTGAATTAGAACAGTTGATTATATCGATCCTCGATGATCCAAGCGTTAGTAGAGTAATGAGTGAAGCTAGTTTTTCAAGTCCAGCAGTTAAATCCGCCATTGAACAATCCTTGAAAGGAAAGAATCCGACCGGGACAATCGGTCTCGGGTTCAAACCGGCCGTTGCTGCCCCTTCTGTTAACCGGAATTTGTATCTGAACCCGAGGTTACAACAAAAGGCAGACAGACAATCAGGGCATCAAAGGAATGAAGATGTCCAAAAGGTGTTTGATATTTTGAGGAAGAGAAAGAAAAGGAACCCGGTTTTGGTGGGCGAACCCGCGCCGGAATCGGTGGTTCAAGAGATTTCAAGGATGATTCAAGGTCAAGAAATTGATGGGATTTTTAAAAACGTTGAAGTGGTTCATTTATGGAAGGATTTTGCATTGGATAAATCCCAAATGGTTGCAAAAATCAAGGAATTAGGCACTCAAATTGGAGCCAAGATTGGGAATTTAGATTGTGGAGGGGTCATTCTTGATTTGGGTGACTTGAAATGGTTAGTAGAGAGTAACCAGCCAGTCGGGGCTCAACGGCGGTCTCTACTGGAACCAGGCGGTTCTGCTGCGGTGGCGGAGATGGCGAAGTTGCAGCGGTTCGGAGAAGGTAATGGGAGACTATGGTTGATTGGAACAGCTACTTGTGAAACTTATTTGAGGTGCCAAGTTTATTATCCTTCAATGGAGAATGATTGGGATTTGCAAGCAGTTCCTATTGCTTCTAAAATGCTTTCAAGGTCATTTGTTCTTACAAATTTTGAACCCTTTTTAGGTTTAATCTTCATATTAACTTGGATAATATGCTTGATCGCAGGTTTGGGAGCAATGGGATCCTTAACGGTTCTGTTGAGTCCTTATCCTCGATGAATGGGTTTGTGACTACAGCTGCTCGACCTAGGCAACTCTCGAAGAACTTTGACCCTACCCGAAAACAAGGATGTTGTCGACAGTGCATGCGGAATTACGAACAAGAGGTTGCCAAACTTTTAGCAGCCAAGGAATTCGAGAAACCATTGTCTGATGCTAATTCCGAATCAACTCAACCGGCATTGCCTCGATGGTTGCAAAATGCAAGAGTCCACGATGATCAGGCACAGGTAACAATCTCAAGTTAAACAAAAAACAAGTCTTATTGGAATATTTTGTGTAAATATGTGCATAACAACTATATATATATATATGTACATATACTTTTGATTTTTGAAGCAGAAGATTCAAGAACTCCAGAAGAAATGGAATGATACTTGCTTGCATCTACACCCGAAATTTCATCAATCCGGTTTAAGCTCTGACCAGTTTGCTCCTATGGCTCTTTCTATGACGAATTTGGTGCCTTTCCAGCCCAAATTAACATTAAACAGGTGCGGTGGGGAGACACTGCAACGGATCCCGAATCTTGTAGCTAGCCAACCTGGAAGTCCGGTAAGAACAGACCTTGCTCTCGGACGGCTGAAAATAACTGAGACCGAACTTGAAAGAACACATAAAGAGTGTGTGAGGGACTTTTTGGGCTGCCTACCTTCTGAACCATGGAACAAGTTACAGGATTTGAAAAGCAACAGGCTGTTAAACGTGTTAGATGCTGATTTGTTCAAGAAACTCCTTAAAGGTCTAACCGAGAAGGTGTGGTGGCAGCAGGATGCAGCATCTGCGGTGGCTGCAGCAGTGACGCGGTGTAAACTAGACAATGGAAAACGACGGGGTGCTGGATCAAAGGGTGATATTTGGTTATTGTTTTCCGGTCCCGACAGGGTTGGCAAGAAGAAGATGGCGTTGGTCCTCTCAAATGAAGTATGCGGGGCTGATCCTGTGGTGATAGGTCTTGGCTCGAGACGTGATGATGGGGAATCCAATTTGAGTTTCCGTGGTAAAACTGTGCTGGATAGAATAGTAGAGGCTGTTAAGAGGAATCCTTTCTCGGTAGTAATGCTTGAAGACATAGATGAAGCAGATGTGTTAGTTAGAGGTGGCATAAAACGAGCAATGGAGAGAGGCCGACTAACTGATTCTCACGGTCGCGAGGTCAGTCTCGGAAATGTTATTTTTATTCTCACTGCAAATTGGTTGCCAGATAATCTCAAATTCTCATCAAATGGTATTTCCCCGGATGAAATGAAGCTCACCTGTATCGCAAGTGGAGGTTGGCAATTAAGGTTATCCATTTCGGAGAAAACTTCAAAGCGTCGAGCTTGTTGGCTACATGAGGCAAGCCGAGCAACAAAGCCAAGGAAGGATACCGGTTCACCGCTATCTTTCGATCTTAATGAGGTGACTAATGTGGAAGATGGATCACACAACTCAAGCGATCTCATGGTCAACCACGAAGAACATGGCCTCGCTAATAGGCTATCATCCAACTCAACATCATCAATATCCCGTGAACTGCTTGATTCTGTCAATGATGCAATCGTCTTCAAACCCGTCGACTTCGGTCCCATTAGACGCAATATATCAAACAACATAACAAAAAGATTCTCCAGCATTATTGGGGAAAGGGTATCGATCGAGATCATAGATGACGCTGTAGAAAAGATTACAAGTGGTGTATGGATAGGTAGAATCGGATTAGAAGAATGGATAGAGAAAACATTGGTTCCGAGCTTGCAACGGTTGAAAACACAATTGCCCGTGTCAGATGAGTCTGTAGTTGTCCGACTTGAACTCGATGACGAATCCCGTGAACGAAGCCATGGAGATTGGCTGCCTAGTAGTGTCAAGGTGGTCCTTGATGCGTTCTCATAGCGAGAGCTATTTGGGGATACAATTGGTATTTTGTTACTTTTGTTGGATAGAAATGTAAATATATTCAAACTATTTTTGGCGCGGAGACGTTGATAGATTAACGGTATATATTTATTAATATTCGCTTCTTTTTTTTTTTTGTTAAAAACAAAAAAATATATATATAGCATTTATTTTATTTTATTTATCATATAATTAATAAAATACTTCAAATTGGCTTCACTATATGCATTTTTTTAAAATTTTATTTCATTATTTTTTATTATATTTTTCAAAAATATAAACCAATCTAATTGTTTTTCCATTTAATTTTAACTTATAAGAAAAAGATTTTTTATTTTTTTATTTGGAACAAATTGGGGCTCAATGTTTCATTGTTGATGTGGTGCTATAAAAATGAAATATTAAGATGAATTTGTCTAAAATAAGAGAATAAGAACCAAATTGAATAAATATGTAAAAATTGAGGATTAAAGTTGTTATTATATTTTTATAATATACTAAAACAAGCATTTAGCCGCTAAATTTAAAGGAGGAACCATTTTGGTATTTCATCCAACGTATAATGATTAATTTATTCATTTTTTCAATAACTAAAATGCGATCTAGATGGTAGTACATGGACTCCTATGATAATTTTACCATATATATCTAAATAATAATTTTCTGGTAAAAAGATCTTTCTAGTCTCTCTCAATTTCGATATTGAGCAAATTAGTCTCTCTAAAAAAAATCAGAGTAATTTAATATGTCAATTTCAAAAGTGAGTAACTAATAACAATTAATTACAACGTTAATGATTTTCGTCAATTGTACATATTTTCTATTGCTATGATAACAAATTTAGCGTACAAAATTTACACATTCTATCAATTTGATCTTGATTTAACAAATTTAGCTTGCAACGTTTATACATTATGTCAACTTTTACATAAAATATATAAATATCAAGAGCTAAATTTGTTATTATACCAATCAAAATTATGTATAGATAACATCGTGGCTAATTGTCCTTAATTGCTCACTTTAAAATTTAATAGAGATTAAATTGTTTTAATTTTTTTAGATAGACCAATTTACTTAATATCAAAATTGAGAGGAATGAGAAAAAGCTTTCGTTAAAATGAAGTTTAATTTGACACCTATTTGCCTCTTTAAACTCTAAAATTTTGGTAAATTTTCTGTTCTGACCCTAAATTTTTTTTCAATTCAATTCCGGCCCTCTACTATAAAATATCTGACTTTCCACCTGAATATATATATATATATATATATATATATATATATATATATATTGGTAATAATATATAATTAATTTTAAATATATATAAAATTATAAAATAAATATATGTAAAGCATGAAAAGGTGTGGGGGCATAGGGGTTACGTACTTAACCGGGGAGAGCCAATTGCCATACAATTGCAAAGCTCGCATTCTATAATATCCAATTTTACATATTAGCCACATAAATTTGGGTTTTTTTTTTCTTTAAAATAATTATTTTAATATTTTTTTATGGTTAAATTTGATGAGATCAACATTAAACGAAGCAAGTTAAAAGCTGATATATCATTTTATGTTTGTAAATAAATAATTATATTTATCCCCTATAAAAAATAAATTAATGTATTTATTTATTTTTAATTGTGTACGATTGAATTAAAATTAAAGTTTCATATATACATTTGAAACACAATCGAAGTTGCTTGTGCATAATTGCACCAAATCAAAGTCCATGTATGAAATTGTGTATTGAATCAAAATTCATATATAATTTTAAGATGGCATAATGTCAAATTTAGCACTTAATGTTTACATCTTTTGTCAATTTGGCTCTCATTATTATTTTTTAATTGAATTTGTTTTACTATTAACCTTTCAAAAAGAGTCGAATTGTTGTTTTTAACCAAAATACTCACTAAAATATTAAATATTAAATATTTTAGCCTACATGGCAATCCACATGTACTCCATGTTAATAAAGTCCATAATCTTTTTTATAATTTTTTTGAATTTTAATTTTTTTATTTTTTAAATATTTTATAATTTTTAAATTATTTGTTGACATGGTATATGAGACAAACAGTGTCATGTCAGTATAAAATATACTTGGACTGACACATTGGACTGACACGCTGGTTCCCATACCAATATCATTAAAAAAGTTATTTGACTCATTTTAAAAGATTAATGACCAAATTTATCTCAAAGAAGAATAAAGATAAAATTGATAAAAATATAAACGTTGAGAGCTAAATTTTACATTATACTTTTTGAGATTTATCTATTTTTTTAATAAAAATAATGAAAGGGATAAATTGTTGAGATTTAAACTCGAGATTAATTGTAAATTTGAGGACTTGATAACAAAATATTAAATCTTTTACCATTCCATGCACTTTAATGTTGGATCAAATTTGCTGACACTTTATATTAAGAAAATAAACCATTTAATAACAGCTTGTTATTTGTAAGGCTTAATATATAATTTAGTATTTGATAATTTCGACATTCTTTTAATGTGGCATTCGTGGTTTTTTATCCAATGTAGTATCCGTATTTAACATAATTTATATATTTTGGTACTTGAAGACGAAAGTGTTAACTTTTTGGTGTTTAATTCGAGTTTTAGATTTAATTTGATGAAAAATCATAATTAGCTAATAATATTAACAATTAAAGTTCATCAAATCAATTTTAAAATCCGAATTAAATCATACCCATCAAATTTAATAATATTAGTAATTAACTTTCGTTAAATCAACCATAAAAGCGGAATTAAACTGAACCAATTAAATTGAAAATAAAAAAAGCTTAATCAATTTCGCACACCATATTAAATGTTTAAAAAATGATTTAACTAATAAAAAATTAAAGAAAAGGTTTAATTTTTATTAAAAAAATAATTTTTACACATTGATGAGATTTTCTATTTGCATAAAACAAGTTAGACTGTTAAACGTGTATATATATTAAATTGCATTGGAACATTTTTGTGTAAGATATTGGTCTTGCATTTGATTGATTCCATTTATTTTTCACTTTAGGTGGTTGCAATTAGATTATAAGATTCAAAGTCCAATTGGACCCAGACCCATCTTTGAAATTGTCCAAACTTTTTATAGACATCATATTAGAAAATGTCTAATACGATCATTAGTAATTAAATTATGAGTAAGTTTTCGTTTTGATCACTTAACTAAAAAAGTTACAATTTGGTTACTGAACTATTGAAAAGTTTTTATATAAGTCATTGAGTTATTGTTATTTTATTAAAAAAAAAAGTTCCGCCAATGAGCTCCAACCAACGATTTGACAACAAGTGTGGTGAATCAATACTCATTAACGAGTAGAAGAACGTACTTTAATTCTAAGTTGATCTAATAGTGACTGCCTAAGATTAGAGCAAAAAGTTGTTTGAATTTTACTTTCGTAAATTCGTGACATTTAAAGTTGTTTAATAAAAAAACAAAATTGTAGAAAAGAAGGGTTAATAGAACTTTCGATTAGTGCAAGCATTACAAATAAAGAAAGTCATATAGCATCAATTTTAATAGCCTAATGACTTAAATGAAAACTTTGAATAATTCAATGACCAAACTGTGACTTTTTTAGTTAAGCGACCAAAATGAAAACTTAGATGAAATTTTGTGACTAATGGTGTAATTTACCTTTAAAAAAAACTTCAATACGATCGATAAGTTCGGGTCGGCTGACAATTGTGCGATGCTTTGGAACGTGTCTTTGTTTGACTGATCATCTTCGACGTACATCATAAAATCCAGTAATTCACCCCGCTTTTCATGTTTGATATAAGGTTTTCCACAACTATGTCATCATTCTCCAAGTGACCATGAAGATCCTTAGCATGGCATAAACTGTAATCGAGGTCGACGTCTCGATGGTGCTAGACGATTGCGGTTTCTTTATTCTCCATCGACAAGCTTTTTGTCATCTTCATGTAAAGTTGCATTATAGGTTCAACAACATCAACTCAAGTCCACTTACTCAATGGCTCCCAATCTCAATCGCTCACAACGAAAAGAATGTTTTCCGTGTCATCGCATAGTCGATTCAAGACCGAAATAACTTCATCACTAGGCTTCATAACGCCATCATAGTTCAAAAGCAAGAGTCTTAATGTTAAACCAAATCCAATTCTCCAATGGAGAATACTTCATTGTGATAATGATGTCCGCAACATTATGAGTGCTAATGTATTTATAATGTTCCATGAACGGACTCAAATTGCCCTATTAAGAGACTGCAAGTAATTCCATTTTTGATATTTTTGGAGCCCTAAACAAAATAATAAAGCGGGGTTTTAAATTCTTTAAAAGTTAGAAAAAATTCTTTTAGGTCATTTATAAGTTGATAAAAATTTTTTAGACCCCTTAATAGATAAAAAAAATTTTTTTTAAGCTCTTAAAAGTTAATAAAATTTTTTCTTAATCTTTAAAAGTTGAAAAAAATTATTTTTTTAGATACCTAAACAATTAAAAAATAATATTTTAAACTCCTTTTATCCTTCGACTCTGAACCACTGCACCTCCAACGACCCCAAAGCCAGGCCTGTACGCAAGCAGAGGCAATGATAACATGATTCATTGGACTCAAATTCTCATCAACTCCCAATGCCTAGTCCAAAACAGGGCAGCTCTACTTCATTGTGACAGCTCTCACATTATCGGTCAATATTGAACAAATGGCATGTCTTGATTGACTGAGTTTTTCTTAACATTATTCATTTTTTCGATAAAATTATAACAGGATAATAATTTAATATTAAAATAAAATATAATTTCAAGAAAAAAACTAAGTGCAAATCGTACGATAAATAATATCATATGAGAAATTGGAAAAGTTGAAAAGAGGCCATTTTACTAAAATAATCCAAAAAAATTTGATATTTACAAAAATAACCCAGGTTAAAAAACAATCACAAAAATAACCCGAAATGAACAGTAAAATTGGGTAATGGCCTGTTAATGGCCGGAACTAACTCGTATTTTGCACCCATGATTGCCAAATGATTGTGTCGGGCTTTAAAAAAATAATTTTTTTGGTGGTGGCCTGTCAATGGCCGGAACCATTGTATTTTTTTTAAACCGTATCATATTGGTATACAAAATACGAGTTTTAAAAAAAATTTTGGTGGTGGCCTGTCAATGGCGGCACTAGATATGCACCCAAAAAAATTCGATTTTTTTTTTCAAAAAAAAATTTTTTTTTGCTCTCTAAAAATACGAGTTTTAAAAAAATTTTGGTGGTGGCTCAATGTCAATGGCGGCACTAAGATCTGACCAAAAAAAAATTCAATTTTTTTCAAAAAATTTTTTTGCTCTCTAAAAATACGAGTTTTAAAAAAATTTGGTGGTGGTGGCACAATGGTCGGACTAAGATGTCTGACAAAAAAAATCGATTTTTTTTCAAAAATTTTTTTTGCTCTCTAAAAATACTGAGCTTAAAAAAATTTTTTGGTGGTGGCATGTCAATGGCGGCAAGACAGATGTACCCAAAAAAAATTCGATTTTTTTTTCAAAAATTTTTTTTTTTGCTCTCTAAAAATACGAGTTTTAAAAAAATATATTTTCTTTTGGTGGTGGCCTGTCAATGGCCGGCACTTGATGATACTGACAAAAAAATTCGATTTTTTTTTTCAAAAAAAATTTTTTTTTGCTCTCTAAAAATACGAGTTTTAAAAAAAAAATTTGGTGGTGGCCTGTCAATGGCCGGCACCAAATTTATGAGATCTATATATATACGTATTTTATCTTTAATTTGAGTTTTTGTTTTCTCTAAAAATTTTAGTTTTTTTTTCTTTGTTAAGAAGAAAGCAATATTTTTTTAAGATGAATTCTCAAATTTTTTTTGTTTATGTTCATTTTGATGGAGAAATGATAAATACAACTGATGAAGGCTGTGTATTTCGAAGTCGGAAAAAAATAGGAATGAGATTCAACAAACGTGTTTCATTGTCGGATTTAAAACAGAAAATCAGTACAAAGATAGCAAGCCATTGCGGAAAGCAAATGTTAAAACTATTTTACAAATTTCCGGTTTCAACTGATCCGCTAAAATTCTCAGAAATGGAGCTTGAAGATGATGATGATCTAGGGACAATAATAGCAATTTATTGCCCCCCTGAGATAGAAAATCCCAACCCGATTGAGTTGTTCGCGGAGTTAATTGAACCAGATCCGATTCAAGTTGTAATTCCAACAAGCCAGCACTCTGGAATTGATTTTGATCTTAACGTCTCCTGGGAAGATCAGACGACTTTTGGATGGTCAATGCCAACTGCCAAAAATCTAAACACCGGCGGATGTTCGTATAACTTCCCAAACATGTGTCCTCGTCTACAGATCCATCCAGAGGTGTTGGCTACCATAGAAGATGGTGATGAAGGGTCTGATAATGATGATCAGTCCCACCGTGATCCAAACGATTATTTCAGTGACCCGGATTTGGATGACATCCCTGAAGACATAGACGAAGAAGGGCCGGTGGAGGGTGAAAATGCAAACCCCTATTCGACTGGGAATAGGGGCCCTGGTATAGTTATAAGAAATAATCTGGGGTCTTTCATGACCGACGTGGATCCTGATGCAGCTGTAGCACCCGAGTTCCCGGAATATACAAATATTGTGCCGGTTCACCTACTGCACGAAGGATTCGGCGATGAAGAGTTGTTTGTAGGACAACAATTCGATAACAAAAAAGACTGTTTACATGCTTTAAAACAACTTAGCTTGAAGTTAGGTGTGGATTATAAAGTAACGAAGTCGACGCAGTCTTTGTACGTAGGAGAATGTTGGAAAGCGTCAAGTGGTTGTAAATGGCGTGTCCGAGCTGCGTTAATGCAGCGGACGCAGATGTGGATGATAAGGAAACTGGAAGGTCCACACACATGCACGTTCGCTCATTTGTCGCAAGACCATGGAAAGTTAGATGTAAAAACTATATGCAATTGCATCATACGTTTGGTGAAAGAGTCGCCCACCATTCAAGTTTCAGTCCTTATTGCGAACATGCAAGCTCGATTCAAGTATAAAGTGTCGTACCGAAAGGCATGGTGGGCAAAGCAAATGGCAATGCGAGAGTTGTATGGTGACTGGGATGCGTCATATAACAAGATTCAAGGGTGGATAGCCGGGATGAAGGAGTATGTGCCTGGGACAGTGACTGATTTGCAAACACTGCCGTATAAAAGCCCGGATGGAGAGATACAATCGGGGAAACGAGTTTTTCACCGATTATTTTGGACGTTCGAGCCGTGTCCTCACTGCAAGCAGATGGTGCAGGTGGACGGGACATGGTTGTATGGCAAATACACGCAAATACTCCTGATTGCTATTGCACAAGATGGCAATCGAAATGTACTTCCGATCGCTTTCGCCATCGTGGAGCGTGAGTGCTTCGAGTCTTGGGAATTTTTCCTCACAAATTTACAGAGGCACGTTGTCAGAGAAGATAATATTTGCATTATATCAGATAGATCGAAAGGATTACTTGCTGCGATAAGGCGATCGGGGGTTCCGTGGAGGTCTGTTTATTGCATACGACACATCGCGGTAAATTTTCATAGAGATTAAAAGAATAAAGATTGGAAAAAAGAACTAGTGAACATGGGTAAAAAAATTTGTTTGTATTTATTTAAAAAATTACTTTTCAAATTTTTTGTTGTTTTTAGAATGATGGTTTCAAATTAAATATGCAGCTTATGAGTTAAAACCGCGAAGATTTAGGCAGAGGTTCGCGAGGCTTGAATCTCAGATGTCATCTTTACCAACAGATCTCAGAACATGGTTAGGTAGCATGGAGAACTGGCAATGGACTCAAAGTTATGATGATGGGTTTCGGTATGGGCAGATGACGACTAACTTGGTAGAGGCGATCAACTCTGTATTGAGGTGCACACGCCATCTCCCGATTTCTGCTGTGTTCTCGGCAACATTTTATAGGTTGGCAACATTGATGCCCAAGATGGGGTTGAGACAAGCTAAGCAGATTGAGGCCGGGCACGTATACGTAGAGGACGTCCGAAAGGCCATGGCGGTAAATAGTCGAAGGGCACAAACAATGAACGCTAAATTGTATTCGCGCGACTTGGGAACTTTTCGAGTTCAACAGTACATCGGCCGTCGTTCGGGTCTTCCACCTAGATCGTACGCAGTTGATCTGCGAAACAAACGATGCGAGTGCGGGATATTTCAGACTCTTCGATATCCATGTGCGCATGTTCATGCAGCTTGTGCGAGAGCAAACTTAAATGTTGAACAATTTATAGACGAGATCTACACGTTGGAACGCATATTACGTATATGGGGGAGCGAATTTCCTGTAATGCCCGATGTCTCAAACTGGGAAGTTCCAGCTTCTGCTTTCGAGATGGTGCCTGACCGTAGTCTCTGCAGAAATCCTAAAGGTCGACCACAATCAACGAGAATTCGAAATGACATGGATGTCAGGGAGACGGGTGAACCCAAACTGTGCACTGTGTGTCGAACATCCGGACACAACCGATCAACATGCCCACATCGTGCCTATGTTTCTGGTCAATCGTCTCGTAATGCTGGACTCCAAAATGACGAGTGATATATTATTTATGATTTTTACTCATAAAAGCCCTATATATTAATATTAAAGTAAATGTATTTGTAACATAATTTTTAGTTCTATAGCTCAAGACAAAAATAATTTAGTGACTATGACACGGATGGACAGCTTGAATTATTCTAATATTGTCTCAAAAAATTCATTATATCTCATAATTTACAATTCAATTCAATTGCTTATACCGTTTCTTCTGTAAGAAACTAGACTCAATAAGCTTTAATTCCATAATTTATTCATCCTCTAATTCAATTTCTACAATTTTTGGTGATTTTTCAAACTTATACTACTGCTGCTGTCCAAAATAGTCTTAGTGCAAAATGTTGATTTTTCATTTCTAACTTATGATTTACTTTACAATTCAATCCTTATTTCATTTCTAACTTGAATTCCTATCAATCTAACCCCTAATTCATCTTTTTATTCAACATAAACAATATTTAGAAATCTAATATCTTTCAAAATATTCAATTAATTTCATCAAAACCTTGTCCCAAAGCTTCTAAAACATCAAAATTAAGTAAAAAGGGCTTGATTGACTTACCTATTAATGTTTAAAGCTTCAAAACCATGATTTCCCTTTTCTTTCTTTCTTTCCTTTCTTTTTCCCCTGTTCTTCTCTGTTTCGTTTCATCCTTTTCTATTCTTTTTTTTTCTCCTTTTATTTCCTTTACTTTATATATATATAATAATAATAATGATAATAATAACTTAATAAATATCTAATTAATATCAAATATCTAATTAATAAATATCTTTTATAATCAAATACATGTATTACAAATATATGTATTTTTATTTATACACTTGTACCTATCATTTCCATACACTTATCACATTTTAATTTATTCATTGTATAATATTTTATTTGAAATATTTATTATAAAATTATGATTATCGCTATAATACAAAAAAATCAAACTTGTGAATTTATATAACTAAATTTTAGTGACCATTTGTTAATATTATTAAATTTCAATATTATTTTATGAATGGTGATTAATATTTATGTATGTTAATTGTTATGAAAATATATTTAAATTATTTGTAAGTATTAATAATTAAGTTGAAATGAAATTAGAATGAAATAAAGTTGAAATGAAATGGAAATGAAATTAGAATGAAATAATTAGAATGAAATAAAGTTGAAATGAAATGGAAATGAAATTAGAATGAAATAAAGTTGAAATAAAATGGAAATGAAATTAGAATGAAATAAAGTAGCAGTCCAACTAGGGCTTTCTGTAAACGGCGAAGCAGTGACCGGACTTGGAAGAGTGCCCGATCCATGGAGCACTTGCGAGCGGTTACTTGGACGGGTGCCACCGAACGACGAGGAAGGACGATTAACACGTATTAAATTTAATTGGTTAAAACAAAACTTCCAACATCTTCCGAGAAATCCAACGCAGATGGACATTATCTACGCTGCGAGAGCGTTTATTCTTCAACTTATAGGTGGGATACTGATGCCGGACGTAAATCAAAATAAAGTCTCATTAATGTATCTCCCCTTACTAGAAGATCTCGAGCTTGCCGGCAGGTTTAGTTGGGGCTCTGCAGTGTTGGCATGCTTATACCGCGAACTTTGTCGAGCAACAAAGCCGTCTACAAAAACAATGGGCGGTTGCTGCCTTCTACTGCAGTCTTGGGCATTATATCGAATGCCATTTCTAGCATCGGTGAGCCATCAACCGTATGTCTGGCCACTCGTTAATAGGTAAATATATAGTTTAATTTTGCCATCTATTTTTTAATTGTATATTCTAGTATACTTATATTTTTCATATTGGAAATAATACGATATTTTTTTCTTTTTTTTTAGATGGGCAACTGTACCGGGAATCGGCCGATCTTTCACATTACCTACGTACCGTATGATGATGGAGACTCATTCAGGGGATGCTGTAAAAGACAATTTCGAATTTTTTTTAAATACAATAATTGCGCAAGAAAAAAAATTAAATATAACGTGTTCTTTATATTATGCAGTTCATATGGATGCCATATAATGAGGAACATATCGCAGCACTCATACCATCATGAGTTACCGAGCAGCAACAGGTGTTCGTGTCAAATGTGCCGTTGATTAATTTTCATATGGTGGAGTGGCACGATGGAAGTCGGGTTTTGAGGCAGTTTGGTTGCTCACAACCTATTCCGAACCTTCCCGTCAACATTAAAGAAGTTCACGGAATGTACAAAAAGGGTTCGGGTCGAGACGCATTAAATTGGACGCAAAAACATGAACCATATATCATTCTATGGAATATGCGACATTCGAGGTGCCCTCTCTTGTATGCCTTAGAGGGAGGGTTTTCTCCTACGCCTGAGTACGCAGCATGGTATATGGCATACGGAAAATTGTTTATATTCCAAGGTAAATACATGCTGATCCAAAAAGACGCGCAACCGCAATCTTCTCGATGGCAACCAAGGAACGCACAACCGCGCAGTAATCGAGTTCTGCCATTCGGTAACGTCGAGTCCGATACTACCTCGAACCCCGATCTCGAGCCAGAATATGAAGCATCCGGCTCATCATCACACCCCATGGATCCGGATCCACTGCGAGATATTCCTCCATTATTTGAGAATATTTTTGGTGACGACATGGAGCCTCAACATTCGACACGATCCGGATCGTCCTCATACCACCCGGAACTCCCGGAAGTCCATCCCGAAGCACGTACACCCACCATCGAGGATATTTTTCCATCGGCACCTCCGATCACGCAATACCCAATTACTCCCGATTATGGTGTATATGATTATTCTACTTTTTTAAGTACACCGGAGTCTGGACCGAGCAATTACCAAACGCCTGAGCGAGGTGCACGACATCGCCGACGGAGGCATCCCGACCGTTACACGTCGGCACCGGGGACGTCACCGGGATCGCAACAATTTTAATTTTTTTTAATTTTTACTTTATTTTAAAATTATTCTGTAAATATTTCTTTTATAGTGAAATTATTCTGTTTTTTAATATTAATTTTATATCTCTAAAATAATTATTTGTTTAAATAAATGACTTTGAAATATATAACGAAATTCTAATATGTAATAGTACACGACAATATTAATTTAGATGCACAATAAAATACAATCATTCTACAATATTAATACAAAAAAATATGCACTACATTAAATTTAAACACTCGACAGACTACAAACAGATAGGTAAATTTAATACACGATAATTTGAAATTCAAAATTTATATATTACAGATTAAATTAAATTTACAAATACAAAAAAGTAAAAACATTCTAAGAAATTAATACATGAAAATATAAAAATTAAACCTTAAATCCTAACAACTATATTAAATTTAAAGATATAAAAAAATAATTTAAAGATATAAAAAAATACAAACATTCTTAAGAAATAGCCAAATTATTTTTTATATTAGTTTATTCACAATTAATCGTCTTCTGCTTGTATCATGTCTACGTTGAATCAGTATAAGATAATTGGATATCTGAAACAGTCAGTAAAATAAAAAATAAACCTTTGCAAGGAGACTCTACCAACCGGTTCAAAGCACAACTTAAGTGCGGAATAAACACCATTTCACCATAGATAATGTCCATCTGCGTTGAACAACTCGATTAACAATCTATGACGCAAATAATTATCCAACACTTAATGGCATAACCTTTAGGGTGGACATGACAGTATATAATTCAACTTCGTTAAAACATGACAGTATATAATTCAACCTCGAAATCCGGTTGTACACTACAAAAAACTCCCACCTACAATCAACTACAAAAAACTCATTTGATAATATCCTATAAAACACTCTCATTTTGATTACTCTCTCAATTTTTTTTTAATTCTATTTACACCATAAGAACCAAACCATCCACTATATATAAGGTTTTGTGCCGGCCATTGACAGGCCACCACCAAAATTTTTTTTTTTAAACTCGTATTTTTAAAGAGTAAAAAAAAAATTTTTTTTTGAAAAAAAAATCAAAATTTTTTTTGTCAGATCTGTCTTGTGCCGGCCATTGATGAAGCCACCACCAAAAAAATATTTTTTTAAAACTCAGTATTTTTAGAGAGCAAAAAAATTTTTTGAAAAAAAAATCGAATTTTTTTGTTTGATCGTGCTGCGGCCATTGATGACAGCCACCACCAATTTTTTTTTAAACTCGTATTTTTAGAGAGCAAAAAATTTTTTTTTTGAAAAACAAAATCGAATTTTTTTAAATCAGATCTTGGTGTCACCATTTGATGAGCCACCACCAAAAAAATATTTTTTTAAAACTCGTATTTTTAGAGAGCAAAATTTTTTTTTTTTTTTTGAAAACAAAATCGAATTTTTTTAATTTGTCTGGTGCCGGCCATTGACAGGCCACCACCAAAAAAAAATATTTTTTTTAAAACTCGTATTTTTAGAGAGCAAAAAAAAATTTTTTTTGAAAAAAATCAATTTTTTTTTTTTGACTGGTGCTATGCCCATTGACAGGCCACCACCAAAATTTTTTTTTTTAAAACTCGTATTTTTAGAGAGCAAAAAAAAAATTTTTTTGAAAAAAAAATCGAATTTTTTTGTTTATCTTAGTGCCGCCATTGACAGGCCACCACCAAAATTTTTTTTTTAAAACTCGTATTTTGTATACCAATATGATACGGTTTAAAAAAAAATACAATGGTTCCGGCCATTGACAGGCCACCACCAAAAAAATTATTTTTTTAAAGCCTGACACAATTATTTGGCAATCATGAGTGCAAAATACGAGTTAGTTCCGGCCATTAACAGGCCATTACCCAATTTTACTGTTTATTTCGGGTTATTTTTGTGATTATTTTTTAACCTGGGTTATTTTTGTAAATATCAAATTTTTTTGGATTATTTTAATAAAATGGCCTTGAAAAGATATATGACAAGTGATTTGGACGGTTCTGATTGGATGAGTCTTCATCGTTATCTACTGATGTCTAGAACATGGGATTAAATTCAGCTGAAACCGACTATTATACAGTGTCGTGCCGCGTATATTTTTGAAAAGCAGCACCACCGGCCGGTTATTTTTATTTTAATTAATACTATTTCCCTTTTCCGTTGGTTTTTTATTTTGATGTTATAAAAACAAAAACAAAAACATTTATTTAATAATCCTGAATTTGTTAATATTCCCGACTTGACCCTTGTTTTGTATTTTTTAGATTTTATTTAATAGTCTTTTTCATAAATGTTTATAAAAAAATAACTTTTGTTTTATGTAGTATTTTTATGAAAAATAAAACTTTATTTTTATATCATAGAGGTTCAATTTAAATAATCGATAATAATTTAAACACTTTGATCGATTTTTCTGAATATAAAACCTACAATATCACATACCCTTATTGCGTGGTCCTATATTATTTTGATATTTTAAATAGATATTCTTATCCAATACTTTTTATCTTCTATATACACAAATATCTTTCATGATGTTCCCATTTTAATAAAATTGACATTCTATTTAGATAAGATGATCAATACTTGAGAAGAGTGAAGTGTCCCCAGGCATTAATCATTCAAAAACATCTGGTGCAATAGATGATTTCCAGTTACTACAATCACTTTTCACAAAGAAATTATCATAATCCCTCCCCTAAAGTGATGTATGTCATTCAATATGTGAATTTAATAGCATGCTAAACCGTCAAGTAAGACCTGAAAAAAGTGAACATACACATGGAATCCCCCTCTAGCAGCACAATCACCCTTCACCTATGGTGGTACAAAAGGATCTAAGCTATGTAGATACCAAAAACTGGCGTGGAGGAAGATATTAGAACAATTCAATCTATTTGAACGAAGAGTAGTACATGAGTGGGATTTTGAGTTGGAGCTGCACATCTGAGGAAGGTATTTTTATGAGTTTGACCTATTCAGACCGTGTGTCACCTCTTGATAAGCTTATTAGTAAGTGATGGTTATTTTGTCAAGATTCGACTTCTCAAGTCCCGACGAAACAATGCTTGTGGCCAAAGAGGTGTAGCCGGGGAAACTAAGTGGGCGGAGCCATCATCCTAGATTTTGCTAAGACAATTCTAGCTGTGTTGATACCAAAAGGTGACATGGAGGAATATGTGGTGGATATTGAGGACAATTCATCCTGTTTGGGCGGATAGCCGTACCACTTGGGGTCATAGTAGGAGGTGATGAAAAAGGGAGGAGAGCTTAAAAAAGAAAAAAGTACGGATGGGACTTTGAGTTGGAGCTGATGAGCAAGTCTCCTCTTTGGGAGTGAAGAATATGTTTTTATGAGTTTCACCTATTTAGGTCGTGTGTCACCTCTTGATAGAGCCTACTAGTCACTTTCATGGTACCCTCGTTAGATAAATACTGTAGAACATGCTTGTAGCAAGTAATGGTTGTCTTGTTAAAAGTGGTTTGATTTATCATGTCCTAACAACACAATGTTTGTGTCCCGAAGAGAGGAAGATGGGGGAACTAGATGGGTGTAGCCACCATCCCATTGTGACAAGCTCATTTCAAGCTTGTTTCACCAGAAAAAAAAGCTCATGATATGCTTATGATGTCAATTGGACCATTATAGGCTAACATCTTTGTTTTTCATCTCATTTGAGTAATAATCTACACTAAGGAAATGGACACATCAAAGTAATATTTATGATGGAATTAATTATGAATGTCGCTGTATCATAGTAAAACAATGAAACAGAGAGAGAGAGCCATTAACTAACATTATCTTCTGTGCATATTTATGTAACAGAGATTCATCATGAGCTTTCTATATGTATCAGATGCATGCATTTTATTATTTGATTAATATATGCTCTCAATCCTAATACTCTTCATACATTTAAAATTTAGTCCTAAATTTAGTCCTATTCACTGGTGCAACACTTTAAAAGAAAAAAAATGATTAACTCTAATTAATGTGCATGATAATTAGGGACAGTAAAGATTCATTCTCACAAAGGGTCTATCATATAATTACACAAAAACTGCCAATATAATATCGGAGTTAACATTTACTGTTTATTTAAGTTTTCTATGATTCTGCTAATGAAACAATTTAGTTCGGGTTAAGAGAATAAAGTTAAAATTTTTAAACAGTAAATTGATCTAATGATCTATTTAATAGTAGAGAGAGTAATTTAATCCGGGATTTCTTAGGTGGTGACACAAAAGCTACCAGGATAAAATCTCCAAGAGAAAATGATTGTAAATGAAATCAATAACATAAACAAAATACCTTCAAATTTTGATAATCACAACAAAAAACAAAATGCCAAAATTAAAAAAATTAATGAAACTTCAAAAAAAGAACAATTATAATCAATTTCCTCATTATAATAATAAAAAATTCAAATAAAGGTATCAGCAAGCTTCATCATATTCATGAGGAAGAATAAATAAAATAAAAGGCAATTCAATTATTAAAAGAGCAATACAAACTGTGAATCAAAATTGCAGGAATTCTTCATAACGATTATTAAGAAAAAGGGAGCTGTACAATTTTATAATACAAAAAAGAGGGACTAAATTTGCAATAAACTTACAAATCAAACAAGCCCTGAAACTCTGCTCTCCTCGAACAAGGACCGGAATTGCAATTATCTTCATTTTCAAATCGAACCCTCGTTCTACAAATTGGGCAAGCAGCAACTTTGATTAACCAACCATCCAAACACTTCCTATGGAACAAATGGCCACACCCAACAAGGCTTCTACACCATTGACCTTGCCTGAACCCATCTAAGCAAATCACACAAGAATCCGAGTCCGACCCGACGGATTCCGTTTCGTGGGAGAATCTGAATTGGGGAAGCTTTTTGAGCTGTTTCGAGGAAAACCCAGAGGAGGGATGGAGATGGTGACGACGGTGGCGGTGACGGCGGTGGCGGAGGAGAAGAGGGAGGAGGAGGAGGAAAGAAGCTAAAGGTAAGATGAGGAAGAAGAAAGAGATGAGAAGCATCATAATTATGGCTTTTAAGATCAAAGACAGGAACTTTTCTTTCGATTTCGACGGCGTCGGCGTTGAACCACCGGTTGGGGAGGATTGTGGAGGTAGCGGCGGCGGCGGCATGGTGGGATTTTTTTTTTTCTTTTTCTGGGGATTTTGAGATTGAAATGGTAAATGTGAAAACTGAGAAATTATTGGAAATAAAAGAAACGAACTTTAAATATAAATTTATAAAGGGCCTAAAGATATGGTCAAACGTTATTTTTTAAATTTTATTTATTTATTAATTTATTAATGAAAACAAAAAAAAAATATTTATTTATTTTGCGCTCATTGTTTTAGGAAATTAGAATTATAAATTTATTTATTTATTTATAACCGGTTTTTTGGTTTTTTCCTTCTTCTTTTTTTCCTATGGGCTTTTTCTCGATAAGTGTTGAAAAGTGTGCCTTTTATAGGATAGAGATGAAGTTTTTTTTAGGCATTATACTTAATAATTTTTTGTATAATATTAAATTTAGTGTTTAACTTTTACTTCTTTGATCAATTTGGTCCTTACTCTTTTTATTATTATTATTAGTTTGGTCTTTAACCTTCAAATTTTAGTCAATTTGCTTCTTTTAATATGGAAAAGTTGATTGATTCCTAAAAAATTAATAATACTAGCGCAACAATTCGCGTGGTAGTTTACGTGTACTTCATAAAAAGTAAAAAAAAAAATCTTTAAAAATGCGACAAAATTCAAAACATTCATAAAACTTCTTCAAATACTATCCATGTCAGCAATGAAGTACAAGTAAACTGCCACGTAGTTTACCATGTTAGTGCCATTAAAATTTTAACAGTTCAATCAATTTTTTAGTAAAAAATAAAGCAAATTGACTAAAATTTTAAGGTTGAGGACCAAAGTGATAAAGAAAAAGAATCAAGGTCAAAGTGACAGAATGAGTAAACATTAAAGGCTATATTTATCATTATGCCTAATTTTTACAACTTTCAGCATTCGATAACTACATTCAAGGGCGAAGTTAGAAATTTTTTCGGAGAGGCTGAAATTAAATTAATTTTTTTATAAGAGCCAAAATGCAAATCTTATAGCTGTAAGCTTAAAACTTTATAATTTTCAGAAAGGGTCAGAATATAGTTTTACCATGTATTAACTTATAACTCTTTAGATTTTAGAAGGGTTAAAACACAAATTTTCTATTTTGGGAGCAAAGGCTCTGGTGGGTATATCTTAAATATTCATTTTGAAAAAATGAAGGTATCATCCATGTCGGTTTTAATTCATGATTGGATTCATGGTTTATGGAGATTAATCATTTTGGTATTTATAGCCTCTTCTCTTAATAATGCAGTCTACTTTTTCCTTGAAATTTCAACATAATTTGCCACTATACCCAATATTTATGGTTAAAATATACCATAAGTCTCTATACTTTTATTTCTAATAATTTAGTCCCTTCATTTTGCAAATTTCAAAATTTAGATGCCAACTGTTAACGTTATTAAAATTATTTTATTAAATTCAACTTTATTACAACATCTATCTTTTAGTTACATAGCCACAAAGTGCGTATTTTTTGGTTCAAAATGTCACACCAATAAATTTAATAAAAAATTAATTGTATTAACAATTGGACCTAAATTTAAAATCTAAAAAGTAAAAGAACTGAATTCTCGAAAATAAAAATATATGGACTAAAATTTAAATTTAAATATAAAAGATAAGAAAAGTAGATTAACACGTCTTTTCTCACTTTTTCTCCCATCATACTTTTTATCCATACTTGATGAGCATATTCTTCACTATTGATAGTAAAGATTCCATTTGCTTTGGATGGAATAAACAAGTTTGCAACTCTTTTGAAAGTGACATATTTTTGGTTAATTTCTATAAATGGTCCTTACACTATTCATTTTTGTGAATTTAGTCTCTTTATCATAAGTTGGTCATTTCTAATACTTGAGGTTACGAAATGTGTATTTTCAATTCTAAGAACAAATTTTTTTCATTAATTTTATCAAATAATTTAATGTGATTTTCTTTAAATATGTGATGATGCATCGTAACAATTTTTGCACATTAAAAAAAAAGACAAAAAAGAATAAAAATGCATAATATTTATTTAATTCGTTCATTTTTAGTCCTTACACTTTTAGAATTTTGAAATTTCAGTCTTCACTTAAAAATTAGTCGTTAACTTCATTAACTAGAAATAAGATGGCTTTTTTCATCAATATTATGTAGAATTATCAAACTAATATAACATTACACATGTGATAATATGTCTACCGCATAATATTTTGAAAATATCATAATTTAACATCTAGTACCTGGGTCAAAATCGAAATTTAGAATTTCAAAAAATTATGCAACTTATGCCAAAATATAACTAAAAAAATTATGTGTCATCAATGCCAACAGATTCGTTGACCAAGTTCAGCATATTAGTTAATGCCACATCAGTAGTTCCACGTCCACGTCAGCATTTTTAATGGTAGAAAAGTAACGCCGCTATCAGTTGGAGTAGAATTTGTAAATCAATGTAGTAAGAGCATTCAATTTTTCAAAATTTTAGTAGATGGACTAAGTATAAAATTTTGAACAACTACTGTGCCTGGCAACAAAATTAGACCAATTTATTTGACATGCCGGATTATTTGCACGCAGTATTCATGCATCGTTTCAATATTTCATTTTCACATTGTTTGCAATACAACTAGCAATATTCAAAACCGCCCGGAAACTATAGGACTTATCCTAAGATAAGTGACGGATATTTTCGGGATTTAATTAAATTTTTAAAAAAATTGAGGGTTTTAATTAAAAATTTCAAAATATTTTTGAAAAGTTTAATAAGAATTTTTAACTGTTTTCAAGGGTGAAGCCAAAAAGTTTTTTCTGGGGATTGGAATTAAGTTGTATGTTTTTAAAAGAGTTAAATTGCAATTTTATCATTTTAATAGTTTGTATCTTTATAATTCTTTAAGGATTAAATCAAAATTTATCATTTTTGGGTGTTAAAGTGTGATTTTACCATATACTAAATTAAAATTTAATAAATTATAAAGGGTCAAAAGTTAAATTTCCCATTTTAGGGGGTGGGGGGCCTACTAGCCCCCTAGCATTGCCCTGACTATTTTGAAGGGTCTAATTAAACTTTCTAAAAGTTTTGGAGACTTCATACAAATTTCAAAAACTTTTTGTGGGGCCTAATTCAAATTTTCAAAAGTTTTGAAAGACCTAATGAAATTTTCTAAAAACCACAGGGACTTAATTAAATATTTTTAAAAAATTGGGGTTTAAATTAATTTTTTTTAAAAAAAAGCTTCTTTAAGATTTTTTTCTAAATATTTATATGGTCTAATTAAAATTTTTAAAAATTCTGGAGACTAAATAAGAATTTCCCAAAATTTTGGTTGTGTCCAAATTCAAAATTTCAAAAGTTTTGAGAAGACTATGAAAGGCTTAATTAAGGTTTAATGATAATTTTCTAATTATATTTAAGAGTATGATTTGAAATAGAGTTAATAATTTTATAATACAAAATATAAAATAAGTGGTTGAGTGTAATTGTAAGACTTATTATATTTTTAAAGAAAAAATGTAAGTTCGAAGTTTGAAAACAACATTATTGAAAAAAATAACTCTGAATATAAACTGTAAAATAGACCTGCGTAATACTAAAAATAATAATTAAAACATGAAAAAGGATATTATACATTTAAATATATAAATGTATTAAAATTTAGACAGGATATATATTAATTTTAATGCAATTTGTACAATAGAATCTATACGTATGCATTCGATTAAGCAGGTATAGGGACAAGCATATCAAACATAAATTACTTTTTTTTTTTCAATTTTAAAACATAATATTTACCGATTGAGTCTTAACTTGATCGGTATATATATTAGTGTCAATATAAGAGGATATGGATTTAAGTGCACTAAAGCGCATTATTCTCCTATTTATAGATTGAGCAGGGACTATAAGTAGCTCTAAATATTATGTCAAAAGAATAAATATGATCAAAATTTATAATAAAAATTTTTAAAAAAATAATTTTTGTTTGTGCATTAAAATATAAAAAATAGGGTGTTTTTTAGTCATATCCTTAATGGAACTTAAAAACTTATCAGGTTTTAGGTGGGTGGGAACTGGGAAGTTACAAAATATGACATTGACATTCAAATGATGTATATATTTATTGATTGAAAAACTGACTTTGCATGTAAATATATAATAAGATATTTTCTTATATTTCCAAGAGGTTTAGTTGAAATGAGATATTTCTATAGCTTTATTTCTTTTTTGGGTTCTTTAGGAATATATTCCTTCATTTTTTGAGAGAGAAATAGAAGGTGTTGTATGACGTGTTTTCATTTCTTTAGCCGATACTTTAACAGAAATTATATTTTGTAAAATGTATTTTTTATTTCTCTCTTCAAAATCGATTTATCTCTCTAAATATCGAAAAAATCGACCTAAAACTTAAAGACATTGTTAATTTGCTCCAAAGGGATAGGCAAGGGCCTTGGTCCTCCTTAACTCAATGGGAAAAATTATTCTATGGTCTCTTCCCGAAATTAAAAGATTCAATTTAGTTATTTTTAATTTTTAATTAAATGATAAAATTATAATTTTAGTCCTTTTGAAAAATTAATAATTTAATTTGAACCTTTTTAATACAAAATTTTTAGTTTTTTGTCCCCTTAAATTTATAATCTTATCTTGCCTCTCCTAAACAAAAATTCTAGCTTCGCCCCTAAGCCCAACTATTAGCATTAAATTCTGCTTAAGCTTACTCGTATTTGTAAATAACTAATTCTAACCCGTTTTAGAATAAGTCATACTAAATTTTAATTTTATTACAAAAATATTGTTTTTAATTCAATATTTAATATATATGTATATTTAAAATCAAATATAAGCAACTTACAACATTTAGTAATGTGATAAAACATATACTTAGAAAATTGGCCGAATTAGCCCATGCTCCGACTTTAAATGTTAGAGTCCAAACTTTGCTTATATTTTAATTGGATTTATTTCTCCTCAAATTTATTTTCCAAACATAATATTTTTGTCTAAAACATTTTAAATATATAAAGATGAAATTTTGTACAGAATAAATCTAATTTCAAATAGCTTTCAAAAAATAGGCATAATGACTTGTTTAACCCTCTAACTTTATAAAAAAGTTATTTTAGCCATTCATTTAATTTTTGCCTCTTTTAATATTTGAACTTGCATTGTTTATCAAATCACTTTAAAATAGATGAAAAAGTTAATATTTGTTAACTTTACTAATGTGGCATCCACGTGGTAACCCACATGAATGTCATATTAGTAATTAATTAAATTAAAAAATATTTAAAAAAATTATAATCTTTATACTTTCAAAATAGTTTTAATAATTTTTAAAAAAAATAATTTATTGTTGATGTGGAATTCATGTGGCAATGCACGTGCATGTCAAGTTAGCAAAGTTAACAAATGTTTACTTTTTTATCTATTTTAGAGTGATTTGATAAATAATATAAGTTTAAACGCTAAAAAAAAAAGAAACTAAAATAAATTTTTATGTAAAGTTGAAAGGTCAAATAAATTATTATACAAATATTTATTTATTTATTATTTTAATATACATACAAAATCGTCAATGTAAGATTCGAACACCTTTACCAAAGGACAAATGACAAAAATATCTGTTTGTATAAGACTCAAACACGTTTATCAAACGACGAATGAGGTTTTCTTACTGATGAAAAAAGAAAAACTTGGAACCCATGGGTTTCGACTCGACCCAATGTGATAAGGTTGATTTCTTTCAAAAAAGTTTGGAGGTGGGGTTAATTTTTCAATTAGTCAAGTTGAGATCGAGTTTTGGAATAATTTACTTTATCCCGAGATAATTATCAAAATATTTTAATATTTAATCTAGCATAACTATATCTAAAAAAACAAATAATAGTATCATTAAACATAATAAAAAAATTAAAATTTATTGTTGGAACTTACAATCGATAATTGCAAAGAAAACATGTAGTGAAGTGCTACCTTCAATTATTTATACAGTTCGATTTTTCTATATTTGTGAAACTTATCTCAATGGATAACCAGTTTATTTTTAAAACCCAATAAATCAAGTGATTTAAATCTTATCATATCCCAGAATAGCAGCTTCACTCTTGTACTAGAAAATTTAGATCAATCACCACTAAGTTTTCCTCTTAAAAACTTAGCTGTAAATCAAGCAATACTCTCAATGCACTATCAATTACAAGTTTCTCGATGGACAGATGAGTACTAAAAACTGTCAAAACAAAACAAATACAAATCTCTTTGAAATATAAACCATCAAAATTTAAATGCAGCTATATTTACACATTTTGTTGAAGGAGAAAGAATCTCGTATATCATTATCACTTTGTATTATTTTTATTTCGTAATTAATTTATAGAAAAAGTAATTAAGTTTTTTTTGGTAAAAGACTTCTTCTCAATTCTGATATCAACTAAATTGATCTCTCTAAAGGAATTGAAATAATTTAATCCTAGTCAATTTTAAAAATGAGCAATTAAGAACAATTAATCATGATATTAATGCTTTCCATCAATTATATATAATATTTACATATATGGTTAATTTGGTCTTAATTCCAATCAACTTCTTGAATCTCAATGAATCATGTATGTAACTATCCTTTCATATTTAGTTTATGTATCAACTTTGTTTTAATGTGCAGTTGATATTGAAGATTTCCAATACGAGAAATTCCTTCAATCATTTCGGCATTATTTCTTGATTCAAAGTATAGGGGAATTTTGTTGAACCGGTTTGCAAAGCTTCTTGAATTGGAAGTAAACATATATGTCACTCGTAATTAATTTTAACGTCAATTTATTTGTTATGTTTAGTCTTTTTTGTGTGAACAATACCGATCAGACAATTGATTTTCAGAATATATATAGGTGTCACGGTTGGAGTCGATAAATCTTTACCCATAATAACACGAAATCTTATGGTAAAAGGCTTCATACGTATTAACAAGGCTCCTCTTCATTAATGGTTGAAACCCTCATGTGCCATTATAATTAGATGGTATTGAAACTTGATTTAGGTATTGCTGGTTGAAAAAAAAAGGGTTAAATTCTAAAAATAATCCTCGTACTTATTAATTTATATGGATTTAGTCTTTCTATTTTATTTTCAATTATCAACAAGTTAAAGAGGAAATGCTCATCGACAACTACATGAAAACAGACAAATTGGTGGTGCTTATCTTTAATTTGTTGACACATTTGGGAAACAAATATAATATTTTAAATTTTCTATAATTTTTTATAATTAAAGTAAAAAATAGAAACCAAATTGATAAAAATTGTAAAGGTTGATGGCTTAAATTTATAATTGTACTTAATTTTTAGAAATATAAAATGAGCCGATTAAAAAAACTGGACGGACCAATTTAACCTAAAAGATTCTACAAATGTTGTAAAAAAGTATTTACTGGAACGAGCCCAATAACTAATTCTCCGCATTCGATAGGCCCATTAAGAAGTAGATATTGGCCATGAGTTTTAAAGCTGCTCAATACCTAGGGTAAGGATTGAACTCTTCACTACAAGTTAAGGTAGGAGAGACCATTGTCATATCATTTAACTCCCGTGGTTATTTCATGTATTTTTAAATTAAGCTAAAAATTAACGAAAAAAAAAAGGAAAGATAAACTTTCTAGTGTCTCAACATTGGGTGCAGATGAAAATTTTCACTTTTAATCTTTTAAAATTCCAAATTAGTACATAGTAAAATTACATTTTGACTTAAAAAAAGGATAAAATTTTGATTTAATACTCAAAAAAGTTATAAAGATATAAACTATTAAAATAATAAAATTATATTTTAATTTTCATAAAAATATGCAATTTAAATCCTCAAAATAATTTTCTAACTTCATTCTTTAAAAAATATTACGTGATTAAACAAATTCGAATGCCGTTGGGTGTGAAATTAAAGTTTTAAACCAAAAGAATTACTTGATCAATGTAGTACCACCCATATGGCCGTAAACTTAACAATAATCAAACTAGTTGTCCCTTCCTAATCTTCCAAGTCATTATTCTATCTTCTAATGCCCTTTTCCATTGACATTGAAAATTGTAGTTAAAACTTTGGATTGCTTAATTTTGAAGATTCCTTGGGATGCTTAATCACTAATTTCTTTATAATATTTTTAAATTTTTTAAATAAAAAAATAATGTAATAGGCCAATTTGGCACAGATTAAAAATAATAAATAAAACTAAATTATAAAGTCCAAATATTTTAAACAGTCCATTTACAGACCTTGACCCAATTCCCTAGACCCAAAACCCAAATTTAAAAACCAAGCCCAAACCTAGGCCCAAAAATTCAAGGCCCAAACGGCCCAAAACATGTTAGAAACAAAAAACCCTAGGGTTTTTTAGGCACGCCGCAGCCACCGGCTCCCAGCCCACAGCGCCGTACAGCCCCCTGGTGCCACAGCCACGCCCACGCCTCCGTACGCCAGCACACAGCCCCCGTACACGCGCCACGCACACTCCGTACCTGCAAAAAGAGACAAGCGCAACAGCAAATAGGAAATAATAGAAAAATTGTATTTTTCATTTTGATTTCTTTTTCTTTTCGGCTATAAAGCCATGAACAATCCGTTGTAAGTTTTTTTACACGCAATATACGCACAAAAAAAAAAACACGCAATAGAAGGCAATCAAATATAAAAACAGAGAAAGGTGATTTTCTGCATTCGATTTCCATACTTATTTTCTTTTTCTTCTTTCTTCTTACTGGCATTTGCTCAAATCCTTCATCGTTGCATGTAGAAGAATAAAAGAAAAGGGATAAGATAATACCTTGCAAACATGCTGTAGAATCTCTTTTGGTTTCGTTGAAATCGAAGTCAAAATGAAATTTCGAGGCTAAAAAAATGTCCCTCAAGGCATGAAAACACCGACCACCATCTAGGGAGGTGAATCGGTGCTTGAAGAGGAGGGCTAGAGGTCGGGTAGAGAGGAAGAAACGAGGCTAGGGTTTGGGGTTCAGCCAAATCTGCTGATTTAGGTCTTTTTATAGGACTACAAACGACACCGTTTTAAACCCTGCCCAATGGCTCTCAAAACGGTGTCGTATTGTTATACCCGACCAGATCCAATCTTCCACCCCTAGGATCCGCATGATTCTGCGAGGAGGGGTAATTGCGCACGAGGCTCTTTTATTTTACACGATTCCCCAATTGCACCTGATGCATTTTATCCTTTTTTTAAAAATTTGCCCCTTTAATTTGCATTTGTTTGCAATCTAGCATGCGTCATGACGCAACGTTTTGGAATCAGGGCTATTTCCCCATTTGATCCTTGAGAATCCGTATGTGTGACGCGCTAGTCCTTTATTTTTATGTCCTACTTCATTTGTAAATTATCCTTTTATTTTAATGTGATTTCAATTAGGTTTTTTAATGTGATTTCAATTAGGTTATTGTTATTATTATTCACTTCATGTTTTATTTTATTTTATTCGTGTTTATTTATTTGTATTAATCGTCTTCTTTGTGTCATTTGCTTATTTATTGTAATTTGGATTACTGTATTTTCACATTTTGTATACTACTTCATGTAAATGTCTCTTATATACACTATTATATATATATATATATATATACTTTGTTTTAAAGTTAATTTTATTTCATATATATATTATTAACCGTATATTATTTTATACGTATGATTTCTTAAATTTATTCTTGTATTTTATTATATAGTCCTACGTAATATATCTTAAATATTATTGTATATATATTTATTGATACCTATATTTGATCTATATATTATTAAATCTATGTATTTTATACATATAGTTTTCTTTATATATGTAAGCATGTTCTTAAATCTATTATATAATTTATAATAAAATTAATTTAATCCTATACATATTATCATTTCTATGCCATTTTCACATGTAATTGCTTTTAAATTTATATATATATATATGAGTGTGTGTGTGTGTATGCTTTTAATCCATTACGTATATAGTATATTTTCTAAAATTCTATTTTATCATGCATTTTGGCTATCCTTTCATGTTTATACATTATTAAATTCTCCTTTATTGTATTTATTTTTAAAATGTTCTTAACACCTTGCATATTATTTGACTTTAAAATTCTTCATTCTATAATACACATTTTAAATGACTATATATATCTCTAGTTTTTTTTTTAAATCCATCAATTCATTACAATATATATTATGTATTTATCATTTTTTTAAACTCATTTTATACCATATTGCTTTTTTTAATTTGCATTTTGTTTTGTGCATCTTGTATTGATCATTTTATATTATGCCATGTATGTTATCGTTGTATATTATTTATCCATTTTATTGTTATATCAATTGCTCTCCATTCATGTTTAGAAGTTCGATTACATTTGTCTTAAATTAGTCATACTGGATTATCATTTTGTTAATCGGCGTTGTATCTTATGTGTGCATAGCATCCCATGATTATTGTTTTCCTTTTGATTTATGAAATATTGCTTTATAACTTCAAACTCTTTAAAATTAATTATTCCATCTTATTTCAAGTAAAATTAATACGTTTTAAGCTAGTTTAATAACTATTCATTTAAAAATTCTTTAAAACGAAGGTAATGTTCGGTGTTTGGCAACTCGGGGAATCGTGCCCTATCGTGCTGGGTTGCAATTTCCTGCTTGTTCAAAGTAATCGAATATTTCTTTGGAATTTCACTCATGTCCTTAAAAATTCTTCAAAACGAAGGTAATGTTCGATGTTTGGCAATTCGGGGAATCGTGCCCTATCGTGCTGGGTTGCGATTTCCTGTTTGTTTAAAATAATCGAATATCCCTTTTGAATTTCACCCATGTTTTCTAAATTCTAAAATGAGGCAATGTTCGATATTTAGAAATTCGAGGAATCGTACCCTACTGTGCTGGGTTCCGGTTTTCTTGTTGGACTAAATAATTGGGCATCCTTTCGCGATTTTCAACATACAAACTTTTGGAAGTCGAAATTTATCGTGTTTTCGAGGATATAAAGGATCGTGTCCTATCGTGCTGGATGTGATGCTGTATTCCTCTGAAATAAGAGAATTTTGACGACCAGCTTGGGCCATTCAAATGTTTATAAAAGGAACCACATTTCAAAAATTCTTTCAAACCTCAGACATAAGGACGATATTTAATCAATTTGGTACCAATTTTGGGCGTAGTGAGGGTGCTAATCCTTCCTCATACATAACCGACTCTCAAACCCACTTTCTCAAATTTCGTAGACCATGTTAGAATTAAGTGACCCTAATTCTTATTTAAATAAAATACGATGGAAAATAAAATAAAAGTAAAATCCATATAGAACTAGACTTCTTTTATTTTATTTTAGAATAAGGTTTTTTAAACCTTATTAAACTCCATCTATTTTATATTTACTAGGATAAGGTGTTTCAATCCTACTAGAATATGGCTTTACAAGCCTATAAATAGACATAGTCTATTCCTTTTGTATTGATTCAAAAATTTTCGACATAGTGAATTTTCTTCTCCTCTGCCTCGTGGTTTTTTCCCGAAAGGGTTTCACGTAAAATTTTGTGTTCTTTATTTTTTATTTTATTTTATTTTTTCACAATTGGTATCGAGCTTCCGGTTGTTCATCTCGATCACGGTAATGGCGTCTTTGAAATATGAAATTCGTTGTTGGATCGCAACACCGATTTGCGTTGTGGCGATTAAGATGCAAGCGCTTCTTGCGCAGATGGATATGGAGGATGCCCTGCTAGGGATAGATAAGATGCCTTCGACATTAACAGATGAAGAGAAGAAGCGTAAGGATCGAAAGGCATTAACACAATTGCATCTGCATTTGTCCAATGAAATTTTGCAGGATGTGATGAAAGAGAAGACTGCCGCTGCATTATGGAAGAGGCTAGAACAAATATGCATGTCGAAAACTCTAACAAGCAAGTTGCATATGAAGCAGCGTCTTTATGCTCATCGTTTGGAGGAAGGTGCGTCTGTACACGAACACTTAATAGTGTTTAAAGAAATTCTCTCAAACTTGGAGGCCATGGAGGTTCAGTATGATAAGGAAGATCTAGGGTTGATTCTACTTTGTTCGTTGCCTCCGTCTTATTCAACCTTTAGAGACACGATTTTATATAGCCATGAGTCTCTCACGGTTGATGAGGTTTATGATTCTTTAACCTCGTATGATAAGATGAAACATCTTGTGGTTAAACTCGACTCTCGGGGAGAGGGTCTCATTGTTCGTGGGAGACAAGATCGAATCTGATGATGATCGTGGTAGGACACAGAAAGAAATCATCGTGGTAAATCTAAGGGTAGATCAAGTCTTCAAATAGAGGTAAAACTTGTAACTTCAGCAAGAAGAAAGGGCACATTAAATCTGAATGCTATAAGCTACAAAATAAGATTAAAAGGGAGGTCATGAATCAAAGGAAAACAACCGAGAAAAATTACGGTGAAGGCGATGTTGTAGAAGACTACAAATGATGGTGAACTTCTAGTCGCTTCACAATGATTCTAAAGTAAGTGAGGAGTGGATACTTGATTCAGCCGCACCTTCCATATGAGTCCCAATCGGGATTGGTTTACAACTTACGAAAACAATTAATCTGAAGGTGTTGTTTTGATGGGAAATAATGCTTCGTGTAAGATCGCAGTGTTGGAACAATTAAAGTTAAGATGTTTGATGGAGTTGTCGAACACTTAGTGACGTCACGGTATGTTCCAGAATTGAAAAGAAATTTAATTTCGTTGAGTACTCTTGATTCAAAAGTGCAGATACACAAATGAAAGTGGGGTTTTAAAGATTTCCAAAGGGTCCTTTGTTGTGATGAAAGGGCAAAGAAAAACCGCCAAGTTATATGTTTTGCGGGGGTTCTCTTCATTCTCGTGATGCATTTGTCGCTTCCTCTTCCTTGTCGATGATGATGATTTACTAAACTTTGGCATATGCGCCTAGGGCATATGAGTGAGAATGGCATGGTAGAATTGAGCAAAGAGGACTTCTTGATGGGCAAGGAATTTGCAAACTGAATTTCTGTGAGCACTTTGTGTTTTTGGGAAGCAAAGAGAGTTCGATTCACTAGAGGAATCCATAACACGAAGGAAACGTTGGAGTATATTCATTCTCGATCTATGGGGACCATCTAGAGTGCCTTCGAGAGGTGGAGCTAATTATATGCTAACCTTTATTGATGATTTTTCCGAGAAAAGTTTGGGCGTTCTTCCCGAAGCGAGAAAAAGCGATGTGTTTTCCGCATTTAAGTCTTGGAAAATTATGATTGAAAAACAGACGGAAAATGGATAAAATACCTCCGCACGCATAATGGCTTAGAGTTACGTTACGATGAGTTTAATAGATTGTGCAAGTCGGAAGGGATCGTGAGACACTTGACGATTCGTCATACTCCACAAAGAAAAGCGGCGTTGCGAACGAATGAATAGAACGATCATGGAGAAGGTTCGATGTATGTTGTCAAATGCCAACTTACCAAGTCGTTTTGGGCGAAGCGACCTCTCTCGCATGTTTTTGATCAACCGATCTCCATCCGCTTGCCATTGAGAAAAGACTCCACAAGAGGTATGGTCCGGTAATCCCGCTAATTATTCCGATTTAAAGATCTTTGGGTGTCTCTGCGTATGCTCATGTTAATAATGGAAAATTGGAACCGAGATCCATTAAATGTGTTTTTCTTGGTTATAAAGTGGTGTAAAAGGGTATAAGTTATGGTGTCCTGAAAATAGGAAAGTTGTGATTAGCGAGAGATGTTGTTTTTGATGAAACTGCTATGCTTCCTAACTTATCTCTTAAAGACTCTTCCAATAAAGAAAATCAAAAGCAGGTGGAGCATCAGTTAATACAGAGTCGACTCCTCAAGTCAAGACAAAAATTGAGAATAGAGTTGCTTCTTCGCCTCAATACTCTATCGCCAAAAACAGAACTAAAAGAGAAATTAAACCTCCAAAGAAGTATCTTGAGGTGATCTAGTTGCTTATGCTTTAAATATGGTGAAGATATAGATGCGAATCAAGAGCCATCAAATTATTCTGAGAGGCGATTAGGCTGTGAAGACTCGAGAAAAATGGATGTTTGCTATGCAAGAGGAGATGGAATCACTCCACAAAAACAAAACATGGGATCTTGTGAAACTTCCTAAAGGTAAGAAGACTGCTCGTTGTAAATGGGTGTTTAAAAAGAAAGAAGGGACTCAGGAGTTGAAGAACCTAAATATAAAGCAAGGCTTGTTGCAAAGGGTTCTGATCAAGTTCGAGAGTGGACTTCACAGATGTGTTCTCCCCAGTTGTGAAGCATAGTTCGATTCGAGCTTTGCTTGGTATTGTGGCCATGCATGATTTAGAGCTTGAGCGATTAGATGTAAAAACGTATTTTTGCATGGAGAACTTGAGGAAGATATTTACATGCAACAACCAGAGGGTTTCTGATCTCGAGAAAAAGAGGATTATGTTTGCTTGCTTTGAAAAAGTCCCTTTACGGTTTGAAACAGATCACCAAGGCGATGGTACAAGAGGTTTGATTCCTTTATGACTTCTCACGATTTCAAAAGAAGTAGTTTTGATGATTGTGTTTACTTTAAGAAAAACAATGATGGTTCTTTTGTGTATCTACTTCTTTACGTTGATGACATGTTGATAGCCGCAAAAGACAAAGGAGAGATAAGAAAGGTCAAAGCCCAACTAAGTGAAGAATTTGAGATGAAAGATTTGGGACCAAAGAAAGAAGATACTTGGTATGGAGATTCTTAGAGATAGAAAAACAAGTAAATTGTACCTAAGTCGGAAGGGTACATTGAGAAACTTCTTTGCGAGTTCAATATGCGAGTGCTAAGCTGTTTAGTACTCCTTTAGCACCATTTTTAGACTTTCATCGACTTTGTCTCCACAATCGGATGATGAGATTGAGTACATGTCACATGTTCCATACTCTAGTGCGATGGGATCTCTCATGTATGCTATGGTTTGTTCACGTCCAGATTTATCATATGCGATCGGTCGCGATTAGCGATATATGGCGAATCCTTGTAAAGAACACTGGAAAGCGATTCAGTGGATTTTAAGATACTTACGAGGTACTATTGATGTTTGCTTACAGTTTGGAAGAATGAAGATGGAGTTATTGGGTATGTTGATGCTGATTTTCTTGGAGACCTTGATAGAAGAAGATCTCTCACGAGTTACGTCTTTACAATCGGAGGTTGTGCAATAAGTTGGAAAGCCACTTTGCAAACTACAGTCGCTTTGTCTACCACTGAAGCTGAGTACATGGCGATTACTGAGGCTTGTAAAGAAGCTATTTGGTTGAAGGGACTCTTTAGTGAACTAAATGAAGACCTTCAAATCAAACACAATATTTTGTGATGATCAGTGCCATCTTTCTTACAAAAGATCAAATGTTTCATGAGAGAACAAAACACATTGATGTTCGGTATCATTTTGTTCGTGATATTATTGCTCGTGGTGATATTGTTGTGAGCAAAATTAGTACTCATGAAAATCCTGCAGATATGATGACCAAGTCACTTCCTATAACCAAGTTTGAGCATTGCTTAGACTTGGTTGGTGTTCATTGTTGAAGTTAAACCCTTAAGGGGTTTTATGGAAGAGGTGGAGAACTTGTTCGCGATTAAGAACTTGTTCATTGAGAATTTGTGTCAAGGTGGAGATTGTTAGAATTAAGTGACCCTAATTCTTATTTAAATAAAATACGATGGAAAATAAAATAAAAGTAAAATCCATATAGAACTAGACTTCTTTTATTTTATTTTAGAATAAGGTTTTTTAAACCTTATTAAACTCCATCTATTTTATATTTACTAGGATAAGGTGTTTCAATCCTACTAGAATATGGCTTTACAAGCCTATAAATAGACATAGTCTATTCCTTTTGTATTGATTCAAAAATTTTCGACATAGTAAATTTTCTTCTCCTCTGCCCGTGGTTTTTTCCCGAAAGGGTTTCCACGTAAAATTTTGTGTTCTTTATTTTTTATTTTATTTTATTTTTTTCACAGACCAAAATCGTTGTTTTAATAAACCAAAATGTTTTATTAAAATGACCAAACCTTTTGGTGATCCAATCACACCTAAATAAAAGATTGGTGGCAACTCCATTTTCGTTTTTTTAAAGTCGATCCCCATTGTTTCCTAAAGATAAAAAAATGGTTTCGACAAATAAAATACACAACGATCTTGAACAAATTTTAAGACTCATATTTAGATCGAGTTAAACTTAAACAAGAATGAAATATAATAATACTTTATATCATTTGATCCGAACTTGACTCACGAACATTTCTAGATAGATTTTAGGTTATATATATTATTTCAAAAACTATAGTCTTTCATTTCATGTTGAGTTATATCTGAATGCTTAGACAATTTCATTTTAAATGCATGTGAAAGCTCTTTTTCTTAAGTAATTTTTTTAGAAAATAAAGATAATTCTTTTTGAGAAGTCTATATTCACAAATTTGTGAAAAGCATGCTTTACTTTATCTATTTTTATATGCCCTTGGATGCCTTGCTTGGGGAGAAATTTGGGGTTTAATTAAGTTATTCATTAAAAAAATTTGGTTTAGGGTTTTTTTTTTCTATAATTTTTTTATATGCCCTAACCTTTGACATTTTAGTTTTGAATATTAGAGCTAATCTTTGACCAAAGGAGTAAAAAATATAAAAAGAAAACATCTTATGGGACTAAAAAATTGTTAATTATTATTTGTTCATGATCGGGTTGTTTGGGTTACAACTTTAGTCCATCCGTCTAAATAATTCTTTTGTTATTTAAAAAAAAATAAAATAATTTTATATTAACAATGGTATGTTTTTATAATCAAATCTTAAATAAAAATATAATTTAAAATTACTTAATTTTAATTTAGGTGAGTTAGATTGACCGGATGTTAATTTTTTTTACTTAAAACCTAATACAGATAAAATAAGCTATCTGCCAATTGAGTTATAACTTGATTGGCATGAGTATTATTGCCAATGCAGTGGGATATGGGTATAAATGTGTTAAAGTGCATTAACCTCCTATTTATTAGTTGAGAAGGGGTTATGAGTAATTTTAAACATTGTATCAAAAAATAATAAATACGATCATAACCTATATATAATTGAATTATTAAAAAAAAATATCAAACTCATGGAGAGTTTAATTCATTTAAAAATATTGTTTCTCACTCATTAAGTCTTAATTAGGTTATTCCTGAATTACTCCTTTGAAACTTTAAAAGGTTTCTAGAAAAAGTTGATGGACTTAAACTTTTTTTTTTCTGTCTCCTTTCATTTATTTTTTTGGTTCAACAACTCGTATTCTTTTGTTAACTTTTATTTATCTAACTCATAATTTAGTAGTTGATTTGGTGTTTGTATATTTTTATATGTTATAATCATATTTAAAATATTATGTATTTCTATAATATTTGATATTGTTAAGGGGAGGTAGATTTTACTTTGGGAGAAGTATTGAAGTGTCGTTTGTCTGGAGTTGATATATCTCTCAACGGTAGAGGTATTGTGTTCGATTTTATCTCCAGATTTTGACTCCCGACTCTAGGGATAGCCGTCGATGGATTCACATAGTGGGAGACCTCGCCCACCAAGACCACCCACCAAGAAAATATGAGGATTTGGTCTTGGTGAGGTTCGAACCCATGCCCTTAGATGTAGAGATGGCTATGGAGCGGAGTGAGGACGAATATTGCTAAATCCACTTCTGCTCCACAATTGGCACGCTTTGCTCCATCGCTCGCTCCACTCCACTATGGATATATAATCTTAAAAATCACTACCACCTCCATGGATGTTGGACGTATCCATCCCCATCCCACCGTGCTTCACTTTAGTTTAATTTTTGCTACTTATTTTTAATATTTTCAATCTTTTTAAAACCAAGTAAATATTTAAACATAAACTATATGATTCTTTTCTATATTACGTTATTACATTTTTACCCTTATAATAGTTTATATATACAAAGATAAAATAGTAATTTTATATAGTGGAGTGGGTCAAGATAGGGCAAGCAATTACTATAATTGCTCCATACCCATTATTCAAAAGAAAAAATACACCTCCTCTCACCTCTCACCCACTTTTCAAACAAAAAATCCGCTCCATATGAAGCGGATTGATTTGGAATCCATTGGACGGTTCAAGTTTTGCCATCCTACTTACATGGCATTAGTGGGTAAGAATGATACCACCTCAGCTAACTGTGAGGTGCTCCCACTTTGGGAACTCGTCGAGGGCTCTTCACAAAGTCAAGAGATAAAACCCGAGGATAAAATTGAACACAAACCCTTCGAGCACCATGCCTCTATCATTGTGGGATTCATTGACTCTTGACGAACAATATTTCAAAAACTTCTCTCAAAAACAAGTCCAACCTCTCCTTAACAAATATATACTAATTTATATTAATAGATTTTAATATGTTGTCGTATTATTTTATAAATTTGGATTAACAACAATTTTTTTTAAATATAATTATAAAATATAAAAATGATATTTTAATAATCAGCAATTTCTACCTTTAGAGCAAAAATGACAGATATTTTGATATTGTGACCCAACTTTCATGGCTAAGAATTGCAAAGGAGCACGGCATGCGAATTCAAATATAGTTGTCTTTATCTCATTTCTAAGAAAACCTCGTTTTGCATGCTCATATATTATTCTCACATCTTTCAAGTACAGTTTCAACATTTAGGGTCAGAAGTGAATCTAGAAGGAGCAGGCAGGCAAGAGGGTTAGTACCTAAAGTGTAAAAAGTTTATATTTTAATTCTATTTCTTAAAAAAAAAAAATTAATTTCGTCGCCGACTATAATAGTAATTACATTACCTTATAATTATAAAGAATTTTAATTGAGCCTTAGATCGACTGGCATTAGTATTGTTACCAGTGCAAGAAATCGTGAGTTTGAATGTGCTAAAATGTATTATCTTCCATATTTTAGTCCATATGAGAATTGGAATGTAATTAATGTAATCTCTAATTACATTTAATTCGAGATGTCACATATATAATTGCAACAATTATACCCAAAACTATTTACTAATTTCTTTTTAAATGTCATTGAAATCAAGGGCGAATTTCGAGGGGCTGGGGCCCTGATTAGCCTTTAAAGTTTTTAAAAAATTTAAATTAGTAAATGTAAAATTACAAGTTGGCCTCCTAAAAATAATAATATTTTAATTTTATTCTTTAGAAATTACATTTTTATTATCGTAAAAATTACAATTTAATTTCGATTCCCCTAAAAGAATTTTATAAGTTCGGCACAGATTGAAATTATATTTAAGTAAAGTAAGTTTAAATTAAGCGAAATTCTTTTTAAAAAATTGGGATACTTTAGGAGTTGGTGAATTAAAACCAGGAAAAAAGGAAAATTGAATGTAAAGTATAATATAATTAAAAAAATGTAGTAAAAATGTTTCTTGCTTTCTCTTCTTTTTGTAGTGCACGAAATCCAGAAACATGATTTCATTTCATAGTGGAGACTTCTTTTCTCCTAAAAATTGGTGTTTTTGTTTCCATCATTTACTTCACTTTTTAGACAGCATGCCAAAAAATACATCAAATAATGCCAAAATGTAATTTCTTCAATTTCTCTTCACCCCAAATAGTTATGGATTTTATTTTTGTTTTCAAACATATATGGTTTAATCATGATATTAGTCCCTTTACTATTATGAAATTAGGGATTTATTCTTTTTGATTTGGCATATTTTGATCCTTTGATTTTATAACGTCTAAATTGATAACCATTTTACTTAGTTAAATGTCACGTGACTAAAGTGTAGGGACTAAAACTGATAAAAAAATATAGGGACAAAAAATAATTAAATTGGAGAATAGTGACTAAGTTCATAACTTATGAATAGTACAAGGTTAATAATAGAGCCTAACAGATTTAACTATCATCGTTTTGGCCAGGATTATCAATAAAATGTAAGGACTAAAATTAATCAAACTAAAATAGAGAGATTAAATCCGCAACTTATTCATAATACATAGGCCAATAGTAGAATTTGATCGTTATCAATTTAAATCTATTAATAACATTGTAATAAAATAAAGAGAACACTCGAGAACACAAGAGAGTAATGGTTAAAGGCTTAAAGCCCATTGTTGACACCCCAATGGGTTTAGACATTTATAATTTAACTTTGTAAAAAAAAAAAAAAAATCCTTTGGAGCCATGGTTAAAACTCCTCTCTAGGCACGAAGCGAAAAGCTTATTTTTGGGGGGTCAACATTAAATTATAAAATTTTAAAGAGGTCAAAATATAATTTTATCTTTGTATATGTTTTGTTATTTTAGAATTTTAAATGGATTAAATTGAAAATTTTTCATCTTTAAAAGGTCCAAATGTATTTTTATCATTAAACTAGCTTATAATTTTAAAAAATTTAAGAGACTAAAATAATAATTTACCATTTTGGGGCGGGGGTCAAAGTCTTGCCTACCCCTTGGCGCTGTCCCTACTCCTTCGACACTCGAATGACACAGATTTTAAATATTGTCATTCCCCTTTCCCCTGCCCAATATTGTAACGATAAAAAAGTAGGTGGATTTTTTCCTAAATTTTAGCATGGTAAAGAGACTAAAACAACAATTAAACCAAAAAATATTGATTAAATCTACACTATTTAACCACTATTTGGTAAACTTATTATTATTGCTACCAAATTTTTTTAAAATTCACCTTCTACCACCACCTTTTTATTTCTACCCTTTAAAAGCCACATATTAAGCTCTCTTTTTCTCTCCCCCTTTTTGGAACACAATGGAACCAATTTTCCATGAAACCAAGCAAAGAATGTTGGTCCAATATCTTTCTCCATTAGAGCAACCACCACCTTACTTCCCTCCCCAATCACCACCGCCATTACAGCCACCACCACAAAGCTTACAATCCAATGGTTCAAACTTCATAAACAAGGTCAGTCCAAGTTTATTGCTTATAATCATAATCCTAGCTATCATCTTCTTTGTTTCTGGTTTGGTTCATCTCTTAATTAGATGCCTTTTAAGACCTTCAAATAGAGAACCGGGTGATTCAGACCATGTGACAGCCCTTCAAGGACAGTTGCAACAACTGTTCCATCTCCATGATGCTGGTGTCGACCAATCATTAATAGATAATCTCCCTGTTTTTCATTACAAATCCATCATAGGTTTGAAACACAACCCTTTTGATTGTGCTGTTTGTTTGTGTGGATTTGAGGTTGAAGATAAGCTTAGATTGTTACCAATTTGTAGCCATGCTTTCCATATGGAGTGTATTGATACTTGGCTTTTGTCTCATTCTACTTGCCCTTTATGTAGAGCTAGTTTAATAATTGATAGCTGTTCATCACCACCCCCACCACCGCCGCCACCGCCGCCACCACCACCTCCCATTGTTGATGATGTGGAAGCCAACCCCACTTTAATGGTGGATGAAAACATTGTGCCTGTTAAGCTAGGGAAGCTTAGAAATGTTGATAATGGCATTGAAGGTTGTAGTGATATCAAGAGTAATGTTGATTCAAGGAGGTGTTTTTCAATGGGGTCATTTGAGTATGTAATGGATGAAAATTCATTCTTACAAGTACCAATAAGGACACCATTGAAGAAACCACCGAGAAAAAAGCTTTGTTTGCCATTAACTCCTGGTCACCACCTTGCAATGTCTGAATGTGATTGTGAATCAAGAAGAGGGTTCAACGGTTTTGAAACTATGACCACCACCATTGATGATAATGGCAGCAAGTCTATTAGGAGAAGCAACAAAGAAAGCTTTTCAATATCGAAAATTTGGCTTCGAGGGAAGAAAGGGAAGCAAGTGGATTCATCTAGGAGGGCCTTTTCGTTTAGGTTGAAGGTGAAGAACGGTGGTGGTGGGGATGATGTGTTTGAGATGGGTTCTTCAAGGTGGGGAAATGGAGGAGGGAGTGAAGAATTAGGGTTTGATGAAGAAAACCAGAGGTGCCATAGCTTAGATGATCATTCACAAGGTAAAACACCATCTTTTGCAAGGAGAACCATGCTTTGGCTAGGTGGGAGACAAAACAAGGTTGTTCATTCATCCTTTAGCCCAAACATGTAAGGAAAAAATTGTGTTGCATACAATGTGTTTGAAATTTTATAATAATTAAATTTGAATATAATTAATACGAGTTATATGTTTAGTTAAATATTGTAATTAGTGAATGTAATAAAATGAGTGTAATTAGAGACCATTCATTATTAAATGGGAATGTAAGAGCCGATTGGAATTATAATGGACAACGATAAATTTAGTTTTTAATGATGTCTTCTTTTGTTATTTTGATTTTAATTTCTCTTTAACGATATTAATGTGACAATTTACGTGATAATTCATATGCTTTATACCAATTCAAAAAAAAATTAAAATAAATAAATTTCAAAAAAAAAATTATCCATATAACACTAAAATATATTCAAACTGTTGCTCAGATTACCATATTTTTAAAAAAAGTTAACACAGTGAAAAAATTATATATGAAAAAAAAAGAATTAAGGTTAAAGTGACAAAATTAATTAGAAAATAATTTGATTATACTATATTAGCATTAATTGTAATTAATGTAATTATTCTTTAATAATTATATTTTTACAATTATTGTATAGGGTACAAAAACAAATCAAAATTAACATTAAATTCAGATTTTCAACTTAAACAACTCCTTTTCCCTTCTTGATGTACCAAGATTATAAATTAGGAAAACACACTTTTGATTGCTTGTTTTGGAAGGCAAAATTGCATGATCATGTTATAGGAAAAAGAAAGTAAAAAGTAATAATAAAAAATAAAGATAAAGGGTTCTTTTTAATGATGATTTCTTCATTGTTTGTCTGCTTTCTTTTTGCGTGTTATAAGAGCCTACAACAATTTTCGAGTCTCTTTGAATGAGTGATGCAATTATTTGTGATTAGTGTAAAATTAGCGGTGGTAGTGAGATTAAATACTATAACGTAAGATAACCCTTTTGTGGATTTATTTTTTCCCCAATGAGTAGCTTTAGATTATTTATTTAATCATTTATGGTGCTAATAAATTAGATTTGGACATACGTTGTTGGATGTCTATTTTAGTTCAACCTCAAATAGAGGAAGTGATTATGAAGTATGGACATGGACACTTCTTCACAAGTGTTCTGTTGTCCACCATGTAATTTATATTATATTTAAAGCATTGATTGAATTAATATCAATCTAACATCAATTTAATTGAGAAATGATTAAAAAAATTAATTTAAAAAGTGTTGAAATTCTTATGAAAACCATTAAAATTGTGTTTATAATTACTCAAATTTGATAACTTATTGTAAGTAGGCCAATTTGCCCGGGTCCACCAAAAGACAAAATAAATAAAAATTAAATAAAATATTTACAGTCTATGAAAATGTCCCAATTACATGACCCAAGACCCAAATTTTAAAACCCAATGGCAGACCTAGTAACCTAAAACTAAACCCAAACCTATGGAGCCCAAAAGGCTCAAGAACTTAAACCAAATCAGAAACCCTAGGGTTTCTGATAACTTATCATATTCGAAGTTGATAATTATTTGAGCCAAAACAATCGAATCATGACATAACTTATATTATGAATGCACGTTGGCCGATATATAAAAGTTGGATTGATTTAGATTAAACAAATCTAGTTATCTCTTTCGTGGAGATATAACTTGAATGGCTTGGAAACATATTCGGTGGTGAAGCTAGAAATGAGTTGCAGTGGAATTGTCCCTCCCCTGCTTTAGAGGCCCTTCAAAAATTTTAAGAATACAAATTAGTATAGTGGCAAATTTTCATTTTTGTCGTAAAATATTTATAATTTATTTCTAGCCACTCCAAAATAAATTTTTTACTTCATCCCTAAATACATTTTAGAGATATTTTATTTATCCTAGACTTTATTACGATAGTTATTAGTAGTCTTGGTTTGTTGTTTACTTCGATGAGGGGATTGATACAATAATTGATCTGTATATCACCAAGTCCAATAATTCTTGTAAATGGGCCAATTTGCCCTGGCCCATGTCAAAGCCAAAATACCAAAATAAATCTAAAACCCATAAAAATAAAAACCAATCAATAGTCCGGGTCCAGTTCCAAAATCCAATTACACGGCCCAAATACAATGGCCCCAACCCTAGCCCCATTCGCTCAGCGCCGCAGCAGCCTCCAGCACTACCATGGCTCGCGCCTCCACGTCGACACCACCAGCAGCCTCCGTACGCGCCAGCTACCCCACCGCGTTGCCTCCGTACCTGCAAATGAAGACAAGCAAAGGACGACCACAACAACAATAGCAAAAAAACAAGCAGAGCAATGAGAAAAAAAAGAAAAAGAATTGTATTTTTCTTTGTCATTTTCTTTGGTTCGGCTATAAAGCCAAGAACCTTTCCTTTTGTAAAAACTACGAACACAGACACACACACACAAAAAAAATGAATACAAAAAAGGCTTGAAAAGAAAAAGTTCCGACAAGAGTGATTTGAATCTCGTTTTTCTTTCGATTTAGTTTCTATTTTTTCTTTGATTTATCTACTGCAAAAGAATAAAACGAATAGAAGGGAGGGCAAATCAAATACATAGAAATCGATTTTGTTTAAAGGTGATTTCTGTTTAAATTTCTTTAAATTTCTTGCATTTTTGGCGATTTATTTCTCAAAATCATTCATTATTTTGCGTTGAAAACAAAAGAAAAAGAGAGAGGGGAGCCTTACCTTACAAAATGCCATGGATTTCCTTTCTTTGCTTCGTTAAAGTCGAAGCCAAAGGAAGATTTCAAGGCTGAAAGTCATTCCTCAGGCTTGAGAGCATTATTGGCTGAGATGAATCGGCAATAAGAGGGGAGATTTAGGGTTTGACAAAAGGGAAAAAGGGGGTTTATTTTGATTTGGCTGATTTAGCCATTATAAAAGGGGAAAAGACCCGTGCGTTGACCCATTTAGCAGGCAAGATTCATGAGCCTTGGCTTAAATTGGGATATTTTTACGCATGACCCCCCTCATTCACTCTAATGTGGAATTAGGCCCGATGTGTACTTTAGTTATTTTTAAATGGCATCTGGAATTAAGAAATCACATCAATTTAACCCGCGTTTAAGCCTTGCGTTTTCGGACCAGGATTATTTCCAACTTTAGTACCTTGGCATTTACGCGTACTGTGCGTTAGCCCTCCGCTTAATTTCAAAATTTATAAATTATCCCTTTTCATTTTAATTTTATTTCAATTAGGTTTTTGTTTACATGATTCATTATTTTGAAAAGATTCATTTTTTTTTATGTATCAAAACTTTTAATAATTTTTATTTTTATTTAAATAAATCATTATTTCGAAATCTTTACTTTATTTTACATTATGCGTAAAATTTTATTTAAATATTCACATTGAGCTTTCAATTTGAAATATTTATTATTTTAAAATTCATTTAATACTTTTATTTATTTTATTAACTTTGCTTTTTTTTTTATATATTATTATTTTTGAAGCTGGTTTTATCATATTATATACAACGTCTCATTTAGATATTTTTGTGTATATTTGTACATATATTATTTTAATGGTTTTTTATTTAAAAATACTTTTTTTTTAAATTCACTTAATTATGTGTGTAAAGTTATTTGAGAACTTTGTTTTTTTGTGTTTATAAAAATATTATTTTGAAATTTTTCTTTATATCATATTATTTTAATATATTACGTGGTACCTCATTTAAATGTTTTTATATATTTGTACACATATAACTAAATTAATTTAATCTTGTATTATCATTTCTATGTTATTTTTTACATGTAATTACTTTTAAATTTTATATATACGTGCGTATGCTTTTAATCCATTACATACATAGTATATTTTCTAAAATTCTATTTTGTCATGCATTTCGGTTATCCTTTCATTATTAAATTATCTTTTATTGTATGTATTTTTAAATGTTTTTCAACACCTTGTATATTATTTGACTTTGAAAATCTTCATTCTACAATGCACATTTTAAATGATTATGTATCTCTAGTTTTTTTAATCCATCAATTCATTACATAATATATATATATATGTTAAGTAGTTATCATTGTTTTAAACTCGTTTTATACCATATTGTTTTTTGATTTGCATTTTATTTTGTGCATCTTGTTTTGATCATTTTATATTACGTCATGTATGTTATCGTTGCATATTGTTTATTCATTTTATTGTTATGTCAATTGCTCTCCATCCATGTTTAGAAGTTCGATTACATTTGTTTTAGATTAGCCATACTTGATTATTAGTTTATTAATTGGCATTGTATCTTATGTGAGTATATTATCTCATATCATTGTCCTCCACTTGGTTTATAAAATTTGGTTTTATAAGGTCCAAATTTTTATGATTAATTTTGTCTTATTTCTAATCGAATTAATGTGTTTTAAGCTAGTTTCACAATTATTCAATAATTCTTTAAAACGAAGGTGATATTCGATATTTGGCAATTCGAGGAATCGTGCCCTAACGTGTTGGGTTGCAATTTCTCGTTTGCTCAAAGTAATCGAATGTCCCTTTAGATTTTCACCCATGTCTTTTAAAGATCCCTTAAACGAAGGCGATGTGCGATATTTGGCAATTCGCGGAATCGTGCCCTAACATGCTGGGTTGCAATTTCTCGTTTGCTTAAAATAATCAAATATCCCTTCAAAATTTCACTCATATCTTTTAAGAATCCTTTAAAACGGAGGCAATACTCGGTGATTGACAAATCGGGAATCATGCCCTATCGTGCTGGGTTGTGATTTCTCGTTTGTTCAAAACAATCGAATATTCCTTTAGGTTTTCACTCGTGCTTATAAAAAAACCTTTTAAAACGAAGGCGATGTTCGATGTTTGGCAATTTGAGAATCGTGCCCTATCGTGTTGGGTTGCGCTTTTTCATTTGTTCAAAATAATCGAAGATCCCTTCGAAATTTCACTCGTATTTTCTAAGGCGAGGCAATGTTCAACGTTTGGAAATTTAAGGAATCGTGCTCTACTGTGCTGGGTTTCGGTTTTTCGTGGGACCAAATAGTTAGGCATCTTTTCGTAATTTTCGATTTATAAAATTTTAGACATTGGAACAAGAAGATTTTTGACAACTAACTCGGGTTATTCAAATGTTATTAAAAAAGCACCACATTTTAAAAACATTTTTAATTTTAGACATGAGGACAGTATTTAATCGATTTGGTACCAATTTTGGGAGTAGTGAGGGTGCTAATCCTTCCTCATGTGTAACCGACTCCCGAGCCCGTTTTCTCATATTTTCGTAGACCAAAATCGTTGTTGTTAAAATAACCAAATTCTTAGGTGATCCGATCACACCAAAACAAAAAGATCGGTGACGACTCCATATTTCGTTTTTCAAAAAGTTGATTCCCCTGTTTTTTCATAAAAATTAATTTTTTTTTGAAAAAGGGATGATTTCGACAATTCTTATATATTTAAAAACTTGTATAGGTTAAATCAACAACGAGTCCAACTATTTTGCGTTCCTGTTCTTTAGTTGTTATACGCACCCGTTATTACAGTTCTATTTATCTTGCAAAAACAAACTATTTTATAGATATGATTTTAAATAATTTTTTATTTAAATAGTAAATGTATTATAATATAAATACTTCTAATAAGAATATGGTAAAATATATATCCAACATTCGAGAATATATTAAAACATGATCCCGACATAATTGGACAAGTATTATTAGTTTTTTTTTTTGCAATTTCTCCCAAATATGAAAACAGCAATGAACAAACCAAATCTTTGTTCAACATTCAATTTTAAAATTAATTTAAAAAAAAATGAAAATCTATTCAGATGTTAATATTTATTTATAATGTTTCAATTTTTTTATATATATTTTTATTGCAATGCGACATAAAAGGACAATGTCTTTTTTTTTTTTTTTGGGTAAAACGAAACAGCGATTACATAGGACAAATCATGAGGGAATTATCAACAAAATTTTCTTCCTACAAAATATCTTTAATCCTGAAAGGAGGAAACTCGATAATACGCAAGGGGTTGCCACTTGACAGAGCCATTTTAGCCAAAGCATCAGCAACCCGATTGGTTTCCCTGGGGACATAATTCAAGTACCAATGATCTTCTGAGGCCAGGATTTGTTGTATCCTCTTAATGAGTGCATTCTTTGAAACCGCAGCCTTGCTCACACAGATCAATATAACATTTTCGAGATTATCCGATCGAATGATGACCTTATTATAACCCTGTTTCTGAGCGATGCGCAATCCATCCAACAAACCCCATAACTCAGCATTCGCTGTAGAGCATTTCCCCAAAAAACGATTAAAGCCTAGGATCCACTCTCCTTTGTTGTTACGCAACACGCCACCTGCAATTTTACATCTACAAATTTACATGATGTGTGAAATAATAATGGGATGTATGGCTAAATTTTTTTAATAATACTGACATTTATGAGTTTATAGGTCGTATTTACATCAACCGAGGCATTCTTTAAATTTTATGAATTTGATTGGGCTCTATTTAGAGTACGGGAGACAAAACCCTAAGTGGCATAATACATTTCATTCTCTTTAATAAGTAAATTTTTCTTTAAATTTATCAAAATGTATAAAGAAAACATAAATGAATAAAATTTTAACAATTTTGCAATTGAATTGAAATTCGATTAAAGATTTCACTTATACGAATAGATTATAAAAATGGTCTTATATTTCCCAAAAAATTAAATGCTCTTATAATTTAGCAATTTAAGGTGGTTGTATAAAATCCAATTAAAATGAATTTGATCCAAATAATGCTTACCAAGTCTTGTTCACCTTTTAGCCCAAGTAAAGCACAGTTCATGGGTTACAAATATAATCTCAGCCCATCTCACTCAGCATTTGTCCAAGTCTTGCATGCTACCCTAATCCAATCTCCACCATCATTTATTTTCTTTGTAAGTTTAATTCAAATCAATAAATAGTTGTATCATGTACATTTGCAATATGGAGATTTCAGTTCGGTTCACTTCTTTTCAGTTTGCTAATACGATTCATCTGATGAATTTAATTACTACTATTAGCAATTAATTTCATTAGATTGACTTTAAAACTCAAATTAAATCATATTCATCGATCTGTATTTAATAAATTAAACACAAAATTAAACATATTTATATTTAACGCTAAATTTATTATATTAATAAAATCATGAAAATTTCAAACCTAATAATATTAGCAATTAACTTCTATGAAATCAACCTTAAAACTTAAATTAAACACAAAAAAGTTAACACTGTTTTCTTTAGGTACCAAAATATGTAACTTTTGTCAAATGTAGATACTAATTTAAACAAACAAAAAAACAAAAAACAAATACCATATTGAAAAATGTGTTAAACTCGAGTCCCAAATGATATATTATTAAGGGTAATACTCTAATAGTGGATGTGCCATTTTGGTAAAAACCAAGACTCCTTAGTCTAACAACACGTGCAACCCAATCCAAGACCATATTAGTTTTCTTTGAAACAAAAGAGAATAAATGTTTGGTGAAATAAAGGCATAAAAACGAAAATCATGTTCCACCATTGAAGTAATCCAGTTGCTAAGAGATCCAAGCTAATCCAAACACCTAGTCACAGTAAGACAATAATGACTTCACTAGGATGGTATCACCTAATAAAAGGACACATTGAACATGTCCTCTATCAAGAAAAATAATACTATATCAACATTTTAGAGGCTATCCCATCCAATTAGCTATCCTGCATAGATATTTTAACATCAACAATCATATAATATATCATAGATGATTTGTTTTTCCTATTGTACAATTAGGGTAAAAGAATAATGGGATTTGGATTGCATATTGTTCTTTCTATTTAAAAAACAAATAAATTAATTCTTGTACATTAGATCAAAAAGTAAATTGATATTTCTATTAATTTTTTTTCCATTTTTACTGTTCAAAGTTAATCTCTATACATCATCATGAGGTACACGTGGTCTGGTTATTATGTCAGTCAAGCCAGTTTATAACGATACAAATTGATGAAACTTTTAATAGAAATAATCTATGGAGAGTGTAAAATACAATCTACCTCTTAGTATAAGGATCTTTATACTACTTTTACCTACAATTGGAAGATTAATACTCACATATTGACACACATAATAGAGACGTACCCATATCACATATATGCAGACTATATCCAAATGAAATTGCCCAAATAAAAACTCAAATTTGAATAAATTTTATGGATAAACAGTTTTTTACTACCAGATCTATCAGGAGAGTTATCATAAATGAAGTCGAATGCAATGTACTGAGTAGATGAAATGCTAGCTTTGTCCTATTGCAAGTTGGCCTACTTGGCACCAACTGTCTACATTCTTTGAACCCCTAAAACCACATCCCTGCATGCAGGTCCAGAACGGGAAACCTCTATGTTCATCTGATTTGCCACCTCCTGCTCAATTTCTTATAGGCTTTATAGCTTTCTCGGTGAATCTACATTCAATCAATCTCTTGGTGGGTGGGTGAGTTTGGATATACATAATTCATTGCAGCTTTTCATTAGATACCCCAAATGGGAGAAAAAGATATGCAATCCAAGGACCACATTGTTTCCAATTTTTTTTTAAGGTATTTATTGGAGCGAATCCAACGATAAATTCTTTACATTTTGTAAACTCATTAAGAGGATAAATGTTAATCACGAGTTTTAAAATTACTCTACACCCAAAACAAACATCAAACTCTGGATTACTTATTTAGCTTCTATTTTATATATTGATGGTATATATATATATCTACACAATCTCAATTATCTTTAAAAAATTAATTTCGTGCATTATTTGGTTGATTGATAGTTTATAAAAATATTGTGTATTAAATATTAATCTTATTATATATATATATATATATATAATATATATATTAAGAGAAAAGGCAAGCTGATGAGTTGGTACTGAATTTTCGAAAAAAGTACACGATTCTACATGCTATGATCTTTGTCATATTTCAGAAAGAAATGGCAGCAAATTGGATATGTGTAAATTTTATAATGTTTGATCTAATTTTCTTTAAATAACATTATAAGTACTATGAATTATTTAATAAGTGAAAATTTAAAATAAAATTTTAGAGAAACAAAATGGATAATGATATTCGATATTCGGATCTTAATCAATAATACAATAGATTCAAAAGTGAAAATTTAAAATAAAATTTTAGAGAAATAAAATGGATAATGATATTCGATATTCGGATCTTAATCAATAATACAATAGATTCAAATAAATTTAGATATTCGAATTCATTACTAATAAAAAGAGAGCATATTTAGATAATGAAAATTTGAGGGTTGGCATCCCTTTTCATTTCAAATCTGCTGCAAATAGTAATTCGAATATATAATTTTATAGAAAAATTAAATATTTATAAATATCTGAATCTGGACATATTCAATCATGAAAAAATCATATTGATAAATGGAACAACTGTAAAAAGACAAAGATTTATTTAGTAGCAAGTGTTAAGTTGAGTGATAAGGTACATTGTAGTCCTACGAAAAGAATTTAAGTGCAAACTTTGATAATAACAGTATTAGGAGAGGTAATTACAAATCCCAAAAAAATTAATTTTCATAGACCATAAAACATATATGAAATATATGTTAATTCTTACAAGAAAACCATGAGGTATAGTGTGGTAATTGTTCACCTTATTTGGAGCTCGTAAGGGCTAGGGCCCCTAAAATGGAAAAATATCATCACATTGACCACTTTATATTTATAAAATTATAATGAGTAAATTGTCAAATTGCATTTTCCAGTAAAATGATAAAATTTTAATTAATCTTTTAAAAATTATAAATATATAAGCTAATAAATGATGAAATTACATTTTAGCTTTAAAAAAATACATAATTCAAATCCAGCCCTCCCAAAAATAATTTTTGGCTTCACCCCTGACCTAATCCCTTAACCATGTAGTCGAGTGTTTTGAGCTTCGCTCGTAGAAATGAAGTGTACTTCATAATCAGTCTTTTACTTCTCCAAAGAACATTTACAGCAAAAAGAATATCATTACTATAGATGATAAATACATTTGTTTCGGAAAAAAAGAAACAAAAGAAAAAAAAAAACCCTTATTGGGTGGTTGGTTGGTGAATAATATCAGGCTAAACTGGCACTTTTTGCAGTGGAAAACCAATCCCAAGAATTCCAGAATATGAGAAATTGAGATGGAAGAGACATGGTCTAAGGGAAACATTCATGCCGACCAGCAACACATAAATATGGTCCTGCCCATACATGCTTGCCATATCATTCCCTCATCCTTCTAAATTACTTGAATATGATTATAATATTTTAGAAATAAATTTTATAAAATATATTCATATACCACACTCACTCAGGTACGATTATAATATGGATAATAATTTTTATTTTACGTTAAATTATGGTTTTAGTCTGTCTTCTATTCTCATATATGAGATTTAGTCCATATATAATTTGATATGTACTCTTATAATGTTATTAGTTAATCTAAAATTAGGAAGGAAATTTTTTTATTTATACCCTTCAAGTTTTGTGAACTTACAAATTAATATAATGATAAATCTGCACTTCGACTCCTCAAAGATTTACAATACATTTCTTATCCTCCTAAACCAATATTTTAGCTTCACCCTTGATTCCAATTAAACATGATGAATTAGATGATGTCGACTATTTTTGACAAATTAAAGAAGTATAAAAGTTCACTACCAAATTAGAATGTAGGAGCTAAATCTCAAATTTAAACATAATAGAGGGACTGAAATGAAAATGAGTTTTTCTTTTAAACAAAACATTTAAACAGTTCCAAGTTCATGCACCATGCTTCACTGTCGATCAAATTCACTTCCAAAAACAAAATCCTGAGACCAGTTTCCAGGCTTCCATCTTCTTTTGTTCCTTGTGATTTACACCTCTTTTAACCATAAGATTGAGCTGGAAATTACAAGTTTGTATTAATACCCTATACGTATATATATATAGTGATGTTTCACTAGGTGACAACTGACAAGTATTGAATAAGTCTTCAATCACAAATTTGCTCCATATCTACCCCATCTTGAGCTTTTAAAAAGTTTGAACTATTAAAATGCCCCAAGCAAGTGAAAAAAGAAATTTCTAAAATCTATAAAACCCCAAGCAAGTATTTAATTTTTTCCTTGCCTTTTACCATGGGGAAACCTTGCTTTATGTCCATGTACCAAGGAAACCAAAGGACAAGGATGAACCGCCTAGTGATGAGAAAAAAGGTGAAGTTTGCGAAAATTTCTGTGCGGAGGAATCTCCGTACATTGCGGAAGATAGTCCCGGGTTGTGACGGTGCCGATTTGGAGACGCTGTTTCGGAGGTCTGTCGAGCACATTATCGGATTGAAGTCACTTGTTTGTGTTCTCAAAAGGATGGCAAACTCTTATGGTGTATGACTGCAGTTGTTCCTTTTGTGTATTATTATCTACATTTTCAGCAACATATAGAGATGACCAAGTAGATTATATTTCTGAAAATTAAATTAAGCTAAGCAATGTTATTTAATGTATTTTTTTTACAAAGGGAACGTCAAGGCATATTATCAATTATCTTTGAAAATCCTATGTCTGTATGTCTGTATGTATGTATGTATGCATGCATGTATGTATGTATGTCTATATTGTTTGGTTGTTTGCTCTACAATGTCTTAATTACCCTTTAATGATCTTGAACTCTATTGACAGTTCCATTAAAAATTAGGGTAAATATAACTTTGGTTAATTTATGCTATTAGTCCTTATACTTTGCTAAAGTTGTGGATTTAATCCATGCACTTTAATCTGGTCATTTTTAGTTCCTAGACTTTTTAAATTTTAAAATTTCAATCCAAACCAAACATTAACTGTTAAATTCATTAAGTTAAGTTATGCTATTTTCAAAATTTGATCCGTCAAATATATTATCATATGCGCAATGTCACGTCAGCTTATTATTTTTACATATTACGCACTAAAAATCCAATTAATAAATTAACGAATGTCTACAACCGTACGCATAGTACAAGGCTAGTAATTGAATTTAACCAAACGAATTTAACTGTTATTGTTTGAGTTAGGACTAAAAGTTCAAATTTCAAATTTCAAAAGGTATAGAGACTAAAATTGACCAATTCGAAAACTACAGAGATTAAATCCACTACTTTTGTAAAGTACAGGGCTAACAATAGAATTTAAGCAATAACTTTCGCTCTACATGTTTTTAGTTCTTGATTAGGGAAAAAATAATAACGACTAAAGTGAAAATTTGATATAGTTTAAGGAGTAAATCAAGCATTAAGCCTTTTTTATCTATACATCCAATTGACAATAAGAAAATGCAAGAGGGAGATGAGTCAAAATCAATGATTTGGAATGTATATAATGGAAGAAAATTAGCTGGCCACCATAATATGAGATTAAGAAAGCACTTAGATTCATCAAAAAAGGGCTTTGGTTTGTGGTCTCCCGACCAAGTCACAAGAAAGCAAAATTATTGTCAATTTGCTAAAAGAGGGGTCCAAATCAAATAGACAAACAAAAAGAACATAAAATCCTAATAAACTATTACTTTGATTTTCAACTATATAATTGATATGAGATCAATGTTTTCAAGATATGATGATATTGGAAATGACTTATTAAATATGTTCATTTCTTCTTCTTCTTTTTTTTTTTTTACTTTGTGTCCCATGCTTTTGTGCAAGGACCAAACATTTATGTTCTGGGTTAATTTCATGTTATGTCCTCGAACTACAATCCGTATTCTAAATTAATCTTTGAATTTTAAAATATTTTAATTGAGTTCTCATAGTATCAATATTGTTTCAATTAGATCCTTGAATCAGCTTAGTTGTTAGCTTGGGGTTTAAATTTAACTTGTTTAATGGAGCATATTTAAAATATATGGACCAAATTTTAGACATGTCTATTTATTGCATGGACACTTTGTTCTAACATGTTTAAGAGAAAGAAAAAAAAGTAGAAATAGCTCTTAAAAAGTAGACCGGTTCAATGGTCGACCTATCCACCCAAGCCCGAAGGTTCGCCTGAAATTTGGGAGAATTTAGACAAAAATATTAAGCTCAAAAAGTGGATTTGAGCAAAAAAAAAAAAAGACCCGTTTAAAATATAGACCGAGCTCGGGCTCAAACATTCAAGGTTCGAGCCCTACCCAACCTTTTTTTGAAGTTTATAATATAACACAACATATTATTTTTATATATTATGCAATTTATATAATATAAAAATTAAATATATAATAAATATATTTAATACTATAATATAAACATTAAAAAAAATTGTTAAGTTGCCAATATATAAAATTTCAATAAATACAATATATATATATATAAGCAGCCATGAGGTTGGTGAAAAAATATGATTGATACGATAGTAATATTTTGAATACTCAATTAGAATACTTTAATGTTTAAAAACTAATTTAAAATTTAGACCATAGTTTAAGGACATCTAGAATAATGAACCCTTTTGTTTTCATCCTTAAATTAAAATAAAAATAAATCCGGATTAGATGAGTTTGACCCCAAATTCATTAATTCTCTATCTAAAATCTAGATTCTACATTGCTTAAAAATAAAATTTGAAAATTTTCCATTTATGGTTTAAACTAGTATTTATTGCTGTCATGGATTTTTAAAAAAATTAATTACATTTTTATTCTATTTAATAATTAAAATATACTAAATTATTCTATATTTATTATAAATAAAAAATTAATTAATTTTTCAAATATTTGTGTGTATTACTTTATAATGTATATATATATATGATTACGCCACGTTTGATAAGTCGACGGAAAAGAGAAATGTTATGTTAAATAACACTCAAATTTTAAAATGCTTGATGAAAGATAAGTGTTATTACTTTGTTGAAAATTGATATATATATATATATATATATATATATATATATTTAAATTATTGTTAATATATAATCTTACCCTTAACATTTTTTTTTTATATTTTTCAACTTTTAGCATACATTTTATTATTTTTTTCATGTATTTGATTAAAAATAATGTATCACTTTTGTCAAATTCAAAAAGAAATTAAGTTGAATTATATAATTTATAAAATTTCAAACCACAATATTTAAAATATATATTAACATCATTCACATGAAGTAAAAAAATTTACGTGACCTAATTATTTATTAACCCAATTTATATAAAATTCATAAACGAATTATTATATTATTTTCAAGCAAATCAAATAGATTTTAATATTTAAATTTTCTATCATTATAAAATTAAAAAAATTGACAAAATTTAAATTCATATCATTTAAATATTAAACAAAATTATAACTTTGTAAAATTGAATGACAAATAAACTTAATTATTTCACACATGACATTAAATTAAATTTAAAAGTAGTGGGAACATTACATTCATAAGAGTTAAACATGATAAATTTTTTTATTATTTTATATAATATATATTGGTGAATTATAAAAGAATAGAATTTTAATAATAATAATAATGTGATTAATACGACTCAAATTCAAATCATATATAAAATATTAAATACATATAATTTAAATCAAGACTACATTTAAAACGATAAATACACTGAATATCAAGTCAGACGCAAAGAGTTTATGTTTTATATATATTTGAAGCACTTTGGGTTTGGAAGGTGATTAGTAAAAAGAGAGTGGTGTCTGCGCAATTGGATTGAGTTGGAAACATAAGTAAAAAGTTAATGAAGACATCAATCAAATCATGGCATTGCTGGTGTTTTTTGGTACACAGATTCTGAGGACAATTTGACATATCAAATCATAATTTTTAACCCTTTCTAGAAAACCCACACTCCTACATATATTACTTTTTATTATGTCTATTTTCTATTTAAATTTGTAATTATTTTTCTTAATAATATTATTTTTAAGCTATACAAGTCTATGTATGATCAATACATTAAATAATTTAATGTTTTTTCATAAATTCGAGTCTCATTATATAAAAATTGTTATATGCGCATTTTAAAATGAATAAAAATTACCCAGATTGATTTTAGTTTAATTTTAAAGATATTTCAATTATAATCAAAATTAAGTATATATTACAAAGTGTGTGTAAGATTAATTTTCGAAATATATTCAAAGCTAAATTAAAATATTTATAGAAAAGAGATAAGGTAGTATAAATCCATAATATGAAAGTTGTTTCTAAGGCTTCAAAATTTCAAAACCTTACACCATAAGTGTCAAAAGTCTCGTTTAAAGATGAAACGAATAAATTTTTAGAGAAGAAAAAGTTGAAATCTATATAAATATAATGAATAAGAAACATGTGCTTGGGAGAGAAAATTAAGTATAGAAAGATTGAAATTAAACCCTTGATTGACTTACAATATGTTTTTATATTTTTCGTAAATTTAAAATTTAATCTCTATATTTTTATTTTTAGAAATTTAGTGCTTTTACTTTTTATATTTTAAAATGTAAATTTAACTGTTAATACTGTTAAAATTATTTTGTTAAATTTATATTTATTATAATGTTATTTCTTTAGTCATACTGGATATGAATTTTGAAATTTAAAAAGTAAAGTGACTCGATTCTTGAAAATAAAAGTAGAGAGTAAATTCTAAGTTTATGTAAAGAGTTTCTATAAAGAGGAAAAGAAACATACATAGATAGATAGAGTTAATATGTAAATGGTTGGTTCAATGGGTTCCAACTTCCATTTTAACAATGGCTCCAAAAGCAAAAAGAAAACACCCTACCATTGACGGAGTTGCAAAGGATTTATATTAAAATATTCAGTTAATATCAACCGACCCATACCCTTACCAAATAATAATAAAAAAAACACCATTGATGCTCTTAATTATGGGGTTCACTTGCTCTAACTGAAGCACTAGCAAGGCTTCTCATTACATCAACTTGAACTCTAAGAGATGTAATATAATCTAAAGTTTCTTCAATCAAACACACTTCATCCATAAACTCTCCACCTGGTATTAAACTTTTCAAAATCTGTGTTCTTTTCCTTACCAGACATTGAGCAATAGACCTTGTTATTTGTCTCTTTCGGGCAGCACCACATTTTGCTGTCCTTCGGATCCTACGGCTCCTTTTCACAATCTTCTTACACGCCAACGAAGCTCGTCTCGTCGTTGTCGGCACCGGCCGGTCGGGGTTCGAAATGAGTGCTCGGCTCCAACAGGTTAGACCCTTTCTTGCAGATGCCATGGCTGTATCAGCTGATAACTTTATGGCCTTTTTTCTCTCAAAGATACTCATGTTCTTGTTTGAAAACTTGCATCTTTGAAGACCCATTATCCATTTCTTGACAAACTCTTGCTTGAGTGTACTATGAGGAAGATGCATCCTACAAAAAAAAGAACAAACAAACAAAAGTTCAAGGACCAATATTGTAATTTATTGAAAGTAAAACAAAAATGGAACTTAGGGTTTCAAAGAAGACAATAATATGGCATTAGTAGCAATTTAGCAAGACTAAGATTGTTATTATACATGTTACCATGTACATACCTTGATTAAGCTTCTTCTATGGAAATAATATATATATATATATGGTTTTTTTTTTAAAGAAATTATTGTTGAGATGAGAGAAGTATCAGAAAACTGAGACTGAGAGAGTGAAACAGATCCAAGAAAGTGAATCAGAATCCAAGAAAATAGAGAGGGGAGGGGAAGGGAATGTACCATAAAACTTCATTTATTTGCTCAATGGGAAAAAAGTGGTGGGCCTATGAGGGAAAGACAATGCACATGCAAGCACATGACAATTCATGGCCCACCCCATAAACCTAGGGGATACATTTTAAAACCTTTTTTTTTTTTTTTTCTATTATTATTATTATTATTATTATTATTATTATTATTATTATTATTATTGGGTTTTTTATGGGTTAAAGTATCTCAAAAGTCCCTTTATTATAAGGATTGGATCAAATTAGTCCTTTTATTATTAAATGGATCAATTTAGTCCATACGTTATTAAAAAGAATCAAATAAATCTAATTATAACAGAGTTAACATTTACTGTATAAAAATGTCTTGAAAATTACTTTTTCAATTGCAGTTCAATTCTAAATAAAAGATCTCATTTATAGAAACCATAAAAAATTTATAAACAGTAATCGCTAACTTTATTCTAATTTAATATTATTTGATTCTTTTTAATAATATAAGGGTTAAATTGATCAATTTAATAATAAAGAGACTAATTTAATCAGATCCCTATAATAACGTGATCTCCAAGGTACATTCACCATTTTTTATGTGTAGTGAGAGAGATAAAAAAACATCCTTAAAAATATTGATTTTATGTTATGTTTAAAGCAAAGCCAACATTTGTAACTTTGGGTTACGAATATAAACAAAAATCCTAAATTGGAGTTATCATGAAAAACACCTCTCTTCCGCCTACCCAACCTTATTTTATGTACACATATATAAGTATATTAATTTATATTTTTATGGTACAATCAGTCCTACTACTACACCCCCTAACTTCAATACTTTTAAATTCAAAAAAATTCATAGAATTTATATTTTTCTGATTTTTCTAATAATAATTATGTCAATTGAGCTAAAAATATTTAATAAATTCTTAACTAAAGATGGATCTTTATAAGAGCGAAGAGCTTAAAGCCTTCAAAAAAAAAATTAAAAAATTATCATTAACACTTTAAAGTTTTTGAAATTTTGATTAAACCCTCAAAATTTTTTAAAAATTATTATTAAATTTCTTAAAAATTTTAATTAAGTCTTAAAATTTAATATCAAGATCTATCATTGTTGATAATCTTATTTCTATAATATTTTAATTTTAGTGTCAATATACAAAATAATTATCTTATCTATATATCATATATAAATTTAAAATCCAAAAATTTTAAAAAGACTAGGCAATGAAAAAAAGGAGTTAAGCACTTAAAAGGCTCTCCCCCGTTCTCCTCTCCTTCCCACATGGTCTCCACATGGGGTTCTTTCCTTCAATCATTACATCTATACATCTATACATGATATCCCCTTATTTAGATCTTAGTATCTATAATAAATATAACTCTTTTCTCTCTTTTCTTTTTCCCGAATAAAATCTCAAGATTTTTGAGTATTTAGTTTTTATTTACGTGTCGATTGAGTATTAATTTGATTAGTATGAATATTTTTGTCAATGCAAGAAGATATGAGTTCGAGTACATTAAAGCGCATTATTCTCCTATTTATGGGTTGAAGAAGGGTTACGAATAGTTTTAAATATATTCGGAAAAAATTACTTTCGTAATTAAAATATTACTATAAATATAAACTTTAAATTAGTCATCTTGGGTTTATTAAGAATCTTAACCAAGTAATTCTTTTAATTTATTATTGTCCCCTTAATTTTATTTTTCCCCAAATATTTATGGTTTAGTTCTGCCTCTACCTTTTAATAAGAATTAAGTGTAATAGTAATACATATTGTATTTCTAGAAAAAATACTCGAGTTTAAATTTTAGATATGACATTGTTGAGAGAAAAAAGGTCACAAAAAAGAATATAAAGTATACTTGATCGTTAAAAAAAAACTAGCCTTTGGTTTGTTTGGTTTTTTACTTTTTGGATTATTGAAATTTCGTCCCTTAGCTTTTAATTTTAAAATTTTAGTCCCTCTACTTGTTTGATTTAAAAATTAAAATCCAATTGATAACATTATTAACTGACATTAGTTAAATTTGTATATGTGATATCAATTGAGCTTTAACTTTCAATTCTTAAACTGGTAGAACGATTGAATTTCTAGAAATAAAAATAAAATGATATTTTTTAAATTTCAAAAAGTACAAGGATCAAAGACAAAATTAAACCAATATTTATATTCATAGACAAGGTTTCTGAGGTGTAGGGCCATGTTGAATAAATGGTTACTTTAAACAATGGATGTTCAGGAGAAAATCAAGGGAGGGTTATTAAAGAGTAGCACAGGGCGCATGCTTGCTTGCATGCATGCTTGCCCCCCTCACTTACCTTTTTCATGCAATTTATTTATTTTTTGGGTTTTATCATTTAAGTTTTACACAATAATATGACTTATCCAAATGCCTTGTCTGAATATTTTGCCTTGCCCATAATTTTATTGTACAACAAAGTTTGAGTCTTGGTGATTGTCCAATCTTTTAGCACATGGCATTGTAATAAACATCTTATTTTCAAACTAATATATGCCCATACAAATAGAGTATTATTTGTGTTGTTTAAGCCTTTGTTGATATCACATTTCGAGTTTAAATTTGGACACTCTTTCCCTAGATATATTTAAGGGTTGAGTTATCTGTCTAAATTTGAAAGTTTGCTTGATATTTGAGAGGGTTTGGACAAAATATTAAGCTTGAAAAATGAATTTAGGTTTTCTTTACCATTGAGATGGAAATGTATTTTTCAACCCAAACCTTGATTTCAAACCAAAAAATTTGGTAAACAAGCACTTTTTAAACAAAACCTTGATTTTAACCCAAGCTAAAAAGTTTATGTGGCTGAGAGCCCTCACAGCCCAGGCACAACAACGCAATTATCAGGGGCGCGCTCTACCACTGAGCTAATAGTTCGTCGTACGGGCATCCCGTTGGGGGCCCGCTATGCCAAAAGCGAGAGAAACCCCATCCCTCTCTTTCCTTTTTACGCCCCCATGTCGCCACATAGGAGGGACCCGGGGGAAATTTTTAGCTTTTGACTTTTGGAGAAGTATTTTTGAATGAATTATCTTTTTATCCCCTATTAAATCTTCTCAAAAACACTTTTACCCTTAGTACCTAAACCATTTTTTAAACCTAATTGGCAGCTAAACTGAAACCATAAGTCAACTTGATGCCTATACTGTTAGAATACGCTGATGTAGCACTGATTACCAATAGCATTGTGACACATGATAAAAAGAAAAAATATTTAAAATTGATAAATAAATTATTTTTGCCACTTGTTAAAATGTGAGACTACTATGTGCCACCATGCTATTAGTTGTCCGTGTCACGTCAATGTTGCGTCAACGTATTTTAATAGTGTTAGTCAAGTACCAAAAAATGTACTAAATTGACTTACGATTTTCAAGTTTAGGTATCTATTAAAAAAATTAATGCTAAATAAATCTAAATTATCAAATTTAAATATTTCCGTGCATACTAACCCTATTTTTAAAGGAATTTACAAATAAAAATCACACATAATACTTAATTTTTGTTTTTTTCCAAATATGTTTATCAAAATACATTAATATCGATTATATATTACGGTTTAAGGTTGAAACACAGGCCGGAAACCATGCTTGAGTGCAGCTTCCCATACGAGATCGATTCTATCAACATCAATTGGCCCAATTTCGTGGTGAGTCCAGCCTTCTAGTTGATGAACTGCTCCTCCTGCATGGCATGCATGCACCACTCCCCGCTCCAACTTGTACTGCCCCAACATCCACCAAAACTTAGTAAATAAAAATCATATGAATGGGGAAAGGTCGCACAAAATATTCAGCATCGTATCGTTTTACCATTAGTTTGAACATTTAAACTGTCAATCAATCATTAATGTAGTGGCAAAAGACTAGCAGTGCTTAAGTACCTACTTACCCTTCCCCTTACCCTTTGGTCGAAATAAAATAACATGAAAATGGCAATTGAGTCCAACATAGAGTGCATTTTAAACATGTGACTCAAATTGTAAATATGTGTACCTACTGTATTGTCAAGGGTGAAGTCATCGAATTTTTCATGAGGGGCAATTAAATTATAAATTTTTAGGAGGTCAATGTATAAGTTTATCATGTATTAACTTATGGTTTCATCATTTTTGTAAGGACTAAACATAAATCTTTTCATTTTTGAGGGATCAAAATGCAATTTATCATATATAAACGTCTAATTTCATCATTTATGAGGGGACTAAAAGGCAATTTTTCCATTAGGGGATTAAGCCCTTGCTGCCCCCTAGATTCGCCTATCCTTATTGCATGTACTACGTACTTGGACCTGACATGTTAAAATAAATCAATAGTCCTCCTAAATTTTAATGACATTTGATTATCGAACACATTAAATCCAAGTTATCTAGATGATAGGTACATTTGTATTTACAATTTGACTCAGGTCTTTTAAAAATGATTCAAATCAAATCTAAACAAACACTAATTTGATGGCTATGTTGATGGAAGGACCTTATTTATAAAATGCTAATACTTTGATGACTCAATTAAAATATTTTAAACTTTTTGAACCCATTTAAAATCTAGACGATAGTTTCAAGATTTTTGGTATAATTGACCCTATAATTTTTACTAAAAATTAGGATATGCTTAGTGAGAAGATTGCTAACCTCACAACTCCCAAGTCCTTCAACATCCTCAGGCAACCTCATGGCTGCAAGATCACCATAAGTGCAGTCCCTCCTGGAGGCTAAAATGGGAGGCACCACAAATTGATGAAAATGTGTTCCACTTGGAGCCCAACTTTGCTCCCATGGTGTTATCCACTTGCCCGCAATCCATGTCTACAACACGATCATATAATTATTGAAATATCAAAATTAGGGGTGAAATCAAAAATTATTTTTTGAGGTGAAATTTTAGTTATGTAATTTTATTAGAGTTAAAATATAATTTCATCATTGTATTAACTTATATCTTTATAATTTTAAAAAATTAAAATAAAAATTTTATTATTTTTGAGAGGCAAAATACAAATTTACCATTTACTAACATCTATGGCCAAAGTGATATTTTCTCAATTTAGGGGGCTCTGGCCCCTGCTACCCCCCTTAGTGCCGCCATTGATCGAAACAATTCAATAATCTAAGACAACATATCTTACCTTACAATTTTGAGCTGCTTGGTATTTGGTAACATGGACAAGGTAGTTTTGGGTATCCGTCGGGGCTTCTTTTTGTATTTTTTGAAATCTCTCAGTCGATGAAGTTAACATCTATAATATATATAAATTTTTAATACAAATACGATACGTATATTAAATGTGTCAAAAGAAATGATCAAGAAAATTGAAAAAGACTTACGAGAACACGAACACGCCTTCGACAAAGGTAGAGTGCGATCGCTCTACCGAGCTTTGAAGTGGAGCCTGTTAAGAACACTTCTTTGACATCTCCGGGAATTTCGTTTACAATAACTGCAGCACTCAATGTGTTGCCATGGCAAACTCTAACTTTAAGTTGCGGGTGCTTGTTAACAAACAACGTTCCTCCTCCATTTAGAGCTTCATTCTGTAGATTAAGGATCGAGTTATCCGTCAAATTTAAAGATTTATTTAAAATTTGAAAACTTTTAAACAAAAAAATAAGCTTGAAAATGGATTTTAACATAAGAATAAGCCATATTTTGAACCGAGTTTAGATAATAACAAAATTCATTAATATGCTGTCTGAATCATACCCAATCTAAAAACTTTACAAAAGTAAAAAGAAAAAATGAATCAGAAAATTTTATTTCTGAATCTCTTAAAAAATTATAAAATTATAAATTAAAATAATAAAAAAATTACATTTTATCTCCAAAAATTTATAATTCAATTATAATTCTAACTGATATATATATATATATATATATATATATATATATATATATATGTATGTATATAATGAAAAATACTAACCTTATTTAATGCTGCAAGGCTAATGACCTTGACCCCCATCCTATCAGCCTTTAGAATGGCCTCCTCTATTTTCTTGTTGATGCCATCAGCTGCAAATGGTAAGAAATACTGCAAAAACAAGTAATGCTCTACACCAATAAATTTTTCGGGGTACATTTACATCATCTCTTAATTATTTTATACCAATCACGTTATCAAATTCACATCTACGATAACTTTGAATCGTTACAAAACGTCAATAAAATCAATAATCATAATTTAAAATTACACATATACCTGAAAACCAAATCTAGGAACAACCCATGTCTGGTACAAACGGCCTCGAAGGTTGTAGAAAGTGAGGAGGAAGGTCTTGGACCATGCCCACATCATTAGCAATACCATCAAAGTTGTAGGCCAAAATGGTAGTAGAAACATCCTTGTGGAGAAGGGTATTGATGCGAAGGATCGGTTTACGAACGGAATGTGCATCGCCGACATTACATCCAATATGTGAGCTAGGAATACAAAATCCGGAACCCTCCCATTTTTCCCTGCATTAAAAATCATATGTCATATTCGTATTCGGATATTGAATATAAATATGAAAAACTAACTATATTTAAAACATTGACAAACCCGAATAACATAAAGAACTCATGGGTTAGACCGGATTGGATTGAATATATATAATATCATACATATATGATACTAAATCTAGTCTGTATTTTAAATAGATCTAATATTTTACTTAAATTTATTTCTCACACCGAATATTTTTACTTAAACTCTTTTAAAACTTAAGCAAGGAATCAACCAAATTTACCTGAATTCAAAGTAATTTTATTGTGAAGCTGCCATGAGTTGCTGTTAAGTGTATTCCACATTGCATCAAACAGGGGCATGAAGAGGCAAAAATTAGTCCCCATATCTGAGTGGTGCAAGCTATGGTACCTGACAATTTGCAAAAACATCAAACATTAATAAACTTTTTTTTTCTTTTTAAAATATGTTAATACAATGATAGACTTATACTTTAACCCCTTAAAAGTTTATAATTCAATTTTTAACCCTTCTAAAATAAATTTTTTAGCTCTATCCTGCCTAATTGGATATATTTTATTTTGATCAAATGATGGTTTTGATCCCTCTATTATGCTCAAATTTACGATTTTGTTACTAAAGTTTGACACAATATCATTGATTTCTCCAAATAGTTAACATTGTAGACTATCCAATTAAAATATTGATGTGAATTAAAAAAAAAAAAAACTCCTTCCAACGTATCATGTTGATACGATCTTTTTAAAGGAATTCTTTTAAAAAGAAATCAAAATTAGCATTTTAACGGAAATTAAAGTATGAAGACTGAATCTCAAATTTGAATATAACTTTTTAATTTTAGTATGATACATGTATGAAATTCATTTGATTTTTTTTTTTACCAAAGTATCCTACATATTCGTTTTATGATCCATGAATTATTGAATAAGTATCTGTGACTAGATATTTCTATGGGTCGGGCCAAGCCCGTCAGAAAAGTAGGAGGATGTGGGCAAAAAAAATAAGACCCATTTAGAAAATATATTGGGTCTCGGGTAAGGCTTTTTTGGCCCAACCCAAATATAAAAAAAAATCTGCTGCTTTTCCTTTTTTTTTTTTTGTTGTTGTTATTTTCTTGTTATTTTTTTTCACTATTATGTTGATACTATTTTGTTGTTATTATTTTATTGTTAATTTTGTTACTATTTTAGAAGCATTTATTTGTTAAATTGCACCTATCTTAGTGTTATTTAAGTATATATATATATATATATTTATTTTCAATTTGTTGGGAAACATTTATTTTAATGTTTGTAGTCTTTTTGATGTATTATAATTTTTTTTAAAAATAATATAAAAAATTAATACGGGTAGGTCGGGCCCAACCCGGGTTTTAACATTTTTATTTGGGCCAGGCTTGGGAAAAACATTAGGCCCATTTTTCAGACCGAGCCTAGCAAACAAGACTAAAATTTTGGTTGGGCCCGGCCCATAGGCACCTCTAAACGAGTCAAGCCTCGAGTAAGATTTTTCCCTAGGCCCAGCCCTAATTTGCAAAGAAGAAATTGTTATTTTGTCGTTGTTTTCTCACTGTTTTGCTGTCATTTAACTATTATGTTACTACTATTTTGTTGTTATTGTTTGGATATTGTATAACTCTTGTTTTATTGTTAATTTTATTACTATTTTAGAAGTATTTTCTTGTTAAGTTGTACTTATTTTAGTGTTATTTAAGTATAAAATTTTTTTAAAATTTATTTTTATTTGTTAAGAAATATTTATTTTTATATTTTTAATATTTTTGATGTATTAAATTTCTAAAAAAGATAAAATTTAATACGAACCGGCCTAGGTTTAGCATCTATAATTTAGGTTGGACTTAAATAAAGATTTAAGCTCGTTTTTTAAATCAAACCCAAACCTATACAACCTGACCCAACCAAAGTCCGACCCCACCGGTGGCTGCCCCCTGACAAATCTTTTGTACAAAAGCAAAATCTTTGGTACATTGACATCAATTTCAAGTTGAATCATTTAATAACTATACCTTCTTTTCTTTTAAAAGAACCTAAATTTAAGGCTTAAGGATTTTCACTAAATGCAATTAAAATCGGTATAAATAAGTAGCAATAACTATTAAATATTTAGCTATAACAAAACAGACTTCCCATTTTAAAGCTATAAATGAACTTTACTTCCCATATTAATTCACACCTAATTTCCAAGTCTAAAAATTTAAAAAGAAAAGGGATCTAAATTAAGTCCTACCTAATTCCAAGTCTAAAAATTAATAAGTCAAAATTTTATATTAGTCCTTGTACTTTGTATAAATTGTAAAATTAGTCCATGTATTTTAATTTGATCAGTTTTAATTTTTATACTTTTTTATTGTTGAAATTTCAGTGTTTGCTCAACATGTATAAAGTTGTAGATTTAATGCATATTCTGTAATTAGACCATTCTTAATCTTTGTACTTTTTGAATTTTAAAATTTTAGCCTTGACGTAAACGACAATCACTAAATCCATTCACTGGCTTCTTAATGAGTAATATGCAGAAATAAGAAAATAACATAGCACTGCATATGTGATAATATTTTTATTGTATCAACTTTTGAGAAAATCATAACTTAATAAATTTAGCAGCTACTATTTAGATAGGACTGAAACTTTAAAACGAGAAAAGTATAAGAATTAAAAATAACCAAATTAAAGTACATAGAATAAATCCACAACTTATATATAGTGCAAGGATTAATAACATAATTTATCCAAAATTGAAAACAATGAGTTGTTTATAGACACAAATTAAGCACTATTTAATAGATTTATATTTCATATATTAACACATAAACAAATACATATGGCAATTGTCACTTAATTAAAATTAAATAATTTTTTTATTTTTAAAAAATATATTTATTAAAATTCAACTTCTACAAAAGGTTTGTGTTATGTATTTTTAGTCAATTTAGTCCCTTTTTTTTTTCTATAAATTGGTCATTTTTAATTTGGAACCATTCAATTTATATTTAAATATATTTTAGTTACATTTTGTTTAAGGCTTTTCTAATTAAGTGCATAACTAAACTAGTAAAAGATAATTTAATTCTTTTTTGTTGCATTATTTTTATTTAATTAAAGAAAATTATTGTTCATTATTTGCAATTGTTGTGTAAAAGAAAAAGTACAATTAATGCTCTAATTTTTTTAATTAAATAAAAATAATGTATTAAATATAATCCTACACAATTATCATTTCCTAAAATAAAATTAGGCATAGAAGAATAAAAACCACTCATGTCTCGCCATGTCTGGATTTTGTTTAGATTGATAAAAGTACAATAGAGGTCCCTATACTAAGAGTTAGATTGCATGTTATCCCTTTTACTAAAAAAATGAGCAAATTGATCCGTTTTGCTAAAAAATTCATTCATTTATACTGTTAAAAACTAATATAGCTAATGGATTAACTAGACCACATGTACCTCATTCCAAAGTACAAAGACCAATTTTTAATAGTAGAAATAGATGGATTCTTTAACACAAGGATTAATTTGCTTTTTAATCTAACATATAAGGACTAATTTGTCAGTTTTTTAGTAGAATGTGCAAAAAACAATCTGATTTTTAAAGCAATAACCTCTATGATACTTTACCATCTAGATTTAGTTTAGTTTAAGTTCAAATTCAGTTTGTTATACTTTTATATTAAATTAATTCTAATTGAAATTAACGGTTCATTTATTTTAGTAATAAACCCTAAACTGAAAAAAAGGTAAAATTTACTTACGTGGGGGTATAGATGAGATATCTAAGGAAAGGTAACTTGTTGAAGATTGCACCATGAATAACTTCAACATTGGAATGTCCCATACATCTCATAAAATCAAACCCCAAAACATACCCATAAATCATGCTTGTTGATCCACTTCCCATTAGAATTGACCCCATTATTGGAATTCCAACCACCATAGATAATATAAGGTGCTCTAAAAATGTTGCATGTCCAGCTGCAAAAACAAAAATTGAAAGTGAACAAATGCATGAAGTAGTTTACGAGGGAGATGGTTTTCTCTTTTTTTTTTAGCAAAAATATATCATAGTTGTCTTAATCCCTTGACATTTCATTTTTTTTTTAAATTTATTGGTGTGACATTTTAAAATAAAAAAACACTCACTTGGTAGTAGACTTGATCATGGGTTGGGCCGGCTTCGGGACCTATGCAAAATTTTAAGCCTTTTTTCTAAGCCCAACCTAAAAGTGGTTTTAAAATTCTACCCAAGTCCGACCCAGATTATTTATTTTAGATTTTTTTTATATAAAAGCAATTTTTTAAAAAATATAATACATCAAATAAACTAAAAACATTAAAATAAATATTTCCCAACAAATTGAAAATACACTAAAAAAATAAATGATACTAAGATAGTTGCAACTTAACAAGCAAATACCTCTAAAATAGTAACAAAAATAATAATAAAACAAGAGTTATACAATATCCAAATAATAACAACGAAATCGCAACAATATAATAGTGAAATGGTGGCAAAACAGTAGCAAAAAAGGAAGTTTACGTTGATTCGGCCAGGCCCAGCCCATTTAGAAAACATGTTTTAATTTTTTTTATCCAATCCCATTTTTCGAACCCATATTTTTTTCTAAACTCTCCCACTTTTTGAGCGGACCTTTGGGCCTGGGCAAGTGGCCCGACCCATGATTAGGTCTACTTGATAGCAATGTAACTAAAAAATATGAAGTTGTAATGAAGATGAATTTAATAGTGTTAGCAGTTGAACCTAAATTTTAAAATTTGAAAAGTAAAGGGATTAAATTCCTAATTTACAAAGAGTATAGGGACTTGTGGCATATTTAACCTAATTTTTTTAATTAATAAAAGGATTAAAAAAGATTTAAATTGAATATTTATTTTTAGGAGAAACTAAAATTACAATTATCTCATATTAAAAAAACTTAAATGGAAATCAAAACGAAGAGGAAATCGGGTATTTTTACCGACCTGTAAAGGGATGGGGCACCGAAGATGAATGGTGAAGTGAATGATAATGGGTGAAAAGGTATCTTCCATGGAAGAACCTATGCATCCAATAATACAATGGCTCTGACACCATTACATGCAATAACATCAATGTAATAAACCCTTTTGTGTTCCATATTGGAAACTCATCATCCATGGATGGAAACATCAGGCAAGCCATGGTAGCTAACAGACCTTGAAGAAGTATAAAATTGTCCCTTCAAACAAAAAATAATAATAATAATAATCAAATCATTTGAATTATTACAAGACTGAAACTTCACGGTCTTTTTAAATGTTTTTGTTTATTTTTTTACCAGTCCCATTCTTTGTCAATCTGCTTGAATTCAACTCCTTGTTGCTTAATCCGACAATTTCCAAGGAAAAGCATGTTGTTGTAAGAATTCCATAGTTGGTGCATGAAACCTCTCAAAGCACATATAATGAGTATATGAACACACCATGGATGCTTGTAGGAATCTTCATAGATCCATGAATACATAACATTTGCAGCTAATGGACCATACATCACATACTTTGCCATTATCAAAGAGTTTCCAAGAAAAAAAATTTGATATCAGTATTGAACAAATTGTATGACAAAAAAATTAAACACAATATAGTTTTCCTTTTCCGTACCTTGAAACTCCCCAAGTTTTCCCATGGCCAAGCTGAAAAAGGTTTTTTAGCCATTTTAAACTTGTTTTTGCTTTGTTTAGCTCACTATGTTTTTGAAATCTTTTGAGGGTTTTTATAGCTGCAAGGAGAAACGAAAATGGTGGTGACAGATATAAGAATGGGATAATTCAACATTTAATCCATGAATTGACAACCTTTTTTGTTTGCATTAGTCCTGGAACTTGGCAATTTTTCTCAAATTTTGCCCCTGTAATGATGTGACACTCTAAGCGATCACTTAAATTTTTTTTATAAAAATTATAATTTCTTAAGTAATGAGGTGGTACAACATGGACCAAAACTAAGAAAAGGTTACCAATTTTAAGACGGACTTGGTTTTTTTTTTCAATTTTGATCCCTATGATGACATGGCACTCTAATATTGTACCATGCCATCACTTAATTTTTTTCAATAAAAATTATAATTTCTTTAGTAATAATGACGTGGTACAATATGGGCCAAAACTAGGACAAGTTAACAAGACTAATGTGTAGTCCTGAAATTTGATAATAAAAAAAATTCAATTTTGATCCCTATGATGACATAACACCCTAAGATTGTGTCACGTTATTTCCTAATATATTTTTTTTATAAAAATTATAAATATCAACCAAAGTTGGGAAAAGTTGACAAATTATGGAATTATTGTGGACAAAAAAAAATAGTTGAAGGACTAAATTGGGAAAAATACTAAGTTTGTGAGCTAAATGTTAATTTATCCCTAAAAGAAAGACTGTTTAAGGTGACGTATTGACTTGATTCATGTAAATTATGTTTAGAGGATGATATTGAATAAATATACAATTATAGATTGATTTTTATTTAAAAAAATTTAACATTTATATGGTGTTGGTATTGTACCAAATAGTTGGGTAAGATGGCATCATTGAATTTTCGATTTTCATTGGTTTCAACAAGGGACAGCTGTATGGTTTGTGTCAAATTTCATTAATGGCTAGTATGGTTGGGGAAGAAGGGGATATTAGATGGGAGCTCAACACTTACGGTCACCATAAGTTTGCATAGTTAATGTAAATTTTAGGTATACTATATACGATCTGAATAAATTATTAATAAGTTTATGTTTTAATAACTAAATTTAAAAAAAGTTATAAAATGATTATTAAATTATTCGGAAATTTTTGTCTAATTCATTGTGTTATTAAAATCGTTATTGTGTGACCTTCTTTATTCGCATCATCTGCACCAATCGAAAGCTCTCATTCCCTTCTTTTCTATAGATCATTTTTTTCATGAAATAACTTTGAATGCCATGAATCTGCGCATCAATCCAAATAGCTTTATTCTCCGATCTCTGGGACTGATAATCAGATTGACTTAAATTTAAGTTATGTTCTTCTACTCATCGATGGTTGCTGATACACTGCACCGGTTATCAAATCATCACTTAGAGCTCGTTAGCCAAACTTTTTTTAAAAGAAAAAATGATAATCCAGCGACTTAAATAATATTTTTCATAGTTCAATGACTTAAATAAAAAACTTTAAATTAGTTCAGTGACCCTTTTTTAACTTTTTGAATTAGCTAAATGATCAAAACGTAAACTTACTAATAGTTTAATGATCTTAAGCATAGTTTATCTTAAATTTTATGATTTTATTATTTCTTAATATATTTATGATAATGGACTACTTTTGGAGGTTTCTTTAGTGGTGAGTAAAGTAATGTGCTTAATTGACATATTTTTATTGTTTATTTTAATTAATTTTATACATGTGTTCTACTAATTTTGACATTTAATTAGTCATTTTTTATGTGGGTACGATATTATCCAACGTGTTGGAAAACAAATGGAATTGTGAACTACAAGGAAGATTTGATAGGGAAACTCCAGTTAGCATACAAGAAATTTAGAATTTAGAATTATATATTTTTATTATTTTTATTTGGGAAGATGTATTTTTAAGAAATTAATTAAGATTAGATTAGATTCATCTTTAATAACAAGTAAAATGTTTTTTCTTTAGCTTTATTTATTTTATCCTTGCATATATTTTGAGTGTTTTTTTTTTAGTAAAAGGGTAAAGTCAGATAATTTTTTTGGGAGTATCGAAATTAAATTATATATATTTTTTATGATAGTAAAATAGTAATTTCATTATTTTAATAATCTATATATTTATAATTTTTAAAAATTTAAATTAAATTTTTATTATTTTTAAAAGTTAAAATACAATTTTATTTTTAATTTAAAATTTTACCATTTATAAATGTTAAATAAAAAATTTTCCATTATAAGAATTCTAGCCCTGCCAACCCCTAATTTCACTCCTCGGAGCTGCCAAAGAGTCTGTAGGATTTAGCTTTTACTATGATTATTTATTTATAATATATAGAGGTAGACATTAGGTGAATGAACAGGAAGGCCTGAGCTATCAAACATTTATTCTTGCTTTATTTTTATTATGAGTCACTAGATTTAGCCAAAAGTCCCTAATTAATTCAATGCTTGAGATTTTGAAATTGCATTTATACTCTCCACTTTGGTATTTGTTAATTTTCTAGTTTAGAAGGTAGATTCAATCATCTCATAACATTATTTTAATGTCCAATTGAGAAGGGATCCTCGATTCGGTGTTGGATGACATACAGTTAGTGATTGATATGATCCGTAATTGTCATATTCGGTCCATCGAAGAATAAATTTATGTGACCAATTGAGTGAGTGATTGAATTTTTCAAGGGAGTTAACGATCAAGTTTAAACGACTCGTGCAATTGAGACCATTGATTTGAGCGATTTCCTTCCAGTTTGCAAGGCTATCGAGGAATTAAATCGTGGAAGCTACTTTTAGGGTTATTCACTTGGTAAAGGTTAGCTATCAAGATATTATTGCAGTTAATTTACATATGGAATGGATGGTGGTTTGAGATTATTCCTTGACCACTATAATCGACTTATTGATTGGAGGAGAAAATCTATTGTTTGGAATCAGTTTGAAACCGGAGTCAAAATCCCACCTGAAGCTGGAGTTTTCGCCTTATTAGTTTACTCAAACTTAATTTCCATTGTATTTTTATCTATACTATTTTCTAAGCTCCTTAATGAGTTGCTATCACTCTCAACTAGGTCACCAATTGGTTTGAAAATTTATGAAAATACCCTTCCATAATTAAAATAAATTATGTTATTCGAGGGTACTTTTAGTCTTTTTATTTAAAAAATCAATAAAAATATGCATATGTTGGGATTTTAACCAGAACCAATCGTATTAGTAAAACCTTTAATTTCTAACATTTATTTTGATATTTTTATACATTTTTGTTTTAATAAGCACAATTTATTATCTCCATCAGTTGTATATATTGATAATATTGTTCAGTGAGTTAGTGTCACAATTTATTATCTCCATGATTAAAAAATTGTAGTGCATTTAGTATTGTTAATATGATGTATTTATTTTAATATCGTACATATTTCATGAGATATTATTAATTAGTTTCAAACTATATGTTTCGTTATTTATTGTGTGTTATTTTTAAAAATATATATGTTCTAAATTCGTGGTTCTCATGCACATACATGTGATAGAATTTCCTAGTTTTATTAAACTTTTACTATTTATTTTAGATTTAGATTTAACCCCATTTCTTTAATACCGTAGATTTGTATAAATCTTAGTCATAATAAATCATAAAATTGATCAGTCTAGTCTTTATGGAATCAACGCTACTCCATATACTGCAAATTTCAATTTTAGATGTAAGATTTTAATTTTTTTAGTTGATCAGAGATGAATCATAAATTATTTGAGGTCAAAGTGTAATTTTATCATTATACTAGCATGTGATTTGATAAAAAAAATTTAATCTCCATTAAATAGCAAATCTACCAATGAGAGGAAGGAAAAAAAATCCGAAGTTGCAAAACACAAGTAGAAAACAAAAGCAAAAACCCAACAAACTAAAACCCTAATTTCTTACCCCAAATTCAAAATACTATGAACAAAAAAGAAACAAACAAATAAGCCTTAGTGTCCTCAAGACTTGCTTTTCCTACTGTTACTGAAAGCACAGCAACCGACAGAGTAGACAATGATGAGGCAAACTAGGAAGATAATGTTGACCACCATTACTTTCTTCCAAGAACTCCTTAGGTTGTCTATAAAACCAGCTTTACATGCTTGGCAATCGAAACATAATGTGCCCAAATCATTGCTCCATGTATTGCAATCGGTGTTGTTGATGAAGACACCATTGCCTTTGGTCCAGTTTGTTGGTCCTAGGAAGGTGAATTGACAGTCGTTTGATGGCTTACAACAACCGGACTGCAAAATAAAACATGAAACGCATAAATGAAAAGTCCAAAATATATAAAGAAAAAAAACCCAATTTAAGTCACGAAATATAATATGGTAGTATTCATGGATCGAGTTAAATTAAATATTTGTAAATTGTCACACCTTGCTAGATCACTTCGCAACTTACAACCTTACAAGTTAGGGTCACCTATTGGTGGATCGATGACAAAACATTTACCATCCATGCATTACATTTATCTATTGTCTTGATACGACAACTCATATTCACCGACTAAACTTCAAGAAATATGAAATCAATAAAAGAATGATACGTGATACTTTAGAAAATACTTTGAAAAAGATTGACAACGTCTTTTATAAAATCCTACGACACTAGAGAGTTGGGCTCCTCTCTCTCTACTCTTCTACCTACATAGATCTCCCTTTCCTTCTCCTAACTCCAACCTTTCTTAATTACATACAACCTCCACCCATACAATCATTCTCCAACCATCTTCCACCATCACAATTTACACCTGATATCAACAAGACTCATCCATATTTCTTTATTTTTCTTAGATATATATGTTATTTTTATTTAATATTTTATAATTTTTCATTTTTATTAAAATTTTAAACATAAACAACCTATTAACTTAATATAATTTAAATGTTCACCTTATAATATTATATATTTAATTTGCATACCACATAAATTACAAAATATACAAAACTAAAACAACATATCATAACACTTAAAATTAATCAAGTTAAATAAGTTTGAATCTTAAATATATTCTAACTCAAAATCGAGTCATTTTTTAAATATTTTAATTATTTACCTTTTAAGACTAAATATTTTTATCTATAATTTTATCTCGGGTCTCTATCGAAGACTTGAACAACTAACCCGATTCAAAAATCAATTAAATTTTCAAAAAATAATATAACCTACCTGTATGGCAGACAAATGCACCTTGTCAAAATCTGCTACACTCTCATTAATATGCTGGTTATGAAAATCAGTGCAAACTTTACTATCAACCAAACAGCTCTTAATCTTAAGCCAATTATTCTCATCTCCAACCCTCTTTTGCAACCAATTCGAATAATCCCCCAACCGGTATTCCTTATACCCCTTCCCGCCCCTTTATTTGTCACCACGAAAGCGAAAATCGTGCCGGCAATGCCGAGCACGATGAGGATGAACATAACGACGAGGTAAAGCCAGAGCAACCATTTCACGTGACAGCACGCGCCGACGAATCCAGCCAATGAGACTACCATGAGGAAAACTCCGATGATGATGATGGGTTTGTCGAGAAAACGTTCGCATTCAGTTATGGCTTTACGGCTGAGCCAGATGCCGGCGACGAGGATGGGGATAGAGAGGAGGAAGGTTACGAAGTTGAGGATACCGAGTAGGTTGTTGCTCAGACGAAACGACATCGTTTTTGGGATTTTCTTTGATGGCTTTCTCTATTAGGTCCTTTTTTTTTTTTTTTTTGTTATGATGGAAGAAAAAAAAACAGTGGTCTTATTGGAGGTTCATGGAATGTTTATTGTCACGCGCCGTACACGTTTTTGTAACTGCATTTGTTCCACGTGGCTAAATCGAATTTAATCTAATATTTTCACTATAATTTACATAGATTTATGAGATAAGTTGGTTTAACCCACGGGAGACCGTTCTGTTTTTTATAAAATCCACATAACCAATTGGACTTTAGGTGTCCCAATTGGGCTTTAATAATATATATTTATTTGATATATTATAAATTTTAAATATATTTTAAATAATTAAAAATACTATGTTAGTTTTTTTGTCGGGTTGGTTTGAAAATTAAAAAAATTGATAACCCATCGGAATAATCAACAAAATTGAATCCATAACAGAAAAAAATCGCCCAACCTATTCACCCACGTTGATATTAGGTCCTAAATTTAATTGCTATGCACCCCCTATTCACTCTCCTTGTAGAAAGAACCATTTTAATCGAGTTTTGGCTTTGTCAAGTTTCAAGTTTTGAAAATTTTAAAATCTCGTGTTTAAGCTTTTATTCTATGTAAAACGTGTATTGGTTCTATCCGAATATATTTCAATTTAAGTTCTATAATGTTTAAGCTCTATTCGAATTTATTCTGATTATGAGTTCGATTGTATTGATTAGTTTTGTTTTTAATTATTCAAATATTATATTATCTATAATTACGATTTCAACAAAACTTTGTTTTATTTAAATATTAAATAAAATTTTATATATTTTATATTTTAACTTATTTTTGTATATGTGTATATTTTCATAAAGTAATCACTTATAAAATTCTAAAAATCACACTAATAAAAAGGAGAACATTCCAGAAAAAATATGTCTTCCATTTCATACGATTAGTATGATTATTAAGGAGGAATATTAATGTAAAATTAAATTAATTTTATATGTTTTTAAATATATATATATATCATTAATATTTTTATTGGTATAATTCTAAATTTCATTCTTCTAATTTAGAAAATTTGAGAAATTAATCTTCATACTTTAATTTATTAAAATCCGACTTCTGTACATTGCTAAAACTAAGAAGTAAGAAGTTAGTCAAGTTATTAATCAAAACGTGAAATTGAATTAAGAATTTTTGTTAATTTATTGCATATAAATTATTGAATTGTTGATTTTTTCTAATTCCTTACGTATAAATCAATAATTTCACAATAAAGTTTATCAATGCCACTGTAATGGGCCAAATTCGGCCAGGCCCAACTAACCCACTTTCTAACCCCAAAGCCCAAACCTAAAAAAAATTTCAAACCCAAAACCCAGTTACACACAGGCCCAAATTCCTGACCCAACCAGCCAAATTTAGGGTTTCAAAAAAGTTGAAACCCTAATAAGCCCTTATAACCTGGCACCGTACCGCCCCTAGCGTGCAGCCACCGCCATTGTCACCTCACCACTTGCCACTATTGATGTTTGACCTTTTGAACCTGCAAAAGAAAATAAAAAGCAGAGACAACAGCTAAAGCAAGGGGAACAATAGGAATAGAGAGAAAATCAAAGGTAATACATTTTTTTTTCTTTTTCTTTTTCTTTCTCGACTATAAAAGGCCAAGATCTATCAGTGTAAAAGAGGATTTTTTTCTTTTTGAATACAAAATAAAGGAGCAGATTCAAAACAAAGAACATAGCAAGCAAAACAAAAGAGAGTTCAAAGGTTTCGAATAAAAGGTTTATTATTTTCGATTTTTGTTATTTTATTTTATTTTATTTTTTTAGAGTCTGTTTACCCTTTTTTCTACTAAATACATACATATACATATTTAAAAAAAAATTTACCTTTCTGGGTTCAAAGCCATCACACATGTGCTGTTCAGCATTACAGCCCAAATGCCCGATCGTCGGATTCTAGCTCTAGCCAGAGAGGAAGAGAGTGAGAGAGAGAAAGGAGGCCCTTTTTTTTTTGAAGTGTGCAGGAAATAAAAAAAAAAACCCAATTTTTGACTTATATAACGGTACCGTTTTGGCCCTTCCCCCCAAGGCGCAAAACGACGTCGTTTTGGGTGGAGCGGGCCGACCCGACCCGTTCGGCCTTGGATCCTCGTGTTTTTGAAGCGGAGGGGTTATTTGCACTTTTGGTCCCTCCGCTTTTTCATGACTTCGTAATTAAGTTTTTTTCTTAATTTTAATCTTACCCTGAAATTTATTTCGTTTTCAATTTGGTACCTATGCGAACGGCGCCGTTTTAGGGGGTCGAGATATTTCCTCCTTTTGACCCTCCTGGTTTCTTGCATGTTCAAATCAGTCCCCTTTCCTTTTATTTATTTTAAATTCGCCTCAAACATCCCATTTTCAGTTCAATTTCATCCTTTTTTTTTACCTTTTCTTATTATTCTATTTTAATTTTAATATTATTAATAATACTATATTTTATTAATGTTATTATATTTTTATTTTTATTTATTAGCATCTCATTATTATCATTTTTACTTAATACTTATATATATATATATGTTATATAGTATTATTAATCGCTTAATATTATTGTTTTTATTAATATGTTTGTATGTCACATATGTATACTCTTTATATGTAGTATTATTTTTTTTAGATATCATTATATTTATTATTTTACTTATTATTTTCACTATTGTTGGTTATTACTTTATTTTAATATTATTGTTTATATCATTATTATTACTACATTTTCACCTATTACTTTTTAAATACACTTATTTTATTCTTTCCTCACTCACATCATATATTATTTATTTATATATACACTACATATATTCACTTTCATACATCATTTCTAAATTATTACCTGTATTATTACTATTAATATTATTATTACCATTACTATACTATCATTCTTTAGTCTTACATAATGATTGTTTATTATTAGTTCTTTTTAATTTTGAATATTTCCTAGCTTATTCATTATTTTCTTTTTATTCATTTTATTCATTTATCTTTACTCTTATCATTATTATCGTTCACATTCGTGTTTATGTTCATTCTATTATGCCTGTCAATATCGAAATTTGAATTTATTCACGCATTCTTTATTATCTCATTTTATTGCTACTTATGTTATATTAACCTTGCCCCGAAGAAAACAATTTTTCATAAAAAGCGATACTCCGTGTTTGGAATTTCGAGAAAATCGTGCCTTAACTTACTGGGTTTCGATTTTTCTCATTTAACCTAAATCGCGGAATATTCTTTTAGATCACAATACAAGTTTTGAATAAAACGCTTATTTTCGGAGATGCGAGGTGTGGTGCCCTAACTTACCGGGTATGACATTTTGTTACCTCGAAATAAGATTTTTCGCAAATAAAGGCAATATTCGGTGTTTAGAAATTCAAGGAAACGTGCCCTAACTTACTGGGTTCCAATTTCTCTCGTTCACTCTAACTAACCGAATATCCTTTTAAAAGGAGTGAAAATATATTAATTTTAAATAGAAGGCAAGCTCAGTCTCAAAGATCGAGATGTCGTGTCCTAACTTACTGGGCATGATATTTTATTACTTCGGGATGAGAGAGTCCTTAACATCCGTTTTAATTTTTTCAATCATTTTTAATAATACAAAGAGGGATCGTATTTTAAATTCTTTCAAGGTTTCAAAATTTTCGACACTAAGACACTAATTGATCAACTAGGTACCAATTTTGGGCGTATCGAGGGTGCTAATCCTTCCTCGTACGTAACCGACTCCCGAACTCATTTTCTGATTTTTGTAGACCAAAAATTATCGTTTTAGTAAATCTTAACTTTTATTAAAATGATTAATTTAAGATGATCCGATCACACCTCATCAAAAGGGATCGGTGGCGACTCCCGCTCTTTCATTTTCAAAACCAAAGTCGATCCCCGTTTTATCAAAAAAATGGTTACGACAGCCACCTAATTAAACTTAACTTGTTTGTTTCATAAAAGTACGAGAACCAAATTCTAAAAAATTAAAACAGAAATATTAATTTTTCAATTTTTATAAACTAGAGGGAGGATTTCACAATAAAACCTACTTTTTTATCATACTGAACAAATTGTTATACACATTTAATTTACTTAAAACTCAATATGCAACATAGCTTATAAAGACAAATGAAACATAAAATACCATAATCATATGAAAAATATTAAGGTTAAAATATGCTTCTTCTTTTTTTAGTCCCTGTGCTTTTTCTACATTTTGAACTTAATTTCTCTATTTTTATTTATAAAAATTTAGTCCATCCATTTTCTAAATCTCAAAATTTAAGTTTAATTGTTATTTCCATTAGAACTTTTTTTTTTTGAATTTGAAATAAAAAAAACATACTTCAAAGCCATATAACAGAAAAATGATATTGCTATGAACTTAAATTTCAACAGAAAATCTTTAACAGGGTTAACAATTGAATTTGTATTTTTAAATTTAAAAAATAAAGAGACTAAATTCTTGAAATAAAAGTAAAAGGATTAAATTGTAAAAATAATGAACAGTAAAATGGCTTGGAACACATTTTAACCAAATTTTAATCTCATAAACATTACAAAATTTGAACGGTATTAACAATTGAACTTGTATTTTTAAATTCGAAAGGTAGAGGGACTAAATTCCTTGAATAAAAGGATTAAATTGCAAAAAAATGAAGATTACAAGGACTCAGATCACATTTTAACCAAATATTAATTGCATAAACATTACAAAATTATGTAAATTATATACAAATTTGTATGAATTTCAAAGGAAACAGATTCATAACCTTTCCCTACAATCTCTCAATCTCTCCAACGATAACCCGTACGCTAAGCACGTTCAAAGAACAAGACCTGGTAAAAACCATGACACACAAGCCCCCTTATCCCCAAAAGTACTGCATAAAATCCATCCCTAGATACTTTCCCCTTCACTTGAACACACACAGTCTATAGCACTAACTCAAGCTCTACTTTCTCACTTCAATGGCGGATGAACCTAACAACACACCACCACCACCACCACCAGCAGAAACTGAACCAACACCCGACCCCGAAAACAACACCCAAACCAAACAAGACAAAGGTTCAAAGAAGAACATGTTCAAAGACCTCAAAGTGAAACATGTTACAGGGATATTATCATTGGTATCCTTTGTGTTTTCACTTCCGATCCTTGCTTCTGTCACTTGGTTGCTGTATATGAAAAGTTATGACTGTGAGTGGTTGTTTAAGTTGCCGAGGTTACAGATTGGGATCAGTGTTGGGTTGATTTTAGTGTTCTTGGTTTGTAATGGGGCGTTGTTGTTTCTACGGGCACGGTGGCCGATGGTGGCGATTATTGTTGTGACGGTGCCGTTGACGTTGATGTTTACTGTTGGATTGGCATTGCTTGGTTCTAATAGTTTGGAATCGAGGAGGGTACCGGCGACGCCGTTGTGGTTTAAGATGAAGGTTGATGATGATGGGCTTTGGAATAATCTTAAAGGGTGTATTTATGATGTTCATGTGTGTCAAGATTTGGCTGCTTCGTCGATGCCATTGAAACCGAGTGATTTCAATAAGAAGAAATTATCATACGTTGAGGTACATTAATATATCATCACACCGCTATTTGAATCTTGGTTGAGTTCGACTTAAAAAAATTCAAACTCAATTTAATAACTATAGAGCCGAGCTCGAGCTCGAGCTCGAGCTCGTGCTCAAGTAGCTAAAGCTATCGATCGAACCAAAATCAAGATTAGTAATACTAGGCTCGAACAGCTTAGAAGTCTTATCGAGGATTTCATTTTCAATATATATTTTATATTGCTAGATTATATTATTAACCTCAATATATATTACCAACCCTAAACTTAATTATGGAGTCGAGCTTGAGCTTAAATACATACGAGCTTAATCAAGCTTTAGTATGTAAAATTGCTAAACAAGTTTAATTGAGCTCAAGCTCGAGCTTGCTAGTATTCGAATCTGGCTTCATTTGATTACATCCCTAATCCGTTCCACATAATTTGATCCCTCTATTTTATAACGTCATTAGTTAGTCCAAATAGTTAATTAGTAATATCACTAATTATTTTAGTTAAATTAGTATCAAGGACATTTTCTTAAAATCATTGTTCTACTCATCTTTAGGTCAAATTATGATTTTGATTTGCTCCTATTTTCAAATTTAAAATTTAGTCATTACACTTTAATTTAACATAACTTGATCCCTCTGCTTTATAATATTATTAGTCAATCCAAGTAGTTAACACTGCTAATTATTCATGTTTAAAATAAGAGTATGTATTTTTTTTCTTAAAAACACCTTCCTAACTCATCCTTAAATCAAATTATGTTTTTGGTCATTCTTGCATGTTTAAAGTTAGAATTTAGTCTTTATACTTGAATTACACGACCGCTCAATTTAGTTCAATAGTTAATATCACTAACTATTCTAGTTAAACAATAGTTCTTTTTTTCATAAAACAACTTCTAACTCTCTATGTTGGCATCGTTTCTTATCGGGGACTGAAAAAGGAGTTTTTAAGGAAAAAAAAAAAAGTCCACATCAGCATTTAACATACCAAATTATGCCGAATTGAAGTATAGGATGTTACCCCTTTCCACCAAATACCTCATGGATACCTCGCCTAAACTCTTTTCATTTGGTGACTCCTCGTTCGAGCGAACACCTCACCCAACAGATCCCAACAATCCGTCCACATCAAGTTATCCCACTCGCTAATAGCACCACCCTACCTAAACTAATTATTATAGTCCACTTGTTTGCCAATGCTCCAACCGTAAAATGACATGTGACACCATAGAAATACTCGTATATATAAATTGAAACCTCAATGAGAGAGCTAAAGTAACCCAAAATACCTAACTTTTCCTCCTATACCTACCTCTGGCCATTCAACGACTCTTTGCCCAATAGAGTGAACCGTTCTAAAACACCACCACCTCATCTGTATATGATGAAGGGAATAACTCCCAATTTTGAGTATAATAGAGAGATAAGAATCATAATTTCACTTTAACACTAATTTTTTTTGTGGCAAATTACTAATTATGTAGTTATGTGCCCTTTTTTTTAAAGTCCGGATGTTGCACACCACCAGAAGAGTGCCACATGCGGTACGTAAACGCCACTTTCTGGGAAAAATACGATACACCGGAAACCAATCCGTCGGTAAACGCCGACTGTAATGCATGGAAGAACGACAGGGACGTATTGTGTTACGATTGCCAAAGCTGTAAACAAGGTTACGTCAAGGCATTGAAAAGCAAATGGTCCAAACTTGGCGTGTTCTTGGTTTCCGTGGCGGTGTTTCTCATAGCTTGTCATATGGCTCTGTTCTTGGCTACCATGTGGGAGATCCACTGTACATGATGGTAGAGCAGTGAGAGAGAGATGCATGAAAAAGTTCAATTCTTTGGTATTTTTGGTTGTAGCCCTTTTTCTTTTGTTTTTTGCTATTTAATCCCTAGGGTTTCATTTGGTTAAATAACTAGTTTTAATTGCTAGACCTTAGACGTCTAAGAGGAGAGTAGTCATGTTTTTGTTTTAGTACGATTCCTATCGTTTTGGTGTATTTCGATGTATCATTTCAGGTTAAATGGTATTTAATGTTTTGTCTAATATCTATAACTTATAAATTATATTTACATTTAAAAGTGTTTATGGGTCGGACTGGGTAGGGTTTAAACTGGACCTAAGTATGATAGTATTTATAACTTATAAATAACATTTTTCCTCAAAAAGTGCTCTCAAGTAAGCATTTGGGCTTGAACAGGTAACTTAACCCTTGAACAAGTTTACTTACGTAATATATATTTATAAATCTTTTTATGTAAATCTATGTGTGGATTTAAATATAAAATTGTACCCACATTTCAAGTTAGAGATGTCCATTGGAATTGAATGAAAAAATTTGGAGTTAATTGAGTTGAGTTTTATTTTACCATTTTAACTCAATTTTAAAAAAGAATTCAAATAGAGTTAAGTCGAATGATATTTGAGCAAGTTGAATAAATTTGTTCGAGTTAAATTAAAAAAATAAATATGTCAAATTAAAATTTATCATTATGGTAAAAATTTTAATTTAAAATTATTTATAAATTTTTTTAAATTTTTGAAGATTATTTTGAATTTTTGTAATTTTTTGAAGAGAGACTAATTTCTTCTTTTTCAAAATTAGAAAGGACTGAGTGGTGTATATTGCTTTTTAGTTCATTCGAGTAGTAAAACTTCAACTTGACTCAAACTTGAAAATTCAATTTACTTATTTGATTTTATTTGAAAAATTGAATAATTCAAAAGTCAAGTTTTTCGATTTTGCGAGTCGAATTGAGTTTTACTTACCTTCATTTCAAACTGAATCAAACATAGTATTAATGAATTTCAATACTCTTAATACTTTTCTAAACTCGACCCAAATCTGATTTCACGTAACTTAAACAAAACTAACTTGCTCCGTTTTAATACGATAATCATTAAGATTTTGAAGATGAGATGTTGATTCTAAGTAACATTGGAGATGAACATCCCTAGGGCCAACTTAGTAAGTAGTAGAAACATGACATCAAATTATAAAATATGGTTGAGGAGCATGGAATAATTTATCCAATTTAATTATATGGTGCATCAATTGTATAAAGATAGCATCAAGTTTGTGGTTTAGAGTTTTATTGTCTATTTGAGGACCACTTCTAAAATGAGGTTTAAGAATAAATAACACAACTAAAATAGGAATATAGGAATGTAATTCATTGATGTTGATAATATGTGAAGAATGAAAATTGCACTATATAAAAATTTAATTTATTTATAATAAACATAAAATTAATAAAAGTGTTAAATGGAAGTTGATTCTTTTTAAAAAATATTCAAAGTGTCATTTGCCAGGAGTTAATGGAAGATCCCTCAACGGATCAGTAGTATCCTCAGTCGGGATTTTGTCTCCCAACTTTGTTGAGAGCCCAAGTGCTTGAGGCTACTTGAAGAGGCGACGGGTTCAATAGAGCAGGAGTGCCTCGCCAAGTAGAACTAGGGTAGCATAGACGTCTAACAATGTCATATAAGGACATGGGTTCAAACTCTACCAAGCATTAATGTTTACATTTCCTTGGTAGGTGGTTGTGCGCAACCCACGATCCAATCCAATGAGGCGCTCATGTTTTGTTGAACATGCCTCCTTTTCAGACAGCTTTAAACACTCAGATGACAGATGATCCATCAACTTATAACAGATGACAGATGCCTCCTTTGCAAAATCAAGAGAGAAAGCCTCCATTAAATAAAATACCGACAATGATCCATCAACTTATAACAGATGACACTTCAAAAATTTCTCCCAAAGAACTCCTCAACAAAAAGTACAACTAGTAGCTCACCTAATAACTCATAACTTATTCATAGAATGGCCCTTAAACTTTAGGTTAAATTCTATTTTCATCCTCAAACTTTAAAATCCAACAATTGATAAGGGAGAACATAAGTTGGTAGTCATTCATGTAATGGCCTAAATTCAAGGTTATCGGAATAGTGGTTTCGTAACCACGAATCCGATTTAAAGAGAAATTTATTTTAATATTTTTGCATGAAAATTTATATGATAGGAAAGTCGTATGAAAATATTGATAGAAAAATTTTATCGATTTAGTGGCTAGTTAAAAAAAAAATTATTGAAGAAATTAGGTAAAAATAAGTTATCGAGACCTCTATCTCGTAAAAACCGAGTCAAAAATAATTTTATAAATATTTATGAAATGTTATTAATGTGGTATTAAAATTTCGTTAGGAAATTTTAATGTTTGGGTAGTCAATTAAATGAAAAGGACTAAATTGTAATAGGTGTAAAAGTTGCTAGAGTGATTAAATAGCTTAAGAGTCTAATGAGAAAGGATTTAAAAGGCAATTAGACCCAAAAGTTATTTGGGCTGGACGGCAAGGGTATGAAATCAGCAGAAAAATTGATAAATTAAGGGTAAAATTGGAATATTGCAAAATTAACTAAATAAAACTAGAACTAAATAGGAAATATCTAGATTTCTCTTCATTTCTCTTCAATTCCAGCAGCTAAAAACGCCATAGGAGGGTTCTATAAGCTGGTATTTCATAATTTTTGCACCAAGTGAGTTAATCCTTGCCTTTTTCTTGTAATTTTTGTGTTTTTAAGTCTTTTACAACTAGGTCCTACTATTAAATTCATTAGTTTTTGATTTTATAAATGAAATTGAAAATCACCATGGTTGAGTGCTGTAATTTTATGATGAAATAGAATGAAATTAAAGCTTTAGTTTGTTTATGAGATGATTTTATTAGGCAATTTCAATAGAAATTGATTTTTAGGACCTAATTGTGAAAATGTTTGGAATTAAAGTCTATTGCTGAAATTCTGATTCCTAAAGGTTGTAAAATAGTTTAAGGTGATAGAATAAAATGTTAATTGAGAAAAATCAGCTCAATTGAGAGGCTAATTGAGTAGGGACGAAATTATCATTTATTAAAAGCTTAGGGGAAAAATGGTAATAAACAGCTTGCACTAAAACAGTTTGGACAGCAGCAGTAGACTAACTTTGAAAAATCACCAAAAATTGTAGGAATCGAATTAGAAGATGAACAAAATATGGAATTAAATCTTATTGAGTCTAGTTTCTCATAGAAGAAATATTGTAAGCAATGGATTTGTAAATTTTGAGATATAATAAATTTTGTGAGACAAGGTCAGAATGAATTCGGGTTCCCCTGTTCTGACTTTGAAAAATAATAAAAAAATGAAGAAAAATAATTATGGGTTTAAATTTATATGTATAGAATTCTGAGTGAGTCTAGTTTTAATAGAAAAAAACTAGAATATCATTTGAATTCTGTACAAGGAGATAATTAATTTTTAGTGAAGAAGAGTCAGAACTGTCAGACAGCAAAACAGGGGTGATTTTAAAGAATAAACTGTACTGATTGGCTAGACCAAAAATTCTGAAAATTTTATGGTAATAAGATATACGAGTCTAGTTTCAGGGAAAATTAACGGATCTTAATTTGGAGTTCCGTAGCTCAAGTTATAAATAATTTAGTGACTATGACTCAAGTAGACAGCTTTGAATGAACTATAAATAATAGTTGAATTATAGAGAATGTTGCATATGAACATGAAATGTATTAAATTGATAATTAAATTTATTTATTTAGATCCAGAAGATTCAAATACGAAGCTATATCGAGGAAAGGAAAAAGTTCGGGATTAGTAGATTTTTATTATTTACAAACAAGTATCAAGGTAAGTTCATGTAACTTGAATTATATTCTTAAATACTTGAAATGTATGTTATTGATGTGAATATGATTTGAATGTTCATTGTATGAAAATTTATGAAACATTGATATATTTTATATAAAAAGGGGAAGAAATCCCGGTTGAATGAAAGGAAAATTCGATGGATCTTTGAAAAGGAATTGACGGTAAAAAGGATCTAGCCCGGACGGGTGATCCTATCCTGATATAGCCCTCCCGAAGAATATGTGGAAAATGGATTTAGCCCGGACGGGTAATCCGAATTAGGTCCGAATTTAGCCTCGACTGTAATTCGGATCCAAGCTCATTAGAGTAATTGTCGTTGCGAGGATTTAGCTCGACTGGTAATCCCGACAATACTCTATGAGTTTATATTGCAGGGGATTTAGCCTGGACTGGTAATCCCGCTGCAAGGTTGAGGTTCGCGGGAGTGTGCTCTCTGAAATGAAAATGTGCACACATGAAATGAATTGACGGACCCGGATTTGTACACTAAAAGTGTACCTCTGAAAAATCCATCGAAATTTCGAGTAATTCAACTGGATAAATATGGAAAAATAACATGGGAATGGAAATCATAGTAATGATGAGCTCATCAATCATGATATATATTATTGATACATGGAAATTATTGTACTAACTGGAATGTTGAGTTCGTGCATGTTAGGGTAATAATGTATTGAATGGATATATGTAATGTTTATTGTATTGTACCGAAAATATTAGGTAAGTATAATTCTTGTTACATGAGCTTACTAAGCACAAAGTGCTTACCCTGTTTCCTTTTCCCCTGTTTTGTAGTGTTAAGAGCTCGGAGGTCGGATTTGGTCGGAGACACATCACATTATCAATCTCAGGAATATAAAGAAACTTTATTTTGGAAATCAATGGCATGTATAAGCTAACAAAGTAAATGTTAACGTGAAATGAATGTAAAGTTAGCCATTAGTATGGTTAACAAACCTGATTTTAGATATGTGATGACGTTATCTTATAAATATGCATGAATTTATCTTGAAAATATCTTGAATTGATTTGGTTGATGTGGATTGGTTTCGATTTAATATTACAGGGAAGGTTAGATATATGTATAAAGGATTATATTGAATTTTTCAAAAAAAAATATTCAGAAAACTCCGTAGAATGCCTCGCACTTATTCCGCAATGAGTACGTGCAGGGTATTACATTTATTGGTATCGAGCTACGGTTTAGTCGGTTCTAGGACCGATGTAGCAAACACGGAATTAGCTATACATGCCATTTAAATTATTATTGATAGTGTGATATCTTCCACCATTTAAATATATTTTTTATAGTAAATGTCTACCGACCGAGCTCAATCTGAGGAAGCCGGAGTCGTGCTCCGCCCCGAGAACGCACAAAAAAGGGAAGTCGAGGTAACTGTTGTACAAGGCCCGTATCTGAGGGCCAAGGGGAGGAGGCAAAGCGAGCCTTCTTTCAAGTGATGAATGAATGGTTTAGTCAATATTTAAGAACTAACCTCAGTAGTGCAACAAGCTCAAGCTCCCTTCTTGCTCCTCCACGGCCTCGAGATCCCACAAGGTACAGTGTGAATCGAATCACATAAAAAGGAGTGCTCTCAGAGATAAAATCCGAAAATATGGGGCCGAAGAATTTCGAGCAGCAGTTGATGATGATTTCGAACGGGCTGAATTCTGGTTAGAAAACACTACTCGGGTTCTGGAGGAATTATCTTGTACACCAGAAGAATGTCCGAAATGTGCCGTCTCACTTTAAAAGACACAACTTACCATTGGTGGAATACTAAAGCTTCATTGTTCCGAAGAAGAAATTACATGGGAATTCTTTCGCACCGAGTTCAAAAAAATATATCACCAGAGGTTCCTTGACCGAAAAAGAAAAGAATTTCTTGAGTGAAACAGGCAATAGATCGAAGATTCGAATATGAAAGAGAATTTGTTCGATTGAGTAAATATGCTCGAGAATGGGTACAATGTGTGAAATGTGCAAACGATTCAAGAAGGGTTGAATGAAGACATTAAGTTACTGATCGAATTCTTGAAATTCGAGAGTTTGCTACATTGGCGAGAGAGAGCTTATAAAGCGTAAGAATTGAGCAAAGAAAAGAAACAGTGAGAGGGGAAGCTCAATTTTTAGTAAAAGACCGACGGAAAATCCCGCCGCTTCTTCAAAGAAATTAAAGAAATATCGGATCGTTCTACTTCACCATTGGGTATTCGGGCAAAGAGCGAGGTTCTCAACGCACTAATCCAAGGCCTTCTACTCCATCGGTGACCGTGTTGGCGTGTGTCGAACTCTTAAACCAAGATGCCAAGATCAGTAATAAAGCTCATTTCGGTGAATGCCGATTTAAGAGTGGGGCTTGTTACCGATGTGGTTCTTTTGACCATTTCCTCGAGATTGTCCGAAAGGGTTGAAAAAGAAGTTTGAAGATATTGAAGCCGAGTAATCCAGCTTTTGAGGGGCGTACCACCTCGACCATCCCAGGTAATGTCGGGCGATAGTCGAGGAGCTACAAAAGATACCGTAGGTAGGCCGAGGTACGAGCACCGCTAGGACATATGCCATTCGTCCCCGAGAAGATACCTCAAAGACCATGATGTTATTATCGGTACATTTTCTTTACTTGACACCGATATTCTGCATTGATTGATCCCGGCTCTACGCATTCATATATATGTGTTAAACTTGCAATTGTTAAAAATTTATCTGTTGAACCTATCGAATTTGTGGTTAAAGTCTCGAACCCCTCGCCAATCCGTGTTAGTGGATAAAATTTGTAAAAATTGTCCACTTGATGGTAAGAGGTTATTGTTTCTACCGATTTGATGTTATTGCCATTTGATGAATTTGACGTGATATTGGGTATGGATTGGTTAACCCAAAGATGATGCAAGAGTAAATTGTAGACATAAATATATTATGTTAAAATGTCGAATGGTGAGTTGCTTCGGTTAAATCTGATCGCATGCAGGGGTTATCTCGATGTGATTTCATAATGGCAAAGACGCAGGTATGTTAAAAAGGGTATGATGCTTACTTGGCTTATGTACTTGACACCAAAGTATCCGAGTCAAAAATACAGCGATTCCAGATGGTATGTGAATTTTCCGATGTGTTTCGGAGGAATTACCAGGATTGCCACGAGAAAAAGAAGTGGAATTTTCTATAGATTTGATTCCGAACTACTCCGATCTCCATAGCTCCGGATCGTATGGCTCCTACTGCAATTAAAGGAGTTAAAGACACGATTACAAGAACTTGTTGATGGTGGGTTTTATCCGACCGAGTCATTCACCTTGGGGTGCTCCGGCCTGCTTTGAAAAAAGAAAGACGGGTCTTTAAGATTGTGTATCGACTCACCGATAGCTTAATAAAGTAACTATAAAGAATAACTACTCGTTACCCCAGATCGATGATTTATTTGATCAGCTGAAAGGTGCTACCGTGTTTTCAAAAATTGATCTTCAATCGGGTTATTATCAACTACGAGTAAAGGAGTCGGATGTGCCAAAAATGCTTTTAGAACTGTGCACGCATTATGAGTTTCTAGTTATGCCGCTTGGGCTAACTAATGCACTGCGCAGATTCATGGATTTGATGAACCTGATATTCGGGATCGTATTTAGACAGATTTGTAGTAGTATTCATTGATGATATTTTGGTTTATTTCCGGATGAAGAAGAACATGCGAACATTTGAGAACTGTGTTACAAATTCTCGCGAGAGAAGCAATTGTATGCTAAATTCAAGAAATGTGAATTTTGGCTTCGAGAAGTGGGTTTTCTAGGACATATTGTATCTCATTGAAGGCATCGTGGTAGATCCGAGTAAAATCTCACTATTGTCAATTGGAGTCCACCAAGAATGTATCCGGTTAGAAGTTTCTTGGTTTTAGCTGGTTATTATCGGAGATTTGTACAGGATTCTCTATGATAGCTTCTCCAATGACTCGATTATTGCGAAAAGATGTAAAGTTCGAGTGGATGATGAATGTCAACAAAGTTTCAACCGATTGAAAGACCTATTAACGAAAGCACTGTGATTAGTGCAAATTGAACAAGGTAAGGAATTTGTTATTTACAAAGTGATGCCTCATTAAATGGTTTAGGTTGTGTCTTGATGCAAGAAGGTAAAGTAATAGCCTATGCTTCAAGACAACTTAAACCACATGAAAGAAATTACCCAAAGACATGATCTTGAATTAGCCGCTATTGTATTTGCGCACCAAGATATGGCGGTATTACTTGTACGGTGAGAAATGTCATATTTATACCGATCATAAAAGCTTGAAATATTTGATAACACGTAAAGATTTGAATTTGAGACAAATGCAGGTGGCTTGAACCGATAAAGGATTATGATTTGATTATTGATTACCATCCGGGTAAGGCTAATGTTGTAGCCGATGCTTTGAGCTAAATCTCTTTGCTTTACGAGCTATGAATACCCGGTTATCATTGACTGATGATGGTTCAATCTTAGCTGAATTGAGAGCTAAACCGACATTTTTACAAAGAAATATGTGAAGCTCGGAAGAATGATGAGAAGTTACAAGTTAAACGGCACAGTGTGAGTCAAGTAATGATCCCGAATTTCAGTTGGTTCTGATGGTTGTTTATTATTCAAAGGTAGGGTATGTGTACCTCGTAATTCGAGCTCATACTGTAAGATTCTACGCGAGGCTCACAAATGATACTATGTCTGTACATCCGGGGAGCAATAAAATGTATAATGATTTGAAAAAGATGTACTCGTGGTCGGGAATGAAACGTGATATCTCCGAGTTTGTATCAAGGTGTTTAATATGTCGCTAAGTTAAAGCCGAGCATCGTGTACCTTCGTGGTTACTTCAACCAATTACTATACCGGAATGGAAATGGGAAAGAATCACTATGGATTTTGTATCGGGCTACCTTTGTCTCCGAGGAAAAAGATGCTATTTGGGTGATTGTTGATCGATTGACAAAGTCAACAGCACTTTATTCCTGTAGTGCGTATGGATTATTCTTTAGATAAACTAGTCGAATCAGATATATCCGAGATTGTCGTTACATGGAGTGCCTGTCTCTATTATATCGTAGATAGAGATCCCCGATTTATGTCGTCGCTTTCGGGACAAATTGCAAGAAGCCTTGGGTACTCGGGCTTGTATTTCAAAGATCGCATTTCATCCTCAGACAGATGGTCAATCTGAGCATGTAATTCAAGTATTGGAAGATATGTCTCAGATGTTGTATGCTAGAATTTGAAGGTAATTGGGAGAAATATCTACCTTTGATTTAATTTGCTTACAATAACAGATTATCACCCAAAGATTAAAATGGCTCCGTATGAAGCTTTGTATGGGAGAAAATGTAGAACACCGTTATATTGGACAGAGCTCGGTGAAAGGAAGATACATGGGGTTGATTTGATCCGGAAATGAAGAAAAAGTAAAGGTTATTCGGGATAGTCTAAAAGCGACTTCCGATCGTTAAAAATCATATGCCGACCTTAAACGAAAAGAGATTGAATTTCAAGTTGGTGACAAGGTATTCTGAAAGTGTCTCCTTGGAAGAAAGTTCTCCGATTCGGTCGAAAGCGTAAATTGAGTCCAAGATTTATCGGGCCCTATGAAATCATAGAAAGAATTGGACCTGGCCGCTTATCGATTGGCATTACCACCTTAACTTGATAGAATCCATAATGTTTTTCATGTATCTATGTTACGACGATATCGATCAGATCCTTCACATGTTATTTCTCCGACGTATGGAGATTCAACCGAGATATGACTTACGGTGAAGAGCCAGGTCAAGATATTGGCACGGGAGACAAAAGAGCTAAGAAATAAAAAGATAAATTTGGTGAAAGTATTGTGGCAAAAGCACGGATTGAGGAAGCGACATGGGAACCGGAGGAGACAATGAGGAAACAATACCCAAACCTCTTTCTTATCGTAAGATTTTCGAGGACGAAAATCCTTAAAGGGAGGGAGAGTTGTAATGGCCTAAATTCAAGGTTATCTAAATAGTGGTTTCAGAACCACAAATCCGATTTAAAGAGAAATTTATTTTAATATTTTTGCATGAAAATTTATATGATAGGAAAGTCGTATGAAAATATTGATAGAAAAATTTTATCGATTTAGTGGCTAGTTAAAAAAAAATTATTGAAGAAATTAGGTAAAAATAAGTTATCGAGACCTCTATCTCAGAAAAACCGAGTCAAAAATAATTTTATAAATATTTATGAAATGTTATTAATGTGGTATTAAAATTTCGTTAGGAAATTTTAATGTTTGGGTAGTCAATTAAATGAAAAGGACTAAATTGTAATAGGTGTAAAAGTTGCTAGAGTGATTAAATAGCTTAAGAGTCTAATGAGAAAGGATTTAAAAGGCAATTAGACCCAAAAGTTATTTGGGCTGGACGGCAAGGGTATGAAATCAGCAGAAAAATTGATAAATTAAGGGTAAAATTGGAATATTGCAAAATTAACTAAATAAAACTAGGACTAAATAGGAAATATCTAGATTTCTCTTCATTTCTCTTCAATTCCAGCAGCTAAAAACGCCATAGGAGGGTTCTATAAGCTGGTATTTCATAATTTTTGCACCAAGTGAGTTAATCCTTGCCTTTTTCTTATAATTTTTGTGTTTTTAAGACTTTTACAACTAGGTCCTACTATTAAATTCATTAGTTTTTGATTTTATAAATGAAATTGAAAATCACCATGGTTGAGTGATGTAATTTTATGATGAAATAGAATGAAATTAAAGCTTTAGTTTGTTTATGAGATGATTTTATTAGGCAATTTCAATAGAAATTGATTTTTAGGACCTAATTGTGAAAATGTTTGGAATTAAAGTCTATTGCTGAAATTCTGATTCCTAAAGGTTGTAAACTAGTTTAAGGTGATAGAATAAAATGTTAATTGAGAAAAATCAGCTCAATTGAGAGGCTAATTGAGTAGGGACGAAATTATCATTTATTAAAAGCTTAGGGGAAAAATGGTAATAAACAGCTTGCACTAAAACAGTTTGGACAGCAGCAGTAGACTAACTTTGAAAAATCACCAAAAATTGTAGGAATTGAATTAGAAGATGAACAAAATATGGAATTAAATCTTATTGAGTCTAGTTTCTCATAGAAGAAATATTGTAAGCAATGGATTTGTAAATTTTGAGATATAATAAATTTTGTGAGACAAGGTCAGAATGAATTCGGGTTCCCCTGTTCTGACTTTGAAAAATCATAAAAAAATGAAGAAAAATAATTAGGGGTTTAAATTTATATGTATAGAATCCTGAGTGAGTCTAGTTTTAATAGAAAAAAACTAGAATATCATTTGAATTCTGTACAAGGAGATAATTAATTTTTAGTGAAGAAGAGTCAGAACTGTCAGACAGCAAAACAGGGGTGATTTTAAAGAATAAACTGTACTTATTGGCTAGACCAAAAATTCTGAAAATTTTATGGTAAGAAGATATACGAGTCTAGTTTCAGGGAAAATTAACGGATCTTAATTTGGAGTTCCGTAGCTCAAGTTATAAATAATTTAGTGACTATGACTCAAGTAGACAGCTTTGAATGAACTATAAATAATAGTTGAATTATAGAGAATGTTGCATATGAACATGAAATGTATTAAATTGATAATTAAATTTATTTATTTAGATCCAGAAGATTCAAATACGAAGCTAGATCGAGGAAAGGAAAAAGTTCGGGATTAGTAGATTTTTATTGTTTACAAACAAGTATCAAGGTAAGTTCATGTAACTTGAATTATATTCTTAAATACTTGAAATGTATGTTATTGATGTGAATATGATTTGAATGTTCATTGTATGAAAATTTATGAAACATTGATATATTTTATATAAAAAGGGGAAGAAATCCCGGTTGAATAAAAGGAAAATTCGATGGATCTTTGAAAAGGAATTGACGGTAAAAAGGATCTAGCCCGGACGGGTGATCCTATCCTGATATAGCCCTCCCGAAGAATATGTGGAAAATGGATTTAGCCCGACGGGTAATCCGAATTAGGTCCAATTTAGCCTGGACTGGTAATTCGATCCAAGCTCATTAGAGTAATTGTCGTTGCAGGGATTTAGCTCGGACCGTAATCCCGACAATACTCTATGAGTTTATATTGCGAAATTTAGCTCGACCGTAATCCCGCCGCAAGGTTGAGGTTCGCGGAGTGTGCTCTCAAATGAAAATGTGCACACATGAAATGAATTGACGGACCCGGATTTGTACACTAAAAGTGTACCTCTGAAAAATCCATCGAAATTCCGAGTAATTCAACTGGATAAATATGGAAAAATAACATGGAAATGGAAATCATAGTAATGATGAGCTCATCAATCATGATATATATTATTGATACATGGAAATTATTGTACTAACTGGAATGTTGAGTTCGTGCATGTTAGGGTAATAATGTATTGAATGGATATATGTAATGTTTATTGTATTGTACCGAAAATATTAGGTAAGTATAATTCTTGTTACATGAGCTTACTAAGCACAAAGTGCTTACCCTGTTTCCTTTTCCCCTGTTTTGTAGTGTTAAGAGCTCGGAGGTCGGATTTGGTCGGAGACACATCACATTATCAATCTCAGGAATATAAAGAAACTTTATTTTGGAAATCAATGGCATGTATAAGCTAACAAAGTAAATATTAACGTGAAATGAATGTAAAGTTAATCATTAGTATGGTTAACAAACCTGATTTTAGATATGTGATGACGTTATCTTATAAATATGCATGAATTTATCTTGAAAATATCTTGAATTGATTTGGTTGATGTGGATTGGTTTCGATTTAATATTACAGGGAAGGTTAGATATATGTATAAAGGATTATATTGAATTTTTCAAAAAAAAAAAAAATATTCGTAAACTCCGGTAATGCCTCGTACCCTATTCCGGCAATGAGTACGGGTAGGGGGTATTACAATTCAGTTAAACTGATTTCAATTAACCAGTTTTTTCTCAGTTGAATTGGTTTTGGTTCCAATTAAATTAAAATGGTTTTGTTGGTGAGTTATTAAAAATCATAATCGATTTAATTTATTTAATCAACTAAATGTATATCATTTTTAATTATTTTTAATACATAACAAATATAAATAATATAATATAATTAAAAAATTGTTCATTTTCAACCGCTTGAATTATTATTTATATAATACAATTTTAAATTTTATTTGATTTCTATGTAAACGGCACTCAAGGTCATTAAATTATTAATAAGTTTATGTTTTGGGTATTTAACTTCAAAAAATTACAAAATGGTCTTCGAACTATTTGAAAGTTTTTATTTAATCACTGGACTATTAAAATTGTTGTTGTATGGACCTCTTTATTCGCACCTCCTACATCAATCAAAAGCTCTCTTTCATCTTCTCTTTTACAGTTTAACTTTTTTCATGAAACAGCTTCGGATGTCACCAATTTACAAACCAAAATCCAAACAATTTTCTTCTCTAATCTCCAACACTGAACATCAAAACGACTTGTATCTATGATAAGTTCTTCTACTCATTGATGTATACTGAGTCACCAAACCCATTGTTGAATTGTCGCTTGAAGCTCACTTGCCAAACTTTTAAAAAGAAAATTAAACATCCCAGTGACTTAAATAAATAAAAAAAGTCTGAATTATTCAATAATGAAAACATTCGAATAATTCAATGACTATTTTATAACTTTTTAAAGTTAAGTGATCAAAACGTAAACATACTAATACTTTTATAACCTTAGATGAATTTACCCTTAATTTTAACATTATTTCTATTTAAAAAACAAAAACAAATTTTGTGCCAATTTTAACCTAATGGAGAGTTGGAGCTAAAAACCAAAAGCAACCCCTTAAAGGCGTTGGACGTCTATACATGTCACTACTTTGAGGGTAACCAACCATTAACCCTCCCCCTGTCCTCACCTTTCCCCCTTCCCTTTATTGATAGGTTCATGAAAAAAAAATTTAAACCTTGCCTCTCATTTTTTTCCTTCACACCCATTATTTATTTTCCCTCAAATTTTCATTTACATGATCATTTAAGCAAACCCTTTTTTTTTTCTCTCTTCATCTTGTAATTCCAAAAAAGAAAGTTAGGAATTAAGAGAAAGAATGCCGTCCCTGGAAGATGAACTGTTCCCATCGACACCAGGGAAATTTAAAATCGATAGAGGTCATAATATTAACCGTCAATTCCACCGTTGTTTCGCTTCAACCAGCACCATGTTTATATGGGCACTTTTCTTAATCGCTTTAACGGCGTCGTATTTAAGTTTCCAAAGCTTCGTCGATTCCGGTAACTGGTATTTCACCGCTTCATGGGGTGGAATCCAATGGGAGAAACAAATCCGTAACTCCGCTAAAACTAATCGTCCCGGTGGAATGTCGGTACTGGTGACCGGAGCCGCCGGTTTCATCGGTTCCCATGTTTCACTCGCTTTGAAAAAACGCGGCGACGGCGTCGTTGGGCTTGATAATTTTAATAACTATTATGACCCTTCGTTGAAGAAAGCAAGGCAATCATTATTACATAGCCAAGCCATTTTAGTCGTTGAAGGTGACTTAAACGACGTTAAGCTGATGGCTAAGCTTTTCGACTTGGTGGCTTTTACTCACGTTATGCATTTAGCGGCTCAAGCCGGTGTAAGGTACGCCATGGAAAATCCCAGCTCTTACGTTCATAATAATATTGCCGGTCTCGTTACCCTTCTTGAAACTTGTAAGTCGGCTAATCCCCAGCCGGCTATCGTTTGGGCTTCTTCCAGCTCCGTTTACGGCTTAAACGATAAAGTTCCTTTCTCCGAATTAGACCGGACTGACCAGCCGGCTAGCTTATACGCCGCCACTAAAAAAGCCGGTGAAGAAATTACCCATACTTATAACCATATTTACGGTTTAGCAATAACCGGGTTAAGATTCTTTACCGTTTATGGACCATGGGGAAGACCCGATATGGCGTATTTCTCGTTCACGAGAAATATATTACAAGGGAAAACAATCACGATATATCGTGGGAAAAACAAAGCGGATTTAGCACGAGATTTTACATATATTGATGATATCGTGAAAGGTTGTTTAGGATCGTTGGATACATCCGGGAGAAGTACCGGGTCGGGTGGTAAAAAACGGGGACCCGCACCGTATAGGAATTTTAATTTGGGTAATACGACGCCGGTTAAGGTTCCGACGTTGGTGAATATACTGGAGAAACATTTGACGGTTAAAGCGAAAAGGAAGATTGTGGAAATGCCTGGAAACGGCGACGTTCCGTACACACATGCGAATATTAGTTTGGCCCGAAGAGAATTCGGGTATAAACCGACAACCGATTTGCAAACCGGGTTGAAAAATTTTGTTAGATGGTATTTATCTTATTATGGTTATAATCGTAAAGATGTTTGGTAATTTTTTTTTTACTTTTTTTATAATTTAGGGTTTTCTTTTTAAAAAAGAAAAACCAGTTCAAAGGAAAAAAAAATGAGAGTTTTTTTTAGGAAAAAAAATGATATTATGTTTTTTTTTTCTTCTTTTGTAAGTAAAGTTTAAAGATATTTTCCTAAATAATTTTTATTTTGAATAAATATAATTATATGTGTATGCAATATTTTTACGTAATAAGATGTTATATATAAATAATTGTGCTAGTAAATCAAATTAACATTTAATGCGTAAAATTGCACAAAATAACTAAATTAAAATACAAGGACAAAAACCATATTAGGTATAGTACACTTTGAAAAAATAATAATAATGTTTTAATTTGAATGCAATAGGATTTTCTTTCTTTTTTAAATCAAATTATAATTTTAAGATACATATTAAATTATTGATTGAGCTTTAGGGCATTGGCGTAGTTGTTGTTGTAACAATAAGGAAGATATGGGTTCAACCACACTTAAGCATGTGTTAATGTTCGATTTATAAGTGAGGGAACTTATGAGTAGTTTAGGTATTATATCAAAAAATACATATTAAATTATGTGTATATATACAAGAATAAAACAATAATTAATTTTGAGCTTGGAAATTATTCTCAACTAAATCCTTAATTTTTTTTGTTAAAATTAATTTTGAAATTTAATATTTTTTTTCAATTTAATCCCTAAATTTAAATTCAATGGTTTCCCATCTACTGTATAAGTAGGAAGAAATCAGTGCCAAAATTTGTAGCTTTATCTTTTAATCTAATTATTGTCCTCTAAAACCAAAACTAAAAGCCAACTTGATTCTCAAAATAATAATTTAAAAAAAAAACCAAGAAGAAACTAATATAATCTCCCAAGTTTATCTTCTAAATATCTATGTTGAAATTGAAACATAAAGGATATCGGTTTTCGTTAGATCGAGTCGAGTTATGTATAACATTAATTTTTTTTAACCACATTTAGATTGGATTAAATTTCTTTTAAATTGAGGTCAAGTTGGGTTCAGGTCATGATAGTAGAATTTCAAGGCAGGTTTAGGGTCGGCAAGAAATTATCCCACCCTGCCTCCTTGTCATCTCTATTCAAGAGAGATGATATGGTACTCTGAGATTGTGTCATATTGTTACTTGAAAATTTAAAATATATATAAAATCAAAAAAATATTAGAAGCTGTAAAGAAATTATAATGTTTTTTTAAAAGTGATTATATTGCACAGTCTCATAGTGCTACATCATCATATTTTCACAAAATTCAAGTTCAAGTACCAAATTAAGAAAAACTGCCAAATTTCAAGATTAATGTTAACCAAAAAAAATTCAAGGACTCAATATAAAAAATTATCAAATTCAAGGACTAAACGTTGCTTTATCTTCTATATATAACTAATAATGTTAAGGAATTGTGTTCTAAATTATCAAAATACTTTTGAAAAATGCCATAAAAACATTTTCAAAAAGTTTAATTAAGTGTCGGAAAAAGCTTTCAAAAATATAAAATGTTCATTTTAGATATGATGTTATAAAATAGAAAATATTTATTAAAATTATTTTCAAATTAGTTAGATTTATGATACTTCAATAAAATTGTTAGAAAATAATTTATTGTATTAGTATATGAAATATAAAAGTTAAAATTTTTAAGTAATTAATATAAATTATTTATAAAATTTAATTTAAATACGTAAGTTATATCTTAAATATTAAAATATATAATAAGAGTAAAATTATGATTTTAGATTATAAATAATATAATAAAATGAATAGCTCAAGCAATTTCGCTAGTTGTTCAAATCAAGTTTTAAAATTTATCTTCTTTTTTTTTTCTACACACTAATATTAAAGCTGAATTAGACTTGCGAGATATTGAAATCGAGTTGTTTTTGGGTCACAAATCCTTTTTTTTTTACTATAAAGATAAAAAAAAAAAAGCAAAGACAATTTACGTATCTATTGGAATAAAATATTTGCATAGTTTTGAAAGGAAAATATAAATTAATCCAAAAAATCTGATACTGCAAAGTTATTGAATAAAAAAAGGACAAAATAATATATTCAACATAAGCCTGTGGATGAAATCCGAATAGTTCAAAGCAAAGCATAATTTATCATTTCCCTCCAACACTTAAATGTGTCAAGCAATGAGTGACACCATCGGTCGATCGATGGGCAACATGGAAAGATAAATAAGTAAAACAATCGCACACAAAAAAATCACCTTGACAATACGACCAAAAACCAAAAAAAAAAAATTCAAACAAACACAATTAATTTTGTTCACAATAAATAAGTAATCCGACTAAATGATAATTTGGCTAAAGTCCAACTCGCAAGCTTTCTTAACAAAACCAACAATGGTTAAGGCTTTAGCGGAAGGGGCATAGAAGACGTTGCCTAAATAGTGCGCAAAGCTCGCACACACAAACCCTTCCGAGGCACTAACAATGGCACCACAAACTGCACTCCTCTCATCACCACTCCACACGACATTGATGTTGATCTTCAAGTGCCCCTCACAAGGAGCATCCTGATGAGCCACTTTTGGTCTACTAGGAAGCAGTTGAGCTAACAAAAGGTTATGGACTCCAAAGTCACGAATGGAAAGTCCTAACAAAAGGTTATGGATCACAATGTCTTGAGGGGTCAAAATCCGTCCTTCTCGCTTATAAGTTCAAGGGTTTTCTTTTTGGCATTTGTTATATTTTTTTTTGGTAAAAAATATTTCTTTAGTCTCTCTCGATTTTAATTTGAGTAAATTGATCTCTCTCAAAAAATCTAAAGTAACTTAATTCATATCAATTTTTAAAATGAACAACTAACAACAATTAATCATAATAAATTTAACCCTCTTATAAAATATAAAAAATTACAAAATACATTCGATAAACATAGTTTTTTAGATGTTGGAAAAGAAAAACTATTGTTTTTTAGAATTATAGATAAGTTCCAAATAAAAATGAAATTTACAGGAGTAGCTTTTGAGATAATGTAACTTTTGATTCTTGAATTTGACAAATAGACCTACATTGGTTTGTGAAGTTGAAAATTGTTTTTTGTTTAAGTTCATTCTATTACTGAACTTGACAAACACGTTCGCTTCGGTACCAATTCATTTTTTGGTCCGGTACCAATACAGTTTTTGGTCCATTTGAAACTTGAAAATTAGGTTCATTTTGATCTCTGAACTTAAAAAATCTAAAAGTTTGATATATTTGCTGAGATTCATTACTTGAAAAAAAAATAGATAAGTTAAACCACCAATTTTTAATTTAACCGATTCAATCATTGAACCAATAATAATTAAATAAATAATAATAAATTTATAAAAAAAATATTAATTATTGATGATCAAATAAACTAACCTCATCATAGAAATTTAGTTCAAAATAGATAATAGAATAAACCGAAGTACAATTACCAGTCCCTCAGGTTCAAAATTTACATTATCAATGTAAATCCAGACCCTATTAACAAATACTTAAAACTGGAATTGGGTGGGGTGCGCCGGACCCGAGCAATAGTGCAACACTTGGGCGACGCTTGGGAGTCCCAGTAGCAAGCTACTGTTATAGACCCTCCCCCTTAAAAAATAAATTTAATATCGTGTGGGCCATTGGCCCACGTATCAGATATTAAACTGATAAGAACAGATACTACACTTGATCTTAGCCAAAAGGCCGAGAAAGGTATACTTTTCCTCATCATGGTTCGCTCTATTTAAACCCAGCTTCTCGCCTATTCTCATGTTAGCTTCCCGATGTGGGATTTCTAGTTAAGCCAACTATAATGGCCTCGAATAAAAAGACTGAAACCCTTACTGAATACGGGCCACTTGGGACTTTGATTCAAGAATCAAGGCACAATCAATGAAATGTAAAAATTGTGGTTGAGGTAAAAATATAATAAATTTGTTGTGCAAAGTTCGGGTTTAGAGGTTTGTGGACAGTTCACTTTTGGAAGGTGAAGAGTGATCTTGGAAGTATAGTTAAAAAAGAGAGGAGAAAAGATGGATTCTCGAGGATCCCCAAATAAGGTATCACAGGCCTCACCAAAAGTTGGTTTATATACATTCTTAAGGACCCATCGTCTCTCTTTTTTTCATCATATTCCCAAGACCAGTCGTTTTTACGATTCTCCACCCTCCGAAGATGAACAGTCCTCCAATCTCCAAACTCGAACCTTATATCAACAAAATTCAACAATATGAACGAGATAATTCAACAAGAAAATTTGTGGTTTAAGCTGCAATTTCGACGGATCCAAAACACCGCAATTTGCAATGGTAAGTCACACCAGGGAAGCAGCAATGGCAAACATCATTAGTTTTATTATCTATGTTGAAGTGGAAATGAATTAGACCACGTGGGAACACAAAAAACATATCCCATGGGGTGATTATGAGAGGGGGTTTAGGCCACCATAGGGTGCAGAGCCGATTTGGACCGAACACTTCCGGTTTGGTCCAAGTTGAAAACATTTTCCAGGTTTACAACATGAAATGCGTTAACATGCAAAGCTAACTGTGCTGCTTGCTTCAGTTCACATATGACAATCTGCCAGGCAACATAAGCCAAGCCATCCACAAGTTGTGACTCAAATGGTTCAAAGGCTATTTTGATCTGATAATATCGAAACCCAAAACAGGTAAAAAAAAAAAAAAAAAATCAAAGCGCGTCAATCATGTCCAACCTCACATCCGAGTCTGAGTAACACAAGAATAAGATACAGTTTGGTAATTTCCTCGGTTTTTCTTTCATCGAGAAACCGGGACTAATATTTGCCTGTATGAAAATACATACATGAAAAAGCTCAACCAAAAAGCAATGTTTGAATCGAAGTTCATTTTATATGCAAAACTATCTATTTTTAATCACAAACTCTAACAGGCAAATCAAAAGATATACAGTATTTGTGCACCATTTTTAGCTCACCATGCCTTGATTTACACTGGTGCTTGTATATATTGATTCCAACATCAAATGCTTGAATTACAGCCAAAAGTACAGCATTGCCTGTTTTGCACAAAAATTGGTCACATTATCAAATACTTATGGATGCTAGAGAGTGAAAAAAAGAAAAGGGCAATCACAAATCATACCTCTGTAAGAGGAACTAAATCCACCTCGGCCGAACGAGAGGCCAGTTCCAGTTTCTTTGGTCTCCAACTTTGCATCTCGGATTGTATTAAATTCAACTGTTCTCTTACATCCTTCAACAAATCCAATTCCTCTTCCCTTGCTTCTACAATTTCATCATGCCTTGCATTGTTTCTCCCACTCTCAAGCTGTTCAACTCTTTGGCTAAGTTGTTTCAATTCAGACTGATAGTCGGTAACATCGGTAGTAGCTCGGCAAATAAGACCCGATTTGCAATCAGCATCTGCATGACTTATCAGTTTATTATATAAACTTTTGTCATGGTTTACACTTAGGACCTTATTAACCTTTACACATTCAGTTCCATATTCATCTCTTAGTTTACATGATACTTTCTCAGGCTTTGCACTTGAAAAGTTATTCATCTTTATGCAATCAATCTCGTCTTTCACAGGCAATCCCAAAGTATTTTCCATGATCAAATCCGGTTTTGTTAGCCGATCATTGCTTCCCAAAACCGACTTACCGATACATTTTTCCTTTTTCGCTCTGGTTTCAGTAACTTCAAAGATATCATGAACAATACTAGTGCAACAAGCAGTACTCGAAATAGACCTTTCTAATGAATCTTCATGAGATTTTGAGACATCTGAATTTTTCTTTAGCTCACAATCTGAAATCTCTTTCACCTTTTCGTCCAATAGTCTGATTTGTTCCAAATAAGATTTAAAGTCTCCGGTCGTTGAATTCACTGAACTCCTCCTCGATTCTGACCTTAAACCACAAACTACCATATCGAAACTCCCTGTATCCGCGCTCGAACACAAATCTTGTACCGGTCCCAGATTGTTTTCACCATCATTACTATTCTTTTTAGCACCAAAACCTATTGGTAAACTAGCAGGCAAAGAACTAAGTCTCCTAACAGTAGACTTAATACCCTTTTCACCAATGAATCCATCGGTTTTCTCGGTCGATTGAATCATCATAAACTGTGATTCGAGATCATTCAAATCATCATACCCTAAGCTTAAAAGTTTATACCTATAAGCTTGAATTTGGAACTCAAGTGAAGATATCTCCATTTCTTTTTGATACACAAGTTCTTCAAGTATTGCTAGTGATTCTTGAGCGTGATCAATCTTCTCTTCAGCTAACCTCTTGTATTGACTTGCTTCCATTTTCATTGCTGCCTTTTCACCTTGTAAGCGAAGTATCATCGACAAGGCTTCATTCGTGGCTGTCGCCGAGGATTCTCGTTCGACGTCGAGCTCGGAATATAGCTTTTGAAGAAGCTGTTGCTGTGAACGGAGGGTGTCTTTTAGAACTGTGACATCAGTTTCTTGTAATGTTGCAGAAGAGCTTGCATCCATGGAGGATTAATGTTGGTTCTAATTCTTTTTTTCCTTACGAATATTAAGCACACAGGAAAATTATGAATGGTTCTTTATATATTCATCCGAAATGCAAAGGAAAATACTCTTGCCAAGAAAGTGACAAAATAAAATAAAAAAATCAAACACAGTAAAATGCAAAACAATGATTTATTTTATTTCCATAAAAGAAACATGTACTTAACTACCAAATAAAAAGTACATTACCATAATTAGGAATTTAAATTTGAGTGATGACAAGTTTTTCTTTGCTGTGCAACTAATTGCAGGAGTCTTGGCAGCATTTGGTTTATGGTTAATTTAATTTTTAACCTTTTGCAATTAGGTACACATTGGTAAACTCTTTTTGCGGGGGTTATTTTGATACCTGGACTTATAACTAGGTCTACCATGATATTTAAACCCAAAAATTACATCACACTTTTACGGAGTCTAAAATCGGATACCAATATGGACCTAGTTACAAGACAGTAGAAAGGGAGTCAATAGCCTTGACCCCAAAAATGGCAATTCGATCATTTAGTTCCTTTAAAATATATGAAATTATAAATTAATATTATTATAAATTTACATTTTAACCCTCGTAAAAATATATAATTTAATTTCGTTTTTCTGTCCAAAAATCTTTCAGGATTTGCCCTGATTTCACCTTGCTTAATTATTAAGGTAAAGTACTAAAATGAAAAATATATATAAATATCAAAGTGAATTTAATTGTTGGTAAAAAATTAGCTTATGCACTAAATTTATTTTTTTTCTCAAAATTAATAACCCATTTCGAATTTTTTACCATAATTATTTATATTTTTGTTTAAATAAAATTTGTAACTTTACCTCGAATTAATATTTGATAAAATAATTCAAACCCATCAATTTAGACTTAAAAATGGATTTATTTTTTCCAAAATTTTCAAAGGCTGTTCGAAGTAACTTTAGATAATATTCACCACTTTTTTTTTCAATATATAACAGTAATTTTAATATATTTTATTTAGATTTTTTTTTCCTAAAAAGAACTTTGTATTAATAAGTACATTTCGCTATTTAAATTTTATGACCCTAATTCTTTAATTTTTACCGAGAAAATTTTAAGAACAAAAAATAAAATAAAAGAACTTTACCGAGAAAATTTTAAGCAATCAGATACCATAAAGGCAATACATATTTACCGCCAAAGATTCAAAAACAAAATTCAAATCACAATCTAAAAAGTTCTTCAACGAACAAAAGGTACCTTTTTTAATTTGCAGAAAATACAAACAAACAAGTTTGATCCTCGGAGAAGCCGGCTTTGATTTACACGAACAAAAGCGATCAATTCCGAAATTCAAACAGCTCACGATTCGAACACCGAATTTTTCTACAAAGTTTCAGCTTTTTTTTCTTTTCCATTAAAGAAACTCGAAGAAGAAATAAGATATGAAAGCTTGGCTTGTGCTTTTCATTGCATTTAAAAAGAAGAGAGAAACAGAGAGAAAGAAAGAGAAAAGAAAATTGGTGTTTGGAAACTGCTTGGGAAAGTGGAGGTTTAAAAATAAAACGTAAGAATAAATTTAGGAAACATCAAAAAAGCGGAGATTTAGACAATGGTGTGAATTTATAGTGATTATGAATAGGGATAAGTCAATATTTAGTCACTAAATTTGTTAATTATTTTTAATTTGATCCTTAAACCTTTCTTCACATTAGTCTCGAAAGTTGGGTGTTTTTGTCAATTTGGTCCCTAAATTCAGATTCCATTAAATCTTGATAACGATATTGTGTTATATTATTACCTGTTTTTTAAAATATATTTCAAAGTGCGACATCATTACATTTTCATGAAATAAGTTCAGATATTAAATTAAAAAATTTATTAAAATTTGAGACTAATGTGAATAAAAAAATTTAAATACCAAATTATAAATTTTTGCCAAGTTCATACACTAAATATTATATTATTTAGGATTTTAAGTTTTAAAAGTGATTACTAAAAAAAGTGTTAAAGTTAGATTTTGTTAATTAAATTTAGATATATATTTAATCAACGAAATCGTCACACATTTATTGTAAGGAATGAAATCTAAATCATATGTAAAAGATTTGTGTAAAAAAGAAAAAACTTTAAATGCATTAGATTCAAAGCAATTTACACGTTTGATTCGTTTATATTTAAAATATTTCACGTTAATTTTAAATTTAATGTTTCCAATGATATTTTTTAAAGCTGATTGGTCGTTGAACCGATAAAGCTATCGAACTTTAGTTTGACCAATTCATCTGGTTTAAATTAAATAGATTATTAAAAAATTCAAGTTTTCTTTTGTTTGGTTCAAACAGTCCGTATCGATTCATGAATCAATTAATTTTTTATCTTGTTTTGGATGAATGTACTGACCAACTCTAAGTTCGATTTTGTAAACATTGCTTGCCAAGGGTGCATTAACATTATTAACAAAAGCTAAGGTTTTGGGATTTATGCTTAGGTTCGACTTCACCTTGTGTAAAACATGTGTGAATTGTTTCTAAATTTATTCTAATTTATATTCCATCATATATGAGTTCTTTCGAGAACTATTCTAGTTTGACTCTAGATATTAGTGTGATTACACTTTATAATACTTAATTACGATAGTAATTGAAATTGTACTTATGCAACTAATTCAATCAATTAAATTAAGGTTAAAATATATCATAAATCCTTGTACTCTTAACAAAATTAGAATTTAATCAATGTGATTTTATTTATAAGAATTTAATTTTCAAAATTCAGATTTAATTGTTAATACTATTTTTTATTAAATTTATTTATATGACATTTTGATATAAAAATAATAATTTATGTAACTAAAAAATGTCAATATGGTAAATCTAAATCTAACAAAATAAATAATCGAATCTAAATTTTGAAACTTTAAAAATAAAATATTAATTTTTAAAATAAAAATACATACTAAAATTTAAATTTACCAGAAGAATCGAAAATATTCTCTTTGTTTTTATATGAAATTGGTCTTATTGGGTGGAACATCATGATTAAATTGTGAATTATAATTAATCATTACATTGTCCGTTAAAAGTTAAAAAACCTCAAAAAGCAATATCTTAACGGTTACTAAAAGCGGGTCCACATGTCTTGCCTTTGCCGCCGACCATTTTATTTGATACGTACATTGCCAGTCTCACACGGTAATAACGTCTAGGTGTCATTAAACAATTGCATGACAATGCTTAATTAATTTGCACTTATATTCATGTCTTCCGAACCAGCTTTGATTCATCTCCTGTCGTTGTATTAGAGGTTGCGATCATTATTTTCAAAATTATATTGAATGGGTAGATGGCATTAGTTAGATTGAAAATTAAATAGAAGATCGTTTCAAAATATGTGATTACATTAGTTTTTCCTGAATTAATTAAATTAATGCTTGAAATAATATTTTAATAATTTATTTAATTGAATCGATTAGATCGATTGAACGAATTAAATACTCATTTTGCTTAATAAGAGATACAGAAAAATCTCTATCTTAACTGATAATCTTAAAGTGGCTCAAGTCTTGTTTGCACCTGTTTTGGAGGACGCAGGGATTATTGTTCTCAGAAGAACTCAGCGCATTATGCGAGAGGAAGGAATATGAGAGATTAAACACATCCCAAGAATTCAAAATTTGGTGGCAGATCGCTTTGGTAAACTCAGCCTGAGTTGAAAATCAAGCTTACAAGTTTTTTATGAAGCTCCTAAAGAAGTTGTTAACCTTTTACAGAAGAATAAAAAACATAGTTAGTTTATATAGTTGAATTTGCTTTTTGTCTTTTCATCAAAAACAAAAAGAATCTGATTGATTCAACTATTGGTTCGATTCTAAAAACATTAGTCATGGTTTGTTAATATCTTCTCCTTCTTGGTGGGTTTTTCTTTTTCAGCTCGAGAGTTTATGCCTATGTGCTAAGGGCAAAGTTAAAATATTATTTCAAGGGACTAAACTAAAATTTTACTATTATTTTAAAAGAGTTAAATGATAAATTTACTATTTGGGGCAGGGGCTTCCACTATCTTCGCCCCTGCTATTTGGCTCCTTTATGTTTTCCCGATCAGTTGGGGCCTTATTGTCCATCTCATTCATTGTCATTTTTCTCTTTATTTAAAGGAAGTTTGCTTATGAAAAAATTTAAGTAGGTTTAATTGGAAATTTCATCCTTCTACTTTATAAAAACTGAAAAATTAATCATTCTATTTTAATTTGTTAGAATTTGATCATCATACTTTATTAAACTATTGATTTTACTATTTTATTGGTATAAATTATTAAACTGCTGACTTTTGTTAATTTCTTGCATAGAAATTATTGCACTATTGATTTCAAGGGCAATGGTTTAGTGGCTGTGATTAGCAGTGTTACTCAATTTAATTAACTTCTCTTTTCTTCTTTTATAAATTACGAGAATCAATTTTAGAAAGTTAAAGTAGAAGGACTAATTTATCAAATTCTACAAAATATAAGCATGAACTTCATAATTAGACACAACAATAAAATTTATGACCGACCAATAATTTAGAACTATGAAATTAGCAAATGTAGCATGAGAGTTTCACATGGACACTCGAAATTTCATAAGTTGACTTAAATATTTTAAGATATGTTAAGTGTCACGATCTGCTAACTATTCTATAATTTTATTGTGGATTAACTTCTATAATTTATTTTTAATCTAATTTCTTTGAGGTGGGACTATTTTAAAAAAATAAAAACTTGATCGTGTAATTATTTTCAAGACGTGACATTTAACAAGTTTGGGATTGAAGTCTTAGTATATACAATCTTCTTCTTGAGTTAAGGATTGATTTGATCGGTTTTGAAATTAATCGAAAATTTTAACTTTTTTGAGTTATGAGTTTTCCTTTTTGTTGTTTTTAAATTGGATAAATTATACTCGAAGTTATTAAATTTTTAGTAAGTTTATATTTTAGTCACTCAACTTCAAAAAGTTACAAAACAGTCATTGAACTATTCAAAAGTTTCATTTTAAGTCATTTGTCTGTTAAGTTTTTTTTTAAATAAAAAATCCTACTAGTGAGCTCCAAACAACAAAGACAATTGGTACGGTAGTTCAATACTATTCAATAAGTAAAATAACATACCTTATATTCAAGTCAATTTGACAGTTAGCATCAAAAATCGAAGAAGAAAACTATTTAGATTTTAATTCGCTGATTCATAACATTCGAAATTATTTCATGAAAAATTTAAATTATTAAAGAGAAAGAAAAGAAAAACTTTTATCGAATTAATTCGATCTAATCAATTAATTTAATTTTAATCCAATATGCATACCCTTCAATTCTCTTCAATCGTAGCCCCTAGCCTTTCTTCAAAGTCGAAACATAAGACTTTAACTGTAATTATTGTATTGAAAATTTGCAATAATTACATGTAAGACCTATTTTGCTCGCTTAGACATCAAATGATGTACAATTCATAAATAGGTCTTACATGCATTTATTGTATTGAAATTTTGCAAAGACACTTTAATTTTATTTCTAGTTTTTAATGTTACATATATTATATGTAAATTTAAGGTTTAATTTTTAATTGTTGTTACTTATTATTAATAATGTTAATTTTTCTTAATTTTTAAATAATATACAAATTTGGAACTACTATAATATTATAATGTTGTTTGTACAATTTTTTATTCCGCTAGTATATTTTATATTTACATATGAAAAATCAAATTTAATTATTTAAAATTTCAAGCATTTCATGAAATTTTATTTTATAAAGGTTACATGTATATGATTATAAATAAAAATATTTAAAATTATTTTTACAGTATATAAATTGAGTTTTAGCTCAGTTGCTTGTTGCTATTAAAATAATTAAAAATGACATAGATTTAAGCACGTTCAAACACGTATTATTCTTTGATTTAAGGATTTAAGGGGTGTTACAAATAACACTCAAGATTATATAAAAATTTATTTATACTCTTTTAAAATTAAAAAAAAATCAACAATTTAATTGGGTGATTATTGTCTCAAAACAAAAACTTACATGGACAATTCATCAATAAATAGTTGGAAGAAGTGAAAGTGAAAATGGATTTTTCCCCAAGTATGTGCATAAAGTTCAAATCTTAAAGTTGACATTGTTGGGAGGAATTTACCAAGATATTATCTCGACTTGAAAAATACTATACTCAAATCGTAAAACAGATGATAATACATGTGGTTATAAAAAAAATGAATAATTTAATAGTTATTAAGACATTAATAATTATTTACTATACTGACAATGCATGATTAAGAATAAAGTTGTTCATTGGTTGAATCAAGGTTTAGTTACAAAAAGCTTTCAAGCCGCCTAACTCAAAAGCCTATTTCATTGTTCAAAATATTAATAAAAAAAAGTATATTTTTGTAATTAAATTTAAATTAAATCTAAATATAATTTTTTATTATTTAAATCAAAATTTGAGTTGACTTAAAAGACAAAAACTCTTATCCAAGCTCGATTCAAATCGAGTTGCCTTATCGAGGTGGACAAGTTGTTTATTAAGCAATTTTAATCAATACACCACTAATTACTAGTTAATACTTAAAATAAATAAATAAATAAACGAAACACATGTTAGTCTATCAAATTTAAATGTGAAATTAAAAAAATTAATTGCAAATGCAAATAAGTGTTTAAGTATGTATAGGAACGTAATTGAACCGAGTCAAGTCCGAATACTTTTAAGTTCAAGTTTATCTTAAAATTTGGAACTTGATATTCGACTCCAGTTCAATCGAGTATCAATTTTTAAGCTCGAGCTTGACTTGAGATAAAATCAAGTTACTCAAGCTCAAGCTCAATTAATTTCATTTATCAAGCTTGAGCTCGGCTTGATAATTAAGTTTAGCGTTAATAATATATATTAAGAGTAATATTGTAAATTAATAATATATTGTTTAACTCGCGTATTATTAAGTTCAAATTCAGCTCGACCGATATCTTAAATTGCCCGAGCTCAGTACTTATCAAATCAAATTTGATATTTTTTTCAAATTAAACTTAAATAATTTGCAAACACTAATATCTCATTTACACTTATAGATATATTAAATAAATAAAAAAATAAACACCAGAGCCCTAGTGCCCTAGTGTAGTAACAGTACACCCTCGACTCAGATTCATAAAAAAAGAAAAAAAGAAAAAGAAAAACTGAAAAAGAAAATAGAATAAATATGTAAATAGAGCATCAAATTTCTTTAGCAGAGGAGCTTGTAATTTTTGAAGGTTTGATTTCCTTTTTACCTCTTTTATATTTAATTATTTGCCCTAATTTGATTCGTTCCCCCTTAAGTTTGTTCTTTAAATTTATTTAAAACGCTATTCATCACTTGGATTTGATTTCGATTGCTCCGATCTGCAAATGTTTTTTTTTTCATTTTTTTTTCTTATCATCTTCTTTTATAAGATTTTGTTACTATTTATTTTTTGTTAGTTTACAGTTGAAATTAACCTTTTTTTTTTCTTTGCAGATTTCTTTTAAATAACCGGAAGCTGGGAGTTAACTTCAAAATTTGAAGGGAGAAAAATGGTACGCCGATGATCTCTCTCTCTTTCTCTCGTTTTAGTTCATGTGCTGGTTCATTTTAATGTAAATTTAGTGGCAAATTTTTCCCCAATTTCTTAGTAATTTAGCCTGGTTGAGCATAAAGGATTTGAGATATAGCTGCAGTTGGTGGAATTGGATGAATTGTGATGGACTTGATAGCTTATAGTTACCGTAAATTATTATTAAAAGGATGAAAGTGCTATGAGAAAATGAAAACAATTTGTAGATCTAAATTAGTTTTAGTTGCAGTATTTGATGATTGATGACTTCAAGGTCTAGTTGAACGAGAGTGAAATAGGTGAAAGGCTTGACCTGTGGGGGACTTCGTAGTGGTGAATCGAACCGAGAACATAACTCTGTGCTTAAATTTTAAAAAGTTAAAAACTTATGTCACTCGAATTCAGATGCGAGTGTCGGATATTGGAATGTGTTCGAAACGAGTAGGTTAACTTTTTTCTTATGTTTTTCCGTGTAATTGGAGGATTCTATATCTTATATCCATATTTGTAGATGTTTTGGACATAGGTACTTAAAAGAAAAATGAAGAGTTAGATAAACATAGTTAAAAACTGGTTTTGTTACTCCTCGTTAGGCAGAGACCAAATGTTTCTAGACTACATAGCCTAGTCCCAATGTTTATTCTCTTGTTCAGGTGTTACTTACAAAGAAAGATGTAGTTCCAATCTGGCTGGTTTTTTATCTGAAAATTCTCTGTCTAGTTGGAGTGTGGGATTTACTAAAATTCAGGATTGTTTGCTTGAATCCTTTTAGTTGATTTTGGCTTGTTCAAATAGCAATTAACATTTATCATCTTGTCAAACGGTGAATATATCCAACAGCAGCTTTCTTGTGGTTGGTAGTGACTACTGACAAGTGTCGTGAGCTGGACTGTCTTGTGAACATAATGATCAGATCATTAGATAAAGGATTTATTTGTGTTGTTGAAAAGCTTTGAAGCAAAATAGATTTGTTTGAAAACTTCCACAACTGCTCTTTTATGCATCGAATAACCAATTCCATCATTTCTAATTAAAAGAATCAGCGCTGAGGAACTCTAACAGTTCTTCTATGCAAGGATTGGAGCAGTAAGTGCAATCCAATCAAATGAGTCATAAAAGCAAAATAGTCAAGTATAGTTTTTCTTTCTCAGGCCAATGTTTTATGTGTGGAAGACATTGAATATATTGTCAATAGTTATTCCTATTTAGCTTATTTTTCTATTTAATAAGCAACTTGAAGCATTTTTCTATTATATTCAAGTATAACCTTTGAACTTTGGATTGATTGCCGCAACTTTTATAGGCTATGTACATCCGTGTGAAGCGTAGCAAGACAACATACTTTATCCAGTGTGATCCAACTGAAACTACCCTAGACATTAAGCAAAAGTTGCATACCCTCATTGATCAACCTGTTAATGATCAGCGTTTGATCCTTATGAATACTGGGGATATATTAGAGGATTCAAAAACTTTGGCAGATCAGAAGGTATAAGTTACATTCACTTTTCCCTCATCCTATGCTGAAAAATCTTTCTGGCTGCATTTTGATATCTTACCACTGATTTTTTTTTTCCGTATGACACTCTAATTTCAGGTTGAAAATGATGCTGTTGTGGCACTGACCTTGAGAAAAGGTTGTTTCTTTTTATTAGTTTTCTTCTTTTGCAGCTTTCATTTCCTTGAAACGTTTCTTATTGCACATCATCCATTTACTGTAATTCTTATTTGTTAGCTTAAGTGATTTAGATCAAAAGTAGAAGAATTTTTTCCTGCCACAAGAGAAGCTATAATATATATACTTTCATAACTTGAGTCTTTGAAGATAGGTTGCCTCACGTTTATGAGGAAATACTATTTTCTGTATTTCATTTGGTAGGTTAGAGATGACTTTGTTTCAATTACTGTGTTATAAAACAAGTGAAGAAGCTTTTATTATCACTGGAATACTTGCAAACATTCAATAAATTGCATAGGATAGTGCTCTTATTTGCTATAAGCCATGCACGTTTTGTGTCTTAGATGAATGTGTAAAATGGCCCCTAAATTATTTCACTTTTCTTAAATAAGCCCTTATAATTATACCCAAATAAACCCTTTTCTTTTGAGTGGTACCTAAATAAGCCTTTATTTCAAATGAAATATTGATTTAAGAGTTTATTTAGGTATAAAGTAAAGGTTGTTGGTTTCTTTAAGTACAAGTTAAAGATGAAGGGTTCATTTGGATACAAAGTAATGGCTTAGCGCCTATGACTAGGTTTTTTTTTTTTTTTTTTTTCTCTTCCCTCTCTAAAACTTCAGCTGCTGGAGATAGAGTCTTTGATTTGTGAATGGTGGCCACTGCTGCCTTTGTCCCTTTTCTCCTCCCTTGGTGGAGGTCTTCTCTGTGCTTTCCATGAGTAGAACTATCTAGAGCCTGGTAGGCTTTCTTTCTTTCTTTCTCCCTCCCTCCCTCACTTTCTTTTGTTTGGTGCTGTGTTCCCTTCACAAGCAGCATGCCCGTGCCCTCCCTTTGTTCATCTTAAGCAGCCCAGGTTCTCCATGTGCCTCCAATGTTGAATACTTTTCATTTCAAGTTTTTTTTGTCAATCACAGCCGGCTTTCAACACACCTCCCTTCAAGATATTGAACTCGCTTCCCTTCTTTGTTTACCTGTCTGCTCCACCGCACAAGATCTTTGAACCTTGTGTATGATTCCTCTTTGGAAGTGGCTCAGCTGTGAACTAGCATGGCGTTGACAACACCTCCTTTGACTCTCTCAAGTTCCTCTTTGGCGCTTTATGGAAAAGCCATTCAGTGGTGATGACGTGACTTTCCCCTTTAACTCTTTCGGGGTCCCCTTTAAACTATTGCCTAAGGCACGTGACAATGGTTAAGTTGGGATGTCTCTTCTCCATTTAAATTGTCAAAATCATGAACGAAGTGGAACTTAATTTTTCTGGAATCTTCCAGAAGTAGTCTCTAGCCTTCCTGAAAAGTTGTTAACTTTTTAAAAAGTCGGTTGAGTACCGCCTTTTATTCCTTTAGATGCATTGTTTTGGCATGCCTGCTTCTGCCTGCATGAAATGGCTCGGGGCAACTTTCTTGCATTTTGTTCTCTTTCTCTATCTCTTCAACTTCTCCGTCTTAATGTGTCTTTATATCTTTTAGGCTGCATCTTCATGTCTGTGCCGAAACTAAGATTTAGGTTGTCCATTACGATATCTTATATACCTAAGCCTATATTCAAAGTGGAATAATGCCAACTCCGACGATCATTGCTGCTGCAGTTGAATATATGTTTCTCTCTTCATCAGTCTAACTAGCTCTATATTGCAATGCATTTCATATTATCAACTGTCAAGTCTTGGCAAACTTGATCTCTCAGTTTGGAGATGGATTCTATTATTGTAGTATTGAAATGAGCGATATTGGTAGTTGTTAACTCATGCCTTACTTATTGTTTAGCCAGAAAGTATGAAGTTGCATCTTTCTGGCATCGTACATCATGCACTGAGAATTGAGGAATAAGAAGCATATCGTCTATTGCAACATCCGGTCTTACAATATAGTTCATGCATCTGACCTTAGTTCAATCAGCATTTTTATAAGCTTCGGTTTTTTCCTGCATGCAGATGACAACGAGTTCGAGGATGTCAACATAGTAAAACCGAACGATTTCTACCAATCTCGTGACACAGATAGTGGAAATTGGTGAAACCACAAATGGATTTTAGAAGAGGTTAAAGCTGACGAACACGGAGAAGGAGATTCAGCGACGCAGATGTATGGTAAGCCCGATATTTTCGATGTTCCCATGATCTTTTGTGCCATGGAACTGTTTTAACAAACGGTAATTTCATGTATTAACTCTTAAAATCAACTGTGAAGATAGGAAGTTTTATGGTAAATAATGTTGAATTGGCATTCTTGTTGGTGAGATCTCATTATATATATCTAATTAAAATCTTTATTTTACTTTTTGAGGGAAAATTTTTTTTTTCTTGAAAGTTGAGTGAATTACATACATAGCCTTTAAATATTTTAGAATTTGCAAAAATGGACTTAGAAATTTCCATTTGCCCTTTTCACGGGGATATATTTATCCATAAATTTTGTTTTAATGTGCAATTTGATATATGAACTTTGATTGGATGCAATTATATACATAGAATTTGAATTGTAGTTTGATTTTGATTTGATTATACACAGTTAAATAAATGAATACATATATTTATTTGCATATTGGATTTATATAATAGTTTGTGTATGCAATATATCAACATAAAAATGGTGCTAATTTGATAATGTTATTAGTGATTTCTGAAAACTGAATTAAATTAAAATTTTATGTATAAAATCGCACATTGAATTAAAGATATGTATAATTTTAATATTTATCCCTATTTTCAATCATCCTTAAAATTTTAGTAATAATTTATCTCAGGTCGATAGATTTTAGTACGTGTTTAACATAAATATATTTATTTATTTTTATCAAATGTGAATAAATGAATTTTATAATAGCTTTTTGCCTATATCCAAGCTTATTCTGAGTTTATATTCGAAGTTAGATCAAAAATATCTTAATTCAAGATGATCTAATTCAAAATAAACACAAACCAAACATAACCTGGTGAGAAAACTAGCGTTTTCAAAACTGAATCGGCCAGTTGGATCGATTTAATCATAAATTAGTTGATACATAGATTTGAAACATGACAAAAAATCAGTTAATCTATAAACCGGTACAAACTAAGAGAACCAAGCTATTTTATAATTTTTTGAAAAATATAAAATTTTTAATAATTTATTTGATTTAAATAGGACGAATCGAGAATCATTAACTTGATCAATTTGATTGCCTATATGATTCCAAAAACTTTCGAAAAAAAAAGAAAAAAAAAAAAAGAAGTAACTTTTTATACAATGAGCCTAGAACTAGTCATAACACTCCTTACCCTTAAACACAAGGATAAACGTGCTTCAACGGGTTTAAATTTATGTCCTCCTACTCTAACAACGATGCTTATGTCAACATAATATTATTATAGTCATAGCCTCATCCTAAGAATAACAAAAATCCACCATGAAAAAATGGCACACTATCAAAATGTAGTTTAAATTTTCAAAATGCACTTTTATTTTTATTTTTTTTGATGAATTATAATAACAGGGTAAAACCCGAATAACTAACGCGACTTGAACTTAAGCCACACTTGCGGCTTTGAATACCTTGACTATTAGACCATCACATGGGATTCAAAATACACTTTTAGTTTTATACTATATTTTTTTTAAAAACGTATATAAATTATCCTCTAAAAATAATCAATAATAAGATAAATTATTATATACACCGACTATGGTTAAAATTGGTTATGCTTTGTATAGAAAACTATTAATGAGAACTGTACACATATACCATATTATTACCTAAAAAAAATGTAACAAATGGAAGAAAAAGCCAATGAAAGTTACATGTCATAGGAGACAAGTTGTAATCACATGCATAAATAAAAATTGGAAATTTTTCCCAATAATTTGTGCCTCAAATCTTAATGATAAGTAATGACTATAGGTCAAATTTCGGACAAAAAATAATATATGTACATATATATATATTGAATGTTTTTGAACCAATAATTGTGATGAGATTCATTGCATAAACAAAAGATGGGTCTTCTACATGCCATGGGACTTTTCATGGGACAGTATATAAAATAAAATATAACAGAGTTTGCTTGTTTATTATGGAATGTTCCGGTCGGGAATTAAATTGTATAATTTTATAAGAGTGAAAATGTAATTTATTATTTTAATAAAAAGATTAAATCAAGATCTTATTATTTTTTAGGGTAAAAGTATAATCTTACTTAAAACTTTATAAATTTTAAAGGGTTAAAAAATAAATTTACTATTTTATGGGGTCGAGCCCTTGTTAGGCCCTCTTACCGTCACCCATGTTTAAAGGTTCGCTTAAAATTTAGGAAGATTATGTAAAAAAATTAAGTTCAATTAAAATATAAGTTGATTTTGGGCTCAAAGATTTAAATCCGATCCATCTTCAAAGTTTGTAATATATTAAATTATTTAATTTATGATACATAAAAATTAAATTTATATTGATATATAACTATAATGTAAACATTAAAAATATATTAATATGTGAAAAAAATTAATAAATAAAAAGTATAAAAATGATTTAATATCAAATTAAAATAATATACATATATTTTAAAAAAGTATTTAAAATAATATGGACGAGTCTAATATATGCGACCAAGCATTATAATTAAAAGAAATTTAATATCATATAATTAATAAGCACACATGAAATAAATAAATAATTATGGAAGTAAAATAAGCTAACTAAAAATCAGCATATTAAAAAGAGAGCATAACGCCTCGTTGTCAAAATAAAAATATTTCCAAACATTTATTTTATTGAACCCTAGATTAAATAAACAAGAGCACGATAATATTGGACGTCACATGCAAATTCGATTATATTGAACATGGTAGGAATAAAATAAGATATAAATTTAAAATAAATATTAAAAAATGTAAGGTTGACATGGATCGGATTAGCTGATGTAGCTGGTTTCGTATCAGTTCCGACCGTATTGGTTGATATGCAATGTCCTGATAGAAAACTGGAGCAACTGATTCTCTATTCCGCATCATGAAAACTTCGGTCTATATCGGTTGCACCGGTTCATTCCACTCAATTTCAATCACACCGGCTGAAACTTTATGCATCGATTAATGTATGAATAATATTGAACAGAATGTTTTTATGTTTTTCATGAGAAGATATTTTTTTTTCCTTATTTATTTCGAATTTACTGAATAATAAATTTTTATTTTAGAAGCTTATTGATGTTTGTTTTATATAATTGATTAATATTTTATATTTGAAAATTATTTAATCTCGTTTATTTTGTATTTGTAAACGTATATGGAATGTTTATTTTAAAATATTGATCAATACAAAATGATACATCGAAATAAATTGATATACACATCAATTTCGGTAAAAAAAAAAAAACCAGTACACCCACCAACATAGTACTGATTATAAGTAAAAAAGCTTAACCTTAATGGAAATAACGATAGAGTAAATTCAAGTAGACATCATCCAATAATTTTTTTTTCTTTTTTGATCGTTCAACTATGAAATTTTTTAAAATGATCACTTAACTATTTAATTTTGTCTTTTTTTTCACTAGTTAATTAATGTAAAAACGAAAACATCCAAAAATCTAAAATAGTTGGGTGATAAAAAAGATAAAAATAAATAATTACGTAATTATTTTATAATTTTCATAATTAAATGATAAAAGGAAAAAAATATATATTTGAGAGACCTTAAATTATTAACAAAAGCAAGGGCTAGGATCAAGCAAAGTAGCTGTAAGATTCAAATAATGGGTTACTTTTTCATTGAAGTTGCAACCGAAAGCAGTGGTCAAACATATGTATACACGCACATACATATTGTAAAACTAAAAAAAAGCCGTCATCAATGGGGGAAAGGGACTCATTCCATGTGCAAGAAATCATAATATATGGTTTGTACCATGATTAAAAGATTGGATTGGATTGATTCAACCAAAAGAAAAATCGGATCGGATTTATCAGTTAGATCAAGTAGACATAATATGTTCATTCTGATAACTGTACAATATTTTAATACGTTATCGATTTAATTGTAAGGTTAAAATTTATAATTTCTGCAATCGTTTTACAATTTTTAAAAATTAATAATTTTAATATTCGAGATTGTCCTTTCTAATAATATTATCTCTTATTTTCAAACTTGAATTAATTACTTTTAATATATATTTATACCTATATATTGTAAATTTTATCTAGTATTGAATATGTTTTGTTTATATTCAAATTCGATTTAAGTATAAAATTCGAATTTATTCTTATTATGTAAACAATTTTAATCAAACTTAATCAAATAGTTTTGAATGCCTCGATTTTTATTTCGAATCTTATAAAATTCAATCCAACTTAAATAAAACTTTACGTCTCAAATTAAAAATCCAACTTGAATTCGGGCTCTTATAATCTCAAGTGAATCATATTCAATTAAATCCTAAACCCTATAATTAATATACATTCAGGGGCAAACTAGGGGGTTGACAGGGTCTCGGCCCCTCTAAAATGAAAATTTTTCCATTTAAGCCTTTTGAAAGTTTTTAAAGTTTTAAATTAGTAAAGGTAAAATTACACTTTGTCCTCTTAAAAATGAAAAAAAATTGATTTAATCCTTTAAAATTTATAAAAATATATGCTATCAAAATGATGAAATTACATTTTTACTTACAATTTAATTTCAGTCCTTAAAAAATTTCTGATTGTGCCCCTTGTTTACTTTATGTGTATAAATTATCAATAATAAATCATAATAAATTTCAAATGGATATTGATGTGTATATATACGGATATTAATGTAAAAGCTTTTGTTTATAATAAATTGTAGAAGCACTTAATATTGATTAAAAAGTTAAAAAGCAAAACACAAACAATAAAAGAGGAAAAAAAAAGTGAAATGGCAAATGAAAGACTAATATATTAAAATATTAATTTTCCTTTTCAATTCAACATATATTTCATGTTTATTTTTAGGTTCATGAAAATTAATTTTTTGAAATTTATAATTATTTCTCTTAAATTATGGGTAGCATTCTAATTTAGTTCTTTTAAAACGTTTTATTTGAGTCATCAAATAATCGGCATCTTATTAATCAGATTCTTCTGTCATTTTACTTATTAGCTTGGGCATTAAAAGTTGGCTCATATCTAGATTAGGGTATAACGTGAATCAAATTTTAATTATGTTAGTACCTCTCGAACAGATAACCTAGATATGACATGTTAAAAGAAGTTCTAATTTTTAAAATCGATGCATTCTTTTCTTTTTAACACATCAAATTCAAAGTTTTTTTATGTAGTTGGTAGGTATACATGTGTGTAAATTTTGGCCAAAGGCGTAAATAAAGGGAGGCATGTGGTGGCATTGGCCCTTCCTATAAAATGATAAAATTACCTTGTACCCCTTTAAATTTTAATAAATTACAAGTTAGTATAATAATAAATTTACACTTTGACCCCCGAAAATTTATGATTCATATTTAATATTTCTAAAACAATATTCTAGCTTTGTCCCTGGATTTAGTCAATGTATTTTAAATACACTCCACAACACATTTGAGCAGAGGCGGATACAATGGGGGGCTAGCAGTGGCCCTGGCCCCCCCTAAAATGGAAAATTTATATTTAGGCTATTGAAATTTTTTTAAAATTTTAAATTAGTAAAGGTAAAATTATACTTTGCCCCCCTAAAATTATAAAAATTTAATTTAATCCTTTAAAAATTATAAAGATATAGACTATAAAAAATTATATTTTAATTCGACTCCCCCGAAAAATTTATTCTGGCTTCGCCCCTGCATTTGAGCTAATATTCAATGCCCGAGCTGATTGTGAAGTTGACAAAAGGACCTGATTGATACGTTATTTTATAAATTGAATTAAAACATTTTGAAATTTAAAAATTAATTTCGAATCATGTTACGCAATCTCAATCTAAATTTAAAGTACCATAATCTCAAATATGATGTAATTCAACTCACCTAATTAAGATGATAAAGGAAAAGGGCACTCTTTTGAAGCAAAATGAATCAATTGGTAAACACTTTCATGCAATTAGAATAAAGTATGAAGTGAAGAAAGTCCATATATGTAAATGTCCCTTTTCTCTCAAGTCTCAAGCCATTTTGCTTGGCTTTTATTTCACAAAGTCTTGGCCACTTATTATTGTATGCCTTTTGCACCTAACTTCATTTATCATCAAACTTTACATTATTTCAGTTTCATCATCAAGGGTTAATTTATCAACCTTCAGTTTCATGTATGTAACTTATAATCTATGCCAATAAAGCCTTGGCTCTTAAGTTATTACGAGGTCGATACAAGAATTTTGAGGTCTCAAGTTCGAGTCTCATTTTATGAAAATTTATGGATTTTTTTTCTAGATCTATTATTGTTAGTTAGGTTATGTTTGATAAACTGAAAAATTAAATATTAAAAAAATAAGTACGAAAAATTAAAGTTATAAAATATATTTAGTATATTATTTAAAATTAAATATAGAGTATAATTAAATTATCTAATTAAATGAAAAAAGAATTTAGAAACAATGCCTTGAGAATAGTTCATAATTGACTATTAATTTTTTAAACTATTTTTACTAATTTAATTGATATTATTTGACTGCAATTTAAATGAGCTTTTAACATTTCTTATTGCTAGTTAGTTTATGACTTTCTTTTTATTTTGTTCGTAGAATAGGCTGCGCCACTCTTTGACTTGGGACTTGATGCATGGGCCAATAATTAATTGCCACGTTACAATTTTATTTTCTTTGTTGACCAATTTGTACATTGGTGGGTCCAGGCGGCCTTATTATGTGGTTACGTAAACACCGTAACACAAAATTGTTCCTAGGAATAAGGAAAATATAGAAAAATAATTAAATATGTCTAAATTAGGAAATTTTTAAAAAAATGGGCATAAAAATTGAAAATTTGAATTAGCCTTTTTTAATTAAATTTTATATTCTTTTAAATTAATTTAAAAATAAACGTGCTTTAAAATTATTATTTCTCAAAAAGAATATTTAAAAAAATAAAATTGATTATAGTAAATTCATAAAGTAAAAATATTTCCTATTATAAAGAAATTTTATTAGAGACGGAATTAAATTATAAATTTTGTGTAAGATAAAAATGTAATTTTATCTTGTATTAACTTATAATTTCATAATTTTTTTATTGATTAAATTTTTTTTTGAGGTAAATTACAATTTTACCACATTATAACTTTTGATTCTATTATTTATAAGAGACTAAAAGGTTATTTATCCATTTAAATACCAAATAAATATTACTACTAAAAATAATCATCACCTGAAAATTACTTTTTATGTTTAATTTAATCTTCTTTCAAAATAAAATTATTTTTAATAAATATTATTTTTTTCCGTAATAATGTTTACACGTTAGCCTATTGTAATGTTTATTTATACCACCAATGAGGCTTTAAAATAGTTGACATTTGGTTTCCGAATACAAAAGCTTAAGATTTACTGTACGGAATTATGTGTGTGGCTCTTTAAGTCCCATGCTGCGTTATCATGAGTGAGTTTTCGTTCGAGTTGGTCCACTTTTTAGTGTTTTTGTGTTATAATTGTTTTGTTCTATTTTATAATTATTCGGATATGTATTTATATTTATATCTTGATTTTATCAGTAATGCTTAAAAAAAATTATAAGCATAATTATTTCAAAAATTTCATTATAAAGCAAATAAGTATAATGATAAATTTAGCTTTAAACGTGTATATCTTTTGCCAATTTGACATTTACTCTGTTTTTTAGTTAAATTTAACCTTCAACCTTTTAAAAGGAATAATTAAAAAGTCGAATTGATTTTTTTTAATGGAAACGTTGATTAAAATATTAAAATTTTAAACACGGTAGCCCACATGGTAATCCATGTGTACTTCATATTAAGTTTTTTAGAATTTTTATAAACCTGTTTTAAAATTATTTTTATAATTTTTTAAACTGTTTATTATTATGGCATGTTAAAAAAATAGTGACATGTCAACATGAAGGACACATGAACTATCACTTGAGTTACCTCGCCAACATCATTAAAAAATTAATGTTTTAATCAATATTTTCGATAAATAAAAACGATTTAACCATGTTAATAATTAAATTTAGCTTAAAGAAAAAGAATAAATGTCAAAATGAAAAAAAACTAAACATTGATGACTAAATTTATCATTATACCAAGTAAATATTTGTCTTGACTTATATGAAACGATAATTAAATTTTTTATCAAAGATATATTTGATGCGCGTTTGGAAACCCCACACCAAAATCTTCAGTGCCGCTGATGGTGGAGGTTTACATGGCTGGGGTTTTGGTGCTGGTGGTACAGGTTTTCCAGCTGAATAGTCTACTAAGTAGACGAATTTGCCGTTGTCTTCTCCGAGTGGTCCTATGGACGGGTCTCCTTCCACCCATCTTTTGTAAAATTGGGACTGGGAGGATTTGGAAGACCTTTTCTTATTCTTTTTTGGATAAAAAGGTTTTCTCAGAGTTTATAAAGTATGCTCTGTGCTTGCCATGAAAATGGATCCTGCACATCAGAAATATAAATTCAGATCAAGATATCAACGCTTCTTGAGGATTAGAAAAGGAATTAAGAATTAAGCTCTTATAGCTAACAGGCAGTACCAGTTTGAAAGGCCAGAGGGAAGAGCCTGTGTTTTTGGTACAGCATACCTGCTATAAGTTCTTTGATTCTTAACCTTCTTAACATTATTAAATATATTTAAATCCAAAACTTAACTTAGTTATGCGGTGACATTTAAGCAAATTTAGAATTTAGATTTCAATGTATACATTAATTTTCTAGCAAATTTGGAAATTGAATCCCATTTTCTAACCTCTGTATATATAGTAAATGCGAATTTGAATCTCAACATTAAAATATTTATTTTCTAATAAATTTGAAATTCAAATTTCATCGTATATATATTTTTTTAAATTGAGATTATAACAATTTTATTATAAGTTCTGATCATATTTTCTTTTCTTTTTTTTTTTTACATAATGCCTAAAATTATCTATAATCTCTTCCAAACTTATAAATAGGAGGATAATGTACTTCAACGTACTTAAACTCTCGTCCTCCTACGTTGACAATAATACTCATATCAATCAAATTAAAACACCATCAAAAAAATTAATTAAAATTTAAAATTAAAGATGATGACAATGGTTTCAATTGATATTATTAATATTCTTAAAAGCCAAAAAGAACCTACCCAATGAACAAGACTTAACATCCACCTCACAAAGTGAAAACAAAAAGGACAAACTGAGTTAATTGATGAATCCCTTTTGAGAGAAACCACACATAATGTCACATCCCCTTAGCTACCTTACCAAACGATTTTACGTTTTAAATAATTCAATTTAATCATAATGGATTTTTTGATTTATTTGTTGATATATATATATTCTTGTTAATTTGTCTATTTAATTAACAATTAGGACCTTCGATTTTTATTTTTATAGAATTTTTAAAATTTCACAAATATATTTACTATCCTTTATTTTTATTTTTTTTTGCATTTTAAAAACTTCTTTATATTTTTTCTTTTTAATATGATGTGATTTTGATGGGTTTTTTACGTGTCACAAAGGGGTGAAGTCGAGAATTTTTTCTCTAAGGTGGGGAGAGAAGCAAAGTTAAATATTTTACGGGAGTTAAAATATAATTTTATCATCGTATTAACTTATAACTTTATTGTTTTTAATAAGGATTAAAACATAAAATTATTAATCTTGGAGGTAATTTGCAAATTTACCATATATTTTAAGTTTTACAAATTTTAAAGAGCTTAAAAGAAATTTTTTCCATCCTGACCAGCTCCCTTAGTGTCGCCATTGGTCTCACAATTTGATTTGTTAGTAGATGAAGTAAGATTAACAATTAGTGCAAAATAAAAGTAGAAGCCAAAATTCTTTAGCACCAAGGGTTTTAGAACTGAAATTATCAAGCCACTAGTTTGTCGATTCAATTGGTTTATTTAGTTTGATTAAATAAATTATTAAAAGAATCATAAAAATTGAAAATTTTGATTCAATCAATTTGTATCAATTACCGATCAACCATCTCAATACCCTTCTTTGAATTGGGTACCCTTATCAATTTTTGGTCCAACTGGTCTAAATGGATGGACTGATCTGATTCAAACAACCCTCTTTAGCACCAATAAAGTTTGAAAAAACGAACAAGAGATCCAACTGATTAAACCTCTAATTTTCAATTCAATTGGTTAAACTGGTCAATTCAATCATTTTGAAAATATAAAAGATATAAATTAATAATAATATAAAAATTAAAGAAAGGATAAAAAAATTGGAAAATTATATTTAAAAAAAAAACCAAAGTTTAACATGAATAAAAAAACAATGAATCGCTCATTTTATAAAATATATATTAAAAAAAACTTTTTTTTCCATTCCAATTCTCGATTTTTTATTGGTTCGTATCAGATCTTTGATTTTTTTTTAATGAGTTATCAAGATTAATTAATTTTTAATTTAACCGATTGAAATAATCAGTTAAATTTTTACAACTCCTACTACTAAACTAAAAATCAAGTACAACTATAGGGACTAGTTGAATATTTAACTTTTTTTTTAATGCAAAAAAAGTTTCCAATTTATGATAAAATCTAAATTTATTAAATGTAACTCTTAACAATAAAATTCAGGTTTTACTTAAACTTTCTTTACTAATTAAATAAAATTTATTCTCCCATCCCACTAAAATTTTCACATTTTGACTTTTAGCATCCAAAATGTTTCAACTTTGACTTACTTATTTCTTAAAGTTTATCATAAACAAAAAATTGAAAAATATATTTTTAAATATGTTTTTAAAAATTTTCAATTAATTAAATTATTTGAATTAACTGAGGTCAAAGTATGACCCGAAATGTCAACTATGGCAAAGAGTAATAGAAGATAGATTAAAATATGCTATAAGTCTCTATATTATTCTAAAATTTAGAATTTAGTCCCTATATTTTTATTTTTAAAAATTTTAATCTTTTTACTTTTCAAATTTCAAAACTCAGGTTCAATTATTAATATTGTATTTTTTTTCTTAAATTTGTTAGTGTGACATTTTGAAATAAAAAGAATACTCTAAAAAAAGACGTCGTAATGAACCTAAATTTAATAAAATAAATTAACAGTGTTAACAACTGGACATGAATTTTTAAATTTAGAAATCAAAGAGATTAAACTCTTGGAAATAAAAATATAAAGACTAAATTTCAAACAATCAAATAATACAAGGACTTATAGCACATTTTAATCTAATATATATAGGTGTGCGAAGTCGAAATCAAATGGGGGTATTAAAAATAATTTTATTTTTTTCCCCAATAAAACAACAAAGTTTTCATAAATTTATAGAGGATTTTGATTTCAGGTGACAGATATTAATGCAATTTAAATGTTATTAGTTGGTTTATTTGATTGCAACTTAAAGTAATGTTTTTAATTGGCAATAAATTTAATTGTTTTGTTGGTAGTGATTTTGATGTATTGTAAATTTCTCCCTGGTTTTGGAAAAAATAAAATTAATATAAACTTTTCCATAATTAAATATTTCTTTCTTTTTTGGATAATTACATAATTAAATATTTTTCGCAATCAACACTAACAATGTTTTTTTTTTTTTTTTTAGTTTTCACTAGAATAAATACGAGAAATTATTTTATGCACCATTCCCACCACATTTTTCAATTATTTAATGACATTTTAGCAAATTTTTTTCCATGTAATTGATATATAATTTTAGTAATTTTTTACCCTCAACTTGAACCTCAAATCCTAAACCCTGAACTTAAACTCGAGTTTTAAGTTCAAGGTTTGGGTTTAGGTTCAGGTTCAGGTTTAAGGTTTGGAGTGAAAAAATTACTAAAATTATGTATCAATAATATTAAAAAAGTTGTTGAAATGTCATTAAATAATCAGGAAGAGACCATGAATGATGTGGTGGAAATAATTCATAAAATAATTTCTCGATAAATACAATACAATTGTAAACCTAATTAAAATATATCAATTATTTTAATAAATTAAATAGTATAATAAAATAATTTTTTTTAATTATTATTAAACCATTTCTACGGTGTTAAAAATTTGATATACTAAAAATTAGTACCGAGTGTTCTTCAATTCTCATTTTTATTATTTTCTTAATAGTAAATAAATTTATCATAATAGTTTGTAAATAATATATTATTAGTATAATTATAATATATTAGATTAATTAGATTATATAATTATATTATTTCTAAAGTTTTAGATATGAAATATAAAATATAAAAATTATTTATTATATTAATAACTAAAATTTGATACTTAAAACTAAAATAACATAATATATATTTTTAAAATTTCCAGTTAACGAAAAAATTTAATAGTTTAAAGAAAAAAATTCATTTAACAAAAATATCTAACAAAAGCAGAACTCTCAAGTGCAATAATTTTTGGGTAACCTACTAGCACGAAATTTATTAAACTATTAATAAGTTTATATTTTTACTATTTAATTTTAAAAAATTATAAAATAGTCGTTAAATTATTATTATTTTTTTGTTTAAGTCATTAAACTATTAGAAATTTTTCATTTAAGTCATTGAATTGTTTGAACGTTTTTATTTAAGTTATTGGATTGTTAAATTTTTTTAAAAGTTCGGATAGCGAGTTTCAAGTGATGATTCGAGTTCGACGATCGGTATGGTAGATTAATACCCATTAACGAGTAGAAGAATATAACTCAGATTCAAGCTGATTTCACAGTCAGTGTCGAATATTAGGGAAGAGAATTGTTTGGATTTTGGTTCGCAAATTTGTGACATTTAAAGTCGTTTCATGAAAAATAAACTATAGAATAAAATGGGAAGGAGCACTTTCGACTGGTGTAGGCGATGCGAATACAGAATGCCATACAACAATTATTTTAACAGTTCAATGACTTCAACAAAAAATTTGAATGGTTCAATGACCAAAAACGTAGATTTACTAATAATTTAGTGACACGGGATGTAGGTTAACCTAATTTTTTATCAAATAAATACAATAAGTCTCACAAGTAATAAAAACATATTTAAAATGATAAAATCAAAGGATGATATAATTTGTGGCTCATGAAATTGACAACTAGGTCTATTTTGATACTTATTCCATTTTACTCGTTAAACTTGGTAATTAGATCCATCTTAATAATTAAACTTGGACACTGCCAATATCTGATGATGTGTGACTAGTGTTACTGGAATAAAACTAGATCAGATAAATTGTAAGCTAACTGATATAACAGTCCAAATAAAAAGGTTGAGCCAATTGACTCGAAAACTAATTTGAAATTAGTAAATCTAAAAAATTGAGACAAAAATCAACAGTTAAACAAGATGAACCGATTTAATAAAACCTCTTATTTTTTTTCTTATAAAATTTTAATTATTGTTGGTTGGATGGTCAAACCAATCAAACTGATTGAATCGAAAACTGATGATATAACTTGTTCAACCAATTGTCCAATTATTAAAATACTGAATATGACACTCTGATATTATACCGCATAATCTTGAACCTAGTTATCAAGTTAGGGCTAAAATTTATATTATGTCTAAAATCAACCATATATGAATTAGTTATTTTCTAATTTCATCCTTTTATAAATTTATTAAATATTTCCTAAAAAAACTAAATTAACAATAAATAAATAAATAAATAAATAAATGTAAAAATGAAAATGTCAATAAAAGTAGGTGGCGCGAAAACAACTGCCTTACTCAGTTTTCTTCTCTCTCTCAACTGAAAAAAAAAAAAAAAAAACAGTTTCCTGCCTTTTTCCCTCATCTTTTATTCAAACTTTTTTATTTAAATTTCTTTTATTTTTTTCCTCGAATTTATCACTTTATTTTCCGCCTTTTTTCTTTGTGAGTTAAATCTCTTCCTTTTCTCTCTCGAAAAGAAACTGAATTTTTTTTTCAATACGTTTCCGTCTCCCGCCGGAATATTCCTTCTCCGATCATCCTCCAGTTATCCGTCCTTTCTTCTCCGGCGATCACTCGAATTGGTTGCTTCTTTTTCTTTTCTTTTTTTCTCTTGAATCTCAACGAATTACAGTTAATTCTCTTTGATTTAATCGCTTTGGAATATAAATTTTTTCCAGATCGGTAAGAGGTGAGATTTTATTTATTTAATTTAATAATTTTTTTCTTTCTTCTTTATCTTGAGATTTGTTTTACAAGTAATTTTCAGCTTTCTGCTTTAAAATTTCTTCTTGCTTTGTTGACTACTTGTATTAGTATAAAAACACCAAAAATAAATAAAAATTAATTAGTTTAAATTTATCGTGAGATTTGTTTTTCAAGTAATTTTCAGCTTTCTGCTTTAAAATTTGTTTCTTACTTTGTTAATCGCTTTGATTAGTATGAAAAACACAATAATGATTACGAATAAAATTAGTTTAAATTTAATGTTTCTTTTATTTTGGTTGCTATTTTTAGCAGTTGGATTCAAATGAACAAACCTCTGCAACTTTGTCACTGATAGATTTGCATAAAAACAGTTATTTTTTTAATCACTCTATTTTTTGTCTTCAATTTTAGAGACATAACACTGTCAAATCCAGACACTACATGATTTTGGATTCTTTTCATTTAAAAAAAAAATTAAACCCTCATTTAAAATTTTAAAATCTCTAAACTATCCTGTGATTTTCCATTGATTTTCGTTCCTCAATCAATAATTTTAAAAAATATAGAAAAATATTTCTACAGATGAATACTATGTTTTTTATCTGTATATTTACGGTTTTTTTTAATTTATGTAAAAAATTTTGAACTATTATTTAAAGTTTTCACTGTTAATTCATGGGGATGGACACTGATCTTCTTGCACGTGGTCCTCCATCTCTTTCCCCATATCATTCACCAACATTAGCACCTCAAGAAAAACTTCAATTTTGTTCTTTTCTTTATCCAATTATTTAATTTCTTAAACCAATTAGGATACAAACAAACAATCCTACATAATTTTCATAGTTTGTTGAACTGCACTTAAATTTTTAATTTATTGTTTATTTTTACTGTCATTTAGTTAATCAAACATGTGATCCCAGGTAAAAAAAATCCCATGTGATCAATGTATGTATTTTTATGGGAAGATAGGACATTTAAAAAAAATTAAAAATTGATTCAATTGTTTGTTGTGATCGTTTTCATTGAATTCCTTTTCATGGAAAGTGGGTGAGAAAGAAGGGAAAGAAGCCAGCGTGGGCTTTTTTATTTATTTTTGTGAGTGAAAAAAAATCAATGAACCCCTCATTGTGGTTATTGTACCAGCCCAGCTGACCATGCATTCCCGTGACAAAAGTAGATATATTAACATTATAAAAATTAATTGACAATTAGAGTGAAATTGGTTTCTTTTTATGTTACTCAGGTACTTAAAATTTAGATATGTATTTGATGATTTCATGAAAAGTTATAATTCATACTTATATAGCGGTAATGCATCGAATTAATGTTTTAAACATGAATATTTGAGGAAAAATGAAAAGTTGGAGTAATTTTTATATGTATGTATGTATGTATATATATATATATATATATTCTTTTTTCTCTCTCCCCTTAGCACCTTTCTTCTAGCTGTCTTCTTATCCTGCACCCCCCACCACCAGGAAACAAAAGACCAGTGGAGAGTTTGACAGTATAGTTTCTCCAATATTCCCATAGGGGACCTCTTAGTGCAATTGCATTTGCAAATTTATGTGAGATTTTGATTTAACCAGAAGCCATAGTGATGACCGTTAATCTATGTCGGATAGAATTCTACTGTAATTTCTGAACCCCTCCCAACCGTGATTGTGCCTGATGCTGTTTTATCACTTCTCAGTCTCATTCTTATGGCTTGATCTGCTTGGATTTGGGCTTTTCTTGATTAATAAGCTATGCCCATTTCAGTTAATTTCATGTAATTCTCTAATTCTTTTATCAGTCAGATCTGGGTATCTGTAAAGATGTCCTCTTTTTTTTTCCTATGGTGTTCGTAATTATAACTTTGCTTTCTGCCATTCTGTAAGCATCTAACTTTTGGCTTATGCATTTGTGGCAGATTTATTGAAGGGGAAAGCATCTTCTTTTTAAGCAGCTGGAGTTATTCCAGTTATGTGTGGGATTCATGTAAAGGTTAGGCTGTTAAATGTAGTCTAGTTCTATTTATGGAAAATCCCATCAATGTGGTCTAGTTTAGAAGGTTTGGATGGATATATGCGAATCAGAGAGACGATTGCCAAAGCTTGCAGCTGTGGATACCACAAGGCCTCCTCTTGTTCCTGCTGAAAAAAACAATGCACCACTCACGATTCGACAGCCTCGAACTAGGGAAGTTAGTTCGAGGTTTAAATCACCCAGTCCTTCGACAACGTTTGGTCCCAGGCGTTGTCCATCTCCAAACCTTACTAGAACAACCTCTACTCCTTCCCAGTTGCCTCAAAATAGAGCTGTATCGGCTGAGAGGAAACGCCCCTCAACACCACCTTCGCCTCGAAGTCCATCTACACCAGTTCATGATTCATCAATAGCTGTGCAGATACCATCTAGAAGGCTATCAACAGGCCGCACACCTGAAAGTTTATGGCCTTCTACTATGAGAAGTCTTAGTGTTTCATTTCAGTCTGATACGATTTCAATTCCTGTTAGCAAAAAGGAAAAAGAAAAACCAGTTACTAATGTTTCATTGGATCGTACTTTGAGACCTTCTTCAAATGTGTCTCATAGACAACAGTCTGAGAAATCTACCTTATCACGAAAGCCTACTCCAGAGAGAAAGAGTAGTCCTCTTAAAGGGAAGAATGCACCTGATCAATCTGAAAATGCTAAGCCAGTTGAAAGTTTGCCTGGCCGATTGATAGATCAGCATAGATGGCCTAGTAGAATTCGTGGGAAATTATCTTCCAATTCATTGAATGGAAGTTTGGATCTGGGTGATAATAGGATTGTCAAAAGTTTATCCACTCCAGTTCCAGGAACGGGGTTATCTTCACCGAAGAGAATGCCAATGTCTGATAGTTCGGGTAAACCTCTAAAGAAATTTGCTAACGACACTACCAGTTTGTTATCACTCAATGAAATTAGTCGAATAAGACCTGAGGCAATTTCAATCGATGATAAGTCTCTGCGAGTATCTGGACCTGCAAGGCTCCTTTCTGCCAGTTCATTGGACAAAATGGCACTGGCAACTCATGCGCTCAAATCTCTGTCTTTGTCTGCTCCTGGATCACGACCTCAGACACCAAATAGGACCTCTGTTTCTAGGGGTGCCAGTCCTTCTCGGGCAAGACCTTCCACTCCACCTCCAAGAGGGGTCAGTGCAACTACAAGGGGAGTCAGTCCATCTCGGATGAGGACATCCACCTTATCTAGTCAATCCCACAGCTCAACTTCAGTTCTTAGTTTTATTGCAGATATTAAGAAGGGAAGAAAAGGTGCAAACTACATAGAGGATGCTCATCAACTGCGTCTTCTTTATAATCGATATTTGCAGTGGCGATTTGCTAATGCCCGAGCAGAAGCTGTACTGTACATTCAGAAAGTTACTGTAGAGGTAGAATTCTGCTCTAAACAAACAACTCTGCCCTGAAAAATATTAGCATATGCAAGGGAGATAGTCTTTGATGGTTTGAATAGGATAAATTTTCAATTGTTTGCTTCTTTCTATCACGATCCACAATGATCAGCTTCCTACTGTGATGAATATCTTGACAGTATAGTATGCGTGTATGCACTTAGAGCTATAGAAATGGCATGGGTAGTGAATTTTCAATTCTATCCTATGTTTATCAAAGAAAATTTTGATCTGTTGTTGCAGGAAATTTTGTACAATGTCTGGAAGGCTACTTTGGGTCTATGGGATGCCGTGATCAAGAAAAAGATCAATTTACAGCAGCTGAAGTTAGAGCTCAAGCTGAACACGGTTTTGAATGATCAAGTAATGCCTGCCTCTATTTCTTCTTTGATAGCAAACTTTTATTCCGCTCATACATGTTCGATGTTAGAAGTGCTTTTATATTTATGTTTGAAATTGTACCAATAGTCTATGTGCATTTTTAGTTGTGCAACTCCTGATAAAGATACAGGAAGTTATTCAGTGGATGCTTATGTATCTGCTTTATACCTTGAGGTCTAAATAGTTATATTTTAAGGAAATGAGGGTTCAAACTTGAATACGCCTTTTATGTGTCAAGTGTGTAGTGGTACTTTCAGTAAGGGAACAAATTTCGGTTAAATGTGATAACATATCGAAACTGACTCTCTGTTGCATAAACACGAAAAGAATGCAAGAAGTCAAGGTATCAAGTGTGTATTGGTACCCTTCAGTAAGGATTTTCCTTGCCAACCTGGTCTGGCCCGGCCCATGATACCTCCTTTCCGAAGTGGCCTTCACTTGATAACTATTATTATTATTCTTCTAACTGTTACTGTTACAAGGACATCACAGTTACAACTTTTAGATAAACACCTTTTATGTTTATTGATATCGAATTGATGGAAGAGAAAATTTATTATCTACATAAATTATATAGTCTTACATTTGGTTAAACAGTTTATGATCAACTGCTTATGTCTCCAAAAGTTCGATATAAGGTCTTATCTCACTCATTTTAAGAATATTTACCGACAGTCGGCATATTAGTATAGATACTTTTTCTCTGAATTTCCATTATCTAAATGCATGTGTATCTGATTCATGCAGATGGGATATCTCAACAATTGGGCACTTCTTGAAAGAGATCATATAAGTTCTTTAGCTGGAGCAGTAGAAGATCTAGAGGCAAGCACTCTGCGTCTTCCCGTAGCTGGAGGGGCAAGGGTAAGTTAGTTTACAAGAATACTTCGGATTGATATCTGAAAAGAGACAATATTGACATCAATACTGCATTTCGTGCTCTTCAGGCAGATATCGAATCATTGAAAGCTGCTATTTCCTCTGCTGTTGATGTGATGCAGGCTATGGGATCCTCCATTTGTTCTTTACTCTCAAAGGTGTTTTACCTTCCCAATCTACTTATTTCCCCTGTTTCTCGACCTAAATCCCTGATATTATAAGGAGAGAAAACATATATCAATGCCGTAGTTGATTTTATCCCGTGCTGCTCCAATGTGTGACAGATGGTTGATTCCGATATTAGCTTGCAGTTTTTCTTGCAAATTTATCTTTGATTTGGTTGTGGAAGCTTAATTGTATTTCAACATTATATGTGATGTAGGTTGAAGGAATAAACAATTTGGTCTCCGAGCTTGCTGCAATAGCTACTCTAGAGAAAAACATGCTCGACCAATGTGAAGCTCTCATGGCTTCAACAGCGGCTATGCAGGTGAGGACACATTACATGCTTGCCGATCTCCAAATTCTTGGATTGTAAATATCATGCATGTAATGAGAAATATGGCAAGGCATGAGAATAGGATTGAAAGCTATTTTCCACTTAAAGAGAGCGAGAAGAGTTAGGGAGGGTTGAATTTGATGTTTCAAGTGGTACTTGTCATCTTCCACATGGAACATGACATAGTCGGATCCCTTTTGGCCAAAGCCAACCTTCTTGTGGAAGAAAGGCTTTAACTCAGTTTAGTTAATCATGCTGAAGTGGAAATTTCTTTCATGTGTTAATGGGGGATATGAAAGAAAAATTTCAGCATGAAGGTTGATGGGTAATAGTTGGAATGCTCATACATGCGTGCCACGTGAGATCTTCCTTATGCTTACCTGATTGTGTTACTTGGACTCGGGTCTGTGTTAGATACGGATCTGTATCCGACACGAATTTTTGGGTAAAAGTATCATGAGGCTCTTGTACTATGAGTTAGATTGCATTTTGCCTTTTTTTACTTAAAAAATAGATAAATTAGTTTTTGCACGTTAGATCAAAGAGTAAATTGATCGTTCTATTAAAAATTTCATTCATTTTTACTGTTAAAAACTGGTCATTATACATCAGCATGAAGTACATGTGGAACGCCATTTGTTATTTGTTTGGTTATTCTATTAGCCAAGCCAGTTTTTAGCAATAGAAATGGATCAAATTTTTAACAAAAAGGATTTTTGCTCTTTGATTTATTGTACAGATATTAATTTGCACATTTTTAAATAGAGAGGGCAAAATACAATCTTGACATTTAAGATAGAATTCCATGGTATTTTTACCTGAACTTAAAGTTCATAGAGGGTCAATATCTTCATAACAATATTCAAATATAAATCGAACATGTATATTATTAGACATAGATACTTCAAGAAAAAATATGGATATCCATCCCCAATATGCCATCGCTATCGAACTGGCTGGCTGGCTATTGTCAGCTCATCCTATACATGTGCCACCTGAGCTGTCTAAAATGGATTTCTGCAATTTGCAAACTTATTCTAATGCATATAGTTACTTTGTCTTATTTCACATGCATGGATGGATGCATGCATTTATGTATGTATGTATTTGACAGTTTTTGGTGGTGTAATTGAACAGTTAGAAGAGTACAGTCTTAGGTCTCATCTCATACAAACAAAACAAGCTTTGGAGAGGAATAAGCAACCAATGATGGCAGCCAAAACATTATTTCCATGGCCATAAAAAAAAAAAAAAAAACCAGCTGGTAAGCTAATAATATTCTGCCAATATATTATTATTATCATTTAAAGTGAGATGAAAATTAATTACAAAATCTCTGCTCTGCCAGCCCCGGTAAAATGTAAATTTCCCCCCCTTTTGTTCTATTTTCCTTTTTTAACTTAAATGGTAATTTTTTCTTCTTTCATTTTTTTTACCCTTTCAAAAGATGGAGTTACTGGCTCTGTTCTTTTTTCCTACGTGTAATTTTTGTATTACCATATGAAGAAAAAAAAAAGGCAAAGGAAGCAAAATATTTGAGTTCAATGCTGAGGTAAATTTTAATTCGAGTTTTAACCTAGTTAATTTATATGGTATTTAATAAATTTAAGGTTCGTATTTTAGCATTTGTGAAATGTATTCGGGTCATGGAACCTAATGTGAATTAAAATTTCAAATCAACGTTGAAGTATTTTGTCATTAAATCAATGCAATTTGACGTATTAATTAAAATTAGTATATAAAAATTTTATGATTAAAAACTAATTTTGACATAGAGTAAATGATTATTAAAAGAATTGAAGTTTTGTATTAAATTAATTTGGCCACCATCTCATTATTGAGAATTGTCCAAGCTTGGATGGTAAAAAGAATAATATAATTTTAATTTATTCAATTATAATAAATGTCTCGAGATAAGATTAAATTATAGCAGGTGTTTATGAGTAGAATGGTTGATTTAATTTGGTCAATTTAATTTGCTTTGAGTAGGGTTGAAAAGCTGATTAGTTTTGCTCAGCTCGTTTTAATATTAAAAAATAATAAAACATAAAAATTATATATTTTTATAATTAAATTTAGATTTAATTCAAATTCGATTTGATTTAATTGGTGAACATTTTTAAATCACGCAAATTTAACTTATAATAAGTATTTACTCAAATTTAAAAGCGGCGAAAGTCTATGGAATCTCAAATAAAGTTTTTGAGAAGATTAGTACAAGTCCTTTCATTACTTTCCAAAACTAACAACTCACATTAGTCACATCAAGTTAAATTGGTAGTTCTCACTTTAATCAATTATCATTTTAGATTTTTATCCAAGAGACTCCTAGAATGTCTCCAAACCTTTTATAAAAGGTTTCAAGAATCAATTAGAGTATCAATTTGGAGAAAGGTAATGAATTGATTGATTTAGAACCGATAAGAATCAGTTATATTGGGCAAAAAATTGATTGAATCAAATTTTTATTTTTTTATACATTTTTTAATAATTTATTTAATCAAACTGATTAAATTGTTCAGACTAAAAAATTGTTGATCTAATCGATTCAACCACCGACTCTGTATCGGAAACCTTCCCCTTAACTAAAACTCCTCTCTTACAAGGTAGGCTTTCTTTATATCAATACTCTCTACACATCTTGTGAACTTTTGTATCATCGGGTTTTAAGTTATAATTGTGTTAAAAAGATTAAATAAAATTTTTATTGAAATTAAATTGATTGAAAAATCGAAAGTATGTCTTATACATTTTAAAGTAAAAAATTGATTGGACTGATTACCCTATTTTTTAGGTGAATTTTGTAAGTTTATAAGTAAAGTTAAATTTTATATTTTTAAATATAATATAATATAAGGACTATATATCAATTTATAAACTTAATCAAAAGTCTTGCCCGAAAAGCACGAGTTATATTAACCTTAGACAAAAAAATTTCATAAGCTCGAACCCAGGATATATATTCATATTTATTAATTAAAAAATTTATTTAAGTTTAATTGAAAATATAAAAATATATTCATAAAAAATAAAATTTTATAATAATAATTAAAAGTCTCCAACTGATTTTTCCAAAATTCCATAAAACTTGTTTCAATTTTTTTCTATAAAACTGATCTGTTCATTTGGTCGAAAGCATAACTAAAATGAATATTAATAATATTTAATACATATTGGATTTTATTTTAATTGAATTAAAGTATTGGTTCTGATTTATTTCAAAGCATGCAAAATAAGGTTCTAACTATTTAGAATGAAGGGCAAAGTTGTCAATCAATGCCAGAGAAATCTACACAAACAAGGATAACGATAACGTATGAAAAAGATTAATTTCACAAGGCATCCTCAAACTATAATGAATATTTTGATGTGGTCCCTAAATTTTAAAATATTTTAATTACATTCTTAAAATATTACTGTTATATCAACCAGGTACTTCTGTCCACTAGCCTAACTATCAACTTAGGCGTTTAATGGTTTAGATCTAACGTGATGCATATTAGAAGTATATTATTATAAGGGCAGTTTGGATCTAATGAATTAAAGAAACAAAATAACATCATAAATTTTATTGACATTTTTTTTAAACATATCATATCTAAGTCACTGGTTTTTGGAATTAAATCAGTGATCAAATTGGTTAGGCCATTGATTCTTGATTCAATCGACAAAAAACACTGAAATAAGAAATCGAAAAAAAAAAAAATATATATATATATATATAAACATAGATACATATAACAATAATGACATTAACATCAATTATACAATCCTATTTAAATTAGTTTTTCTCATTTTTAATATTTTTTAAGTAGTTGGATGGGTTGGGTCAATTGGGCCTTTTTATCTGTTGGGCCATTACTTGGGCCAAAAACATAAAAAAATAATTTTTTATCAATTTACCACTTGCGATTCAACTCCGATTCTGAGTGGTTCGTTCTAAAATCGGTTTAATACCTTTGTCAAAACTAATATATTGTTCAGTTATTGTCTTTCTGATCTAACTGGTCGGTCCAAATCAATTTAAATAACATTGATCCAAACTATCTATGGGATAGACACACATGTTTACAATACAATTCACATGTTTTAAATACACATAATGTCAAATATAGACCAACATTTAACACTTAAATTTATGGTTATGCTAATTGAAGAACTTGAATTAGGTTGAACCGATATTGTACACCTATTAGGTTGACTGGAGGAACTTAAATGATACAACATTAATATTTTGAGGATTAAATTAGAATACATAAAAATTTAGAGACCAATTTAAAATTTAGACAATGGTTTAAGGATTTCTCGTTAATTAGCCCAAAATAAATAAAAAAAAATCCATTGTTTTTCATCTTTACCGTCTTCGTATAGCTCCTTTCTTCTCCTTTTGGTTCTTAAAAAAAGAAAGAAAGAAAATCACTTTCATCGCTTCTCTCTCTAAAATCCAATTTTTTATTTAAAAATTATTATCATCTTTCTATTTGTATTCAGATTCAGCGTTTTACAAATCCTCGATTTATCTGTTTTTTTTTCTAAATTTTTGTTGTAATCCGACGGTGGAGATTGAATCTCACGTGAAAAAAGATCGAGGTATGCAGCAAGGTGATCAGACGGTGTTGAGCTTAAGGCCTGGTGGTGGTCGAGGGGGCAGACTCTTCGGTGGTCCTTCATCATCATCATCGTCGCCGCCGTCGTCGTCGTCTTTGTCGTCTTCTTCCCTAGCCTTTGGTTCTGTTTCTTCTGATCTTCTTCTCTTTCGTCCTCATGGCGGTGCTTCCTCTTTCTCTATTAAGGTTCATCTCTTTCCCGATCTAATCCTTTTTGATGTTATATTCACATATATATAATACATGCATATATGTGATGTTTTTATATTGATTTGGATTTGATTTGAATTTTATATTTTCTTTGCTATTGGAATTAGTTAGGCTTTTTTTTTTATTTAAAAATTGTTAGTGTAGCTGCTGTTAGGTAATGTTTTTTCTTTCCTTTTTTTTGGTTTAATATAAGATCCTTAGCAAGTACATTTGATTTTATCATTAATATTGTTGGATTCTATATCTTCAATTGCCTGATTGATTCTTTTGGAATGTTAATCTGAATATTAACATGCTTTACATTGAAATATTGTTGATCCATTGCGTTACCGTTTTAGGCTGGAGACTCACGATTCGAGGGTCGTGAACGTGTGCGGTACACTAGGGACCAGCTTCTACAGCTTAGGGAGGTGATTGTCCAATCTTGTTCTCTGTACTATACTTCATATGTGAATCAGAAATATATTATTGTTGCATTTTGCTTTAGAAATCAACCAGGAAAGAACAAGAACATGTCTTTTATTTGTATGCAAGGAAGTTGTCCAACGTTTTTCGCATTCTGCTTCAGTTATATTGAGTTGGTCATGCAAATAAGTTGTTCATAGGTGTTTCTTCTTTGTTTCAGTTTTATTTGGTTGAGACCTTACAATGGCACTTGGTTTGATATGGTATCTGATTATATTCTGCTTGCCTTCTCTTAGGCGGTAGAAGTTATTGATGAGATTCTTAGAATCAAAGGAGAAATCAAGTTGGAGCTCTTTGGTGAAGATCAAAACAGGGGTCGTGCTGAAAGCATTGTAAGCCTTCTCTTGCCTTCATGGAATTACTGTATTGCAAATATATTCACCAAGTCATCATTCTTTGTTAATACTTGTTGCTTTGGTTTCTGAACTTTTTGCTAGCCATCATCAAATCAGAGTCAGAATCGTTACTCTGACCCTGATAATCGTGATTGGCGTAACCGTTCAGCACAGTTTCCTTCTTCTGGAGAGGAGAGGTCCTGGGAAGCTCTTCGGGACAGAGAATCTGGAAACCGATATGACTTTAGACAACCCGAAGCTAATCAATTTAATCGTCAAGATCAACTCAATTCTCAGTTCTCAAAGGCCTCTTATGATCAAGGGGTAATTAAAATAAAAAGATACAAACCTTTTTTCTGTATAGATTTCCCTGTCTTCAGATTTTTACTGTTTGCCTTTGATGCTGTCTGAATTCTTAAAATGCTACTTTTTTTGTTCTTGGAGGTGTTGGGTATGTGTTTGAAGCATCTTGCAACATATTACTCTGTCATTAGAATGTTTAAAAGCTAGGCATCATCGTGCTGGAATCAGCAGTTCTGCTCCACTTGATTCCTTAACCTCTACGTATTTATATGGAGTCAGAGCAATTGTTCAATAAGTTGAATCTGTAATGACTACTCTGAATTTTATTTAAATGTGTTTTTTTTATGATGATGAGATGGTTCAGAACCTTACATTTTGGGAATTTCTTTCTTTTATTTGTTAACCCATTTGCTTCAGGGTCATTGCAATAGTATTAGTTATGAAGCATGTCAGGTACTTGGCTCAGACACCAATTCCTGTATTGATAATATTCAAGGAACTCTATCACTTGTAGTGTCTTGTTTTAATTTTTAGCTTTGTGTTTATTCCTTTTAAGAACTGATTTTATCCCCGTACACTATGGCTGCCATTTGGGTTTAGCATTTCATTTGGTTTCCTTTGTTGATATAGGGAGGACCAACTCCAACTTTGATCAAGGCTGAGGTACCATGGTCAGCTAGAAGGGGAAACCTTTCAGAGAAGGAGCGTGTTCTAAAGACCGTAAAAGGGTAAATATGTTGAAAATATATTTTCTGCATCATATATGTGTCTAATTTTGTTGCAAACCTTAAAAGCGTGTTTCTTGCATTATATATGTATCTCTGATTTTTATTGAGAAACCATAAAGATATATTCTAGGCAGGATTTAATCTTAGATTAGGCATAATTACTCCCTTAAAATCTATGCAGCAAATAGACGTTGCAATACATTTCTTTTTGTTTATTAATAAGTTACTGAAACAAGGCATTATTGTGAACATCTGCCATTCAAATTTATTAAGGTCTATGAAGTTCTTAAATTCAGAGTTTATTTATTTTTTTTCTTTTTACTGTAGTTGGTATCTAGTACTTTAGTTTTGGAAGTTGCTAAATATGAGTTTTCTTTGATGATGAGAAAGCAAAAAGAGCAAATATATCATCTGATTATCCCTTGCAAGCAATGGATTCCATTGTAAAGAAAAAACTTACCAAACCATTTTTTTTAAAGTCTATCGAGTTCTCAACTTTGGAGTGTAATATGTTTTCTCAGCATGGTTGGCATCTAGAAACTTTTTTTTTTTTTTTTTTTTGCAGTTACTGATGTGGGTGCTTTCATGATGACAAAATTTGTCAGTGGTTTTTATTTTGTTAACCATGCTTGATAGGAACCGAGGCAATTCTTTCCTTCTCACTGAATTTTGTGCAATTAACAATGAATTATTGGTTTTCTCTGAATGGATCTGTTCTCTGTGTAGGATATTGAACAAGCTTACTCCAGAGAAGTATGATCTTCTTAAGGGTCAACTTATTGATTCTGGTATCACATCAGCTGATATCTTGAAGGTTGTTATTTTCTTGATTCTGTTATTCTTTTTGGAAATGCTATACTGTGCTTTTTCCTGCTACCAGCGCAAGATAAAACTAAAGATGGTATTTGTGTGTGTGTTTTTTACAGGAGGTTATTTCTATAATATTTGATAAGGCTGTTTTGGAACCCACGTTTTGCCCTATGTATGCTCGATTTTGTGCTGATCTCAACGATAAGCTCCCCTCATTCCCACCTGAAGAACCTGGTGGAAAAGAAATAACATTCAAGCGAGTCCTCTTGAATAACTGCCAAGAAGCATTTGAGGGAGCTGACAAGCTCAGGGAAGAAGTGAGGCTGATGACTGCCCCTGAGCAAGAGATGGAGCGTAGGGATAAAGAAAGGATGGTCAAGCTTCGTACCCTTGGTAACATTCGTTTAATTGGTGAGCTTTTGAAGCAGAAAATGGTACCTGAAAAGATAGTCCATCACATTGTACAGGTTATTGCCAATACTTCCTTTCTCATCAATGGCACTTGGATTTCTAGCAAGTTATGGGAAATCATTTGTTGCTTATTCTGTCAAACAGGAACTTTTGGGGCCCGATATTAAAGCTTGCCCTGCAGAGGAGAATGTTGAAGCCATCTGTCAGTTCTTCAACACTATTGGAAAGCAGCTTGATGAGAGCCCAAAATCACGGCGCATAAATGATACGTACTTCAGCAGACTGAAGGAATTGACTGCAAATCCTCAACTAGCACCAAGACTGAGATTTATGGTTCGTGATGTTCTTGATCTTCGCGCAAACAACTGGGTCCCCAGGCGTGAAGAGGTCAGCTAATAGATGCCATCAAATTTTTTGGGTTAGATTAGATAGAAGTTTCTGTTATGTCCTTGTGAACGGGTTTTAACTCCCAGCTCTTTTTTCGTATTTGTTTTTCTGCAGGTGAAAGCCAAAACAATTACTGAAATTCATTCCGAGGCTGAAAAAAATCTCGGGTTACGTCCGGGTGCTACTGCAAGTATTAGAAATAGTCCTGTTACTGGTGGTCCTATAAATCCTGGTCCTGGGGGTTTTCCTGTCACTCGTCCTGGGACCTGGGGTATGATGCCTGGAATGCCAGGAACTCGAAGAATGCCTGGTATGCCTGGAATAGACAATGATAATTGGGAAGTCCCTAGGACTCGATCAATGCCAAGGGGAGATAAATCTGGAGGACATGTCCCATCACCATTAGTCGATAAATCATCTTTAATGAATCCAAGGCTGTTGCCTCAAGGCAGTGCTGGCCTAATGACTGGTAGGACAAGTGCCCTGTTACAGGGAAGTTCGACGACTCCTGCTCAGCCATCCAACTCTCTTTTGGGTGTTGAGCCTGCGGCCCAACCTACAAGACCTGTGCCTGTGGCTGCTGTTTCTCCCCTTGTGGAGAAACCACTAGATCCGGCTGCAAAACTAAATACAGACGAGCTTCGGAGGAAAACACAGGCACTGTTAGAGGAATATTTCAGTGTTAGGCTGCTTGATGAAGCATTACAATGCATGGAAGAACTAAAATCTCCGTTGTACCACCCTGAGGTTGTGAAAGAAGCTATCTCGATTGCCTTGGAGAAAAGCCCACCTTGTGTTGAACCAGTTTCAAAGCTTCTAGAATACTTGTTTATTAAGAAAGTTCTTACAGCTAGAGATCTAGGGACCGGATGCTTGCTCTACGGTGCCTTATTGGATGATATTGGCATTGATTTACCCAAAGCACCGAACAACTTCGGAGAAATAATCGGGACACTCGTTTTAGTTGGGGGATTAGATATTAAAGTGTTGAAAGAAGTTCTTAAGAAGATGGAAGACGACCTATACAAGAAAGCTGTATTTAATGCAACAATGAGGATCATTAGCTCAAATCCTTCAGGACAAGCCATATTGGATGCACAGGCATCTGAGGTCGAGGCCTGTCAGAATCTACTCTAATGTCTCGATACAATGAACTTCCACTTATCTCCCCTTCAACACAACATCGTCCACGGATTTCCCCCTGTTTTTGAGGCCAGCAACTTGTATTCTGAAGTGGAACTGCACAAGGACAGGTAAAGTTCTTATCGAGTTGTATATTTCTCCGAGGTCATAGCGTATTATTAAAGAAACAAAAAAGAAGGAACAAACCGTAATGCCACAGAATTTTCCCTCGGCCTCAGTTCTAGCTAATATATGCCAAAAAAGTAGTGAAGGGAAGAATGGATACCCCTTTTAAGGAATCTAGTTGTTTTGTATTTGATTAGTTTTTCTTATAATTTTTCTTTTAAAGTTTGGTTGACTTAAGAACTCAGTCCCATAAATCTCCTTAAACCACTGAATTTTCCCTTTTTTTTTTTTTTTGGCATATGATGTTTCCTTTTTTAAAAATTTGGGAATCAATGCATTCACTGAATCCATGACTTAGGGACCCAAAGGTTCATGTATTTGTTTCGTGTTTTTGAGATATTTTTATGTTTATGTGAATTTTTGATACGTTAATAATTTGTATTATATAAATTTTGAGATATTCATAGTATTCGAAATGTTATTTTCTCATGTCGTATTCGTTTTGTGGTAACTCGTGTCTACTTATTGATGCATAGGGTCTTATGATGTAATATTTCGATTTTGATTTTGGTTATAATTTTAAATAAATAAACAAAATTGATTTTTATAGATTTGGATTAATTTGGTTGGACTTGAATATCATTTATTTAAGAACTTAAATCTAACTTATTTGAACTTGAATATGAATATATACTCAAGTTGATATTTCAAGTCGTATCAATTTAAATAATGATAAAAACATATTTGGTTGTAAAATAAATTATATTATTTAAAGATTTATTTTTATCATTTTATGCTTTTTGTATCTTTTATATAGACAACAGCCACAAAATAATGTTTAACCTAATCTTAGTTATTTTTAATATTTTTACTAATTTATTATTTATATTTAACATTTTTATAATTTTTTACTAAAACTTCATTTGATATCCAATTTCGACATCTTAAAATGGTAAAAGTAAAATGTCAATCAAGGAAAAAGGTTGGATGCTCAATAGCTAAAATAAGAGCACTAAAAAGTTTTGATTTGAAACAGGCAAATACACCAAAACATAGAGAAAAGAAAATGAAGCCAACATACATTCATCTAAAACATAAATCAATCCAAGCCATAACTGTCACATAGTTTCAACTGTTCCACAACATGTTAAAACTAAGGAATTAGCAACAAATATTAATTTTGAATAACAAAGAGGAGCCCCCAGCAGTATTTTTACAGAAAAGTTCCTAAAAAAAATTTAAAATTATCTTCCATACCTGGTCCCATTACAGTCAAAACCAAGAAAAAAAAAACAACTGTTAAAAAGGATCAAAGTAACAATCTTAGCTTTGCTCCTCGTTTTCCAAAGCATCCTCGGCCGCAGCAGCTGCCATCAGCTCATCGAATTTCTCCGATTTCCCCAGAAGTATTTCAATCTATACAGAAAAATTGACCTGATGATGTTAGCCTCTAAATATTAAGGCAAAGTTCAACCATCTTTTGAGAATATAAGAGCAAAGCATATATGATTAACCCCAATGCTTTTGCCATACGGACATAACTCCTCATGGACTTCGTACTAATACGAGAGTAAATGCATATCCAAAACAGTCGCCTAAGCTAATTAATAGAGGTATGGGTTTCAATGGTGACAGCAACTGTTCAGCCCTAGTGCCTAAAACTTTTAAAATTTCTTTTTTACAAGCAGGTAAGTATAAACTGTTCCATCATGGCTTACAAGCAAATTTTCCAATCCCAATCTCAATCCCAAAAGAGGCCAACGTTGTACCATGCCGTGTGTTTGAAAGGACCAACAAATGAGAAAAATAATAAATTGCTGTTTCGTCCCATTTTTCTATTGCAGAGGTGATGCCTCATCATTTCATGACAACCATTGGTTCGATTTTATTGATACCCTACTGAAAGCAATGGGGTCAATATGATAGCCTACGTCGCTCCGACTCCTTATTTTTCTTGAAATAATGATGTCCAATGCATATCCGAACAATAGGTATATACAGATGAGACCCTCGAGGATTCTACTACTACATGCATACCGGTATGTATCCCCGTATACCTATGTCTGAGTAACATAATATGAACCGTGTCATAAATGTAATTTAAAGTAAACCATTTCAATTATGTTAGCAACTTACTTTTGCTTTTTGAACAGGTCGTCCCCCCGATTCCTCTCGCATATCAATGGTAGAAGTCATAATTTCTGGTATACAATACATATAGTAAGTTCAAATTCTCAACACGAGATTGAATGCTAAAAGCTATCTTATTAAGGTTAAAGAACCTCACTTTTCTCAACAGCCAGTCCGTTGTTCTTCAATATCTCGGCGATGGTAACGACCGTAGCAATAGCTGCGGACAGCATTTAAATGCATGTCGTAAGGAAAAGCAATAGTAAAGCAATTCTTTTCCCAACATATTTGCATACATGCACACCAAAAGATGCTTGAAATACATAAATAAATAAAAAATTGAACATACATCCAACCAGGGGCGAAGGGAGGCTCCCCCCCCCCCCCCCAAAAAAAAAGAAAAATGGCAGCTTTAGACCTCAAAATTCATAAAATCCAAAGTTAATATATGGTAAAATTATAGTTTGGCACCAAAAATGCTAGAATTTCGATTTAGTCCTTTTGAAAACCACAAATATATAAAGATATAATCCAATATAAGGACAAAATTACAATTTAACTCTTCATAACAGTTTAAAAAAAAAAAGTGCAAAGAAGAATACCCATTCCAAGAGCAGAGAGTTCCACTTCATTGTATTGCTGCATATATCTCTGCCAAAAATAGAACCCGAAAAAAAACTTAAATAACTAAGAAAATTATGGGTTTTTTCACATCAAGCAATGAAATAAAATGACATTTAAAAAACCCAAAATCATATACTAAAACACTAACACCAAAAAATCAAAAACTAAAACACTGCTACTCCAGTTCAAGCAGGCAAAAGCAGATCAACAAGGGGAAAACAGAGAGATTTAAGCAAAAATAAATAAAACCCAGAAAAGATAAGCAAAAAGAGTATTAAACAGTGAAACCTTAGCAAGATTAACGTAGAAAAAGAGGGGTTTTTTAGTATTTGAGACTTGAATACGGTTCTTCTTGTTGTTGTTGTTTGAAGCTGATGAATCCATGATGTTCAAGTTGTTTACTCCCTCTGTTATGCCCTCCATTTTTTGTTTCTTCAAATAAAAGAGATCCCCGACTAACTATGTAACTGCTCTCTCACCAAAGTAAATGATAAAAAAAAAAAAAAAACTTAAAGGGGAAGAACAAGGTTTTCAGTTTAAAGGCTCAAAAACCCTTGAATTTGGCCCCCTGTTTCACCAGTACTCCCCTTTCAATCTTTGTTCCTTTTTTTTTTTTTTTTCAAATATTTGCACTACAAAACAACGTCGTTTTAAGTTTATCTAGAGGTTCAACAATTTATGAGCCTAGCCCTAGAGCTTTAAAGAATTTGGTAAACCACACCCAATTATGTTTTTTTATCACTAATTATAAAAATTATAAAAATAGTTGCGTAATTATTTGATTTTGTCTTTTTTATCATCTAATTATCTTAGATTTTTTGGTATTTTCATTTTAATATTAGTTACTTGGTGATTAAAAAAGATAAAATTGAATAGTTGAATAACCATTTTATAACATTTTTATTAGAAGAACTGAATTAAATTAATCATTTTATTACTAAATTGATCAATTTAGTATATTTATAATTAATATTTTGAAAGGAATCAAACAGAGTTAATATTTTAAATTCTTTTATAATTTTACAAATTCAATTTTTTTTATAATTTAGCTTTATTGCATTCATTTTAATATTAATTTAAAAGAAAATAATTTGATTCAACCCTTAAAAGCCCCTATGGATCACCAGTGGGCTCCAATGTGAGGTGTTTGGCAGCACACCAGTAAGCATAAAGCTCTGGTGGACTGATTTAAAAGTCCAAAAACAGGGTAATTATTATTTTACTTCTCTATTTCTTCTTTTATTATTTATTTTATTTAATACACATATCATAATTTTAATATGTCATTATTTAATATAATTTAATTTTTAATATTTTTATTTATAATTTAACATAAATACAATTTAATTTATATTGTATTATTTGATTGAAATAAATTTGTAAAATATTTTTATACATTTTAATTTAATATCCTTAAGAATCATTTTATATTTTTATTTCAGGGCTAATGCTGTGTTTGAAACAAAACACATCCCACCACTAGTTTTTATTAATCTGATTATCAGTATTTAAATTTTACTCAATTTGTATTTGTTTTAGATGAAAACTTGATTAAATAATTAAAATTTTAACGACACTTATGTGACAGCTTGTTTAATAATCGATGTGTTTAAACAAAACTTTTTTTTTTTTCTCTTTATAGCCTTTTAATTTAACTTCCTTATTTTGAAGTTACAAATACAAACAATACATATTTGAATCTCTAATCAAAGACGTTACAAAAGCACAATCAAATCAATAATAAAAAAAATATCTGAATATAATCCAAAATAAACATGGACAAAATGTACGCATGGTAGAACTTTAAACAAAAATAAAATTAAAATTAAAAGCTCGATTTACAAAAACCGAACATAAAATTTAAAGGTTGTCACGATTTCAACCTTATAATGCGATTTTAACTTTTCAATGTTAATGTATTTCATCTTTAACCTAATGCTTTTAAAATCAAAGTGGCGGTTTAATTTATTTGTTCGGTTCAATTGATTAAAGTATTAAAAATATTAAAAATAAAAAAAAAATGAATTCAATCCATCCAACAGACAAATCCAATCAGTCTAAACTTTTATTACGATCCAATCCTCAATCAATTTCAATTATTAATCTATTTTTAAAATTTTTATGGTTATATAAATGAAATGTTTTACATGAAATTAAACTATAATTCAAAAATAATAATTTCAAAATATTTTTAATAATATAAAAATTAAATTAATTAAAATAATAATAAAATAATTAATTTAATCCGATCCTCACAAAATACTTCTTCAATCATCGAAACTATGCTTTTAACCTTTGCAATTTAATGAATGTGAAATAGAAACTCTTAAGAGGATGTTGGCATTTCGTACTCTGCCAATGTCATTCGTGACAATGGGCTCACTTTTCATAAATATTCAATTAAACAATACAATAAATAATATTCATTTAAAATAAATAACCATTTTTTCCATTCCATCGTTCTCCATAAATAAACTTTTACAAATTTTTTTACTTGTACCAAGTAAACGACAATATTTTAATTACCGAATCAGCAATTAAATAATCAAATCATTTTTTTATTCAACAAAAAATTAATAATTAATTAAAAATTCATAAAATCTTCTATAATTTAATTTGCAAAATAATAATTAACATTAAAAGCTATATACTTGAATCAAACTAAACCAATCAGACCAAAAATTGAAATCATTACATCACGATTGAACCGACAACCGGACCCTTTTTTTTAAATATTTTTTTTAATGATTAGCTTAGCCAATTCATCCACCATTCCAGTTTTAAAACACTAATTAAAATATAAATCACTGGTGTACCTAAACAAAATATTAATGTTTTAAATACTTTTTTTAAATTTTTATAATATGATAAAATAAATTGATGCAAAAATCATAAATTGTAATGTACGTAGCATCTAAGATGATGATTATTTTCCAAAAACAAAAGATGATTAATATTCTTTTGATAATTTACTTTTATGATTAAGATTAGAGAGAACCAAAGTTCCAATTGTCATGTTTTGCTACTTCATTGCATTGCTAATAGAGGTTTTTTTTTTTTTTTTCCCTAAAGCATAAAATTAATATTTTTTAAAAAAAATCCCTTTATAATTTTTTATACCCATGCATTTCCTTTAAAGGGTCCCATCAGCTGCATTTGAACTGCCATTTCCACCTCTCCTGCTAGCAGTTGTGTTCTTCACTATCTGCATCCACATTTAAAATATTTAATATTTAAACATAAATATTTCAATTTTACAATACCATAAAAACCCTAATACTAAAAGTTAAATTTCATTTTTCCCTTTTATTAAAAAATAGACAAATTATTTATGTTAGATCAAAAAATTAATTAATATTTTTATTAAAAACTTCGTTCATTTCTATTGTCAAAAATTAATCATTGCATATCAACATGATATACTATCTAATTTTTTCGTCAAACATACCAGACTTTAACTATAAAAATAGTGTATTAAAAACAATCAATTTGTTTTTTTATCTACTTTATAATGATTAATTTACCTATTTTTAAGTAGAAAAATAAAATTTAATTCAACTCCTAATACTACTCTATAGTGATTTTACCGTTTAGCCCTTCTTCCTAACTTACCTAACTCCTGACACTGCATCTGCAATATGCTATTCCTATTTACTTTAGGAAATTTCTAGAAAAGAAAAAAACTCTTGAACTTTCCATAAGCTTAAAATTGGGTAAAAAATTCTATAATTTTATAAGAACATTACATTACAATATTCATCGGATTTTTGAGAAAATCCTTAACTATATTCTATTTCAAGTTATGGATTTGAAGGTTGAAAACACTGTATATTTGTGTTCGAAGTGTAATTTTCAACTTCAAGATCCCGACAAAGAATACTAAATATCACAAATGCTTCCAATTGGAATGATAATTATGAGGTGAAAGTGATGTTACGTGGTGATGATGATGATCATGTTATGTTGATGTATGGAAGGATTTAAAGAGAAAAAAAGATGATAAAAAATTAATTTACTTGTCGAAGCATCTGATTCTCATTGTGCAACGTGGATAGCCTCTCTTCTAGTTCAGAGTTCTTCTTCTCCAAGTCTCTAACTCTGGTTTCCAGTTCATTCAAGTACGCCTTTTTCCTTTCCCTTGCTTGTTGCGCTGATACTCTGTTCCTCAACAACCTATTTTCAAAAAAATAAAATGTATATTGTTATTTTACCATAATGCCACTTCCAAGGGTAAAACGGTAATTCCAAGATATAGTTTTACCTCTTTAAGCGCTTGTTTTCTTTATCCGCTGGGCTTCTCCCTCTCTTTGTCTGACCGCCTTCACCCGATGGTTGAGGCCGGTCCGTTCGGGCCAGTGAACCGGGTTCACGACCGGCGGCCGGAGCTGCTGATGCTTCGCCTCCTATCTCAGGCACTCTCCGGATTTCTTCATCACTTTCCATACCTTTGAAACCCAAAAAAAACAAAAAAACAAATATAAAGATCGGATTTTCAGTGCAATCAATGAAAATGCGGTTGATCTGGATCGATTTTCTCGAGAAAATAAAAAGAAAAATACACAAAAAAGGCTAAAAGCTTTGCAAATACCATTTTCTACTAACGAAATGCCGGGTGATGAGTTTAGTATCTCTTTTTTCATAATAAAGAACAAAGAGAGGAACCATATAAATCATTTTCTCATGGAATTTTGAAATTTACACGTCGCTTTATAGCTTTAAAAAAATGGCTAACCTTCCTTGACTTCAACTTGAAGTGCAGAGCTTGAAGATCTTTCACTGCTTGAAGGTAAGGAACTAGCTGCTATTGAGCTCGTTCCTTGTTCCTGCATTTCTTCGTTATAGAAAAAATAAAATAAAATTAAAAAAAAATTCGAGAGATTTTTTGGGAAAATGGGAAGAAAAGCGGGTTATCTATTAATGTTAATGGAACAAAAATTAGAAAGAGTGTTTGCAGTGTTGCAGAAAGAATATTAGCCGTTGGATTTGTTCCGAATCTAAGGGATGTTAGTGAATGAACGTGGAGTTATGGTAGCCATGAGGAGTGTCGTTAATCAAAGGCTAAGGGAAGACAAACGTGGAGGAACGGTAGCCGTTTGGAATTGATCGTACGGTTGGGTGGGAACTGAGAGGATGGGATGCAATGAATTAGGACCACGTTGTGCTGTCTGACTGCTGCAAATATTTTTTTTGTTACAATATGAGTCAAGTCCCCCTTTTTTTTTTAATTTTTTGAATAAGTATATTTATTAAAATCGTTAAAATTATTCTATTAAATTTATGTTTATTACAATATTATAAAGTGAATATAATTAATCTGAGAATATTACATTTGCGAATTTAACAATAAAAAATAATATTTGTGTATAATTTGATTAAAATTTACTTTTATTTAGGAAGTAAGAAATATTATTAATTCAACAACATAAACCAATAATAAGTCTGACTTGAACGTATTACACAAATATTTTAAAGTTACAAATTTAATATTTTAACCCAAATTTTTTTAATTTTTATAAATATATTTTTACATAATTATTTTTGACCCTCAGCGTACCATAATTTAATCCTATATATTATTGAATTATTTTTTATAATAAATATTTCACGTACAATTTTGGAATGATGTACATAAAATAAATTAAAATACGATACAATAGGGTTAAAAATAATATAAGTTGATAATTATATTAATATTAAAAATATAAATATCTTCAATCAAAATATATAAATATCTGAATTATTGATCCAATAAATATATATATGGTTGTCTATATTTGGGTTGCTCACGTGCACGAACGTGTTTTTTGCACTGTAAGATTTTTTATTAAAATAAATAATATATATATATATATATATATATATATATATAACAAACGTTGTCCAAAAAGGGAAAGGATTGTTAAATATAATAAAAATAGGGACTTATTTTTTAAAAAAGGAAATTAATTTTTAATATTTTGATACTCAAAATTAAATTTTCAATTGAATGTCCTAAAACTCAATATTATCTGCCATTTTTTCTCAATATATATATGCCCAAGAAAAATACATTTAATATTCATATAGAAATATATGCAATTTTATCATATGAACCCCAACATATCTTTTATTTTCTTTTTTTATTATTATAAATTTTGTGTGATGATTTAATATGTCTAAATAATGAAGCCAGCTGCTGCAAAAATCCATGATAGCTACAAAATTATGTATTCATCCCTATTCTAACTTTGGTCAGAACTTTTGGGGTTTAGTTGAAATTTAATGAAACTTTTTTTTATCGAGTTTAATTTAGTACAAAGATTAATTTGCTCGATTAAACTCATTTGCCTAAAAAAACCTTTATTCCTATAATCAACGAATTTTTTTAGTATTAATTATTTTTAAAAGTTTAATTAGGTAAGTGAGAAAGAATTTTATATTTAAGATTAATGTAATTTTTTACCCTTTAAACTTGAAATTAGATTCATTTTGATACCTCAACTTTTTTTTAAGATTCACTTCGATACGTGTATCTTTTTATTCACATTGGCAATTGAACTTAGCAACTAGGTCTATTTTGTTTCATAAATTTAAAAAAATTTAAAAATTTAATGGTGCGGTGTTGTAAGATCATGCTGGGACATTACCAAGAATTTAAAATTTTGAACTTTTCAAGTGATAACTAATACAATTTCAAACTGTCATGATGCAAAAGCTTGATGGAATTCAAGTTTGAGAATAAAATTCGATTTAGTTGTTAAATTCATATTTTAGAGTGGATAAAAAAAATATAGGTATCAAAGTGGAATAAAATTGTCAAGTTTATGGCTAAAAATGATATTAACCCTTATATATCTTGAATTAAAAAAATTCATTTATGTTGGATAATAATTAAATTTATATTTATATTAAAAAATAAATTAACAAAAAATAGAGTTAAAAGAAGAATATTATATCGAGTGATAAAGAGTTTAATATATTTTTGAGTAAAATATTAAGTTCAAATATTGCAATTGAAAAAAACAACTCTAACGAGAACTTTACTCCCATTTACAAGTTCTATCCAGTTCAATTTCAAATTTAATTAAAGTTTGTACCCTTAAACCCCAAAATCAACCAAAAAGTTATTGAAATAAACTTCCTTCAAAAAGACAAAAGAAATTGGATGGTCCCTCTTTTCTTATATGCTAGGAACTTTCACAATTTATAGCAATGGAAAAGTCATCTTTCACACCCCAAAAAAGATTTGGATTCTTTTCTCATTGCTTGGATTTTTGCTTTTAATAATTCCAAACCCATTAAAAATTTCCCCAAAAAAGTAAGAAAATTTACCCATTTTATACAATTTTAAAGTCTAAATGAATGAATTATTTTGGGTAGAAACTTGCATGTGATATTTGGGCAATGCCATTAATGGCTATGACTTGTATAGGGAGAAAATTATATGTTAAATTTGCAATTAGTTAGTTGAAACCTAAGATCCATTGGTTCACATGTAGTTATTAATATGGTATAAATGTGATATATTTAATAAATCAACACCACGTCGCGTTTTAAACACGGTTATTAAGATATGTCTTTTTAAAGTTATAACAGATTTTATAAGCACTAAACTGAATAATTAGCGACCAAATCAATTCAGACTAACTACACTAACTAACCAAAATAAATCCGAAAGAGAAATCGCATATACACACGTATCATATTTATATTTGTGTTTAGGACTTGACTTGGACTGTTTTAATAATTTATATCGTATTTATATTAGCACCATTAATACGAAAAAAATTATAACACGTTACATGCAAATATGAATTGCCAGTATGCCACTTTAAAAAAGAACTAAACACGATAAACACGAAACGGAAATGTGACTATAATTTACGTCACTCAGACTCAGGTGTGACAGTGTGACTGCTAGATTTAGGTATTTCTAAGTTTTTTTTTTTTTTTTTTGGTAGTATTTAGAGGATCCTTACAAGTCATCCTTATCTCTGTTTCTCGGACATAATATACTTCAAGAAAAATGAAGAGTACGAGTAACTTAAACTATAACCCCCTAATTTACATCTCCGCTCTTGAATGGAACTGTAGAGTTCTAGTTGAAAACCACGACATTAAGCTTAGATAAAGCAGATTCGGAAACAAAATAGATTCGTAAATGAATATCTAAAGATTCGGTAAAAGTGTCATAAAACCCCAGTACTAAAGAGTCAGATTACATTTTTCCCCTCTATTAAAAAAATAGGTAAATTAGACCCCGTATATTAAATTAAAGAGTAAATTAATTATTTCTATAAGAATTTCATTTATTTATACGGTTAAAAACTGACGTGCCACATGTACATCATGCTGGTGTACAAAGACCAGCTTTTAACCGTAGGAATGGATGAAATTTTAATAAAAAGACTAATTTGCTTTTTGATTTAACGTACAATGATTAATTTGCTCATTTTTTGAGTAGAGGATAAAATGCAATTTGATTTCCTACTATAAGGGCTTCTATGGTACTTTTACCTTAAAGATTTGTATCCGAATCCACAACAAATGTTAAACCTTGCATCATCACAGTAAAAGAACGCATTGAATAGTGTCGGTTACCCAATTTTTTACTATACATTGTCATCCCTAAACAGTAAACACCATTTTCCTGTTCAAATAGATTTAAGGCAACATAGGCTTTTCAGGAGATAAAGATTATTTACATTTCCGAGAAGCAGCGCACATGTAATGTAACCGCATTGTTCTAGATGCCGAACGTGCGGCGTGTTTCAATCCAAAAAAACTGTTTCAGAACCATACCTTCGATATGGCTGGCGATGCTCAGGAACTCCATCCTCGTTGCGCTTATCCTCGAACCATTTTACGACTCTTTTTCGGGGCAAATTTGTTACTTGCACGATGCTGCTAATCATTGTGTTCTGCATTGTTCATGTAGAGCATTTGATATGTGAGATCATAGTATATGGATTACTCAAATGCTATGTTGCTCTGATTATTCATATTTGGACACCGGGTAATAGGGGTACAATCAGTATACAAAAAAACTCAGAAAAATCAAGCTTGTATCCAATACTCAACCCCGAATCAGAAATGTATTAGTTTTCTGATAATTCCCCACAGTTCGAAAGTACCCTAAATATAAATTTCCGAAATCACTTCCGAAATCAATTCCAATCCTTGAATAATATTAGCACAAAACCACTCTATATTACTTCCAATAACTGCTCAGAGGCTCAAACACTCACCAACATTGACATGTACAATGATCAATTCACGAACATAGATAAAGTGGTAGTAATATAAATGAATTTTCTTCAATTGGACTTACAGTAGGTCTCTTCGATCTTCGATAAACTTTTTCGAGGGTGTCGATTTGCACTTTCTTCAATCTCTTTTGAGCAGACCATCTTTGTTGCATCACATGGATAGGCTCTTTCACCTTGGGTTCATGTTTCACATTATCCATTATTGTCTCAAATGCCAGAGTTTCTACATGTTTGGTTTCAGGCATTGGTTCCGGTTCTGGTTCCGGTTCCTTCTTAACTGTTTCATCGGGCAACGTAGCACTTATCATTAGAAGCTCCGGGGGTGGCTCGCGGAGCAATTCGAGGACCACAGCTCGGTCAAGACATAGTTCTGCAGCAAGAGTTTTAATCTAGAAAAGCAAGGAAAACAAAGATAGATTTAGCATTACAAAGCAACGATTTTTCAGTGCTAATATGCTCCTTATATTTGAAGAATCAAACATAGATATTGAACATGGGTACTTTCATGAAGGAAAATGAAAAGTCCGAACAATAAATATAATCAATGAAACAAGCATGATACTCCTTCCAGAGAAGTCTTTAAAGTATTGTCCGTCTAGAGTCAACGGATCTTTCAACGGGGTCGGGTTGGTATTGCTCCCGCCGTGAACTTGGCCTCTTCAGGCAAACTCTTCAAGCATCATTCTAAAGGTAACATTCAAACATCTAAATTACTAAAAACAAGAAATCTGCCAAACCCAATTAAATTTGAGATAAAATTAACAATTGGGTTATCCGGTCTCAATTCATTGATTAACTTTTTGCAGCGATAAATGCAGTGTATATATGTGTGTGTGTATATATATGAACAACTCACACTGGTTTTACGGCGGCCGACTTTGAGAGCAGCGGCCAATCTTCGAAGCTGCCAATTCTTAAGCTTGACAGGCCTTTCTTCTTCTTCTTCATCGTCGTTGCCGTCTTCCTCGCCGTTGTCTTCCACCTCTTCTTCAGCATCGTTCGGGGCTGAGCTAAATCCTTCAAAATCGAAATCCCCAAATGCTTCAGCCAACTCATTCGCAAGCCTATCGATGTCTTCTTCATTTATCTCATCACCTTCATCATCGTCATCTTCCATGTCTGGATTATCATTCTTAAGGTCTTCTTCCAGCTGTTTGAAAAGAGCTTCGAACGGGTCTCCCTCAAAATCCTCCTCTTCCTCCTCCACTAGTCCTTTTTTCTTCTCTTTCTTCAATCTCTTTTTCTTCTCAGTGCTTGCCGGCTGGTTGTTCCGGCGGCGAGAGAACGCCACCGTATATCTGCGGCGAGACTGAGGTGCCGGAAGAAGATTGAAAGATCTCGGTTGAGCTATGGAAACGCGTCCTCTGTATGAAGAAGATTGCAAAATCCGTACGGATATTGAAGAGTTCACTGACAAAGCAGAAGCCATTGAAGCAAAACTTGAAGAAACAAAAATAAGGGTTTATGGTTTATGGTTTATGGTTTATGATTTTAGCTTTATCCATTTGGTTAGATCCGTGGCTTAAAAAACCAAACCGAAATACGGTTCATAATAAATAAAAGCTTAATTGTAAATTGACCCCTAAACTATAATTCATTTCTTAGATTGGTCTTTAAAGTTTTTGGAGTCAAAAGTATTACCTAAACTATTAATTTGGTCTTATTTTACCAAAAAAGGTTATTATCGGATGCAATGTTGTAAATGAGATATTGGTGCTCGCAAACTACTTAAGTTTGATTATAATAAATTTGAACTCAATTAGATAATTATCGAACTAAGCTCAAGCTGAAATGAGCTCGTAACACTCAATACTTACCAGCTTTATCAAATTAAATTATATTATTGTAAATATTTATTTTATTAAATTATATTGTTGCCTTTAATATATAAGGTAAACTATACAAGACTCATCATTAGAAAAAAAATTTTGTCAGCTAATTATGAAAAATTATAAAATGGTCACTCGATTATTCAATTTTATCTTTTTTGGTCACCAATGGGCTAATAGTGACAACCTTTAAAATTGATAAAATAGTAAATTTAACTCTCAACATTTATAATTGTGTCAATTTAATTGTTACTCTAAAAAATTTAACCTTCAACATTTACATATTATGCATTTTTTTTTGTAGTTTTGATTTTCTTTATGACTTCAGTCACACAACATATATAAGTTATAACCTGAATTGTTCTCACTCTTATTTCATGTGTCCTGTATCAATTTGATTATGCTTTATAAAGGTAAACTACACCCAATCTTACTAAACTATTAATAAGTTTACGTTTTGATTACTCAATTTTACAAGATTACAAAATGATCTTAAATTGTTCTAAGGTTTTCATTCAAGTCATTCAATCTCAGATACTGACAATCGAATTAACTTGGATCTAAGGTATGTTATTATACTCATTGATGTGTACCGATTCACTATACCAATCATTGAATCATCACTCAGAGGTCGCTAGCTAGACTTAAAAAAAACTTAATAACTCAATGAGTTAAATAAAAACTTACAAATAGTTTAGCGATTTAAATAAAAATTTTTGAATAATTTAGTAATTATTTTGTAATTTTTTGAAGTTGAATGATCAAAAAGTAAGTTTACTAATAATCTAGTGACCTTAGGTGTAGTTTACCCAAAAAAATAATTTATTATTTGCATTTATCTTTTCGTCTCATTATCTTAATTTTATCTGAATTATTATTCGATCCAAGCATTGCTGTCATAAATCCAGCACTATTACAAGATCCATACCAAAAATCATCACTGTCGCTGTTTGTTCATTTCTGGGGTTTCTTCTATTTTTTCACTTCAAAGCTCTCTGTAAATGGCAGCTTCGGCATCATCATCATCTACAACAAAAACGATACCGGCGAGGAAAAGGGGATGGCTCAGCAACATCTCCTCAATTTCATCACGGATTTATTTCTTCCTTATCTTCCTTCAGATCCCACTTTTCAGGTCAAACCCCATTTTTTTTTCTCTTCTAAGTTCATATCCTTTCTCTCTTGGATGTTAATCTTAGCCGTGTTTTTAGCAACTAGTTGTAGAATCTGTTGAGGATCTGTTTTTTTAGAATTGGATTTGATTAAAAGAAATAGTGAATTAGAAAAGGAAGCACTAAAAAGAAGGTATGAAATGTTGAAATTGATGCTTGATGTTTAATGGATCATGTGATAATGTTGTTTTATGGTAATTTGTTGTGAGGGTTGACTTTTGGGGATTTGCCATTGTTATAAGAATTGGTCAACTGGTAAGGGCTTTTAAGGTTGTTCTAAAGGTTCTCCATGGTTCAAAGTACCACGGAATGGAGCGCGACAGTGCTTTAGGTTTGGATTCAGTGTTATTATAGCACTGAAAACGTGAATCGGGCAAAAAGATTTGGATTTACTTGATGGACAATTTGGAATATGAACGATGATTCAATGTTCCTCAGTGATCATATTGAACATAAACCGAATCCTCGAATCACCATCAGTTCAGCTAATGCTAAAGATTTAGTAAACCTAGTCGAAAGTGAGCCGGTGATTGTGATTTTGTTAACCAAAGTGAGCAATGTTTTGAATGTTACTTAGCGACAGAGGAAGCCATTGTGTCTAACAGTATGTCCATAGGTTATGGAACACCAGATGTGGAGAGGTGCCCTTGAGGATATATATTGAATGAAGTCAAGGGTTCGTTTGTTTCATGAAAAATGAATCCTGAAAATGGACTTTTGAGAAATTTTTATATTTTCAGTAAAATATTTTCTGTTGGTTGGTTGTTTTCCCAGAAAATCTGGATTGACGTGAAATGAATGCGGTTTATTCTTATTTTCTTTGCTTCTGCTTCTATTCTTAGGGGATCAATCCATTTTTGCTTGGCTTTAGCTTCTATACAAGAAGATTGATTCCGTTAATACTTAGGTTGATGATTTTTTGGTTATCCTTTAGCTTTCGAATATGTCTTGTGGTTATCTGGTTTTTGTTCCTGAAAATGCAATTCTTGCTTTTATTTCTGAGATGCGGAATGGCACAAAGTCCTAAGTTGCTGTTTTTTTAAAATCCTTGTCTAGTGGCTCTACATGTATTCTACCTGATCTAGCATTCACCGCTATAAACCAGAATATGTTTTCATGGGGCTTTCTTTATCACCTTTTTCTCTTTTGGCAGGATCCCATGCAGATCCGGAATGTGTTCAACTCCAATTCATGTCACATCTTCCCAGTTGATCGCAAGTGACATCTTTCCTGTACCTGTGGTGAAGGCAATCCTTTTTCCCGGAGCCATTACAAATGGCCTTGCCAAGAATTGGACTGTTCCGAGCTGGGACAACTTGTTAAACATGTATAACTTAACTAGTATAAAGGAATCCTCTGCATTACCCGATCTCCAGCGCTTAGAGGTTATTATCCTTGACTTTTTAATCCTTTTTTCTAATTTTTAGTTTTTAATGGATTTTCAGTATATGTGTGAAGAAATTTACTGTTATGTTACCAGTAGGCCTTGTAGGGAAGCATGCACGTAATCTTAAGGGTCCCCATGATAGTTATTTGTTAACTGAAAAACATCAAAGCCGAGCATGATTTGGATTTGATCATTGTCTCTAGGGGTGTGAGAACAAGATACCTATAATCAAAAGACTTGATTTGGATTTGGACTTGGCTTTAGCTTGAAAGACTCAATTTAGATTTTGTCATTTTCGAGCAGAGCGTAAGCTTTAGCAGCTCGAGCTACTTACGAGCCTAATTGAGTTTTTTTTATTTTAGTTAGTATTGAAGAAGTTTCCGTTCAATCTCTGATTTGAGCATAAGAATAGGGCTCCTTTTTTTGCTTAACTAAATAAGCTTATTGGTAAAAAGACATCTTTAGTCCTTTTCAATTTTGATATTGAGCAAATTGGCCCCTCTATTAAAATTTGAAGCAATTTAATCCCTGTCAATTTTGAAAGTGAGCAACTAAGGACAATTAATCATGTCATCAATGTTTTTGTCAATTGTACATAATTTTGATTGGTATAATAACAAATTTAGCCCTCAAAGTTTATGCATTAAATTTAGCCTGCAATATTTGTGTAAATGTGTAAATGTTCTAAATTTGTTGAATTTTTTTAGAATGAAGACTAAATTGACACAATATGTAAATATCTAGGCTAAATTTATTGTTATACCAATCAAAATTATGTACAATTGATGTAAGACAATAATGTTGCGATTAATTGTCGTTGCTCATTTTCAAAATTGACAATAATTAAATTGCTCCGATTTTTTTGGGTGGCACCAATTTGCTCAATTTCAAAATTGAGAGGTATTGGGGAGGTCTTTTTACCAAGCTTATTTGAGCTTAATCAAATGAGCTCGAGCAGTTCTGTTTTGATCTCAAATCGAACTTATTTTCTTCCCTTATAGTCTTCACCATACTTGCCACAATAGTCATCCAAATTAGTTTCGTATAAAAAATACAATCCCATAACCACATCTTGTTTATTTTGTTCTCGTACAGGTTCTAGCAGGAAGCTACTTTTGTGTGGCAGGAGCACTCGTGGGACTTCTAAAACCCGGAAGAATGAGCATGTTTGGGACACTCCTCGTAATATGGGGTCTCGTCAAGGAAGGGATCATAGGAAAACCGGCAAATACCGATCCTACAAAAGCTGTATACGTATATCCAACAATGGTGCTTGCACTAATTTGTGCCTTGTCATCGATCAAGTACGACGTAAAGAAAGTTATGAGAACTGCCCCTGCACGACCAATTGCAAAGCCTCTTCAGAGCTCTTCCAAATCTAAGCTGAAATAATCGGAAAAAAAAAAAAAACCTCGAGTGAAAAGCTATTCTAACATTTACTTTTATACTGAACTCTTGTAACCTGTCAGCTGAAGTGTCTTTCCTTATAAATTCTGGAAAAAACCTCATTCGCTGCTTCGAGTTTATTAGTTTTTAACCAATGTTTTCTGGAGCTGCATATCATGCTTCAAAACTACGGATTTGAGCTTAAGAGATGCTGTGCATCCATGTACGTTTACCGCAGGCAGGCAAGGCTGTGAAATAAAGGGCTAGAATCTGTAGTTTGAAGCTGTTGCTAGCAGGCATGGCATCGAGTTCGGTAATTTGCAGAAGCTTCCATCTATTTTCGTGCTTAGCCTCGATTTAGCATCTTATTTTCAGCCACTGATTTTTGTTCATCCTTTAGCTTCTGTTTTTTTCAGGTTTCTTGCTTTGATATTTGTTTTGTGTTTTGAATTAATTACGTGTCATTGTGAGATTTTCATTAATTGCTTTCCTTAGCTGCATTGAGAACTTTCATTTGTGAGATTTTATACATAGCATCTAGCTGAGTCAAGCTTGTACTCGAGCTTAACTCAAATTTTGGAGCTTGATATTCAGCTCAAGCTCAACCGGACATCTATTTTAAGCTTGGGTTTGGCGCAAGATGTAATCGAACTATTTGAGTTCGAGCTTGATTTAGTTCATTTATTAATTTTCGTACTTAAGCTCAACTAAGCTTGCACGTATACAATCTCGACTCGATAAGTAAGTTTAGGGTTAATAACATATTAATAGCAATAATGTAATTTAATAATATAAAAAATAGAACATATATTAAAAACGAAAAGCTTAATAAGGTTTGCGAACTATTTTAGTCAAGTATTTCTAAACTTGAATTTAGCTCGATTAATAACTCAAGTTGTTTGAGTCGAGCACAAGCTTGGCTCGATAATGATCAAATCAATTTTGACTTGAAAAAGAGTCGAACTTAAGTAACTTGCCAGCATTAGTGTCTCATTTGCACCTTTAATTGTGATGAGAGAAGTGGAAGAGTTTATAGGAAATAAACTAATAATTTTATACTCGTTTTATCATTTTAGTAATTAATTTTTTTTTCAATTTGATACATGAACTATCATTTTTGTGTTAATTTATATCAAAAAATAAAAATTGCCATGTAAATGTTGTACACTTGAGTAATTTTCTAGAGAAAATGATAATTTAGGTATCATATTTAAAAAATTTAAATACAAAATAAGAAAACGATTATAATTGAGGGGCAAGATATGATTTATTCTAGCTAATAACCCATGACAAAGTTCATCATAGAATCTAAGTTCATGGATCAAATTGTTTAAAAGTTATCAAGTTTTGAGACTAATGTGAATAAAAAATGTTTTGAGACCAAGTTGGAAAAAAGTTTCCAAGTTAATGGACTGAGAACAAATTAGGCCTTAAAAAATTCTGACCAACATAAAAATTCTGAATTTGATCAAAACGACACAGTTTCCTATATTTTGAAAGGCCCCGGGCACAGCTTAACTTGAACAAAAAAGCCTAACAAGAAAAAAGCGGCGGTGGTTGATGAAGAAAGGGAAAGAAATGGCGGAAACCATATGTCAAAGCACAAAGGATCCATGGCGAGTCTTAGAATTCTATAGTGGCATTGGTGGCATGGTTGGTATTTCTTAAAAACCCTTCTAAAACCCCAAAAATCTTAATTTGTTTCCTTTTTTTTTCAGTGAATTAGTATTTAATTTTTAGAATGACATTTTTTTTTCACATTTCACTGTTTTAGAGGTATTCTCTAATGAAAGCTGGCGTCAACTATCATGTAATCGAAGCCTTCGAGATCAACGATAAAGCTAATGATGTTTATCAGCACAATTTTGGTCACCGCCCTTATCAGGTTCTCTGTAATGGGTTTTCTTGAATGATTTTTTATATGTTTTGGAATTATATATATATATTAGAGTCAACCCAGTTTATTAATTTAGTTTCTTTTTTTCTTTTTAGTGATTTCTGGTTATGGTTCACCGTAATTTTTTGTTTTCAGTTTCTATGCATTGGTGGGGGTAGGATTACATTATAAATTTTGGGGGTCAAAATGCAATTTTACCGTTACAAATTTTTAATTTTTGGAGGACTAAACTACAATTTTACCCTTGGAGGATGGGTTGAAGGCCCCTTCCCCTGCTTAGGCTATTGAAACAATGGAAGTTCTTATTATTTACATGTTTATGTTTTCGAATTATGATTTTTTACTTTTAGAATCAAGCCAATATATTGATTTAGTTTCTTTTTACCTTTTTAGTGATTTCTGGTTATGGTTCACTGTAATCTTTTAGACTTAGGGGTGAGTCAGAAATTTTATGGTGGGGACAGAATCAAATTGTAAATATTTTGGATCAAAATGCAATTTCACCAATGTATTAGCTTACAAAGATTTTTAATTTTTGAAGGACTAAACTACAATTTTACCATTGAGGGGTGAAGGCCCCTTGCCCTTCTTAGGTTACTGCAACAATGGAAGTTCTTATTATTTACATGCGCATGTTTTAGAATTATGATTTTTTATTCTTAGAGTCAACCCAGTTTGTTAATTTAGTTTCTTTTAACCTTTTTAGTGATTTCTGGTTATAGTTCACTGTAAATTTTCACTCATTTTCTATGCATTGGTGTTAGGCTCAGGGCAAAATCAGAAATTTTATATTGAGGACATAATTAAATTATAATTTTTTGGGGTCAAAATGCTATTTTATCATTACAACTTTTCAATTTTTGGAGGACTAAACTACAATTTTACCATTGGAGGGTGGGGGAAGGCCCCTGCCCCTGCTTAGGCTACTGGAACAATGGGAGTTTGCTGCAATTTTTTCCGTTTTCGGTTTCTATGCATTGTTCTTAGGCAACTCAAGCAATGGGAGTTCTTATTATTTATATGTTTATGTTTGGTTGAACAATATTGGTCAAGACAGGGAAATATTCAGAGCCTAACTGAAGTTGATCTCGATAGTTATCAGGCAAATGTGTGGCTTCTTTCACCTCCTTGTCAACCATATACTAGACAAGGTGAAGCTTACTAATGTTGCATATTACACTTTAAACCGATTATTCGAGTAGTTGATGGATAGCTCTTTGAATATGGGGAAACATGTTTTTGTGTTTTGTTTTGTTAGGTCTCCAGAAACACTCTGCCGATGCTCGAGCGTTTTCGTTTCTTAATATTCTCAAACTTATGCCACGTATGTCAAAACCTCCGGATATGTTACTTGTAGAAAATGTTGTTGGATTCGAGGTATGTTTCTCGAGGATGTTAACATGACCCGTATTTGTAAAATGAGGTGTTTTTACTTGTCATCTTTCTAAGCTCTTCGTCTCGGTGTGCGGAAAAGTTGCAGACTTCAGATACTCATGCAAAAATGGTAGAAGTATTGGCAAATTCTGGTCTTGTTACACAGGAGTTTATTTTGAGCCCACTTCAATTCGGTGTTCCTTATTCCAGGCCACGCTATTTTTGCCTGGTTATCTCTCTCTCTCTCTCTCTCTCTCTCTCTCATATTTAGAATGTTCTATCAGTCATTCGACAGCTTATCTCTCAATATTTAGAATGTTTTCTGCTATATCGAGCACTGGAATGTTACAACGAACAAATTCATTTCACTTCAACCAATGGTTATGTTTTAATCCTGAACTTCATTTATCCTATGTTCTTCCAGTTTGTTTATTCCTGCATGCATATCGTTTCTTTTTCCGTGTGCGTGCACGTGTGATTACTTGTTAATTTTATATTCGAAGAATTTTGTATAATTTATGGTGTACTTGTGCAGGCAAAACGAAAGCCTTTATCTTTTCAGTACCAGCTGTTCAATAACCAGCTTCTCTTGTCTCCGAGCCCATTATTTGGTAACAATGAGAAGACAGTGATCGGTGAAAACAGTCAATCACAAGCGAACTGGGATAAGTTAATTGATTCTTGCCAGCCAATAGAAAACTTTCTTGAATTTACATCTTCGAGTGATCAAGTAAACACGGAAACCGGTCTTTTCGCGAATGCTGAAGTTTCTGGAAATGACCAGGAAACTTCAGAGACGTTTGTTGAAGGAGATGAATTTGATTTTGGTGCTATAGATCAGTTTGTAGTTCCATTAAGTCTAATCGAGAGGTGGGGAAGTGCTATGGGTATCTTTACGTTATCGTTTAACTTTTATCGATCCCAACTTCTATTTTGATGCATTTACCGATTCTTTTTGCTTAAAAGTAATCCTTAATGAAGTTTAGATATTGTTTACCCGGATTCGAAACGGTGTTGTTGTTTTACGAAAAGCTATTATCGGTATGTGAAAGGTACCGGCTCCCTTTTGGCAACTATCCAGGTAAAGTTTACTTCTTAGGATACCGATGTCAGTTACGGTATGCTCGTGTAGGTTTTGTTGGTAAAAGTATCATGGATGCCCCTGTGCTAGGAGTCGGATTGCATTTTGGCTCATTTACTTAAAAATTGGAAAAATTAGTCCCTGTACGTTAGAATAAAGAGCAAATTGGTCCTTTCTGTTAAAATTTCACCCATTTCTACTATTAAAAACTAATATAGCTGATAGAATAACTAGACAGTTACGCGTACCTCATACTGTCATATAGGAACCAATTTTTAACAATAAAAATGGATAGAATTTTTAACAGAAAAACTAATTTATTCTTTGCCTATTTTTTTAGTAGAGGGTGCAAAATGCAATCTGACTTCTAATATAAGGGCCGTTATGTTACTTTAACCAGGTTTTGTTCCTTTTATGATATGATATGATTTAATATGATATATATATATATATATATATATGTGAATGGTCAATGTGCAGCCAAAGAACAAGGGAAAAACATCTTCCTTAAAGGAGCAGTGCCTTAGATATTTTACTCCGAGAGAGGTACATGTTTCTCAACATTTATATTGATCCCTGGTTTTCGGTTCTCATTTACGAATTCTAACGAGTTTTCTTCGAAAATGATCAGGTAGCCAATTTGCATTCTTTTCCAAAAGATTTTCAGTTCCCAAAGCACATAACCCTTAGACAATGGTACGATGTTGGCATTTTAGACTATTTCCATTGTTTCAACAAAATCGGAGTTAATCTAAACTATTTTTTTGATGCAGTTACGCGATGCTTGGAAATAGTTTAAGTGTAGCCGTTGTTGCCCCCTTACTCCAGTACATGTTTGCCGAACCGTCATGATTTTTCAGCACAAGATTTATGTTAACACTGGATGCATATCTATTTCACTTCTTTAGACACACGACCTTTGCGTGTCCGAAGTTCTTAAGCAATGGCATTGGGGCGCCACTTGAATTTAGCCTGAGAAAACTATGTTAGCTGTTGACTGAGTCGTTGCTTCTTGCATCAGGTTGGTTCTCGTAGTTCATTTATTCGATAACCTGAGAGAATGTGTAGAAATCGTATTATACGTAATGTATCTTAGATGGATACGGATACGGATTATGGAATACATTCTAAAAAAATCCAATTAATTGTTAGGCTCAGTTGATTTGCCTATACTCTCAAACTTTAATCATTTGTATTGATCATTCCTTAAAGAAAAAGAATTGTTTTCATTCAATCTATGGGAAAGTTCTTAGACATATAATCTCTATGCTTAGAAGTGGGATTTTGTGCTGGCTATGTTGGTTTGATTTTACTTTGTAGTTGCTCGGACATGTTTTTATAGTTGTACTATTTTTGTGATTCTACTGTATTTGTACTTATCAATTCTAAAAAAAAAAAACCATTTACGAGACTCCAAGTAAGAATCAAATACAGCCAGAAAATGGAAGACCATATTTTTATTGGTAAAAGTACTATGAGACTTGGAAATCGGATTGTATTTAATCCCTTGTACTAAAAAAATAGATAAATATATTCTTATACATTAGATTGAAGAGCAAATTTGTCATTTTATTAAAAACTTTATTTCATTTTTACAGTTAAAAACTAATCTCTATATGTCAAATGAGATACATGTGGCAGATCACGTGTAACATTTTGGTTATTCTGTTAGCTATATCAATTTTTAATAAAAATGATGAATTTGTTCTTTGATCTAATGTACAGTGATAAGTTGTTGATTTTTTGAATAAAGAGGATAAAATGTAATTTGACTTTTAGTACATGCTTACTTTTATCTATTTTTATTTTTAAGTTCAAATTCGTAATATAGCATTCCAAGGCACAAATGACACCATCGTACTAAAAATGAACATAAATGAGATAATCATGCGAGGAAGTGATTTGGGATCGATTAACACCACCTCTCAAATTTGGTTCTGTTATTGTGGAATTAAGGTCGAATAACTCGAGTTATAGAGTAAGCTAAAATCAAGTATTTATAATGGATTTTTTTATATTTAATTACATTGAAAATATTTGAAATTGAATTTAAGCATGAGACTAAGTTTTTGTTTTTAATCTCTTTTAAGGTTAAACCTTTTAAGATTGAATCTAACCAAACAAGTTTAAGTAGATTTAATTTTTATCTTCAATCAAGTTCAAGCTTTAAATATGACATTAGCTCACACTCGGGCACCTCGGGGGTGTACTCAAATAAAACAAATGAAAAACACGGGGATTAAAATTAAAACATGAAAAGCACCACATCTGCAATGAAAAAGAGACTGAAATGAAAACAAGAGTAACCCTCCCTATTTTTGCCTTACGCCTAAGCTCATTTCTCCCTTTTAGGCTTTTTATCCATAACCAATAATTTTTATGGGTTTTTTTTCGTTCTTTTCTTTTTTTTTTTTGGGGGTGATTTTCTGCTAATTTATTATTGCAGCTTTGCTCTCCGGCCAGGGGTTTTCTGGATCAGCTTGTAAATACCATTCCAATTTATTATTGCAATTTTGCTCTTAGCCATTCCTTGGATTCTCTGGATGAACCTGTAAAACCCAAAAATATAATCTATGTTACTCGAATTGAGTATAAGTATACTTTAGATACAATCTGTGTTAAATATCCGAATATGTGTCAGAAATGCTAAAAGATATACCTGATATAACCTGTCTTCTTTATAGCTTTTAGTTCTAAGCTTAAGCTCTCCTCTGCTAGTTGTCATTTCATCCAATATCTCAGCATCATGGAAATCATCATCAGTGCCTTCTGCGCCATTTGATGATTCCCCTTCCTGCATTCCCATCATCAATATACATACATGCATGCATGTATATGTAGCCTCAGTGTCACCTATGGTGAAACACACACATATATGTACGTAGGGACAAAGCTAAAAAATTTATTTTAAGAGGGTTAAGATGAATCATAAGTTATTGGGGCTACAATGTAATTTTACCATATTCTAACATATAACATTATTAAAATTTAAGGGATTAAATGACAAATCTATCATTTTGAAGGGTCAAGGCCACTGCTTACCCTTTTGCCTTCGTTCCTGCATACATGCATGCATGCATATGTAGCCTTAGTGTCACCTATGGTGGAAACACAAAAAAGTCCTATAGAAAGATGTACCTGGAGTGATACTTTTCTCGGGGTACCAATGATTTCTTCGTACTCGGCGGCATCGAGTTCTTGAAGGTGTTCAGGCTGGAAAAATTTCGGGAGGACGTGTTGCCGGATACTGATGAGAAGGAAGAAAGGTACCGGGAATAATATCCCAGCAATGGGTATCCATGTGACCCCAAAACATATAATGAAATAAGCAATTTGGAACAATGTGAACAACAAAATGGCCTTGAATGGTACCAACTCCAAATATGATGCATGTAAGGTTTCCAAGACCCTGTTTCCATACATAAGAAAGTTAGCTTAGTGCCTGAGTGATCTCGGGTTTAGGGTTTAAAGTTGGACTTACTTATAACGACGGCTCGGGGTAATGAAGAGTAGCAATATCCTTTCCCAAAACTGGCAACCTTCGAGACTATCGATGGCCATGTAGGCGAAATATCCCCATAGTACCGATGTAGGGATCATTCTTATTACGGGTACAATGAACATTGGTATTGCAACAAGGATTGATTGCAACAGGTTGCTCATCCGTTGCTCATTAACTCTAACGGGTAAATAAGCGTCGATGTGTTTCTCGGGATCGAATTTTTCTTTACCGTTGTTCCCGCCGTCGTCTTTCATCATGGCTTCTTTTAAGTTCCTCAATTCTTTGTCTGCTGAATCATGCTGCATGACATTTCGATGTTATGTTGTAGTGAATCTCGAGATTGAATATGCGGTGGTACGAGTTTATGATACTTACAGCAGGGGATGCATCTAATTCAATGAACACGGCTTCCATTCTTCCGTAGATTTCGGATTGGCTTGCTTTTTGTTTCATGCCTTCCTTGACACTTTTCACCATTTTTTTCCGAATCATCTGCATATTCATCAGTTATATAGTCATCGAACAGACTTTAAATGGGAAATAGTTTCGAAAACTACGGAAGCATACCTGCTTGTTGAGAACCGCAAGGCTCTTGGTGTGCATCGGAGATTGCGGTAGGACACCATTCGACGGAGGGAGTCCAAGCAATCCGCAAACGAATGTCTGAAAACCATTTTGAGCATAAATTTAGCATGAAACAAAATGAAACTTGTACGACAAGCAATGTTTACGTACCGTAATCCCAAGGATCAAGATATCCCAATGGTAAGCAGAGGGTTTCTTAAGGTTAAACTCCTTTTGTTGTGCCAGCTGCGATGCGACACTGTGATCGAAGAAATATAAACCAGCTATCATCGACGCCGGTATAATGGCAGCAAAGATGTACAATGGTGGAACCCTTCCCATGTCCTTCACTACTGTCCAATGATATAGTGATTCGGGTTCCCATAGAAGTGGACAGTACAACCTTCTGGGAACTCCGGAATCGACTTTACGGGGTACGGCATATGACAATGCTGTCCAAACCAAGACCATTAGTGGAACACCGTAGTCTGCGATTAAACTTCGAAGCCAACCTGAAAACCAGAGCCGATAAGTACATCATTCTGAAAGGACAAACAAACAAAAATAACCGGTTCAACTGAACCTGTTCCGTAGCGCCACGATCTCGCGTTCCGTGTCATTAGAGACGTGTATAGGACCCCGAACGAGAAAATGACTGCTAGCAACCCATTAGTGTATAGCCAGTGGAACTGATGTGTCTCCCCATGAGACTCTCCACCTTCCGGCATATGGAATTCACTGACCACGCCTTTAATCGCTTCTTGAAGGAAAAGAACAGTGATCAACATGCCGAAAAGCTCGCCTGCTATCCTCGTAAACCGGTTGATTATGAGGCAAGCGTTGAATATGGCGAGCAGAACGAGCATCACCGCGGTCCATAAACAGACCCTAGTGAAGGCAAAAAAACATAAAGACAAACTATCAAACATAGGGACAGAGGTGGACTGTTATGATGCCGTCAATGCATAGGGAAAATATATTTCATTACCATGATGTCCAAGCTAAATAAAGTTCTTTGCCCAATTCTGGTCTTTCTATACTGAAATTGTACAAGTAAGTGTACATTATAATCGTCGGTTCCGCAACACCGACTATCAACATAGGTTGACCGCCGATAATCGAGTGTATGACACCGCAGATGGCGGTGGAAGCCAATGTTTCCACCGTGCTAAGCGTGCCACCTAAAGAAAAAAAAAAAGACAGTTTCATTAACGATTTCACATATGTATGATGATAGTAGCGGCATGTTTTACCTGTATCTCGACTCAATTGCTCTCCGAAAGCAATAACTGGAAGAGCGGAAGCAAAGAAGATATAGGTCGTCGGAGCTAATATCCTGTTTGATAAAACGAAAATGAATAGGCACGTATGTAGCGGAGGAACATAAAAACGGTGATTGAATCGAATGAAAGACGTACCGAAAGCCTGAGCAGAATGCACTGGCCCAATCATGCCGATAACATGCTCTTCGTCCCTTGAAGTCGCTGATTATACCCGAAAATGGGCGTTTGTTGTTTTCCATAACTGATTTAAGGGAAGAAAAAAAAGGGTTTCATGTTTATATCTATGTTACTTGGATTCCAAGATGGTGTTCGAAGAAGCTTGTATGTATGTATGCATAATAACATCATATAATACAAACAGGAACCAACAATTAACTCTTTTTTTCTCAGATGTATGTATGCATGCATACGATGCGGAGGGAGGAGCAGGCAGGAGCTCTTGATCCCTTAAAATGGGAAAATTTTGCTTTAAATCCCTCAAAATTCATTAGTTAATATATGATAAAATTACCTCACATGTACATACGTAAACCAGTATGATAATTAAGAAACAAAGACAGTGATGAATAATAGTATATATTAAGAACCTTTTCAAAAGCTTCCTCTCGGGAGATAGAATTTCCCGATGCAAGAGGTGGTCGGAGATTTCACGTTGGAGGCTAAAAAGAAAACGAAAAAATGGCTCAGTTCTTTTGCTTCTTTACTACAACACAGCTATGCTTTATATATATAAATGAAGAAAAGTAAAATTTACTAAAAAATTACAGTAAGTTAGAGAGATAGTTTTACAGTGTGTTACGGTGAGAGCATGGTGGGTTCAAAGTTCAAACAATGAACGGCTTTTGCGGGGTCAATTTCCATCTTACCAGCCCTTAAGCTTCGGGTTTAACTTTTTTAAAAAATATATATATATATATATATAATAGTAATAAAATTGTTTTATAACAGCAAAAAGAAAAACGTTATCTATTTTGAGTATAATTACAGTACCTCAATAAATAAAAATGTGCTTAGAGATGAGGATGGAAACACTACTCCATGCTTGGGGCTTAGGCGGCTTGGCCCGAATCAACTCCCATCAGGCTCGTGAAGGCTTTATGTTGGAACATTAGGGATATGGGCTGTCCTAGAGTTCTCCATAGCCACGCACCACAACAAAAAGGAAAGGTTTGAGTAAAAATACAAGTCTAAAAAATAGATTTAGATAAAAAAATAAAGTCTACAGGTCTTGGGTAGGTTTTTTTTGCTTGGCCCGACCCGAAATTTCAATAAAAAAACCTGCTATTTTTGCTGTTGTTTTTCCATATTTTACTTTTTTTTTCTCATTTTTTGTCATTGTTTTACTATCATATAATTATTTTGTTGCTACTATTTTATTTTTAATTTTTGAATGTTGTATATTTTTTTTTATTGTTAATTTTGTTATTATTTTAGAGATATTTATTTGTTAAGTTGCATATATCTTAATGTTATTTAAGTATAAATATTTTTTTTAAAATTTATTTTTAATTTATTAAGAAATATTTATTTTAATACTCGAGTTTTAATATTTTTATATGGGTTTAACTTGAGTAAAAATTTAGTCCTATTTTTTAGGCCAAACCCAAACTTAATAATTAAACTTAAAATTTTATTAGGGCCTGGTTTGTCCCAGCCCATAGGAAACACTAGACCGACCCTAGTTGTTCACTACCTTAAACAATGGATCTTCTGATTTAAGCTTAATTTATGTTTTCTTATGGAAACAAAAAATAAAAAATGGTAAAGATGTTGAGTATTGGGCTAGCAGTTTGGGTTTTAGTAACCATTTAGGTGTTTCTTAAGAAGGTAGGAGTGAGGGATTTTTCTTTTTTCTTTTGGAATAATTATATCAATGTATTCTCTTCTCAATAAATAAAAATGTCACCAATTTTTTAGTGTATTCTGATGGTGGAGTACGAATGATTTTAAAGAAGTGGTTGCTAATTCGTGACATAAGATTATGCATAGTAATTTCAAACTTTGATTAAAATCGAATTAATCGATTGAATTGATTGAATTGATTTATTTCTATTAACCGGTTGGTTGTCGAATTTAAGCAATTAATAATTTTTTAAAATTTTAATTATCAATTAATTTAATTAGAAATTAAGTAATTAATCGAACTTAATAATTATACAGTATTTCAAGACTGTTTTCAAGATAAATGAACATTATCAATGTGTAAAATAAATTAATTAAAATTATTTGAAAACAAATAGATTAAGTTACATGTTTGTTAATAATAAGCTAACTTAATAATAAATATCACTAGAAAATATCAAAATTAAAAATATATATCTTATTTGGTGAAAGTAATTTTGGAATTTACTCGTCACATCCTCCCTAATGAGTGTTTAGTGAACCAAACATAATTTATATTTTTCTCAAAATTTTAATCATATATACCAAATATTGTAATATTATATTCTTAACGATCATATTATCATATATAACATTTCATTAAAATCTTAATACGAGAAATAAGGATAAATAAAATTGAAATAAGACAACAAATATCAAATTTTTTTGTTACAAGTAAACAATTACATTACAACAAAAAATAACAATAAACTTAAAATACAAACATCATATTTTCAATTTCATGTTATGGCGTGACGAGCATAAAGCACCAACTTTGTAAGAACGAAACATTCATGTTCCTCAGCTCAGCTCTCACTCTCTTTAATTTCAAATCCCATTTTCTTATACAAATTTTGGGTATGTTTTGCTTCAAATAAAAATTAATAAAATAAATCTAATTAAAATTATATATAATTAATAAAAATATTAACATCGAGATTAATTGTTCTTAATTATTCACTTTCAAAATTGACAATGATTAAATTATTTTGATTTTTTTTAGAATGACCAATATGCTTAATATCGAAATTGAAAGGAACTGAGGAAACCTTTTTACCCACAATTTTTAACAACCAAATGCATTTAATATAATAATATCTATCTTTCATCCATCATTTTGAAACTTGAATGTTATTTAACACAATATTCCTATTTTACGTCAAGCATGCCAAACGTGCCCTATTAATTTTATAATATTCTACATAATTTATATTACTTATGTATAAAACAATTTAATTATATGAAAAATTACCATTTACAAGTACTCTAATGAAATTAGTAACTTTTATTTAAATTTACTCAAATTGAATTAGTTTATACATTGTCCCATGTCATAGGAAACGCTAATATACATCAATTTTATCCAATAACTTTATATCTTATTATATAATATATATATATATATGAATATGATTTGCAACCAGATGATATATATAATATAAATCTTACTTTAAAAAAAATATGCATATAAAAAAACAAGTACTTTAAAAAAAAGGTTTGAATAATACATATAACTTACAAGGAATGGCCGCCAATGAAAAATCCATATACATACGTATACATTTATATATATATGCATGTATGTATATGATCAGCACATTGGCAGTAGCCATTTGCATGTATTTCCCATGAAATAAAGTAAAATAAGTAACAATAATTTCAGGATTATGCATGCTGCTCTGATTTTTTTTTTTTTTTTTTTGATGTATCCGTGTCAGTGTCGAATGTATATTTAGATATGAATTATGGACCTATGGCCTTCTAACAGTCTCCCAAATATGTAAAAAATTAACATCGCGTATCCAACAAATACTACAATTGTACCTGAATAACATAGGTTCGGGAAAGCACTTCACGAGATTGAGGCTGCCGAATGAGTTACCAGAGCAGCAGTATTTCTAGTTGTTGGTGGCCGGTGATTAGCTGCGTTTTCTAGCCGCTCCCATGCTTTTCTCCGTTTCTCGGCGGATTTGCTTAGCTCTGCTTCTTCTTCCTTTAAATGAATAAGGCAAGACATGAAAAATCCATCATCAATATCCATGAACATCTTCCTGACATTTAAAGTTAAGTTCAGGACCGATTGATTCCAATGGTTCCGGGCACTCTTTTCCAAGGCTGGAAGTATGATGGGAAAAATCACATGCCGGTTATGTGCGATTATGTTTATGATATGTTCTTTACTCCAAAAGAGAAGTGCTCTTTCAGCCACCTGAAACATGCAGATGAATTAAAATTAAGCTTATAATCGTTCTTTTCCATGTCCCGGATTGATTACAGCAATAAGTCAAATGATTGAAATCTTATGATAATGAGTATAAAAACCATGCGAGTAAAGACAACTTTCAATCAATTACGGGTTGGATGATTGCATTATGTAGACATCTCAATTGTTGTAAAACAAAAGACATGTAACTAAAATGTTTAACAGCTACCCTCATTTTAAGACATCAGCAAGTCCCCACAAAACTGTCGCTGGGCACGGAGTTGACCGACGTATGTTACATTCAGGTCAAACATATGTAACTAAGCTCGGTCTTATTTAAGCCAACCATAAAGCTGCAAACCCTTAGTTTAGACGTTATGTAACTCGTTAAATTGGGGCCTACCCCCTGAGTTTTCTCGAGTTATGCTCACTTCTGGCCAAAACTCAAACATGGCGGTGGTGTATTGTAACGGCCCAAATTTCAGTGATACCGGAACAGTGATTTGAAATCACTAAATCCGACATGTGAGCTTAGATATTAGTAAGTAAATGTTAAGTGTGGTTTTAGAAATAATTTTGAATTAGTGAAATTATGTAGTGTATGAAGTTGTAGATAAAACGGAATAAAAACGAGGTATCGAGACCTCGAATTCATAAACCGAGCCATAAATATTTTTAAAAATATTTATGGAGTGTAAATAAGTTAGTATTAAAGTTTCGTCAAGAAATTTTAAGGTTTCGGTAGTTAATTAGGTGAAAAGGACTAAATTGAACTAAGTGCAAAATTGTGAGATGTGATTAAATAGCTCTAGTAATAATTAAAAGAGGACTAAATAGGCAATTAGACACCTATTATTGGGCTGGACGGCATGTGTGTGCAGGAAAATTAAAAATCAAATGTGAACAAGGGGCAAAATTGGAAATAAGGTAATAATTTAATTGTAAAATATGATATATTAGGTAAAATCTAGAGTTTTCTTCATTTTTTCTTCATCTTCATTAGATAAAAATACCATTAGAGAGTTTTTAAGAAGCTGGTTTTATATCCTACAGCATGTAAGTTCAACTCTTGATTATTTCTTGCAATTTTTGTATTTTTGAGACTTTTACAACTAGGTCCATATGTTTAATTCATTAGTTTTTGATAATTTTGAAAGTTGCCATGAACAAGTGCTGAAATTATATGATGATTTATTATGGAATTGAGGTTTTAATTTTATTATATGATGATTTTGTGAAGAGATTTTTATAGAAATCACTATTTAGGACCTAATCGTAAAAGTTGTGAAATTAGGGTTTTGTGATGAAACTTTGAATGTCAAAGGCTGTGAAATAGTTTATAATGTTTAAATAAAGTGTTATTTGAGAAGAATTAGTTCAATTGATGAATAAATTAAGTAGGGACTAAATTGTAAAAAAATTGAAAAGTTTGGGGTAATAGTGTAATTTCATAATTTTAAGGGCATAATTTGTGAAATAGAATAGAATTGCAATGGATGCTAATGAAGGAATGATTTTATAATTATAGATCAAGAAAACGAAGTGAATCGTGGAAAGAAGAAAATTCAAGAATAATCCTGAATTTCTACGACTTTTGCAAATTAGCTCAGGTAAGTTCATATGGCAATTTAATGTTTGATTATGAAAATATTATGATTTTTAAGTATATTATTGTAGATGAATACTATCAATTTGTAACAAGTATGAAATAATAGTTAAATAAAAGTACACATTAGTTGGAACAATGGATTTGAGTGCTTTCATTCTGTGACCATGATGAATTGACGGAAAAGATGTGATAAGTACGCCCGTCTAAGACCATAGCTGGGCTATGGCATCGGTGCAAGGTGATATGTGTTCCCGTATAAGACCATAGCTGGGCTATGGCATCGGTAAGATGTGATAATGTGATTCCGTATAATACCATATCTGGGATATGGCATCGGCATGTGATGTGATCCATGTAAGACCATAGCAGGACTATGGCTTCGGTGTGTGATATGTGACAATGTGCAAGTCCATAGTTTTCTATGGCAATGTGTTAATGAAGCACTCAATTCCATTAGTTCTCAATAAATTGTCAATGGAAATAAATGAGAAAAAAAAAAAAAAGGGCCCAAAGAAGTTAAATTTGTGAATAGGAATATGAAAATTATTCAAAGGAGCTTAATAATGGATTTGTGATTTACAGGATAAAGTAGTTAAATTAAAAGATATATGATTGTGTACAATGTTCGGTAAGATTTGTGTTTTTATGCCTATGAGCTTACTAAGCTTCAATAAGCTTACTTGTGTATGTTTGATATTTTTATGTAGATTGAATTAAAGTGAAGCTGGTAGATCGGATCAACACAACAAGGCACACTATCCAGATCAATTCCGGTAGCTTTTGTTTTATGTTTAAAGATTTATATGGCATGTATAGAGTTTGAATGAATTAAAGTAAAGATGTTATAAACTAGTTAACAATATTTTGTACTAAAACAGTTTTTGGTTAGTAGCAATAGTTTGACTTTGAAAATTCACCATAAATTATGAAAATATAATTAGAGGTTGAATGAAATATGAAATTAAAACTTATTGAGTCTAGTTTCTTATAAAAGAAATTATGTAAGAAATGGAATTGTAAATCATGAGATATAATAACTTTTGTGAGATAAGGTCAGAGTGATTTCAAGCTCCCTGTTCTGATTTGTTAAAATCATTAAAAATTGTACAAAAATAGTTAGAGTCATACTATACATGTATGGATTCCTTATTGAATCTATTTTTAATAGAAACAAACTTCATAGTTATTTGAATTCTGTACAGGAGAAATTTGGTTCGTAGTACACAGGGGTCAGAGTAGCTGAACCCTGAAACAGGGGAGACTTTAACTAATAAACTGTACTAATTGGCCCAACCAAAAATTCTAGAAAAAAATTAGTAAGTAGATATATGAGTCTAGATTCAGGAAAATTTACGGATTTGGATTTCGAGTTTCGTAACTCGAGATATGATTTTTTAGTGACTGTGATGCAGTTGGACAGCTTATCTGGAAAAGGTAATATAAATTGCCTGAATTTGTTTATGTGCTCAAATAAGTTTAGTAATGCCTCGTGCTCGACTCCGGCGACAGTCTCGGGTAAGGGGGTGTTACATGTATGGTAGATCAGTGTCAAATCATAAAACATATCATTAGACAAGAAGATACATCTAGTCATTACAGGTCAAACATAGAGATATAACTAAGCTCAGTCTTATTTAAGCCAACCATAAATTAGTTTAGACATTATGTAACTCATTAAATCAGGGCCTCCCCCCCCCGAGTTTTCTCGAGTTATGCTCACTTCTGGTCAAAACTCAAACATGATGGTGTATGGTAGATTAGTGTCACAAACATATCATTCGATTCAAAGATAACATCTAGTCATTACATTTCTTAACAAGTTAATAGATGCGTGTTTAAGGCAGTATCGTAAAAGGATCAAGATGAGAACATACTAAGCACAAGATGTATAATCAAGGCAATAATGAGATGCAAAGTGAGCATATTAAGGTACAGAGAAATTTACCTGGAAGTGGAAACTGTTAATGCAACGACCAATCTGCCAAGAAAATGGGACCATAACTTTTTGGAATTCCACCATGTCGATTTCTTCCAAAATATCCTTCAACTCGTCGAGAAACATCACCTCCTTCTGGCTGTTTGTTATTGGCCAGTACTTCAATAACCCCTTTATCACTATACTAGATAGCTTCGGGTCCTTATCGATGAACTGAGTGACACAATAAGACAATTGTTGAAAGTAAACTCCCAAAGTTTTTGGCTTGTGCAGCGGAATCAAAACCCTCTGCAAGAAGATCTTATGCTCCTCCTTTAAAGGCAGAGCGAATCCGCTGATTATACTCCCGAAAATCTCCAACAACTCAGTGATTCCATTATGTCTCTCCTCTTCGAAAACGAATCTATAAAATATATTGCTTATATCCTTTCGAATAAGTGGCCTATGAACCATAAACTTCCCATAAACCCTGTGCAATATAGTCTTCAAACACTCCCTTTCTCTCGGATCCTCTGAATCAAACAAGTCGAGCAATCTCAAAATAAAGGCATGATCTATGTACTTTTTAGCTACTTTAGCATCGAGACACGAAGAAGTGATGAACTTGAGCAGCAGATCATACACAATTTGCAAATGTGGCCAAGCTGAACAAAATATTGGATCATCATTATCGTTTTCACCATTATTACTTGTAATAGACCGATAATTTGGCGGGAAAACCCTAAACAGATTCGTCGAACACATCCTACACATGGCCAAAATCGCAGGTTCGCTAAATCTAATAGATCCAGAAGCCACGAAATCTAATAACTCAAGCAATGTCTGTCTCTTCACATCTTTTTCAATCGAATTTTTAGTCGCGTCACTGAAATCGAAAGTCACACAACAAAGGCTAACCTTACTCACGAAAAGGTTCATCTTCTCCGAATTTGGCGCGTTTTTGAACGGCAACAAAGGTTCAATTCCCGCCACAACACTCGCCGGGAAAATGGAGGAGGACGTTCGTTTCGTGGCGCAGGGACGGCCGCATCCCGAGTTGAAACTGTTGGATCGGTGAGTGTGTGGACCGGCTGTCATGAATGAGTTCGGCCGAGTTAACTCCGGCGAATCCGAATTCCCGAAACTCCGTGGAATTTTACTGAGGAATTGTCTTAACATTGTAGAATTTTAAAGGTATTATAATTTTTTAAAAATATTAAATTGAGGACCGAAAAAGATTCTTAAATTTAAAAACAGCTACATTATCCATAAACCGATTTGATGAATCAATAAAACAATTTAAAAATAAAAACACTAATCCTAGAATTTATTTATAAAAACAGATTCTCTAAAAAATGAGGAAAAATATTTTTTTTTAAAGATGATGAATCTGAATTTCATTATTCCATGATTAAAAAAAAAAGAGAGAGAAAATTTTATTATAATGTTGCCTGTGGTACAGAAAGATCCGAATAGATTTTCTGAGAATGCAAAACTGTGTGTTTGGTTAGAAAGAAAAAAAAAAAAAAAAACGGATTATTTGTTCAAAGCTTGAGCGAGAGAAATTGTTGTTATCGCTTTTTTTTTCTTGTTATTATTTACGGTGGAGAAAATCTATTTTAACAATAATAAGGTTTGAGTTTCTTTGAATCTTTCTTTGTTGTTGTTGAAGAAAATGAAAGGAAAGCAAACTAGAAAAAAGAAAAATTTTCTGTTGATGACAAAATGTGATTTTTTTTGTTAAAATATGCCATATGTCCTTATATTCTTCACAAATTTAAAATTTAATCTATATACTTTTATTTTTTAAAATTTAATCCCTTTAGTCTACTGTTAATATATATTTTTTTAAATCTAATGTGAAATTTTGAAACTAAAAATATTATTTTTTAAAGGATGGAATTCGAATAAAATATCAATCAAGACTTTAATTTAATGAAAAAAAATCATAAATAAATGTGTTTAATTATTTTGATTATTTAATCATATTCTGAATATCTAATTTCAAATTTGAAAACCAATTAAAAATTTTATAACTAATGAATTTTAATATCCGAAATACCTAATATAAATTTAAATAATGAATATCTAAAAGAATAATTACTTTAAAATCTAAATTCACGATCCGAATTAGTGTTTTAATATTAGTTTAGGGTTCCTACACAGCAAGCTCTTCAAACCCTCCCAGAGGTCTAAGGTTCCATAGAGCTTTTACCCTTATTTCCTCTAAGCGTTCAGTTTTGCTCTGCTACTCTCCATTATTGTAAGCTTCCTTACTTCGAAACCCTAGATATTCACTTGACGAATCACTTATTTTTGGGTGAAAATTTGGTTACTTGTGTTTGATTTTAGGGTTTGAGATTTGATTCTGTTACTTTGAATCGTATTTTTTACAATTTTCATTCCCTTTTGATGATTCTCGACTTTGCATGATAATTACAATTTGAAAGGAATTTTCACCTTTTAGTTCAATTTTGTGTTTTGAAAGGTTTGTAATTGGTTATACTTTCTTTATTGTTTTTATTTTGACTTTCTGTAAGCTTTCTTACTTCGAAACCGGAGATCTTTTCTTTGATTAATCACTTACTTTTTTTCTGAAAATTTCATTCGTTGTTTTGATTTAGGGTTTGAGATTTGAATACGTTTCTTTGAATGTGGTTTTGTACTCTTTTCTTTTTCTTTTTCCTGTTTCTGTTCCGATTATTCTCGACTTTGCATTACATAATCCCCCCCACCCAATGTATTAGTTGTCTCACAAATGACTAATGCTTTATATTTTTTAGCTTATTTTCCTTATCAATTTGAAAGAAATTTTAATTGTCGATTCAATATTCTCTTATTATTGTTTTAACTTTCTGTTCCGTTCATTCCTCTCAATTTTGGACTTGGACAATAATCAAAGAGTATTTTTCCTTATGTTAAAATTATATCTACATCCAGCTGTCTTTTCTTTCTTTCTTTTTTCTGTTTTTTTAATTATTTTAATAATTAATGTTGTGAAAAAAATTAAATCACTATTTTGTATGTTCTTGGTTTGTATAGTCATTCTTTTGTTTCATTGATGAAGTGAACATGTAAGCTTTGATTTAATAGAATTACAATGGATTGATGATTTGTTTGGTAATTTACAAAGCACTTGTATTTATATGTGGTTTACGGTTCTGATCTAACATGTCCAATGATCTGGCATCTCAGCAATTGATGGCACAGCTTGAACCCATTTCCAGCAAGATGTCCATGGGATTTGGGATTGATGAATCTTTACAGCAGCAGATACCATCGAATATGGCGATAGATCAGATGGGATCCATGCCTAATAATTGTGAGTCTCAGTTACCGTCAATATCAAATCAACAAGTTGGATATGTTGAGTCCCAAGCTTATACTCAGCTACCACAGCAGTATTTAATGTCTAATAAGCCACTGGGAGAAATGATTCCGACCGTGTTGGATAGCATGAGACAACATCAATTACCAACTTTGAATAAGCGTAAGGAGCTGATGGAACCAATTGCCCCGAGTTCTCTTCCAAAGAAGTTATCACTGCCAAACAAACAAGTGGCACATATGGAACACAGGCCATGGTTGCAACCATTATCTGTTCCTAGTAAAAGACCTGTTCAGATGCAATCTGTTTCTAGCTCACTGGGATCAGAACCTTCTCCAGCATCGAATAAGAGATCAGTTCCAAGTAAAGTTGGGTCATCAGCTTCAAGGAATCAACCTGCAACTATACGGCCATCATCAAAGGTTCAGACTGAGTCATTTCAATCTGTGAGGTCCAAGATGCGGGAATCTTTAGTTGGTGCCCTGGCATTGGTTTCTCAGCTGCAAAGTGAAAATGCAATGGTGGAGAAGAACTCTGGGAAGACAGAAGAGGGTTCTCATCCAGTTGATTCCGATTCTGGCAAGTCTGATGCTGTCCACACTTTATCTGCAGAACCTCGGGGGATATTGCTTCCCAACCGACACGGTGGTACTGTCGGAAATAATAGTGAAGGTACACAAGTTGTGCAATGCAATGAGCTGCAATTTCAATCCAGCAATCTTTTACCTGATGAGGATGTTCAATTTACTGACAACTTATTTGCAAGAGATGAACTTTTGCAGGGAAATGGCCTTTCTTGGGTATTAGAACCTCAATTGAAGGTGGGAAAAGATGGTTTAAAACAATCATTACAGTCTCCACAAGAGTTGGCATATCAAATTGAAGCAGAACTCTTTAAATTATTTGGAGGTGTGAATAAAAAGTATAAGGAGAAGGGCAGGTCTCTTTTGTTTAACTTAAAGGATCGTAATAACCCTGAACTCAGAGAAAGAGTTGTATCTGGTAAAATTACCCCACACAGGCTTTGTTCCATGAGTGCTGAGGAACTGGCTTCTAAAGAGCTGTCAGAGTGGCGGCAAGCAAAAGCAGAAGAGTTTGCTCAAATGGTAGTTTTGCCAGATGTAGAAGTTGATATTAGACGTCTAGTAAGGAAAACTCATAAGGGTGAGTTTCAAGTGGAGGTTGAACAAACTGACAGTGCTTCAGTAGAAGTATCTGCTGGAACTTCAACTATTCGGCGACCAAAAACTGAGGAAAAAAAAACTCCTAGAACCATTAAAACTGTCGGAAAGAAAGATGAATCAGATACTGGAAGTGAAAAGAGTAATCTAGAGGACCCAAATCTTACCATTACCATTCCTTCAAGCGAGGGACCTGATCCAATGCAAGGGTTGATGGGAGAAGATGAAATCAAGAATGTGGATTTTTTGCCTCCAATTGTTTCCCTTGACGAGTTTATGCAATCTCTTGGTTCAGAGCCACCGTTTGAGAATTTACCTGATGAGGCTGGAAAAGCAACAGCAATTTCTGCTAAGGATGACTCAGAAGCTGGGTCTGACTCAAAGTCTTTTGGTCGAGCTTCACAAGTTCCTGAGAAGACAATGCCTGATAAATCCGGAACTAGTGATGCAAGCAATGTGAAATCAGTTTCAGATGTTAAGCTGAATGACATTCCTGCAAAAACAGAAACTATAGTTTCTACAACCACTTCGAAGGGTGAACGTGTCTGGGAAGGGATGCTCCAGCTAAACCTCTCAACCACGACCTCTGTTATTTGTACTTTTAAAAGGTATGTTTACAATCGCCTTGTTATGCAGAGCTATTTTTTTCTTAGAAATTTTTTTATTTAACATAATTGGTTGTTCATCCTATTTTGTTGCATCTGTTTGTCTCTCACTCATATATATATTCAATTTATCATGATTCTCCTTCATTCTTATCTGTATTTTACTAAATGTACAGCCATATGTTTATGTATAATCATGTACTTTGTTGATAAGTAGATGTTAAGTTGTTATTAACTCAACCTTGACGATGGCCATGTATTCTAAATATTTTTAGAAATGAATTGGGGAACATTGTGGAGTTTGGTATATCTGAGATCTTTCCTAGTTTCTTATTGTTTAAACTGTAACTATGGTGGATATGATAGATTTTAAAAGCTTATTTCTACTTTAGATGACCAAATCAAGTATTTTGAGGGCTATGTAGAAGAACAACTTCTCATGAAGCAAGAATATTAGAGTGTCATGGTATATTGGCAGCTTGGAGACTCATGGGAATGTTGAACGTAGACTAATCTCGTAAGAACCCTTCTACGTTGAACTTTTAAATAAGTTGGTGGAAGGTCCAGTTTCTCTTGGTTGACGCATTTAGCTATTTTGAATGGTTTTGTTCTGCATGAGATGTTGATTGTTGACTTGCTAAGTTTCATTGGATTTTACATTTAAGGCCTGATTCACATACTTAACAATCCAATTTTGGGTGCTGCAGCGGTGAAAGAACTTCTACGGAGTGGCCTAGCATTCTTGAAATCAAAGGCAGAGTCAGACTTGAAGCATTCGAGAAGTTCCTCCAAGAGCTTCCATTGTCTCGGAGTCGTGCTGTTATGGTATCTAAAGTTCATTTAAGTTGTAGTGAATTCCTGTACTTGCCATATTATGTCCAAAAAGAAGCAAAAATGAGGGAACAGAAACAAACTTATTTACCCAATTTCATCTTCCATTTATTATTTTTGCGTTTATGGAATTTGGTAAAAGCTTTTAGTGTTCTATGTTCGTGTTTCATTTGTGTAAAATCCCGAAATTTAGTGTTTGTGATGGTTAATTCTGACGGTAATCGTTGATCCAAGTAACAACAGACACCATATCAAACGAAAAAAAAAGTTTTATAGTACTCCATATCAAAATCTAACATAAGGATCTGGCTTTGGATTAATGTTGCAAGTTGGACTGATTCAAGTATTTGACCTTTCATTTTGCAGGTTATTCATATCGTTTGCAAGGAGGGATCGTCCGAGAGCGAACGGCAGAGCCTGGTTGAGGTAAGGGAAAAGGGAAATCAAAACACTGAACATTGAACAAAGAATTTGTTAGTGATGGTTTATAACTCAGATACCCTTTATGCAGACGGCTGATTCATATATTTCAGACGGGAGAGCTGGTCTTGCCGAGCCTGCTTCCGGGGTCGAACTTTATTGTTGCCCACCCCATGCAAAAACACTTGAAATGCTCACCAAGATACTTTCAAAGGGCCAAATTCAAGCTCTTAATGCGTTAGATAATGGTCTAATTGGTGTTGTTGTATGGAGAAGAACTCAATTAACATCACCGAACTCAACTTCACACCATAAACACATCTCAAAAAAGCAACACTTCACTTCTCAAAAAAGCAACGCTGACATCGATTCTAACTCTCCGTCGGTGCTGCCGCCGATGTCTTCTCATGGCGGACTTCCTCATTTCGAACCTCCTCCTGATGATGAGGGTGACGATATTCCACCGGGATTTGGCCCTGGGACAATGTCCCGGGACGAAGATGACCTACCCGAGTTTAATTTCTCTAGTGGCCCGAACACAAACCCGTCGGGGCCACAATACCCTGCCAGGTACCAATCCCAAGCCTCTCGTTTACACGCTCAAACATCATCTCGCCCTGTTGATCAAATGAGAGAGCTCATACAAAAGTATGGGCAACCAACTACTAATACTCCTCTAAGGGTTCCACTGCAACAGTGGAACGATCATGATGACAACGAGGACGACGATATACCGGAATGGCAGCCAACATCCCAACAACCCCTACCACCCCAAGTCAATAGATTTCAACAGCCAATGCAAGTTCCCGGTCAACAAAATGCTGCTGAGCCATGGCAGCAACAGCAACAAGGGAATTGGTGGGTTCCTCCACCTGGTTCTCAAGGCCAACAATTTGGTAATGGAAGTCAATTCTATGGGCAAAATGTAAGAACTGGAAAGCCTGTTTGGCGAAAAGATGTTTCTAACAATAGAGGATTTTAGTTTCGAACTTCTGTAGATACAGGGGTTTATGTTTTTTTATCGTAGTTTGGTTCTAGAAAAATCTTTGATGAAATCTTTGTTTCGTTGGGTTTTTTTTTTTTCTCTTTTTTATTTTTTTGGTTTTATTAATTGTAGTTCTTGTTGAAGCAAAGAGATTTAAGTTAATTTAAATATTTTTGTTTTTATAATTTATAAAATAAGTATTTGTACATTGACTATTTATTCGCATTTTCTATTATTTTATTTTTCAAAAATTTTCATTTTGATAATTTTTAAAATTAATTTTGTTTTATGATGATTGAATCGAAAATGTATCATCAAACAGATACATCAATCCAGTTCTTATGCTCCGAACCTTCAATTAATTTTACTTGAGAGTGCATATGTTCACTCAAAGCTGCAACTTCATCTCTTAAAGCCAACTTCATAAAAAGGATTAATATACCCAATATTTGGTATTTAAGTTTCTTTTTTTTATCTTGATATTATGCTCTCATAAGGCCATATATTTTTATACATAAGCACCTCATTGTTGAAAATGGAATAAAAACATTTATACCCAATCAAATTTCGGTGCTCAATGAATGTGTCATTCATGACTCTAAAATCATCGTACATTTGTTATTCTTTTGCTTTCAGAAAATAAAAATATTAAGGTTAAAAATTCTTAAAATACCCTCAACGTTTCAAAAAGATATAAATTTTTAGGTAACATGAGTTGACACCAATTTAATTTTAAAATAGATCAAATAGTAAAAAACCTCCATTTAAAAAAAATGATTCTGTTAAAAAAGAAATAAAATATCTACTAGGCATTCACTACAACAAAAATTTAATTTGTATTTTACTAAATGATATAAATTTTTAATATAAATTAAAGCGGTTAAATATCCAAGTCTCATCAAATATAGTATCTTTCATGAAAAAAAATCCAAAAAATAAATTTAAAACAGGATTTTTTACCGTTAAATTCCTAACAGGGTTGGAAAAAAAAATTCCTGATTAGATGGAATAATGAATCACATTCAACAGGACCGAATTTACAACACTGCTTTAAACCAAGTCCTAAACCCCCAATTCTTTACCCATTTTAGCCTAATTTCATCATGTCTAACACATGGATATTGAAACTTCGAAGAATCTTCAATATGTAACGAAAACCTTTTAATAAATCTATACCCGTATCGAACACTGAAATCCAAGTCCGAGTAGCATTGACTAATGGTGGATAAAAGTACCATAGCTGCACTTAAACTGATCTTTTTGTTAAAAATTTTATCCATTTCTACTATTAAAAAATATCCATTTATGTTATTGTAAGGACCAATTTGCTCCTTAATCTTAATGTACATGAACTAAATTTTTTCATTTTTGAGTAAAGGAAAAAATGCAATACAACAAGTACAGGAACCTCTATGATACTTTTAGTGCCTTGTCAACTCAGAATTCAGATTACCATGTTTCCTACATCCAGCATACCAGGTCTCATCTAAAAAACCTTAGCAGCAAGAAAATGTAACACAGAAAATTTTAAGTTCAGCTGTTGTCTGATGAAGAACTTTTTAGCAAACAAAACTTCCATGACAATGTGTTCAGTGATAAAAAGAGCAAACAATACGAACCAAAAAGCTATAAAACCTAAAACTTTCGTTTAGTCCAACAGTGCACTCAAAATACAACTACATGGTCATTTTTCTAAGGAAGCAAACCCCGACAGTTTATTTTCGCATTGTTATATGAACAAGAAGAAAGACATGTTCATATACGTATGTATGTCAAACAAAAAAGGTGATTTTACCGTACAGGCTGTTGGTTGTAACGGTTCTTCTCTTTCTTCTTTGCAGCAGCAAGCTTCGCACTCCTTGCAGCAGCCTCTTGTGCAGCAGCTTTTGCAGCGGCGTCCATCTCTTTACTAGATTTCTTCTTCTTCATAGATGCCACCTTCTTTAGCCGCTCTTTCACATCAACAGCAGCTACATCCTCCTCAGTTTGCTCGGTCCCAGCAAAGTCATCTGGCCCATTGGTAGTGTCTGTACTAGTGGGTTGATCTTGTGATTCTTTTCCTTCCTTTGATTTATCCTTCTTTTTCTTCTTCTTGGCACTTTTAGATTCTCCAGGTGGATTATCTTTCTTTTCTCCCTCTCCTCCTTTCTTTTCTTGTGCAACATCTGTAAATATAAGACATAAAGACCTAGCTTAGAAGAGACATTTTCCGCTATCGATATTTTGGAAAAGGAACAGTTCTCGATTAGAAATGCCACATATAACTGTAAAAGGTTGCATGCATGCACTTGAGAGAGAATTCTGTATTTTCGAAGTTCAATTCACAAACAACTCCAAGGTCTTTATGCAATACGGCTTGGGAAAATCAATCATCAAAGGTTGCTTGTCAAAACAGAAATAATTTAAGAATTTATTCTAATAATTTCTGATCTCAAAATAGGAATAACTAGCCAACTTTCAGCCAAAACAATGGGAAGAATGTTAAAAGCAAATAATTACAGATCTACTATAGAAAGTAATCAAAGCACCAAGTTGGTTAAAATTACCACGTGACTCGTCATTGCTGTTGTTTTCCTTCTGTGTGACTCCAAAATCAGCAAGAAGAGCCTCCAACTCTTCTAGTTCCTTTTTCTTCCTCTCTTTCTTTGAAAGTTGTCTTTCTGCCTCTTTGGGCGGTGCAGGAATTTCAGGATCCCTTTTTAGCAGAGGCTCTGGATGTACTTGAATTTCCGGTTCATGTTCATGATCTTCCTCTATATCATCATCTCCTTCATCTAAAATATCTTCTTCACTCTCACTGTCCTGTAACCACAGATAAAACAAGACATAGCTTGTCAATAAGTCAACTAATTTCCATCATTCGTTCTGTATGATTATTGCCATTCAATCATAGAGGATATATCATTTACACTCAAGGGTCTCATCCTCTTGGTAGAATAACAAATGAATAAAAAGGACTCAAGCCCTGTGAGCATGAAAGTAGATCATGCTCCAGGGGAAAAGCCATTGCAACAGAAACATCTAGATGAACAAAGCTTATAACAACGTGATCCTCATTAGCTGTGAGCCCTATAATACTAACAATGGATTTTAAAACTAACTCAAATAAATATAAGACAAACAGATAAAACCAATATACACCACCATTAATTTCTATTATACCAGTAAAAGAAAAAAGACAAAAGACCTCATCCAGAGAGAAAGACCTATATATATAAAGCTTCTTATTGCCTTCTCCCATTTCTTTTTCAGAGGAAGGTTTCTGTATGAAAAGTGTTGATGACAGCATTTTTCTTAGTATTGCAATCAGGATAATAAGCATTCTAAGCATAAAAAGTATCCACAGTTCACCGTGAACTTGCATACAAACTGCTAATAAAAATAATCATGAGTATCACTAATTAGAAAATTCATGCCAGTAATTTTATAGCTTACTCATACTCAAACCAGCTTCTTGGAAGAGTATCGAGTTCCTATAAAAACATTTACAATATCATGAACTCACGACCTCAGCTAGAACCTTCTCAAAAGTAACTTCTGTTAAAAAATTTCTATCCAACTAAAGTATGCAGATATAGAGGCATTCTCAAGTATTACTGCTATTACTAAAAATACCCAATAATCTATGAACCAAAATAGCTCCAAACTTGAACTCAAAATTGAGAACTACAAGCAGAAAACAATGAATTCAATCTAGAATTTATATGAGAACCCAAATCAATATCTCCACCCTCAAACAAGTATGCTATTGCTATCAGTTTCAGCCATCAAATCGTTGCTCAAATCATCTACTTCTAAGCGTTTCTATAGCACAACTTCACATAACATAATCATCCACAATCATTCAAATAATAACAAAAGAATATCCAAGCAGAATTTTAATATATATTAAAATTCAAACTAATGGATTCGGAAAAGAAATGGCAAAAGATCGCTTAACCAATAAAACTATTCACCTCTACATTAGCTGTCTTCTCTTCGTGACTCTGAGAAGGTTCCGAGGATCCCCAAACGGACTGAGGTGGAGCAGTGGTAGCATAATAATCGTCATCGTCTTCATCATCAACATCGGCCCACGATTTGACGGTGAGAGGTGCCGGAGCCCAAAACACCTGAGACTCGGCTTCTTGTTGCGACTTCTGTTGTTGTTTTTCAGACTTGGAAGAAGATTTCTTCGACCGCCGGTCCTTGTCGGATTTCTTCTTCTTCCGGAGAGTTTCGAGAGCAGCGAACACGTTCGTGTTGGTGATCACTAATGATCCTTCGTCTCTCCTGCTACCTCCACCCACCATTTCACCACCAAAATCGAAATCGAAAAAGTTGAATCGACGAATATACGAATTTTTTAAAGAACACTGAGATCGAGATGTTAATAACGAGATTTGATTTAAAATGTTGAAAGAATAAGGAATGATTGATTGGGGTTGGTTGAAATTTGAAGGGAATTGGAGATCAGAAGGGAGTGGTTGTTTCTCGAGAAAAATAAAATTCGAGTGGAGAGAAAATTAGGGTTTAAAAAGGAAGCGTATTTTGTTGCAGAGTACGGGAGTTAGGGATTATATTGGAGGGGAAGAAGGTAACGTAAAATAAGTAAATGCTTAACGACGCCGTTTCGTTTTGGTAAGAATAATATAATTTTTGGCGCTTGAAGTTGGCAACTAAGTTCATATTGGTGCCTGTATTTTTTTTTGTCCATTTTGGCATTTGAACTTTACAGCTAGGTCCTTTTCGGTCCCTAAACTTGAAAAATGTAAAAGTTTGATGATGCTGCATTCTATGATTGTGCCACATCATCACTTGAAAATTAAAAATTTTATATAAATTTCTAGGTGATGATGTGGTACAATTTCAAAGTGTCACATCTAATCATTGATCTCCTATTCAATTAGTTTGATCGATTCAATGTCAAAGCAACAATAATAAAATAATTAATTAAAATATCATAAAAATCTAAAAAATAGAAATAACAAAGTTATTAAATGAGTTCAACTTGCGTCGTTTGTCTCTGTTTTCGATTCTTACCAATTTCAAGTAATTCCTGAGTCAATCTATTCAACCCCCTTGTTTAAACCATTATATCAATCAGCTCTTGATCCGTCCAATCCTATCCTGTTTCAGTAACATTGGTCACATAATTAAATATTGACAAAATCCAAGTTTAAGGACCTAATTGTCAAATTCAAATACCAATAATTATATTATCTCTTTAGTTTGCGAAGCTGAAATCTAAGTTTAGAAGTATGATTACATGTAAATAAGATATTAGCAACCTCACGACGCCCATTTAAAAAGAGGTGCCATTAGTCATGTGTTATCCTTAAATTTGAAATACTAAATTTAAATTTGATATTTAAATGAGACAAAGCCCTCAAAGAGAATTTAGGGAAATATGTCGTGTTGGATGAGTTTTTTTGCCAACTAAAAATAAAATAACCAACCTATTTGACCGATTAACAATTTTATTTTGACATATATAGCTAATTTAGCCCAACTTATCTTCAGAGTGCCTAAAAGAAATATTACATTGCATGATAATTTATTTGATTCTCCAATTTTATGAAAAAAATTATTTTAGTTATACATATGAAATTTATTTTTTTAGTCTTTAAATTTGTATTTTTTATCAAATTATTTTAAATTATATGAAAAATTAAAGTTTATTAACTTTGCTGACATAACATCTATACGGCAGTTTACATATTATGCCATATTAACAATTAATTAATTTTTTAAATTAAAAATATTTAAAAATATATATTATTTTTATATTTTTAAATAATTTAAATATTTTTTATGTACTTTTTTGAATTTTGAATTTTTAAAAAATAATTAATTGTTTATATCCATGCAGGATTCACATGTATACTATATTAGCAAAGTTAGCAATATTAACTTTTTTTATTCATTTTGAGATAATTTGACAAATATTTTAAGTTTAAGATTAAAAGACAAATTAAATTAAGGATTAAAATGATATTTTTTGTAAAATTAGAAGGATAAGTAAGTGATTACGTCAATAACAAAAAAAAATATCAGCTAATTATTCATAGAGCAAAAAAAAAAGCCGCCATTATAATAGTGTTGCAACTGCTACTTTTAAAAACACGTTCATATTATGGAAACTCGAAATTTTACATTGAAGAAAAATGGTAAAAAGAAAAAAAAACACAATCTTCATGCTTAGCTAATCATGGCAAGAATAAAAAATAATAATAAACCGGCAAAAACAGCAGCAAAGATCAATGTTGCATTGCCTTTTCTTTGTCTATCTTGTCATGTCTTTGCAATTGCATGTGTTTCCAGTTTCGAATGCAGCTCTTTGTCTCAAAAAAGATGATCCAACTGTGCAAGGAATTAGTAGAATGCCGGTGGTGGTGGAGAAGAATAGTTTTTTCCGGCAAACGGTGGCAATAATGGACTATAACCTGTAGGACTTGGCGGCGGCGGCGGCGGTGGTGGTGGTTGTAATGTCCAACATGGTAGTGGTGGTGAAATAGTTGGTCGTGGTGGTGGTGGTGGTGGTGAAATAGTTGGTCGTGGTGGTGGTGACGGTGAAATAGGGTAGAGTGGACACGGCGGCGGAAGCAATGGCGGAGGTGGCAGTGAAGGTGATGGACTAAGCTTCGGACTGCAATTAATGGCACTACAATTTAAAGGCACACAACTGAACATTTTACATTGTAATCTCGATCTTTGAAGATTTCTATTATCGAAACAGTTTTTCCGGTCATCGAATTCTTCCAAATCCAAACATGCCGGCGGCATTCCGGTGAAGAAATTATTATTGAAACTGAAGTTCATTAAGTTAGGTAACGAACAAACACGTTCATGAACAGTGCCCGACAACATATTATGCGACAAATCGAAATGTTCCAAGCTTTCCATTTTTCCGATCGATTCCGGCAATTCACCGATCAATTCATTGTTTTTCACATCAAAAACTGTTACGTTCTTCAATGATCCGATCTCTTCAGGCAAACATGAATGTAACCCATTGTTACTTAAAACGACTTCGTTTAAAGTACCCGACATGTTCGCCATACTCCTCGGTAAACACCCATGAAACCTGTTATTAGCTAAAACAATGACGGAAGCCGGCGAGTTCCCAATATTTTCCGGCAATTCAAAAGCAAACCTGTTATTATTCATAAAAATGGCGTCCAGTTTCTTTTCGAATAAAGCTTTGGGTACTTTACCTTCAAATTCATTGAACCTAATGTCGAGGAATTTAAGGTTTGGGATTCGAAGAACAACGTAAGGAAACTTGCCCGCAAATCGATTATTACTTAAATCAAGCTCGAAAAGACGTTTTAATTCTTTGAAACTCCATGGGATTTCGCCACAAAACCTGTTGGAGTTTACATGAAATAATGCTATATCATTAAGGAGTCCAAGTTCTTCCGGAAGTGTTCCGGCGATATCACCGTGGTTAAGATCGATTCCGGCAACGGTTATGATGGCGGGGTCGTCGAGAGCTGGGGAACAGAAAACTCCAGTGTAGTTGCATACATTGGATCCTACCCAATTGGAGGTTAAATTCAAAGGGTCTGAAATAATGGCTTGTTTCCATGCTTGTAAAGCTATGTAAGCAGTTTTAAGCCTTGGGTTGTCAAAGGTTAAGGATGATGATGGAAGAACTGAGTCGAACTCGGGGCCGGATTTGAACTCGCCGCCGTAATAAAACACTCTTCTACGGTTGTCGGATGTTGCAGTGGTGAAAGGAATGAATCTGAAAGTAACGAAGAATGCAATGATAAGAAGAACATTGTTAACAACTGTGTTCTTCATCAGACACAGCAATTGAACATGTAATGGAAACTAAAATTAATGTCTGAAAAAACAAAAACAAAAAAAGATTGAATTTTTGTTTTTAATTTTTTTTTAAAGCTTTGTTTAGGTCACTGAGTAAGAAAAATAATGGTGAAGAAGTAGTGAGGGAGAACTGAGAAGCGTGCTAAAATATATAAAGTTAAATCACTTTTTATTGAAAAAAAAAATTAAGAAATTCAATATGGATGATAATTCGGTTCGGTGTATTAAGTTCGGCTCACATAAGAATTAAATTTACTCGGTCCATTAAATTTGCAAGTTGGGAGCTAAAAATTGAAGGTATAATATCAAATTTAGTTTTAAATATTTATGTTTTTGTCAATTTGATAATTAAATTTTTTAATTAAACGTCAACTTTCTTTTTTTTTATCGAAAATGTCAACTAAAACCTTAATTTTTTTAGGCATGAATTTATCTCCTAATGTTTACTCATTTTGTCATTTTGGTCCATTTTTGTGTTATTTTGACACTCAGCCTTTAAATTTTAGGTAATTTGCTTCTTCTTTTTTACAAAAAAATTGACTGAACTGTTAAAATTTAGTTTATACTTCAATGCTAGTATGGATAATTTTTCTAAAAATTTTTATGAATTTTTTTATGAATTATACATAACTGTTACACTAGTGGTCACGACAATGTTGTTAAAATTTTAACAATTCAATCAGTTTTTTTGTAGAAAAAGTAAGTAATTTGACTAATTTTTAAAGGTTAAAAACCAAAATAACTCCCCTCCCCCAAAAAAAGAGGAATAAGAACCAAAATGAGTAAATGTTATGAGCTAAATTTATCTTTATGCCTTTTTTAAAACGATGTTGCCATGATAACCCACGTGTACTTCATGCAGACATGACATTGTTTGATTTATATGCCACATCAACAAAAGATATTCAAATTTTAAAAAAAGAGTATACAAGTTTAAAAAAGATGCATGAAATACATATAGATTCCTCAATGTTTAAAAATTTAAGGTTTTAGTCCACATTACCATTAAAAAAATAGCATTTCAACTTTTTTTTGAAAGTTTAATGTTCAAATTTAATTTTTTTTAAAAAGGTTGAAGGTTAAATTTAACTAAAAAAAAGAATAAAAATCAAATTAACAAAAGATGTAAATATTGAGGATTAAATTTAACATTATACCAAAGTTAAACTTTTAAATAGGTAAAATATTATTATCATGTCAACTAAATTATTAGTTTCAACGTTAAATATCGATTCAAATTTAATTAAAGCATATCTAACATACGTAAATCTAAATTGTAAATAATTATGTAATTATTGTGTAAACAAATCATATCGATTCAAATAATGATAATTTAACTTAGATCGGTTCAGTTACAAATTACAATTAAATCGATTCGATTTCAATTTAATTGCAAATAATAAAAACTAAATAGCTATAATATTTTTAAAAGAAATATCAAAAAGGAGAAAAACGATTAACACCTTTAATCACTCCACAAAAATAGGCATTAATTTCTAATCCATACTTGGCTTTTATTTCTCGGTCAAAGAATTAAATCCCACTAAATTTAAGTTGGACTTTACACTAAATCAAAGTTGGACTCAATATTTTAACACTTGAAATAACTAATGTATATATTTATGGATAAAATATGTTTTAAGTCCTTATATTTTTATATGTTTGGAATTTAGTCTTTTAATTTTTTTTTATTTTATATATTTGAAAAAGCAAGTTCATCAATTGTTAATACAGTTAAAATCTTCTGTTAAATTTAAGTTTATTACAACGTCTTTTTTCTTTGTTATGTAGCTACCAAGCAAGTTCTTTTTTTAATTTCAATATGTCCTACCGGTAAATTTGACAAAATAATTTAACCAGTATTAATAAGAGGACCTGCATTTTTAACTCTGAAAAGTAGAGAAATTAAATTCTTTGAAATAAAATTAGAGGACTAAATTTCAAATGTATGAAAGTACCACAATTTGGAGGATAATAACTTCTTTTTTATGGTCAAATATGAACTTTTGGAGAGGTCAAAAGAAAATTTTACCATTTTATTAACTTACAACTTTATAATTTCTAAAAGAGACCAAACTACAAAGTTATTATTTTTAGGTATGGTTGTTAATTTTTTAAAAAGAGTTAAATCATTTTTTAAATAAAAATACTGACTAAAATATTAATTTTTAATGATTTAGCGTGACAACTCATATGACAGTCCACATGTCCATCATACTGACATGTCATTATTTGTTTTATATTACACGTTAACAAATATTTTAAAATTTATAAAATTCCCAAGTTCCAAAAAAATAAAATAGTTCATAAAATTTAGCATGAAATATATGTGTTTCGCCATGTGAGCTACCATATTTAAAGCTTTAACGTTTTAGTTAATATTTACATTAGCAAGCAACAATTTGACTCTTTTTAGAAAGTTGATAGTCAAATTCGACTCTTTTTAAAAGATTGAAGGCCAAATTTAACTTAAAAAAAGGTCGAATTGACAAAAAGTATAAATGTTGTAGGCTAAATTTGATATTACGTCATATTTTACCAAAGCATTTTTATCTATACTATTAATAAAATCCCTAATTGAGTTGGTGTCCTGATTCAACCGGGCACTAACTCGATTAAGGAAACTACAAAAATAACTTTTCGTATTTAAAATAAGTTATATTACTTGAGGGTAGTTTAGTCTTTTTAATTAGAAAAACAATAAAAAAATGCATGTGGTGAGATTTGAATCTATGTCAATTACATCCAATATTTTATTTTGAGTTATTTATACGTTCTAATTTATTATGCATTCTTTATTACTCCCATTAGTTGTATATATTAATAATGTTGTTGGTTGAGATGGTGTCACATATTAATTCGACACCAACTTAGGATTGATGACAACATTAGGATAAATAATTGTATTCATTTAGTATTCTTAATCCGATGTATTCATGTGTTAAAATTTCGTTTTACTTATAGTTTAATCTAATTTTTATTTTAATATCATACATATTTTATGAGTTATTATAATTAATTTCAAAACATATATTTCATGTTTTATTGTATGTTATTTTTAAACATACATATGTATTCTAAATATGTGATTTGCACAAGTATACGCGTGTAATAGAGTTTTTAATATTATATTATAAATATATATTTGAATGTAAATTTATATGTTTCCAAAATTATATTTAAAAAATATTTATAATTTATATAAATTTTAATATATTAATAATTCGTATTATAAAAAAAATTAAAACGCGGATAATACGTATTTTATTACATAATTTTAAATATAATTGTTGTTGCTGTTGCCGCATATACCGTTCCATAAATAGTAACTACCCTAACGACTTTCTATAAAATGTTAGCACATTGCAAAACCCTCCTTCACCCACATGGTCCCGTCTCATACACGCGTACACTAATACATTGTAGTGACGATCGTTAAATAAATAAAAAAAAGCTTGGAATATGGCCGTCGGAGTTTCCGACGGCCTTTTCCGATCAATCTACGAAGGATGTTTATCTAGTTGTGATATTGTCATTGAACGCCGACCGTACCATCGTAATTGTGGTTGTGCCCTTCACGACAAATCATGCCGGAGTTGTCTCCACAAGTTCTCCAAAAGCACGAACGTGTCTTACCCAATAAGGAGAATCTGGAACGAGGGATGTTTGGCTTTAGATGCGACCACCATGGCTTCGCCATCTTCTTCGCCGTGCATTACGAGTTTTCACAAGGCTTTAAACAAACCGTTGGAATTATGTAAAGAAGAAGAAGATGATGGTTATGAAGACAATTACCATACGGCTAAGTTGTGGAATTGAAATATGGAAAGGCAATGAATAAATTTTTAGACCAATTTTTTTTAGAATTAAAAAAAAAGATTAGAGGGTAATTTTTATTTTTGATGGTCTAATAAAAAATCTAGAAAAAAAAATGTTTTTTGATTTATGCCATTTTTTGTTAATTGCCCTAAAAATTTGGTTAGTTGCTATGTAATTGGGGTTTAAAAATTTGTTCATCAATAAATCATTGCATTTTGCCGAGCTAGAAATTTTTTTTTTTGGATCTAAAGTAAATTATATATCTTTATAATAGTAAAAATATAATTTAATCATTTTAATAGTCTATTCTTTATTATTCTTAAAGGGTTAAATCAAATTTTTATTATTTTTTAAAGGGCCAAAATATAATTTTACTATTACTAATTTAAAATTTTATAAATTATAAAAGGTGTAAATTAAAATTTTACCATTTTAAAAAAGCCATTATCTCTACTAAGCTTTGCCACTACCGATCTATCTTGCTTATGCCTTTGTTTTAATTATTTGAATTGATTAAATAAAAAATTGATGTTTCTTTGATTTGATTTTTTAATTATATCAATATTTAATTATTTTTGTTCGATGACATAATGATCCTTCATTCTATATAAATCAAACCAACTAAAATTTGAATTTATCTTGGTTGATGTCAAAAAGTTTCGTTTTTTTGGGTTCGAATGCAAATGCGAAATACATATTTTTAAAATGAAGTGTTCATTGAAATTAAATGAATTTATACGTAAACAAATGAAATTTAAAATATGAACTTATTCGTGAACACATATGAACATTAAATAAATTAAGCTCGATTTTGATTTAAGATTTATAAATGAGCCTTTGAATGTTATTAGTGCTAGTGAAACCGAACAAAACTGACCAATTGGATCAAAAACTGATTGATCTATTATTCCGGACAAAACTATTGAATCGATCTATGAGTAAATAGTTTGAAAATGATAAAATAAAAAAACAAGACAAAAAATCGACAACATTGCACCATTCAAAAAGAGATAAAAGTATTAGAAATCAGATTGCATTTTACCTCAAAAAATAAGTAGACCAACCCCTATGCATCAGATCAAAAAACAAAATGATCATTTTTATTAAAAATTTACCGTTATAAACTGACTTGGCTAATGAAATAACCAAACAATTAAACATTACATGTCACGTGTACCTTATGCTGACATACAAAAATTAATTTTTAACAGTAAAAATGAATAAAATTATTAACAGAAACAAGTGTGTCATTTGATCTAACGTATAGGGATTGATTTATCTATTTTTTAAGTAAAAGGGTAAAATGTAATCAAACTCTCCATGATACTTTTACCTTAAAAAAGATCACATTTCCTCAATGCCAAACAGCCACATAATAAGGAAAATATGTACCAACATGATAGAAAAACGATACAGCATATAACGTTCGTATGAGAATCCACCACCATTTAGCTGTAAATTTACATATATATACAGTTTTTTTTTCAAAGAGAGGGAACCTCGGAGTTCGGGACAGACGAGTCCATGCCCTGACGAACATCGCCTCGGCAAAGCGGGCAAACCCTGTAAACCGAATAGAGAGATGTTAGTTCCCGAACAAGATGCAAGGGAAGTGAATGGTAATGGCAATTATACCCGTGTATTTCTTTAAGCCATTTATCGACGCAAGACATGTGAAACTCGTGTTGGCAAGGCAGAACTCGTATTTTCTCCTCTTCTTCGTATTCAGCCAGGCATATATGACACCTATATATACACGATAAGTATTAGCAGCGGTGAGGGTAATAAAAATAATGGATGTATGATAAGAAATGAGGTTTATTAAGGTATGATTAAACTGAATATAAGGACTCCTTTCCCGATCCACGATTGTTAAGAAAGAACTTACTGTTCAACCGTGTCCCCGACCTTTGATGCATCCACTTTTTTGTGATTTCTGAGAGGGAAAGAATCAACTACAGATTCGGGAGCCGGAAGTGAGACCAGCGATAAGGAAAGTGATACCGGTTGACGATGAATTTCATCCAAAACCTAGAAATTTTCGTTTTGACAGAACAAAGAAACGAGATTAATTTGCAAAGCTTCACATTATCGAATATTTAATGCATGGAGAATTGAAAAGTAAATCATTATTGCATTCCGTTTTACCTAGGTACGTTGGTACAAAATGGAGTTTTTTAGGTGAAAGTACCGTGGAGGCCCTTATATTAAGAGTCAGATTGCATTTTGCCTCCCACTAAAAATATGGACAAATTAGTTCATGTATGTTACATCAAAGAGCAAACTGATCATTACATTACAAATTTCATCCATTTCTATTGTTAAAAAATGGTCTTTGTACATTAACATGAGGTACACGTGGCATATGATTATTCCGTCAACTAAACCAGTTTTTTATAATAATAGTGAATGAAATTTTTTACAGAAATGACCAGTTTGTTCTCTTAATCTAATATACAAAGACTAATTTGTCCATTTTTGAGTAAATGGGACAAAATGCAATCTTGCTCCTAATACAGGAACCTTTATGGTACTTTACCAAGTTTCGTGTGATTACAACATATTTGCAAGTTTGCAGGAAAAATATAAATAGGCAAGCTATCGAACCTACTTTTGCTATATGATTTGCAACATCAGGCTAACGAGAAGCAACATAACGACAGATGAGTGTAGCCGAGATGCAAATATTAGGATAGATGTATGACGAGATAAAAGGAAAAGTACCTCAAATAAAGCCTCAGCGAGCATAACTATTCGTGATATACTTGCACGAGCACTAGACTCATCAGTTAACAAGAGAGAATCGCACGAGCACGTGCCATCAGGGTGGAGTCCAGATGGACAAAACGTAGTTTGCTGACTATTTTCGTCATGGCCACCCAGCAGCCTTTCCCAGATCTGAAAAAGATTCAAAATTGTAAAGATTATTGATAAATGTTGTCACATGTTTAAAAAGATTAAATTTTTCATGCATGCATAATACCTCTGATCTCGAGTGCTGTCTTCGTTCATTCAAGCTATGGATTCTACTGGTGCTGAGGTAACCAGAATCAGCTCCGGCTCCATCATAAAAGAAATCACCACTGAAATCTAGGAGCCATCTGTCTTGAGATGCTACATCGTTCCTATCATCGGACGGGGAATCATTAAGTCTTCTAGAACTGTGCCTCGAAAATGCATCCCAGAACAATCTTCTACTGTTCCTCCTGGCTTCACGATTACTTGTATCAGCACCGCCATTGGATATAATATTGGAAGTAATGCTCACAACATCAACGTGAAGCACACCTCCATCTCCGTGGCCTTGTTCCCTATTGGACACGAGAAATCCTAAACCAGAAGGTATCGATTCTTCTCCAAGGGAGTGTAAGGTTGCCAGTTCAGAGTCATGAGGAGCGGAATCAGAACCCGAGCTATGGAATGTCATTACTTCGCCCAATTGATTCTCAACAGGTATCCGATGTGAATCTTCAAGCCCTTGAGGAGATGAAATACTTGATTCGGGACAAAACCGAGATGAACCCTTGTTTTCACAGCCACTGACTGCATCCTCATTAGTTGAAAGATTTATTGAGACATGGTCGGAAGATTGTTGTTCTTTAAAGGAAATGCTAGCTGAAGTACTACTATCCCTACGAGATTCACCACAAGAGCTTACCTGAGGAACAACCAAATCCGTACTTTCAGTCAAGCATTTCCTACAATCATTTGCATCTACATCTCTTGAACCACCATCAATCGACAGATCCCCACCGACTTCGTTATTGCTTTCGGCTGAAGTTCCGGTTTCAGTACCAGTGCTGCTGAGCCCTGTTTCCGTACTGCATATCGAACCAGATTCCTCTAAGGGAGTTTGGACCATGTTGGAAAGTGAGTCACGGTTTTCCGAACTCTTCACCGGGATTTGGGTGGGATAATCTTCCATCTAAATCAAAAGAACGTTATTCTATCATTCCCTGCAACATATTCTCGAGCTCCCGAGTGAAATATTATAACTAAAAACACAAAACAAGAAATAAAACAATAGCTCCAAAACATAAACATGTTCTTGAACATGCAACCGGAAACACAAGCATTGTTGCTAATTCACTCGACTATTGCATCCTCGATGAAGACAAAAATGAAGAGATGTTCAACCCGCAGCCATAATGAAGATTCAATACTGCCTTTCTGTCTACATCTTTGAAAAATAAAGCTACTTGATGAAAATTTTTAACTAAAAATGAACCCTTTTTTCAGGTCAAAATATCAAGCAAACATCAATAGAGAAAACAATCTAACCAAGAGTAAAAGTATCATGGAAACCCTTGTACTAAGAGTCAGATTGCATTTTGCTCCATTTACTCAAAAAATGAGCAAATTTAATCTGCTTACATTAAATCAAAGAGCAAACTAGTCCTTTGTATTAAAAATTCATCCATGTCTACTCATAAAAATTGACATGATTGACGGAATAATCATACATGTTTGTTACATTTACACATATAAAAATAGATAAAAATTTTAACAAAACAACCCATTTGCTCTTTGATCTATCATAGACTAATTTAATTTACTCATCTTTTGGTGGAGGGAATAAAATAGAATCCGAATCCGACTCCTTGTACAGCGGTCTCAGTACTTTTAACTCTAAGCAAGTAATACTTGCTAAATTAATGTCCATCTCGATGATTAGGCGTTGCTAATTTAAGCAATGAGCTACCATAATTTACAAAAATACTACTAAAGAACATTAATCTTCTTTATAAATTGATCCTTTCAAATAAAAGATACACAGAGAACAGACCAATAATTTATGAACTGTAAAGATACACACGAAATATATTCAGAAAATCAAAATTGTAGGAATTACCAAGCATTTAGCCACATAAAGCCCAAAAATTTTACAAATAAAATCTAAAATAAATTAACAAAAAAAAAAAGAGAAACCGAATATTTACATGCTAAAAAAGTAAACAAAAAAATACCCAAATTTATCTGAAATAAGTGATTTTCTTATGAATTAAGCAAAACCCAGGTCGCTAAAACGTTTATTTTATTAAAATTTTAAGAAAAAAAATTGGGTATTGAATTTATCATCAAAAAGTCCAAAACTAGAGATCTTTCTGTATATAAATAGCAAAAGTCAAATAATTTTTTATAGTTAAAATACCTCAAGAGGAGCATAAGAAGAACCGCTACTGCAGGTGAAGAAAGAAGATAGTCTGGGAAACCAGTTGAATCGGCGGTTGAGTCTTCCCTGTGATGGGTTCAACCCCGGTCGACTGCTACTCGAACCCATTTTCAAGCTCTTTCTTTTTTTTTTTTTTTTCAAGCGATTTTTTGAGGGAAAATAAGAGGGAGGTTTTTTTTGTGACTGATAGTGATTTTTTTTTTCTTCCTTCTTCTAATTGTTAATGGAGTTTTTATGTGTTCACAATCAATGACAAAGAAGACCCGATTCAAAGTTTTCACTTTTTATTTAAAATTTAAAAAATAGAATAACAGTGGCAACGAACCATTTTCCGTGGGCTTACGTATGGCTTCCTATGTTTGTATCGCTTCCTTATATGAAATTCAGTCATCGTAATAGTAAGGAAAAAGGTCTAATTCTATATTCAGTCCTTGGTACTTTTCTAAATATTTGAAATCCAGTCCCTAATTCTTAATCGCTCTACTTATTTTATTTCAAAATTAAAGTTTGATTGATGAGGTAGCTAATTAGAGGTGTTCATGGTCAAGTCAGGTTTAGGCCCGATTCCAAAAGAAATTAAGTTTAGGTAGAAGCTTGGCTCGTTTTACTATTTAAAATTTAATTTATTTTTTATTTGAATTTAATTATAAAAATATATAGATGTTAATATAAATTGTTTTTTTATGTTTTTATTATTTTAAACAGTAAAATGAGTTGAGTCAAGGTGAGGATGAAAAACTTAAGCTCATATTTGACCTGAAGCGAGTCGAGTTGTTTGGTCCATAATCACCCCTACTATTAACTATCCATGAAATTCTAACGTCCTTTATTAAATAGATTTTAACTTTTAAATTTGACATTTGAATATTAAAATGATACATATTTAAATTTAAAGATAATTTATTAACAATATTATTATTTGGATTTTAATTTTTTAATGAGACAAATTTATAAACTTAATTTTAGGAAATAAAAACAAAAATATAAAAATTTTAAAAGTTCGAAAAGTATAAAAATTAAGACTAAACCTAAAATTTAAAAAAAAAATTAATATCCAAGTTTAATGGTACAGGTTTTTAAAATTTATAAAATTACTAAATTAATAAATAATATATTTTGAATCCTTAAAATTTATTATTTATTTATAACTCCTAAAATTATTTATTTAATAGAATAATCTAATAATTAATCATTAATAGCTTGCTTAATGAAGTATAAATTTACTTAATTGATAAAATAATTTAGCTCAACATATCATGAATTTAAATTTTATGTTTATTAGTGTTCGAGATTCGATCATCGTCCTAAGTATAAAGTAGTTTTAAAATTCATGATCAGCATTTATTCCCAAATAAGTTTACAGAATGTAAATAATTAATTATTAGGCTCTTTCCGATAAATATATTGAAAAAATATGTATTATGTTTACCAAAATTTTTTATGGGTAGCACGGTCTTGTGCCATGCTTTGAAATAAATAATAATTCTTAACACATTATTTAAAAATAAAAAATAAGATAATTCACATTATATTATAGTATTATTTTCCACTCTTTTGAGTGCACTTTAGGGACATTACATGTGAGTTTATCATCTTTGTTATGAAAGTGCTGGGAAAATTAATTAGGTTGTAAAAAAAAATTAAATAAAATATTTATTATTATTTAAGAATTTGATTGAGTTAGTGTCACCCATCGATCGAATTTTAATCCAGTTATAAAATTATAAAAAAACTATTATTTTTTACGAAACAACAAATATTATTTTGAATTTATTTTTATTTTTATATAATATTTAAGAAAATACATATGCATAATGATGTTTAAATTTAATATATCATAATTTTTATTATATCAACTTTATCATTTCAATAAACTCGTATTAATTTTTTATATCAAAATTTTATAATTTTATTATATAATTTTTTTTTACCCTCGTTGTAAATATGTCATAATCTACTATCCAATAAAAACCTAAATAAAAAAAAATCTATAAAATGCAAACTATAATTCAATGCTTTGCTTGAAATGTTTGATAATTAATAAATTGGTTTTATTTATTTAACAATAATTAATTTATTTTTCACATGATTAGTGACAATAAACCCTGAAAATAAGAGTTATTACAATATCTAAATAAGAAGGGGGAAAGTTAGGTAACCCATCAATAGATATAAATTGGTGTTTGCATTTGATATTTTTTTAATATGATATTTATGTTATTTTTCAAATCAATATAATATATGTATTTTTATATTTTTATACCTAAATGTAAGGTGTTAACTGTTTAGTGTTTAATTCACGTCTTAAATCTGATTTCATGAAAATTCATAATTAAATTTTATCAAATCAACTCTAAAACCTGAATTAAATATTAAAAAAAGTTAACCTCGTTACTATTGGGTACCAAAATATGTAAACTTTTTTAAATGCACGTACAATATTAAATAAAAATAATAATACAAATACCATATTAAAAAAATTTCCAAACTTAGGTACCATATATATATGTAGGTTGATTTGGTATTGTCTAATTTAGTGATGACATTGCTATTCCAACTTAATTTTTATTACAAAATCAAAATTTAATGACATTTTGTTTTCTTGGTTTCAAATTCAAACAAGTTAAAAGGTTGTTTTCTATGTAGAATTCTTACCAACTAATTGTGTTTAATCCATTTCATTAACAAAAACTAATCAACTAATCAATTCTAGAAAATGAAAAGCAAAAATGAATTGTGGATCAAAGAGGTTTAAAAAATGATAAAAAAAAATTCACCTACTTAATATATGGTGTAAAAAATGTGAAATTACATGTCAGACCCTTCAATTACATGGAGTGGATCAAATTAATCCATCTATTACTAATTGGATTAATTTAATTATTATACTATTGAAAAAAAAAAACAAAACAAGGCCAATTTATAATAATGTTAACTTTTATGGTTTTAAAACAATCAATATTAATATTATTAACAATAAATGTTAATTTTGTTGGAAATTGAACTTATTTGATTCTTTTTAATAATATGGAGATTAATTTAATCGAATCATTGTAATTGAGAGATTTGGTAAATACATTTACATGAAAAAATATATAATTAAAATTTACGAACCGAGCCGAATGAAGTGGATTTGTTAAGTTCTGTTCAAATAAAGCTTAAGCTATAATTTAAAAACCTCATTAAATTATATGAAATACGCTTGTTTTTTATTTTTATTTTTTAACAGTACATATTATTTTAAATTTTAAACATAAAAATACTTTACCACGATAAGAAATTTACCTTTTTAACTCATTGGTAAATGATAAAATTATAAATTAATATAAATAAATTGTAGTTTGCCCTCTGGAAGATAAAAAATTTCCACATTTAATCCTTTCATAAATAATGGAGTCATAAATTAATAAAAATAAGACTATTCTTTTGACTTAAGAAAATTACAATTAAATTCCACCCTCTTTAAAAAATCACAGCTTCACCCTGGTATTATAATATTAAAAAATAAAAATAAGTAGCTTTCAAAAAAATGTGGGAAAAATGATAATGCTAAAAGAATTATTTTTGAGCAATTTTATTATAAGTTCTGATCATATCTGCTCTTTTTGAGATAATGTTCAGAACTACTCATAGTTCCTCCACAATACATAAATAGAAGAATAATGTGTTTCAGTTCACTCGAACTCACGTCCTCTTACATTAGTAATAATACTCATGTCAATCGAATTAAGACTCAATCGAGACATTTATTTACTATTTTTTCTTTCTCCTTCATAAAATAATGTTAAAAAAAAAGAAGAAGACAACCAATAATATATTATATGTTGCATAAAATAATGCCAAAAAACATACAACCAAGAGTATGTATTATATTCTATATATAAAGAATATGGTTTTGCCTTTATTATATTGAGAGGGACCAAAATGTATGAAAATGATGGGTGTTTATGTCTAAACCACAACTTTTTTATTTCCTGACTAATGTTGCTGAAAAAACCATGTGAATTCTCATCCACAAACACAGAGAGCATAATCATAAGGGGGAATATTTATTTAATTAGACATGATAATTTGGAATAGGGTTATTGGCATTTTACTATACTCTTTTTAGTTCATTTTTGTTATTAGTCCCTGTATTTTACGAAAGCTGTGGATTTAATCTTTTTTTTTTAATTTTGTACTTTTTGGATTATAAAATTTCTGTAATTGACGAATGATAACTGCTAAATTTATTAAAATTTATTATCTCCAAAATCTGACATTGTCATATGTGTAATGTCATATCATCTTGCTAATTATTGGATTATCGGCTATCATTTTATGTTAAGATTAAATTTCAAAATTTCAAAAGTATAGGGACTTGAAATGATCTATTTGGAGAATATAGACTAAATCTACAACTGTACATGCAATATATGACTAATAATTGAATTTAACCAAATGGACTTAAATTATATTGCTTGGATCGTGACTAAAATTTTGAAAATTTAAAAGTATAAGGACTAAAATTGATCAAACTAAAGTATAGGGATTAAATCCATAACTTTAACAAAGTATAGGAGCTAATAAAGAATTTAACCTACTATTTTTTCCCACTACCCAAAGAATTTTCTTTTTAAATATAAATATTTTTAAAAATATACCTTAAATATTATTCCGTCGTTAACAATGTTGAGGCGGCATGATAGTGTTGATTGAGATAGAGATACGTGGCGAAAATGTCATGTCAACACTATTGGATAATTATTAAGTTAAATAATTGAATTATTAAAAAAAAAGAAAAGGAAAGAAAATCTTTAGAAACACATGGAAATTTTAAAAATTGTAAATTTTAAAAAAAAAATCATATAATCGAAAATATAAAAATAATAAAAATTTGTTTATATAATTTTTATTTTTTTTGAATTTTATAAAAATTATCTGTTATAAAAAATATTATTTTTTATATTATAAAATAATATGAAAATTATAATATTTTTAAAATGTAAAAAATATTTATATACTTCTTTCTTTTTAGAATTTTAACTTATTTTAAGGAACTTGCATTGCAGGTCAACAAACACACTTATTTTTTTATAAATTAAATATAAATAATTTTAACGTATTTAATTTAATGTAAGTAATATTTAAAATAAATAATATTTTATAAATAAAATATATGAATTGGAATTAGGATACAAAATTTAATATTTGAAAATTATTATTATTATTATTATTATTATTATTATTATTTTGCATTTTAATAGGTTTGATCCAAATTAATTCATTGTTTTCATCGTCTTCACTTTTACAAACATTTACAAACGTACTTTTGGTGAAAATAATTTTTAAAAAATAATTTTTCAATAAATTTTATAAAATTTCTATATAAAAAATAATATGAATTTTTGATAAAACTTAAAAATATTTATTCTTTATTTTATTTATATTACTTAAAATTACATGGTTTATATTACAAACAATCAATTATTAAAAATTCAAAAAATATATATTTTTACAAAATATTTAGAATGTTTACTGTTACTTTGTTTTCTTTCTTTTTTTTCAAAAAAAAGTTGAATTATTTTGCTTGTGTGGAGTTAAAAGAAAAAACAATAGAGATAATAATAACCTATAAATATTTTATTAAAAACATAAAAATAAACTAAAATTATATATGAAAAACACTTAAAAATTTCGGTATCGAAATGATACTATTATATATATATAAACTTAATTTTAAGGTAAAAGTAGCATGAAAGTCTTTGTATTAGGAGTCAAATTGTATTTTATCTCCTTTACTCGAAGAATAAGTAGATTAGTTATCGTATATTAGATCAAATAACAAACTGGTATTTTCTATTAAAAAGTCATCTATTTTTACTATTAAAAATTGGTATAGTTAATGAAATAACCAGATAGTTCCACATAACATGCCAAGTGTACCTCGTGCAAACGTACAAAAACTAATTTTTAATAATAAAAATGGATGAAATTTTTAACTTAAGAACTAGTTTACTATTTGATCTAATATATATTAATTAATTTATCTATTTTTTGAATAAAGAGTACAAAATGCAATTCGAATTTTAGTTGAAGGACTTCCATGGTCCCAAATATAATGTAATCTATAAATGATATTTGGGCCTAAGCCCACGTTTGTAAAATTAAGAAGGATCTCTCTTTTTCAATTATGGGTTGATTGATCGTTGAAAAATAGCCCTAATTTCTAAAAAAGCCCAATTTTCATTAGCTAATCCCAATTCATCATCCCCTTATGAAAGGCTGAAAGCCGAGCTATTTAATTAGGGTTAGGGTTTTATCAGTGCAAGCCTCTCTCGCGGTTTTTATTTCCTCTTCGCAAGTAGCCAGCCGATTCACACACTCAAGAAGAGAGAGAGCTCGTAAATCATGGCGGAACAGGTTCACATTCAAATCCATTATCTATCTCTTTGCTTTGCTTCTCTTTTGTTTCTGATTTTTTTTTTTACTTTTTTTTTTGCAGACCGAAAAAGCTTTTTTGAAGCAACCCAAAGTGTTTTTGAGGTAATTTTCAATCCTCAAAACCATGAAATTATTTTGAATTTAGGGTTTTATTGATTTCGAAGCGTTCTTTTTTTCAGCTCGAAGAAAGGTGGGAAAGGGAAGAGACCAGGAAAGGGTGCGAATCGCTTCTGGAAAAGCATTGGATTGGGCTTCAAGACTCCCCGTGAAGCTATTGAAGGTTCTTTTTCTTTAATTTTTTTTTTAAAACTATCCATTGATGTATGTAATTTAAGATTAAAATTTAATTAAGCTACGTGGTTAGGGTTTTTATCTTGTTGTGCCTTTGAAATATTCGAAAATGGGTCCTTTCTATAATGGTATACTTATAGGAAAGAAAAAATGAATTAATTGATTGATTAATGTTGGTTTATGGTAAGGAATGTGTAGAATGTGTTTTTGTAATGTTTTGTTTATTTGTTTCCTAAAGGAACCTACATTGATAAGAAATGCCCCTTCACTGGCACGGTTTCAATCCGGGGTCGTATCTTAGCCGGTACTTGCCATAGTGCCAAGATGGTCAGGACAATCATTGTTCGTCGGAACTACCTTCATTATATCAAGAAATACCAAAGGCATGATTCAGCTTCGTTTTAGTCAAATCTTTGTGACGAGAATGGTCTTTTGAGAGTGAATTTTTTTTTTCTTTTCAGGTACGAGAAGCGTCATTCAAACATCCCCGCACATATTTCACCATGCTTCCGTGTGAAGGAAGGGGATCATGTCATTATTGGGCAATGCAGGTTAAACTTCCGAACCTGATGAGTATAATATTAATCCTTTTTTATAGTTGGGTGTCGGTCAGCATGCCTTAGACCCCTTTGGGGTGAGACACATCTGCTTAGGTACACTTGAGCTCGCAAGAAAAGGGTTCTCGCGAGTGTGCCTTCTGCCTTTGACTATACTCAGAGTTGTTAATATTGGTTGTTTATAATGTGTGTATATATCTTTTTTAATGTCAGGCCGTTGTCGAAGACCGTGAGGTTCAATGTTTTGAAAGTGATTCCAGCAGGATCATCCGGTGGTGGGAAGAAAGCTTTCACCGGGATGTAAGCTTTTCTATGGTAGTCCATGGTTATAGGAACCAATAGAGAAGATAATCAAAGAAATTAAGTTCTTAAACTGCATTTAGCTTTGAGGATATTTTACTGTTAGAATTGTTTTCTTTTTTTGGGTTATTTTCTTGTTTTGATTTTGTCGAATTGCGAAATCCGGAAATTTGAAGATATCTTTATTTAAGTTTGGCTTTGGAATTTTTGCTTCATTCCTATTATTTTGCTTTCTAAGAATGAATTTAGATTTATGGGTGAACTATGAATGAGGGCATAAATTCTTCAATTCTTATGAACTTGCTTTAGACATATGGGTCAAATAAGATTTTGGTCCTACAATTGTACTCGAATTTGGGATTTAGTCCATGTTCTTTTGTAATTTGGTTAGATTTATTAGATATGAAAATGGTTAGATTTATTTTATTCTAAATATATTAGTGCTTTTTTGTGCTAAACGTCAAATTAATTTTCTTTTTTGCTTTTAATGAAAATTTTAATTTAAAAATAATAAATAGCAAAAAAGAAATAATCTATTTATTTTTTCTATCAAAAGCAAAAGTGTTTCAGTCGGATTACGCATTGAATGATAATTAAATCAAAATAATCTTATATTTCTGTTGATTATTGAGATCAAAATTTTTTTATTAAAAAATGATAAATTACATATGTAGTCCCTTAACTATTAGTAAATTTTTTAGTCATAAAATGTTGATTCTAACAATTTGACTTTTTTTGGTCGCCCAACAATTTGAATTTTTTTATTTTGGTCACTAACTATTATTTAAATTTGAGTAATAGAAACTTTAACGATTTTTAAAAATTAACTATTATGGATTTTTAATTTGTATTCTTTGGGTGATTCTAATTTGGTATATCTCTGAAATTTAGTTGATAGATATGTTGTTTTAGATTTTTAGGTGAAAAAATTAGAAAGAAAAACAAAATTGAAAAAAAAATTCAGTTGCACAATGTGTAAAGATTGTGTAAATTTTTTTAGAATCAAAGTTAAATAAAAACAATGTGTAAATGTTGAGGGTTAAAATTGTTATTATTTCAATATTAAAAGTTGTTGTGTTATCTTTTCATTAACCATTTAATAGTGTTGACAAAAATAAAATTGAATAGTAAGGTGATTATTTTGTAATTTTTCATGTTGAGTGATTAAGAAAAATTTACTAATAGTTAGGTAACTGTAATATTAAGTTTTTGTTTTGATCATTAAACTATAAAAAATTACCAATTTAGTCACTAAAATTTTCAAGAATTCTTTTAGTCACTCATCCGTCGACTCTTGACGGAATGGTGATGTGACTTTGAGAAAGATAAATTTAATCTATCTAATTTTGCCATGCGAATTTTATAATTTCCACATGCGTTTTGCATGAATAAAAATCATTTGTTCAATTTCATTCTGCTTCACCTTCTACTTACTCTTTTCAAAGCTGATTGGAAAGTTAAACTAAATCCAAAATCTGACACTGAATCATAACTCTTAAACCATTTGACTTGACATTCAAAATTTTCATTGCTAAGCCAACCAGGAGAAATGTAAAGAAGTTGTGGAAGAAAAGAAGATGCATTTACAGTGAAGTAAAAGAAAAATAACACCAAATCATTTTTTAGACTAAGATTACAGATTTCCATTTTAGTTTTTCTTTTGTCTTTGATTCTTTTTCTGTTTTTCTATCAATCTTACACTGTTCTCCGCAAGATTTTCGAATTTATAAATAAACACACACACTCTTGTAATAGTGATCATTATATCATAGCTTGCGTTTTCCTTCTAATGTTTTCGAGTACTTTTAGGTAAAAATTATTATAGGTTAAAGTTTTGGATCAACTTGTGTTGGGGGTACGGTGGCCTGAAATTTGTGGGTGCTGGATTCTAAATTTAGTTTAACTTTTCAATCAACTTTGAAACGAGCAAGCAGAGGAGAAAGGAGAAAGAAGCTGAAGAAATGATTTTTATTGGTATTAAACGAACCGTTTCATTTAACCAAAAAATTATTTGAAAATTATAAAATTCACGTGATATATTTAGGTGGATTAAATTTAACTTTCTTAAAAAAAATCTCATTTTGTGAATCGAAGTACGAGAATATATCCCTCTCAGTTTGATTTATGAATAATTATGTTCCGATGATTTCGATCATAAACCCAAAATCCGATGAGGAAACTGATTTATTAACCAATCAAAATAAGTAATTGGATTAATGATGAAATCATCCGATTCGACTCAAATGAACGGAGTAGCTGAGGGTGATATTATTGCTCACAAGAATCCTATCCAAATTTTACTTAAACCACATTTTCAGACTCAGTGAGCTGGCCTTTACTGTTTACATTTCTAATTTTCTATCCACCTTTCATGGCGATTGCTCCACCTTCTCTTCACAAATCTTTGTACGCGAAATACCCTTGCGTTTCTCATAATTTCCGGTTTCGTCATTCCCTCCGTTTCTCTTGTCGACCGTTCCGGTTCACTGCTACGGCTAGCTCCGCTGTCTCTTTGGAGACGGTAAACTCTATCTCCCCCTTTTCTTTTTCCCGGTTTTTTAATTACATTTTTTCTTATTTATACTTGGATGAAATTTCGACTATTTTTATTAAATTGGAAAAAGAAGAAGAAGATGTTTTAAATAATTAAAAATTCAGATTTAATCATCAAAACTGAAAGTTAAAAATAATTAATTATTTGCTGAAAATATTGTGATAATTATTTTTGATTAATTTATGCCAATTTAGCATTAATTCAGATGGCATCGTAGTTGTTTTCAGTAGAACGCGAATTTAAACTCACTTAAATGCGTATAATTCTTGAAGATTTGAGTTTCGGATATAAGAAATGCATATAATTTTTCAGGATTTAAGCATTCAGAAGAATCAACCAGAGGAAACAGACTGGTTTTCTTGCCCTGTGTGCTATGAACCACTTACACGAAAAGGCCCGCCGGGTTTAAACTTGTAAGTTAATATGTACATACGTACGTATGTATGTATGTGTTGATCTTTCTATCAGACTCGAGTATGACTATCAGACGTATTTTGCCTACCTTGCAGGGCAGCTATTTACCGGTCCGGATTTAAGTGTAAACAATGCGACAAATCGTATTCGAGTAAAGACACGTATCTCGATCTGACTGTTACTGCCGGATTGAGAGACTACACTGAAGTCAAGCCAGCCGGGACCGAGCTATTCCGGTATGAGTAGTTTCTATATACACATGGATTTAAATTGAAGAATATTTATATGTATCCCACACTTTTATTTGAGTCTGAGTAATATAAACTCTGCTTACCTCTGTAGGAGTCCTTTTGTATCATTTGTCTATGAAAGAGGCTGGCGTCAAAATTTCAACCGCCGTGGATTTCCCGGGCCTGATGAAGAGGTAAATCTTGATCGGATTTGTGTAATGTTTGAATTTGCCGACGTGAACATGATGTTGTTCGGCTTGATGTATCGAGTTTCTAAACCTTGTGATTTTTGTCGAATTATGTAGTTCAGAATGGCTCAGGAGTACTTCAAACCTGTAGAAGGTGGCATTTTAGTTGATGTTAGCTGTGGAAGTGGTTTGTTTTCCCGGAAATTCGTGAAATCCGGAACTTATTCCGGTGTTATAGCACTCGATTTTTCCGAAAACATGCTCCGGCAATGTAATGATTTCATCGAGCAAGATGCTTCTATTTTGGCTAGGTAATGCCTATCTACCACTTTTATATTTCTTATAAGCAAGGAACTGATCCACACTTTGATCGGCGAATTTGCAGCAATATCGCTCTTGTTAGGGCCGATGTTTCCCGGCTTCCTTTCTCATCGGGTTCCATTGATGCCGTACATGCCGGTGCCGCCCTGCATTGCTGGCCATCACCTTTGAATGCCGTAAGCATTCTTTCCCAATATGTTCTTTGTCACAAATTAGAGCTCGAGCTCAACTCGAAATTTGAGGTTTGAAGTTTAGCTCGAGCTTTAATTAAGTTTTACTTTTAACATTCGAGCTCAATTCGAGATGAAGTCTCGATTAGGCTCGTTTACATGGTAAAAAACATATTCTTAAAGCATTTGCTTGTTTTGATCATTTTCAGGTTGCTGATATTAGTCGTATATTGAGAAGTGGCGGAGTGTTTGTCGGAAGCACTTTTCTCCGTTATACGTCGTCTACTCCCCGTATAATCCGACCTTTCCGAGAGGTACAAGCGAATTCATTCGGATTTCTTTTTAACTTTATACCGAGCATCTATGTTACCCGACACTTTTTCTTCAAGTTTCAATATCCAACACCCGTGTTCTCGTTTTTTTTAGAGGATTCTGCAAAATTACAGTTACCTTACGGAGGACGAGATCGAAGCCTTGTGTAAATCTTGTGGTCTTACCAACTATACAAGAAAGATTCAACAATCTTTCATCATGTTTTCGGCCCAGAAGCCTTAAAGCAAGATTCGGGTTCAAATCATTTTAGATATATACATAATTTTTCAATGTACCTTCGATCATGATCCGTAATGATTAGTTGCATAATATTATTGATTACACACAAATAATTAAAAGGAATATTCAAGTTCTCACATAAACTCGAATAAATAGTTGTTACGTCATTTTTCCATTCGCCCTTTTTTTTTCTTTTGAAAAAAAGAATTTCGTTGTCAATTATTTCATCACATAAAAATATTGATTTGAGGAAAAAACGATACAATTTAATTTATTATTGTTGAAATCTAATATATATATATATTATATAAAAGAAAATACGGGAGCATATATATATATATATATATATATATGTAAACTTTGAATTTTGAAATAATTGATTGAGTTCCAACATATTTTCTTAATAATTGAAGTTTTTGTTTCCTGCACTTTGAGTTCAATGAGGTTCATAGAGCTTAGTAAGAATGCTTAGTTCATCAAAAAAAAGTTTTTTTTAGCATTTTGGCCTTGGTGGACTAGATTCCCCCCGCCAAACTCCATGAATCCTTTGAGCTCTAGAGATAAAATCTCAAGACTGAAATTGAATATAAATATTTTCATTAAGGTCGAGATTAGTCCAGAGAGTGACCTCCCCTCAATAATTTAGTTTGATTAATCACGATTTTTTAGACTTGTCGTTGTTGGGACCTTTTTCGGTGTTGAAATTCTCTCGGGTGTCCTCACTGAATCCTTTGTCTCCGGTGTCGAGGTAACGTTAACAAGTCTTGATATTGCTTGTATCCTAAGTCGCATCTTTAATGTCTTTTCTGCCTCGTAAATCCCTATCTCTGCTTCAAACACTGGTGGTGCTTGGGACAATGCTAGGTACATTGAGGTATATACATTATTTAATCGAGTCACTTTCTACAATCCATGATCGATGTTTAGAAAGTAATGGTTCTATATATACACTTGGATTTTGTTGATCACAGGCTGGTGCTTCGGAACATGCAAGAACTCTCGGTCCCAAAGGATCCAGACCACATAAGGCGGCCATTGGTGACCCTTTAAAGGATACATCCGGTCAATCATTGAACATCCTTATCAAGCTAATGGTGGTTAAATCGCTCGGCTTTGCTACCCACCGCGGTTTGCTTTTCAAGTTATTCTAAAAAGAAGATAGTCATCGGCCAATGGTTCACCAATCCCAGTCTCTACCAGTTCTTCTCATATCAAGGTTTAAATCGGGCATCGAAAATTAATAATATAAATACATTAGATTAATAATATTAAATATATTATAATTGTTTTTCTTAGTATTGTCGTCAATCCTATTCTGAAGTCGACATAATTTATGACACTAACTTAATATATATATACACGGCCATTTTTTTTAAGTTATTTTAAAGAAAATATGGTCCTTGATTAATGGTTCACCTTGAAGGTCTTCTTTAGAGATGCCAGATCCTCTTTAAAGGTCAAATTGAGCATTGAAAATTTTTCTCCTCAAAGGAGTTCAGGGTGACATCGATGATGACAACAATGACAATGATTTTGGGTATAGATTACTATAGTAATCGGTGCAATTGTAAATTTCACACGTGAAAGCTCAAATTTAGTAAAAAATTCAGTAGAGATGATTGGATATTTGAATTTGCTACAATAACGAATACCATTTTATTTTAATCTAAAATTAAATGAAAAAAATTATCCAAAAGGTTTCAATATCTTAATATAGTATACAAAATTCATGATCATGCGTCACAAACTGAAACTTTAGTCAAGCAATCGTGTGGCCTTAAACTCTTAATTTCAACTTCTCTAAAATCCAGTTTGGCATATTAGCTATTAGAAATCCCAGAAATACCTGTAAATTTAAATATATCAAATAAATATTTTATATATTAAATTAGTGAGAATAACTTAAAACTATTGTATATATATTTTAAAAATATTTAAAAACCAATGAACCGAGCTAGTGAAATTCAGTTCAATCGTCTTTGACATTTGGTTCGGTTTTCTAAAAACCACACTACTACATGACAATCACAATTTTCTTCTCAAAACCGATCCGATCTAAACCGTTGTTATATATCCTTATTTTTGGATTTATTAAAGGGTTAATTCTACTTTAAAAAAAATAATAGGGTTAATTTTACCAAACATCTTCAAACTATAAATCAAATTTTAAATTGATCCTTAAACTTCGGAAATTTTTTAAGTTAAACCCATAGTTTGAAAATGTATTGTTGGGGGAGATTGGCTCCTTCGGGAGAAACTTTCGAAGTATCATTTTTTGGACAGCCGAATTGACCCCCAATAATCAAATGTATTGTCTTCATGTTAGAGTTTTGTCCCGAGTCTTTGCAGAGAGTTGTGTACTATTCATAGAGTGGGTACCTCGGTTGGTGAAAATAGATACATGCAAGACTCACAAAAGGAGTCAATATAAGGCATGTGAATAATAATGGAGGTATTTGGGCATTCCACAACTCGAATCACCAATCAAGGCTTAAAGGCAACATGTTCACATGCCTTAAATTGACGTATTTCTCGAGCCTTGCAAGTACCTATCTCTACCAACCAAGGCACTCCCTCCGTCAATTTCACACAGCTCTCCGTAAAGGCTTGGGACAAAACCCTAACACAAAGATAATATTTTCTATTTTTGGGGGTCCGGGTTGAGTATTCGGAGGACGACACTTTTAAGACTTCTCTTAAAAGAATTGATCCCCTTCAATGTATTGAATACGATATTAACTCTTAAAATCTATAATCTTTAGGGATATTTAAATCGAAACAAATAATATATTTTCAATCTAAAAATCATATTTATTGTGATTGCAATTTTACCTGAGCTGCGCCAATCATATAAATCATTGAATATTGTCGACCATGTATTATCATGTCTTCCAACACTGCAATGCGTATTGTAAGTGAAATACCAAGCGAAGCAACCAAAGGGGATGTCCACACAACACCTAATGCCCTGTAAGATAGGATCTATGTCTGAATTAAGAACATGCAGATTCCGGTGCCGGAAAATTCAGTAAAAATCGTCGGAAAAGGCATACCAAAAATAGTCTGACAGGAAATTCCCAATGAAACTGTTTATGATAATTATCTCTTGTAAATTTGTCGATCGAGGAAATGTGACCTTTGGTTCAATCCCAATAGCAGTCAATGGCCATGCTGGAAAAAAATAAAAATCACATACACTAAATCATAATATCGATGTCATAATTATGTTTGTATTTTACATTTAAGTAAATTTTTATAGGTGAAAGTAATTGTCCAAGTCCGGGATTGGATCAAATTAGTCCCAATTTAATCTCTGTACTAAATTGTAATAGAGTTAATATTTATTGTTTAAAAAAAAGACATGAATTTAATTTTTATTTACAGTTCAATCCCAAACAAAAGATTTTATTTGTATAACCATATAAACCTTTTAAAGTATTAACGCTGTTAAACAATAAACAATATTTAAAAAAATAATAAATGTTAACTCTGTTAAAGTTTGACCATATTTAATTCTTATTAATAGTAGAATGATTAATTTGATTCGGTCCCTATAATAAACTTACTTGCCAAATACATTTATCAAATTTTATATATTTGAAACTGTATATTAAATACATATATTTCAACGTAGGGACAACATTAAGGATCTCAAAATTTCGTGTCCCTTATAAAAAACTGTAAAATTATAAATAAAAGGAATGGTGAAATTGCATTTCAGGCCCTCTTACCAAGCCACCAAAGCGCAACAAGTGTAAATACTCCCATATAGCCAAACAACTTCTGCATGTCTACCTTTTCTCCTTGTTTTCCAGAAAATTTCTTAAGCAAAACTGCAGCGTTTTTTTATTTTAGTTAATTTGAGGGGGTCTTTTTGTTGCTAATTAATTTATTTTATCAACAAATTAATTAGAATTTAATAATATGGTTGAAATGATAGAACCTGAAAATAGTCCATAAATCATTGCTGAGAGCATTTCCAAAAGATTTCCTACAGTAACATGGTTTTCGCTTTTAAAAAAAGGAAAAACGAAACACTGTTAGCAATAAAAAGGAAATATAATATATATATATATGTATTATTAGGATTATTAGGATTATTTATTTATTTTTAAAAAATATTTGTATTTGATGTATATGTCAAATATGTATTTAAATATTAAATTATAATACGAAAAAAATTAATAAAAAAATCTTTATAAATTCGTGTTAGACTCTTATCCCAAGCTTGTATAACGTATAATAAAATAATTATCACCTTGACTAGTCTAGTGTGATCTAAATTTGATAAATTAACTCAATCATCTTAAAATCAAACTTGACACAATATGGTTTGGCGATAAAAAACCAACAATTTTACTACACATCGTTAGGATGACCCAAGGGAGTAGGTTCACGAGCAATATGTGCAAACCACCCGGATGAACTCCTTGTAAGAACCCTTTGGCTTACAACTTGCTTGACAAGCGGACCCATTCATAAACAGCCACACCAAATTCCAACTACCACGTCCCATCTAGATGATTAGAGCACGTCAAAGTACCACTCTACTTAAAACCTATGACACCAAGCCACTTGGTCAACTCGTTCCTGACCCACCAATAGCAACTCGACACGTGGCATCTTGGACAATGACAACATGTATATAAGGGCGCGAGGCCAAAAGTCGAAGGTAAGTCACCTACATCTTCTCTCCTACTACCTCACTCCCAACTCCATCATCTCCTCCCTATCTTCTACTCCAGTCACCCTACTAGACAGTTCTATCCTGTCTTAAATAAGGTGAAAGGTGAATCACTCATCTCTATCACCTACTTTTTCTTGTATCAATAAATTTAAATCCATTCAACCAAATTCAAAAATATTCAAATTTAAAACATTCTAATAATTATAATCTTAAATAATATGAAATTACAATAATTTCACACAAAAAAACCGTAATCTCAAAAGTAAATTACTTGAATCTAAAATTCACCCCTAGTGGAAAATTTTTAAACCCGGATTTGATTCGATTCAAATTCACTCGACCTAAACAAAAACAAAAGTGTAGATTTGTAATAATATATGGAGGGAAAAAACTGTACTTGTTGTTAGTGATTGGTTTTGATTCATTCAGGGGCCACCATGTGTCTCCAAATGCAGTCATGGCAACACCTGTAATGCTAATGATGACTGAAACTACATTCACTGCATTAATGGAGTCTTGTCCCAAAATTGCACCGAATATTAAAGTGAAAAGCCCTGAAGTTGAAGACAACAATGTTGTATTGGCAACACTTGTTCTTGCCAGTGCAGCATTAGTTAGATACTGCAAAAGAGGAAAACAAAACAATGAATGATTTTAGAAAGGAAGAATTATGCCCCCAGTCCTTGTACTTTTCGTACTTTATAATTTAGTCCATCTAAGGAATTTAGTCTAACTTAAAAGGAAAAAAACCTCTTCAGTTCCTTTTAATTTTTTATATTGAACAAATTAGTTTCTCTTAAAAAAAATTAGAACAATTTAATCAATACTAATTTGAAAGTGAGCAATTGAAGACAATTAATAACGATGTTAATGCTTTTTTTATTATTTGTACGTAAATTTAATTGGTATAATAACACATTTAACCCTTGATGTTATATATTTTGTGCAAATATTGACAAAAAAATATAAATATCATAAGCTAAATTTATTAAATCAAAATCAAATTAATTATAAATATTATGAATTAAAATTGTTAAATCAAGACAAAATATGTCACGCCATGTTTGATACATTCTTGTAGGTAGGAAGCTATAGCTAAACAAGGGTCTTGGTCCCGTTAGTTAAATGGTAGGATTGCATTTTTATCCTCTTTTAAAACTAAATAATTCTAAGTAGTCTTTTCTTAGCCCTTTAGTTAAAATGAAAACTTTCAATTTCAACCCCTCTCAAAAATTAATTATTCATTTTTAACACATAATTTCTAGCTTCGTCTCAGTTTACACACACGAAAAAAAATTTTTAAAAAAAAAAATCCAAAATTCGAAACTCAAACTCGGAATTTAATTCGGTTAAAACTAGGTAACAAGAAAAATATGGAAAGGAAAACAAACAAGTTTGTGATTCGAACCTCAGTTGCAAACCAAATGGGAGCCATACAAAAGCCAAATGCTACAACTTGCATTGTACTAAGCGTTCCATCATTCTTTTGGGATTCCATAATATCATTGCCTTCCTCTTTCGTACCAAGTTCTATGACATAATCCGGTAGGGTTTTAAGGTTGATTCGGTGCTTGTCGTCGTGTTCGACAGAGGGATTTTGAGGGCCTTGCAGACCTCTAAGAAGCTTTAATAAGAAATCTTTAAAGAATGCTAATGGAAGATAAAGGGTCAAAAGGGAGGTCCCAATATATGATACTACAAATGGATGCTTATAGTCTTCAAATACACCCTGCCAAAAACAAACATACATACAACTACAAGCAATGATTTAAGCTTGAAAAATCTAAGAAATTCCAGCAAATTAAAGGGCGAAGACAGGAATTATGTGAAGGGTTGAGATAAAACTAGGGGCGAAGCCAGAATAAAATTTTAAGGGGCCGAATAAAATTTTAATTTTTATAGTTTATATTTTTATAATTTGTAAAGGATTAAATCGAATTTTTATAATTTTAAGGGGGCAAAGTGTAATTTTACCTTTACTAATTTAAATTTTTTAAAAAATTTTAAAAGTCAAAAGAGTAAATTTAGGGTTGGGGCCCATGCCAACCCCCCGGCTTTGCCCTTGAATAAAACTAAAAAAGTTGGAGGTGAGATAGTCCAAATATACCATTTTATAAAAGGCTAAAAAGGCCACACCCGTCTAATTTTTTTTTATTGGGAAATCTTAATTTTTATTTGTTAATTTTTTAAATGTTTTAACATTTTTATGGAATTTTAAATTTTATTTTTTTAGTTTTCTTTTAAAAAAATACATTTAAACCTTAGAGCTTCTTACTCTTTTTCTTGAATTTTCCTTCTTTTTTAATTTTCATAAATTTTAAAATTTTTGTTTCAAATTTTAAAAATACATTTAAAAGACCTCTCTAGTCTTTTACAATTTTAAAATTAAGCAAATTGGTCCTTATAAAAAATAGGAGTAATTTAATCCTGTCAATTTCAAAAATGAGCAATTAAAGACAATTAATCATTGAGTTAATATTATCAGTCAATTGTACATAATTTTGACTGATATAGTAACAAATTTAGTCTTGATGTTTACAAAATTTGTCATTTTGGTCTTAGTTCTAAAATTTTCAATAAATTCAATCTTGACATTTACACATACGTTACAGGATAAATTTATTAAATTAAGACCAAATTGAAAAATGTGTAAACTTTGAGGGATAAATTCATTATTATATCAATCAAATTCATGTCCATGGAAAACATTAACGTCATAATTAATTGTCCTTAGTTATTCGCTTTCAAAATTGACAGAGATAAAATTCTTTCAATTTTTTTTTTTTGAAAAGGACCAATTTGTTTAATTTCGAAATTTAAGAAGGAATGGAACAAAAATTTTAAAAAAAGAAGAAGAAGAAAACATCATTTATTATAGAAGGAAAATCCCAGGAACAAATGAATCATCATTTTCAACAAGGGAGAAAATAAGAAGAGATAATGGAGAATATTGATGGATTTTGGACTAAATTAAAATAAAATGAACCCCACAATTTTATAACCAAAAAAGAAAATTGTTTCGCTGGTAAAGCTAGAAAAACATGAACAAAACATTGAAACATATTCCAAGAAATCATTTAAAAAAACGAACAAAGCCATAAAATAATTATTTTTATTAAAAGAAATAAGAAAAATTATTTTTAAAAAAAAAAGTTGAGAAAAACGAACCTGAGTGACCTCTGCAGAGGTAACCCACATGATCACAACACAAATAATCAGAACCAAACCCACCATATATTTCCATTCCATTTTCTCTTCTTCTTCTCCTTAGAAACTATGCATACATACATACATACATATATAAGGTTTTGTTTATAGCCAAAGAATTAAGGAGCTACGGCCTAATTTATTAGGTCCTTAACAAAGAAAAAAGTTTATGTTAATATATGGTAGTGAGTATTTTTATGGAGGATGTTAAATTTATGGGTAAATTTCGGTAGAGGTCATCTAATTATGATTTTTTTTTCTTTTTTGATCACTATGCTAAAAATTGTGATTTAATTTATATACATTTATTTTTTACTTAGTTTGGTTCTACTTTTATAATTTCATTATTTAATCTAAATACTTAATATTGTTAATTATTTCAATCAAAATGATGATGATATCAATTTTTCTTAGGAATATTATTCCAACAAAAAATTATTTTATTATCACAAGTTCAAGCGGATGTTTTTAAGAAAAAATCCACTTGAACAATTTTAAATTATTTTTATTGTTATAAGACTGCCAAGTAATTTTTTTTAGTTCTAAAATGTCAGGTAAATTTTTGAAAATAAGAGTAAAGGATTAAATTTCAAATATATAAAATTTATAGGGACATAGAGTATATTTTAATTTTTAAATTTTTACTCCATACGCAACACGAATCGCCGAAACCATAATATATATAATAAAAAAAACACATGCCAATTATACAAGAATTTAGTCCTAATCAATGTATAATTAAATTGATCATAACCTCAATAAAAAAGTGACCATGTTGTATTAATTTTACATTAAAAAAAATTTTCTTTTGAAAGAAATTAAGGTATTGATGGGTTACGTTGGATCTAGATCCGATTCTAAAAATATAATAATATTAATATAAACTTATTTTTTTTATATATTTTTAATTTTTAACAACAAATCAACTCAATTCGAGGTTGAAAAAATTAAATCCAAACTTGACAAAAAGTCGATTCCTTGTTCAACTCGTGAACACTTCTACTATATATTTGAACAATTATAATCAACATTAATTTAATAAAAAAAATCAAATTGAAAATCGAAATAAAACTTTATCTAAACCGGAATACTTAAACCCCAACAAATATAAGAGTATAATTTTAAGCCACATCTTAAAATCATGGCCTATTGAATTGAGCTACATCCACCCATCGTTGTACAGCTACAAGTAAACGGCAGATTAGGCAAAATACCTAACAATTTCCAATAGAGAAAATACTACGAGTTTGGACATTTTAACAATTTAATTTAAACTTTTTTTAATACATTTAAAAAAAAATTACTGGAAAAAAATTAATTTTATCTCCGCCTCATAAATTTTAGAGTAAACTATACTAGTAGTTATTCAATTATTAATAATTTTATTTCTTACCACTTAACTATGTAAGGTTATAAAATAGTCATCCAATTGTATGATTTTTTTTCACTAATCATTAAGTGGCTAATGGAAAGACAATTTGACAAAAAAATCGAATAATTCGATGATTGTTTTGTAACTTTTCATAATAATATGACCACAAAAAAACTAATTAATAGTTAGGTGAATTGAGGGGCGAAGCTAGAACAAATTTTTAGGGGGGGCCGGATAAAATTTTAATTTTTTATAGTTTATATCTTTATAATTTGTAAAAGATTAAATCAAATTTTTATAATTTTAGGGGGCTAAAATATAATTTTACCTTTACTAATTTAAAATTTTTAAAAAATTTTAAAGGCCAAAAGAGCAAATTTACATTTTAGGGAGGGCCGGGACCCATGCCAGCCTCCCCGACTTCGCCCCTGCTATCAATATAGTTTACTCAAAATTTTATTTTTTACTTTGCCTCTACCTATTACCATTGTAACCTGGGTTAAGATTCACTTTATTACTTTTTCATCCATTAATATCCAATACAACGATCATCATTTAAATATAGACGTCCCAACTTATAAATGGTGCTTAAATATGTATTAAATATTAATAAATGAAAAAGTAACGTAGTAAAATCAAACTTCAGCCAATGGTTCATAAGGGATGAAAGCATATACCCACATTAGCCAAACTTTACTAAACAAGGGTGATGCACACTTCGGCCAAAAATATTGTACTAACTATGGCCAGGGGTCGCAGGAGGGGGGTAAATAGGGGCATGAACCCCTAAAATTGAAATATATTTTTGCCCTTTAAAATGTATTAAAATTATAAAATAGTAATGATAAATTTGTACTTTAACTCTCTAAAAATGATAAAATTTTAATTTAGTCTTTTAAAAAATTATAAAAATATTAGCTAATACAATGGTGAAATTGTATTTTAAATTTTATCAAAATTTATACATTAATTCTACCCCTTCCAAAAAAATTTTCTAACTTCGCCCCTGATTATGGCATATTATTAATAATAGCAGGAGGACCAAATTATATCAAATCAAAAGTGTATGGACGAAACATCTAAATTTAAGTATAGTACAAGAATGAAAACTATAATTTTATGGATTATTAATTAATAGTTTTTAATGAGTTAAAAAACTTGACTACCAATATATCAAATAATTATTACATTAGGAATCCTATCATACGCATATGCATGTGAAAACTATATATAGATTTAAAATATAGATATGTGTTTAAAAATAATATAAAATAAACAATGAAACGTATGGTTTGAAACTAATTAACCATAGTAATACATTAAATATGTAAGATAATAAAATAAAAAATTAGATTAAATTATAAGTAAAACGAAATTTAAACATATAAATACATCACATAAACTATACTATATTATATTTATGAAATTTAGGACTTTCAATTTTAGTGCACGTGGTCTACACATGACTTGAACATCATAGGGTTTGTTTTATAGCTTTAAACAATGGGTTTACGTAAGCAGGATTGAACGTAACTACGTAAGGCTCTTAAAATTTTAAAAAATTTTCATTTAAGTCCTTTAATTTTTTAAATTTTATTATACCTTTTAAAGTTTTTAAATTTTCAATTAAGCTTTAAAATCTTTTTGAAAATTTTAATTGAACTTTATAAAATTTACTGCTAAATTTTTCATTAATTTACTCAAAATTTTAAAAAAAAAATTTAATTAAACTCTTCAAAAATTTTGAAAATTTTAATTATATCCTCCAAAATTTGATGCAACTTGCCTTGTAACATAATCTGATTAAATCTAAATTTCAATTTGGGGTTTTATATTTCACCTTTTTGTCAACTTACCTTGTAACAAAATTCAACCGCAAAAGTAATAATAAAAAATAATTTAAAATTATAAAATTCGGGTTCAATCAATTTTTTAATTCAGCTTAACTAGTTCACGAGTTAATTAACTTTTTTTTTTACTTCTTTTTGATTGATATCTCTATCAATTTTCGATCTAACTGATCCAATCAACCTACTATATGAATATAGAATATTCACATTATATGAAATATTTTTACGTGAAAGTTAATATAATTTTGTAATATTTAAAACACAAAAATTTAAATTAAATTTTTTTGTCAAAAATTTAAACATAATATGAGTATATGAAAAGTGGTTTGCAATATTTGTCTTTGGGTTAATTTAACTAATTGTCCCTAGAGTATTACTTAGATTTCAAATTAATCCTTAAACTTTAAAATATTTTAATTGAATCCTTAAAGTATTAGTATTGTACCAATCATATCATTATGTCAACTTAGCCGTTAATTTAGATGTTGATTACTAGTTTGAATTTGACGTAGAGCATTTTTAAAATACATGCAACAAATTATAAACATGTGTATACTTATCACATAAACATGTTGGACATGAAAAACAAACGGTATAAAATAATTTAGAAGAGTATTTTTTTTAATTTAAAAAATATTAAATCCAAGTTATTGATGCGGTAGTCACACAGATGTTTACAATTTAACAACATATTTTAAATATACTCCACGTCAAATTTGAACTAACATTAACACCCAAACTAAAGACTAGGCTAATTGAAGGGCATATTTGAAATGATATCAATACTTTCAAGATTCAATTAAAATATTTCGAAGTTTAAAAACCAATTTACGACAATGTTTTTATACATTAATAATTTGATTTTTGTTGATTTTGGCATGTTGATTTGTATGTGTCATATTCATGTTAATTTTTGTATAATTTCGTGCATTGTCTAATATCTTGTTTCACATATCAAATTTTTATATATTTCACTTCTATTATTTCATCAACATATTTTTTCAAGTTTAACAATTTAATCCTCGTCATCATAAAAATTTCATATTTTTCCACAATTTCACTTTACAATACTTCATGCATATATCATCATTTCATGACATATTTATTAAAATTTTATCATAATTTTCTTATTCACATATTAAATTGTTTCACACTTAAATTTTTATATTTATTTTTTAATTTAGTCCCTATTACCATGTACTTTATTTTAACCATGTAAGCACTTTAATCAAATAATTCATTATAATATCTCATTTCATATAACAAATTTTCATGCATATCACTTCTCTTGTTTCAATTATAAATTCTATAAAATTTACAATTTAATCCTTAACATAATAAAAATTTATTATTTATTATAATTTCACATTAACATCACTTTGTAATCAATTCACTAATATTTTCAGGATATCTACCAAACAACAGAAAACATCTTACACAAATTCATCCAAACACCAGAAAATTTTAACTTTACTAGAAGAGCCATTTTCTAAAAATCATTTTCCGAAATTCATTTACAATGAAACAAATGGAACTTAAAAAATTTAGAATACAAATATAACCCGAAGAATAAGTTTAAAATGGGCTGGCCCATTTATTCCAAGTCCATTTTAGGGTTTTTAAGAAGAAAAAAAAAAACCGCATCCAAAACTTGTATCCTAAACATTTCAGACACGGGTATATGAGGATACGACCCTCCAAATACGTAGAAAAACTTTAAATATATATAAATAAAATTGAACTGGAAAAAGTGAAGCGTCTAAATCATACAGGTGAGTAAATATATCTACATATTTACTTTTTAAGCTTTGCCACAAATGAAACTATGAGATACTTGAAGCAAGAACACCAGGCAAAAGTTCCATAACAGCTTCCGGCTAAATACGAATTCCGGTTTTTACGGAAGAGCTTGAACCGAGGGCAGAACAAATTAACAATCAAGGGAGAGAAGACTACTCTCAAAGCCTCTCTTTGTGCTTAGCCTCATCTCGAACTCCTATGAAAGTCGGCTCTTATCGCCCACAAATGTTCTCCCACGAATTTCATCTCTGGCCGATCGTGTCTTATGGGTGCTGCACATTGAAATGCCAATGCAAACATCTTCACTATTATCTCAGCATCAACAACTTCTTCCATCATAGGATCCACTAGTTCCACGGCTTGTCCTTCGTTAAACTTACGGAATGCCTATATGACAATAAAACTATTAATGATTTGAATAACAACCTCAGGTTTTTGGAACTTAATGATTTGAATGCAATGAAAGTTTACCCATCTAAGTGTGATGCGCTCTTCAACAGGTCTCCTTAGATCCACAGGACGACGGCCGGACAGAATTTCGATAAGTAAAATCCCAAACGAGTACACATCACTCTTGGTCGTGAGTTGATAGGTTTTCATGTACTCGGGATCAAGGTAACCAACTGTTCCTTTCACTTTGGTTGAAATATGTGTTTGGTCCGAATCCATGGGACCAAGTCTCGCGAATCCAAAATCAGCCACTTTGGCTCTCATGCTTTCGGTAAGAAGAATGTTGGATGACTTCACATCTCGATGAATAATTTGCTTCTCTGGTTCACGATAAAGAACGAAATTGCTTAGAAATAAAGGAGTAAGGCCAAAACCAGCTAATTCTGTGAGTTTTATCTTACCTGCATAAAGATGGAGATAGGTAAGGCCATGAGCAACATCAATGGCAATTTCAAGTCGCTGATTGAAATCCAAGATTTTGCCGCGTTGACCTGCCAAGGAATAGTAGCAGTTACCCTTTGTAAGATTTGAGCAATATCGTTGAAAAATTGGCAGTTATTATGGTCTCGAGAGAGCTTACCATCCAAATGATCTCTTAGAGTACCGTTCGGTACATATTCCGTTATAATAAGCCGTTCATTTCCTTTATCGACATAACCAAGAAGCCTCACAAGGTTCCTATGATCAATCTTGGATAGAAGTTCAACTTCACTGCTGAACTCAGTTTTCAGATTCTCAAAATGTTCCTAGACAATATTCTATGTCAACCAAAACAGCATGATCGGAAAAATAAGATGGGTTTAAACCTTAATCATAAAAACAAGCACTACAAGAGAAAGAAGCCAAGAATTTAATTTAAGCCAGTTCCAAGTCCATCACCGATAAAGACAGTTAACATGTCAATGTATCCAAGAATCCTTCAGAAAACCAGTTTCAAAACTACTCTACTAGTGGGTTTACTTACCTTCTTTGCTCGTTTAACGGCAACCACCCGACCGGAATCTAGCTGAGCCCTGTAGACATTTCCGAACCCCCCTTCACCTATCTGTAGAGCTGGTGAGAAATTACGGGTAGCTCTGGTGACCTGTGCTAGATTGAGATGCACTGACCCAGTTCTATTGAGGTTTGGAGACACTGAGAATACTGAAGGAGCAGGAGGAACCTTTTCATGAGGAACATGAATATTCACATCTAAAGGGGACGTCGAATCACCTGCAAGAACAGAACCATTTGTTTATGCCGTATTAACAGCTAAATTAATGCCAAAACGGACAAGATGCACGGCTTAGGTAAGTTAAGGCTCACTTGAATTCGGCTCCTTTTTAAGAACAGTAGAGGCGGTTTCTCTCTCTTTCCTATAAACACAAGGGCAGATAAAGACACAACATGTCAAAACAATTCCCGATGCTGCTATCCCGACTTTGGACGAGGCTGAATATTTCTTCCCCTCTGGATTATCATCTTTCTTCTTTTGCTCCCGCAATAATTTTCTTCTTCCTACGGACAATTCAGCTGCAAAAAAACCCGGAATTTACTTCTATCAAGCACTAAACTTTTCGTAAACCCGAAAAACGTATTACAGTGCATACCTGATGAAAGGTCCAACTCACAGTAATCAGTTCCGATATAACCTTCAAACGCACAATGCTCTGCATAGTGAAACTGCAGGGCCTTACAGAACAGAACTTTATCTATCAGATTACCATTCAAATAAAACAGTTCACGACCGAATGAATTCGAATACTCTAAGCGATCAATGCTGCAAATCTTCGACTTTACTTCGAGACTGGAAACAAAGGATCTCGAAACTTGCATGAACAACAGTAGACTAAACATAAAAGCAGCCATTCTCAATGAATTAACACACTCAAACTTCCATAAAAACCCGAATTACAAACGAATCATCGATTATTCAGATTAATACAGTAATATAAACCCTAATAAGCTTTGATTCAAAGGTTATCAAACAAAAAAGCTCAAAAAATTGGAGCTTATAGTATCTCCAACTCAACAAATTAACAAAGAACAAGTAAAAAATTGGACCAAAAGTCTTGAAATTTGAATTGATTGAATCAACAAGAACAGTGAAACCCCTGCAAAAAAGTTCAACTCAAAGATATAAACTTTATGATAAAAGAAAGAAAAAAAACTTTTTAGCTGAAAACTAAAAAAAATGAAGTTCCCATAGTTCTTGGACACAAATTCAACCTTTCTAAAAACCCTAAAAGAATACACAACAGATGAAAAGAATCAAAACGACCCAGTTCACCAAATTGAGAAATGAAACAGACCCAGATAGCAAAAACGTATAAAAACCTCAAAAGAATTGAAAAAAAAAACATAGAAATGTGGCAGGAAACCGAACCTGAAAAAGTGACAGAAGGCGGCTAGTTATTTAAGGTCGTTGATGGTGTAAGAATATATGTATGTATGTATGTAATTACAGTCGTTGTTTTAGCGTGTGAAATATCGTAAGGAAAGACCTGACTTTGCCTTTGACAAGGAAGAAAGAATATATGGTGTGGGGTTTTGAGATTTGACGATTCGCATGGATGTAAAATAGATTTTTTTGGGGGGATAAAGTTATATTTAGTCCTTCAACTTGGTAATTGTTTTTAATTTTATCTTTGAACTTATTTTTTAAGTCTATATTAATCTTGAAACTTGATAATTTTTTTTAATTTGGTTCTAGGGTTCTAAATTAACCGAGTTTAAATAAATGGGCCTCTATTAATGCTAGTTTATATACTTTTAAGCTTGTTCATGTTCAGTTCGTGTTTGTTAATAATTTTAAAATTTTGTTCATGTTCATTTATTTAAAATTACACGTGTTCATGTTCGTTTGTTTAACTTAAACGAACACGAAACGAACACAAATATATTCATTTGTTTGTATACTTTAATTCATGTTAGTCTCAAAACTTGACAATTTTTCTCAATTTGATCTCTGAACTTGGACTCCAATAAGATTTGATGACAACGGAATGCCACATCTTCTCCTAATTTTTTTAAATATATATATATATATTGGAAAATACAAGAAAAATTAAAATTTGTATTTAAAAAAATTATGTGATGATGTGGTATAATAAGTGTCATGTCATTACACTTTAACGGAATTCAAGTTTAGAGATCAAATGGGTTCATATTAAAAAATATATATTGGAATAAATAATTTGATTTTTTTTATACAAATGCCGAGAATTAGCCATAGTCCTTCTCCAACCATTAAAATAGAAGAATAAATATGTTTCAATACACTCAAACTTACGTCCTCTAAAATAGACAAAAATATCAATATGAACCGAACTAAAGCTTAGTCAAAAATAATTTGTTAGTTTTTAAATACAAATTTCATGTATATAAATTAACATGAATTATTGAATTATTGATTTTCAAGTTAATGATTTAGTGTCTGTTTTTTTATTGTATTCAATAGTTACACTAACTTCTTAATTTACATAAATTACAAGGACTAAATTTTGACAAATAAATTTATAATTTGACCCAAAGACTAGGGCCTTTTTCAGCACAAAGAAAAGAATAGGGCCTTTTTATTTAAGTGCCCCTCAGGTAAAATTTTAGTTTTGATCTTTCTGCTTAAATTTTAGATTTAATTTTTTGTATTTTAATTTAGTACAACTTGATTTTTATTTTTTATAACATTATTAAGTAGTCCAAATAGTTAATTTGGGTTAAAACGTTCTTGTGAATTTTTCACATCGTACATTGATCTTCTTGTGATGAAATAGATATTTAAGAAATATTTGTATCTGCATTTTAACTAGAATAATTAAAGATGTTAATTATTTGGACTAATAAGTGATATTATAAAAGTAAAAGACTAAATTATACTAAATTAAAGTATAGAAACTAAATCCCAAATTGAGCATCGTAGAGGGACTAAAATCAGAATTTGACCTCCATGTAACGAGTAACTTTCTGGATAAAACAATATATAATCTTTGAACTTTTCCCACATTTATCCTTTTGTTCACATTAATCTCGAAGTTTTTTCCAGTTTAGCTAATGAAATTGGATTTCATTAAAATATAATGATGTGATGCAATTATATTTTTATTTTTTTAGTTCTATATAATTCTTAAAAATATTCAAGTAATAATATGATATAATTTCAGAGTTTTGCATCATTACACTTTAACGAAATTAAAGTCCGGGAACTAGATTAAAAAAATATCAAAATTAAAGATTAAATGTTGCTTTATCCTATTTTTTTTTCAAAAAATTATTTTGGGTTTTATTTTTAGTAAAATTGTAATTTAAAAGTTATACCTTTTATGTTTAGAACAAAATCGCAACATCATGTTTTTTCTCCTTTAAACCAATTATCTATTTTTAAAAATTCAAGCTTCTGACATAGATAATAATAAAACTTGGGATTTTAGAGCCGTTCATTTTACCATGCAATGCAGACATTACACACGACAAAAAAAAGACACTAGCTAATTAATAATTTTTATGTTTTATTGCAATAAAATATTCGGTGGATGAGTAACTCGGTCCATGAAAATAAGGGCGAATCTAAAAAATTACTTTTTGAGGTTAAAGATAAATTATAAATTTTTAGAGGGATAAAAGTGTAATTTTATTATTATATTAAATTGTAATATTATAAATTTTAAGGGGATTAAAAGGCATATTTACCATTTTGCATAATTAAAAAATTTTCAAAAAAAAAAAAACCACTTCATTTTGGCATTTTTCCAACACTTCATTTAGGCATATTTTCAAACACTTAATATGCAACAATTTGTACTAATTATAGCAATACCATATATGAAGTTAGAAAGGTCAAATTCTACTATTAGTCCGTTATGGATTTAATCATTAACTTTATTTTGGTCAATTTTAATCCTACATTTTTTAAATTTTATAATTTCAATCTTAACCCAATGGTAGTAGTTAGATGCATTTGGTTAAATTCTGATATTAGTCATATACTATTTGTAAAGTTGTATATTTAGTCTATATTCTTTAATTTGATCATGTTTAATCCTTATACTTTTCAAAATTTAAAATTTCAGTCTTCATGCAAGCATCAACCATTAAATTCATTAACCGACTTTTTTGTGAGTAGTATGTGAAAACATCAAGTTGACATAATTTTATAATGTGATAATAGTTTAACATATAAGGTTTTGGAAATACTAGATTTTAAAGAATTTAACTGCTATGGTTTGGACAGGACTGAAATAAAGACTAAAAATGACCAAATTAATGTATAAAGACTAAATCTACAGCTTATGTGTAGACCTAGGGGTGAGCAAAATCCGATTCGATTTGAAAAACTCAATAAAAAATTCAAATTTTGAATTAAATAGTTCGAGTTATTTGAGTTGATCGAGTTATTCGGATCAACTCGAATAAAAAATTAAGTTTTTTGGTTTAACTCGAATATGAATTACACAATTTGAGTTATCCAAAAATCCGAATAACAATAGGCAAAACTATGTCGTTTTGATAAATGTTTAGCTTTTTCTAATGTTAAAAGTCAAAACTATTAAGTTAAAAGGTAAAATTTTGATGTTTTGATAAATATTTACTCATTAAATTAAAAGGTAAAACAATTATATTGTTTATGTAGTTAAATAATTTTGTACTTCGTCTACTAGTTAAAAAACCGGTCCATGTAAACACAACATTAAATATAAATAATATGATTCATTAACTCCACTCGACTTAACTCGAATAAAAAATAAGTCCCGTTTAAAAAAGGGCCAGGCCTAGGGTAAGGCTTTTTTGGCCTGAGCCCGGCCTGAATTTACTAAAGGACAAAAAACTATTTTTTTTATTTTTTTAATATTATTTTCTTATTGTTTTCTCCCTATTTTGCTACCATTTTACTATAGCGTTGCTACTATTTTGTTGTTATTGTTTGGATATTGTATAAAACTTATTTTATTGTTAATTTTGTTATTATTTTAAAGACATTTCTTAAATTTGTTATTATTTTAGAGGCATTTGCTTGTTAAATTGCATCTATCTTAGTGTTATTTAAGTATAGATATTTTTTAAAATTTATTTTCAATTTGTTAGAAAATATTTATTTTGATGTTTTTAGTATTTTTGATGTATTATATATATATATATATATAAATTAATATAAAAATTAATATGAATGGGTCGGGTAGGGCCCATGTTTTAACATTTTTATCCGAGTCGGGTTTGGGCAAAATATTAAGCCCATTTTTTTAGTTGAGCCAAGCTCGAGCCTAACAAATGAGCCTACTTTTTTAATTGAGCCCGGTGTAATCTAAAAAGTAGTAACAAAATTTAATCGAAAGAAAAATAGCCAATGGACAGATCACATGAGAGAAAGGAAAGCAGAATCACGGATGAAGAATACAAATAGGGATAGGCAAATGGCTATCCTTCCTTTTTCTTCCTTAAAACAATATCTCTTTATCCATGTATCCTGTAGCGAGGTAAAAAATTTTAACTTGGCTGCTAATTGTGGCGATTTATCGAAAAACTTGAAAACTGAAGTTTGATTTTAAAATAAAAGAGGGAGTCGCCACCGATTCTTTTTCCTAGGTGTGATCGGACACCTATTAGATTTATTTTTTAAAACAAAAGGAAGGCCGCGTTTAGGTCTACATCAAAAGTCCAGAGAAAAATAACGTTCGGGAGTCGGTTACGTGCGAGGAAGGTATTAGCACCCTCGCGACGCCCAAAATTGGTATCTTATAAACACGCGTTGTCTTGATTTTCAAAAAATATACGAGTTCAATGTAAGATTTAACCGTGATCCGGTTGAAACACAAAAATTTTCAATTTTTGGATTTTTGAGAAGGACGTACTGTTTTAACACGGGTCGATTGATGTTCACCCAACATAGCGATGAAATCAGTGACTTTGTATTAAGTCGATTCGTTGCCTTGATTATTGAAATTAATTAGGAAACAAGAATATGATTTTCGAAGTAATGTAAAGCAAATTTGATATGGAATAAAAATGAATAAATGAAAGAGCTAGATATATATATTGAAGCAAATAATGAATATGACAATAATATTAAAAAGTAATAGCAATGCACACGATATATTAAACGTAATAATAATATCTAACACGAAATAAATAAAAAATGAATATACATATGCAATAATGATATTAAGAACATGTACGTCAAAATACATATATATATAGGTAGTAATAGTGTTAAAGATATATTATATATAGCACTTAAAATATTTATGAAGTGATAAAAAAATATACATATATAACTATTAATGTTAAAGTATGTACATATGAAAAATGTATGTATAAAGGGATGAAAGATGTTTACATAATAATACTAAATATAGGTACTGATATATATATACATATACATAATATATTTAAAATGAACATATATAATATACATATATGATAAAATAATGAATACTATGATATTTTAAAAGAACATATATACGTAATACGTGTAAAAAAAAATAATATACACAATATAAGAATATGGAGTATTGAAAATATAAATAAAATAATGAAGAAATGAATAAAAATAATATGCACAATAATATAATAAGAAAATATTATAATAAGTACTAATATATATATATATATATATATATAATAATGAATAATATGATATATGAAAAAAAATAGTACTAATAAAAATATATATATATACATGTAATAAAATGTATGTACTAATATTAATAATAAATATGATAGGGATAAAAATGTATATAATAATAATACGTATAAAATATGGTATTATTTATATATATATATATATATATATATATATATATATATATATAAAACATAGTGTTTAAGAATATGTACATAAGATGATAAAAATAAATGCATTGAGAATAGTATAAGAAATATATATACATAATATGAAAATATTTATATAATGTAATATTAAAATACATACACAATATATATACATATTAAAAAAATTATAATAAAAATAAACTATTGATAATATTTCACAAATACACATATATACTAAAAATATACATAATAATATATAAAATGTAATATTAAAAGCATATATAACATATAAATATCTATATAATACATGAGTATATTAAACACACATACATATATAAAAGATTATACACGAATACATAATGATAATAATAATATTGAAATATATAACAAAACAAATATAATAAAGATCTTAAAATAAAGAAATAAAGTAACATCATCAATAAATATACATATACACATACATACATAATAAATATACACTACTACATGTAATAGATAAATATAATAAATATATAGAGATTATAAATAATAAATAACAGAAAATAATAACAAGTAATTTGGAAATAAAACAGTAAACTAACACAAAAAGGACTAAAATTAGAGAAAAAGAATAATTCTGGGGTAAATTTTAAAAGAAATAAAGAGGAAAGGACCTATTTGGATACGCGCAAAACGGCCGAGGACCAAAAACACAATATTCCCAAGTCTTTAAAACTACACCGTATCAACGAGGATTCATTCGAAATCCAAACAAAATCATGGGGTCCAATTTAAAAAACTACAGAAACTTAATTGCAAAACCTTTAAAAAGCGGAGGGGTTAAACGCGCAAATAACCCCTCCCTTAAAAAAACACGCGGATCCTAGTTGGAGCGGGTCGGGTCGATCCGACCTGTGGCAAAACGACGCCGCTTTTATGCCCCGGGTCTTTAATAGAGGTGTGCATGGCTCGGGCGCCCGGCCGCCCAAGGCCCGCCTAAAAATGGGAGGGTTTGGGTAAAAATATAGGCCCGAAAAATGGGCTTGGGCAAAAAAAGAGGCCCGCTTAGAAAACGGGCGGGCCCTCGAAAAGATTTTTTTGGCGGGCTGCCTGCCTTTCCTACCCGATTTTAATATTAAATTATTTTATTTTAAATTTTAAGTAACTTTAGTTTTTTTACTTTAGGTTTTTTTTATTGTTTTTAATGTTATTTTGATATTGTAAAATTTTTGTTATTAATATAATTTAGTTCTAATTTATTTCAATTTTTAATTTTTAATATAATTATTTTTATTATATTTTTAATTTATATATTATTTTAAGAATTATTTTAGTCCCATTTTTTTAATATTTTTTTATGTTTTAAATGCATTTGATTTATTATATTTTAAAGTTTTTTATTTAATAAAAAAGTAAAAAAATATTTTAATATGGCCGGGCCGCTCTGGCCTATCATTTTTTTCTGGCGGGCTTGGACAAAATTCTAGGCCCATATTTCTGGCGGGCAGGCCCGCCTTGAAAAACAGTGCTAAAAATTTTTTATGGGCCCGGCCCGGCCCATGCACACCTCTAGTCTTTAATGCAAAACGGTGCCATTTTTAGAGGCTATAAATAGCCTAAAAACCAGAAAAAAATCATTTGAAACCCATATCAAAAAAAAAAAGGGAGAGAAGGAGAGCTGAGCGATTTCCGGCCAGGGGGAATATATTTTATATATATGTTGGTATATGTTTATGAGTAGGAAAAGAAAAGTTAAAAAAGAAAGAAAGAAAATCAATTCGAAAATGAAAAAAAGCAATCACCTTCTTTTATTTTGATTTTCTGTTTTTTTGATTCTCTGATTTTTGATGGTGCTTTGGAGTCCCTGTTTTATTTGTATTTAGAAATACTGTGTTTGTATTAACTGGAAATTTGGCCGACCCTTTACATGAGTTTTTGATGGCTTTTATAGCCTTACAACTTATTTTCTATTAGTTTCTGTCTTGTCCCTTTTTGTTTTGCAGGAGCAGTTGAACGATGGAGGTGATGGGGATGCAGAGGGTAGGTGGCCGGTGCAACAGTGGCTGAGCCAGAGGGTTTCGGCGCCGCAAGCTAGGGAGAAGGTGGCTAGGGTTTCAGTTTTTCTGAAACCCTAGTTTGACTAATGGGTATTTGGGCTGTTTTGTATTGGGCTGAATGGGTTAATGTTTAGGCTAGTTGGGTTTTATTGTATTGGGTTTGGTAATTTAGGTTAGTGGATTAATGTTGGGGGTCTGATGGAATGGAGGTGGGTTTGATGTAATGTAAGTGGGCCAAATTGGCCTATAACATATCTCATTCATGGACTCACTCTCAACCCACAAATAACAATTAAAAATTTCCCCTTTTTTTTTTCCAGTTGTTTGCTTTTGATAGATTAAAGAACAAAAAGAATGGTACATGTGTTATGTTTTTGTTTTTTTATTTATTTTCTTTTTATGTTATAATTGTAACAAAAACGATGTAATTCATCAATGAGACATCGATTTAATGACAATATTAAAATTCTAGTAATTGTAAAATTTTAGATTCGAGTTCTACCCAATATAAATGTATGGGTTCTCGTTCAAATTTATTCTATCTAAGAGCTAGATAGTTTGTCCGACTCAACTTGGTCGAATTAGATTTGAATGAGGAAATTTTAGTTTGAAGCCAATCCTATAGGCTCAAATTATCATTTATTAAATAATAGTTAACTTTTATTCAAATTTGATTTAAAAATTTATAAAAATTAATAGATATTTTCATTATTAGTACTAAATAAATAATGAATTCGGACTAATTGATCAGAGTGAATCAAAGAAGACTTAGATAAAATAAAATAAAAAATTTAGAATTATAATTTAACTCATGAATATATCTAAGCTTCGACCGTAAATAAATAAAACATTATAGTGTTTATAGGCGCAAATCAACACTTATTTTATTATTTATCTCATATTAATTTTATTTTTCGTACTTTTTTTTATTATTTTATCTCAAATTTACTAAACTGAGCTCTCACCCTATTCCCCACCATCTCTTTCATTCCAACCATCATTTCACATGCTTTTGCCTTTTCTCTTGCAATTCCTTTAGGATATGTATAACTTTTTCTCTTTGTCCTTCTCTCTCAAGACAAAGGTACACCCATTTTTTGTTTCTTGCATATGGTACGTTATATGGTTTGAAATTACAAAAGAACTCACTCTTTTAGGTGAAAACTAAGATATCTTTCTTATTTATTTTATGGTATATGAAGATTAAATTTTTTAAAATTTTTCGACAATATCATCTCTAAAATTCAAACCTGAATTCTCTTTGTGAAAATATAACGTGCCTTATCACTACAATCCGTTTGATACAAATAAAACTCACTAAGAAGTATAATTCTTTTTATATATATACTATCATAGGACAAAAATTCCTACACAATATTTAGCTAAAAGGAAAATGCCCAATTAGATCCATTAGTTCTAAATATATTAGCTAAAATACAAAATATATGAGAAAAGAAGGACCAATAAAAGAAAAAGGTTAGAGATAGAGAAAGAAAGCAACTATGCTATTGTGGTATACAATGGGGACCAAAAGTGACAAAAAGACGTAACATTTGCCTAATTTCTTTTTTGGCCAACAACATTTGCCTACTTTAGTGCAGTAATATCAATCTAAAAATTTTCATAAAATCTATATATTCTAGTATGATATATTTCATGTTAAAAGCATATGCCAAATTGACAAGTTGATAAATAATTAGAAATTTTAATAGTATTAAATTGAATTAAAATTACATGTAAATATTTGGTTATTTCATCAATAAAATTGTTATTTCACCTAGGTCCGGTGTTATATCATTAAACTACCTCGATAAGATTGTTGTTAGTCGCGGTTAATCAATCAATCGAGTTACATTGTTCAACTAACAAATGACGATTAAATGACAAAGCTACAAATCAAAGAAAGCTCTTAAGCCTTTCCCTCGACCTGTTTCTCTCAGCTCTCTCACGCCCTATTGTTTCTCCACCTCTATTTCCTCCATTGACGACTCGAGTGAAATCACGAAACAACCTACATCCATGTTTACCCCACAATAGATCATACGAAACTAAAAGATAAAAGAAAAAAAAACTATGTACGAATGGTGGCCTATCTTTTGCCAAAGTTATAAAAAGCAAAGGCGTATGTAGTTTTTGGCATTGCCAACTAGCAAAGTTTGGCTGTTGTTGGCTTTGGAGACGTATAGCTCATACAAGTTCACGTGATTTCCTTTCTTTAAGGGTTTTTAATTTTTGTTTTCTTTCTATATCACTCACTACATATAATTTCTCTATATCTATATATATTTCCTACTTCATTGCAGATAGATTTACACATTAGCAATGGATTCCACTAAAATCTCAGCTCTTCTTTTCATTTGCATGCTTTTCATTTCCTCAGCTACTCCAGTTCTTGGTTGTCGTTCATGTCGTAAAGCACATCCCAAGGCTAAGCCTATTAAAAAGCCCCATCCTGTTAAACCCCCAATCCATGTAAAACCACCGGTTACAGTCCCTCCGGTCACTGTCCCACCAGTGACAGTCCCTCCAATAGTAAAACCACCAGTTACAGTCCCACCAGTGACTGTTCCTCCTGTGAAGCCACCAGTTGAACTCCCTCCGATTGCAAAACCACCCATTACAGTCCCACCAGTGACTGTTCCTCCTGTAAAGCCACCTGTTGATCTCCCTCCAATTGCTAAGCCACCCATTACGGTTCCACCAGTGACCGTCCCTCCAGTCACTCTTCCTCCTGTAAAGCCACCTGTTGATCTCCCTCCAATTGCAAAGCCACCCATTACAGTTCCACCAGTGACTGTTCCTCCTGTAAAGCCACCTGTTGATCTCCCTCCAATTGCTAAGCCACCCATTACGGTTCCACCAGTGACCGTCCCTCCAGTCACTGTTCCTCCTGTAAAGCCACCTGTTGATCTCCCTCCAATTGCAAAGCCACCCATTACAGTTCCACCAGTGACTGTTCCTCCTGTGAAGCCACCAGTTGATCTCCCTCCGGTGACTGTTCCTCCTGTGAAGCCACCAGTTGAGCTCCCTCCAATTGCAAAGCCACCCATTACAGTCCCACCAGTGACTGTTCCTCCTGTGAAGCCACCAGTTGACCTCCCCCCAATTGCAAAACCGCCCATCACAGTCCCTCCAGTGACCCTCCCAGTCCCTCCAGTTACTGTCCCTCCAGTGACTGTTCCTCCTGTAAAGCCACCAGTTGACCTCCCTCCAATTGCAAAACCACCCATCACAGTCCCACCAGTAACTGTTCCTCCTGTGAAGCCACCAGTTGACCTCCCTCCAATTGCAAAACCACCCATCACAGTCCCTCCAGTGACCGTCCCAGTCCCTCCAGTTACTGTCCCTCCAGTGACTGTTCCTCCCGTAAAGCCACCAGTTGACCTCCCTCCAATTGCAAAACCACCCATCACAGTCCCACCAGTGACTGTTCCTCCTGTGAAACCACCTATCAACCTCCCCCCAGTAACAGTGCCACCAGTTACTAACCCACCAAGTGGGAAACCCTGCCCACCTCCACCATCAACCAAGGCCACTTGCCCCATCGACACACTGAAGTTGGGTGCTTGTGTGGACCTACTAGGAGGGGCTGTCCACGTTGGTGTCGGTGACCCTGTCGTAAATGCATGCTGCCCGGTCCTTAAGGGACTCGTTGAACTCGAAGCTGCTGTGTGCTTATGCACCACCCTCAAGCTCAAACTCCTCAATCTCAAGATTTATGCACCCATTGCTCTTCAGCTTCTCATCAGTTGTGGGAAAACTCCCCCTCCCGGTTACACTTGCTCTCTCTAGACCTAAGTTAAGCACTTTCATCACTTCATCACACACACACAATTTATTGTGTGTGTGTGTGTACATACGTATGCATGCATGCTTTTCTTTAGGTTGGGTTTTCCCACTAGAATGCAAATAGGTCAAATTCAGTTTTTAGTTCCTATACAATGCTCAAATTTAAGATTTAGTCACCGTATTTTAATTTGATATATATATAACTTAATCACTTTATTTTTATAATTGTTATTAGTTAGTCTAAATAATTAATATTATTAACTATTTCGATTAAAATGCAAACGTGGATTTTTCTTGAAAACACTTCTTCCAACAACAAAAAAAAATTCATGCCAGCGTGATGAGTTGGAAGGGATATTCCATAACATTGTTTAAATTGAAAAGGGTAACAATGTTACTGTTTGGATTAAGTAATAACATTATAAAAAATAAGTAGATTGAAATATGCCAAATTAAAATATAGTGACACACCAACGTGTGTTGGGTGCAGTGATAAAATATATTGTACTCTCAAAAAGAGAAATCAGGTTTAAATTTCAGAGGCGATGTTATTAGGAGAGGCAACACAAGCCCTGAAAGCAGCTGTCTTCGTGGACCATAAAATAAAAACCGAAGATAACTTGATTTATATAAAAGAAAGACTAAATCCTAAATTTAAACTTTGTAGAGGGACCAAAATCAGAATTTGACCTTAAAAATACAATATACTCATTGAATTCCATGTCGTACGGATTTTGCAGGTTGGTAGGTTCTTATGAGGAAATAGGACAAATGAGAGGATGTCACCATTTTATCAATTGAATTGGAAAGCTATGCTGGCTAGGCTCTTATTTTTAATACCAATTCTTTTTTTTTTTTAGTTATTTTTAAAGATTATTGCAGGTGTGTTTATTTAAAAAAAAAAAACAGTGTTATTTCGTATCGGTTAACTCTTGAATTATTTGTAATTTTATATTTAAATGGATGTTTTGATTTGTTGCTAATTGATTTTTAATCAAATGCTTAAAATTGTATTGATACATCCTACACATGTTATATATATAGTACGATATTATTTGTGGTAGGGTAAAAAAAATTTTTGAAGAGTCAGAATTAAATTGTATTTTTTTGTGATAGTAAAAATATAATTTCATCATTTTAATAACTTATATTTTATCATTTTAAAAGATTAAATTAAATTTTTATCATTTTTAAGGCTAAAATGTAATTTCACTGTTATTAATTTAAAATTTTATATATTATAAAGGGCCTGAATTGAAAATTTACCATTTTAGTAGCATTGGCTCCGCCACTGTTACCATCGTTATTTTATGATATCAACATCTTTTTTATTGTTATATAGTAAAATATTCAACTGCAACTGTAAGTATATAATGTCCGGGTTGAAGCCCCCTCCGTCGGGCTTCTTTAAATTTAATGTTGATGCTGCTGTGAACAGCCTTTCGGGGATCGGTAGGATTGGAGGTTTACTGCATAACTCGAGTAGCAAAATTCTTATACCTTTTTCTAAGAACATTGGTGAAACTGAGCTTGCGATGACAGGGTTACTCGCTGTCAAGGAGGTTTTGTGCATATTTAAAGCTTCGTCATGGTTTCAGTCGCATGAGTTGATGGTGGAATCAGACTGCTCAAATGTAGTTAAGTGGGTGCAGCTGTTTAATAGTCTCAGTTTTGATGGAGTTGGTGCGACACAAGACACTAATCGGAAGTTGCCTTTGCTGCTATAGACTTGATCAGGGTTCGATTTTTGTGAAATAAAAAGTTCAAGGATTAAATTACGACAAATTAAAATAAATAACCAAGTTCCCAATTATTGTAAAATAGAGATGAAATTCAATTTATTGACAAAAAGCCTTAACTTATTCTTACAATATTATAGTTTGTTATTTTGTGTTTTTTAACTCTTTTTACCATCGATTTACTTTACTCTTAACGGATGGTAATAACATTTATTACATTTGCAACCAAAAAAAACAGATAAGAGTTTTATCTGCTCTCAAGGAAATGATAACCACAAGGGGCAATTGGAAGAATACAGGATCAATAGAAAATGGCTAGCTGTAAGGTTGAAGGGGACCAAGTTTTTAAGCTATGGCACATGAACCTCGTTTGTCTCTATGTTCTGCAATAACATGTGGTGTGTGTTGAAATGGTCCTATACATACATATTATTAAATATCAAACAATCAACTAAAAGATATACGCAGGTTAAGTTTTAGCGCGGTTGGTATGGGCATTGTTGCCAATACAGGAGAACGTGAGTTTGAGTAAATATCTATTTCTAACACATATTCATATCCAATGTTATTAATCGGTCCAAGTATGTTGTGATTTGGGCTCTTTAAGTGAAGTTATTTTGTTGTTTTTAACTTGTAATATTCGAAATGATTGAATAAATAAATATTTACACATGATTATTTAATATCTTTTGTATGAATGTTTGGCATATAAAACAAAATATAAAAATAAATATTAAGTTACGGGCTATCTAAAGTTTAATCAATATTTAGTCAGATTAAATGATCATATTTTAATGCAAGAAAATTGCGAATTTGATTGATTTTACCTTCCAAATTTTCGTTAAAAGTTTGATTACGTAATTTGGAAACTTTCTTTATTTGCGGGGTCTTATTTCAGAGAGTAATTTACTCTAATAAAAATTATATGATAAAAATTTTCAATAAAAATATTTTGAAAATAATAAATAGGTAAGAATTACTTATTAGCAATTAATATATTTTGTTTAATAAACGATAGAAGTTACTTATCACGTAATAAAGAATACATTCAATTTATATATATATTCGAAGGAAAATATAAATAGGCTGATAAGGGTCTTGCCCATGGGTCGAGTTAAACCATGACCCATCAAAAAAATTCGAATTATCTCGATTCGATATATAGCTCATTTTTACTATTTATATATGTCAAAAGGAAAATTATTTGACAAATTGCTAGTGGAGTTTTTAGACTCCATAAATAGGGTCGAGGAGCTGAATGTCTTTTAGAAGTATAGAAAAATATTTAAAAAACAGAGACATATGTAAGCTTTTTAAAGCTGCTTGTGGAATAAAAAAATACACTATCATTGTATCAAATACTCACTCATTTAAAAAATTTTAAAAATTCACGTTAAGATTTATTTATCTTTTTTCTAACCTGATCTAGGAGGGTTTTGGTCCTCCTACATGCTCTCGAAATTGTGTTAGGTTTTTAAAATTGTTCATTAATCAGGTTGTCCACGATTGACTTAATTCAAAATATTCACCTTAAATATTATCCAAAATTATTTACATTTATAAATATTTAACATGAACTTGCAAATCAATTTTTGTCCAATGCTCGAAACTCTAAATTTTATTTTATTTTTAAAAAAAATTTATTATAAATTCTAATTATATATGCTTTTTTTTTATATATTATCTAAAATTACCTATAACATCTTCTCAACCTATGAAAATGAAGATAATGTGCTTTAGAGCACTTAAATTCACGTCCTTTCACATTGACAATAATACTTATACCAAATGAGCTAAAATTCAATCCTCGAACCTCTCAAACTTTTTTTAATATTAAAGAAGTATTTTTTTATATTTTAAAAGCTATTCTGTAAGTGGTTTATAATAAATTTATCATCCGAGACATGTCCCATAATAATTTTATTGTACAATAGAATTAGACAAATTTGTGAGTTTAAATAGAATGCTCCAATGGTGTCGGGTCTTTGGGACAAATAGAGAGTATCAACGATATACTGACAATATGGTACATGCATTTCCATGCAATTGTCGCCATAATTTTACACGTGGTCTCATCAGTCTGAATTTGTTGGAGAATTAGGGATACCAAAATTAAATAATATTTTTCTCTTCCTTTCTTTCCCTAAAATTAGCAAAAAGAGAAAATATATTAAATAATAAAATGAGATAGTATTTGATATATTGGTACTGTATTTTTTTATTCTACAAGTAGTTTTAAAATTTTGATATATGTCTTTTTTTTAAATATTTTTAAAATACTTTACTATGCCACGATAGGACACTTGTCAAACCCTTGATCTTACTTGTGAAATCTAAAAACTTTACTGGTAGTAAACTAAATATTTTTCCACATCTTATTAGCTTAATATGTGCACAAACAAAAAAAAAAAATTAAAGGAAAATATTTGGTACACTATCAATGGAGTTTTTAAGCTCCACAAATAAAGTCAGAGGGTTAACAAATGTCCTATACGAGTTTAGTAAAATATTAAAAAGAAAAGACACGTTACAAATTTTAAGGTTGTTTGTGGAATAAAAATAATTAAGTATACTCCTAGTGTACATTTGGAAATATATATAATTTTAAAATATTAAAATATGCTTCAAGTCGTTTGTACTTTTTGTACGTTTGGAATTTAGCCCTTCCATTTTTATTTTTATTTTAACTACTTTTCATATTTCAAAATTTAAGTTCATTTGTTAAAACTATTAAAATTCTCTAGTTAAATTGGTTAGTGCGACATTTCAAATTAAAAAAAAAATCACATATTAACTATTCAACACGTTCTAATAAACTTGAATTTAATGAAATATTTTTAACGGTATTAATAATTAGATTTACATTTTTAAATATATATACTATAGCAATATGGGATTAAAAAAAAAAAAAAAAAAAAACGTTTCCTATGTGATATAGCTTATAAACTGCCATTTGTCACTTGTCACGATAATAATCCTCTATGTATAATTGTTGACTATATTTAAAAATAATAATTTAAAGTAAATTCTTTATAAAAATATAACAACAAATTTGGAATAAGAAATTCCATATATTTCATTTGTTTATATACATATATTCCGTTAATATCTCTAGCATCCCGAATGTATAATAAAATGTTCGAGATTATATTTGATATAAAAAATTATTACAAGAATAAAAATTTTCAAATTATAATTTAATTTTTTTATTTTATTTTATACAAAATCTAAAATAGAAACTATATAATTTTTAATAATTATAATAATATGAGATGACACAATATTAACAATATATGCTGCTATATTTAATTCATTAATTATTTTTAAAATTATTTACATTTATTATTCATGATATTGATGCATTTAGATTTATTTTATTTTTAATATATTATTATACGTTATATTTTTATTGAATAAAACCAATAAGACAGTGAATATATTTCTTTTCTAAACCATTAATTAATTTAAACAAAAACCAAAATTACAAAAATATTAATATTACACAAACATCCCGTTGCATTGGAATCCCACTTAGCTTTAAGTATTTTAAAAAGGGATAATGGTATATTTGCCCCCCTACACTTTAGCAAAACTTTCAATGTGGTACCTAAGGTTTCTAAATGTCCAATGTGCCCTTTGTACTTTGCTTTCGTCTTCCAATCTGGTAGCTGAGTCTAACAGCGTTAATGTCTAACATGTCAGGACACATGGACCACTTCTATCATGCCACATGTCAATTTTTGCAAAAAAGAAAAGATGGTTTTTGTTGAAGATATCTAAATGAGTTTTTTAATTTGAAAACATTTTTCTTTTATATTTTGCCTAGGAAAATAAAAAAAAATGGTAAAATTGTTTTAAAGCCCCTTGAGTTGACTTGCCATTTTTTTTGAAAAGTGACATGTGGCGTAATAAGAGTGATCCTCATGTCTTGATATGTTAGTCATTAATGTTGTTAAACTCAAGTACTAGATTAGAAGACGGAATAAAAATACAGGGGACACATTGAATATTTGAAAATTGTAGGTACCATGTTGAAAATTTTGGTAAAGCACAGGTGGTAAATATGCTATTATCCCTTTTGAAAACACATATGAATGAGGGATTACATATGCCTTAATGTGCGAAACCTTGAGTTCCTTTATGTTGTTGGAATGTTCCATGAAAGTTGACAAATGGTGACAAAATTAGAAGCGTCGCTAAACACCACCTCTCGACAAACCGACCTCCGTCCCAGAAAATACGGGCTGTTCTGTCCCCACATGCTTCCATGTGAACATTTTTTTTTTAATTATTATTTTGGGTTTAATTTTTTTAAAATATCTTAATCGAATCGATTGGATTGTTCTATCAATTTAATCATCAAATTAAGGGTTAAACATTGCTTAATCGAGTTTAAAAGTGAATAGATGGAAGATAAAATACAAAAAATTGAAGAAAAAAAAATTCGAGTGTATTTAATAAGAAAGAAAATAAAAGAGATAATCATTTTTCATATTAATACATAAAATTTGGAATAATAAATGAAACAGATTTTTTTAAGAATCGAGTTATTAGCTATGTCTTTTTTGCAGTATACAAAAATTAATCTTTTTAAAAATTCACGACTACTCCTCTCAACACTTATCAATAAATAAAAGTTTACTTTTATTTTCTCTCATTTTTCAAACCTATCAAAGTAATGAACGAAAATAAAATTAAAAATAAAAAAAATCGAAGGAGTAATAAATAGAATTTTTTTCCCTTAATGCCAAAGTAGAGGAGCAATTAAATCATATTTGTTTGTTTATATTTTATAAATTAAATACAAAATTAAACAAATTCACAATTGACAGAAAGCTTATTCTATTAGCAAAATCATGAAAAATTCAAGCCTAATAATATTAGCAATTAACTTTAATCAAATTAACTGTAAAACCTAAATTAAAATTTTAACATAATTACCTTTGGGTATCAAAATATATAACTTTTGTCAAATACAGATACCAAATTGGATAAAAAATAACACCGGTACCATATTAGAAAAAGTATCAAACTCAGGTATCAAAGAATATATTAAGCCTATTTCAAAATTAATATTATTATAATATTTTTTTAATACAATGCCTTAGTTTTTTTTTTTTTTTTAATACAATGCCTACTTTTATCCATGACTAGTGGTGAAGGCAAGATATAGGCAGTGGCCTTGGCCCCCCAAAAATGGTAGATTTGTCGTTTAGTCTCTTAATTTTTTATTGAATTACATGTTAGTATAATTATAAAATTACATTTTGGTTCCTCCAAAAATTTATATTCATTCATAGCCTCTCATAAAATAATTTTCTGACTTCGCCTTGCTCATGACCCTTTTGCATCTCTTAAATTAAAGAAAAAATACGTTTAAGTACGCTCGAACTCACATTTTCCTCATTACTTTAATTAATAACAACGGTTTCAACTAGGCTAAAATTCAATCCACTATAATAGTTGTATTATTATTATTTAGCAAAAAGAAAAAGTAAAACCTTGATTCTGAAGTTAATCTAAAGGAGTAGGCAAGAATCTCGATCCCTTAAAATAAAAAAAAAATTATATTACTTCTTTTATAAATTACAACATTTTAAATGAATTAAATAGAAAAAAATGTATTTAAACTCTTTTTAAAATTTGAAATTCAATTTTCACATTCCAAAAACAAAATTTTTATAATTTAATCTCTCAGAAAAATTATAATTTATATAATAAAATTACATTTTAACTCTAAAAAATCTATAATTTATAATTCCAACCTTCAAAAGAAAATTGTATTAACCTCGAATTTATAAAGTTTTTACTTATTAAATAAAAATAAATCTTCGGATGGGGTCCACGTGTTTGCCCCCACTAAAGGTAACAGTCACCGTCAGATCCGGCAATAATCATCCCAGCCGCACGTTAATTTATGAACATATATATTGTATTTTAAAATATTATTATTTTTGAATAAAAATATTATTTTTTTAAAAATTAGCTGGATAATATTAAGATAAATAAAATAATATCCCTACATTTGTTACCAAAATCTACATTTTAAATAATAATAGGTTTAGAAAAAAAAACCATTAAAATAATTACGGTTTTGGTCCCTCTATAATACTCAAATTAGAATTAGAATTTAATTATTATACTTTAATTAGACATAGTTTTATCTTTTTACTTGTATAATATCATTAGTTAATTTAAATTGTAAAACATACTAACTTATTTTAGTTAAAATATTGATACGGATTTTTTTAAAAACACATTTATATGAATAAAAAACTTATGTTAGCATGATAAACTGGAATCTTCGTTCGCTCCTAATGGAGGATTCCTGCAAGATTGTAATGGGAGTGGATTATTGGCTTCAGTTGATATTTGGGCAATTGTGTAGTTCTGGATTCTGAACTTTGGGGTATTTTCAATGGATTGAAACTTGTCATCGACAAGGGAATCGATAGAGTCTTAATTTAGACAAACAATTATTGAAGCAATCAACACCATTCAAAAGGGAATAAACTGAGATTTCAACTCTACTTTAGTAAGAATAATTCATGCATTGTTAAAGCATTTAAAACAATGGAGTATACAACATATTCCCCGAGAAGAAAATAAGCTCGTAGACGAAATAGTTAAGGTGGTATGATACAAAACAACTGGTTTACGTCTAATAGAAGATCCCATCTAGATGACTTCATATGTTATTGTTGATTTTTTTTAGTTGTATTTATTTTCACCAAATATATATATAAGGACTATATCTCAAATTTAAACACTATAGAATGACCAAAACTAAATTTAGCCAAAAAAATGAATATTCCTTATTTTCATTTATGGGCTCGTGAAATCAATTTAAATTATTACAAATAACAATAATTAAAAATAAATAAAAGCTAGGGTTGAATAAATCTTAAAGACCCATGTCCCAATATTCTTCTAGGGATTGATTCTTAAAAGAGAAAAACTCCCTCATTTTTTCACTATAAATATCCTCCCTACACCCTATAAACTCCTCATTCAATCTCTTTCTTTTTCATTTTCTTTGATCTCATTTCTTTTGCTTTTTTTTTTCGCCATTGATGGTTCCTAAGCTTTTAGGGTTTTCATTAAAATGGCGATGATGAGAAGGGAAAAAAGGGGAAAATATCAAGTATGGTCCTCTTTGTATTCTTCCACAGCTTTCTTGAACTGCAACTACGTCTTAGATGATGCATGTGAGTGGTTTTAAGTATCAATTGCGGTTCAATAAAGCTGTGGGAAGATACAAATAGGGTCAATGGAAAGGATTCAAATGCTTTATTATGGATTCTTTGGCCCCAAAAATGAAAATTTCTTTATATAGTCCCTTTAGTTTTTAAGAAATCACAAATTAATATAATGGTGAAGTTACACATTGACCCTCTTAAAAAAATTAATATTCATTTCTGGCTCTCCTATGTTTGTAACTCACTCTTCCTTCTAGGTTTGATTATTGCAATGTAATTGTTTATACAAGAAAAAATAATATTTTTTTCATAACCCTAATGAACATTTGTTTTTGGAGTTTTATGGTGTAGATCTGATCCAGAGGTGTCCATGCTTGAATTGCCATTTCCTTTCATTTTTAAATGTTATTGTATTGTCTATTTCCATCATGTTCTTGTTTTAAAGTTCAAGCAAATCATAGCCATTGTTCCACCAATAATATTTTGTGTATATATATATATATATATATATATTATTTGTTTTATTCATTGTTTTAGATCCAATCTTATAAATTCGAATACAATTTCTTTAAATTTACATTCATTTTATTTCGAACCATCAAAATTTTTCTTTGGACAGTCAGAATTAAATTATAAATTTTTGAATTATACAATTTTATCATTATATTAATTTATAATATTTGAAAGATTAAAGTATAATTTTACCATTTTAAGGGTTAAGAGTCTGGCCATTCATCGTGTCACCTTTGGACATATGGATAGTGAGATAATGATCCTTCAAACACCCCGAATACATATAAAATCTAAAAAATAATGAAAATACTCGTACCGAACATATACTTGTGTATAACGTTAAAGCTAAGTAATGTACATCATACAACTATTCTATTTCAGGGAGTTAAAAATAAATTATAAATCTTGAAAGAATTAAAATACAATGTTATCATTATATTAACTTGTAAGATCTAAATGACAATTTAACCCTTTTTTTTTAGGGGCCAAAGCCATTGTCTCCCCCTTATATATGCCCTTGTTTGCATTACATATCAAACCTGGATGAATCATGTTGAGGGTGACCCACTTAAGATTTTAAAATTCCGGTATTGACAAGTGAGATTTTCTAATTCAAAATCTTACGTTGTAAACATATTATAACATGTGTAATATTATATTAATTTTACTAATTGCACATAATATTTATAGAAAGGACATGCTATTTTAGTTAATGAACTTAACTATTGTTGTTTGAGTCGGGATTAAATTTTCAAATTTCGAAAAGCATATTGACTAAAAATGATCAAATTGAAAAATAAGGAAATTCAAACCAAAACTTACTAGACCAATAGCATAATTTGACCTAATAAAATTAATTGCTATCATTCGAGTAAGGATTGAAATTTTAAAATTCGAAAAAAAATTAAAGTTGACCAAATTCAAAAAAATTACACGGATTAATAGCATAATTTGACCATATTTTTATATTCTACAAATAATTTTCAGCTATGTTGAGGACCAGAGGTGTTTATGAACCAAATCAAGACCCGATTCCAAAATATTTTTCAAATTCAATTTTGATTTCTTAAAAAAATTATTTTACTATTTAAAAATTAATTAAATATTATAAATATAATTTTTATAATTAAATTGTAATTTAAGAATATCTTTTATTCTTTAAAACCCGAACCTTGTACAGACCTACCGAGAACATATCCCAAAAACATGCTGCCTTGTCCTGGCAATGGTGGGGGATGTTTCAAAATCAGATCTTTCAACAAGACAAACATATAGATATTTGTAACTATCTATTACAGCTATATAAATAGATTTATATTACTCAAAATTTTCCATTTTAGTGAAATATTTGTGCTCAATATTTATGTTATTTAGAGATAAGATCTTTTAAGGATATTTTAAATATATATAAAAAAATTAATATATTTATATTAAATACATATTTATATCTAACACTTGCGATTAAATTCAAGTAAATATATAATAGAGATGATATATGTATCTGCTATTGGAGGTAAAAATATCATAAAAGTTCATGCACTAGAAATCAAATTATATTTTATTTTTTGCCATTTCTTGTATATTAAATTAAAGAGTTAATTAATAATTTTTTGTTAAAAATTTTATTCATTTGTGTTGTTAAAATTTGACGTGACTGATAAAATAATCAGACAGTGCCATATGTATCTCACATTGATATATAAAGACAAATTTTTAACTATAAAAATAAATAAAATTTTAATAATATGATTAATTTACTCCTTCATTTAAAGTTAAAAGAGAGGAAGTGTTTTGTCTTTATATAATATTAAATTATTATAGTTCTTTTTGGCATTAAGGAATGGAAAGATGTGATTGCTTTGTGTTTTGTGAATGTCTACTTGAATCATGGTATGCTTAAGACCACTGTAATCTGCTGCAACGTTTTGTCGTATTGCCTGTTTTATTTGTAACAGAATCAACCCCTTCACCTCACACTCACAGAGTGACTATTGAGAATTAAAGTATTTAAAGGAGGTGATGGTTGACAGAGTAAAAAATTTCATTGAGGGTTTCAACAGATGAATTATGCACAATTACGTATGGTTGGACTTGAACCCAACTGTTATGGTTGAGAATACTACTATACTTACATTAATAGGTAAATTATGCACAGTTCTTTTTAAATTATTCTAGATTTAAGTCTCACATTATTTAAGGCATGTTCGATACGTTTTGTATTGAAATTATTTGAGTTACAATTACTTCAACATATATTATTAGGTTGGGTTTTACTTATATTGATGTAAACTTATATAGTTTTACATATTTTTATAACTTTTTTCTATCATATTTTATATTTCATTTATGTAGATCATGCATGTAAAAAATTTAAGTTAATAAAAAAATATCTAATTATATATTTAAAAGAAAATTTTCAATCGTTAAATATATATTAATAAAAACAACTTTTTGAATTGATACGATAGAGAGATAGAATCAATTCGAAAATTCATATGCAAAGTAATATTAATAATAGAAATATTATGGAAGTGTGGAAAATTACTTAATTTTTGCACTAACATATTCTTCCCCTATATTATTTATGTTTTTATCTTCTACCCCTGCAATTTTAGACTTTTATCTCTACCCCTTAACAAAGTTTCTGAATTCGTCTCTGCCCGTAACCATTTCTTCTAGGAAAGCTGGTAGAATTCTGGATGATAAAAGCTTACCATAAATGAGAAATGGAGACTCTTTAGTGTTGGTCTTCAATGGAGGCATGTTAAAGACGAAAAACAAGTCCTGAGACGTTGCCATCTTCTCCCACAGCTTTCTTGAGCTCCCATGGTGTCCTCTATCTAAACCTTTGTTAGCTTCATGCATACATACAAACAAGTACACAAATAAAGTTCAAGAAAGCTGTGGAAAAGCATGGCCAGAACTTTTAAATTTATCAGAGAATTAAGCTTTTTTTATGGGATCCTACCCTAAAAATATACAAGGAAGAAGAAGAAGAAGAAGATGGGCATTCACAGTGTTTTCATGGAATAATATATAATCGTTTTATCAAACTTTATTTAAGAGAGAGAGAAGAGGAAGGTATGGAAGATACGGCATGGTTTATATTTTTTGCAATATATTACTAGAGGTGTTTAAAGGTAAGATTGTGCAAGCTGCCAATATCGTATATAATTGATTAAGTTCAAACCGGTTTAAAATACGGATATCAAATTTTGTCTAAACACGCATATTTGTATATGACAATGTGTGATTAAAGTTCAATTCACGGACTAACTTGCAGCATTACTACTACACGACAAATTAAACAATTCTCTTTTTCCTTGAAAGTTTAGATGTTAATTGATAAACAATATAGTTTACTTACATAATTTTGCATTACAAATCAACTCCTCAATGAAGAAGAAAAGCAAGTCAACTTATATATTTGTATGTGGGTGGGTGAAGTGACTTTGTTTAAATTACGATTAATGTGAATATCTAATCCCACGAAAGTATATTTCAAATAAGTTTTCAATAAAGAGTATAATCTCATAAATCTTGTCATAAAACTTTGATCACTTTGAAAATCCTGGTTACATAATTATTTGCCTTGATTCTTGCACGAGTTATTTAATAAGCTGTCAAAATCTTCATAGATCATCAACAAAAAATTCAAACAGTTTTGATCTAAACATGCCAATTAAATACGATGTTTCTTAAGTTGAAATTGGCTTTACATCTAGTAGTTGTAAGTGACACTAACACCATGCAAAAATGAACGGATTAATAACCATAATATATTTGGATCTAAACTTAATTTGTACCATTCACAACGAAATTACAATTACAAAGCAATACATCTATGTAGCTATGACCGTAAATATATCTAATGCTAGATTGAAATAAATACGAACAAAGTCCACACATGATGGGACTTAAACTAGAATTAATTTTAAATTAAGAACCTAAATATGTGTAAATACACTTGATGAAACTTGAATATGGACATTTATGATCTTTGGGTTTCAACTTTTACCAACACTACAAAGGCTTCATTGGTTTGTGCATATAGAATAATTAAATAGTAAGCAAATGAATTTTTTCAATGAGAAATGCTTGTATTTATGATTTAATATTTTCTTATAATTCAAACCAAGTATGTTATATCGTGTTTGTGGGTAAAAGTATCATGAACGCCTCTATATTAAGAGTTGGAATGTATTTTGTTCTCTTTACTAAAAAAAAAATGGGCGAATTAGTCCCTTTGGTTCTTTTGTTAAAATTTTCATCCATTTCTATTGTTATAAATTTGTCTTTGTATGTTAATATGAGACATACCTAGTATATCATGTGTAATTGTCTGATTATTTTATCAATAACGTCGATTTTTATCAATAGAAATAAATAAAAGTTTTAACAAAATAACCAACTTACTTTTTATCTAATATATACCTCACGATAAGGTACATCAGATAAGTGGATAAGTTCAAGAATAATATATGAAATCAGTGGTCACCTAGCTGTTGGAGAATGTAACCATGGATGAGTGTTTTTGTTTTGTAATTCAGAAGAGGATAGTACGGGCGCAAGTGGCTTGCTATGTAGGGGAGGGTTATAAGCCTATTATTAATAGGTACAATACCAACATTATCTGATCCTTTATCATCGTTCCCTCACCATCACCTATCATCTTATCATTGTATTCTCTCATACTTTTTTTTTTGGGTGTTTAAATTATAGGTTAAATTTTAAATTGGTCCTCAAATTTTAAAACGATACTGTTATATTGATTAAGTCTTTCACTCAGCTTAAGCAGCAGTTTATGTATTACATGTTAACTAGGATACAAGATTGAGCATAGTTAAAATATGATGATCAAATTTTAAACACGGAGATAATTATAATATTGAATAAGTAGTTCAAAGTAATTAATAATAAATAAGAACCCATAATTTGGTTTTGTCAATTGGATCGTCAATCTTTTGTCCCGATTTCTTTATTTTTGACCGACTCACAAGGTGTGCTTTATATTGGATTATATACTGCTAGTTGAATCAATAAGGTTTTTGACATCAATAGTTTTGATAACTACACTCTTCTTCCATCCCTGATTAATGATCACGTCCTCCTATATTAGCAATAGCTAAGACTCAGTCGGCAAATTAAACTTTTTTAATTCGCGAATTAAAGATTTTAATATTAAAATGAAAGTGATATGCTACTAGTTTTAACTTAAACTAATACATACCTACCAATAAGTTATTATTGATACATATCAACTACATTACATCAAATATAAACTCAAAATAAAACATTACTCAATTAAGTATAACTATTAATTATTTAAGAGATTAAGTTTGGGGTTTGACTTTTTTAAGAATTAAACTTTGTCAATGACTAAATTTTGGGTCAAAAGTCAATGTACAAAAAAAAATGTGGCTCAAAAGTCAAATCACTCAACATCAGCTAAGCCAATGCAACTTCTCATTAAATTTGTTTTTCTATTTTTATATGAAAATCTCATTAAATATGAATAATAATTCTCAATTTAAATAATATAAATTATTAATTTTTATTATAGATAAATATTAAATTTATACATGAATTTTGATACAATTTGTAATGTTATACATTAATTTTAATTTGATTCATTTATATACATAAAATTTTAATTTTTTATTCAATTTTAACATTTTACTAACTCGATTATATCATTAAGTTATGTGTAAATTATTGATATGATATTTTATTAATTTATAAAAAATAAAATTATTTTAAATTATTTCCACCTAGATTAAAAGAATAATCAAATTAGATAAAAAATTTTAACATTAATCTCATTATACGTTCTTGTCATATTTGTTCTTTTTGATACAATACTTAGAACTACTCAAAGTCCATCCCCAACCATTAAATAGGAAGATAATGTGCTTCAGTGCACTCGAACCCACGTCTTCCTATACTGACAATAATGTCGATATTAATCGAGTTAAATAATTAAAAACAAACAAACAAACAAACATATTTAAATTATTTCGACCTAAATTAATAGAATAATCAAATTAGATAAATTTAAAAAACCTCAATACAATAAAGTATAAAAACAAGACGAGGTATTTGAATTCTCCGAACTACTCTACCTTTGATAATTGAAGCTCTTAAAAGCATATGTGAACATTAATCTCATTATATGTTCTTATATTTATGCTGTTTTTTATATAATGCCTAGAATTACCCATAGTCCCTCCCTAACCCTTTAATATGAGGGTAATACGCTTCAGCGCATTTAAACCTATGTCCTCCTACACTAACAATAATACCAATGCCAATCAAATTAAAATTCAATCGACAATCTTTTCCAATATTTAAATTAAGCTCGAATCTTGAAATCATTACTATTTAGAGGAATTTACTTTAAAACATATCTACATTTGTGGTTATACATAAAGTTTCTTTCCTTGAATTAAAGGAAGAAGTAAGGGATAAAGCACAACTAGTCATAGAGCTATTGGACCACCAAACCAACATTAGGCATATTATGATAAAAATACAATCATTAGTGTTTTCTATATGCTTCAAGAACAACAAAGATGGGACCAATTACTTTAGTAACTTTCAAAATAGTAGTACCATTATACAACTCAAAAGAAATTACTAAAATAACATATAAAATAAATTACTAAATTTTGATTTTGATTTTGATTTTGATTCATTTAATATGTTGGAATCAAAATTCAAGTATTTTAAATGAGTATAATTTTATTTGTTTATTTTTATAATGTCGTTAATTAGTATAAATAGTTAACGCAATTAATTATTTCGGTTAAAATATTGATTTTATTTTTCTTAAAAATATCCGTTCTTAAAAATATCCGTTCAATATTACTATAAATGATTTTTTATATGTCAAATGGATGATTTTAGAAAAATTCACATTGACATTTTATCAAGAATAATTAACTGTTAATTACATGGACTAACTAATTCTATTATAAAAATAGAGAGATCAAATTGTCAAATTAGAGTAAAGAGAATATATTTCAAATTTAAGTATAATAGAAGGATTAACATTATAATTTAACCAAAAAACTCTACAAATTCAAATATATATTTGTGAATTTACAACTACACCAGTGTAATCAGAAATATATACATGTGGAGAAATTATAAAATTGAATACACCCATACAAAACACAAACTAATTAAAAAGTAATAACTAATAATCTGGATAAAATCTCGTATATGGCAACAACATATGATAGGATTTAGGGGAAAAGTTAGAAATTTTGTTTAGGGGTTAAGATAATATTATAATTTATTATTGAGGAAGCTAAAAAATTGTATTATAAATGCTTAAATTAAATTATTGATTTTTCAAAAGGGCTAAAATTATAACTTTTCGATCTAATCAAAGATTAAAAATGATTTTAATTTTGGGGAAGGATTACAAAATAATTTTCTCATTGAGCCAAGGGGAGGCGAAGGCTAAGGCTCATGCCCCGTTTGGCTATGCCCATAGTATGGCTAGAGAGCCTATACAAGTGCCTAGGTTTGATTTCAATGTTTAATTTGGTACTTGATTTTTCTTTGTCCCAATTAAGTACCTATGTTTTTTTTATTAGAGCACATATGTCAAATATTTGTTTGACCACATGTTGTTGTTTAATTCAGGTACCAAATTGAGCATTGAAGTCAAACTTAAATACCAACTTGGAACAAAAAACTATATAACAAATTGAACACTAAAACCAAATATAAGTTAGCAAATGGAATATTAACCATTAAAATATTTTAGATTTATTATCATGAATATATAACTTTTTACACATTAATAATTTATAATTTTTGACATATTCATTTCATTCATAATGTGTTTATTTTATTATTTATCTAATGTTGTGTTTATGTGGTGCATTAATTTTTGGAATAAAGTTTCAATTAGTCTCTAAATTTGAAAAAAAAATTTAATTTGGTCACTGAACTTGAATTCCACTACCATATTATAACTTGATTTTTTTAAAAATTATATATATATTTAAAATTTTCAGGCGTTGACATCATACAATATTAAAATATGTGTCATTACATCTTAACAAGATTTAAGCTCATAAATAAAAATTGAGAATAGGTGTAAAATTTGGAAGTAATATGGAAAAAAAGTTTAGGGACCAGATTAAAAAATGGTCAATTTAATGTGTTCAATTTAGTAAAATTAGAAAGAAAAATGGAAACTAAAACAAACATCGACAAGTGTTGATTAGTTAAATTAATCAATCGCCAAGTGAATGGATTTTATTTTAATTTTTTCTTAATCAACTTTTTTTAAAAAAAGTTATAATTATAACATTTCACGCGGTTTTTGGGATCTGAAAGGGTCACCAAACACCGCGTCTTCTCAAATAATTCCCTTTCCTTTACAAAAAAATCCACACAATTAATGAAAAAATTCATTGTTCTTCATGTTCCTCAAAAACCCAGATTATAACTTTTTTTGAATCTTCTTGTTGTTCATCTTGTCTCTTTGTTTCTGTTTCATTCATCATTTTGAAGCTATGGTGACAACTTTGTTACTATTAGCTATTCTTTTCATACTGGGTTTCATTCATATTTACTTTTCTTTTTTGCCCAATAAATTTTATTATTGGATCCAATCATTAATCCGCAATACCCGTCCTTCATCATCATCATCATCATCTTCAGCTGTGAATTACAAAACGGCCCAGAAAATATCAGTAACGGAACGGGGAGATCCAAATAACTTGGAGTTAAAAAGGGTATTTTCCACCTTCGACAAAAACGGGGACGGATTCATAACCAAGCAAGAATTGCGTGAATCGTTGAAGAACATACGGATGTTCATGACGGAATCGGAGGTGGATGAAATGGTGGTGAAACTCGATGCTAACGGTGATGGGTTGATTGATTTCGATGAGTTTTGTATCTTGTGTAAAGCCATCGACGACGACGACGACGGCGGCGGCGAGGAATTTAAAAGATTGGGGGAAGAAGGTGAAATATTGAAGGAAGCTTTCGATGTGTTTGATAGGGATAAAGATGGGTTAATTACCGTCGAGGAATTGGGATCGGTGCTTTGTTCATTGGGATTGAAAGAAGGTGATAAGATCGAAGATTGTAAAGCGATGATACGGAAAGTTGATATCGACGGCGATGGGATGGTGAATTTCGATGAATTCAAGACGATGATGAAAAATGGTGGCCGATTAGTATCAGCCTTTTGATTTAAAATCAAATTATATGATCCACATTCTACAGGTTTTTTCCAAGGTATAATTTCATTTTTAGTCCTTCTACTATGCCAAAATTCAAGATCTGATTCTCTTTTCGATCCTCTTAGGTAAAAATTTTCTTTATTAATTTCGATATTAATTACATTGTTGTTCTAAAAAATATCAGAACATGAAAGTGAGCAATTGAGGACAATTAATCACAATGATAATATTTTCTTGTTAATTTTGCATTGGTATAATAATATTAGCTCTCACAATTTACACATTCTATTAATTGATCATGATTTAACAAATTTACCGTCCCGTACTTGTGTAAATGTTGAAGTTAAATTTATTAAGTGTTTTTAGAATAAATACCAAATTAACAAAATATGTAAACTTAGAGGATTAAAATTGTTATTATACAAATCAAAATTATGTATGAAAGATATAACACCGTGATCAATTGTCCTTAATTGCTTATTTTTAAAATACTCCGAATTTTTATACGGATCAATTTGTTCGATTTCAAAATTAAAAGAGACCGAAGTGACTTTTTACCATATTCAAATTGATAACCAGTTTGTGGATTCAAATGCATAAAACTGTTTTAAATAAAATTTCATGTTATTGCTTTAACAAATGGAGTGATCAATTTGTGTTAAATTAAAGTAGAAGATGATATCCTTGAATTGTAGCATAGTAGAGGGAGTAAAATTATAATTAAACCTTTTTTTATCTATATGTTGAATTGGTTATCATTTTTTTTAATACAGTATTGATATTTGTAACAAAGCAATTGAAAGGTTTTTTTTTTTTTTTTTTTTTAGTGTGCCTGTATTTTTGGTGTGTCTCTCTATGTAAATTGGATTTTTATATTTGTAAAGGCCACCAAACATATATATGTGAAGCTTGAAGTTGGTGTTTTCTTGGTCTAATTTGTGAATTTTTTGGTCATGTTTGTCTTATTTAATCCACTTCTCATGCTAAAAGGTCAAATCCAGCACACATCATGAAGGCAAACTTTACGGGCGAAGCTAGAAATATTATTTGGGAGAGACAGAATTAAGTTATAAATTTTGATAAGAATTAAAATATAATTTTATTATTGTATTAACTAATGTTTTTATAAAATTTTATATATTTTAAAAAGAAAAAAGGTTACAAATTTTCAAATTGGGGGATGGAGGTGGGAGGCTAGGGCCTTGAGTGCCCCCATTCCGGCATCCCTGGGGAGCTCGTCTCAAGCTTGGAGTTACCAATAAAAATCTTTTGCTCTGAGAAGAGAGCTATGCGAGAAACACATCTTAAGCAAAAGTTCCAATTTTCTGCTTTTACTTTTGGCTAAAATAATATTTTTATCTTAAAAATATTTTTTAAAAGCAATGCAAAACTGGCTATAAAATGGCGTTCGAAGAACCACCATCCATTTAGATTCGTGGCTCTCTGCATTTCTTCAGTATGAACCACATCCATTAGAGTGATTCTCTGCACCCTTTATTGTGTGTACTACCGCTACAAGTCACCCTCCATTTTAGTAGCTATAACAATTATATATATACTCATTTGTAAATAAATTTTAAAAAGATATGTAATTCAGAATTTAGATTTGACACTTTTCAATATTCATGAAATTTTAAATTTTATTCAATTATATATATTAAAATTTAATTTTATCTAATTATTCACATTTAACGGTAAAGGAATACATCAACTTATTTTTATATTACTTAAAATGATTATTTGTTTATATATTATGTAAAAATAAAATGATTGGTTAAAACTACACTATTAATCATCTAATTATAAGTTTTTTTTTTGTCACCAGCGATCAAATGATTAACGTAAAGATAGTTTGCAGCTTTTAAAATGAGTATAACAACAACTTTATCCTTAAATATTTATACATGATGTTAATTTAGTTTTGATTTAAAAAATTTAACCCTCAACGTTTACACAATGTAAAATTTGGTATTTTTTGTATTTTTACTTTTCTTTATGACATTGAAAGGTTAATTTTAAAATAATTAAAAAAGATTTAAAATACTATATTAAATTTTTGGGTGTTTATTTTTTTTTATATTTTTTATCAGATTCATCTGATAAATTTGTTTTATTTTTATTTTTTATTTTTAAAGTGAAAGGGTAAAAAAAAAAAAACAAAACTTTAAAAAGACCAAATTAAATTATGCGTAAATATTGAGGGTTAATTTTTTTAGAATCAATACTAAATTGACACAATGTATAAATATTAAGGGTTAGAATTGTTATTAAACAAATTTAAAAAACTGCCACATCATCTTTCCATTAGCCATTTAATGGTAGAGGACCAAAAATAATAAAATTAAATAGTTAAGTGACCATTTTGTAACTTTTTATAATTGAGTGACAAAAAAGAAACTTATCAACAATTAAGTGACTGCTAATGTAGTTTACCCAAAATCAAATTTTATTTTGAACTAAAATTCAAATATAACTTTAAGATCAACCAAATTATTAGATTAAAAAAAAAAGTACAAAGAAAAGCTACAATTAAAAGTTTGGCACCTAATTAAATTATTGCCTAAATTATGCGGTTTCACCGTTGACAATCAAATTTAAAAAAAAAAAATTGATAGAATTATACAATAAAAAATGTGGGAAATGATAAGAATATTTTTAAAAAATTAATTTTATTTTAATATTACATTATCTTATAAATAATTTAGGTTAATATTTATTATTTTTATAAAAAAATGATTTTTGGTCGTTTATTAACTGAGTTGATGTCCAGATGTAAATCCAATAAGATAATTAAATTAATATAGATAAATTATAATATAAATAAAAATGTCTAATTAAGTGATAAAGCAACATATAGTCTCCAAATTTGGAAATATTTCGTAATTTGGTTTCTTAACATGATATTCTGAAATTGTGCCATGTAATCACTTAAAATTTTAAAAAGAATTTATTATTTATATGAAATGTAAAAGATATAAAATTATTTATTTTATTTTAAAAATTTAGTAATTTACATGTGATGGCGTGACACAATCTCATAGTACCACATTATGTACCTCAAAGTAATTCAAATTTAGGGACCAAATTGAAAAATGCTGCCAAATATCTAGTCTAATATAGACAAAAAAAGTTTAAGAGACCAAAGTGAAAAAAATGACAAGTTGAGGGACTAAATGCTGATTTATACTCTAACTAATTTCCGTTTTGGAAACTGTAACTATAAGACTATATCGTTTACGCGGGTTTCTTCGGTTCCCTCTTTCCGATATTTTTCTTCGCCTCGAAGCTAAATATAAATATATAAAATCATCTCCATCTCTTTAAAAAAATCAATACAAAAAGCAAAAAAATAAAAAATAAAATAAAAAAAATGCAAGAAGCAGAGCTTCATGACTTATCAGACGACGCAGATTACGCCGCCTCTCAACAAGAAGTAAGCAAAAAAGAAAAATATTTTTTTTAATCACAGTCAACGTAAATTCTTTTTCCATTTTTGGCGCTATTTTATCTCATAATTGTTTAATTTATCGATTTAAAAAAAAATTAATTGCGGCTTTTTTGGCCTTGTTTGAGTAGGGATCGGCAAGTATGATGCGGTGCTACAGTAGTAAATTAAGCACGTCGAGTGAAACGGAAGGAGCTGAAATTGTTTATTTGAAGGATAATGTTGCGATTCATCCCACTCAGTATGCCTTTGAACGGATTAGTGGAAGATTGAAGTTAATTAAGCAAGGATCTGCTCTTTTCATGGTGATTTGTTCGTTATTTAAGCTCTTTTTTGTGTTTTAAGTTTACGTATGTGGACGGATTTGTTAATTAGTAATCTTATTAAGCTAATTATTTGCACCATTTCATGTAGCAAAATAGGATGGAAACTATTGTGTTTGTATATTTTATTATTGCTGAAGATATATGTTTGTTGTTGTGTTTGAATGTAGACATGGATTCCATACAAAAGGCAGAGTACGAATGCGAAGCTGTCCGAGAAAGGTTTTCTTTCAGCTATGGCCTTGTGATTTGAATATCGATTTTGTATTGATTATATGTTTGTTGTAGCTGTTGTTTGCTTGATTTTGTTATGCAGATAGAAACCTTTATACCATTAGGGCAGTGCCCTTTGCTGATGTGAGGTCTATTCGAAGACACACTCCGGCTCTTGGGTGGCAGTACATCATTGTTGTCCTTTCATCTGGTAGGAATCGTAAACTCTATACTGTTTTTTCATGGCTTGTGGTATACCAGGTTGAGCAGATGACTTTTCATGTTGTATGTTCTACTTCTACATATGATGTTCAGTTGATTTTTATGCGAAGTTTCATGGCCCTATGGAGCAAATATATTATAAACATGAACTAATTCATTTGTTGTGGAGAATGTTCTACCAAAATCTCTTAGGGTTATGCAATGAAAATTTGTTAACCTTTCGAGATGATCGATTATTTGAAAGCCATATATCATACAGTTCCCACCTAAGCACTATACAGAATTTCATGAACTATAATAAAGTTTGCGTGATTTGTGTTGTGAGCAGTGCAATCTTAAAGGGAGATAATAGATTCTACTCCACAATTATGGTGCTTGTGGTTCTCAAAACTTGTGAATTACACCTGAGTAGAGAAGCTGATAATCTTTTAAGTGTACTTATTTTGCTGAGATTTTTAAATGGCAATGTGCAACGTATTTTGAGATATGGTTCTTCCCCCTCCCCCCCTTCTCTTCCTTGTTTGATTTCCCTCCTAGAGTTGGGTGCCTGATGTGAACAATGGAAAAAATGGAAGGTTAAATCATTGCACAACTTTATAACCCAACTAAATCAACCTGGAATCATGCATATATGATAAAGCCTGTTATGACTTGAAACTTTGAAGCATTTGATAATTGATATTCAGTAACTTAAAGAGATGAAGCCTTGGGAAAACTGGCATCATCTAGATTTCTTTAAAATGGTTTTATGTGTGAAAATTGCTGCTTTATTGCATATCGACTGCTAATTTCTTTCCCTAGACATTCCAAAATTTTAGTTGCACAGTAATGAGTTCTTCTTTATCATACCGGTTACATGGTAGTTGAAAAGATTAGCAGGGCTAGGAAATTTTGAGTTTTGACTGTGTCATCTTTTTGTTACTTCCTGCATCTCATTTGTTCATGTACATGTTCATTGAATGTCCTGAGTAACCACTTACAAACTGACTAGGCATTAAATTACTACTTTATGTTTTATTTGTTCTACTTGCAAGTCTAGGCAGTTCCTTTTGATGATTATATAAGGTTCAATCTCATGGATTTATTAAGTTCTTTATTTAAAATTTATATCTCTACATTTTGTTTCATTTCTACTTTGTGGCTATTCTTGTCTTTACACTTGTGGAAGGAAATTGTTTTTCAGGACTTGCATTTCCTCCCCTTTACTTCTATAATGGAGGAGTTCGTGAGTTCCTTACTACAATAAAACAGCATGTTTTTCTTGTGAGGTTGGTTTTGCTCATTTTAAGTTCCATTTAATTGCATTTTGTGTGATCAATGGTTTTGAGTTCATCTTCACCCTTGATTTGTTACAAAAAAAATATAGTTAGCTTTCTTTGAGGTCCCTAATTTTCATCTTATTTTCAGGTCAGTAGAAGACACAAATGTATTTCTTCTGAATGATTTTCAAAATCCTCTGCAGGTGTGCATAATGCTAATGTACCTGTTTGGTTTTGTTTCTTTCATTAATTCTTGAGCAGCAATGTTTCCCCATAGCATTTGCTTAACATGAGATATAAGCAATACTTTAATTTCTAAATATCTTACTTTTGTAGAGGTTCAATTTTTTAAAAGCAAGTCTAAGTCTAATTTTGGCAACTAACTTTGTTCTGATCTGCTGTTAATTTTCAGTTGGGGAAACTAGATTTGTTGAACAAATGTCCCATTTTATTTTACTTGGTTTTATTGATCACATGTGGTCAGATAGATGGTATTTTATTCTGAGTCTTCTAATTGATTGTGACAGCGAACTTTGTCCTCATTGGAGCTTCCCAGGGCAGTTTCCATTCCAAGCATGCCATCAACACCTGCTTTACCTAGGGAGTCTACTTCACATGAAAATCAAGAGAGGACTGATGTGGGCATCAGTGATGTAAGTGCTAGTATTCCTCAGTATAATGGAAAGCGGAGGCAAAAGTTCCATGACCCTGCTCGAGACATTTCAATCCAAGTTTTGGAGAAATTTTCTTTTGTAACAAAGTTCGCCCGAGAAACAACTTCTCAGCTATTCCGGGAGAGTCACGGCAATGGATTTCGTCCTCTTGAGAGGAGAAAATCTAACCAGTCTGATGATTATAGTCACAAGCCTTCTGATGATGCTGAGGGAGTTGCTGTTCAAAGCCCTGTTGCTCCAGATCCTGTTGAGGTATATGTTTGTTCCCTTTGTCAATTAATTGCACTGTTATTTTTTTTCCACTGGAAGTGTTTCTGTCTGTTACAGATTTGTAAAGGTTTGTGTTTTTGCATTAGGATTGAACTCTAGATACTCTTCTGCTCACTTTTAGTGCAAATACCTGTTCTCTGAAGGTGTAATAATGCAAGTGCACATCTTTCTATGGAATCTGTTCTTGGTCATGGACCAACTGGAACATGGTATAGTCATCACCATTTTTAAGGTGTCCTGGCTGAGCGTGGCAAGTCAGGAAAAAGCCTATATTAATGTAGGATGGATCTTATTTCAAAGTTCTAACTGCATGGTATTATGCTATTGATTAGTTTTCTGGATATGGCAGAGAAATTAACTCTTTTATTGCAATATTAATAAGGTACCTTGAGTGGTCCATTTGATAATGGAAACGAAGAATGAGATGAGTCTGGCATATATATATTTCTAGAAATGGCAGAAAGCTCTTGGAAAGTTATCTTGGTGGTCTTAATGTCTCTATCTTTCACATTATTTGGAGATTTTAAGTATTGTTGTTAGTTTAAGAATGCTGCTTGCATTATTTTATCTGGAAGGTTTTCAACTTCTATACCTGGCAACCTGATGCCAACCTCTATCCTTGTTGAACAGAAAGTACCATATAGGGAACACAATCGTGATGGTGAAGCTGCCACCAATGTGGGAACTTTTGAGCTAATCAGTTATAAGGAGGTATATAAAGGAGCATTAGTTCTATTATAGTTCTGGAGTTGTTTCCTTTTCTTTCAACATTCTACCCTTTCAGCCGTGATAATGACTTGAATGTAGATATTTAATGACATTTTCCTTCATAAGCCTTTTAGAACTGCAGATATGTGTGAATGAAATTACTGCTAGAACCTGCTTCAGATTTCAATAGATCTTTGGGAATATGATTGCTGAATGAGAGTGTGCATAAATCACTACTCAGTGTTTGATGCATGAAGTTGAAAATAGTTAAGAGGGGCCAGAAATAAGGGGGAGATTGGTTTGCGAAGCATTAGAAAATGATGAATAAGTTGCAAATATAGCTTTTGGTTCTCCGTTTAGCCTGGAGAAAATTGGTTTCTGTCTGGATCTGGCAGCAGATTGATAAACCATATGTAGTATATAGTCCATGCTTATTAGTCATTAACATTGAGAATATGAGTGGTGCTGGTGATGAGCTTTCCTCATTTTGCATAGATGTGATCAGACTTTGAGAAGTTGCGGCGAAGTAATCTGTAATCATAATTTGACATGGATCTGCAATTGTGATAATGTGATCGCACTTCTTCCTTGTTTTGAGTTCTTCTCTTTTCATGCTGGATTCAGCAATAGAGAAGTTGTGGCAAAGTAGTTGAAAATTAGGAGACAGAATCTGGGATGGCTTTACTTTTGATTTTTTGGTTCTCTGTTGAACAAATCTATAATGTAGCTATTTTGATTGTATTTATATTTATTGGGTCTTTTTCTTAAGCTATTGTGGATAAAGCTGGGCATTCTTAGAAGTGTTACAAGGCTGCAAAGAAAATTCAGAACATTAATTTATTTACATCCATGAATTAATTAAGAAGTGGTTGTCCTTTATCAAATTAGACTCCTGAAAATAAATTTTATTTTGCTATTCTATCTGTTTGTATGCAACCCTTCTGTAAGCAGTTCTAATTGATGGTACAAAAATGTGCATTATAGTGCTACTTTGTGTGATAAAATTGATTTCTGTCTTGTGGTAAACATGCAATTGTACTGTATTTATAATGATGATAGCAAAAGAGGGCCAATATTTTATGTGGTTGAATATTAAATTCCATATTCGGGAATAGATTTTGCATCTTAAACTAATATAATTTTTTGTCTCCATTTTCTGGCAGTTTGACAAACTCTCACTAGTATGGGGAAAACCCCGACAACCACCATTGGGGTTGGAAGAGGTAAGGAACTGGATGTGAACTTTGTTAACGAACTGGATGTGAACTTTGTTATGTGGTGTTCTATGTAATTTGCTTATTTATTTTCACCCCTTTTTTCTGGTTACGTCCTTGTTTCGGTGTTTTATGCCTCTACCTGTCTCTTGCTATATGAAACAAAATGGATTAGTAAAGAAATTTCTTAATTTCTACATTAAACCTTCCTGAAGCCTTATCGTTGAAGTTGCTTCATGTTTCAAATGCTTTCTTCCAAGGAGTACGAATTCTTTATGTTATTTGTATTATATTGCCCTTCTAAAGTCTAATTATTTTTTCAGTGGGCCACATTCTTGGATTCAGAAGGTCGAGTGGTGGATTCAAAAGCTTTAAGAAAAAGAATATTTTATGGAGGAATTGAACACAAACTACGGAAAGAGGTTTGTATTTGTAGCATGCAATAATTCTGAGTGGATAAATTCTTGTGATTAAAAATGCATCTTAATATTAAAAACTTAGTTGTGATTTTTAGGTCTGGGCAATATTATTGGGATACCATACATATGAATCAACATATGCTGAGAGAAAACATCAAAGGTCTATCAAAAAGACAGAATATGAGACTATAAAAAGCCAGTGGCAGGTTTGCAGTATTCTTTATCTATTTGTTATGCAGCATTCTTTCCTTCCCTGCATTAAATTTGAGTTCACATCGAATTTAGTTCCAGCGGTCTCTACTCTTTAGTGCATGCAGCTGAATCTTTTGAGGTTCAAAACAAAATGTTTGTTTTCAACCTAGGATACATTTTGGGATTTGTTGACATAAGTTATATGGCTTATTGGTTGCTCTAAGCAAACCAATCAGTCTTGTTATATGCAAGTGATAGTTATAAGTTATATAAGATAATGGGTGCTAGAACATGAAATACTGAAGTGGGGAGATAAAAATCTGCAGCCAACTCTTTTTGGCAATTATTTTCTCTCAATTAGTTTTGGCCTTACTATGTTACTATAAAAACTTAGGTACTTTGTGGTGAATATTTTGGCAGAGTATCTCTCCTGCACAGGCGAAGAGGTTTACAAAGTTCAGAGAGAGAAAAGGCCTCATAGAGAAGGATGTGGTATGAATGAAACCATCGAATGTTTGAGTTTGTAGTTTCATATGTTTATTTTATTCTTGAAAAGTTTAATACTGTGATTCTGAGTGTTTTTATTGTCTTTAAGGTAAGGACAGACAGGTCACTATCTTTCTATGATGGGGATGACAATCCAAACGTGAATCTTCTACGTGATATTCTGTTGACCTATTCATTCTACAACTTCGATCTTGGTTATTGTCAGGTAATTACTTGTTACAAGCTTTATGTTGGTTGTTTTGTTTGATTCAGTGAACAAACTCGAGCTGTATTTTAAATACAGCAACAATGATGTTTTAAACTGGCAATGCAAAGTACCAAAAAGAAAAAAATTGGCTATGCGTGTTCTTGGCCAAAAAACAATTGATATGCATGGGAATATGTAAAAATGCAGAATTAATCTGATAGAAATGCTGATGTGCTTAGTAAATTACATTGTGTGGCAGTACTTCTCGGTCCAATTCATACAATCCCTCTATGAGCTGCCAGTATGCAGAAGACATGTTGGTGTTAAAATATGACATAAGAATCTCATAAGAAAAGCAGGCCATATGAGTAATATATAAGTGGGGATTATCATAAAAAATCGATGTTTTTCTTACGTGCAGGGCATTGAATTTTATTGTAGATTAGTGGTTCGGCACGTGAACATTTAGGCTTATAGCATGTTTACATTTTCAATGCATGAATCAGTTTCTCCAAAGTTATATCCTTTGTAGCACTTATCATCTATATGAATTTGGTTTTGTGCTTCATCTCTTTTTCTATCCATCTTACAGGGTATGAGCGATCTTCTATCCCCGATTTTGTTTGTAATGGAGGATGAGTCGGAATCATTTTGGTGTTTTGTGGCACTGATGGAATGCCTTGGTCCCAATTTCAACCGTGACCAAAGCGGCATGCACTCTCAGCTCTTTGCCTTATCTAAGGTCTCAAACTTTAAACTCTTACATCACGGTACACTTTTTGTTGGAAGTCACGATATACTCCCTCTATTCGGTTCATTTCATACAGTCCCTCTCTTTTATTTGGAGTGGCTTTTTTATCTCAATATGGATCTAATCCCAGTTTCTTGAACTTTAAACTCTGGATTCGAAGTTTGTGTTGTATTTTCTTAGGGGACTTCACTTCATGATATCAACAAAAAGAAGTTTAAGTGTATGATGACTTCTAACAAGTGGTTTATAAACATCTAATCCAAGTAACTGAATAACTCATGAACAGTCTTCGTTTCCGATTTTGAGCTATACGTCTACTTTTTTTGCAGCTGGTGGAGTTGTTAGACAACCCCTTGCATAACTATTTCAAGCAGAATGATTGCTTGAATTATTTCTTTTGTTTCCGCTGGATGCTGATACAGTTTAAAAGGTCAGACTCTATACCCGATATTCATTTCGGATATATTTTCCTTCAATCATATAATGAACATATGTTGAGTAGTAGAATAGTTTGTTGTACAAGTCTTACAATGCCCTCCGACGTGAAAATGGGAAGTTTCGTTTACTATGAGATGCAAGGATAAATTAACTTTTTAACATGTGATGCGGTCTCAATTTGTTTATCAGGGAACTTGAATACGAGAAAACGATGCGATTGTGGGAAGTTTTGTGGACACATTATTTATCGGAGCACCTCCATCTGTACGTGGGTGTAGCTATCTTGAAGCGTTATCGTGGCAAGATAATTGGAGAACAAATGGATTTCGACACCCTCATAAGGTTCATAAATGAACTGAGTGGTCGGATTGACCTAGATGCAACACTCAGGGATGCTGAGGCTTTATGTATTTGTGCCGGCGAGAAAGGAGCTGATTGCATACCCCCCGGAACTCCACCTTCAATGCCTGTTGACAATGGTTTACTCTATTCTCAGCAAGATGAAGTGTTGTAAATTAATACATACACACATAGATATAGCTAAATTTAAATTCACGGATCTTGTAAGTTGGGTCATGTTCCTTAAAATAAATCTTATAAATGTATATGTACTAACTGATAAGGGATTATTTCATACAGTGAAGAAAAAAAATACTAAACCGAGTTTATGGATGGGAACCAATCAGGTCATCAATTTTTGATTTGATCGGTTTTTTAGTTTAAATCAAATAAATTATTAAAAATTTAATTAAATATTAAAATTTATAAAATTTACTTTAGTTGGTTTAATTGGATTTTTTATTCGGTTCAATTGATTTGGTGATGAATTGTTTTTCTTTTTTGTCTTTTTGGATTGATATTTTGATTAGTTTTTGATTTAATTGGTTCGATTAGTAGATTTAATTCAGTTTAGATAATATTGATATTATGAAAGTTTTAACCGTTTGCACGATTTGTTTGAGGAATAAAGAATAGGATTGGTGAAATGTTTTCGAATCCAATTGTTTTAATGTTATTCGATGGTTAAGTCATCTCTTACATCTGAATCTTGAACGTAACAAGAGATCTCAAAATATTTGAAAATTCTTTTTAGACTTTTAAAATTAAAAATTTTAATAACTCTCTTAGGTAGTGTTTGGGAGTTAAAAATTTTAAAATTTAAATTTAAATAATATTATAAACTGAGTGGAAATTTTTTAGAAATGTAATATTCATGATAATTTTTCAAAATCCATATACTAATTAGGTTGTTAAATTTGAAATTATTAAAATATTTTGAATTTAACAGATTCATGTTTTTATCTTTTTCTAATATATATTGTTTTGAATATTAACTAATTTTCCCATAATAGATGGATCCTATTTTTACTATTCAGATAATAAATGAAATCTAAATTCAAATTTTGTAATCCATGTTTCCAAATGAAACATTAAATTTTTTTGAAATTTCTCACTAAACCTATCAAAATTTTCAAAAAAGTTTAATTAAATCCCTCCAACACCTTTCATCAAACATTCTTATTTTTAATTAGACACAAATCTAAACGCTAAAATTCGCAACTAGCTATAGATTGAGTTGCTAGAAATACGGGGCTGGAATGCTATTTGAAGGATTGAATGGTTCCCGGCAAGGGAGCTACAAAATCTACTGTCCATGTAAACACCAGGCCGCTATGTAGTGGAAGCTGTTACCGATTTGAAAAAAAAAAAAATAAAGAACAAGGCGGAAAAGACGTTAAGGAATCCGTGATTCCTCCCCGCCAACATGACAGCATAAAAGTAAATCTCATATTTGCACACCCACACTTCGTATTGTGTGCACTAAGCTTTTGTTTTTTATCCCCACACCACAATCCCATGTCCCATGAATTTGATTTTATCATGTAATTTCCACGATTTGATGTCAAAATTCGAGTATAAGGTGAACATCCTTGATATGTACTAAATGCTGAAAATCTAACATTATATGGTACGAATAATATAGGTTTGATGAATAATTCCAATTTGATTAATAATTAAATTTATACTTAATACAAGTACCGATATCTATAAATTTATATACAATCAAAATATAATTGATTTGATTGTTGCTCGCTATGATGTATATGTGTCGACATTAATTTGCTTCTAGTGAGTTGTAAAAATGAAAATTTATATTTATTTTTTGAAACTTATATAATTCATTAATGTATTATGTTAAAGATATATGACCTAAATTCTTGTTAAATAAAAATACAAATGCCAAGACAGGGGGATCTCTGAGGGTGAAAGCTGAGGGTGGAAGAATAGGGTGTTTTAACCTTATTATATTACTTCTATTTGACTTTGATTAGAATATGGTTTTACAAACATATAAATAGAAGTAGTTGTCTCTCCTCTTGTATCATTCAAATTCGACACAATGAATTTTTTTCTCCTTTGTGGTTTTTTCCCCAAAAAGAGTTTCCATATAAAATCTGTATTCTATTTTTTCTCTCTTTTCTTGCTATTATCGACATTCTATTTTTACACATTACATTCATGTTAATAAATTTATACTACGGTTGACATAAATCTACCTATACGATGAAAAATTATTAGCTTATTATATATAAACTTGAAATGTCAAGTATCATTTTTTAAAAATTTGTCTCTCGACTCTTCTAATAAACACCTATACTGGTCGAAATGTATTGAAATTTTAATTGAAATAAAACTTAAATTACTAGATACGAATTTAAGATTAAAATGGTACCTACCATGGGAGGGTTGCATACAGGATCCAATGCCCAAAGGGTTTGTTTTATTTGCTTTTACCTTTAGTGTGGAGGGGAGATATAGAGTGAGATTTGATTGCAGCTTTGAACTGCAAAAAGGTCAAATATCCCACTAAACAAACAAACATAATATTGAGGCATAAACCCACCCTTTGCAGTGCATCACGTTGAACTTGTCATTTTTCTCCATTGTCAACTCCATCTAATATCTAATCCCTTTGCCTTCACATATTTTATATATAGTTTCTGACAGATTTGAATGTGAAGGTGGTGGCCGAGTTTTCAACTTCCAATTTGTTTATGGTTGGACAACCAACTTTCTTATTCTTCAAACTTTCAAATGATTTCAACTCTAAGTAAAATTTTGCATATACTACTGTTATGGTGTTCCTCATAACTGACCCATTATCCGATTAAGAATAACTGGATTCTTTTTACTTCAGTTAGTATATAGTCAGTCAAACCATATAGTTCGTCTATATGAGTTCACACTATCATGCAAGTGAACCATACTCAAGAAACATATATTAACCTTAAAGTAGGATACGTGTTGACGTGCATGAAGGTCTATTTAATCCTAGTACGTCACATCAAGAGACCGTGCCTTATAAATAAGGAAATTAACCTCCAAGAAGGGAAACTTACGATAACACTCAACAACTACATATGATATTGGCTTTCAATTTGATCTCATTTGAAATTTAGATACTGAAACACAAATGGTTATTTTTAATTTACACCGATGTTAGGACTTAATTGAAGTTTGAATCTCAATTTTAATGGTGAATTGGAAAAAAGAAAAAAAAAACCATTGAACTCAACTAAATTAACAAGCAAATGGGCAATTCCATGGTTTAATTGTTACACTCCCATGTATCCGCCGGTCAAATTCCGTGCTACCATTTTTGGCATCTCGGAATCTGTTTTCCATTTCAAACAAAAACAAAGGAAATCTGCAGTTCTTGTTTTATATAACAATTTCTTGGGGATTGAATAATAAGGAGGTGGATTTCTTTTTGACTAAGATTTAGAGTTCAATTTTTGTAGATGAAAAAAACAATTTGGAGAGAGTTTTGTCTCCTGTTTAAGTATTTGATAGAACTTAAGTACCGAATTTATAATAATCGACAATGTTATTTAAACCGGACTAGAAGTGTTAGATTAAGAATTGATTAGTATACCAATCCAACAAAGGGATTGAATCGATCCCAAAACGAATAACTCAAAATCGAAAAAAATGGAAGCGAGATAAAAAAGAAGAAGAAGAAGCTATTGGACCAAATTTATAAATAAAAAAAATGAATCATTTATTTTATTATTGTTGGATCGACCATCGAATTAATTAAATTGAGAATCAGTAATCTAATTGGTTCAACCATTAATTCGATTTTTAAAACATTGACTATTATCGAACCAAAAAAAAGTAACTATTAGAATGGGACAATAATAAAATTTTTAATTTATATTTAATGAGTTATTATATAAAACTATAAATTATCAATAGTAAAGAATTAAATTAAATTATTTTTATATATTTGGTTAAACTACGTTGTTCTTTTATAGAATTTAAGAATTAGTTCCTATATTTTAAAAGTTAAAAATTAGATCTTTTACTTTTTTTATTTAAAAATTTTAGTCCAATGATTAATATCCTTAGTAGTTTTCATCAAAGTTTGTTAACTTAACATGTTTATTTTCTATCAACCATATGTTTTAATATCAAGGCAGCCTACTTAACATGCCGAGGTAGCAATTTTTGACATAAATTATTAGCAACATTAATCATTGGACTGAGTTTTTAAATCGAAAAGTAATAGTAAGGGTGACGGGATGATAACGCCCTGGCCCACTAAAATGGTAAATTTATGTTTTGACCCTTTAATATTTATAAAAATTTAAAATCAGTACATGGTTAAATTATACTTTGGCCTCCTAAAATGATAAAATTTTGATCTAATCTTTTAAAAATTATAAATATATAAATTATTAAAATAATAAAATTATATTTTAGCTCTTTTTAAATCATACAATTTAATTTTGCTCCCTAAAAAATTTTTTTGACTTCGCCCTTAAAGTAATAAGATTTAATTTTTAACTACAAAACAAAATTCCAAATTTCATCAAATTACAAATACTAACAATATATTTTAACTTATTTATTTAAAAAAAAGTATAAAAAGGGGTAATAGTAACCAGAAATGACAGAGGGAATAGAAAAAAGAAGGGAAATTAATTCACAAAAAGCTTGTCATATTTTTGGTTGAAATGTTTTGTTTTTTTTTTTGAATGTATTTATTGGAACGAATCCAGTAATTAATTTTTCGTATTTTGTAAGTCCATTAAAAAGATAAATATTAATCATGAATTTTAAAATTGTTCTATATTCAGGACGAGAATCGAATCCTGGATTGAAATGTTTTTTTATAATTGGAAAATTGAGCCCTCTATTGCAAGCAAAATCAATGATAAGAGGCATAATTGTTTGATAGTACAACTAGTTTTTGTTTTATATTATGATGATGTTTGTAATGATTTATGAGACAAATTGTTGAATTTGAAAGGGCTTCAGAATAAAGGTTGTAAAATCATATCCAAAAAGTGATTCCTTTTTCTAATTTAAGTTGACAGAGGTGACTTGACTAAAGGCTCTATCAATTTATGCCATTGCTTTGTTGTTTGCCAATTTTGAATTTTTTAAGGATTAATATCCTAATTGGTACCTAAATTTGGTTTTGATGTTCAATTTGATATTTGAGTTTGACTTCGATGTTTATTTTGGTACCTAAGTTTTTTCAATTTGATACTTGAGTTTTAATTTGCCCCAATTAAGTACCTATGTTTAACTTCAATGTTAAATTTGAAAACTAAGTTATTTTTTATGCCAATTAAGGATGTATTTGATAAACTATTGAAAATATTTAATATTTAAATGTTAAATTTGGTATCAAATTTATTATTTGTCCCAATTTAATATTCAAATTTAATAATCATTTTAATTTTTAACTTAATGTAAAATTTTCAACACAAACGTGTTGAATAAGATAAATAGGTAGGTAGCTACTTATCACTTAATATAGAAATAGTAAGTTTATTTTATTTATTAAAAATTGAAATAAAATATCTTTTTTTTAGTAAAATTGAGATAATCAAATTAACATATTTACCTTTCAACCAAAACTACCCAAAATAATATCAAATATTATATTAATAAGATTAAAATTTAAAAAAATAATCTTTTAAAAATCAACATTTACTTTTATCAAACAATTTTCTAATATAAGTTCAGCACTTATAAAATTTAACAGTAAAAATTCAGTACTTAATTTTTCAGCACTTAAAATTTTAATTTATCAAACACTTCCTAAGTATTTATATTTTTTTTATTAGAACACATGCGTCAAATATTCTTTAGGCAAACATGATATCATTTAGTTTGGGTATCGAATTAAACATTAAAACTAAACTAAATTACCAATTTGAGACAAAAAAATTTCTTATAACAAATTTAATATTTAAGCGAAACTCAAGTATATGCACAAATTAATTAGTGCTCACAGATACATGCAGACTATAAAAATTCATGTATCTATATGATATCATACCATTGATAAGTACTAATTTATGTTAACTTTTGTAAGGGTGAGTATTTGGTATATTAGTAGTATATTTTTTTTGAACAATTTTATTATAGGTTCTGATCATATTTGCTCTTTTTAAGACAATACCTAAAACTACTAATAACTCCTCCCCAACCTTTAAATAGGAATACAATGTGTTTCAGCGCACTCGAACCTATGTCTTTCTATATTGGCAACAGTGTCTATGTAATCGAGCTGAGACTCAATTGACTACTTTTTTTATTTATTTCACAACTAGTTTAAAAAATTGACACTTGTTTCTTTTTAAAAATATATATATATAATAATTTACTATACCTTATAGGACACTTGTAAATCTCTTAATATTACTTGTGAAGTTTAAAAGCTCCTCCGGCAATGTACAAAATATTTTCCCTTTTTTTTAATATCATATCATAGAATAAGTATTTGGTATACTGACAGTGTACTTTTTTTTATTCCACAATTAGCCGTAAAAAATGAACATGTGTCACTTTTTAAAAATATTTATTTCTTAATATTTTACTGTTTCCCTCTAGGCCATTTGTCAATTCCCTAACATTGCTTGTGCAGTTTAAAAAATTTTATTGGGAATATATCGAATAATTTTGCTCGAAATAGAGAGATTCTTTTTTTCTTTTCAAATCGTAAAGGAAGTGCAATGGCTTTTTTTGAAAAGAAAATTCGTTTCAGACTTTCAGCGTAAATGAACCTAGGTTCTCTTGTATTAACAACAATATCCATACTAATCGAAATAAAATTTAATCCGCAAAAGAAAATTTAAACTCCATCGTACAAAACATCTTCCCTTGATAGAGAGAGATAGAAAGGAAAAGGTAAATGAAAAATGGAGAAAAGAGGGGGCCCTTTCCTTCACAATGTCAATCATTTTATCTTTTTATCACTGTTTCAGAGTAGTGTATATGTGCATGATGAACCCCTGTTTTTAATCCCCCCGAAAAAAAAAAAAAAAAGATTTGACCCCTCTCTTTCTCTTTTTCTACCTATATAAACAAATGATCTCGAATTTCAAAATTCACTCAAAGTTCAAATTCAGTGAGTGAGAGAAAGCAGCAAAAATGGAAGAGAATAAGAGAGAAAAGAAAACAGAGAGCAAAAGAGGGTTATGGAAAGCTGAAGAAGACTTGATTTTGAAGAACTATGTGGAAACTCATGGTGAAGGCAATTGGGCCAAAGTTTCCAAATTATTGGGTATGTACATCTTCCCATTCTTCCAACCTCTTTTTTATACCATTTTTTTTTTATTAAAACCCTTCTATATTCAATAATAAAATTGGCTTTTAATTAAATTCGATTTTCCAAATGAAAAAATTTACAAAATTCGAGCCTGAAACTTTATTTATCAAGCTGCTTGATACCCTTTTATATTTCGGCAGTCACATTGGTTTTTGATTAAATTTAATCTTTAAATAAAAAATTGTTGTTTTTTTCATCTACAATACTCAAACCTGAAATTTTATTTATCGAGCAACATACTTATTTATGTTAATTCAATCTCTAAATGAAAAATCATTATTTTGTTCATCCACAAAATTCGAAAGTAAAATCATATTTATCGAAATTGTTTATATTAATTTCTGTGTATGTATATATAGGGTTGAAGAGAGGAGGGAAAAGTTGCAGGTTGAGATGGAAGAATTACCTAAGACCAAATATAAAAAGAGGTGCAATGTCTAAGGAAGAAGAAGACCTTATTATTCGTATGCATAACCTTCTTGGTAACCGGTTAGTATTTTTTTTTTAAATGTTGTTTCGAATTTAAAATTTAATCATTATACTTTAATTTTACGTTAATTGATCTAAATAGTTGACACGATTAGTTATTTTAATTAATATTGAGGTAAACATTTTAATTTATTTGGATTTATTAATGACATTTAAAAAAATAAAAGATTAAATTATGATAAATTAAAGTTTTACAAATCTTTCACAAAAAATGGTTTAGGGACTAAATTCAAAACTAAAATTAGGGGTTTTTTGAAAGAAAAATGTGGGTGGGGGGCTCTTTCCAACTTTTAGTAATGTGATCACTCAGTCCATTTCACTTATGATTTGATATACTACTTTATATTGATGGTGACCAATGTTTTAAATTTATTTATTTATTGTTAATATATACATTTAACCCAATTATTTTCTATTTTTGTTCATCTTCATCCAAAAAATTTCAAAATTCAATCTTAATGAGAAGGTTGAATAATTAAGGTTTTGGTCCCTTGATTAATTGGTCTAATTCACTTTTAACCCCTCTTAAACTTTAATTATTCAATTCAATCTTTTTTAGCCTCTTTATTTAATGAAAGTTTTGTATTTTTAACCCCTATAAAAATTGATATTTTAATCTAAGCCATTTTGATAGAAAAATATTTAGCTTTACCCTTTGAATTTTTTAAATTTTTATCCCAAATTCCCCCGCCTCTATATGAGTTGTCATCATACCAATTTGGTAAAATTCCTTCTAAAGTCCTTTAAAATTATAAAATTATTTTTTTAACTCCCAAAAATTTATAACTCAGTTCAAATCCTAAATTTTTTCCCAATCTTCACCCTTATTGTTATTTTAATTTATTTTAATTATAGTTATTTGGATATATTAATTATAATCATAATTTTTAATTATATTCAATAATTTTTTAAAAAAATAACCTTTTTATTGTAACAACATATGTAGATGGTCATTAATAGCTGGGAGATTGCCTGGTCGAACTGATAATGAAGTGAAGAACTATTGGAATACCCATTTGAACAAGAAAAGCAGTGTTTTAGGCAAAAGAAAAGGCAAAGCCATTGATGAATCCAACCATCAATCTATTCCCAATCATCAAAACAATACCAATACCAACATTGCAATCGAGAATCAAGGCGGCGACGAACCAATAGCGCCACCGCCGGCCGAGCTGCCAATGATTTCGAGTCCGAAAACGACGACGGACGATGAAGGATCGATGGGTTTGTTGAAGGTCGATGGGTTAACTGATAATACATGGATGGAACGTGCGGTTCGTTGCTTTGATTATGATTATGATAATAATTATGAAATTGAAACTCCATTGATGATGATGAACAAGAACCTTAATTATGCACATATGGTGTTCGACGAAGAGCCTTTTACGCCTTGTTTGGATTCTTTCGTTCTTTTTGAAGCATTCGGGACGGATTCTGATTTGGGAAAAACCCAATCGTTCTTGCCTTAGAACTATCACCGCCGTCTCTGCCGCCGGTTTGCTGGCCCGGGAGTTGTTTTGTGTTGAGCGCGTAAAACTAGTGAAAAAAAAAGTGGGGATTATAATTTTAACTTAAAATCCTATATGCTTAAGTTAAAAATTATAATTCTTTTCTTGAAAAAAATAATACTTTTTGTAGGAGTCAATTTTAAAATTGTAAATGTTTTGTTTTATTTTTATTTTTGTAATAGAAATTCGTATTCGTATTGTGTCGTACTCGTGTTTAAATTTATTAAATAAATTTAAATATTTATGTTTTAATATTATTTTCTATATTATCTTTTTGTATCATTTTATATTTTATTTTTTTCGTATTATAGTTATATATATTAATATATAATTATCATAAAAGAATCATGTAGGAATATATGAACGTGTTAAAATTTTCAGTTTCAATTCAAATTTTTATTTCTTTTTCATAATCAAATAATGAAGTTATTTACTATCTAAATACATGATAAATTAGATATGTATATGCTATATCAGTGACGCCACGTCATCTGTATCCCTTTCCAATAGTTTTATGCCATATCAGTATTCTTATCCTGAATTTCAGGATTTTATCCTGAATTTCAGTATTTTAATTTGGATTTAATTTTTTTCAAGATAAAATCTTGAAATTCAAGATAAAATGATGATGTGGCATAAAACTATTGAAAGTGATACGAATGACGATAAGCGTCATTTCTTCATCAATCCTTTCTCTATGCAGATATTGTACAGTCTATGAAATTTTTTTCTTATAAAAATGGGATTTTATTAGTAAATACATACACTAGTTTTTGGTTCATAAAGTTTTTTAATAAGAATTAATTTTTGTTATATGATTGTAATTCGACCGGAAATTAAACTCGGTATAATAAGAGGCAACAGACATTCTAAAGGAGGGGGCTTCATCCTCTAGACTAGAACAGCATCAACCTCCATCTTGACCTCTAACTTTGACCTCCGTAATACCGTGTATCAATAGACTCAAAGATTGTCTTGTAAGCACTACTCCTAAACAAGAAAGTTCTTTTGGATGAAAATTAACAACCCTAATACTCTAATTCAAAATCGACCCAAAGTCGAAATTGATTCAAAATTTTGTGCATCAAACTACCACATATTCAATATTTTCACTAATGTTTCTAGGAACAGCCTGCTTTGCCATCTAAATCGGCTCGAAAACAGAATGGTTTGCGTGCTGGGTTGTGTAATGTCGCTTATGTAGGATGAGATGAATGCGGATGACTGATTTTTCCAGTAGCACGATCAATCTGAAAATGGTTGAGAGTCCATGCAGAGGTGCACCAATTTCCTTTGATATTGACCATAAAATTCACCAACTGCAATAACATCATCATACTCTGGGTTTAAACCAGGCAATTCAACCATTGTATCCTTATTTGATGATGACGCTGACTCATCATCTGAACCTAATACATTAGTGATAATGTCTGCATGAATTTCGCGGCAAGCTATTATGAACATGGAAGCCGTGTCCGGTTGTTGTGCCTTCCGGAGGGCTGCTAATGCCTCCTGCATTGCCCCGGCCGCAACGAACAAAATGAGTGCCCTGCATTGAACCGTCTCAAACTTAAGAACAAAAAAAGATTGTGCATTCGATAATAAGTTCGATATGGAAATTGCTTGTACACCTCCAAATGTTGTGCTCTGCAGAAAGGACATGATCAGCCCACCTTTGTAAAACCCTGCAAAAACAACAATCCGAAATGAAGTTGCGGTATGATCAAAGGCAAAGTAACTTAAAGGACAAGAAATCAGAAACCTTGCATAATCAGATCCCTTTAAATGTGCTGCTGCTAAAGTAGCAGCATCAGTCCAGCATCCAGCATCTTGTAGCTGTGTAAGAGTTAAAAGAAACCATAGGCCGAAAAACTTGAAACAAGAAGATGAATACGAAGAATCCCTACGGTTGTATTATGTTGATAAAGAAGTAAATGGGAAGCATTGAGCTTGATTTCGATAGTTGTCTTATTGTTTCAACAAACAGAACCTAACCTGTGAACAAGCTTCTTGATACCTTCCAACGGCACAGAGAAGATGAATGCCGGATAATGATCGGTCGGTTCTCACCATGTTAGCAGCAACAACCTAGATGGATCAAGATTCTAAAACCAAGAAAATGACATGTTTTAATCAAAGAGAAAAATGAATTCAGGGGCAACACTCACCTTAACTGCAAGCTCAAGAAGAGACCTTGACACTGCAGATGAAAGAGCAACAGCACGTAGAGCATTCGGATAGAAGTAAGGGCTTTCAGGTGAAGTGGACAGCAATAAACTAACAGCACCTTCCAAATTCCCAACTGAGACAAGACTGTTCATGACGCATACAAGTTATGGTTACTAGTGTGGCAGCCATAGAATAACACAATATGTATTTGGACATTGTTATATGTCCAACACGAACATATTCGAGTTTCTTAAGGTTTTTATGTATTTGGAGGGTCTCCTCGTATCCCCATAACCTAGATATGTGTGGGACATTGGTGTTGGACACTTGAGTACTTCAAGAAAAATACGTATTACAATTACTAGTGTAATTGCAGCGACTTCACCGATCAACATTTAACCATAGCAATGAAGTAACATAAAGGTTGTGAACTCACTCATGTATACGGTTCTGAATTGCCTCTTCTCCCTCCAATTTCTCATGCCAAGGGATACGCTCATTAGCACTTTTCCATAAGTCTTCTTGGTCAAAAGCCATTAACCTAAGCTGACCTTTACTCTGCTACCAGAAAACATGTGTTGCCAACAAAAGTTATGCAAGACCCCTAAATGGTAACCTCACCCTTTGAACCATTAGAACACAGAACAGCTAGTAAACCATTAAAGACTTACCAAAGCATCCCTCCATCCAGTCTCAGGTGCCAATTTCCCCTTTGATGTAATTCTACTAAGTAGAGCTGTGTCATCAAGCTCTGAATCTTCCAAAAAAGGTACCTTCTCCGGAGACTTTTTTACTAATTTACTCATCAAGTGGTTCATAGCACGAGGCAATTGCAACCAGAAAAGTGCTTCTGAGACCTCACCAAATGTAGCAGCTGCAAAGGCAAACCTTGCAGCACAACCCTTATTGACAATGGTGGCATACAATCTAGCCCTTTCCTCATCAAATATGCAGCCTTGAGCAATGAACCAATGGAAAAAAAAGGGGTAAGAAAAAAACTAATCAAATTTTCAATAAAAGAATTAGGTACATACTGAATAGGTTGTGGGAAACCTACCTTCCTTCCGGTAAGGTTCTAATACTTTGAGGAGCAATTCTGGCACTACAGAATCACCGACAGGTGGTAATTCGATCATGTAACTGCGAAGATCCCCCGTGGATGAAGTAGTTCTTGTAATGGATTGGGGCCCTCTATCTATAGCTGTTGTACCTAAAGTATTAAACCAAGAGGGTTTTACACCTAATTGTAAGATCATTCGCAGTGCCTGTAATAGAAGACATGAAAATAGATCATTCTTTGAATACTCATTTAACCTTTGAGGCAATATACAAATAAAATGAAGCTTTCACAAGAAGCAGAAACAAGGTCAGTATCCTATTGCAACTCAAGGTAAATTACTAATGCAGTTGCTAGTTAGCCATTAGTGTATTAACTTAGCACCATGTAAATGCACAACATGGTACCTAGTAACATCAATTACTAAGCCATAAAGGGAAGAATAATTCTTACCAATGCATGAGGTGTAGGAAGCAATATGGGACAACATAAGGGCATCGGTCGGAATCTCTCTTTTAGATTTCGTGGCTGCCGTCCAGGGATCCTTCTCTTATCATTTCTGTATGAATATGAGTGAGGTTACTGAACTACAGAGTAAGTGAGCTTTCACATGAATCATATAGCATAACACTATTCGTTTCATCTCGAAGCTAATGCACTGATTGACCTAATCTTTCCATCTCTTTGCTAGCCATTCCAAACCTATCACACCCTGAGTAAATTAATTTACAGTAACAAACTATGTTGCCCTGATTGTTCTTTTCTTTAAGTACCGTGTCCAACACTCATGCCCATACTCACCTGGGTTCGAGTAAGTTAGGTTAGGTCCTCTTTGCACCATGTAAACTAGATCTAACTACAATGAAGAGAAGATTGAAAATTGTGAACAAATTGTGGCACATACATGTTAACCTCGTAAAGGCGGAAGCTACTATCAGCTCCTGCAATACACAAAACCAGTGGATCATTCTCAGTCCACAAAGGCAACCAATCCAATTCTAATACAAGGGTTCCAGGACATAGAGGTTGTAAAAGAGAATTGGCTATTGGTTCTGGTGAATCCTGCAAATACCAAAATATTGAACATTAAGTTCAAATGTAGAAATACTCTTCGAAAGGTCCTCCAGGAAGCCCCGTTGAAGGGAAGAAGCAGTGGTAAATGCATTTTGACACTCACAAGATCAAATACAGAAAATGTATTGTCATAAAATAGTACAGCAATGCGCCCTCGACTATGGTCCCCAGCAACAGCGGGTGAGAATTTGATTCTTCGGATTCCTTCTCTATGAGTGTTAAATGAGGAAGAATGTCCAGTAGTTACATCCCACCACCTGACGACACCTGACCTGTCCCCCATAACCTGAGATATTAATGATGTTAGTGGCTACAGATATCTTCAAAGAAACAAGAAAATATAAACTACCAATTGGATGGGGTCATTTAAGATACAATACGTACAACGTGAGGCAAGCGGTATGCCATGGCTGTAATCAATCCATCAGATGAAACAAATGAAGAAGAAGGCCATTTTGGTCTGCAGACAAGCAAATGATCCTTGTTAATGCAAGAGTTACATCCTTACAATAACATGTAGATATAAGCTGGCTCCATAACCATGAGCATGAATACAAATTATACCTGAAGTCTCGGATCCTCCGGCCATGAACCTCAAAGACTCCAAGTGCACCATTAACTAAGGCAAAAGCAAAACTCTCAGAGCTGTCGTCGTGCGAGCCATCTGAGCTCCCTGTCTCTGCATATGGCAGTTACACTTATAATCGTGGAACCCTTAAGGTGAGAACAGTGGTCTAAATACTGAAGGATGGGAAGTAAAGAATCCTACTAGTATCCGATGAAGATGCCGTTGTGGATGAGGCTGCCTCTTCTGAAGCTGCAGCTGCATTACCGTTAGGGGATAATGGAGATTGCTTAGAGGGACCATTTTGAACTGGCCGGGGAACTGTTGGAAGAGTCCATTCCAATACCGTGAACGGAAGAGCTAATGATCTAAGCTACATGGAAGTATAGGTCATGTTAATTTATACATGTTTGATCAGAAAAATCAGCATAAACACAAAATCAACGAGAAAAAAAATCAAGCACTGAATTTAAACCATAAGGTGATTCTGTCTCAATATAAGAGAATCCTTCATCTTGCTACTTTATTACTGGCAATTTGGGAAGCCAAATGAAATGTCATAAAGCCAGCAATCAAGTCAAAATATCTTCATACAGAAAGGGTATATAGTGAATAAAGCTCACTGGACAGTGGCTAGAAACTACAAAATAAGAAGTTAAATATCAGAAATGTTACAACCCATATAGAGAAAACCTTAAGTAACAATCAAACTTACCATAATTGGATTTTTTGTCATTGCCCAAACCTCAACAGGTGCATCACGAAATACAATCAGAAGATACCTAAAAAGGTTAAAACATGACAGTATATCACATACTTTCTGAGGTCTCTTGTCTACCACCAATGCTAAACCACTGCCTTAAACCAAGGGACTCCATTCTCTATCATCAAAGCTCAATACATGCTAGTACCTCAATAGAGCAAGTGGTTGAGGCTCTCTGTTGGCACCCCAAGGATCAGGGTTCAAACACGGCTACTGCTATCCCCTCCCGAAATTGTAAATTGTAAAATGTACCAAAAAAGCAAGAGAATTTAGGAGTAGAGAAAACCTTCCAGAAGATGATGCCCTCAAAGCTCTTACAGGTGCACGTTCTGGCTTTTGTAAGGCCCGGAAAGTTCTATTAAGTCCACTTCTAAGACAAGTCACAACAAGTCTGTTATTGTAGCCTCCAATTTTCTCACTCACCTGACTTCACAATAGTACTAATATTAAGTAATAAAGCAAATGATATTGAAGAAAAAGAAAGGTCGGCCTAGGGAAAGTAGGAACTAATTACTAACTCTCAATGCACAAAACAAGCAGCACTGTTGGAATTTGGAAACTTAATATGTTTACCTCTGTGTAAGAAAATGAAACCAGCCTTGAATTCCCAAGCCATCTTAGACCCCTCACTTTACTATTATGAACCGAAAATCCGGCTGCAACGGCATTGGCGGAGACATCGATGACATCAATTGTCCCATTTTGAGTACCCAAAGCAACTAGTGGAACAGCTACTGCAGGGCTATTTCCACCACCTTTCGCATAATATAATGTGATTAATCAACTTGTAAAAAGCTTATTTACTGGCAATTGTTTGAGAAGAAGTTTAACAAAAAATTGAAATTCAGGAGGTGGAACTAACGAGCCAATGTAGCGGTTAAAGAAGGGGATGGCACTGCCAGCATGGTCACTGTTGAAGAAAGAAGCTGAAGCTGTCCTACTAAGCTAATCTGCAGAAGTTATTTGGCATTTAAGTATGCATGATAAAGCCAAAGAATTTGTTCGCATAAATTAGCCAACTTTCATCTTGTTCATCCATGACATAGTGCAGCTATGTCAATAAAGTTTCACTAGGAAATTGTTTCATACACGGTCAATGCGTTAAATATAAACCCAGAAATTAAATGGAACGTTTATTTGCAAACCTTAAATGTCACATCGGGTCGGGCATCGGTCGATTTTGACTGCTGAATTCTTGCATCATTCACTTTGTGAAGCTGCCTGCCACCATCTGCAGTAGATTCATCATTAGAAGAAACTGTGGTGTTTGCATTAGTTGATTCTTCAAATACATTGGCATTTCTCCCTGAACTTATAGCACCATTCTGCATATCTCCAGTCCCTTCAGCAGTTAATATCCAGCTCCATAGTTTGCCATCATCAGAAATGGATATCAAATGTGTTTTAGAAACAAGGAGAGTATCATCACAAAAATCAAAAGGGTTATCGAAATCGATATCAGATGCAGCAGTTGATAATTTAGAACAAATCTTGCTGATGTTTTGTAGTATGGGCTCTGATTGGCTTATAAGGACTGAAAGGAATGATGGTGAAGGGACATATGAACCAAATGATGGCATCAAGTCTTCCATTGTGCACATTATATGTATCTGTTCTCCTCTGTGATATAATATCCAAATAAGTACATTGTTTTTCGTGATTTAAAATGTCATTAACATCTAAACTCAGTAAAAATAAAATAAAAATCTGAAGCTTCAACTTGCAGTGACAACAAAGTATATCACCATGGAGAAAGAACGGTAAAAGTACTGAATAGGTCCCTATACTATAGTGCAGAGTGCCTTTTGCTCCCTATACTTTAAAATGAGAAAAAAAGGTCTCTAAATGTTAGAAAAACAAGCAAGATAATAATTTTTTTAATCAATTAGAAAGATTATTATTAATTATATGATATGGTATTAATTTAGAATATGATTAAATGAGGTGACGAAGCATTGTAATTTAAAAGAATTTAACTCAACCTGATTTGATACATTACATTTAAATGTAATAGTTTGAGTTTTTAAAGTTATAATATATTGATTGAACATAGCATGTTGTATTTTAAATTGTTATAAAAGTATCATTTTGCTCAATTTTCTACTGTATATAATGTATATGGACTTTTTTGCTAATTTTAAAAGTACGGGGACCAAAATATTTCTTACTTTACGTCGCATGGTCCCTATCTCGTAAGAATATTCTGTGAAACATTTCCTAATTTAGTCACAAATTTTCTCATTCCTTAAATGGCCCAAAATACAGCGCATTGTAAATTAGAGGTCCAGTTTTAGTTTTAGTCTCTCTACTATAGCAAAATTTGACATTTAGTGGTCCTAATTCCGAGACTAATGTGAACAAAAAAAAATTCAAGGACCAATGTGGAAAAAGTTAACTAGTTCAGGAAAAATACGTAAACATAAAATGGCGTCAAGTTTACAATGCTTAAAGTATCCTAGTAAAAAAAAATTCAAGGACCAAGGTGGAAAAAGTTACCTAGTAAAGGGACTAAAAACGGAATTAGACCTAAATTTGAAGTAAGCTATTTAATGGCGTCAAGTTTAAATTTCAGTAAAAAATACGTAAACATAAAATGCTTACTCTTTCCTTTGCCAGATACTGAGCTTCCCATCGATGTGAGCACAATAAACCAGCTCCTGGTTTGGGTCGGGTAACACATCAAGGAACTTGGAGCACCCCCGAGGCAATGCGGCGGAGAACAGCGTCGTTTCGTACTTCATATCGAAAACCACCAGTTCCCGAGGGAACGTCACGTAAATCACATGTTCCCAGTGCGGCGAAAACGCCAAACGCACCGCGTACAGGGGGAAAACGGCGGAAGCGGGAGTCGAAGTAGAGCTCCCACCGGTAGCGGCGGCGGCGGCATCATTTTCTAGCTTAAGTATTTCCTTACAGTTGGTTCGGATCAAAAACTTCTTGAGGGCAATATCTTCTTCTGATTCTCCCAACACTTTGATGGAAAGAAGGAATCCTTTGAGTCCGATGATACACAAGTGGCGGGAATCGAACGGATCGCGGCGGACGCAAGAGAGATATTCCGGCGAAGCGTCGTACTTGAAGATGAAACGGCAAGTGGAAGTGTTGTAGAGGGAGATGTGAGAAGGACCGGAGAGGGCGGCGAGGAGGAAAGAATCGGGTCGGGCCTGGACCCAACAAAGGTCCTGGACACCCGTTTTAGAAGAAGGATCTGGCGGATCGATGGAAAGGATGATTGAACGGAGGCGGAAGTCGAGGAGAGAGATACGGCCGTGGCGGTCGGCAGCGGCGAGGATGAGGTGAGAAGAGGAAGGTTCGGTGGCAAGAAGGTCACGGCGGGGAGGGAGAGGGGTCCACCGTACGGAAGTGACGAAAGGGGCGAGGGAAGCGGTGGAACTGGAGGAAGGAGAATATGAAGGGAGGGGGACAGTGGTGACGAGCTGGAGGGAATTAGAGTCAACGACAGAGACGGAGGAGCCGGAGGCGAAGGCGAGGAGGCCGGAAGGGCTGAGATCGGCGGAGCCGAAATTGTTGCGGCTGGGCGGGCCGGGAAGCATACAATTCCACGATTCGTTGGGCAACGGTCGAAGTATTGGACTCGACATTTCTTTTCTGTAAACGGAAAATTTGAAAATTCGTTAAAATTTTAATTTTTTGTAATGATATGACTTTCCCTCGTTAGTTAGTTAGTTTTATTTCCATATCATCAGGGTTAATTTCATCACAAGTCCCCAAACTATAGATCCAATTTTAAATCCATAAACTTCAAAACATTCCAACTGAATCCTCAAACTAAATCATTTTTCCAATCAGGTCCTTCTATCAGTGCTTTAGCATCAAATACCAGCCTGGATCTCTCGTAGATAATACTATAGTTTGAGGATTCGATTAAAATATTTTTAAGTTTTTTTGTACCAATTTAAAAATTAGGTTATAATTTGAAGACACATAGTGTAATTAACCCTTATTAGTTTTCTTATAATTTTTCATTAAGAGAACCGTTAAGCTTGCCTGAGCCGAGACTCTAGCCTGAAAATACTCCTTGCAAGGAAATTGCTTTAATTTTACTCTCTCTTTTTTCCCCAAAAATAGTATTTATTTGCTTTATTTTTTCCCTATTTTAAAATTTTAAAAATCAAATATATAGAATAAAATTTTGAGAATGCCGAGTTAGTCTTGAAACTGATTTTTCTGATACCGACGAAAATAAAGTCATTATAGTATTTATATATATATATATATATATATATATATATATATTTTGGATATAAAACTTTAGATTGTTTTAGAACAAAATACATAATTAAAATTGGAAGGTTTATACAAGAAGATTATAATGGTATTATCAACTAAAATAAAATTTTTCGATAAAATCAGCTCGATCTTCGAAATATTTATTATTTTATACCTTTAATAAAATTATGGTACTATTTAGGAGATTTCTTACATGAACGAGAGAGGTTTTTAAAATTAACATGATAAATTCAAAATTATCAAGTAAACTATAGTAGAAATACTCTTCTGACATTCACGTCATTTCTTACTGCAGTTTGGAGTTGATGCAAATGTTTTTGAAGAAAGTTAATCCTGCTTTGATCGGAGATCGACATGCTATCGTTGCTTTTCTCCGTATAACCATTCTCAGTAATGTAAATTTTTAAGGTTTTTGCTGTAGTTTTCCTTCATAAACTTCAAAAGTTTATAAAGTCCATTGGGATAAACGTAAAGAAATATACTCCCTCCCGCATTTGGACCAATAAGGACTCCATCTTTGTCAACTGTAGCATTTACATTAGAATCTACCAAGTAGCTAGCTGGTGCAGCATATGGAGTAGATGGAATGTTTTTAGCATAGCTTGAGGTATAATAATTGATGCCGATGAAATCAAAAGATCCTTTGACAAGCGCATTTTGTTGCACTGTGAAAACAGGTAGCCTATCTTTAACCAATCTTCTCATGCTTTCTGGGTATTCTCCGTGCATATCAATGGTTCCATAAACCATCCCAACTCAAAATCCATACCTCTTTTTGCTGCGTCTTTATCAAGTGATGTGTTTGAATATGGCTCATAATAATGGGAATTAAGGGCTATTCCAATTTGTCCACCTCGTCTTGCCTGGTACTCCTTTTTGTAAAGCTTAGCAGCTGTTGCATGCGCAAGAAGAACGTTATGGGCAACAATGTAAGGTTCTGTGGCTGCATTACCATTGGGTCACATTTTCCTATCTGAACATCTTCCTGGTGGACCCACTCCCATGGCATATCCCATTTTAGCCATAATTAGTGGCTCATTAATTTTAATCCAATTTTTAACTCGATCTCCGAATGTTTTAAAACAAATATCAGCATAATCCTCGAAATCATTCACAATCCTATGATTTAAGAAGCCTCCATACTTGCTTTCAAGGGCTTCCGGGGAATCAAAGCGCAGTATTGTCACAAAGGGCTCGATGCCATTTTTAATCAACTCATCGATGAAACTGTTGTAATGATTGGTACCCTCTTGATTTATTCCACCACCCAAAGTTCCATCGGGTAAAATCCTTGTCCAAGGAATGGAAAATCTATAAGCATTAACGCCAAGGTCTTTCAAAATCGATACATCTTCCTTGTAGCGATTATATGAATCAGCAGCTACCTCCAAGTTGCTATTGTCTGTTACTTTTTTCTGGAAATTCTCGAATAAACTGGTCCTAAACACTCGGTCATTTCCCTTCAAATTTAGTTGATCCTTCAATCTGCGCAGCAGCAGTCGATGCTCCGAAAAGAAAATTATCCGGAAAATCTGACCTCTTAACAGTCACATATTCTTTTTGGGATTCTTGAGTTGGTTGACAATTGGAAGACAAGCAAGCAAGCAAAGCAAAGACAAAGATCCTTACCAAACACTGAGTTGCTGAAATCGACAACATCCCTTATAACCTTTGCAGTTTCTGCAGCACTTCCAAGGTTAACGATAAAAAGAAATTAAAGCATTCGAGGCCGACTGTGGAAGGATTCATGGAGGAACCACCTTTTATATATGAGTACCCATCAAACCTATCTAACAAAAATCCGAGTTTACAGTCAATTACTAACCATGGATGAGATGGTATTTCCAACCATATCGTGGTTTAGGGCTAGTTTGGATAGGCGATTGGCTGCGGTGCGGTGCGTTTAGCTTACTTTTTATCTCATGCTATAGTCTTACTACAGTATCTAATCTCACCTCCACCACTGTTTTTACACTAAATGCAGTCAAACGCACCGCTCATCCAAACCCACCCTTAGTAAACTAATTGTCAATCGCTAACATGCTTATCCCAAAATAGGCAATATTTTAGTAAGTTTTATATTCATACAAATATGTTTTAAATGATTATAATATTTCGATTTAGTGGTAAGAATATGGTATTGTGATGTATAAAAGTTTAGATTTAATATTTAGCAACAACACCCTCTATATTTAATTAATCATACTCATATATTTTGAAATGGTGGTTGACGAATCTCATTATTTGTTTATTTTATTCACTCTTTAATAAATGAATAAATAAAATTCAAAGTCATTAAATTATTAATAAGTTCATATTTTGGTCACTAAATTTTAAAAAAATTTATCAAATGATAGCCGAACTATTCGAAAGTTTCCATTTAACTCACTGGACTGTTAAAATCATTATTGTATGACATTTTCTATTCGCACCAACTACATCAATTAAAATCTCCCATTCTCCTTCTCTTCTATAATTCAACTTTTTTTTTCATGAAACAATTTTAATATCACAAATTTGAGAACGAAAATCTAAATGGTTTTTTTTATCTCTAATATTGACCGTCAAATCGACTTAAATCTATAGTAGATTCTTTTAGTTGTCAATGAGTACTAATTCACTATATCAATTATCAAATCATAATTTAAAACTTGCTACTCAAATTTTAAAAAAATTAATAATATAATAATTTAAATAAAAATTTTAAATAATTTAGGGACTTAAATTAATACTTTCAAATAATTTAATAACTATTATTTTACAACCAGTATTTTAATAATTAACTGTTAATAATTTATCTTTTTCCATAATAACAAAGCCAACTCAAACAAAGTAAAAGAGAAGGAGAGGGGGGGGGGGGGGAGATGAGATCATCAAGAGAAAGTTAGGTGTAACTATAAGATTGATAATGGCACTTTGTATAGAAGATCAAAATAAGGTTTTTCTCCTCAAGTTGATGCCTTTTGGGTTCAGATTTTAGCATAATAAAATCTAGGGATTCAGTCCCTAAATATAATAAAAAGTAAATAATTAAATATCATGAACACAATTTGAAAAAAAAAAGGGTAAAATTTCAAGCTTCATTTATATAAAGAGTAGTTGCAATTGTACAATTCATATACAAGGAGAAGCCTACAAGATATGATGACTTGGAAAAAAATTAAAAAAAAAACAACCAAAACAAAGGTTGTAGTAATGGTGGATGAGTCACTCATCCGCCATAACCAAAGATCATCAATCTGTGAGTGTGACCACACCAAACATAGAACTGTTCAAAGCAACCATTACATAACACAAAGACAAAAGGAAATACAGACAACACCTACCCTTTGAAAAAAAAAAAAAAAAAAAACAAGAAGATGAGATTTGATCTAAAACCAACAGACTTTTATGACTGAAAACAAAAGCTAAAACACCGGGTAGCAGCAGGACGGAAAAAGCTATGGTGGTGGTGGTGGTGATGATCATGAGTGGAAACCTAAAACCGGGAACCATGGCTATCGAGAAACAGGCTAGCTCTTCTGTCGGGAGAGCCTGTAAAAAAAATAAAGGGATGGTTTTATAGGCCATCTCTTAAAACTGTGCCAAAGTTCCTGGGAAACATCAAGTGTAGAGCAACCGGCATGACCACCTTGTCGGACCAAAAAAAAAAACTGCAGCGAATGTTTGCTACTACCCGGTCTTGTGAGCTGATTATATGAGTTTAATGTTCATATCTCAACGGAGTTGTATCCGTGATTAGAAAAGGATGTCACATTTCCATAGGGTCTCGACGAGCAGCTCAACGGTTCGACTGCTGATTGAATTGCAGTGCTGGAGATTTAACCCCAACAGTGTCTTGCCTAGTTTTTTCAAGGAAGGCAAGCTTTTGTTTGATACTCGGGAACAACCCGAAAAAGAAAGGACTTGTAAGTTGAGCTGCTCGGCGCAAGACAAGGCAGCAACACCAGAATCGGTAACTGCTGACCTTGAGACATCCAGATCACTGAGGAAAACACAACTTTCTGCTATTGCCATCAAACTTGCATCCGTAATCCTCCTGCAACCATCAAGATTGAGCAACTCAAGGGTTCCACCGTGCAGCCTGGTTAAGGCCAAAACTACTTCGTCGGTTAGATTTAAGCATCCGCTCAAATTCACCTTCACGAGTCCAGCCTCACAACTCTCCAGAAGAGGCAGAAGACCTGCGTCCGTGATCCCACACAACCCACTCAGATCTACATGCTGAAGCTGAGGGCACAATCTGCCCACCACAGCGAGGCCAGCAGTCCCGAACCCAGGACAGTTCCTTACTGACAATGATTTAAGGGAATTGCAACACGATAAAGGAACTTCCGAGGATATATCCTTAATTCCGATGCACTTTACTATGGTAAGGGATTTTAACGAACAACTTGAGAGGACACCAATAGTCCCGGATTGGGTGATCCTGTTGCACTCCTCCAACTGTAAGGACTCAAGAGAACCTGCAGATTTGGCAAAAGCCACCAATCCGTCATCCGAAATAAAGCAACCCCGGCGAAGGCACATCTGCTTCAGGTTTGAACATCCCTTTCCCATGGCTTCAAGACTCACATCTGTTACCCCCCGGCAGGATGTGATCGTCAAGGAGACCAACTTTTGTAAGCCTTGAGCATTCCCCATGACCCAAAATCCCTTCTCGCTCACATTTTCTAGGCCACTAAGCATTAGATTTGTCACCGATTTGCCATAGTGACCAATCACAGCAAGAGAAAAGTCTGTGATATTCAAACCCTGAAATTTAACCTTTGAAAGGAGAGAAGATGTTGACGACAACAGGCTTGAAACTCCATGATCCCCAACAAGAAGGCAGTCCTTGATGGAGACAGACTGCAACTTAGGGCAAACCTTTCCGATAGCTTGAAGGCCTTCGTTACCGATCTTGGGGCAAGACTCGATGCTCAAAGAGGTCAAATTAGGGCAGTTCTCTGCAATTGCAATCAAACTCTTGTTTGAAACTGAAGGGCACTGGCAAAGGTCAAGCTTCTCCAACAAATGGCACTCTTTAGCTATCTCAGAGAGACCTTCATCCCCAACACGAGGCACGTTCCACAAAGAAAGTGCCTTGAGAGAAGGGCAACCACGAGCAATGGCTGATAGCCCGAAGTTGGTTACTCCACTTGAAGAGCTGCTTCCCCTAATTGAAAGCTTTCCCAACCCACCATGACCACTCGTTCCAACAGCAACTGCAGCTAGCCTCATGTCAGTTGCTTTCTTCCCTTCCAAGCACCTCGTAAGATACCCATCATCTTCATCAGAAATTGAATCAGTATTCTCCTTGACCGCCTTCGAGGATTCATACTCACCCTTGCGAATACTGATCAAAAGCATAAGCCAGTGCTTTGATACACAAGCACAAGAACTCCTTTCCCTGCCGCCTGGAAGTCGTTTGAAGATCTCGAAAAGGCACTCGTCAGGAAGGACATCGATTGAAGCTTGCTTGCTCTGCTCAAACAAAGTTTCTCCAACAACAAGCGGGGCAGTAATTCGAGCTCTTTTACGAGGAGGATAGTAGACATCCACCTGGGAACTGATTGAACACAATCTACCCAAATCTGTGGAATTTGTATAAAAAGAACCCCCAGAATAGAAATCATCATCACCTGAAATTCCCAACAAAGAAAAATCAATAACCTAAAACTACCCAAAGAACATATAAAGCTCCTTCAAGGATTTAATCCAATTCTCAAATCATATATTCAAAGCTAACCCTAAGCTAAAACAAAAAGAACCTGTAGCTCAAAATCAAAACCATGTCTCCTCAGTGAGACATAACATCAAACACATCAACTACAACAACAAAGAAAAATCAATAACCTAAAACTACCCAAAGAACATATAAAGCTCCTTCAAGGATTTAATCCAATTCTCAAATCATATATTCAAAGCTAACCCTAAGCTAAACAAAAAGAACCCGTAGCTCAAAATCAAAACCATGTCTCCTCAGTGAGACATAACATCAAACACATCAACTACAACAACAAAGAAAATCAATAACCTAAAACTTCCCAAAGATCATACAAAGCTCTATAAAATTTCCCACTTCGATACAAATCTTCAAGGATCTAATCCAATTCTCAGATCATATATTCAAGTCTATGCCTAAGCTAAAACAATAAGAACCCATAGTTTAAAAATAAAAAACCATGTCTCTTCAGTTAGAAATAACATCAAACACATAAACTACAACAACAAAACCTTTTAATCTAGTAAAAAAAGAAAAACAGATCTACAAAATTAAAAAAAGCTTACCACCGTAATTAACAAGAGCAGGCATGGTTGAAAAATCCCAAACAAAGAATCTTTCAATGAATCCACCAACACCAAAACGCAACAAAACGCTAGCAAAACGCAAACCAAGTATACCCTTTGAAAGCTTGAATGCATCTAAGAACTTTGTTTAGAAGAAAAATTTCATAAACCCCACCAAGTAGGGCAAAAAAAAAAAAGAGATTGAAAGAAGAGAGAAAAAAAAAAAGGAAGAAGAAACTTGTTTTTTGTGTTGAACTGAAACAGAACATAAGAGGATGTATATATTTGGTTGGAAAAAACTAGGAAGATGTCATGTCTAAGAATTTTTATTTTTTTTTATATTTTTGTCGCAGATACATTAACTGACAAGTTCTGCTAAATGCAATGTATCTTTCCTTAGAACCTGTCTTATTATTCTCTTTTTTTTATTATTTTCTCTCACTTTCTTTTCTAACCAAACAACCGGTTAACCCCTTTTGGCCTATGTTTGCCCAATTTTTAAGATAAAACTTTGTATGTGGTGTTGGATTTGAAATTGTTTGGTTTTCTTTTTCTTTTATATATATATATATATATATATATATATATAATTTAATTTAATTTATTCAATTAAATATATATATAAATCACCCGAACTTAAAATAATCTTAACTTGTAACAGAAGAAATTGAAATAATTTAAATCTATACTTATTTTTTACACTTAAATACAGAATGACTCGAACCAAATTGATTCAAAAATCTTAAAACTTCATTTGAGTTTTAAAAAAAATCCTCTTATTAATATTTATAAAAATATATAAAAAATGAAAATACTTTTATATGAATAATTATTCTAAAAACATATTTAATTAATTTTTTTATTTAAAATCAACTGAGTTAGCCTTCGATTTCTTCGTGACATTAATTTTCGATAAATAATATTGATTCAGAATATAAAAATTAAGTAAAGAATATTTGTTTAAAAAAATTGGATAACAAAAACCACTACTTTTTGATAATTACTTTATCCTTTTACAAATATTTAACTTTACTTGCCTTTAGAATAAAGAAATGGCTAATATTGCATTCAAGTAACATTGAATTTAATTATGGGCGGTGCATCAGTAATTATTTTAGGGACTTTGCATGCAAGATTCTTGAAGTATCTTGCAATTATGATTAATTATTTTTTTCTCAAGTGGGGAATATCATTTTTTTATTACATCATTACTCTTTAATTATGAGTTTGATTAATGGAAATTCTTATCTAACCAAAGAATTGTGCTAGGTAAAATAAAATGAATTTTGAACCCATGTGATGGTTGATAGTTAGAGTGTTCACCATTTCATGTGTGGCCTGGATTTGAGTTACGCTAATCGTGTTTGTTATTCGAGTTTTACTTTATTCTTGTATTTCAACAAAAAAAAAATGAAATTTGAATTGGTATTTTTATTTTGATTAATTTATGCATTTCTTTTTAATAAGTAGTTTGAATTTTAATGTATGTATTCAGTTAATTGGATGAACTAATTGAATCGATAAAAAATTAAAAAAAATTAAAAATTAAATTTTAGCAGTTACAATCCTTTCTCAATGCTGATAAAATGCATGGGTTGAAGATTTGATGATGAAAATATCATGGAGTGCCTTTTATTAGGAGTTATATTATATTTTGTCTCTTCTACTCAAAAAATAAGTAAATTAGTCCTTATATATTAGATAAAAAAAATGGTTCTTCTGTTAAATTTTTCATTCATTTTTACAATTAAAAATTGGTGATTATATGTCAAAATGAGGTACACATGACACGCCACATGTAACTATATGACTATTTTGTTAGTCACGTCAGTTTTTAACAATAAAAATAGATGAAATTTTAATAGAGATGACCAATTTGCTCTTTAATCTAACGTACAATGAGTAATCTAACTCTTAATGCATTGACCTCTATAATACTTTTCCCAAAATTTTACTCATAAAAATGGATAAAAATAATATATATATATATAAATTGTTTTTTTTTGTTTTTTAATATAGCTTAAAAAATTATAATTAATACACATCTAAATAACTAGATCTAAGATTAAATCATTACAACATATCAACAGATTGAAAACCGAAATATATTTGTAGAGAAGGATACGTGTAATATGATTTTTTGAATAATTTAAAATAGGAAAACAATGAGTTAATAAGGGGAAAAAGAAAAAAGATGGGCATATGAATTAGAGTTTGATGGTTTAAGGGAACAAGTTGAACAAAGTGTGTGGTTTTTATTATGTTTGATTAACTGTATTTAGTCTTTAAATTCAGACAAGTCTCCAAGGTTTCCCAACTAAGCCAACTTTGGAATTTGGAAATCCAGCTGCCTTTTTTACTTTATTATCATATTTATGTTAAATAATTAACCAACTTGATCTTAAATTAATAATATTATATATTATTAAGAAAAACTAATCACACTTTATTAATGAAATTAAAATCAGGGTAATTATATAGATGTGAGCTCGATTCGGTTGAATTAATTTTTTTATTTTTTTTTAATTTATTTTTTAAATTGTATGTGATAATTCGATTTGATTCTTTGATTTTCGTGTTACTTTTAATTTTGGGTTTTAGGATTTTTTTTTATAAAATTAATTTTAGTTTAATGTTTTTGGATATTATTTAGGAAAATTTTAAAATCTTTTTATAAATATTTTTTAGAAAACAACCAATAGCACTTGTATGGGTTTTTTTTTATGTAGAGTTTTAAAGTTTTAGTTTGGATTAAGCTTGTTTAAATCAGACCGGACTGACCAGTCGAATCTGTTGGATCGAGAATCAATTAGGGTATTGGTCTAGAGAAGGGAATTGTGCTAGTTGAATTGAATTCTTTAATAATTTATTTAATTGAACTAATCAAAAAGATTCACCAATTGGACCTACGAACCAATGACCTAACTGGTTCTACCGTTGGTCTGATTTTGAAAACCTTGATTTGAATGATTTATTTAGCTTTAGTTTGGAGTTCTGTTACGTTGAATATACATTTGAAGAGGTTATAAGTATTATTTAAATACAATTAATACATCTAAATAACTATAATCGTAACCAATTATTATAACATAATATATTTAGATTTAAATCAAAACAAATCTTAACAAGACGTATACATGACAAGACTTAATTCGAAATAAATCTAAACCTTAATCTTACAATTAAAACAAAGTCTCGTTCTAAGTTGGTTGTAAATATAAAAATAAAATAAACAAAAATTAATTTCAATAACTTTAGTATAAGGCCAATTAAAGGTGAAATGCAAAATTGGAAATTGGAAATTTAATTAATTTTAGAGAAGTCCATGCCTCTTAAATTAGATAGTGTACTCAATATGGGAATTGAAGAATATTGTCAATATAGAACAATTCTCTCTCATCATTATTCAACTTGAATTTAACCTTAAAATTTTATTAATATTCATTTTTCTAAAAGATATTTTAAAAATGAAAAAAAAATATTCTCCCAAGGAAAATAAGTTATCTATGTCAAGTTATTCATGATTTACATTATTGAAAAGACCCCAATGAGAGTTGTGAACCATTACCTTTTTATGAACCAATAAAATTTTGACACACATAAAATTTAAATTTACTGCCTTTCTAATCACTTGCAAAAGAAGGTTAATCTATAATTATTTATATAACTATATTTTTACCTTTTAGCGATTTCCAATGCAATGTATTTAGTATTTTTTATCTCATATTATAGTATCGTTGTAATATTTATTTTTAATTATTTTTAATCAATTTTGTTAAATTGATTTTTTTAAATTGAAAATTTTGACTATTTGTTATGATTTTAATAACACTAATATGATAGCTATCTCTGTAGTTCACATATATTTCATTGTTGATGTAGATTATTTAAAAAAAATATATGATTTTTAAATAATTTTTATGTATTTTAAAAAGAAATTATGGAGTACACATGGATTGTCATGCTTGTTATCAAGTCAATGTTGTTAAAAAATTTATTTATCTAATTAGTTTTTTCATCAAAAATAATAATTTAACTAAATTTAAAAGGTTAAAGGATTAAAATGATCCGAAATTTTTTCATTAAAAAAAATAATAATTGAATTATAGGGTAATTTATACTAAAGATCACTAAACTATTAGTAAGTTTACATTCTGACCACTCAACTCAAAAAGTTATAAAGTGGTCATTGGACTATTCGAAAGTTTTCATTTAAATCATCGGGTTGTTAGAATCGTTATTGTATGGCTTTCTCTATTCGCACCACCTATACCAATTGAAAGCTCTCCTCTCCCCTACAACTCTTTTCTTTTTCATGAAACAGTTTAAAATGTCACGAATTTACGAATCAAAATTCAAACAACTTTCTTCTTCGATCTCCAGAATTGATTGACAGATCAATTTGGATCTTAGGTGTGTTCTTTTACTCATCAATGGATATACTAATTCACGATACTGATCATCGAATCATCACTTAAAATTCACTAGTTAGACTTTTTAAAAAAATTAAACAAATATTTTCGAATAGTTTCAAAATATAAAACTTAAACCTTCGCCGACAATACTAAAATTTTATCAATAAATATCGATTTTTTTATAATTTAATTATAAAATTTAGAGTTTAGCAAAATATCACACCAATAATCCACCATAAGTAAAGCTTAAAGTAAGTCAATTCATTGAAATTAAATTAAATTGAAGATATTGATAAAGGCAGGTTAACCACTAATTGGAAATAAGAAATTATGCTTTAATTTCTAAATCCTTATCTTTACACAATCATTCTCATTGATTAGTAAACAAAACAACTTTTTTTTAAGTTATATAGAATTTGCCAATGCAAAAATATATAATTTAGCAGCCTTGTTGGAATTTGATCAGTTAAAAATATAAATTTATCAGTATATTGATTTGAACAAAAAAATTTAACTAATTTTTAAATTAATCGTTCAAAATCGATTAAACCAACAATTAAATTGATTTAACTAATTTTATAAAAAAATTTAACGTTAGATTGAATAACCCAAAGCACAACAATCACTAGTAAGTTGAAAAATTGAGGAAGATGCCTCAAAATTGCATAACATAAAGTCAAATTAGGCTTGACCCTTTTGAGCTAATTTTTGGTGACGGTCGAAATGGTTAAATTTCACCAATGTACACAATAAATATTCACCCATCACTTAGAAGTTGCTTGTTTGAATTTTTAATAAATTAAATTTGAATTAAAAATAATAATCACCCATGTTATGGCCTGACAGTTAAAGGTGTTTATTATCTCAAGTATGATTCGAATTCGAGTTGCGCTAGTCACGTTTGTTGTTCGAGCTTTACCCTATTATTATAATTCACCAAAAATAAAAAAATAAAAAAAACTTTATTCATGAGTTAATAACTCAAGTTGAATATGATTTTGATGTACAATGAATTTGATTAGCATCTTTCCATTAGGGGGTCACATTTTTTGTGAAATTATTTTTATGTAGGTCCAAATATATGGCGGATGATATTTTGACAAATTTAGTGTTTTTTTCTTAAAGAAATGGGTTCGGAACATTGAACCGTAAGTTCTGGAAACATGAAATTCGGGGTTTCAATTATTTTATATTTGATAATAAAATGAAATATGATCTCATTTAGCAAAAATTTTAAACTTTGACCTAAAATATTTACAAAATAACACACAAACTCCTAAAATATATTCTAGAATAATATAAAAATAGACTTTGTCAAATTGACAACTCCTTTTATCAACTATTTCGGCATCCACCGTCTCCGATTTTGAGATTTTTACGATTTATTTTATATAAATTACGTCAGCTCGATTGAGTTTTAACTCGATTGATATATAAATTATTATCAATATAAGAAAACGTAAGTTTCAGTGTGTTGAAATGTATTATCTTCTTATTTATCGGTTGAAGAGAGGTTATGAGTAGTTCTAGATATTGTATCAAAAAGAACAGATATAATAAAAACTTATAATAAGATTATTCAAAAAAATAAAAAAATATATAAATAATGTGTAATTTTTTTAAATATATTTTGCTTTAAGTTTTATTATTGAGTAAATTTTTTTTAGCTTTATTTTAATTCAAGTTTGGATATATTCTGATTATCCAATCCTTTTATGTTTTATTTTTATTTTTTTGAAGGAATATTTTTACTGTTTTCAAAATCAATTAAGATACTGATCTAAATAAAGTGTCAAATTAATTGACTCACAAATCAGTCGGACTGATTGAACCAATTTTTTTAATAATTTATTTAATTAAATCCAACCAACCAATTAAACTAAAAAGATGTAACAATCAAATTTTAAAAAGCTTGGATATTTTCTTCTTGATTTGAATCCTCATAGTAAAATCAATCAAAGTTGTTGCCACAAGCTTTTCAAGTGATGCATTAGGTTGTTTAGGTGGCCGCATTCAAATCTTGTGCTTGCTGGTCCATCCCTTGCTAAAAGTCTATAGCTTCAATTATGATACCCCCAAAATTAAATTGTGGTCCAAAATCCCCAATCTATGGGTCTTATATTGTATTTAAATTCCATGTCACCAAAAATCTTTTCCTTTTTCATTTAATTTTTTAATGAAGACTTTTTTTTCGTGGATCGCCATCAATTATTATAATCAACGATGGATATATGATCAAAGACGAAGTTAGAAATTTTATATTGGAAACATTAATATAGTCTAGATAATTTTTTTTTTTAAAAAGTTAGGGCTAAAGATAAAAAAAGAAATTCAAGTTAAATGATCTAAATCGAATAAATAATTTTTTGTAGGGTCAAAAAAATAATTTTCCTATTTGACCAAAGCTAAAAATAATTAAAATTGAACTCTTAATTTTTTTAGAAGGACTAAAAAGAGAATTATACCATTTAACCAATGCTCCAACATGCCCCTGTCTATCTTGTACACCATCAATGAAGTATAAAAACTCCATTGCCATTTATTTTTTTAATATAATAAAATTAAATTCAGAAAGAAAATATTTTTCTCTTAAATTTATGATTGTCAACTTTCACCTACATTAATTTATTCTTTCAAATATTAACTCTTAATTTGATTTTTTTTAAATTTAAATTAGATTATTAATTTTTCGAAAAGAGACAAATAATTTTTTAACAAAAATATTGACTAAAACATTAATTTTTAACGATGTACGCATGGTAACCCGTATGACATTCCACGTGTACTTCATGCTGATACATCACTATTTGTCTTATATGTCATATCAACAAATAATTTAAATATATATGAAGTTCATAAACATTAAAAAAAATTAACATGAAGTACATGTGCTTCCAAAACATTTTGGTAAGCATTTTTATTAAAAGAAATTAATAACTCGACTCTTTTTGAATGATTAATAGTCAAATTCGATCATTTTTAAAAGAAGTGTCAAATTTAACTAAATAATAAAATCGTAATAAAGTTTCCATAATTTAAATTGATTCGAACTCTAAAATTAAATTATTTATTAATTAAAATTTGACATATAAATGTAAAAGAAAATTCAAATTTATCAAAAACTCGAATTTGAAATAATTTTTATATAATCCAACTCACCAAATTGATATCATTTGATCAATAAAAAGATATTATTTTTGTTGGTGAATTATAAGAGGAGGACAAAGCTCTAACAGCAACGCGACTAGAGCGACTCAAACTTAGACCACACCTGAGACGATGAACACTATAATCATCAGGCCAATACACGAGATTCAAAAAAAATATTTTTAATTATTAATTAATGAATTTAAAATGAAAACAGATCAAAAGTAGTTAAATTATTTGATTTTGGATCTATTGAAATCTTTCTCATCAGCTTTTTGTTGTTAGTATTCCCTATGGAATCAATGTTAGGTTGGTCCTCCTTCATTTCCTCTTATCAAAAATTTCATTTTCACCTTATTATTGGTCTAATTATTTCAATTCAAATGTTAATATTTTAGTGTTTTAATCGAATAATAATGTTAATTATTTGGTTAACTAATGACATTATAAATATAAAAATCTAAATTATATTTATTTAAAGTACCGGAACTAAATACTAAGTTTAAACATAATAAAAGGATCAAAACCTAAACTTAGCCTATTTATTAAATATCAATTTTGAAAAATATTAATTAAATTATTGAGAAAAAAATTAATTTAACGTCAAATTTTACTATTAGTTCATGTATTATTTCATAAGTTGTAGATTTAGTATTTATTCTCTAAATTTTTTTCATGTTTAGTCCTTAAACTTTTTAGTTTTTGAAATTTCAATCCTAACCTAAATAGTTGCCATTGAATTTTATTATTTACTAAATATTATGTAGCAAATATATTATCACATGCATGCTATGTCAGTTTACGATTTCCATGTTACTTACAAAAATGGCATGATATTTTAGTTAATCGATTTCATGGCTACTGTTTGAATTAAGACTGAAATCTCACGAGTCGAAAAAGTATAGGGATTAGATTTAAAATTTTAAAACGATCAAATTGGAGAGCAATGACTATATTCGCAACTCTCACATAATGCAAAACTAACAAAAAAAAATCGACTTAACAAATTTAACTACTACCGTTTGTATAGAGATTTTTAATCCTCACAAATAATGCGGAATTAAATTGATGATAAGCAAGTAGGTATGAATGAATGATGCCAGTTCATTTCTTCCCCAAATTAGCTAATCAGTTGGGTGGGAAAATACATTCCCCAAATCCAAATTCTATTTTGATACATCAATTTGTTGATTTGTTAATCAATTTTTGAGAAAAATAAAATAAAATTAGAATAGAAAAATAGGGTGTCCTGGTACTTGGAATGTAATCAAAGCTGCCAAATTCATCTGGATTTATAAATAACCCCCCGACCGAAATTTTATTCTGCTGCTCTTGTCATTATTTTGATGACCTGACTTCTTATTAGTTGATTAATTGGGTTAGTTTTGGATCAAATTGAGATAAATTGAAAATTTTGAGTTATCTGGACTTAGATTATTTCGGGTTTAAGTTATTTTGACTTTGAGTTATTTTGGGGTTAAGTAGGGTTTGATTTGTTTCAAGTAGGGGCTTTTCGGCTCTACAAGTTTTATTTTTCAAATTTGGTCATCCGAGTTCAAGTCATTTTGGATTTGGATTTGGGTCAAGCTCGAATTGTTCCAATTTCAAGCTATTTCGAGTTTGAATTGTTTTTGAATTTTTGCCATCTGGCTTTGCACGTTGGATTTTGTTTATTTTTTTGCACTAATTTTTAAAGTTGGATCATATTGAGTTCAAGTCATTTTAGGTTTGGCCTTGAATTAAGCTTCGAGCAGTTCCAATTTTTGACTATTTCAAGTTTAGGTTGTTTTTAAGTTTTGGCCATTTAGCTTTGTCGATTTTTTTTTTCTTTTCACCGAGTTATCTTGGGTTCAAGTCATTCTTAGTTTGAAAAATTCCCAATTGAGAGGTTGGACAAGTTTGCTAGCTTTTTATCATAAAATAAAATTGTGTTAAATTTAAATTAATCGAATTAAGTTTGTAATTCAAATCAAAATTTTCAAGTTTAATTTAAATATTATTTCAAATGTTAGTATTTATAATTTATTTTTCGTAAATGAAAGAGAAAATTCTCAAAACTATATGTTTAGTTTAATGTACAATTTTGTACACAAATATTTGATTTTATTAAATTTTCATAAATTTTTTATTTAATATAGAAATAATTTAATATATTTATTTCTTTGAATGTGTATAATTGAATCAAAATTAAAATTTCATATATATATATATATATATATATATATATATATTCAATCCACAATAAAAACTTTACACCAAATCAAATTTTATTTATCAAATTACACATTAAATTAATTTTTTATAGTTTTGCCTAACCAAAATTACAAAAGAGAAATCAACATTAATAAGATGGAATTATTGGTTAATTTAAAAAGCATTATTATATTTGTAATTTTCAAAATGTTTTTTTTTATAATTATCAATTTTTTTGGGTTTGTAATTTTGCACTGTTTAATAAAATATAAAATTTTAAATATCATTATCAATTTCGAATAAAATAAGGATATTACATCAGCAATTTCATCTTAAATTTCAGGAATTTTTATTTAAATTTTATTTTTTTAGGATAAAAATACTAATGTGACATTAATATATTGAAAAAGATGAAACAATGTGGAGTCACTATTTCATACAATCTTTTCCGAGAAACAACATTGTAAAATGAATCTGACAACACAAATTCATGCAATCATCTCAATATCCTTTTAACAATTAAAATTAATTTATTCATATTTTTAATTATTTTTTTGGGGTTTTTGAAATTCATTGTATTTACACTAAAATATGTATATATTATTTCTCCCAATATTATTTCCCTTTAAGGAGGGCTTGATTTTGTCAAAGATAAACAATCTTAACAAATCTTTGTCTTGAAAATTGTTCTTTTTTTTATTCTCTATCTTGATTTTTTTTTATATTTAGAAATAGAATATTTATATTTATATAATTAAAATAAAATTTGATTTAAATAAATTAAATTAAATTAAATCAAAGTGAATTAAATTATATATATTTGAGCAATCTCATTATAAATTCTGGTCATATTTGTTCTTTTTAATACAATATCTAAAATTATCCATAATCCCTCCTCAATTTATAAATAAGAAAATAATGCACTTCAGCACGTTCGAAGATACGTCAATTTAAATTAAACCGAAAAAAACTATTTTTTTGCCAAAAAGTAAAGTCATTTAATTAAATAAAAATGTTGCTTTCCAATTCCTAATTGTCCTTTGCAAGTAGTATTTGGAAGGTGCGGTCCGGTTCGGTTACAAGTCATCAATTTTGTGATGTTTACCTATCGTGTTCATGCACCTCTTAAAGTTAGGACTTTTATTTTATTTAAAGTTTATTATATTCTTTTTAAAATTTATGATTGTGTTGTGTATATATTTTGAATATTTGAATATATTTAATATATACTATGGATTATACATGAATTATCTACATAATATATGGTGGTTAAAATATGTTATAAGTCATTGATTGAGTTTTAGTTCGATTGGCGTTATTGTTAGTAGAGAAGGACGTAGGTTCGAGTATGCTGAAACGTATTATCCTCCTATTTTAAGGGTTAGGGAGAGGGATATGAATAATTTTAGTCATGTAAAAATTACGTTTTAACCTTGTATAATTAACAAAATAATTTTCTCAACTCAAAAGTTTAAATTATTGTTCATATATTTTATAATTAAATTGAAACAATTTTTTAATTACTAAATATAATGAATTTTAAATATTCGGTTCAAACTCAACTAAATAAATAACCGACCTTTGGATAAATTGTCCAACCAAAATCATCTATATAAATAGAAGAATTTTAAAAAATAAAATCTGAGTGATGTCAAAAATTATATTTTAATATAATAATAATAAAGATTTAAGGTAGGTTTAGATGAGCAGCGGAAAGCGGTGCGTTTAACTTAACTTTTGGTTCTATGTTATAGTATCGTTACAGTATTTAATTTTATCGCCATCATTATTTTTACACTAATCGCAGATAAACATATCGCCCATCCAAATTCACCCTTAATACCCTTTCAAAAAAATCATTTAAGATTTAATATATGAAGATTATGTGTTGAAAAAACTAGAACATAATTATGGACCGACGCGAATGAATCAATGAAATTAAAAATTTATTAAGCAACAACCGCATCGTCTTTGTTTTTCTTGGTTCACAGGATTGGAACATTGTTATTAATTATGCTTTCTTCGCTTTTATATTTAGGGGGACAGATTTAAGTTTTTTTCTTTGCTTATTTTTGACTTTTTTGGTAAGAATATATTTATATATATCCTATGGTTTGGGGTCTACAATTTTATAGTTCATAGAGAGTTAAAGTCGTTATTATACTAATTTTAAAAGTTGTCAGTGTTATTCTATTGGCCAGCCCGCGAAAAAAAAGAGGATAAAATTGAATAGTTGAATGACTATTTTGTAACTTTTCATAGTTGGGTGACTAAAAAATAATTTTACTTATAATTGAAAGACTACCAGGGTAGTTTACCCATAAATCATACAATTCGTTTTAAGTAGGAATGGCAAATTTTGAACCATTCAATAGATTATAGAGTGGATTTTCTTTTGAAATTCGAATGTGAGAGAAGACCGTAGGTATAGAGCGAGTATGGTAATTATTTGAAATTATTATGTTACCCTTGTACATAGAACTATTGAAATGGTGTTGGAGCAATTATGGTTCCAACTACAAAAGCAATTGCAACATCTACATCCATAACTTGGCATGTTTAGAGTTGGCAATCTATTGAATTAAATCTAATTGGATCTTATTATCGGCGGATCTTGTCATTAAGTTTTGGAGGACTAATTAAAATTTTTAAAAACTTTAAGAGTTTTAGTGAAAATTTTTAAAAATTTTGGTTGGTTTAATTAAAACTTTAAAAGAATTTAGAGGTTTTATGAAAATTTAAAAAAAAATTGAAGAGTCTACTGAATTTTTTTTTTGTAGGCTAGTTTGGTGGAAGTTAGTATTGAAATTTATTTGTATTTTAGCAAGCCCAAAACAACTATACATGAGATGATTTCGTTGGTTGGTCTAATAGTCAATTAGGAACCATTTTTGTGAATGTATTTTATAAGTAAAGTACAAGTGGGTCATTTGGCTTTACAGTTGAGTTTTCGGGAGAAAAAAATGTGTGGTGAGTGGTCTAGATTTTTATACGAGTGTAAGGTTACAACATGGTGAGTGGTAGAACTTAAATCATCACTTATATGTGATTGAAAATAGTGAATTATCTCTCTGGACAAGGCCCCAAACATAGGTGGAAACCGAACTACATAACCAGTCTTTTTATGGTGGTGCTATTTAGTTGTTAGTTGCCTCTATTATAACCGCTCATATGTCAACGCACAAAAGTCAATTTTTTTTCTAATGGTACAAATATAAAATTGTTATAAAAATGGGCGAATATTTGGTACACTGGCAATGTACTTTTTTTTATTCCACAGGTCTTAAAAAATTGTCATATATTTCTCTTTTAAATATATATTTTTTAATATTTTACTATAGACACTTCTCAACTCTTATCCTTGTTATAAAAAAAATCCATATGTTATATTTTTATAGAATTTTGTTTAAATATTTACTTACATTTAAAAAGACTGAAATTTTTAAAAATAACTAGAAAAAGTTAAATTGAAGTGCGACAGGACGAAATGAAATAAATGCATTCAATTAGAGATGTGCATTTTTTTTTATTTTAACTGAATTTACCAACTGAACCGAATTAGTTCAGGTAATCGATTGACCACCAAATCTAATTCGGTCGGGTCATTTAAAGGTTTTTTTTGAATTTTCAATTATCAATTAATTAGGTCTGGAATTAGATAATTAACTGAATTATTCAAAATTATTAATAATATATTATAGGCCCAATATATTAGATAAATCTAATACATTATATAAGCTCAAAATATAAAAATGAAAGGATTTACATATATACATTCTTATAATGTGCTTAAAAAGGTATCATGAAAACTAAAATTATTTTATAAATAAACTAAAAAATAAACAAAAGTGAAAAGAAAGAGAAAAGAAACAAGTAAAATTTTGGGTTAATTCGATTAACTGTTTAAATTAATTAAAATTATTTCAGTCAATTAATAGGCTTTTAAAAAATTTGGTTTGATTAACAATTAGGGGTTTTAAAATTTTGATTATTTTGGTTAATGGTAGTTTGGTATTGGTATTAACCGAACCGATCATTTAAATACCCTTGTATACAACATTTATAGAGGTGATAGTTATTTTCAAGATTACACATCTACAGTGAAGAGGGATGAATAGTGAGGCAAAGCATGTTAATTGTAGAGTTACAATGAATTTTGGTAATATCTACTTTCGCTTTGCTCGATTGCCATCCCTAATTTTAGGATATTTTCAAACAATCTTTTATGATTATATTATACGTGTTATTTTTATATTATAATTGTATTTAAAATGTTATATATTATATTATATTTATATTAAATTGTCTTTTAATTTTTTATGGTACAATAATCACGAATTTTTTGGACTCATATCCTATTTTTGGGCCTTGTTAGCTTATTTAGGTCAACTTCTTTTGGTAGAAGTATTTAGTAGGTTTTTGTATTAGGTGCTGATTACATTTTATTCTTTTTATTTAAAAAGTAGATAAATTAGATATCGGATAAAAGAGTAAATCGGTCCTCTGTTACAAATTTGATCCATTTCTATGATTAAAAATTAGTCTTTGTACGTTAGACCTATTCATATATTGAGCTATTTGTCCAAGTTGAAGGCCCATCTGAAATGTAGGAAGATTTGGACAAAAATATTAAGCCTTGAAAAATAGAATTGAGTAAAAAATTTAGATCCATTTAAAATATGAGCCCTGACTAGTTTTTTTATTTTTTAGTTTGTAATATTTTAAATAATTTTTTTATATATTATGTAATTTATAACACAAAAATTAAATCATAGTAGTATATAATACTTCCATAATATAAACATTAAAAAAAACTAAGATGACTATATATAAAATTTTAATAAATAAAAAATATTAAATATTAAGTTAAAAATAATATAAATATTTTTCATTTTTTAAAAATAATATAGGTATGCCTAAAATAGGTTTAGTTAACTATTTACAAATATGAACGAGCTTAGACAAAATTTTAGGCTCATACCAAGCTTGAACAAGCATAAAGTGTGTTAATATTATGCTTAAGCCTAAGCCTAGCCTTATGCACAAACAACTCTATTATACGTCTGCATGAGATACGAGTGACATCCCACGTATGATTGTCTATCAACCACATCAATGAAATTTTTTTAATTTGATTTCTAATACAAAAACCTTTATGGTACTTTTTACCTATACATGCATTATATATATGTAGCTTGATCTGTAACTGTAATGTCTGAAGTAACCATCAAAGCAACATACTATTGCAGAAAAAATATCATTGATCTCTTTAGCTTTGATCTTTCTGCAAAAAGCTACAGTTAGGGTTCCCTTTAAAATCATTACTCTTTTTGCCAATGTAAGCAAGAAAAAAAAAAGGATTTTATCACAAGGATAGATAGATAGATCATAAAGTACCTATATCTAAACCAATAAATAATTATGTAAATGAGCTACAAAAAAATATTGTATTAATCAAATCCTATGCCTTCTGTCAACTGATCATCACCGGCAGTTTTCGGTTATTAATTCGACAGTGTCTTCAGCCGTGTCCAGTTACTAGTATGCTGTTGCTTCTCGAAATACCGGTATCAACTCAACTGCATTGCTTGGCAATAAAATCATCTGATGATAACAGACTGTTTATGAGACGTTTGAGCCTCTCGGCACCGGGACCTGGCTTGAGCTCTGTAGTATTTGTTCGGACGTGATGTGGTAGCGTTACGTTAGGATTTCCTTCGTTGTTGAACCATCCACCGGGGATGAATCCGTTGGCGTTGCGGCCTAAAAGCTCCGAATCGATCTTGTCAAGGACCGGTTCGTTCTTGCTGAATTTCCTGGCAAAGGGTGTGTTGCTGTCAACCATCCGTTGGTAATCGTTTACAGTAAGGAAATGCGGATGTTGTTTCGGTGGGTTGTCCCATGATATGAAATGGAGGTCGTGGTTAACGGTGGTGTTCCGGAACTCCTTGGCGTTGCAGATAACGGTATGGAAGTAGCCTTCGGGGGAAGAAAGGAAGTTTGCGTAGTACATGAGGACTATCCTCGGGAGGTTGTCCCAGCCCCATAAACAATACTCGATGAATGGTCGAGAGAGCATCATCCAAGCAGAACCTGATGAAATACGAGCAGAATCGAGAATCAGATGCATATATAAGTGTATATTAAGATCGGCATCCAAGTTTCAACTAGACAAAACTTATCAACCAATCTGGACCAGTGTCATGGTGGGATGAAAGGAGAAAAAGAAAGAGTGCGTCCCAGGTAAGGATGAGAGAGCATCATCCAAGCAGAATTGAGAATCAGATGCATATATATAAAGTGTATCTTAAGATCGGCTTCCAAGTTTCAACTTGACAAAACTTATCAACCCAATACGAGAGAGCATCATCCAAGCAGAACCTAATGAATACGAGCAGAATCAAGAATCAGATGTATGTATAAGTTTATCTTAAGATCAGCTTCCAAGTTTCAACTCGACAAAACTTATCAACTGGTCTGGACCAGTGCCATGGTGGAATGAAAGGAGAAGAAACGGTGTCTGGGGCTGTGGATAGGTAGAGGACTCTTTTCTTACTAGAAATCACCTATTCTAAACATATGCATGGCAAGCAACTTCGCCTTAGCTGAAAAGCCGGGATATTCCAACAAAAATGAGATGAGATCGACTCCGGGATTTCATGAAATCACCTATTCTAGACGTATGCAGTGGGAAGCAACTGTCATCTTGGTTGAAATGTTTGACTCCGGGATTTCATGAAATCATCTATTCTAAAAATATTCAATGGGAAGCAACTATCATCTTAGCTAAAAAGCTGGGAGATTCTGACAAAAATGAATCGTTCTATTCCTGGATTTCACGAAATCACCTATTCTAAACATAACCTGTAGAAAGCAACTATCATCTAAAAAGCTGGGAGATACCAGCAAAAACAAAATGTTCGATTCCAGGATTTCATGAAATCACTTATTCTGAACATATGCAGTAGGAACCAAAACATCCTATATGATCTGGGCAATAATCCTATCTAATTCTAGGACTAAAACAACATCGTGTATTTGATGCATCATAGCAGTGCATAAAACCAAGGCGAATGAGTGGCTAATAGCATTAAACCACAATCAGGTTGCATCAGCATTTTGACACTGCATAAAGTAGCACAGAAATGGAAATTTTTCTCACCTGTAAACAGCCTATATGCAGTCGGTACACTCCGTTTCTCCGTAACCCAAAATACATCTGATTTTCGCTGGCTATAAAGCCCTGGATCAATTATAACAGGCTTCGCTCTTTGATACCTGGAAAATCGAGCAAAAAGACATTCCTTTAGCGGATTGGCACACAAGCAATGAACACTTGCTATTTACAGCTACCTAAAAATCAAATATCTCGAAAAATCAACAAAGATGAGAACAAAATTTTGAAATTTTAGATGCTAATATGAACATTAAGGGATGAACCACTAACTCTTTCCATCCAATGTCACTGGTATGTTCGATAAAATTAAGGTCTCTTGGGATAGTTGACAATGTATGAAGCAGATCTGTCACAAAAAAGAAAACATACAAAATGATCCTCCAAATAGATAGAAAAAACTTTTGAAAAATAAAGCATACTCGTATAGGACACGTACGAGTATCCAGTACTTACCCAAGTCGGAGTAATATATTAATTAGTTATAATTAGACCCTAAAAGGACAGTCTCTTCATAAACATACAAATTAAAGGCACATATAGATACGATCCTTCAAATAGATAGAAAAACCTTTGAAAATAAAGCATACTCACTTTGGACATGTACCCGTAGCCGGTACTTACATGAATCCAAGTAACATGTTAATTAATTATATAATTAGACCCTAAAAAGACAGTCTCTTCATAAACATACAAATTAAAGGCACACACACACATACATATACACGACCCTCCAAATAGATAAAAAAAACTTTCGAAAAATAAAGCATACTCGCTTTGGACATGTACCCGTAGCCGGTACTTACATGAGTCCGAGTAACATTCTAATTAATTATATAATTAGACCCTAAAAGGACAGTTTCTTCATAAACATACAAACTAAAGGCGCATATATATACCAAAGGATCATAAACAATTATCTGTTCTTCATTTTCCATCAAGTATTGTGCCCAAAACCCATGTTCAATAGATGATCCTTCAAATAGATAGAAAAACTTCCGAAAAATAGAGCATATTCGTATTAGACACGTACCCGTATTTGGTACTTACTTGAATCCAAGTAACATATTAATTCATTATAATTAGACCCTAAAAAGACAAGTCTCTTCATAAACATACAAATTAAAGGCACATATATATACCAAAGGATCATAAACCATTAATACCCATGCTCGATCCTCCAAATATATAGAAAAACTTTAAAGAAAAACCTATACTCACCCGAGTTCGAGTAACATAATAATTAATTTTAGGTAAATTCTAAAAAGGTAGTCCCCTACAAATGGTTATATCTAATTGGAGAAGTCAAAATCTAATTCCTAACAAAGCTAATACAGTCAACAAAACACATATACATATATAGATTGAAGATTAGTCAAAATTAACAGCATTAAAGCAATCAAACATTAAAATCAAATTACCCCCAGAATTTAAATTTCTAAAATTTGTAACAATTAAAAACAATTCCCACTATTGCTCAAGCTCAAACTCACAAATAAAACCAACCCAAAATCGATAAATTGCTCAAAAAAATCTTTAAAAACTTATTAACAATTACCATCTTGTGTAACCAAAGGATAATCCGAAGCACTCAAGTTAATAAACCAATCCCAATCACCACCTTCCTTAAACAAAATAGCGGCAGCATGAAGAGTATTAGTAACCATAGTTGGCCCTCTATAAGTCACTAGATTAGCTCTAGTAACCATCCTAACATTCCCAACTCGTTTAAAAACCGGTTCGTTCTCAACCAACTCAGCCACTTCCAACCTCTCCTCAGCCGAAGCTTCCAAATCCAAATGTACGGCATACTGGTTCCTTGGATGGTACAAAGCCTTCAAAGTCCTCAACAAGCTAACCCCGTCACCGGCTGAGCCGGAGATGAGGTAAGCCAGTTTAGGAACCGGGTTCGGTGAAATCGAAGCAACATGGAGCTTAGATTCCACGAACTGAGGGAGTGGGGCTTTGGGTTTGCGATTGTGGGCGTAGTTTAAAAGAGAAGGGGTTGTTGAAGAAGTTGAAGTAATGGAGATGGTGATGAGGAGAGTTGAGAGGAGAAGAGAAAATGTTAAGAGAAGGAACCATGTTTTCTTCTTGTGAAGCTGGAGCTTAGTTGCAGAGGTGGAATCCATTGATTCCTTTGAGAAAGAAAAACAATGGAGTTGGGGGGTATTGAAATCAAGAAGGATTTTTGGGGTTTCAATGATGAACCCTTTTTGGTTGTTGCTTATGGGTTTTTTTTTTTTTTTTTTTTTTTTTTTTTGGTGGAGTGTGTGAATCTCTCTTTCAAGCTTTTCAGTGGAAAGAGAGAGAGAGAAACAGTAGTGGAAGTGAAAATGAAAATGAAAGTCTTCTCATTTTTTATTAGGTTTAATTTTACTCCTAATCCCTATACTTTTTTAATATTAAATTTTACTCTTTTTATTTTTATTTTCAAGAATTTATTATTTTTATTTTTTGAATTTAAAAATTATAAGTACAATTTATTAATACTGTGAAAATTCTTCTGTTAAATCCATGTACATTGTAATTATGTTTATTTCAAATTTAATAATAGAATTTTAACAGTATCAACAATTTAACTTAAATTTTTAAATTTAAAAAGTTGAAGAATTAAATTCCTAGAAATTAAAGTGAAAGCAGTATATTCCAATTTTATATAGTATTTTAAGTTATTTCCACTTATAAAAAAATATTAGTTTGTGATATAAAAATTAATTATAAATTAACTTTTAAAAAAATTGGTTCGAGCTTAAATAACTACAATTTTTTAACATGTGAATCGAAAACAAAACTAAATCGAGTAAATTTTAGCATGAATCAAACCGATTTTGATAAAGCTAAATCGAAATTACAGTTCAAATCAATTTCCGGGTTCTTGATTTCTTTCTACACTATCAATTGAATTTAAATTTTTAATTCGGATCTTTTTTAATATTAGAATGCTACACATTCAAATTTAAACTAGACAAATAAAGGGATTAGATTTCAAAATATAAAGAATAAAGGGAGTGAAGAGAAATTAAACCTTTTTCATTATTACGAATGAAACGAAAAACAAGAGGCATGGAAAAAGTCATGGGGGAGGAGAAAAAGAATTTCATGTTGTTTTGTCAATTTTGTTTGATGAGTGAAATGCACGCGCCCTTAATGGAGGGAAAAAACTTTTTCTTATTGGTTGTTTTTTTTTTTATCTAAGGTCAAAAAATCATTCCTTTATTTTGCGAAATAAAAAATTTAATTTAATTGTTATTTAGTTAAGCTCGAATTTAATTATCTTAAAATTTTATTGGATAAGCTCATGAGCTTAATTATTTTTTAAAATATTAATTTGAATTTTAAATTGAAAAAAAAACACTAAAGATTCAGCCTTTTCTTAGGATAAACTATTTAAATCTATTAAATTCAAATAACTTGATTTTTATCTTAAATTAAAAGTTAATTTAAAAATAAAACTCTATCACAACAAATTTTGACTGAAATTAGTACTTAAATTTGGTAATTTTTTAACTTGATTCTTAATTTTTATTTTGTTTACATTAATTTAAGAATTTAATATTTTTTTTCAATTTGATCCATGAACTTGGATTATGTTTAGTTGTGATGATGTGGCATTTTAAAGTCCGTACCTTGTTACCTGAAAATTAATATATATATATATATATATATATATATATATATATATAAAATCTAAAATTACAAAAATGATTAGAAAAGAAATATCTTAATTTTTTTTAAAAAGTCGGGTGATGATGACACGACACAATTCAAAGTGTCGCGTAATCATATCTTAATAAAATCTATGTTCAGGGACCTAAATGAGAAAATCTACCAAGTTCTAGAACTAATTTTGACAAAAAAGTTTAGATGCTAATATAAAAATAATACTAAATTCAGGACTAAATATTAATTTATCCTAATTTTTTATTACTTATACTCAACTGATTAGAACTAGTAAAAATACTAAAAAAACTTTGTACTAGAAGTCAGATTGCATTTTGTCCCGTCTACTAAAAGAGTGTGCAAACTAATCCATATACGTTAGATAATAGAGCAAATTAATCCATTTAAAACTAATTATTTTGCGAAATGAAATATTAATTTAATTATTATCTAACTAAACTCGAATTTAATTATTTAAAAAAATTCAGCTTATCCTTTTTTGGATAAACTATTTAAATTGGGTGAGTTGAAATAATTTGATTTTCATTTTAATTTTAATTTTAATTTTAGGGATAAATCAATGTTTAGTCCGTAAATTTAATAACATTTTTCAACATAGTTTTTTATTTTTTATTTGTCCACATTGATCTCAAAACTCGAAAATATTTTATAATTTAGTCCACGAGCTTAGATTGTATTTAAGAATAATTATGTGAAACTCAAAGATTATATCACGTCATCACATAAAAAATTTTAAAAGAAGCATATATAAAATTTTAAAAAAATTAAAAATACATCTTAATGTGTCACATTATTATACCTTAACATAATCGATATTTAATAACCAAATAAAAAAAATTACCAAATTTAGGGACTAAATGTTATCCCAATTTCTCAACTGATTACCACCCAATTTAACAAGAGCCAACCTCTAAGGGACACATGATCAATGTTTTGGGTACATGAAAGTTACATGATCTTTTTATTTAATTCAAATTTTATTTTTAGTTTATTTTTTAAAAATATTTTAATATTCAGTAAACTAATTATTATGTTTCGTTATATAAAAATTTGCTTCCATTTTTTCTAAGTTTAAATTAATTTAATGAATATAATAATATTTTAAAATTAAACTAAATATACTTTTTTTAATTATTAATTATTTAAGATTGTCAATAAGGGCAAAGAGCGCGTGGATGGAAGACGTTGTGACAGGAAAGTGGGAATTGGCTGAGTAATAATGAGCCTCATGAAAGTGAAGTTTGCCGGTGGCATGATACTTGAATGCTTTGCTTTTTAATTATTAAAAACGTAAAAATTCGTAAAAAGAAAAAAGTAAAAATAATTTAAAAAAAGAAAAAGGTCGGAGGGTATTAAGCAAAATTGTAAGGTGAATGGTCATTTCAATGGGCTGATTGTTGTGAGGAATAAATACCCTTTATGACCTGACATTTATCTCTTAATGAATTTATAAATACCAAATTTTAATTATTGGGTTTGATCTGAAAAAAAATTGAGAAATCAAAAAAAAAAAAATCCCAACTACAATGATATTTAGGTTTAAGGTAAAAATGAATTTTATTTTATTTTCGCAATAGATATTAAAATTAAAAAGTATTATTTTTATAGACTTTTGTGTCGTAATTAAGATATTTATTACCGACAATAATAATTAATTCTTTCACCACATATACTTTTCAAAATAACTGATCATGAAAAAATAATTTTAATGTACATTTTGTAAATAATTTAAAAGAATAATTTATAAATATATCACTTAAATATTTTAGAGATTATTATATAATTTATATTATATTAAAATTAAGAATATGAAAATAAAATAGTAATTTTAATATCTCAATTTAAAATTAATTCACGCTTTAGGTTTATCCATCACTACTTAGAATATAATATAAAATCACATTATGTGTTTTTAAAATTTAGTTGTATTTTTATTTTTTTTAAAATTCAATTTTTCTACTTTCAACGTTATCTCGTTTCGTATGAGCTTTTCAATTTTTTTAACCCTTAGATCAGATAATCTCCAGATTTTTGAGAAATTTAATTTATTTTACATATATTTAAATAATTTTAACGTTAATTTTAAATAAAAAATATTTTTTATTTGACAAAGTCCGGTGAAAAAATAAAATATTGATTTAAATAAATATTTTGTTCTCAGATATGATAAAATATAAAATCAAAGTGCCCACAGGTCAACTTAAGAGTCTTTTATTATTATTATTATTATTTTAGCCAGAGCTGGATGTTATGATAATAAATTTAAAGGGGCGACTTAAAATTACAATTTATAAATCAAATATGTATTTTTTAGATATAGAAATTAATTTACTTTCAAGAATTTATCTTATTTACATATTTGCATTTCAAAATTCATGTTGAATTATCAAAACAGCTAATTTTATTCGTACGAATTATTTTTATTAAAAATACTCAATAATTATATACTAAAAAAAAAGTTGGTACAAACCTAAATATGGTATAATAATTATTTTAATAATTAAAAATTTTGAATTATAATTTAATTGATATCAATATTATTATTAATATAAAAAATATATAATTAAATAATTAAAACATATTATCATTTTATTTAAAGATTAAAAAAACTATATTTAATTCTAATAATTGTATAAAAATAACAAATATTATAATATTTTAACACACTTTTTAAATCTATAATACGAAAACTATTGTGGCTCCGAAGCCCATACTTAATTGATTAAGCGAAAATATGGATTCAAAATATTAATCTAAATCAATTATATATATAATTATAAATGTTATTAACTATTATTTTAAACCGGAACCAAAACCCAACATCAACAATCACCGGAGCCTCATCGGCAGTCTCAATGACCACCCATCCAACATCGTCTCAACCACCATCTCAAATAACAAATTCTTGACGATAACTCCACCAAATTATTTTGAGATTTACTTAACCATTTCAAAATCATTCATCGGCTGATGATGAAGAATGTGAAACTCGAAATCAAGAGTAAAGCCAAATTTAAACGAAAATATTAGAACTCCATAGAAAGACGACCGTTTACATAAGGATTTTTGCCGAGAAAGCAAATTCCAAAAACGGATACGGAACACTAGATCTAACCTAATTTCACAATCAATCAAGTAAATACAAACGATTTAAGCTCTTTCACCTCTGATCCTCCTAGCAAGCTGGATATCCTTGGGCATGATAGTAACCCGCTTAGCATGAATTGCACACAGGTTAGTGTCTTCAAACAATCCGACGAGATAAGCCTCCGCCGCTTCTTGAAGAGCAGCGACGGCGCTGCTTTGGAACCTTAAATCAGTCTTGAAATCTTGAGCGATTTCCCTCACCAGCCTCTGGAAAGGAAGCTTCCTGATCAACAATTCGGTGCTCTTCTGGTACTTACGGATCTCTCTCAAAGCCACGGTTCCTGGCCTGAAACGGTGAGGCTTCTTCACTCCGCCGGTCGCCGGAGCGGACTTACGAGCGGCCTTCGTGGCTAGCTGCTTCCTTGGAGCTTTTCCACCGGTCGACTTCCTAGCTGTTTGCTTTGTACGAGCCATTGATGTGATGATTTCGCGATTTGACAAAATCTGTTTGGCTTATGAGAAATTAAAATAATTTTCGTAGAGAAATTTCTGATGGTGGGATTTGGATGGTTTTAGATTATACATATAAGGGGAATTCTGAAGCAGCGGGAAAAGTGAAAATTTTGAATTTTGTACTTTGCAATTGAAGAATTTTAAACGGATGAATCAAAACCGTAGATTAGTTGAGTTATCGACGGCCGATGAGTTTTGTAAATGTCGTGATCCGTGTGCGATGAAATGACCAATATGATTCGTTCATTCTAAGTGGCATTGTAAGAGAGGATCTAAGCTGTCCATTTACTGAATCATAGATCACGATCCGTGGGATGTCCAGCTAGACAATGGGAATATGAGATTTTCAGTCTTCACCTTTTACATAATTTTCTTTAAATCTATTTGAATTTATTTCACACAACAATTTTAATTCATTGGAGGAAAATATTTATCCTAAAAAAGCACATGTAACCATTATAGATGTAATCTTAATAATAAATAATAATAAAACTTAAATTTTTATTATTAATTTTTATAATTTAAAATTTTAATATAATTATTTAATACTATTTTACATTTTTATTTTTTAAATTTTTAAATACTAGTTAGACAAATTTGGACATATAGATATCAATATTCAAATAAACTTTGACATTGATTTATTTAAGTTAATTCTAAATTTAAATGTCGATTAAATCTTAACTCAATTTACATAGATAATATTGTTAATACAGGAAAACGTAAATTCGAGTGTGCTGGAATGCATCATCCTCCTATTCATGAGTTTTGGATTGATTATTAATAGTTTTAAGTATTATATCAAAAAAAACATATAATTAGAACATAATGAGATTATTTAAAAAAATCCAAATTTAAATTTTTAATATCTTTTATAGTTATACTTTTTAAACTTTACCAATTTGGCAATGCTACATAAACAACCATCGCTAACATAGACCACCGAAACAACATCAAAATGATTAACTCAATGATTATTAATGGCCACATCAAAACATAAATGGCCAACAATGAAAACCTTTAGTCAAAGAAATTAATTAATGGGTATTTAGTGTTTGGAATGATATTTGATGCACAGTCGTTACATAAATCTCATTTACTATTAATAAATAATAAAATAGAGTATTATTATTGAATTAAACAAAAAAAAATTATAGATATGTACTAATAATTTTATTCAAACATAATTAATATAAATAAATATTAATAATTCTCGAATTTAAGATATTAAGTTGAAAATATTGAATTTAGATTTTTAATAATTATTTATAATACATGTAAGATGTGATGTTATTAATGAATGATACATGTAATTTAAGCATTATAATCTTTATCACAAATCAAACCGGATTCAAGTAAAACCCTAACAAACAACAAAGCCTCAACGGCTGCCGCCAAAATCACCAACCACCGCCATTATTTTAAGGGGGGGGGGAAAATCCTTCCCTTCACTATTTATCCATAAGAATTTTACAACCAATCAATGTAATAGACTAAAACAAATTTATTTATAATAATTCAATAATTCCAGTAAATTCATTTGAGTTTTGAATAATATGATTGTTCAAAATAAGTTTGTTTACTGAATATGAAGAATGACGCATTCGAACTTCAGAATCGCTTCATTTGCAAATTCTAGAATTTATTAGCGAAAATTCTTAATCACAACTGGAAATGTCCAATTTACTAGCAATAAAATTTCGAAGGTATAGATAACTTTAAACAAACGAAAATATTAAACCTCCATTGAAATACACCTCCGTTTACATAAAGATTTTGCCGAGAAAGCAAATTCCAGAAACTAAATCCAAGATCTAGATCTTTCTAAATTTTATAATCAATCGAGTAAATACAAGCAACCTAAGCTCTCTCACCTCTAATCCTCCTAGCAAGCTGAATATCCTTAGGCATGATAGTAACTCTCTTAGCATGAATTGCACACAAATTAGTGTCTTCAAACAGTCCGACGAGATAAGCCTCAGCCGCTTCTTGAAGAGCAGCGACGGCACTGCTTTGGAACCTCAGATCTGTCTTGAAATCTTGCGCGATTTCCCTCACCAACCTCTGGAAAGGAAGCTTCCTGATCAACAGCTCAGTGCTCTTCTGATACTTACGGATCTCTCTCAAAGCAACAGTTCCTGGCCTGAAACGGTGAGGCTTCTTCACTCCACCAGTCGCCGGAGCGGACTTACGCGCGGCCTTTGTAGCTAGCTGCTTCCTCGGAGCTTTTCCTCCGGTTGATTTCCTAGCTGTTTGCTTGGTACGAGCCATAGATGAGATGATTCGGAGATAAGAGGCAAAATCTGTTTGGCTTGCGAGGAAACTAAGAAAATTTTCGCAGAGAAATTCTGATGGTGGGAGTTGAATGATTTTGGGTTACATATATAAAAGGTGGAAGTCCGGAGCAGCGGGAAATGTGAAAATTTTGAATTTTGTGCTTCGTAAGTAAAGATTTTTAAATGGGCAAATCTCAACCGTAGATTCGGTAAGTTATCGACGGTTCCTGTGTTTATCCATGTGCGATGGAAAGTGCCAATAAGTTTCGTTCTATTAAGCGGCTTTTTTGTTAAAGTTTTGGCTCCTTTCAACTTTTTATTGTTCGAGGAGTGTAAGAGAGGATCTAGGCCGTCCATTGACTAAATCATGGATTACAATCCGTGGGATATCCAACTAGCCAATAGGAAAACAGGATTCATCCGCCACCTTTTTTTTAATCCAATTAGGTGGCATAATAATTTTTTATAATAACTAATGAGAACCATAACAACAAGAATAATTTAATCTTTAGATTAAAAATAATAATTTTAAGTCATAAATTATTGATATCATCAAATAAAAATATTTATGAATATATTTATGAATAATATTTTTTTTTCGATTGAGTCTTAGTTCAATTGACATAAGCATTATTGTCAATGTAGGAAGACGTGGGTTCAAATACGTTGAAGCGCATTGTCCTCCTATTTATAAGTTGGAGAAGGCTATGATCTTTTAAGTCTTTATTGTTTTATACCATTAATAAATTAATAGTATTATTTAGCAGATTTCTTACGTGAATGAATAAGATTATTGAAATCAACATAATAAAGTCTATATCTAACAGGATATGCTTCTCCTCGTTTGAAACTATCAAGTAAACTATAGTAGAAATATCATTTGACATTCGCACCATTTTTTATTGCAATTTAGAGTTGTTGCAAATGTTTCTAAAGAAATTCAATTCTAATTTAATATTTTAATGTATCGAAAATCGGTATGCTATCGTTCCTTTTCTCTATATAACCATTCTCAATAATGTAAATTCTAAAGTTTTTACTATAGTTTTTCTCCGTAAAAACTATATATTAGTATCGTCAAAATTATCTAAAAAATATATTAATTTATAGTACAATTATTAATCATGAATGAGACGGTATTTCTAATCATATGTTGTTTTAGTAAATTAATTGTCATTCACTTATCGTTCCATACTAGTCAATACGTTTAAAATCAATCAATTAAATCATCTAAGCAACGTTTTTAAATTTAAATTTAGATTTGACTTTTGACTTTGTTGACCTGAAACTATTGTTATAAGTAATAAGTAAGTTACGAACGAAAGTGACTGCGGAAGTGAGTACTCCTGTAAGCACTGTGATAGCACAAAATAAGGGATAACAAAGTTTATTTACGTAGTTTGGTTTCCCTACGTCTGTCAAGCTTAACTTAATGAGAAGAATCTATTATCTTCAAACAATTACAACTAATGAACCTAAACCTATCACACCCCGGTGATGATTCTTCACTCTTGTGCTTTCGAAGACTAGATCTCTCGCTACTAAATTCTCTCCCCAATAACTTAATCTATGAAACCATGACACAACTTTTATAATCTCAAATGGACTCTCACAAATAACACTCATCACTTTAACAAACAAGTTCTCTTAATTATCCAGTACAACAACCTATACAATTATCTCAATTAATAAAATAAACAATAGTTAAAATAGTTGGAAACAATATTATATTAACAACCAAGGTAAAATGGACTGTTATTAGATAAGTCTTCAATGTTTCGATCTAATCTAACTTCTTTAATTCAAGGGATTCGTTATAAGTGATCCGATTTGATCTTCAAAATAAGTTCCTCCGAGAGACATGATTTTCATTTATGGACTTGATCACTCTATGATATCAACTTAATCTAGAGATACGTTTCAATAAATTGACAATATTCAGGGAAGTTGTTTTGTAGTAGTGATTGAGAAAATGGGCATTTAAACACATTTCAGTAACTTTAAATATTTAGGTTTCATCTCTAGCAACCATGTCGTTGACTTCTACTTTATTTTTTTTTTATAAAAAAGATCTTATTATACAAATTTCTTTTTTAAAATATTTAAATTCAAAATTTCACTTAACTCCAAGTGTAAACGAGATTTCAATGCTCACAAAGTTGACTCTCCACCCTCAAATTTAAATAGTTATTATCAAGCGAAATAGTTTAAGTTATTGAATGAGTCGAATTTTGAGCATCTCAAATTTAAATCTAGTAATTTAAGCGGCACAAGGGTTCTTGCTCTTGGGGCAATGAATTTTTTCTATTGCAAGGTATTTCACGAATCAAAATATGGAGCCAGCTCGATTTCCATGGGCCATAGAGGTGATATTTCAGAGTTTCTCCTTGGATGGACATTCTCTATCAGAGTTGCTAAACTTGCCTAACATAACACACGATTAGCAGTCTCTCGTACTTGACATGAAAGCCGAAATCATCAAGATCTTTCCTTTTAGTTTAAATTCTGCCTTCGGGGGCTCTTCAACTTTGAGTTCAACCTTGTTTTTCATCTTCCCTCCCAAAAGGTGTTAGCCTTGTCTCCTCGATATGCATCAATTAGGCAATGGAGAAAATTGCTTCTTTAAAGGTGGCTTGAATTAGCTAGTCTTTGATTATCAAGGGGCTATCTATTGTGGAGCAGGGTCCTTGATTCACGACAAGGATTTTGTCATCTTCCTTCTCAAAGATGAAAATGTACTCAATGGGGCCATCTGAAGGTCAAGCTCGGGTCAGAATGCTTTCCAATTGCTTAATCCTAGTTGGTTTTTTAAGGACAATCTTTCTAAATAAGGGGAGTGTCTTTCCATCCTCAGCTTGTAATCCCATTGTTTCAAGTTCATACACTAATAATAGTTTTGAGGAAATGGCATCCGATGTGTTGAGAATGAAACTAGGCCTTATATAGATGAAAAGGGACAATATGGTTGTGCAAAAGAGCTTCAATAGATTTGAGGTACCCAACTCTTAGTCAGGTAAGATTATAAGCATAGAGGATTACCCTAGAAAGAAAAGACTTGCACCGTGTATGTAAATTGATGGCACAGCTGAACCAAAAGGCTAAGGGCTAGAGGGTGAAAAGAAAGTCAACCCTAAACCCTAAACTCTAAATCACTAAAAACAGAACAAAAATGCACTTACATGCACTAGGATATGTTGGCTAAATGATTGGAAGTCTTTAATGGCTTCTTTGTTGCTATTTTCGGTTGATGAGTGAAGAAGAAAGATGATACCTGTAACACCCCTAACCCGTATCCGTTGCCGGACTACAGTTAAGAGACATTGAGCGAGAAAGGTAGTACCACCCCTTCTGAAGTTCCAAGATCATCATTGTATGGAACACAAGGGGTCTAAATGATCCCTTAAAAAATAAACAAATAAAGAAAGAATGTTAAGAGGGGTTAACAAATTATAGGGTAAAAATCATAGGACTACTGGAAACTAGAGTCAGAGAACATAATGTTACTTTAAAACACAAGTTTGCACATGATAAAAGTACCATAAAAATTTTTGTACTAAGATTTGGATTATATTTTATTTTTATTTAAAAAATAGTAAATTAATCAATGTAAGTTAAATTAAAGAGCTAATCAATTCTTCTATTAAAAAATTCTATTTTTATTCTTAAAAATTAATTCTATACCCCATTTTGAGGTATACATCACACACCATACTATCTGACTATTTTGTCAACCACAATTAACAGTAAAAATAGATTAAAAAAATTAATAAAAGAGGCCAATTTGCTATTTGATTCAACATGACAAATTTACATATTTTTTTAAGTAAAATAAAATAAAATTTAATATGACTCTTATTATGAACACCTTCATGGTACTTTACCGGAAGATTTTGGCCATAATAAATTGGCAGATTGTTGATATTGATCATGATGTCTCTAACTAGCTGCCCACCCATTTTGTGGATTCTAATGAATCTATCGCATTTTCTTATCTATCTTAACTATTGTTTATGGCAATAACAATAGTGACTAGTGAATTTTGTACAGGACAGGCTACAGGCTTTGCAACTAGTTAGCATTGGCAATAACCTTTGGGGTATTATTACCTTCACTACCAAGTTTGTATTGAACCCATGGACAATCCTTCCATAGGTCGACTCTTGCACTTCTCTCTACTATCACCAGGTTGACTTATGATTGATTATGGTAGGAGAGCTTTGCAATTAAGGGGCAATACTATGAACCTGTAACAGCACTACTACAACATATTCAACAAGTTATGTTAAAACATCGATTAAAACTTCATTGATACTAAGATGTGCTAAAAGATCAATTCAAGATTATCCTTTTTTCCTCAGTTCATAAGAAAACATAATAGTACACAACGACATTTTTTTAAGGTCGAATACTAAAACACCAGCTCGATAGTGGCACGACTTAATCAGTCAAAGCCTCTAAAGGAGCGACCACCACATTCCAAGAGGCCCATCACACCGAATACGAGTTACATAATATCTTTAGATTAGGAGCTTCTCAATGGCATCCTGCATTTCACAAATGAAGAACATAAGCAAATGCAAACAGCCATGAGTTTTATAATGGAAGAAGTTTGTTTTGGAAAGGAAAGTATACCTTGAGCTGTTGTATTTGCGATTTCAACTGGCTTCCTTCATTTGATGTGACGGAGCATGCAATTACAGGTCTTGTGACACCGCATGCTCGGCCAAGTGCTTGCTTTGAAGGAACAAATACATATGGGACATTCTGCAGAAGTTCAAACACGGAGGTTATCATTGTAATCTTTAAGCACAAGCCATTGGAAAATAATTTTTCCTCCACGGAAAGGAATCAAAGTCATGGCAGTCTATGTTTGTTTCCATAATAAACTTTATAATGAGCTATATGAACCATCAAAATATCGTAGCAATGCTTCATGGCTCAAGAATGGAAAACATGTCCTGTAAAACATAGAGTGCAATAATCTTATGTTAAATTCCTGTCATTGACTCTTCATTTTTTCTTGAAATACCCTTGTTCAACACTCATTTCCAATGCATATCCAAACATGAGTACGGGTATATGATCTTCCAAAATCCATCCAAATACATGAAAAACTTGAAATAAATTGAGTATACCCATATTGGATACATATGAATATATATATACTCACTGATTCCTCAGCCTATATTGGCTCATGCTTTTGCAGAAGAATCAAAGTTCCAAATCCATAGCTAGGGACATTACTAACTTGAAGCAATCAAACTATTTGTCAAAAAACCTCTCAAAGTTACATAATTTGCAAGACCGGTTCCAGTAATTAACTCAAGAAACACAACAAAACATTATACAACCATTAGCATGTCAACCATAAACATGGAACAAGCAAAGGGGCTCCAAAAATGTTCAAAATCCTGTTATTTCATATAGTTTTATGCACAAACCTTTAGCTACCTTCTACTATCATACTATACTGTATACATTACATACCAAGAAAATAAACGAAAATATCATAAATAAATCCCATAAAACTAATTTACCTTATCTTCAGCAAGCAAAGGAAGATGCAAAAGAATCTCAAGAGGCTCAGTATCGGCAGCCATGACAACAAACTCCGATATACCTCTGTTAAGTGTCTTAGTAGCTGAAACCCAACAAAATAAAGAAACCCCCGTATCAGAACACAACCAGAAAAACCACAAAAAAGGGAAAAATGGGTATCGTTCCAAACCTTCATTAGCTCCCTTTTTGAGCTGCTTGTAGTTAGCAGCTTGTTGAACGAGATCCAAAATCGTAGTCGTTAATTGAGCATCTGCTAAAGGGTATGCTTTGGGGTTCACTGGTTCTCCAGTCTGCAAAATATAAGACGCCAATTTGGGTTAATGCAAAGAATAAATATCAATTTGGGTTAGCAAACATTAACCGAATTGAGAGAGAAAACGAAGTACCATTTTTGGTTTGTGAGAGACGGCTAGGGTTTTCTTTTAGAGCTAATAAGATTTAGGGTTTAAGATAGTAGGTTAATGCAAAGATAACCGACATGATTTTATAAGGTGTGTGAGTCGGGTCGGTTTACATGGTGCCCATGGATCTGACCCGCATTTTTTCTTTGGATTGGGTCTGAACTTAAAGCCCCAATTAGATTTGTCCACATTTAGGGTAAGAAGAAATTGGTTATAACCAATATGTTCGGTTAACTCCATTTTATTGGTTTAATTGGTTATTGTCTTGATTATGATTAAGGTGGGTTCTGGGTTGTTAAAATTCATAATTCGATTTTTAATTTAATATAATATTTTTTCGATGATTTATTCGATGGGTGGAGTTATAGAGGCTGAAAATGGTGGACGAGAGAGAGATCCAGTCCTATGTCCTGAGTTATTTTATATACAATACGGTCGGCCTTTCTCAAGGCGTCACGTGTTGTTTCATTATTGATTTCGTGCTTTCTAGAGCTCAGTTGATCTAATGATATCTCTTCCTCTTAGATATCAGTTGTTATTATAGGCGAATTTAAAGGAGTTAGCAAAAACCCCGATTTTCTTAAAATAAAAAAATTTATTTAATCTCTTTATAATTTATAAAATTTTAAATTAGTAATTAACCCTTCATAAATAGTAAAAAATTGATTTAATATTTTAAATTTTATAAAAATATATTATTAAAACATCAAAATTATATTTTTACTATTATAAAAATATATAATTTAATTTCGGACCCTAAAAATTTTCTAACTTCGTCTCAAACTTGAGTCGTATTTTTAAATCCACCATTGACTGTCATGCCAGAGAGATCTAATTTAGTAAGTGCAATCTATGGATGACAAATGCCTCGTGTTTGTCAAAAGTGCCCATGGTGGATGCTCACCTGGTTGTTAACGAGGTAGAGAGTGAGAGCATGTAGTGGGCTTGTTATGTAACCAAGGAGGTCAACTAGTCAATCATGAGGTCGAGGGTTGGCTCGTGATTTAGGGCCGGTTCGTGAGGTACATGCAAAAATTAACAAATTAACAAAGTCCTGAAAGACTCGATTGGAATATGCTAAAATTTCATAACAGTCTAAAATCTGATTACAGCAAGTTTATCAGATCAAAATACACAGATTTTGAATTTTTTTTAATATCCCAAAAACCCCAAAAGCAACCAAAATCTGGTAAAGATTATATATTGCATATTTCCCTGGAAAATCAACTAAAACTGTTTTTTAATTCATGTTTATGCCCCAATCTCTAAACCATCAACTTTGGAGGGATGTTCAAATCTAGTCCCAGCCACTGGCAATAATCGATCCGTAACCGTACGCATATTCGTATGGAGCGGCGGCAGCATCAGTGTAGAGATAATCGACATTACCGGTTTTGACAGAAGGATCGGAGTAAAAGTTGCCACTGCTAAGAAAAGGTTGAGCATTGACACTTGCAGCAGCATGGTAACCATCAGTGGCAGGAACAGCATAAGTATCATTGTAATTGCTTGAAGATGCTGTGCCTTTTCGGAAGTCGTAGCCACCAAAATCGGGTCCACTGTGTCTAACCCAACCGCTGGCAGAGTGATTCTCAGCATGTTGGACTAGCCAAGATGGAACTTCCTGGTTTGACTCCTTCATTAATTCAGTCAATGACTTTGCTAGAGGCATGTTCTTGTCGCTGAAGAATGCAGTAGCCAGTCCGCATTTCCCGGCACGGCCGGTCCGACCTATCCGATGCACGTAATCATCTATGTTTTTTGGCATGTCAAAGTTAATAACGTGTGCAACATGAGGGATGTCAAGTCCACGTGAAGCAACATCAGTAGCAACTAGTATTGGAGTAGCACCACTTTTGAAAGATCTCAGAGCTTGCTCTCTTTCCTACAAATTTGAAAGATCAATACATGTTACGTTACTCCAACTTTTCATTTTTCTTGAAATACCCATCTCCGACAACATTAATCCGATGCCATATCTGGACATGAATATAGAGATACACACCTCGAAATATGCATAATATAATTAGGCATATTAAGAAAGGTAGGAAATAAGGTATGAAGCTAACCATCTGCACTTTGTCACCATGCATTGCAATGGCTGGAAAACCGTTCCTCGATAACCAACGTTCCAATTCATTTGCGCCTCTCTTCGTCTCCACGAAAACAAGAGTTAAAGCATGCTGCAAAACATTAAAAAAGAATCTCTTTATCAACATGTTTAAACATAAATGAATGCATTGGTGGTGGCATTGCTTTAAAGCCTGCAGAAGGGTATCCGTCAGGACCCCGAGAATACCGGTGATGATGAGGCTCCCATATGATGATCACATTCAACTTAATATAACATAATGAACATCGTAATGGCAGCTGGAATTACCTTGCTATGGGGGGTTGCATTGGACCTTTGAGAACGAAGAAGATCCAAAAGATGGCTTCTTTTGTCCATATCTTGAACTAATTCAACTCTCTGGACAATCAAATCAATGCTGGAACCAACCCTTCCAACAGCCAGAAATATATAGTCCGAAAGGAAATCGGAAGCAAGTCTCTGCAAAACAAAGGTTGCATGAAAACAATTGTGCCAAACACGAGTATGTTCAAGTTTTTTTTCAAGATTTCTATGGATTTGGAGAGTCTTCAAGGATTATATGCATCAAGCATGGATACTTCAGCTAGGTTACTTGGATGCACCGAATACGAGTATGTTCAACTAGGAGGACCTTAATTCAAAGACATATCCCCTTACACACATCAAGATATGCTTCAAACATGTATACTTCATACTTCAAGATTACCATGTATGTATCCATTATGTTACATGGACTCGTGTGCAACAGACATACTTGAACTTGGATGCAACAAACATGAATATGTTCAACTTGGAGGGTCTTAATTCAAGGACCATATCCCCCCGTACTCAAACCTGGATATACTTCAAACATGGATACTTCATACATCAAGATTACCACGTATCAAACATGTTACATGGACTCGAGTGCATTAGACACAGGTGTGTCCAATTGTTTCAAGTTACATGGACTTGGATGCATCAAACACGGATATGTTCTTAATTCAAGGACCATCTCCCTAAACCCACGTCTGGATATAGGTTCAAACACTGACACTTCATACATCAAGATTACCATGTATCAACTATGCTACATGGACCCGAGTGCATCAGACATGGATTTGTTCAAGTTTTTTCAAGATTTTTATATATTTAGAAGGTGTTCAATGGTCATATTCCGATATCCAATGAAAAGCAAATAGAGGCATAGAATTGAAACCTGTATATCATCTGGAAATGTAGCACTGAATAGCATAGTTTGCCTTGTTCCAGGTGGAGGCATGTCCATTTGCTCAACAATCTTACGAATCTGAGGCTCAAACCCCATATCCAACATTCTATCTGCCTCATCTAAAGCTAAATATTTTATCATCCCAAGTGAAACCCTTGCTCTCTCAATCATATCCACCAACCGGCCAGGTGTAGCAACCAATATATCAACACCTTTTTCTAAGCTTCTCAACTGAAGAACCAAAAAAAAAAAAAAACCCCAATATTGTGGCCATTGCATATCAGATCATACAAAATGGTCGAACCAAATTGATGAAAATGAATAATAATCAAGACTCAAAGAAAAAGCATCCAAATCCCCTTTTTCTTTATCTATATTACTCAGTTTACGATGTTAAATTTACCTATATATGTGCATGCATGTAAGTGTGTATATATGTGTATATAAAGAATACCTGCTGATAAATAGGAGTCCCTCCATATGCAACAGAGATTTTAACACCAGTCATATAAGCAAATTTCTTTGCCTCTTCGAATATCTAATAACACGCCATTAAAAAATAAAAATAAACAAATGATTAAAGAAAGGCAATATTATTTCTTCATAATAAAAATAATATAATATTTTCACCAACTCCAAGTAAGAAAAAAATAAAAGCAAAGCTCTCACCTGACAAGACAACTCTCTGGTAGGAGCTAAAATAAGGGCAAGGGGACACGCCACCGCCGCACTTCCGCCACCGCCACCGCCACCACCATCACCACGACCGGAAACCAAGGATGGGTCCTTTAAAACCCCAGAAATGACGGGAAAACAGAAGGCAGCCGTTTTGCCTGATCCTGTTTGAGCACAAGCCATCAAGTCCCGACCGGCTACGGCTATGGGTATAGCGTAGCGTTGTATTGGCGTTGGCTTCACGTAATTGCACCTCCTTATATTTTTCTTCAAACCATCCCCCAAACCGATTTCCTCAAATGTCGCCACCGGCGGCGGTATGTTGTCGCCGCTCGCTTGTACCGGAATGTCCTCGTAGGCTTCCAAGTTGTTGTTAGTCTCGTTTGTTCCTTCTAACGCGTCGTCAATAACTTCAAGCTCGTCGAACTTTTCATCTTCCCAGTTCAGGTTCCGGCGACCGGCGAACCGTGGTCCACGGCCACGGCCTCGACCGCGGGTGGAACGAGCGGGTTGGTGAGAGTTAAAACGTGAGCGAGTTAACTCAGGGGTAACGGTAACATTGTCAAGACAGCCAGCATTGTCATTTTGAGGTCTCAAATGGGGAGGAAGGTACCTTGGTCTAGTTGGGCGAGTCGGTTTCCAAGTTGACTCAGTAAATACACCATTCCGAGTCATCCTTTTTTTCGTTTTCACCTTCACCTAGCTTAAAAGAAACCCAAAAAAAAAACCCAAAAACTAAAAAACACCCATGAAAGCAATTTAAACGCAGAGAAACATGATGAAACGAAAAGGGTATCTTGTTTTATATATAAAAAACAAGAAGTTAGCTCTGGTTTTCTTTATTTGTTTCTTTCCCAACAATGGAAACAAATGAAAAAAAAAAACACTGTAAAGAAACTCTAATGAAACTCTCTGTTAACTCTCTCTCCACTGTCCGCTATTTTTAAGGGTACTGAAGGTGGAAAAAATGGCGGATTTACGAGAACAGAGAAAGGAAGGGTTATTATTTTTTTTATAAACGTTTCATTTCCATGTGAAGAAGGGGTTACGTGGGAGATGAAAAGGAACAGAGGAGGGGTTTATAGAAAGCGGAGGGAGAGAAGAACGCGAAAAGAGTAAGCTTTTTTTTTTTTTTTTTTGTGAAACGAAATATCTGTGGAGGCTATCCACGTTTCGAGGTATTGTTGATTTTTATTCATTTCATTTAAAAGGTATAGTTTTAATTTTGGTCCCTATACTATGCAGTTATTTGCATTTCGAGATCTCGTTGGTTGTTAATTGCCAATTTTTGTTCTTTTCATTTAAGAATATATAATTTTTATTTTGATACCTCTTTTAGGCAGTTATTTGCATTTCGAGATCGTATTGGTTAATAAATGATAATTACTTATTTGCGGTCTTTTTTCATTTACAAAGGTATAAGTTTGATTTTGGTCCTTCTATTATGCAGTTATTTGCATTTCAATATCATATTGGTTGATAATTGCAAAATTTTTATCTTTTTTTTTTAGGCTGAAGGGTGTAAAAAACTGTCAAACTTTAAAAAAAAAAAGCAATTAAGCCTCTGATTTTTTTTGGCACTTAATTAGGTACTTAAACTTTCAAAATGCATTAAAAAGACCCTCAAACTTTAAAAAAAAAAAAGCAACTAAGCCCCTACTTTTTTTTCACTCAATTAGGTACTTGAACTGTCAAAATACATCAAAAAAGTCCATTTGACTATTGAAGTTAACCGCCCCTAACTTTTTCAATTAAAGCCACCACATGTCACAATAACGGTGTGACATGTAGTAAAAAATGATAAAAAATTAAAAATTAATAAAAGTTATAAAAATTATTATATTTTAATAAAATTATAAAAATTATAAAAAATTTATAAAAATTATCATACCAAAAGAAACATTTTATAATTTTTCTATAAATTTTATTAATTTTTATTTTATTACCATTTTTCACCACATGTCACGCTGTGTTGCGACATGTGATAGCTTTAACTGAAAAGAAATTGGTGAATCGCTATCTTTCACGGTCAGCGGTTAAAGTTAATAGTTAAAGAGTCTTTTTGATGCAATTTATAATTTTTTTTTACAATTTTAATAAAATTTTAATATTTTTATATTTTTTATTAAAATTTAATAATTTTTATAACTTTTATTGATTTCTATTTTTTATCATTTTTTTGTCTTATGTTATGTCATAGTTGTGACATGTGATGATTTTAACTGAAAAGATTAAAGACGATTAACTTTAACAGTTGACTGTTAAAGTTAATGGTCGAAAGGCTTTTTATGTATTTTAAAAGTTCAAATACCCAATTGAGTGAAAAAAAATACACTTAATTTTTCTTTTTGAAAATTTTTTAGAATTTTTTACACTATTAAAATTTATTTTATTTATTAAAATAAGGAGTAAATGCTAAAAATTTTCTCCTAAAATAATTGAAAATAAATAAAATATTGCACTCAATTAGTGTTTTTTTTTTTAAGTTAGCAATTAATTCGACTTGTAGAATGTAGTTTTTTTCCAAGTTTTTGATAGATTGTTAAATGATTATATAGCAACTAATGTATTCAATGGGTTGAAATTGAAATTGAAATTTTAAAAAATATAAAAATCAAAATGGTTAAATTCATAACTTATTATAGTACAGGGACTAATAGTAGAATTAATTAAAATTATTAATCATGTTTACTCGTGTTTAAATTGCATAACAAGTGTTGGGTGTAATGGGATAACACATTACACTTTCAATGAGAGAATTTAAGTTTAAATTTTAGAAATGACATTGTTAAAAGAGATAACTATAAGTTTTAAAATAATTATTCTTCTTATACCATATACAGACATAAAGGTACATGGGTCCTACCAAAAAATTACATATTTTATTATAGTAAGATACCGTGAAATTATTTTTAAATCAACAACTGTGGTTGACAGATAACAAGAAGGAGAATATAGTCGCTTGATCTAAGCCATATCAGAAATTATAAAATTATGTTAGTGACCTGAAACATGTTAAATCGATTACTAGATGTGTTGTTTTTCCCCGAAAATTAGTTTCTCACATTTAGTATTGAAATCGGTTAAATTAGTTAAAAGGTAAAATTACATTTCTCTATGCAAAATTTTTATGATATGACCAACGATGAATTGATATTTCTTCTTCTCATTTTTTATTTCAATCCTTAAATTTTAAAAAATCTCATAAGATTCTATTATAATGAAATCTTTAAAAAGTTATTACTTTTACATTAGTAAAAGGTTGTATTTTTTTGTTAATTTTAATATTTATTTAACTCCAAATTTATTTTAAAAAATCTCGTTATAAGTTTCGATCATATTTGTTTTTTTGGACACAATATCTAGAACAACCCATAACCCCTCCTCAACCCATAAATAGGAGGATAATGCGCATCAAACTCACGTCCTCCTGCATTGATAATAATGCTCATATTAGTCGAGCTAAAACTTAATAGATAAATCATTTTAAAATATTTAAATCCGATTTAAATTATTTAATCAATCGTGCCTTATAAGGTATGTAATAATTTCATGCCATAATATGTAATCTAAAAATGGGTAGTTGAAAAGAAGTATGAAAATGACTTGAAAACCTTTCTCTTAAAAAAAAAAAAAAATCAAAGCAATAAATAAAAAATAAATTGAAAATTTTACTACTATCAATATGCCAATTGCCATAGCACATTCACAGCTACCCGCTTGAATGAAATAGATTATTAAATTTCGATTCGATTAATTTGTTGAATACAAAATGAATAATTATTAAAAAAATTATAAAATTAAAAATATAATGAAATTTAATTCAATTGAATTAATCGTCGATTCATTTAATCTGTATCAATTTGTGAATCAAATCGATTTTTACTTTTACTTAAACTGATATTTCAACTAGTTTCGAATAAAATCAATGAATGAGATAATATATAAATTGTTAATTATATCCAATGTTATTAAATTATTAGTAAATTTTACGTTTTAGTTAATTAACTTAAAAAATAATAAAATGATCAATGAATTGTTCAAAAGTTTTTATTTAAATCATTCGACTGTTAAGAGGTTTTTTTTTTTAGTTTAGCTAGTAAGTTTTAAGCGATGATTCGATGATCGTTATGGTGGATTAGAACATATTGATAAGTAGAATAACATAACTTAGATCTAAGTCAATGTGACGATCGGTGTCCCAGATTGGAGAAATTTTTTTTTAAATTTTGGTTCGTAAATTTATGACGTTTAAAGCTATTTTATGAAGAAAAAAAAAAAACCTAAACTTAGAAGAGAATGGGGAAAAGAACTTTCATTGATGCAAACAGTGTGGACGAAAAAGACCATATAACAATGAGCGTAACGGTCCAACGATTTAAATAAATTTTTTTAAATAATTTAATGCTGAGTGACCAAAACATAAACTCACTAATAATTTAGTGACCTTCTATATAATTTACCCTTCTTTAATTCGGTAGCTAGAAACTTAAAAAATTCTATCCATTGTAATTACGTAATTTTCTACTTCATAAATATGTTAAAAATATTTATATAAATTTTAACATGTTAATAATTTCTATTATTGAATTTAATACTTGATGTATATATTTGTATTATATTTATATTATGGAGTAATAACTCCTTGTTAAACATATATGATATATATGCTACGCTACTAGGACACCCTTGCCAAAGCACAGCAACAATCTAACTCCATCAAGCATATATTTTCTGTCACGAGTATTGTTCCACCAAATCATATGAAACATGCAAGCCAACCATTCTTAATAAATAGGTTATTCCGATGATGTATTTATCATTTGTCATTTATACACTATAACTTATTCAATTCATGTCACGTTGTCAACCTAATAAAGAATTGATGAGTGATAAATTAATCTATCATGAGACGACATGTGACAAGAGAGGTCAACACATATTTATATCCTCGTGACTTAAGCAAGTGACTATCTATCCCACAAATGCATACTTTCTTTAAGCCCCAAACTTATTTTTATCGGATTCATTGCTTCTCTCACCTTCTAGCTTAATCCCTACATATATATTTTACAACTCTATGTCCAAACAAATTAAAATTAACTTTGATTTTCACGTCACTTTTCAATATCAACAATTAGTATGATGAGCAAGACAAATATGACTTCTGGCCCTCCTATAAGTTTTTTGCTTTCAGATGATTTCGTGACAATTGATACGAGATAAAGGTGAAGAAAAATATGATGTGATGATTTAATTAAATTTAAAATTATTTTACGAGAATTTAATTAGTTTTTAATTATTTTTACAAAATTTCAGCATTTAAACCTAAAAATATTATAAAAAAATATAAAATTTTTACGAGGATTTTTTTTATTAATTAAGCCTAAAAATATTCCACAAAAGTGGTAGACTGGATTATGAATTAATTAGCACCCTCACGAAAAAAAGAAAGTGGCTTCTTTCGAATATTACCCAAAAGCTTAGCTTTTCAATATATAAATCTTTTAAGGAACACACGCCAATGGCAGCAACGGAAAAACATCTGGGCCACCATGGATGTGGAAGCAAACCAAGCTAAGCAAATCATCACCGACAGCAACAACGACTGCGCCAAAGTAAACAGTAATTCGACCATCGATGATTCAATCCCTCACTCTTCTCTCTCTGTTGATACAGCACTTCCTTTCCCCCTTATGTCCCCTCGCATCATGTTCGTCTTCTATTCTCTTTTCTCCTCTGTTTTCTTTCTTTTTTTTTTATTAATTTTCATTTCGAGATCTTAGTTAAGCTTATCGTAGGATTTGATTTTCATTTCTTTATAGGCCGGATCTTCAGTTATTTATTTATTTTTGAAATTTTCACTTCGAACACTCAGTTAAGCCTATCGTAGCATTTGACTTTCATTTCTTTACATGGCGGATCTTCAAATTTTTTTATTTCCTTGCTTTTTTTTTAATTGTCATTTCGAACTCTTAGTTAAGCTTATCGTAGCATTTGATTTTCATTTATATGGCGGATCATCAATTTTTTATTTCTTAATTTTCATTTCGAACTCTTAGTCAAGCTTTTCGTAGCATTTGATTTTCATTTCTTTATATGTCGGATCTTCAATTTTTTTATTTCTCTCTTTTATTTTATTTTTTGAAATTTTCACTTCGAACACTTACTTAAGCTTATCGAAGCATTTAATTTTCATTTCTTAATATGGCGGATCTTCAAATTATTGTTTCTCTCTTTTTTTTTTTTTTCATTTTCATTTTGATCTCTTAGTTAAGCTTATCGTAGCAGTTGATTTCATTTCTTTACATGGCACATCTTCAAATTTTTGTTTCTCTGTTATTTTTTTCCATTTCGAAGTTCGAACTCTCTGTTAAGCTTATCGTAGCATTTGATTTTCATTTCCTCGTATGCCGGCTCTTCAATTATCATTTCTTTGTTTTTTTAAAGCTATAGAATGACGTCATAAGTTTCGCATTCATCATCATGATTATTATTGTTATTATTTGAGTCTTATTTTTTCTGGTTAATGCATTCTTGCAGCGAGCTGTGTAAGGATCTGTTTAGGAAATGGGCGAAGTTGGATGATTCTTGCTTCTCTGTCGAGACTGTATCCGGTGGCATCACAAATCTCCGTTAGCACTTTCACTTTTTTTGGTGTTTCTTAGATATATGTAGATAAGTTTGTTAGATAGTTAATTTATTAGCAGAGATCTGTGTTTCTCAACTCAATTTCCTGCTTGATATGTTTGATTGACTTTGTGGTAATTTATAGCCTAAGAGTGAATAGTTTAATTTAATTTAATGCAGTGCTAAAGGTGTCTGTGAAGGAAGAAAGTGGAGATAATGTGGCTGTAACTGTTAGATTATATGGACCTAACACAGAATATGTCATTGACCGTGAACGTGAGTTACAGGTATTTCCCTTTGCTTTTGGCTACTAATTGCCTTTGGTAAAAATTGCACATTTTGGCTTAAGGATATTGTGTGTATAATACTATGTTATTTTGACTTGAGTGTGAGTATACAGTATGGATTTGTATCTGACATGAGTGTTCTTTTTCTCATGTATTTATAATAACATTAGAGGGCATATCCTTGTACTTAAAGAAAAAGGAAAAGATGAGGCAAAGCAACAGTATAACCTTCAAATTGCTAAAATCTTGCATTAAGTGTTATGTTTCCGGGGGCTGAATCTTCTTCAAGAATGTTTTGGTCACCTTAGAAATCAATGACCTAGTGGAGAAATATCTAATTTAGCCAAAGGAATTGTTGGCTTATGATTTTGTTAGAAATAACTTGCTTACATGCGCATGATTAAGGCGGGTCAATGATATATTATATAATTTTCAAGTACAACGGATGTACTACTAACTAAATTCTTTTTGGTTTCATTATGGCCACCTTTCTAGTCAAGCTTTTTCGTGTCATTCTTTACTTCATAATTCACTGACTTTAATCATGTGTAGGCGATCAAATACCTTTCAGCTGCAGGATTTGGTGCCAAGTTGCTTGGAGTTTTTGGAAATGGCATGGTTCAATCATTTATAAATGCGCGCACATTAACTCCTTTGGGTAAGAATTAGAGAGTTCACCTGTGGGAGTAGCACTTGCATATGAAGTTTTCTTCTTTGGATATTAGCAATTAGAGAGGGTCTATGCCTTCAAGCATATTAATCTCATGTTCCATGCTCCCAGCATCTTTAGGAAAGTTCACTGCCTCCTTTGAAACTTTTTATTGTTTTATTTATTTCAACATTATTGATACCTGGCCTATTCTCATATTGCAGTTATTGTTTGGTCTGCGAGCTTTGTTCTGATATAATTTTAACATATTGCTTGGCAGACATGAGAAAGCCAAAGCTGGCTGCTGAAATCGCTAAGCAGCTTCGTCGATTCCATCAAGTGGAAATTTCAGGTCCTAAAGAACCTCAGCTATGGGTTGACATGTTCAAGTTCTTTGAGAAAGGTTCGAGAACCAACTTCTTCTACATGGTATCGTTTAACAGCTTTTGCCGCTAAAAGAAATTTGATATGGACTGTCTTTCCGGTTGCAGCGGCTTCAATATCTGTCTTCTTTGTTTTGTTTTTTTCCAAGTTTTGGCTTTTAAGAGATCACTGTTTGTCTTGACTGATTAGAGTCTGCTATTGCCAATGGTCTTCAGTAACGTGAGGCTCATTTAGTTTCTTCTCAAGATTATTACCTAGCAGGAAATTGTGCGTCTCTAATGCTTGGTGCCTTCTATTGCAGCATCTGCGCTCCGGTTTGAAGATCCTGATAAACAGAGGATATATGAGACAATTTCATTTAAGGAAGTGCATAAGGAAGCTACACAGCTGAAGGTAAGATTTCCATTTTACATGTAGTCGATTCATCTGGTGCCGATAAAGTGAAGGTATTACATGTTTATTGTCTCCGAGAACTTTTGCTCACATGCTGTTCAGTTTGATTTCCGATTATATGTTAATTCTTGTAAGATCAAGCACTTTATCCCTGTTTATGAGAGTGTCTCCTGATGATGGACCAGGAATTGACAGAGCTTTTCAGCGGTCCAGTGGTGTTTGCTCACAATGATTTACTTTCTGGAAATTTGATGCTTAACGACGAACAAGGTATGCAATGATAGTTCTGCATCCTATAAGTTGTCCCGATATCTTGTTGAATGTTGACTTTTCCGTTTATCTCATCAATGTGCAGATAAGCTCTACATAATAGACTTTGAGTACGGGTCATACAATTATAGAGGCTTTGACATTGGAAATCACTTCAATGAATATGCAGGCTATGAGTGTGACTATAGCTTGTAAGCTACAATTCGTTGTGTTTTATTTTGCAACAATGATGAGTTGTGTGGATTGGCACCTACTAATTGTTGAAAATGGTTTTACCATAGGTATCCTAGTAAAGAAGAACAACATCATTTTCTCAGGCATTATTTGCAACCCGAAAAACCATATGAGGTAAATAGGATATTGACCGTGTGCATTTATCGTTTGTACAATAAGTTTCAAGTTTCACAAGAGTGCCTCTGAAATAGAATAT